>AP028268.1:5858101-7237685 GCA_030269945.2 Trilocha varians | reverse complement strand
AAGAATGTGTCCATACATAATATGATCGCATACATTAAACATAAGAAAATGCTAAAATCATACTAAATGTCATACTTTTAATAGTTTTGCTGGAAACTCGATTAGCATAAAATTGGCTTCATCGCTCTGAAGACTGACGCGATCAAGTTTTAAAAATACATAGATTCTCTCTAGAGGATGCAACTCATCTTCCCAGCTTCATATTGCTGGATATTATTTACCGCAATATGAATTATTAAGTCAAAGTTTTACTGCGTTTTATAATCTCAGCAGACAAAGACCTTTCCTTGATCAAAGAAATATTACAACAATACTTCTATTCCGGTATTCGTTTACGATAAAATTATACTTGTTTGCGTGATTTGTTAAAACTAGTTTCATTGTGGAGGTTGGAGTCGTTTTCAAATAGGCAGTAGTTAATATAATAGATCGTGTTTTCTGATACGTTTTTAAAAACGAGTTACGTCTCTCAGACCACCTGGCATCTTATCATCGCTGTCATAAGTTTTAAGTATACGAGTAGATAGATAACTAAAAACTGCTGTACTGTTCGGATCATGTCATAAAATTACATTGAATCAATCTCTATCTCTACCCAGTAGGATGTTTAGGGCCTCAAACTTGAAAAAAATGCAGGTAACATCTACATTTGGAGGTAGCCCAATTGTATTAGGTATTTATATTGTATATTATTTATAATTCCTGAAAAACATAGAGTACGATGCATAAATGTTATCGAGTATTATCTAATTATTCAAAAAATGCACTTGAACCAAAAATAACAGACAGCAGCTGCACGCGGAAGTCAAACATTTTCACGGTTTGATGTATGTGACCTACAATATAAAAATTATTCCAACAGTCATTGAAACTGGTTAACCTTTGAAGCACGAAATTAATAACTGTTACACTTGAACTATTATTCTAAAAATAGGAAAATAGTTAGGTAGTGTTTCGGCGGTGTTATTTTTGATATTATAGAAGTACACTAAAAAACATACGACAACCGTTATTACTACCGCAAAAGGTAATTAATTCGATCTATCTATACCTATCCAAGAAAACTTTCGTATTTATTGGTCTTTATTGGACATTTTTTAACATGTAAATCCGCAGACTAAAATATTATCTGTAGATACCTAGTCTAAACAGATACCTAACGGTTACGCGATCACTTAATCTTAAAATATCGTTGACCTTTGCGACAGAGAATAAATTATGTATCTCAATGAAAAAACCCTCTCCAATGCATAAAACTCGCTAAATCTAGCAATATTTTATCAGCCAACAGTATTTTATATAGTTACATCTAGATAAATTATAGTAATTAGGTATATGTATAGAAAACATAAATAACTTTTTATTTTCTAAGATTATAATTATTGATTGAATATCCACGGCTCGTTTATAATGTTGTGGCTCTTGCAGACCTTCCCTGAAACTTACTTTAGAAGGCGTAGATACTTAGTGGAAATTTCCCTATCACAGAAGCATATATTTTTATAGCATGTGGTGACTATTAAGTTTTATTATTGCATTATTTACAATGTTTCGTCTTGTTAGTGTTAATTAATTCTTATTTCTATATGTATACACCTAATTAATTATTTTATTATGTCATGGCTAAGAAAAAACTGACCGTGATTAGCGTCGTTTAGATTTGATATCATCTGCATCGTTTCTCTATCAACACACAGAAAACATTATTTTACTTAACATAAAATAACTGATAATGTCAAGTTACCTACCTATATTCGTCATTATTTACTTGTGATAGTTGAAGTGATACGTTTTTGCTTGGATTCCAATTTATTCCCACTCTCTTTCTCTCTCTATTAGTTTGGTCTAATGCGCTACGTAATACTTTTATCAAACAGAACAGTAACAAAAACAGAATCATACATAACAGAATCGTATATACTACATAAATCTACTGATTCTGCAAAAACATCACATGTTCGATTGCCACAACAAATTTTCTTCGTATTTAGATTTGCGGTATGAGTTAATTAACATGAGTGAGACATACTTCAATCAGGCTTGAAATTGCAACATCCCATATCAACTAGTCGGGTATGGCCGCAATATAATCTTGTTTTATTTGTATTCCAGCCGCAAACCGCTTTCGTAAAGACTTGTCGTGGCTGTTTATTTAATGTAACTATCAACTGAGAATTTACTATCTATGCCTAGCTCTCACATGGACTGCACTTCCTCCTTTTAAACTCAAAATAACCACGCTTTCATTTGTACTGGCAGGTACGCTTGATTTTTGATATTTCTTCAGGACAAATTTGAGTACACAAAACTATACGTTACGGATTACATTTTTATAATTTGCATAGCTATTTAGTAGATGCGTCACAACTAAATTCAGCATTGTATTTTTATAATATTTGATGCACTAATTAATGTAGGAAGTGTTCAATAATAAGTTAGAAATACCAAATGATAAAATCTAGAGGTCAGATTGTAAAACGGGTTTTAAATAGATATCTATTTGATGCAGTTAGAATAATTTAGTGGTTCCAAGGAAAAGGTGACGTACTACAAATTTCGAAACATGTAGCTCATGAGGTAAGTACCTACTTGTAGTAGTTAGTTCTACATTGTATAAAGAAACTTGACTAGTATATATAAGTTAATAGGCATAATGAACAAAAAGCATATGAATCCCCTAAAAAAATACAAGAGTGATTAAATCGATTTAACTCAATTAACAATTATAAACGTAGAATCACGTAATATAGCGGAACTAACAGTTTAAGTACGCAAATATTTACTAGTTCGTTAACTTGGGGCGCGACGGGAAAGAATGCCGAGCGCGTAACGCGTCGCGCCGTCCAATAGATACGAAATAACAAGTGGGTGACGAGCAAAAACAATTTTGCAAGAATTGACATTTTTAAGTTGAGTTTACTAAAACTTTATACCATATTCTTTGATTATAATATTAATACTGATCGTATTTTACCATCAACTATCATGACGTTCATTATGTACCTACCATCGTTGACAAATCATCCTGTAGGTATAGTCCTTTGAAGACACAGAGGGGTTTGCTAAATTACTTAACATAAATTATTTCAACTTACTATTTTTCTATTATTATCCACCCTCGTGTGAATTGTTTTTTTTGGGTAGTAAGAAATCGCCGTATTTATCTATCCCTCAGATGAGGAATGTAGGAGTCGAACCATTACTACCACTCACACTCCGCGTTCGGACTCAGGCGAGATCAGAACCCGGAACTAAGTTACGAAAGTCGGTACGATGCGTTACGCACTAATACGCTTCATGAAATAAGAAATTCCCTACCGGACCACCGCGGTGTTTAAAACATTAAAATTTTAAATGCAAATTACTTACTATAAAAATAAAATTCACATAAAGATTGATAAAAACTATTAGATGGATTTTATTTTATATATTTTGTACTATTTTATATTTAAGTCGTTACGCAATTAAACTTCTACTAAACCTGTTTCTAGGTAGTTATATTATTACCTCAATATCAAAAGCAAATTCTTCTATACCAACAGAATTCTTTTTAATTTTTTTAACAAAGTACGATGACATTTCGTATTCTACTATATATACTATAGTCCCTAGATACTATATTAATGTGATATAAAATATTAATGTAATTTAAATAGATACTCATTATTCATTGTAGAATAGTCCGGATTATTCATTGTAGAATAATCCGGACTTAACAAAGAATATCGACATCAACGACCGGATATAAGTCACATGTCATTCATCAGTTTCACATGCACGATTATAGAGCAATTAAATAGTTCTGCCGTGTATGAGAAGCGAAAACAAATGTCTTTATTTACATCATTGTTTCGGACAATAGCACTTATTTATACCGCTTCCTCACGGTGGACAAACAACGCATTTTAATTCCAACTCTGCTCGTAAAATTACGTGCACAAACAGACATGCACCTTGACCAACTTTTAGAAATAATAAGAACTATTATTGCATAATCAGGTAAATTTCATCAATTTTATTGGAGTTTGATCTTAATAAAAATTGTGTCAGATTTGATCAAAATTATAAAATATTTACGATTTTTAATAATTATGAATTAGGTACAATACTTATGTTTAGGTAAAAGTGAAGTTACATGGATAAAAAGCTAAAAGTATAGCTATACTGTATTTTTTTTATTGTCTACTTTTAAATCGTCAATATTCTATAGATTTTTATTTTCAAAAAGATTTTTAAAAAATTCTAAAATTTGCATTATGGTAATGATTAAACACTTGCCTTATACAGGGTGTTGGTGCCCGGTGAAACAATACTTTGAGGGCTTAATCTATATCACATTTCAAATCATATACACATACTTTTGAAACGGAGATGATCACTTTATTTTCCCATACAAAGTTGAAAAATTATTATTTTGTATTATTTTTGACAACCCTATCCTGACCTACATTCAGCGTACTTTATCTATTTTCACGAACACAGGCGCATGTATCCTGTTTAGAATGTGATTTTTGTCCCGTGTATTATTACAATGTTCTATGATACAGGAGGTGACTAGTCGGCTTAAGTCTTTAGCTGTTGATGTACGCCAGTACGGTAGGGCTGATCACGCACTAATTAAGACGTAGTTTTGATTAGTTATAACTTATGATATATTGTGCCTAGAAAACTCAAACTTGGTGGATGGCTTCTACATCAAGTATACTATTTGCTGTGAAAGTATTGTTTCATCGGATTTTAACACCCTGTATAAGGTTAAATTACAAAAAATGTACGAATTAAGTGTGCTTTTTTGGACGGGAGGAAATCGCCGGACTTCCACTCGCCCCGCGAGTGGGGTATGTGGGTGTCGAACCGCACCAAAACCTCCCGCCTCTCACGCTCGACATCCGATGTGGTAGGGGTGACAGGACGCGTTCGCGATTGTCGCTTACGTATCGCCCCGTCACCCCCAATTAAGTGTGCTTTAAGTAAATACCTACAATCTACTTATTAACTTAAATAAAATAAAGGAAGTATTGTATGCAAACGAACGTAGTTGCTCATTAACATTTTAAAATATTAGATTTCTAAATTGGTAAAATTAAAATCGTTTGAAAATTCCATTTTATAATACGGAAACTGGCAAGAAGTCGCATTTTGCAAGAAATCACCGCTCATTTCGGTGATTCAAAACGTAAAACCGGTAAAATATAATGCCTTTAGATTGATAATCAACTTCCTATCCGACACTAAACTATGACCAGTTTATTTACGACCAAACATAGTATTTTTACGATGCATTTGAACTATTCTGAACTACCTAAATATCTATATGTGATTTTACACTTCAGGTTTTAAATCATGAAATTCGAAATTATATTATAAGTGAAAATAATCCCATTGTAACTAGATTAATAAAGTGGATTCTTCTCGTACGGGAACTCATTTTTCAACAATAGTGCTAGTAGAATGGAAGTATGGTATTTATCTGTTTTCCAAATAAGGTAGCAAAATGAACAAATGACACGAAAATGCATTTTCTCATACCATTTTCTGTAACTCTTTGTATTAGTAGGTAGGTACCAACTACTAGGCCTAATAATTATATTCTTGACATCTCACTTTTCATAAACACCTGTATCTAGGTGGCTACTAAAATTCAACAAAGATGTAGTAAAAGTATACATATCCGGTATAATTATTTATATCGAATCCCGGGTAGGATATGTGGGAGTTGAACTACACTAATAACTCCAACCGCAACCGCTTACATCCAGTGTCCGAACCCGACTAGTAATATTGTCATCGGATGAGGATGGCAATATACCCACCGGATCAGCTACCGGATCGGCGTCTGGCACAACGCGTTAATAAAAGTACTACGGCATTCTTTACCATCGTCCCGCCCCCAGACTGATGGGGATGAGTATCTTAAAAGAATATTCTTATTCTTATATACCTAATGATCATATTTTACACTAATACATACCTAATTTAATAACTGGCTTAATTAAGGCTTTAATTTATTGTTTTTATACAAAAAATTCATACCTACGTTTTTAAACTCAAAATTGTGGAAAATGTATTCCGCTTAGGAAAAACCCAGGTACTCGTAATAATATTACGTGTTGTTTTGTTTAATGAAAAATACTGGTTTCTGACATTTGTACCTATTTATAAACTATTAACGATTAAAAGTTTCCATGATACAATTATGTTTACCACTTCGCATCGGATCTTTAAAGGCAATTCTTACCTTGACGTTTAAATCGGTAACGTTGCAAATTCGTAAAATTAATTATTTTAATTTTAAGTAGATAAGTATAATACCTAATGCAGTTAACAATTTTTCGAAATCAACTGGAGGGAAAGTTTGAAAGAACAGGAAATTAAAAATATGTAGGTACCTATACTACTTTCGCATCACCAGGAAATCGAAACTACTAAAATTAGAAAAAAGTAAAACCCAAAACAAAAGAAAACTTAACAAAATTATCGAATATTTTAATGCGTTGTGGAATAAAGATTAAAGTAGTAGTTTTAAACTAAATATTGAAATATAATAATTTTGTACGCCACGCATGCTCAATTATAATTAAACTTTATTATTTAAATACCTGTTTATTTTATTACTAATTTTTTAAATTGTATTATTAAAAGACATTAAAATTTAATATAATAGTTTAACGTTCATAATTACCAAACCAAAAACAAACACAGGAAGTTAAGTTTAGAGTTCACACCACCAGCTCCCATTCTAATGAAGATAATTTTTAATAAACTTATTAAATTTTTCTACAATGTTTTTTTTTTTTGTAAGCTTAATTTTATTTCAATTTTTAAATATGACTACTTTGATTTTCTATAATACTAGTATTTTCTTTGATATTATAATTGTTATTTAACATGTTTGGGTAGCACCAGAATAGAAAGAAATATTTTAAAACTAAAAGCTAACATATTGGTTTTTTAACTTTACTTTAATGCTTTATAAATGTCACAGATAAGCATCTACTGGAGCTCTTCGTTCGAGGATGTCGTATGGATTTGGATCGCGCAAGATCAAAATTGGAAGCATTTTGCATCGCCCGCAGTCGACATAGAGATCTTTTTGAATACAGATCTTTAAGTGAGCCTCCTCTAAACGACATTTGTAAATTTGTGTAAGTATCACGTTTGAGGTTCCTCCTACCTATGTTTAAAAAAAAAATTATTTCTTTCAAAGTGCTCACTCCCTTTAAGACCTTTAAAGTTTTTGTAAAAGTAAACAAGCTACACACACACTACAACAACAAATAAGTCACAGCTGTTTTTGGAAACTTTATTGACCTATTTTGTTATGAAGTTTGAGTACAAACAATTGAGTACACTGCCTAGTTTTTATACCTAATATTTGTACGAAAAACAAAAATGCAATATATCGATAGAAAAGGTTGTTGTGAGTTTTACACTTTTGATACATATCTTCTAATATATAAAATTCTCGTGTCACGGTGTTCGAACTTGAACTCCTCCGAAACGGCTTGACCGATTTTGTTGAAATTTTTTGTGCTTATCCGGTATCTATGAGAATCGGCCAACATCTATTTTTCATCCCCCTAAATGTTAGGGGTAGTCCACCCCTAATTTTTTTTTTATTTTTTCGACGCAGACGAAGTTGCGTGGGGCAGCTAGTATTATATGTATTTTCATGTTAACAGTGACATAGCAACTCTTCCGAAGCTCACGGACGAAGGATTAAGAATAACAATATTCAGAGTGAGACCAGGATACCCTGAGAGTTCAGCCGACGTCGCAGCAGCAGTACGAGCTATCCTGCTGATAAGCGATGCTCGCATGAGGGATGAACACATCATAACTGGTGACGTCTTCATTTACGAGGTGAGAATTCATTTTTAAGTAAAATATTTTTATTGATCACTAGTACATAAAGATTATTTTTTTAAAGTAGGTAGTACTTACCTAACGTGCCTTTGATACATTTATGTATCCAAAAAAATCCAAACCTCGTTGGGACAAATACAATTTGAGTAAAGGATTATTCTTTTCTAAAACCGTACATACATGCAAACTAATTTCTTAAAAAAAATGTCTATAATATAGGCTACCGCGAAAACTGGTAAGGTAGGATTCTTCAAGCAATAGACGATAAAATAAAAAAAGAGACATAATTCTACGTCTATCCACGGCCTAGCCTATTTTTCGGACATTTATGTAGTTATGTTGTGAACATCATTTAATGAAAAAGAAGTAAAGGACTTAAATTAAAATTGATTTTGTGTAATATTAACATTATTACTTAAGATTAAAAATAAAGATTTTGAGTATCCTGGAACATTAGCACGTCGTTCAATGTCAGTCGATTTTAAAACATAGTCTTACCAAAAGAAGTGAAGTTTAAACCGAAAATTAATGTCAACAAAGTCTGGATATCAAGTTTACCTACTATTCCTATCGATGTCGAAACTGACAAAATTTCGTGGTTTCGAACGATAAAATATCCAGAATACCGAAATAATACAATTTAAGATAGCTTGAACTATCTAGAAACTAGTTTGTCTAGTTGGTTCCATTTCTGTATTTTATAACGTTGACCGAAAATGACCGTTATGGTAATGAATAGCAGGAAATTATTTAGTTTCATCCATAAGAAATTAACTAGGTACTTTAAAGTTTTTAAATAAACCTAAACAGTCTGCATTCAATAGTTACATTATATGAAATTTTCATCCCTATTTTAGACCTTAGAAACGTCTTACTAATTAGTCTAGTAAAATTGTAAAGTTCTCCGCAACCCACAGTAGACAAAACAAAGAACATTTAAAAATGACATGCCCGCTAAGTTACGTCCAATAATAATTTATTAATATAAGGTATATCTAAAAACGATAATTTATTATTGGACTTAACTTTCACTTTGAAATCAATATTATGTAATAATTATTAAATTGTTATTTCGTACCTACAGGTTTCCGAAGTTCGGGGGTCGTTAGTAGCTCGCGTGGCTGCAGCGGCTGGCGCTATCAGACGTGGCATACAACTCGCGCAGGCTGCCTACCCTCAGAGACTTAAAAGAATCCACGTGGTCGGAGCACCTACATTCCTCGCTTCCTCTTTACAACTAATGAGAAACTGCGTTAACGAAAAAATTAAGAGACGGGTAAGATTATTATTTAGTAAAATAATTAGATATCTGAATATTATAAGAATGTGTAAAAAGTCAATTTTTAATTATTTGAAAGATAGGATTCATTGAAGACAATATATTGAAGGCTAATAAGTATTCAATACTAAATAATAGTACCTAAGTAACAAAATAGTAATAGTTTACAAAATAGGTAGATAATTATCTAACAATTTAACAAGTTATCCTCGATAACTTTACGAACAACAAAGCACTAACTTACAACTGCACCCCCGCTGTCATCTGCTTCGAGTGACTTCTCGAAGTTTTTCATAAATTTAAGACATCTTTCACTGACGTTTAAGACGTTAAATCATAATATTCTCTTGTTACAACTTTGTTAGTGGTCGTAAATAATCAACAACTATAATAATATTATCCTTCAATTTGTATGTACCATCTTTTAACTTTAACCCTGTGCAAATAAAGAAGAATCTTAATTATAATTAATTTAAATACAATACAGTACAAAAAAACCTCTGTATACCTTCATAGATGGGTAGCTTAATTTGTCCAATTATCAAATAAATGTTATATTAAGGTTTAAATTGCAATAATTTGCAGTTCGGACTTTGCTATTTAGATAGTCTACGTATAAAAACCTTAATTGGTATACCAGTGACGTTGGTCTGAATTTCCACTTACAAAATTGTGACTATGTTTACTCAAATTGTTATAACATCGTTATTTGAACAGTTGAGATCGAAGGTTAATCGTAACCACTAACCATGTTTATTTTTATACAATGTCCAATTTTTTCCTTTTCTTTGCGAAGTGCTTTTGACGCATAGATTGATGAAGTAAATACTTCAATTACGGTTTTTCTAATGCATCAAAGGTCGATAAACTAACTTAGGTAGTTTTCTTTAATTTATTGAAGAGTTTACAGGTGAAGTTAGCAACACGGCAATCAATATTATATTACTACCGGTTATGCAAATAAACTAATTATTGTGAAAACGTTTTCAATTCGTTCCATAAAACATGTGAATAAATCTTAATAGATGATCAAATACAAAATTTGTTAGTTATGGATTCTTATAAACACAGATACCTTATAGTTTTTAGGAGTAGATTAGAAACAATATGTAGGTGTAGCCGGTGTACTGGGTACCACTACTTAAGTCCATTTAACGCAGTAATAATGTAACACGTCGGTTATAATGGGAATTAAATTATATTATACTGGGTAGCTTTAATTGGCATTTAAAATAAAATTAATTTGGTTAATTCAAAATAAAAATAAAGATAACGTTTTTCCAAAATCGTCTGCATACTAATTTTTAGTAAGATATCATCATACTTCCTTGTCAACGACCTAGAAACATCTAATACCAAAATAATAAATCGTAGAGTTTCACAACCATAAATAGTGACTTAATTAAATCGATGAAGTTCATTGACGAGTCAGGAAATACAAGGAAGGCTTGTTTTGTATTGTGAGAACGTAGTACGTAATAGTTGTAGATAGGTAGGTAATCATTTTATTGTAGAATAGCATAGCACGCAGAATTGTTCTATTAATGACTAAGTTTCATTTCAAGGGCAAATAATAATAAATAATCATAATTAGTTATCCGCTATTGAAATATACCGTACGTTTAAAATAAAATATTTATTTTTTTACTTACATATTTAATAATTACAAAATGGTATCTATGTGGCGATAGCCCGCAATGGGTAATGATAATACCTACTGAATGATTGCGTTTTTAAATATGTATAACGAAATAATTGTTTGTTTAATAATGAATTATACCCTTCAAGATACTGTGCTACAATAAAAAAACCTTAACTTTATAATTTTCAGTACTACTTACATGCAAAAATAGAAGAATTATTCGAGCACTTCCCCGCACGTGTACTCCCAGAAGAATGGGGTGGTGAAGATGAATCAATAGATGTCATCTGTAAGAAATGGAGATGCCGCATAGATGAAAGTCGAGACTTCCTCCGCAACCTCAACGAAATGGGAGCCAGCACTATGAATGCTCCTATAGCTGATACTGACATTTATGGTACCGTCGGAGCATTCAGAAAGCTGGACATCGATTAACTTTTAAACTTATAGGTACCTAAAAAGAAAGTGATGATCATTTAAATAATCGGTAGACTGTAGCCATAGCGAACGCAACATAACGCAAAAAAGGCCTTTAATTTGTATATTATTCTGACATTTTCATTACTTTTACATGTTCATTATCAGGTAGGTTGACTCTGCAAGACACGAATTATCACAATAAGAAAAATATATCCTGTAAAACACACAGAATTAACAGAATTGTCTCGAGTTATGTTGAGTTGCGGAATAACAATTCTGAATCTACAGTCTGCCTAATATACTTAAGTGAAAAATTAAATTACACCAACATCACCAAAGAACTTTGAGAAACCAAGTCTTGGTTAAGCTTATGTGCCGTCTGGAGCTAATGTTGAATTAATTAATGTTTCGTAGTTTACTTATTTAATAAGTAGTTTAGAATAAAACTTAGATACGCATATTTTGATAGTTTTTTAAGTTATTGTGATATTTGTTCAGACTTGAACTAAATTTGAATAGAAAATCTCAGAGTATGTTTTGTCTTTGAAGCAGTTTAAGACATAACTCTACATGCTCAGTGTATGTAAATTGGAATTCAATGATTGTAAATGGTAATTTGTATGTAAGGAAATAAATACGATGCAATATTTTTAAGTAGAGGTTTAATAAAATATTTAAACTACTGATTTTGTTTAATTACTTTAATTTAGGTTACCCAAATCTACAGTTACTATCCAACTAAAAACCTCACTCAAAAATAAAATGATGTTTCGTTTCAGCAAAACATCCTACCTCTAATATTTAAGCTACTTCCCGTTCATGTCGCATAGTTTTGGGACACCCTGTATATAGGAATATAATAGGAAGCTTCATAGGGTAATTTATTATCAAAAGTTAAATTCCATTTGAGACTACCTAATAACTATTAAAATCAAAAAGTACTAAATACTAATTAAGCTTTACATTTATTTCCTTATTAATTATAAAATGAAATTATTCAGGCTTATAGGATCAGAACAGATGAACAATCAACGTGCGTAAATACGATCTACTTATAGTGAAACTGAATGTTTAAATTTGTGTATTTTACGTTAGCTAGGTATGATGTATGGTAAGATATAATAATTCTTTGGCTTACACAGGTGTTGCAATTTTTATTGTAATACATTTTTAACAATTAACGAATATTGAGAATAACGCAAGCAATTAAATAAATATTTAATTCAAGGCTTAATACATTTTCTTCACTTTATTAAACCGTCTGAATAATTATTAGATCATTACTACATTATATAAAACAAATTCGCTTCACGCTATTTCTCTTCCCATATGATTGCTTATTTTTGAAAACTAGTTATCTTTACCTACGCAATGTATTTTGGTACTATTTTTTAAAGAAGTAGATAAAGTGGTAATAGTCGTGGTGGCTGAGTGGTTGAAGCGCTTGCCATCCGTACGGGAGGTCGTGGGTTCAAAACCGGCCGGCTTGTACCTCTAAATCTTAATATGAAAAAGATGTATGTGCAATTTTTCACAACACCACTGGCTAAAAACGGTGAAGGAAAACATCGTGAGGAAACCTGCATATCGGAAAAGGGTTCTAAAAATCCTTTGAAGATATGTGAAGTCCCCATTCGACATTAGGCAAGCGTGGTGGACTATGCCTAACCCCTCTTCGGAGGAGACCTGAGCTCAGCAGTTGTAAGTAATTACACTCTATATAAAAAGTCAACATTTTGGTAGTAGGTGAATTAACATCACAGTGAAAATAATAGAATAATGATTTTTTTTTCTTCAAAATTCGCTAAAATATTTGGAATACTTTCACTGAAGAGTGCATCGTCAAAATGTCCAGCACGCCTAAAATTTTTGAATAAATAAATTTCAATTTTTAAAAACTCTGAATGTGACATCGTACTCGAATACGTATTTGGGCACTTCACCCTACAAAAGTAATGTCAAAATTGTCAAAGTCAACGTTGACAGTGGAAATTCATGTAAATGTTGTCATGTTACGTGGCCTTTGGAGTAAATTTAAAAATCGCGTATGTTCTCATTTGCTACAAGTAAAAAACAAACAAAACATCACAATTACTCCACTTAAATAAAATGAAATACTTAAGGATATCATTATGGCTAGTAGCAGTCCTATTTAACCTAATAAACACAGTACACACGTACACAGTCACAGTCGATGCACATGCAGAAGAATGCTTTTTCGAAAATGTGGAAGCCGACACTAAATTGGGTATGATTGTACTATTTTTAGTTATTAAATTTTCTTGTTTGATATTATTGCAGCCTACAGCTTTACCCTTACAAACCTTATACTTTTACAAAATCAAATTGATTAAATGACTTCTTCATTCAAAATAACTCTACATCAGGTTGGTAACTAACGCATCATAAAATTTTGTATTTGCAGGTCTATCTTTTGAAATAGCTGAAGGTGGCTTCCTAGATATTGATGTAACAATCACAGGCCCTGATGGCAATGTCATTCACAAAGCTGAGAGAGAATCTTCAGGGTTTTATTCTTTATCTGCTCCAACTGCAGGAAAATACACCTACTGCTTCAGCAATAAAATGTCATCTATGACACCCAAGGTATGTATCCCAATTTTTTACTATAATCTGTAGGTCAGTAGTTTTGCACCCTTTATAGCTCTGTTGCTTAATCAGAATTAAACAACAGTGAGGTTAGTGAACTTTTGACTTACTGCAAAGAGGTAGTTTGCTATGATATATTTGTCTTTAATAGCATACCAGAAGCTACTTTGCCGTTTCTACTAATATCCCTTGTCAAAAGTTACCAACTTCTCTTTGAACAAAGTCACAATAAAATTGACCAAGATACAATAAACAATAAATAAATAATTACTCAAACAGGTGGTAATGTTTAATCTCGAAATCGGAGAACCACAAACCAAAACTGGTAATGAAAATGAAACTGACCACAATAAACTGGAGGACATGATCAAGGAGCTTGCCACAACATTAAGAACTATTAAACATGATCAAGAATATATGCAGGTATGTAGTTAAGCCTATTGTAGTCAAAACTACAAAACATTTGACTTATATGTTTACAGTATCATCAAAACAAAGATAACATTGCTGTTGGTGTGAATTTTTTTTACTGTAAATAAGAAATGACATTCTTGGCCTTTCTTTTTGTAATTGTTTTTAATGTTATGTATGAACTGAGTGTTTGTGTTACAGGTGCGTGACCGCATCCATCGTTCAATAAATGAAAGTACTAATTCTCGTGTGGTGATGTGGTCCATTTTCGAGGCGTCAGTGCTACTTGTTATGACCATTGGACAAGTCTACTACCTCAAGAGGTTCTTTGAAGTGCAACGTGTTGTGTAACAATAATAGACTTGTTTTTATTTTACATCAAACATGTTTTGGATGTGTGAAGTTTAGTATGACATTTAAATTATTTGTTTGTCCAATGTGATTAATAAGGTTTTGTAATACTAATTGTTTTTAAATCTCAAATTATGTTTTATTGGGTATACCACTAAACTATTAAGGAAATATGCTTTAGGCAAGGTTGTTTTTTTTCTAATGAAATTTAGTTTGTCTTAAACAATCACGGATTTGATTATTTTGTCAGTGGCCTTTGCATATTTCAATAAAAAAAATATATATATATTTTAAACCTAATGTAGGGGGTTTTTTAACTGTTTAAACCTAATGTAGGGGGTTTTTTAACTGTTACATAATATTAGATAACTGGAACAAATCAATCAACTAAAACATGACACAATAATATCTATGAATATTTTAGTATGCAAAGCAAACCAAAATAAATCAGCACTCTCTTATCTCAGTGTCATTTATATCCATGATAGCATTCTGTCAATTGGCTTCATTCTGTTGCTTCTAAAATGTTTTAGTTCCAGATGTAGGAAATATTCTTCATATTAAGGAATTAGTATTGATGAAAGTAAAACAAAATAAAATGTAACAAGTTTTAATTTATTGTAACCAGCACCATCATCGTGGACATTGTCCAATATGCATTCAACTTTACTATCTAAGAAACAAAAATCTTTACTAACTATACAACAAATATAACTGGAGAAACCTTGATATAAATATGATTCACAATCGAGATTCAAAGGTTATCTATCTATCACAATACTTTTAAATATAAAAAGATCCATTAGTCAAGCTTGCAACTTGCAACTATGTAATCTATTTATTTTTGAAAAATATAATAGGATAAAATTATAGAACTCTATTGTGGACTTGAGCATGATTAATTAGTATTTTACTACATAAGGAATAATTTAGAACAAAGTTATTTATCACTTACTCTTTGGATAAAAACATACATCATCAAATAAATTCGTATAATATCAACCCATTAATACAGAAACATCCACCAGTGAGTGCGGTAAAAATTGCAACTATATTCTAAGTATAAATTAGGCTGAGTTGTGTAGTAGGCCGGTGATAAGTACAGTGACGAGAGCGCTGGCGGGAAGACGCGGCTGTGCGCTCGACGAGCCCGGTAACTGCACCAACACGCTCGCACCGCACGCGCTCAGCAGTCGACTGCTGCACTGTAATATATTTAGGCGGATCGGTCTAGGTTCAATCAGTCGGGGTGCAGCCTGTCTAAATATGCAATAATATATGAGAGGTGACATTGTGGCAACCCTGCCTATGTCCGCCTAAATTTTGTTGCCTACGTTATAGGGACTGAGCATAAAAATATATCTTGATTGCAATGTACTTAATTTGAGCTTGAAGTAAATTAAAAAACACGTTGATATATTATCTCAAGTTTACAGAATATTTTTTTGCATAAACTGTGTAATATGTAAGTAATTTTTATATTGTACTTATTCTAATCAGATGCATAGAAATTAGAAGTACATGAAACTGGTTAGTTAGCTCATCGTCAAAATGTTGGTAAAACACTATTTTGTGTAAAGCAGTGCTCAGTCAGCTTACCTGTTTGCCTAATAATTTCACGGTTGGCATATCATCGTCTTGTGACAGATCAATCTCTGCTCTTGCATACTCTGGTCTCGGATCCAGGGTGACGGCGTGGCCTAGTTTACAACGAAGTTTCGGCCATGATCCCTTCTTCCCATTACAAACTCGTAGAGCACGGACCACGAACAGTAAGCAGCATACGTAAGCCGAAACTGGATTTCCTGTGTAACCAAAAGATAGTAGTTTCACAAAACACGAATTAATATCCGGCTCGAAGGACCAGTTGGTTGAGAAATTCAATTAAATTTTTTTGTAATGATAAAATCAATCATTGTTAGTTACGTACCCGGTAGCGCAAAAATATATTTGGTTTTCCCTTCAAACTGACAAGTTGCAAAAGTACTGGGCTTCCCGGGCTTCATGCGGACGCGCCCGTAGTGGAGAGTTGCACCAAAATCCTGCAATGAAATTTTACACAAATGACAAATAAGCATGAGCTTATTACTTACACACAAAGTTCAATAAAACCTTTAAAATTACAATATATTGTTTTGATAACGAGATTTTTTTTGTATATAATTTAACCATTTTATACTGTAATAATAGAGCAATATTGTAAATCCAAAAGTACTCTTGTTGACTACATTACAACATCACGAGTTTTCTTACGTTTATTAGTACTGGTTTCAGCAAATCTTTCTCTCCCATAGACACGCCCCCAGTGCATATTAAAACATCGGCCTTACGTAAAGCATTTGATATACCTCTCACTAACTCTTCAGGAGTGTCGCGAGATATACCGCAATCTATTATATTCTTATACCCGTGTTCTCTGAAACCAAAAACATCCTTTCGAAGTTCACTTGATAACAGCATAAGGTTACAACACTGGTGGTTTAAATCGTAGATCCAGTCTTCTGTGGTTCTCTAGTTTTTAAAATATTGTACTTTCTAATTGTAAGTAAAAAATAAGTAAATGAATGACTAAAGAGATAATAAATCGTAGTTATCAATAATTTAATTTCTTTAAATTGTTAAGTATAAGAGTTGTATCACGTTGATTTCCATAAACACGGTAAAACAACTGGTACTGGTACTTAGTACTTACTGTAGTAAAGCTTTCAGCATTGTTCTATTAGAGTCTCGAATGTGTGCCGGTCTGAGCTTCACTTCTGAAGGTTCTTGTAACTCATTCCCAGTAGACATAACTGCCACCTGTAACATTTCGGGAATAATTTTATGACATCATTATTATCTTTATTCCCAGTCGCAGTTGGATATAAAATAAAATTTTTGGATTGTAAAACATATACAGGGTGTTGTTGCCCGGTGAAACAATACTTTAAGGGCTTAATCTATATCACATTTCAAATCATATACACATATGTACTTTTGAAACGGAGATAATGACTTTTTTTTCCCATACAAAGTTGACAAAATATTATTTTGTATTAATTTTGACAACCCTACCCTGACCTACATGTAGCGTGCTATATCTATATGCCATTTTCAAGCACACAGGCGCATCCGATCGCAATTTTAGAGTTCCGTACTATAATAAACTCCTACTAATAGAAAATTAACACGTAGTTTTGATTAGTTATAACTTATGATATATTATGCCTAGAAAACCCAGACTTGGTGGATGGCTTCTACATCAAGTATACTATTTGCTGTGAAAGTATTGTTTCATCGGATTTTAACACCCTGTATATGAAAGACAGCCTCTCTCCATTTTCAACAATGATGAATTACTCTAATTTTTGATTCTTTATATTTTATAAGGTAAGAAAGTAAAGGATAATATTTTAAACAGTACCCTGGGATTGGCGCGAACTGTGACAGACTGGTAACCTGCACCTGCTAAAACTCCTATTTTCGCTGCATCTAATGATTCGCCTGTAAAAAAGGGGACAGCATTTAAATGCGAAAAAACGTCATAATATTATTTGTTGCAATACGGTTTATCATTATTTACCTTTGTCAACTAAAATAGCTCCCATAGATATATCGAAACCCACTGGTCTTACATCTTGACCTGCCTCTGGTGCACACATTATCTCTATTTCCAATTCGTTCACTCCGTCGTCTGTTGCTGATAACAGTTTAGTGTCCTCCACCTTGAAATAAATAACTTTCTAACTCAAAAATACAAGCGCTATAATAGTACTGATCTATAATTTTTCTGTGTCACATGAATTAATATCATTAGGCGTCAACTATAAGCTTATTTTTAGTAAACTGTTTGAGTGTGTTTGTGATAAATAAATAAAAAGATAAACACTGAAAGTATACACGTTCGTAATCCTAAAATATAGTTTCCCATATTTATCAGCCTTTTTTCAAGATTCAAAATATTATAGTAAAAATCTCCCATCGCAGGAATAGGAAGTTAATTTTAAATTATACCAAATATCAACCACAATTGGATTGGAATAATCATACATAAAAAAACATGGATAGAAATTTATATAATATGTATAAAAATTCATACTTGTACTACGCAGTCTGCACCCGCAGGCAGTGCAGCCCCGGTATTGATGCGCACGCACTCGCCCGGACAGAGCGGCATGGTGGGGGCGTCACCCGCAGTGATCGCTGCTCGGACCTTACGCACTCCCACGCCGTCCACACTGAGACACGCATAACCTGAAAATAAATAAAACAATATTGATTATAATGATTATTCAAAATAACTTGAGTTAATTTATAGTTACAAAAAATACTCCCTATAATTTCAATCTTTCAAATCAGTTTCCCCACAAATCAATAAAGCTTTCCATATACAGGGTGGAATTTTGAGATAATGCAAAAGTACTCCAGTTTTTTGTTCTTCACAGATAAATGAGTCTACGGTCTACTTGATGGTAAGTGGTTAACATTTCGCACAAACTGCAATACCAGTGCATTGGAGGGCCATTATCAAACAAATGTATAGTAGATACTGTAGGTACTTTTCTCAACTTCTATTAATTACAGGGTGGCATATGAGAATTTTCAAAACTCTAATTTACTCATTCGTTCGTACAAAATAGTTTGAAAAATGCTTGATAATGTTACCGGAAATTGAGCTTAATTATACATTACATCAACGGTTTGAATATGAATTGATGGTGAATGGAACGAATTGCAGAATTTTTATTCGAATTGAATAAACAACAAAACAGTGGTATACAACACTTGTGTATCCAAAAGCAAATTAATAATTCATCACATTTATAGAAAACAAGGAAACATTTTACTGGTTACTCAAACTCAATAACTTTAATGTTATAGAAAAACAATATTACCATCTTTAACAGATGCTGGGAATGGTGGCATAGGCTCCTTTGTGTGCAGTGGTTGAGCCGCTATTCTGCCAAGTCCTTGATCTAAAGGTACAATTTCCAAGGTTTCAATCCATTGCGCCATTACAGAATCTACAATTTTATATGCTTCCACCATTTCTATCATTGGATAGGGAGATGCTCTTGGTCTTAGTGCTATCTTAGTAATATCAACATTACTCTGTTGTGGGCGCACATGACCACACTGCATTGAGTCATGAATTGTTTTAACTTCAGATGTGTCATTACGTATCAACGCTATGGCATGAGGTAACACTGGTCTAATAATTTCAAAGCATTCCACAACTGCATTTTTACTTCCTGGCAAATTGATAATTAATGTTTCATTGCGCACTCCTGCAGTTGACCTTGATAGCATTGCCATAGAAGTTTTCTTAAGACTCTCTAGTGTTAATGCTACAGGAATGGCAGGAACTTCTTTGTGTATAACAGCTTTAGTAGCCTCTGGTGTGACATCTCTGTGACTGAGACCAGTGCCTCCTGTTGTAATAATTAGATCCAAATTAGTTTCACTAAAATGTTTTAGTTCTCTTTCTATTATTTCTCGTTCATCAGGTACCACAATTGTATGTAGATTAGCCTCTGGGAATAACTGTTTTATCAACTCAACAAGTGCAGGCCCCGATGCATCCTTGGAATTATCTTTAAAGCAGGTATCACTCACAGTAATAATCGCTACAGCTTTGACCATCTTAACCTGAGTAAATGTACAAATAATTTGATTAGTAGTTGAAATAAAATCAGTACATACTTGCATATCTGTTTAAAACATGTTTTTAAATTTATTTTTATTACATCATAAATAGAAATATTGATCTAACAAAGTTAGTAATAAATTTTACTCTGGTGAAACACAGATTTTATAATATGATTACTGCAATTAGTTTTTTTTAAATATATAATTTTATTAGTACTGAAGTGGGTGAGTACTTACAAAATTTTCCGCAACTAATTTTTAACTTATCGGCGTCTTCACTTTCATGCGGTATGATAAAATTAACTACGTAAGTAAACAAAACATTAATAAATTATCTTGACGAACAACTTTACGAAAGATAACGATTGTTTACGAAAAACAGCTGTAGGTACTTCATAGGTATTTCCTAAAAGTGGTTACGAATGACAGCTGTCATTTACGTACGTTCGTAACGACATCTTTACAAAAAACAAGGTTTTCGTATTTAAAGTTTACAAAGGTGATGGAGTATGTTCTATGTCGATTTTTTTGCAGCGTACGCAAATATGTTTTAGATTTTAGACCTTGTGTTTAGGGATTGCAATCCGGTATCATTTTCAATCCTGCCTGATCCGGTCCGCATTGGCGTCAATCCGCCCGGATCCGGCGGATCCCGTCCCGATTAATTAATGCAGGCAGATTTTCGTTTTTCGGTTGACCTGTCAGTAAGTTAATTAAGTGTCATAGTACATACAAAGTACCTACAAATATACTTATTGCATATAATCTAGCACTAAAGAGGACATTAATTTCGGTTTCTACCTAAATAAAAATAATTCAGATTTAGGTCTCTTGGTCAAAACTAAAGAGATTTTTTCTTATTTCCTTAGACATTCAAAATCAATTATCAAATCAGAATTTTATGATATTTGTAAATTTTTAGTAGTTAGTGTGTTACGGTTGAAATCCAATTCTATGATATTCAAATAAATAGAGGTCAAAGTTTTCTTTTTAAAATACTTTTTAAAACTGCCGAGTGTCGTACGAAACATTACACGCGTAGGTAAGCCTGTTCCTTTAATGAGTTTAGCAAGAATGTTCTTAATCTTTACGTCACAATTATATGACCGGATCCGGTATATGTTTTAAATTAATAATTAATATCATTAATTAATAATTAATTTGGAAGCTGTCCAAGCGGTAGGGTCTAAGTTTTTCAAGGCCCACCGTACAAGCAGAACCAGGAGACTGTCGGACTCTACCCTGAGGCTTAAGGAACAACGCCGTGAAATGACTCTGCAATCCTCAGATGATGCCATTAAACATCGGCACCTCAATAGACAAATCTCTAAATCTTTAAAACGAGACCTGCGCCGATTCAATACCAAGCGTATTGAAGAAGCCATAGAGCGAAACAAAGGCACCAAATTATTCGCGAGAGATTTGTCTATTGGGCAGAGTCGTTTGGCAAAACTGAGGACCATTGATGGCAGAGTTGTTTCATCGGGTCCTGAGCTTCTGGGTGAGATCGGGAGGTTCTATGGACAGTTGTACACATCTACTCGACAACCCGTGACAAACCTGGCAAAAGACCCAAGAACCAAACTTACCCGACAATATACCGAAGACATCCCGGACGTCAGCTTGTACGAGATTAGGATGGCCCTCAAACAGCTCAAAGACAACAAGGCGCCGGGTGATGACGGTATCACGGCTGAGCTTCTGAAAGCGGGAGGGAAACCTGTCCTCAAGGCTCTCCCGAGGCTTTTCGATACCGTCATACTCGAAGGAAAAACGCCACGGGCATGGACCAGGGGTTTGGTCGCATTGTTCTTTAAGAAGGGTGATAATACCCTCCTGAAGAATTATCGACCCATTACTCTCCTGAGCCATGTCTATAAGTTGTTTTCGAGGGTCATCACGAATCGTCTCTCACGCAGGTTAGACGACTTCCAGCCTCCCGAACAAGGTTTCCGGTTTCCCAAAAGGCTATAGTACCGTAGACCACATACATACGCTGCGACAAGTTATACAGAAAACCGAGGAGTATAACTTGCCTCTGTGCTTGGCGTTTGTGGACTACGAGAAAGCCTTTGATTCGGTCGAAACATGGGCTGTATTGCAGTCCCTTCAGCGGTGCCAGGTCGACTACCGGTATATCGAAGTGTTGAAGTTCCTGTATGAAAACGCCACTATGTCAGTCCAACTCCAAGGCCAGGCTTCGAAACTAATACCTCTAGAGCGCGGCGGAGACAGGGTGATGTCATATCACCAAAACTGTTCTCCGCTGCCCTGGAGGATGTCTTCAAGGTTCTGGATTGGAAAGGGCTAGGCATCAATAAAAATGGCGAGTACATAACTCACCGACGATGTAGTGATCATGGCTGAAACCGTGGAGGAGCTCTCTGCAATGCTCAATGATCTTAGCAGAGTTTCCTTGGAAGTAGGTCTAAAAATGAACATGGACAAGACGAAACTTATGTCAAATGTCCATGTCGTACCTTCTCCATAACTATCGGAGACTCTGTGCTTGAAGTTGTTGACGAGTACGTATACCTGGGACAAACTGTCCGATTAGGTAAGTCCAACTTCGATGCAGAGATCAAGCGACGAATCCAACTTGGTTGGGCAGCGTTCGGGAAGCTTCGGAAAGTTTTCTCGTCCACAATACCGCAGTGTCTCAAGACGAAAGTCTTTGACCAGTGTGTGTTGCCAGTGATGACCTACGGATCAGAGACTTGGCCGCTTACGATGGGTCTTATTAGACGACTCAAGAGTCACTCAAAGAGTAATGGAAAGGGCTATGCTGGGTGTCTCTCTGCGTGATCAAATTAGAATGAGGAGATCCGCAGAAGGACTAAAGTAACCGACATAGCCCAAAGATTAGCATCTTTGAAGTGGAATGGGCAGGACACATTGTGCGAAGAACAGATGGCCGATGGGGCCGAAAAGTTCTGGAGTGGCGGCCACAAACCGGTAATCGCAACGTTGGTAGACCCCCCACAAGATGGACCGACGATCTGGTCAAGATCGCGGGAGGTCACTGGATGCAGATGGCGCAGGACCGGTCGATGTGTTGAGGTTTGGGGGAGGCCTATGTTCAGCAGTGGACGTCTATAGGCTGATGATGATGACTTAATAGCAAATAATAATGTGAATGATCAGATGAATAAAAATTGTAGAGCTGTAATTTGTTGACGTCACACGCAGGTAAACGTTTTGTTCAATCTCCCAGCTTGTATGTAACGTCTTCGTGTCAAATGCCCAGCGCCATTCTGAAGTGCTTTTCGCGCTGTTTTGTAAATTTAAATTTCAACTTTAATTTATAAATACATCATTCGTTTTTGACATGCCTGACACTACGAATGTTTACGTACTAATACGAATATACTTTACATTTTTTGGGGATAAAGTAAAACTACCTGGTACACAAAATCATCTAAACTTTAATACAGACACATCACATGATTACATATTATTATCAAAAAATTAAACTAACTACATCACATCCGTTTTATACTTATCATAGGTTTCTTGTACAATGCTCTTGTTGATACAAACAGTTTTACTAGCTTCTATAAGTCGTTGTAGAGGCGCATAGCGCTGTAACGCATTTGAATTGCCGACAACAAGGAACTTGTGTTTAGCGCGAGTAACGCTAACTGCTAATCTTCGCTGATCGTTTAAGATTTCTCCTTCCTGTGAAAATATTGGTGTATAAATCTAACAATGTTTTTATATACTTTTTAGTTATAATCTTTTATAACTTTCTGTTTTTTTATTTATTTACAACATAATTATCAATCGTAATGAATAAACTATTAATCAAACCTTGACTTTTCGGTCTTCATTGACGTCTTGTTTCGTACATGAATAAATTATAACAGACTTGTCTCTTCCTTGAAACTGATCGACAGTGCTCACTTCTATAAAGTATTGAGCAGTTACTTTTCGTAATAATAATACTTGTTCGCGATAGGGCGCTATTATACCTATTTCTTTAGATTCAGTGCCTCCCTGAAAATCAAAGATTTTAATATTATTAAATTCCAGTACACAAAAGAACACAGAACCTTAGAGAGAATTTAATGTGTGAGTGAACTTTAACAACAACTCACCTCTAGGAAGCATTTCACTAAATCCAGAACTAGGCAAGCTTCAAATACATTCCTACATGATTGATTACCAATTTCAGAGTTTGATGTATTTATGGATTCCATATTTAAAAATAGCACCGCCTGTTCTAGTTCCGGACTACATGCTTTTTGTATCCACTCTGGTTTCGCGGATAGTTTCTGAAAGGTATAATATGTTGATTAACTTTTTACACTCAAATAATTAGTTGAGTCAACAAAAAAACCAGGTTCTAACTTTATATAAAACACTAGAAACAGGATGGTACAAAAAATAATACCTGCACATCAATGCTTAGTGTAGCTAAGGCAACTTTTTCGTTAGCACATTTTAAACGAGAGTTATATGCTACTTGATTCGCTATTCGAGCTATAGCTTCGTTCATACGGTACTGTAGGTGTAAGGTACTAGTTGCATCTTCGTTCATCAACCTGTGAAATAAACTTTCTTCCATTCCCATGCGCCTGCAAAAGTAATACCAACTGAATTGGAAGAACCTTTTCTTACAATTTTAATGTTAATTGTTGCAGCAGTGTTACCTTGCAGCTCGACTTTTGACCACAGGTGGGAGTTGCTCAGGGTCACCAACTAACACAAACCTTTTAGCAGCAAACAAGGGTCTTAGTACTGTGCATTGCAAAACCTTAAATCAAAATATAAACATTTAATCTTAAACTAAAAATCTTCTTAATTAGACGAAAAACTAAAATACAGGGTGATTTCCTAGTGAGGGTACATATTGAAGATCATGGTAGCTGATGGTTATATACGACCAGTAAAAATATTATTACCAAATAATATGGCTTAATGCCTTAGTAATCGCAATTTAAAAATATCTAAAATTCTTGCACAATTATGGTTTTTCGACAGCTGATGGGTGTGGCGGAGGTGTGGGGTGCGCGAGATCACTAGAGGTCATTAGTCAACACTCTTTTAGCCGAAATTGTTTATGTTTGAGGTAGTTTTGTCGAATTTAGATTTACAAAAAAAAATGTATTTTTACCTATTTTTTGTAATATTCCGTATTAGAACAGAGTACTCATCACCCTCCTGCAATATGTACCCTCTCTAACAAATAACCCTGTATAAGTAAGTTTAATGAGTGAAGTAGGTGTAGTTACCTGAGTGGCTTCATCAACTATGCACATATCAAACGTTGTTCTCGACAGCATGGCGTGAGTCGAACCCAAACACGTTACACCAATAACTTCCTTGAAAAAAACATCCAAGTAAACCATCTACTCTAGGAAATATTGAGTTTTTGAATAAAGTCTGAATAATTTAATTTATTTAAATGTAGGTATACAAATCTACAGGCCAAGTGATGGTAAGTGATTGCCATCGATCTGTAGTGCCTGAGCAAGACTTTGACCAACCGTTTATCATGAGAAAAACTTTTAAAAACGTCAGTAAAATTCCTATTGTTTTGCTTACCATAGAGTCATAAAGCTGACTTAGTTCTTCTGCAGTGCGACAAGACGCTGCTAATTTTTCCTCAGCTCGATGAAGTGATGAGGAAGCGATACGCGCTGTTGATCCCAGTCGCATCACTTTTATTGTATTCGGTAATCTGTGCAAAGGAATCGAATTTTAAAACAAATTTCTTCTTTGCCACATAAGAATGAGTTTTCTTCTCAGTATTTCCGGAGCGCTATGACTTGTTCTTCTTCAAACTAGGCTTGAAGAGAGTCATTAAAAGTAGATTGTAGATAGCAATATTGTCCCCTGATATTACAAAGGTCTATGAGCGTCGGTAATCACTTGATTAGATAGCCGGCAACTTGCTGCCTACATGGCAATTCACAAAAATATTTAATAGCATTAGAATTGAATGTGCAATTTCGAAAAGGGCACATATCTGAATTTTTAAACTTTCCAGGAAATGAAAAAAACTAATTATTTTCTAAATAAATCAAATATTTAGCAAAAATGTTTTTGGGTTACATTTTAGGGCATATTATCTCTCGAAAGTTACAGAAATATTTCGATGTTGACATTATTATATATGTATATTTCGATAAACAAAATTTATGACATGTGCCCTTTTCGAAATTTACCACGTTGAGTACTCATAAGTTACAGAAAAAAACCATATAAATTTGGCGAAACTTGTATTTTAGTAATTTAAATTAAATATAATACTGAAAAAAAAGCAATAATTTTGTTTTTTGTTTAAAAATCCCAAATAAAATTCTGTAAATTGTGACGGTATATATTGTTTTTCCTTTGCAATATCTGCAATTTTCAAATGATTTATTGGTACTTTGCCATTGTTGTCAGCTTGGCTTGGTAACTTACTGCAAGTACCTTCTACTTTAGAAGGAACGAAAACTGAGAGATGTTGTTGTCTATATAATTTCTTGCGATAACTTCACCAGGTTTGTGGAGATATGCCTTTTTCGAACATAATAGGTGCATACAAGTATTTAGAACGCCATGACATGAAAAAAGTGTTTCACAAAATATTCAGATATGTGCCCTTTTCGAAATTGCACATTCAATTTCATTTAACATTTTCGTGTTAGTTTACTTAAGGGGAGGCTTGCGGGATATAGTAATAAAACTAATTATAACTTACCTATTTAACATAGTGTCAACTGCAGAATGTGTGTGTGCAGTAACAAGTACCTTCTGTTTAAGACCAACTAACATCTGTATAAGCACAGATATTGTTTGAGTCTTCCCTGAATAAAACAAAGTAGAATATAAATAGCTAGTGATTGCGCGCAACTTCGTCTGCGACACTTTCAATAAAAAGGTAGCCTATGTTCTATCTCTGGGTCTAAAGGTTGTCTGTGGCAAATTTCATCAAAATCAGAGTTACTTTCGCATTTATAAAATAAGTAGGGATACATTTTATAAAAGTTGTTTTTACTAAATCTGTAAATTTATAGCATACCTGTTCCTGGAAGACCTTGTAATAATGCGTAGTCTCGCGCTGAGAGTGCCTTCAGTACCGCTCGCTGTTGTTCAATGTTGAGTGAACGCATTAACTTTATACCGAGCCTGCCTACTTCACGTGGTAGCTTTACCTCAAATTCAGGCTTAGTTTTGTCTATAATCAGGCTAAAATCAAAACAAAATACCAACATTTTAATCACAGCATTTTAATATGAAACTTTAATTTTATAATGTGAGTTAAACTAAATAGAACTTACTGAGTTACTCAAAGCTTTGCTGCTTTATTATTTACCAAATACAATTTTTTTTTTTTTTTCTTCGTTTTGGCTCTTGTCTCGTCATAAGCGACTGACCTGACATTAAAAGCATTTTACTTAAACCGCATTGGTGTTTAACGATTTTTTTTGTGAGATAAAGATTAAAAAATAAAAATAATACGTCAGTGAACTCGCAATACTTACGTTCGAAGTCTATCAGATCTCTCACTGGCATCAAGGAGAACTCCAAGATTGGTCAAGTTTTGTACAGTAGTGGCATATGATTCGTATGAGTCGATGTGATATAATGTGTCTTTGTTCATACGTTTACTTAGGTCTCTGAAATGTGTACGAAAACTACATATTCTTGAATGACTTAAAAATATTATATATTAAATAACGGAAGTCTAAAAATATAAGTGACTGACTATTCCTACAAAAAAAATTGGTTGCCTGTAAAGTCAGTATACGGGCGAAAGTTTTACGTGACAACGACTCGGGCATGGTTAGCCCGCCTAAGAGCGAGAGAGACAGACATAAAAAGTGACGCGGCACGCGTGCCTCTCACTCGCTCTCATTGTGAGCGCATAACGTGAGCGGAGCGTAACGCAGTTTCTTGAAGTGTCACCCGGAAAACCAATTTATAAGACGTTGTCACGTCAAAAAAAAAAATTGCATGATAAATAAACGACTCTACAGCTTATCTGATGACAAATGGTCGTCGTCGCTCAGTGTTACGAAAAATGTTAAATGAATAAGTAAATAAAATAATGACCTCTCTAAAAGTAT
Source organism: Trilocha varians (assembly GCA_030269945.2). Taxonomy (NCBI): domain Eukaryota; kingdom Metazoa; phylum Arthropoda; class Insecta; order Lepidoptera; family Bombycidae; genus Trilocha; species Trilocha varians. The sequence goes on along the minus strand of AP028268.1, from coordinate 7,209,418 downwards.
ATGTACTTCACTATTGTTGACTAGTTGTACGACTCCAGCTGCTATCCAAGGTCTTTTGTTAATACTGACTATCGCAAATTCACCTTCTTGGGGACCTTTTATCCGATTTGGTTCACTAAAAGAAAGCTCTGTAAAACAATTATTTTTGTTTGTTTTATTCATAGATTCTTTGTTAATTTTAAAGGTATGAAAATTTTATACATTGGATAATTTGGTTTAGTAAAGTAGTAAATGAGAATCGCCATGAGTAGGATTGTAGGAGGTAAGTCCACCAGTGGTTTTGTTAACATAGTAAACGAGATTCTTCTTATTCAGATTTAACTTCTATCACACATTTAATTTTCCAAACAAACCAAAATGATTACTGAAATAAAAATGTTACCTTGGCGCGAGAAGACATGATGATATCTATCACACAATTGTTTAACTGTTTTTATTCGAAGATTGGGTAGGCATGTGCCTCTTTTTTCTCTGCAAAAAAAACTTTCTTTAGCAACACATAGGTATATTTTGATACATTCAATTTCTTTTTCTATCGAATATTTTAAATTATGTTACCTTTTTTCAGCGGTTTCAGTCCAGAGAACATGTAAAGGCGATGATTTCGTTTGAATTTTTTCTTCCATTTTAAGTAGTGCAGTCCAATGAAGAAAATACTTTATGTGTTCTTTAGATAGATGTCCTAGTGCATCTCCTTGCAGCCTAGATAGTGGATGACTGTCAGCTACGGTTGGACCTCCTGAATGCCTAAAAAATATTATTGTTACATTTTATGTCATCCCTACTAATATTATAAATACGAATAACGAAACTAACTCTGTCTGTCTGTTACGCTTTCCCGCTCAAACCTTTCAACCGACTTTATTGAAATTTGGCACAGACAATCTTTAGACCCTGAGAAAGGACATAGGCTTTAATTAGAAAAAAGAGATAATGAAAAAAACGGGTTATACATATACAGATATACAGTTCACGCAGACGATGTCGCGGGCAACAGCTAATACAGGGTGATTTCCTAGTGAGGGTACATATTGAAGGTCATGGTAGCTGATGGTTATATACAACCAGTAAAAATATTATTACCAAAGAATATGGCTTAATGCCTTAGTAATCGCAACTTAAAAATACCTAAAATTTTTGCAAAATGATGGTTTTTTGACAGCTGATGGGTGTGGCGAAGGTGTGGGGTGCGCGATATCACTAGAGGTCATTAGTCAACACTCTTTAAGCCGAAATTGCTTATGTTTGAGGTAGTTTTGTCGAATTTAGATTTAAAAAAACAAAAAAAAAAAGTAAATTTTACTTATTTTTTGTAATATTCCATATTAGAACAGAGTACTCATCACCCTCCTGCAATATATACCCTGTCTAACAAATCACCCTGTATAGTGATTAATAATTGTCCAGTTAATGGAAAACGAAGACTGGTGGTAGTACTAGTGATACCCGTTATAATAAAAATGGAAACCGGTACATACGGCCGAATTTTAAAAAAAAAAGTTTTCGTTTTCAGGACTGGTCTTTTTACACCCTGTATAAATTAAGAAAAAATCAGCACCTATATAATCAAAAACAGATAGAAAAAGATATTAATTACTTAGTAATTCGTATTAAATACTTATTATACTAACAGGTGTTGCTATCTTTATTGTTATCACATACCATAAATGTAAAGAACAAAGTGTTAAATATGGACATTTAGCACACGCTCTTTCATGATTGATTGGATCTGGAAGCCTTTGCTGAAGTAACAGTGAAGCATCTTCAATATCTGCAAACTGTTCTGAAAACGAAAATGACTTTGATCAATTGTACTGTTATCTTTAACATAAAGTCACTTTCTAATTTGCTCATTACAAACCTGGATCAATGTCATTAGGATCTGAAGAAAGGTATTCAACTAATTGGTTTCTGAGCATTATCAAATCTCGCCTCTCTGGATAGCCACAATTTACTTCCCTTAAATCCACTCGATCTCTGTAATAAAACTAAAGATAAGCCAAACTTCAGATTGGACTCTTGAACTTCCCGCTTAACGAAAAAAAAATGAATAAAGAAGACTTCTCAATACTTGATACAGATTTGGCTTGATAGATAATTTATTCCTAACAATGTTCTTGCATATATTTGAAGTTCTACCTCAGATAAAGTAAAAGACCACGTTGTAAAGCATTTGTAGGGTCTTCGTTTCTATGTAAACTGAGCATCATGCCATATAATATAAGCTGACCCCAATGTTCGGCTGATACAGACGCCTTTCCACTTTTCAATTCTAACGGAACTATAGCCTTCTGTGTCTCTGAAAATGTAGAAAGCCAAATTATCAGCACACTTTACTTGAAATTTCAAGCTAAGTTAGAAACACTTATTTTACACGATTTGTTATGTGTTTTTGTCTTAGTTTTTCATATTATTAATAATGTACCTTTTTTGTTGTGTATGGTGACTTGTAAAGTAGCATCAATCTTTCCTTTCAACCCTAGTTGTGGACAACATAAATTCTCTTCTATATCTAGAACTTCGTCAATAACACCATTCCAGTTTTCTTTATCCTTCTGCACCTATAATAATAAAATTGATTGCTAGTATTAGAAATATCAACAAATTTTATACTCTGAATGTGACATCTATACTCTATACTAATATTATAAAGCTGAAGAGTTTGTTTGTTTGAACGCGCTAATCTCAGGATACTGGTCCGATTCCGAAAACTATTTCAGTGTTAGAAAGTCCATTTATCGAGGAAGGTTATAGGCTATATTTTATTTTCAAAAAAAATAGGGATCCATATGAAAATATCGAATATGTAACAAAAGGTGAATAATCGAAAACCTATTTAAGCGTACGCTGCAAAAACTATTAATAGTAGAAAAAAATGATGTACTATGGGTTTTTAGGTCTTAGTAAGACAAACAAAAAAGTCCGGATATATCTAACTATCATAGTTTAGTCACAATAACCGCTTTTATGTTTATAAAAATAATATTTCGTCCCGAGATTGAATTTAACGTTATATAAGTATCGTTATATTAACCCTTACCCAAATTAAGTATTATATTATCAAGAGTATTAATGTAGAAGTAAATTACTTTTTGTTTTATTCCAATCGGACTTTTCGTTTAGAAGTTATCACGAGTAAAAAACGCAATGAATATGTGGATGCACTTCGGGCCGCGCAAATAATAATGCAACGGCATTGCGAGTACTGTTTGAACCCCTTTGTAAAGCAGACGAAGTTGCGCGGGTCAGCTAGTTGAAAATAACACAACTTACAATGCGATTGTTCAAACTTGTAGCAAAGTAACTCTTCATGAAATCAGCAAGTGGTTGAATGTATGATTGCATGTTTGTTCGTGTTTCCTCCTCTGTTAATCCCGCATCGTACAACATATGTATGGATTCCCTTACAATCTGGTCAGATTCTAAACAAAGTTGAGATATATCTGATATCTGTTGGGTGAGGGCCTTTTGGACTAGTTCATGAATCATTATTCCAATTGTCATCTACAATAACATAAAATATAATAATCAATATAGCTCACCCATACAATATTCCATGCAAGCATTTTGAGTATTGTACTAATAAAAATAATTTTTAAAATGGACTAAAAAAATAAATTTTGTTGAATCATTTTAATGACCATGCATTTAGTTTCCAACCTTGGTTTATGTTGTAACTCACTACTCAAAAGGAATGAAACTCTGTTAATGCTCTGTACAAACAAGTAAATAACTAATCCACAATATTACTCACTGCAGTATTTGCAGAATCTATTCCTCGCCATCGTTCTTGCAGGATGGCTTTTCGTTTACAAAACACACCAGCTACAACACTTGTGCTTGATATCAAATGATCAGGCCTCAGCACAACCAGACCAGAAGTATTGTTCACAACACATTGGCCAGTCTCATTTTTTGATGCAATCACACTGACTATATCACCTTGAGTTAAAGGAATGGACACCCTGAGAAATAATACTATTTTTACATACAAAATGTACTAAGATATTTTTATTTTTTGACTATGTTAGCAGTTGCACCAATGGACCACCTTTTAGTAAGTGGTAGCAGCTCATGAACCTCTGCAAAATTCACACTGCAGAGCCACTGGTTTAACCTATGATAATGTATGACTGACTGAATGTCTCATTTCAAGCCTTGTTAGAAAAAGGACAAGTGGAATTGAACAGTGATCATATAAATTCAATTGAAACAAATTTCTACTCACCATATGCCTTCAATGTAACATTTGCCAGTCATTTCTCCACATTTCAGTATAAGCTCCTTTTTACTGTCATAATCTATAATGCTCATTATTTCACATCTCTGCATTGTACTTAGATCTAAGTTTTCTATCATTATCTGAAAATTATAGTATTGTTAAAATTAAAATTATATAGAAATTAATTTAAAATTGAATACTAAAAGAAAATATGTTATTACATCCTCTTCAAGATTCCAGTCATCAATAAAATCATCATGTATGCCAAAATCAAGAGCATTGTTCAAGATAACTCCACTTTTGGATGGAGATAGTTTTTCTGCTCTGAGTGAAATAGAACACTGTAATTCTGTAAATAAAACACAGGGATGAGTTATCTTTAAGGACTATAATTGTAATTTTAATGTTTATTGTATCAGGACGGCATAGTCATTAAAATGACTAAGTCCTTTTTGTTTAGAATAAAAATAAAATAAAAATGTTTAATTTATGACTAATATAAATCAGCTAATAAGCCATATCTTTACTTTAGAATTTACCTTTAATAGGACTCTTCTTGGGAGTTTTGTTGATGTCTCTCCTATAACTATTATGGCTATTTGAACAAGCCTTTTTTGGTGATAGTTTATTCGGTGATTTGTTAGCATTATGATCCAGAATTTTTATTTTAGGGTCTTCTTCGCATAATGCATCAACAGCTATGTTTTCTTTTTTAATACTGTTGGATGTTGACTGAAACTTGTCTCCATATTTTAATGTTTTATTATCAAAGAAAGAAGACTCTTTTAATTTTTTAGTGCTATTTCCTATTTCTCTGAGTTCAGGTTGATTTGAATCCGCATAGTGAGCTACTGATTTTCTTTTTACAGCTTGTAAATTATTTTCTACTAGTGGTGTTGAAGATACAGATTGTGTATTTCTAAAAAAAGAAATTATAGATTTTTGTTTTCCCGAATCCGAGGGTTGTCCCTGAAACGTATAAACATTTATGTATAAGCTAATTTAAAAAATAATGCAGTTGATTCTTTTAAAGCAGTTTTCTTAAGTGATTGAGTTGTTACCTTTTTGAATATTTGTTTTGGCATGATTAATGATTGTAATCCGTTCCTACTACATTAAAAATTTCAAGCAGCACATTTTGCACAATAAAGATGAAGAGAGTATTTATATTTTTAGTAAAATTAACAATCACACAAGTCGAAGGAACGTAATTCGTAAAACATAATCAAAATATTCGCGCCTTGCGGCAACAGAAACCACACAAAAACATTCTGAACTGACATTGACAGCTAAAGTTCCATGAAGTTGACGTTTATGATTTAATTTTGTAGATTACACTTTCGTTACATCGTGTTTTCTATTTTTTCTAACAATCCTACTCTTTATTATAACCTCTCAACGCTAAAAACTCATTTGTTTTTGTGTTCAAGAAATATTATTTCTTAAAAAAATATTATTTCGTTTAGCTAAAACCGAAAATGTCGAGAAGGCCTGAACACCAGGCACCGCCTGAAGTGGTAAGGGGTGAAACAAATTTGGTCATTGTGGTTTTATATTTAACATTACAATTTAATCTAAGCTATTTTCTTATTTTTTGTTACAGTTCTACAATGAAGATGAAGCTAAAAAATACACACAAAAGTACGTAAGTAGAACCTATCATTAAATCAGCTGACACAGTATTGATTGAAAGAAAAGTAAATTACTGAATTCAGCAAGAATTGTGTTATGGTGTTACAATAAAGAATTCTCTATCTATCTATCCCTTAGTTCCCGGATCATAGAAATTCAAGGGCAAATGACTGAAAGATGTTTAGAATTGTTACTTTTACCAGAAGATACACCTTGCCTTTTATTAGACATTGGTTGCGGATCGGGATTATCTGGATCAGTCCTTGAAGAAAATGGTCATATGTGGCTCGGAATGGACATTTCACCTTCAATGCTTGGTAACGAACCTTTAATTAGACATATTCTGTTGTTTAATGAATTTAAATACATAATGCAGAGAATTATGATAATTATTTGAACATTTTATTGCAGATGTTGCTGTAGAAAGAGAAACTGAAGGTGATCTAGTACTATCTGATATGGGTGAAGGTGTACCATTTAGAGCAGGTTGTTTTGATGGAGCAGTATCTGTGTCAGCCATACAGTGGTTATTTAATGCAGATAAGAAGTCACACAACCCAGTTAAAAGACTTAATAAATTCTTCACTACACTATATGCTAGTCTGGTAAAAAAATTGTACAATCAATATCTTGTTCAATTCTATTCACAACTTTGTTAAATTAACTCAATATTTTTATTTCAGTCACGTTCAGCTCGAGCAGTTTTTCAATTCTATCCAGAGAATGAAAACCAATTAGAACTTTTAACTGCACAGGCAATGAAAGCTGGTTTCTATGGAGGAGTAGTCATTGACTATCCTAATTCAGCCAAAGCAAAGAAGTTCTTTTTAGTATTGATGACTGGTGGTGCTGCTCCCTTACCTCAAGCTTTAGGTAATTATTATTAGGTTCTGCAGTTGTAACAAGGAACCCTTATAATTTCTAACACATTGTTTCATCATCATCTTCAATATGTGAATGTTCCATTTATTTATTTTTTTAAAACAGGTACTGAAGAATCAGACAATAGTCTTCAGGTTAAATATGCTAAAAGAGAAGCAACCAAAGGAATAAGAGGTAAACCCTTGAAAAATAGTAGAGCCTGGATTTTAGAAAAGAAAGAAAGAAGAAGAAAACAAGGAAAAGATACAAAAGCAGACACAAAATACACTGGAAGAAAAAGAAGTGGTCGATTCTAATAAGAAAAAACTATTGTATTCTATTTATAATAATTTAGTAAATATATTTTGTACAGTTTATTTTTTTCCTACTTCATATTTCCAAACAGTGTCAACACCATGTCCAATAGTTTCTACAGGGATCATATTTGGTAATGGGAACCTACACGCTACAATAACTGTACCATTTCTAGTTTCACTTAAAAGTTTACTTTCAAAATCGTCCATCATTTGTTCTACACCAAAAATTACAATATTATCATAAGGTTTAAGACTGAATTTCCACAAATTACAATGATAAAACTTAGTGTCACCATATTTTTGATTCAGTAACGCTGATATACGGGAGTAATACACAAGCCAAGGATTGAGTTCAACTCCATCTGCTTTGAAACCCATTTTAGCTGCAGTTATTACGATTCTTCCGTCACCAGACCCAACATCCAGTAGTCTACCACTTCGACCAGCTAATGCTTTAGTTACTCCTCTTAATTGTTCAGTTGTAGCTGGCACATAGGGTAAACAAATTTTCCGGAGAGCTGGAGAAACAAATGGTATACAAATAATGCTGACTCCTACGGCCAATCCACCAGTAGTGTATATTAGTATTTTGCCAATGGGCGAAAATTTTGGTGGAGTTTTTTTAACCTCTTCAATGAATTCTATTTCCATTTTATTTAACAAAATACAAACAAATATATAAAATAGAAATTCTCAAGTGTATTTTGAAATTTGTTGGTTATATAAAAGTTAGGATTGGCAATCGGTTCTACTTCTTTCAGCCTTTTCGCATTTTATAATTATTTCACAAAATAAATAATTATGAAAACAGTAAAATTAAGAAACTTTAAAATGTAACGAAGAACCTAGTGTTTAAGGGCAGAAAGTGTTAAATAGAGTTCTTTTAAATTGATTATTTTTCAAATTTCTTGTAAACCACTTCGTATGCAAATATCTCTTTGCAAGCTGGTTTTCGATGAATTCGAAACATTTAATGTCAATTTTCAATTAACTGTCAATGTCAAAAATATCAAGTTTTGGTCGTCGCCGGTGCTTTCAGAAAATTCTTGAACTCAGCTCAATTTTCATGAGCATATGCTAAACGGTGGCTAAACGTGCTGCTCCCTGTAATCGAAGAAGATGACTGCGTTTGAGGAATTTGGTGTGCTTCCTGAAATAGCAAAAGCTATTGAAGAAATGGATTGGACTCTACCCACAGATGTTCAAGCTGAAGCTATTCCTTTGATCTTGGGTGGTGGAGATGTCCTTATGGCTGCTGAAACTGGTAGTGGAAAGACAGGCGCCTTTTGTTTACCTATACTGCAAATTGTCTGGGAAACTTTAAAAGATATTCAAGAAGGAAAAGCTAGCAAAGTAATAACACAAACAAGTTCTGAATGTACTATGTCATTCTTTGATCGAACTGATGCCCTAGCTGTGACCCCGGATGGGCTCCGTTGTCAATCAAGGAATGCAAAGGAGTGGCATGGCTGTCGGGCTACCAAAGGTGTTCACTCAAAAGGTGCCTACTACTATGAGGCTACTGTAACTGATGAAGGGTTGTGCCGTGTTGGATGGTCTACTCAAGCGGTATTTATTGAAATTATTTGTTTATTGTTTTTTTTTCACTATTTTTCTTCTAAATAATATGTAATATAACACTAAAATTAATCCTATTAATTTAATTTTTTTCACATATAGAAGCATTTAGCTTACACAGGTTTTAGAATTATATGTTGTTATCAGGCAAAATTGGATCTCGGAACTGACAGATTTGGATATGGGTTTGGTGGAACAGGGAAGAAATCAAACTCTAAGCAATTTGATGATTATGGTGAAGCTTATGGAATGAGTGATGTTATTGGTAAGTTTTCATGAACTAATACATAAATGTAATAATCCAGTTAAAATTTTTGTTTCTAGTTTTTTTTTTAAACATTACTGATTGTACACATTTATGTAATTTAAAGGTTGTTTCCTGAACTTAAACACTGGTGAGATTCGTTATGCAAAGAATGGTCAAGATTTAGGAGTAGCATTCAAATTGGATTCATCCAGAAAATCAGATTGCTACTTCCCGGCAGTTGTACTAAAAAATGCTGAGATGAGCTTTAACTTTGGTGCAACTCCATTTAAGGTGAGATTTATTCTGGAATATTTGATCTCACAGATTAAATATTTGTAATTATTTAAAGAAAGTTATTTTTTGTTGAGCCTTATAAACATGTAGCACCTTGCTAACAATATGATTCTTTTTCATAGTTCACAATGCATGCTACACAGATTAGAAAATTAGAAGATGCAATCATATTAGATTTTAAATGTATGCCTTTGTTTTGAAATTAAATTAAAACTAAATTAAGAGAAGTATTTCTTTTTGTACAGCATCCACCACCAAAAGAGTACCTAGCAATAAATCAAGCACCTAAAGAAAATGTGAAGCAGAATGTTATAGCTGCTGTGGCGTCTACTGATGTTAAAGTTGTTAACAATGCACCACAAGCTATTATTATAGAGGTGAGTTCTTAGTCTAATACCATATCTTAATTTATCATTAAATCAATCTACTAGAATTTGCTTATGCACTATAAAAACTTCTGTAATTTATTTATGATCTTTTTTCGAAATCCAAGAATATTAATGAAAAGTCTTATTTGACTTTTGGACTCTTTTCAACACTATTTGTTTTACCTCATAGTTTTTGATGTAGTCCTGAAGAACCTTTTGATAAATTCACGCTACAAGTGTATTACTTCGGGGGCGGCGCGATGGGAAAGAGTGCCGAGGGCGTAACTCGTCGCACTGTCCCTCATAACCCCGTGCTGGGTCCTGGCCTCAGTCGCGTTTTATTTATTTATTTAATACTTTATTGTACACCAGGTAAAGAAAGTTACAGTGACTTATAGTAACTAAAAAATAAGCACAAAAGTTTTAGTGAGGTTCAACTCCCACATATCTGGTGATTTCCAGTTAATCAAGTGATTTCCTCAAACTAAAAAAAACAAGTGTATTACTTATTCTAGTGGTCTAGTATTCTATTCTATGTTGTATCCTCTAATAATTCACCAGACTAATTAATATTTTTCATTATTTATTAGCCATCTAGAGAATTAGCAGAGCAGACCTGTACACAATTGACAAAGTTCAAGAAACACTTAGACAATCCTAAAATTAGAGAGCTCCTTGTAGTTGGAGGTGTAAATGTAAAAGAACAAATTAATCAGTTAAATTCTGGAGTAGATGTTGTTGTTGGCACTCCTGGACGATTGGAAGATCTTATTCAAGGAGGTTGGTATTATATTTATGAACTAGATATGGTTTATTGCAATAGTGCACTACCTTAATCAAGGTGCTCCAGTTCAAACTACTTTTCTTCAAACTTATCAATAAATTAATGAATTAAGATGTACTTAGGCTCTGTTAATATTGACTGTAACACTCATTCCAAGTTGATATTTATCAAGTATTCCAAATATTAGTAAACATAACAGTAAAGTAGAAAAAAATTATATCTGTTGGCACAACAAAAACCTTTTTATCCAACAGGATATCTCGCCCTAACACACTGTCGGTTCTTCGTGCTTGACGAAGCAGATGGTCTTCTCAAAGCGGGATACAGCGATCTGATCGACCGCCTCCATCGGCAGATACCGAAGATAACGTCAGATGGTCGAAGGTTACAGATGGTCGTATGTTCGGCGACCCTTCACGCTTTTGAAGTCAAAAAAATGGCTGTAAGAGATTTCTCGTAACAAATTTTAACATGTATTTTATAATTTGAAATACTCAAATAATATTGGGAAACTACTTAAAGACTTACATAAAACTGTAACTCCCAAAATGCTAACCTCCTTAAATTTATAAGTTTGATATTTTTTTATTTTTAATAGGAGAAAATAATGCACTTCCCAACTTGGGTAGATCTGAAGGGAGAAGACGCAGTGCCGGAGACGGTGCACCACGTCGTAGTTAATGTCGACCCACAAAAGGACCGCTCCTGGGAAACAGTGCGCAAGTAAGTTACACTAACAGTGTCTTGCTCGTTTGTAATCTTCAAAAATAACTAGAAAAGTGCTGAAAACAATAGCGAAAACTAAATCTGTTAATTTTTTTATGCCACAACTGAGATTCCTAGATTTTATTTATTCATGTATGTGCACTTGCATTTATAGTAATTGACATACTGAGTTAGACAATGTGCTGATTTTCAAGTGTTGTATCTGCTAATCCTTTAAGTAAAGAAAGAAAAAGCATTTATTCAACACGCACATAGGACATTCATATTATTATAACATTGAACTGTATAATTTGGATACAACAAAATTAAAAAATAAAATAAAACCGAACAAGATAAAGGCTTGTCCTCAGTGACGTGCGAAAAGGCTTCAGCTCAGCAAATGCTTAAGTGTCATTAAATATTTATTTATTTGTAAAAAATTATCCCTTCTGTATTTTTCATTAGAATATATAGTTCTAAAAACTCTTATACATAAATAACAGTAGGAGAGTTCAAGTTAGATGTTATATTAATAAAGAGTACGTTAGGGGTTGTCCATTAATCACGTGAGGCTTGAAAGGGGGGGGGAGGGGTTTGATAAAAATCACGAAAATAACAAAAGGGGGAGGGGGGGTGTAGTAAGATATCTCGTGTATTTATTTTTTCGTCAAACGCGCGATTTTTAAACAAATATTAAGCGGCACGGCGCGAAAATTTTAAGATTCGTTGTAGGTACTAAAAATACACGTGATGTTGAGAAGGGGGAGGGGGGGTGGTCTTAAACCTCACTACGTATCACCGATGGGGGAGGTGGGGTTAAAAAATGCTAAAAAAAGATCACGTGATTAACGGACATTCCCTTATCTGAAGGCACGTACAGACGGACGGTGTACACGCGAAGGACAACATTCGTAGCGGGAACACGACTCCTGAAACATTGTCCGAGGCCGTCAAGATACTGAAAGGAGAGTACTGCGTTCGAGCTATAAGAGAACATAAAATGGACAGGTTTGTTACCATTTTGTCATGTATTCTTACAAGGAAATGCTGTTAGAGTTAAAGGTTTTATACTATTTTTCTGGAATACTTAGATCATTAAGATGCGAATATATTGTAACCTGATGCAAATTGAAGTACAAAACTTCTAATATGTTTAAGAATAATAGCTATTTTCTTTCCTTTTTGTAGAGCAATCATCTTCTGTCGTACTAAAGTAGATTGTGATAACTTAGAGCGCTACTTCAAAACGTTTGGAAGTGAATTCTCGTGCGTTTGTCTTCACGGAGATAGGAAACCAAACGAACGTAAAGGAAATTTAGAATCATTCAAGAAAAACAACGTGAAGTTCCTAATTTGCACAGATGTCGCTGCTAGGGGTATCGACATATCGGGCCTGCCCTTTAGTAAGTATACAAATTATTACAAATCAACTGAAAACTATTTCCAAGAATAGAATTGAAGTTAATAATAACTAGTCCCGCTCAAGTACTCACGAATTTTGTTTGAACTTCCGGTTATATAAATTTTATTTTCCAGTGATAAACATAACTCTTCCCGATGAAAAATCGAACTATGTACATAGAATTGGTCGCGTCGGTCGCGCCGAGCGTATGGGGCTCGCTATCAGTCTCGTATCTACAGTGCCAGAGAAGGTAATGGTTTCATACTATTTACCGTAATCACGCAATATACTAATTTTTAAACTTACTATAGATAGATATTAAAAATATTGAATTGTACAAGTAGGTATGGTATCACGGCGAATGGTGTTCGTCCCGCGGCCGGAACTGCTGGAACACTAATCTGATCGACGACAGACCTAAAGGATGCTGCATGTGGTACAACGAACCTCAGGTGAGATCATGCAAAAATATCAAATTATATTATAAGTTAAATTTGCGATTAAAACTTAACTTACAAAGCCACATATCAACCATAAAAGCGAAATTTCCTTGCACGACAATACGTCGAGGCACATGGGACTGTTTGTTTTTTTAACTCATCTTTTACGCCTCATTCATTTTTGTACAGTACCTGGCAGATATTGAAGACCACTTGAATATAACAATTCAACAAATTGAGACTGACATGAAAGTGCCATCAAATGAGTTTGATGGTAAAGTTGTGTATGGTGAAAAGAGGAAACAAGCTGGATCTGGATATCAGGTGGGCATAGCTTTTCATGTTTAAAGTTAATGCTGAATCTCAATAGAGAAACTCAATACGTAACATTGCTTAAATTATGTTACAAACATACAACACACAAGCAACAATTTGAACAGTATCAATTGTTTTAAGTTAGCGTTGAAGCAATAGCTCGGTTGGAGACAATAATAGACTTGGGGCTGACAATTTCAATTAATTGCATAATTAATTTTTTTCAGGATCATGTCAGCCAAATGGCACCTGTTGTGAAGTCGTTGCAAGAGCTGGAGTCACAAGCACAACTTTACTATCTTAAAATGCATCATAATGTATGCGTAGCTTAAACTATATTGTAATCTTCTAATACATATTTATTGCATTTATTATTAAATGGATTGAATTTAAAATCAAACGTTTATTTCTTTATAAAAATAATAATGTTCATGAATTTATTTAATTTCATCTATGATGTTATTTGAATTTCAGTAAAAGTTGTTGAAACAACTGAATTTTATACAGCTCTTGGGGTATCCCAAATGCAGCCCAAAATAAAAGACAACAGAAAGTTCGCATTTTTTATTTCATTAAATTTTCAATCGCTACGTATTTAGGGCAGTGCATATCGGCCCGTGCCCATATTCTTACAATAAATTATTAAGTCTCATAATATAACTACGTAGGAAAATAATTACAAATACTGTTCTATCATAATAAAAATCATTATGGTTCAACTTATCGATCATATTATCGCTTTATTTTATATAAAAATCCTTACCTTTTTAATCAAACAATTTAATGATGTTGCATTTGTACAAAAATATTCTTTAATAGCATCGAAAACAACACAATTTCATTCAAATTCATTATTTAATGTGTGAGAGACCATATGAATAGTATTGATATTATAACAAATTGATAAAGATTTACAACATCAAGAATCTTTGACACAACCAGATCGTTCTTAAACTTATTTGTCATGACAATAGTTTGATTAGTGCTTGGTGGATAGCAGTTTATACGCATTATTTCTAATCTGAGGTAAAAGTAAAAAAAGAAGTGCAGTAAAATATTCAGAAAAAAATGATGAGAGATTAACGTTATAATTTCTAGTTTTAGTAGTCGATGGGTGGTAATCAATTTTAAAAAGTGGCGTAATTTTGAGAACTAAAAGGAAATGAGACTATGACGTACTTGAGAATTAATTTAGCGTACATATTCAATACAATAAGAACAAATCGTACGCGATAGTATTAGTAGAAAAACTTTCAGCAAATACTGGAAAAGGTTATAGAGTGATAGTAGAACACTAGATGTTAGTTTTCAAAGGTATAGGAACTACGGAAGCAGTATTATACTTACCTAGATTTAAAATATAGTTGAATTTTTATTTGAATCATAACAAGAGATTCCTTTGGAAATGTATTAGATATCCAAAAGATATTTTTACCATATGCGTTGTATGATAGTTCAAAATCCAACTACATTTTATCTTACAATCTATACATTATTCTAAAAGTGCACAATTGGTATAACCAAATTTACTACGAGATGGGCCAGACTCGCGCTATTTTCTTTAAATAATCAATTTTCGTGACAATAAATAATATTTAAGAAACACTACTTAAAACTAGAATCAAATATTTTTGGCCATAGCGAAAGACTGGCAAAACTTAAATTGATAATAATTATTATGAAATATAGAATATGCACTCATTGGTTGCCATTACTTATTCAATACTTCTAGTTTTTCAGCGTCAAAATTAAATAATATTTTATATATTAGTTATTTAACGATACATATTATTATAAAATTTTCTTAATCAATATTAATACGAATATCAAACTACTACGAAATGTATCAAAATTTTAGCATCTTTCCTTTAGTCTTCGAAGACTAATATTCCCTTTGTCCAGTTTCCTGGTTTAACATCCCCTATAATAGATTTTTTTAACATTGCATAAATATCATTTGTAAAAATATCAACTTCAATATTTATATTATTATTCTCGCCTCTATCTATTTGGTGTTGGTATCATGCCTTGTTTCTGAAAAGTCAAGCTGAGTAACGGTAAGTAAGTTATGCTAATTAACAAGTTAAACATTGGGCTAAAATTGATGAAAACAAAATTAACGTAGTTAAAGATACGCTTGGCAGTTAATTTTAATTTGTTTCAATGATCACTATTTTCTGATAATATATTAAGTATTATAAAAATTCACACTTTATATTTTGTATGAAAAAAACGATTTAAAAAAATGGACTTGTGCTTACCTTTATTTTATTCAAATGTATGGTACTAAATACTGCTTTTGCATTAAAGTTTTTAATATTATTTAACATTGTGTTTAACAAAAAATAATTTAAAAGCAATTAAGACTTAACTTTAAGTATTCTTTGAATATATCTTTGACATGACAGTGGGATAATATCTGCGAGTTTAACTCGAATGTAACAAGTTTCGTCAAACAGTATTAGTTCTTTTTCTATAACATATTGTAATCCTTGGCAAATAATATAAGTTTGGACACTAAACTTTAATCCAATTCTTTTTCATTAGCTTAATATTCACCAATTAGCATTTACTTTAATATCCTAAAACTTAGACGTTTTATTTTAATTTAGATTTTACTAATGGTTAAATTTATTTTTAATGAATAAGTTATTCGAGTATATAAATAGCTTATCGAGTATTGGACAAAGAAGCCCTATGTCTATGAAAATATCCCAAACAATATGATTTAAACAAATTCCTAAGACTAAGCTCTGAATGTAATAATCCAGGATTAATTTATTTTAGGAATTCAAAAGCAGGCACTCTTATAGCTTCTATCAAATAGGTTTCTTTGATATTATATTTCAATTATACTTAATTTTTATATTTTAAGCTATGGAGATAAATTTGTAATAGATATTCGCTCCACAATTAAATTCTATATGTAATGCACTTAATGAATATAGCTGTCAATTCACGAACAAATCTAAAGTCTTTAAACTTATTCATTTCATTTTATTACAATACAACACATTTTATTCATTTTCAATTTATTATCTATTACTAATCGCTGACTTTTTTATTATTACAACAATCATTGTCACTTGGACGTAGGTTAAAAAATACCTTTCAATATATTAATCATACCAACATGCCAGTCTTTTGTACTGTACCTTTATTTTCTTTATCAGGTCTTGCACATCGAATCAAGAATCAATACTTTTGAAAACAGACACACCTAATCATATTTAAATTGTGTTTAAAAATTATTGACGAACTTTTTTTTGTTCTATTTTTTTGCTATTTGATATGAGATACGCAGATGAGATCTCAAGCCGCCTAAAATAGGACTCATGGACATTATACAGTTTAGATGATTACCAGGCATTTTAAATTGCATAATACAATTTACTAACAAAAATATTATCAAAAGTTAAATTTAACCAGAAATAATTTAATTGTAAGTGAAAAATTCTCAAAACTTACATAATATTATTATTTACTAAAGGTTATCATTAGACTATAAGGTGCAATAAGGCAGTTAACGATCTAATATTCATGTATCAATACTATTAGGCCACTATTGTCTCACTACATAACAATACAATATGTCAAACCAATTATAACAAACTTTATATTAATATTATAAACTAAGACTAAATAAATAACGCTTAGTAGTCCATGAGATTACTTTTGGCATACCTGTAACATTAAAAGTAGTAGGTTCAGGAATTAATAATTAACTTTATTTTGTCTGACAAAAATAATGAAACATGTACATAGTAAGTAATAAGTTTACTTTTTTGTTACAATAAAGACTTTTCTATGTTATTCAATTTAATACAAAGTTCCAGACTTACCCAGGTCAGAAAGCGAGCCAGGGATGATGCTGCAGGGATTCCTTGGAGCGGTCTCCGTAGTCGTAGGTGAGTTCATCCCCGGGGGCGATGTCCTGCGCAGCGACCAGCACGAGTCGTGGTCCGTCCACCCACACGGCCTTCGTGTGCAAGTTACCGTTCCGAGAGTGATTCACCAGTCTGCCCAGCCGCCCCGACTCGGCTGTCGCGTCAATACTGAAACAATGTATGCGGTTTGCATTTGTGAGCTTCATTTGCCGACAGACAGCTAGTCGATGACTCATAGTGATTACTAGCAGACCCGCGCAACTTCGTCTGCGTTACAAAGGGGTTCAAACAGTACTCGCAATGCCGTCGAGTTATTATTTTCGCGGCTCGCTGAGTCCCACATATTCATTGCGTTTTATACTCGTAATAACTTCTAAACGAAAAGTCCGATTGGAATAAAACAAAAAGTAATTTAATTCTACATTAATACTCTTGATAACAAAATACTTAATTTGGATAAGGGTTAATATAACGATACTCATTTAACGTTAAATTCAATCTCGGAACGAAATATTAAATTTTAAAAACATAAAAGTGATTATTGTGACTAAACTATGATAGTTAGATATATGCTGTCGCGGACTTTTTTGTTTGTCTCCAAAAGACCTAAAAACCCGTAGTACATCATTTTGTTCTATTGTCAATAGTTTTTGCAGCGTACGCATAAATAGGTTTTCAATTTTTCACCTTTTGTTACATATTCGATATTTTCATGCGGATCCCTAATTTTTTTGAAAATAAAATATAGCCTATAACCTTCCTCGATATGTGGACTTTCCAACAGTGAAAGAATTTTTGAAATCGGACCAGTAGATCCTGAGATTAGCGCGTTCAAACAAACAAACAAACAAACAAACAAACTCTTCAGCTTTATAATATTAGTATAGATAATGAATCATTTATCAATTGCATTAAGTATAAACAATCATCTGTAACAAGATCTAAATTGTACAGAAAAGTTCTAACTAATGAAACTAACCAATACTGTTGATCGCCATGTCTGAAGTAGTACATATAGCATCCAGCCTCTGGGTCCTGTGCGTAGAGGCGTTCTCGTTCGCGAGCCTCCGCCACGCCGACCAGCTCTCCTGCGTATTCCACTACAAACTGACCCCGGCTGAACGGGAGCGTCGCAATAACCCCGCGACCTTTACCGTCAAAATACGCCACCTGAACACAAGATAACATTATTCAATTCAATTCCGTTTCCAAATGTATATACATCAGTATGGGATATTCTTTTTGTAATTTACTTAAACATATCTACAGGGTGATTTCCTAGTGAGGGTACATATTGAAGGTCATGGTAGCTGATAGTTATATATGACCAGTAAAAATATTACTACCAAAGAATATGGCTTAATGCCTTAGTAATCGCAACTTAAAAATATCTAAAATTCTTGCAAAATGATAGTTTTTCGACAGCTGATGGGTGTGGCGGAGGTGTGGAGTGCGCGAGATCACTAGAGGTCATTAGTCAACACTCTTTAAGCCGAAATTGCTTATGTTTGAGGTAGTTTTGTCAAATTTAGATTTTAAAAAAAAAAATTATTTGTAATTTTACTTATTTTTTGTAAAATTCCGTATTAGAACCTCATCACCCTCCTGCAATATGTACCCTGTCTAACAAATCACCCTGTATATACTAGACGAATCATGAAGAGTAATACATAGTTTATTAAATTTTATAATACAATTTTATGAAAGAACAAAGATTATAATCACCCTTATTAACTTAGTATGGCAGATGTTAAAATAATAGTTTTTGTTTTACAACATTGTAGAATTATTATTAGACCTTAGATAGAATGCTGGCAAATTGTTTTATCTTACCACACATTACTCAATAGGTGATAAGAGCAGTCAACACAGATTAAACTTGCCTCCAACATAGTTTGCTGTGTGTAACACTTGTTAAACTTATCATTCCATAAATCATAACTGAGTGACACATTTATAATATCTTTCAGTAGCAACTAAATTTATTAACATTGAGATTCTATAAAAAAAGCCATACAATAATTTGGTAATAGATTTAAGCTCTAATTTTATTTTGTTTAAACTAAATTCTTACTTTTAATCCGTCTTCTCTCTGTTCCCTTATTGCTTTTTCGAAATCTCTCATTTTCTCAGCCATCACGCATTTTGAAGTTTTCCTTACACTACGTCTAACAGGAAAATACTCTGTCAACTTATGATTTGAATTTCCATTTGTAACTTTTTCAACTTTAACAGTCTTTTCAGGTGGTGGGGGTGATGCAGGTGGTTCTATTTTAGGTACTTTAAGTTCCTCTTTGAAATATTCGGTTAGTTTGTGACTTTCTGCAGCACGCACTTCTGCTCTAGCCGCCCGTGTCCGCACAGAATGTCCATTCGTCATATTGGTGATACCGTTACTAGTCTTTAATGGTTTAGATTTTTGTTCAATTTTCTTTAGTGGAGGTTCAGAGCTCAGTTCCTCATTCTCAGTCTTTGGCTGTGCTGCAGGGATAATTCTAAAAATGATGAAATTAGTATTGATATTATATATTTTTTACAAAATACAAGATAATTTACAACAAATCTGAGATTGTATTAAGTTTTAAGGGAACTTGTATCATATACAAATTGTTTACTATTAGAAAATTTGTTAAGAAAAATACTGTACCTTCTCTTTCTGTAATTCCGTGTGGGTTTAACAGGCTTGTCTTCACACAGTTCAATACGATGCGGAGTTTTTACACCCTCTTGCACTGCCATCAAACTGTTAACTGTAAATAATTATACATAATATGTATTTATTTTTATACTAATAGGATAATTTTAAGATAACTAATAACTAACAGTTATAACTACAACAGTTATAGTATAGTTGAATAATGATTTAAATTTTTCACCAATTAGAAAACATTTTTTTTATTTTTATTCATATACCCTTGTATTGGATTGTACAGAACCAAGTTAATTATCTTTTTCTTCACAGTTATTATATAATGTTCATCTTTTTCCACATTTATTTATTTTCTCAGTATAACATTATTGAAATAATACAATTGAAATAATATCATATAAAAAAATTAATTTAACCAAGGAACATTTAATAGTGTTTAATGTAGTGATGATTGTGATGCTACTCAAACAATCTGACCTGAATAAATAATCCTGTACTTAAAATGTAAACGTGTTTTAGACTTCCTCCAAAGACTTACAGTAATAAGAAACACCGTAGATGATTATTTTATATTTTTTTCAATATATTAGTTTTCATTTTAACAATTTTATTAGTACTTGCAGTTGTACAGAAAATGACGTGGTAAAATACAGTATCTATTGGAATGTATTACTAATACAGATTTGTATAAAAAGTATTATACACCAGAAATCACCAGAAACATATAATTCAAAATAATATTTACCGTAAATGAACAAAGGACGCCTGCCGTTTAACAGATCAATGCACAACTTTTACGTTAAAATAGACTATAGTATTGGACTAACCTCGCACCATTTCCACGCGAGACTTCTTCAACACCAAAATTTATATAAATTTTAACATCGAGATGTAATCATAACCTGATACAAACAAAACAGATTGGCTGATGGGTCAAGTTACTCCTATTTTGTAACAGACCTTGTCATATTAAGATCGTAACAAGATTACATGTGATTTGTTATTTTAATGTCACGAGTTTTGCATTTTCGTATTTGTTGATAATATTTTGCTCTAATTACAGGATTTTAAATCACAATAAAATTAACTGTTGCACAGAAGGACATTTCTTTCCACCATTTAGCCAAAATGTCAAGAAGACTGATTGAATGATGAAAATGGACGCTTGTTTTTCTTGTCCAATGCCAAAAAATAAATAAATGTGATTGGCTTCCAAATCCGTATTGCTGTCCAATGAAATTTTTGATTTTATCCATAGACATTTTACACAATGTTCAGATTTTTTTTACCTCCTGCTGTGATGTTGTCGGCCTGAAATTTTTGTCATAGCCTATACACCATCTAGAGATCTTGACTAAATAGCCTCCAACTGCAGTATTCCGCTTAATCATTCATTATTACTAATATTAGAACTTGCCTAGGTAGTTTAAAAGAATCGAACCAAGGATTTTGTTTCCAAAACGACGGGTTTTCGAGATGAAGAAAAGTTTGGGAACCATTGTTTTCGTTTTGACAGTTGGCATTTTCGAATCTATCAATAGATCATAATCTGTATTATCTCTATCTAATCCTGATCTGTAATCTGTGTGTAATGATTGAAAACCTGCTATTTAAGGCTTTAATTAAAAAATTTGGAGTACATTATAGAAATAGATAAAGCAATAATAATTGACATGAAATGTTACAAATATAGAATCATTACATCTATGGTTAAGATATAAACTAAAGAGTTCGGTAGCTATAACCTATGTTCATAGATTATCACCACATTCTTCCCACCGATTTTCTTAGTTCGTTACGAAGTTTTTAAGATAAGCAGGCGTTCTCCTCTCTCTACCTGACCTTCTTGGGACAGTTACTGGAGAAATTTGTTCCTCGGGTTCAGCAGTTAAAGGAACAGGATTCTCGGGTTCAGCAGTTGAAGGAACCGGATTTTCGGGATCAGCCGTCAGAGGTGCAGGGTTTTCGGGATCAGTAGTCAGAGGAGCACGATTCTCGGGTTCAAGATTAGTTAGAGAAGATTCTTGAGAACCCGGTTCAATTGGCAATTCCTCATCCTGTATTAAATACTGACCGTCGTCTTGTAATGATGCCAAGTATCGATTAGATATGGTTGTCTCCCGTCCATCGAGAAGTCGAACATGAGAATAATCTGGATTTACATGTAAGACTTGTACTTCTTCCACAATAGGTTGATATTTATTAACACGATTGAATTTCTTCATTAAAACCTTTTTAGAATTAACGAGCCATGTAGAGATTGTATTACCCGTACCGGTTCTTCTTGTATGAGTAAACATTCTTTCGTGAGGCGTACAATTAGTTGCTGTGCAAAGCAAAGAGCGTATTGAATGAAGAGCTTGTGATATCATTGCTTCCCAGTTATCAATTGACAAATTTTTGGAACGTAAAGCTAGTTGAACTGTTTTCCACAATGTAGAATTCAATCGTTCAACCTGTCCATTACCTTGCGGGTTATAAGGCGTAGTTCGACTTGTAGCAATACCATTACAGTTGAGAAAATTCTTTAATTCTGTTGATAAAAATGAAGTTCCGCAATCCGAATGTAAGAATGCAGGCATCCCAAAAGTGTGAAATAGTTCTTTCAGATGCTTAATTACAGTTTTAGAACTCATATCCGTACAAGGGAAAGCAAAGGGAAAACGTGAATATTCGTCTATTATCGTCAGAATATATTTATTCCTTGTGTTACTTGGAATAGGTCCTTTAAAGTCTATGCTTAAACGCTCAAATGGTGATGTTGCTTTAATAAGACTTGGGGTGGGCTCGCTTCTTTTGAAATATCTGGGTTTTAATTCACAGCACACACGGCAAGAGTTTGTTATACTTCTAATTTCTTCCGTGGAATAAGGTAAGTTTTTTGATTTTACCCAGTGAGCCATTCTGGTTACCTCCGGATGGCATAGAGCTTCATGTAGATTGAATAGTTTAGCTGATCGGTTCTGGATAGAGGCAGTTACCCTTGATAAGGCGTCGGCGGCATAATTATCTTTTCCGGGTCTGTATATTATATCGTATTTAAAAGGTGCAAGTTCAAGTCGCCAGCGTTGAATCTTTTCGTTTTTGATTTTACTGGATTGTTTCTTGTGGAACATGAACGATACAGATCTTTGATCTGTTATTAACCTGAACGATCTTCCAATTAAAAAATGTCGCCATTTCTTCAGAGCTTCGACTATTGCGTATGCTTCCTTCTCAATTGAGGAGTGATTTTGTTCGCTTTTATTAAGTGTTCGGGAAAAAAATGCAACAGGCCTGTTATTTTGAGATAGAACTGCAGCAATAGAGTGTTCGGAAGCATCGGTTTCGACTGTCAATGGAAGATCATTAGAAATAGCATGAACAGAAGACTTCGCTATATCTGCTTTAAGTTCTTCAAAGTTTTTAGACACGTCAACATTGAGCGGAAAAGATTTAACATTGGCTAGTCCATGAATACGCTCTGAGAAATTAGGAATCCATCGGCTATAGTGGGCAAACATGCCAATGGTTCTCCGCAAAGACTGAATATCGTTAGGTAGAGGCAGATTTAACAACGGTTGTAACCGTTCTGCATCGGGTTTTATCTTGTGGTTTGCTATTGTGTAACCAAGTATGTTTATAAAGTTTTGAGAGAATTTACACTTGTCTTTATTTAATGTCAAGCCATATTTTTGAGCAGCCACAAGAAATTTCGCTAAGTTGTCATCGTGTTCTAGTTGTGAATTTCCACATATGGTAATGTCATCTAAATATGCGTATGTACCTTTGAGCTTTTCTTCGTGTATTACCCAGTCAATGGTGCGTTGGAAACAAGCTACTCCATTTGTGACACCGAAAGGAATTCGACAGAATTGGTATAAATTCCCAGCTGCTTCGAAG
The DNA here is from genome assembly GCA_030269945.2 of Trilocha varians. Classification (NCBI taxonomy): domain Eukaryota; kingdom Metazoa; phylum Arthropoda; class Insecta; order Lepidoptera; family Bombycidae; genus Trilocha; species Trilocha varians. Next base: position 7,185,834 of record AP028268.1, on the reverse strand, counting down.
GCTGTGAAGTGCTTTTCATTCTGTAATATGGGAATTTGGTGGTATGCGCTCTGCAAGTCAATTGCGCTGAAAACAGAGTATTTTGCGATATTAGAAACTAGTTCTTCCATATTTGGGAGAGGGTAAGCATCTAGTTCTGTATATTTATTTATGGTTTGTGAATAATCTATGACTAAACGCTTTTTATGATTAAGATTTCTTGTAATAAGGACTTGAGCTCGCCAGGGTGAAATGCTTTTCTCTATTATGCCGGTTGCTAAGAGTTTATCAATTTCTTCCTGGATGAATTTTTATCTTCTTCGCTATGTCGGCGAGATTTAATTGCTATTGGTTTACAGTCATGACTTACGTTTGTGAATAGTGGTACCGCTGGGACCAAGGCTTGCGCTACACTGCAAACCTCGATAGCGTCCTTAGTCCCTCCGAAAGCAAATTGAATACCACAATGTTCTTTCATTACATCATGTCCAATGATTAAATCGGCGCATAAGTTTTTGACGATTAACAGTACCAAATTTTGATATTTGTGCTTTCCGATTTGGACTGATACACAAGTTTCCTCTTCTACCTGAGACGTAAAGCTAGTAGAGGCCATTGAGATGGTTTGATGACATCTTCTTCTCTTAAAGCAGCATAGATTAGCGAAATGGTCATTTATAAAACTTAAAGAACTCCCAGTATCTATTAAAGCTTCCGCTGCAAAACCGTTCACAATAACGCGCATGGTCGCTTTCTTCAGTGAGCTAGGAGACGCAGCGACAATATTCTCACTTGATTCGTCAGAGTCTACTTGTGCAGCTGCGGATGTGTTGCGTTTTCTGCTTAAACATACAGTTTCGTAGTGACCTTTTTTCTGACAAAATCGGCAGGTGGATTCAGTTGCAGGACAATTCTTGCGACCGTGTACTTCTCCACCGCAAAAGTAACATTTCCGTTTAGATTTCTTACTCTGAAGTGATTCAACATTTGTTTTCGCCGAAAGAGAAGCGTTTTTGGTCATTAAAGCATTTATATTCGTTGCATGATAATTAGCAGCGTTTGCTTCAGCCATTTCGAGTGTCACAGCTTGATTATGTGCTTCGTCAAGTGTAAGTGTAACGTTTTCGAGTAGCCGCTGACGTATTGTCCCAGATCGAATTCCCGAAATGAATGCATCTCGTATACAATCGTTTTTGTTTGTTTCAGCGTCTACGTGTTTGTATTGGCAATCTTTCGCTAAAAGTTTTAGTGCTTGCAAGTATGTATCAATGCTCTCTTCGGAAAGTTGTTTTCTACAACCCAGGGCATGTCTAGCATAAATGATATTCTTTGGCTTAATATATATTGAATCCAAAGTATTGAAAGCCGAATCAAATGTCTTGCATTCACTGATGTTTTCGTAGACATTTGGTGCAATATAGTTAATCAATAGATTCAGTTTGAATGCATCAGACAAAGGGCTATCTTTGTCCTTACCCATGTTAAAGGCGTTGAGAAAATTTTCGAACGTCCGCTTCCAGTGCAGCCATCTTTGAGTACATGTATTTTCAGATGACTCTAGATTTAGTTTTTCCGGTTGCAGAAATTTATCCATAATAAATTTGTTAATTAAATTGTAATGATTGAAAACCTGCTATTTAAGGCTTTAATTAACAAATTTGGAGTACATTATAGAAATAGATAAAGCAATAATAATTGACATGAAATGTTACAAATATAGAATCATTACATCTATGGATAAGATATAAACTAAAGAGTTCGGTAGCTATAACCTATGTTCATAGATTATCACCACACTGTGCAAAAAAATGTTTTGAATTTTGAACAGTTTTTGAAAATGTGTTTTTGAATGAAAATTTTCAATAGAACTGTTTTGAAATTTAAGTAAATAGGGAAAAATAACAAAAAATAGGACTTCATTGTATGTACAAAATGCGTGTGGCGTATGTATGGGATGAGCAATTAATAGAAGAATGCATAAGATTACCAGCAGTAGTTGGCAGGGTAAGAATGATATCCATAGGAATACTGTAATACAGTCAAGAAATAAGCATTAACTAGCTGAACTTTGTTATAATATCCATATAATATAGTATGTACTTTGAATAATATTACGAGACTATAATATGTACATATGTCTGTCTACTAAACTTGTTTGTAAACTATTTAGGTAACAGCGCTACATTATTCTCTAGTTCTAAGAACTAGTTCAACTCTTTCGAAATTGTATGTTTTAATTTATATTTTAAGATGGTTTAAGGTCCTTATTTGATTCATCTTATTTATTTACAAAGTCTTTAAAAAATAAGTTATTTTTACAGGCTCACCTCGTACATAATCTAATTGAAGCTTATAATTTAATAAAAAAAATGAAAATAGTGCGATCATCTCTGGCTAGTTATGAAGATTTAAAATGTTTCCACTCTGAGCCATATCTAGAACAGCTAAAAAAAATGCAAGATGTTGAAGATGATTACATGACTAGTGAACAAGATGAACTATATGGAATAGGTAACACATCTGCACAATAATCAATAATTAGTTGTTGAAAATTTATTAAAGTTTTTGATTTCAAGTATTGTTTCATGTAATTAATTTTACTAGTAATTTTTGTCTTGTTGTTTTTTAGGATATGATTGTCCTCCTGTCTCAAATATGTTCAAAATGGTCTCAACTATAGCTGGCGGGTCAATCACAGCAGCTAAATGTTTAACTATGGATGTTGCTGATGTTGTTATCAATTGGTGTGGTGGATGGCATCATGCACACAAGTATGATAATAATATTTTATTTCTGTACTTATTAGGGTACTAAGAAGATTTTATTCGCCATTATCCGTAATAGTTTTGATGATAGATTATGAATAATGTAAAGTATACTTGTATAAATAAAAAGTAAAGTATGAATTTAAAAAGCACTTCAACATCCTTTCAGAAATGGCGCTGAAGGATTCTGTTACATCAATGACATTGTAATAGCAATAGAGAAATTGAAAAACAAATTTAAAAAAGTATTATATATAGACTTAGATGTCCACCATGGTTTGTAAAAATTATTTGGTTATTTTATCTATATTCATTAAATAATTGCAATACTATAATAAAATAAATAAACACTTTATTTTTCAAGGTAATGGAGTTCAAGATGCATACAGTAATAGTAAAACAGTATTTACATTGTCATTTCATAAGTTTGAACCAGGTTTTTATCCAGGCACTGGTGATATAGATGACATTGGTTCAGGCGATGGTAAAGGATACTCATGCAATTTTCCTCTCCATGAAGCTTATACTGACAGTACCATTGAATTTGCTTTTGAAAAGTAAGTTCCATTAAAAGTACTTTAATTTTAATGAGAGGAACAAAAAAATTAGTGCCTTAACTAATTTTTTGCTTCATATTATGGATTACATGGTATTGACTCCCAACTTGGTGCAACCAACTATGATCACCATCAAGCTTTACTACAACTTCAGTAAGTCCTTAATAGAAGTAGTCAATTAAAAACAAATATTTTATCTGTTTTCAGAGTGTTCAGTTCTGTGTTTTCATACTTTGCTCCTGACGCCATAGTCGTGCAATGTGGGGCTGATGCACTATCACACGATCCACATGGTGGAGCATGTCTAACAACTTGTGGTTATAGTTACTGTATAAAAACAGTACTTGATAAACGAAAACCTATGATGATTCTTGGAGGAGGTGAATTTTTTTATAATTTTAATCAATACTCAATAAATGGTAGTTGTATATTTTTACAGATGTTTCTTTGGAATTGAGAATTAATTTTCGATTTACAGGAGGTTACAACCACACAAACACTGCACGGCTATGGACTACATTGACTGCTTTGATTGTGGGTGAGGAACTGGATGAAGTAATCCCTGAACATAATGAATGGCCTGAATATGGTCCTGATTATATGCTACCCATACAACCAACCCTTACTCGAGACACTAACAAAAAAGATTATCTTGAAGACTGTATAAATAAGATAAAAGGTAATAACTTTATCATATTCTATACTTACACTGACTTTAATTACTGTGGTTTGGAATTTTTGCTAACTATTTATAAATAAATTTATTCTATTTCAGTACATGTGCAAACATATTTAAGTAAAAATGAAACACACCAACCTACCTTGAAAAAACAAAAGACTGAAGATTTAAGAAAAGAAATGTGTTATAAAAAAGGATGCAGTTATATTCCCAAATATAATAACATACAAAACCCAAAAACTTGTGATAAAGATGTTGATGTATACGACTTTGTTGAGTAATAAAGTGTTATGAACAAATAATAGTTTCTCTCAAACAAAAAATAATAATAAACTTCACTTCAAATTGAACTATGTAATTATTATCAAGCAACAACTTCGTTTATAATATTCAAATATACTTTAAGTTGAATAATTATTTTTTTCAGGAAATTAAATATAGGTAACAATTTTGTTTTAGAAAAGTTTAATTTTACACTATGTATTTGAATCGCACAACAATTCAACTAAGAGATTTTAACAAAATAAATACTGTTCTACAGGCGAGAGAAAATAGCAGAATAATATTTTATCTTCAGTAATAATAATGAAAGAAAAAATGCAAACAATTTCCAAATATTTTGACTATCTCTCAGCTGCAGAAGCAAATGCAGAAGACAATTCTAAGTAGCAAAATGCAGATTATGTTATTAAACCACTCAAATTATTACTACTTAGTATTTACACAAACACTTAGAAGCGGATCTGGATTCGTGTAGCAATATCAACATTCAAGCCATTCCATGGTAACTGCTAATATTGCATGAAGTCATATCTCTTTTATTAAAAAAAAATAAAGTACAAAACCCTTTAAAATTTGGAAAGATCTATGCAGTTAAATCAAAAAATACTGAAAAAGATCTAATTTGAGGTGCTTTTCAATAGAGCCCAAGCTAAATTGTGATTTGACAAAAGCAAACATGATAACAATAGGACACCTATTTAGGTATATTATATCAATTTACAGCAGTAATAAGAACAGAAGCCACAAAAATGTAGGTTTGTTAAAGTATTTCAATAAAAATAATGTTGGGACACAGATGTATATTTAGATATTCTGTCAATTGTTAAGGTAATGAAATTCCAATCATATGATGTTCAGGAGTTTTCGGTAAATATTGAATGATAATTTTGAATTACTGCTGTAAATCAGGATTTATAATTGCTATTATTTATTTAATCTGTAGGCCGTTTTTCACTATGTTTCTTTGTAAATTCTTCAGCATTCTTTGTAAATTTCTTCCTGTCTTTGAGAAATTCTTCAGCCAGTTCTGCTCGCAAAGGATGTTCTGGTTCGGGATCATTAACAAGAGCAACTAATGCTTGGATAACTGAAAATAAGGATGTCTAATTAATGAAAGTTGTTACATAAGATATATTATTATTATTGTAATATGTAAAGAAGTTTGATGGACTATCATCAATGCTTAATTTAATGCAATTTCAAAATAGCATTAGAAACTTGATACAAATAATTTTCATAACTAAAAAGTTAAAATTACCTTGATCAGTCTTAGTAGCAGGTTTCCAATTTTCAGCACTAATTATGGGCAGACATACTTGACCTTTCTCATCAATATTAGGATGGTAGATCTTTGTTTTGAAACTAATTTTTGGAGGCTTGAAAGGATATTCTGCCGGGAAGTTAATCTCAATACGGAAAGCACCTTTATTGTATGGTGGGTTATCCTGCAATTAAAATCAAATAATAATTTTTGGACAAACTAATATAAATTTTTGCTACTAACTTAAAGTAGCATCTAGGCAGGATCTATTTTACACAAAAAATATGGAAGAAACCATACAGTTTAGACTTTCAATAGTCCCATGTATACTATGAGCTTTCAATTATTATGTAGTTATCTATAAATTAAATAATTTAATATTTATGATAAATGTAACATACCGGAACAATTAATCCTTGCCAAGTCAGTATATTAGACTCATCAACCTGTATATCTCTGAATGACTTGAGTCCAGATTGTCTGATATCATTCAGTTCCTGAAACAGACAGATTCAATTTACTTAACAAAATATTATGATATATTAAGATTAGTTGAATGATAAACTTTATGCTTTAATAGATAAGTGACCGGGACTGAATTATTACAAAGTTACGTTTTTATTTTATTTGAACTTCTTAAATGCTAAATTTTTTTCAAAATTTTCACTAAAAGGAATAAACAGTAAATAATATCAATTGAGAAATGTCGATATGCTGGTCACGCTGGTAAGGTTAATAATACATTTATAAGTCTTATTTAATATTCATTTTCCTATGAAAAAGTCGATGAGTAATAACTAATGTTTATGATATCAACAATAGGTTAATAGATTTTGCAATCTCATACATTTATAGGTTAAATTTATTGATAAATTTAAAACATAGGAAATGCTTCCTAAAGAACAAAAATATTTAATATTTTAATATTATGAATATAATCCTACCTTTTGTAATCTCCTTGTTGCAGCCATTGTACACAAGTTTGCAAAAAATTATCGAACTAAATTCCGAAAGCAGTATTTTGCTAATATTCAAATAAACTATTTGTCAGCCCAAACTAACAACATAATTACACAGTACGATGTGAATTAATCAAAATAACATAGAAAATGTAAAAGAATATTAACAATTTGTAAGAAGGAGAAATACGATGACCCGTCGTCGTCGTCAGTAAAGCTAGTGATGTGCAGTGTTCTGGAGATCTCGACTGATAATCGAAAATATCATTCGATTTGATTATACTCATTTTTGAATTCCGAAATCGAATATAATATTATATTTTAGGAATCTAATAGGTGAAACCCAAATTATTTTGAGTAACCATTTTTGTAGTAGTTGTGACGAGTTCTTGTGTTTTATACAAAAGTAGAATTAATCCTAAATTTTGACAATTATTAGCAAAAGTTTCGCGGGTTTGTAGCTACATATATTTCGAATTTAACTGAATTTTAGCTAGGAATATTTTAAAAAGAAACAAAGAATATGTTCAAGACTTTGATATTACGTGTCTTGATGTTCTCATGCTACATTACGTAAATAGAGTTACTTTTACTGTGTGGACGCATCAGTGGCAATAATGTTTCAAATGAAAAGATGCTACAAAATGAGTGTGAATTTATTTGGATACAACCTGACAGTTCACAGAAATCTCAATTGGGAATTTAAAAAAAAATCGATTTTCATCATATTAAACTTGTTGACGATAAATGCACAGCCCTAAATACAAAAGGATCTGCCAAACCATCATCAGCTTGTCTTGCGTTTTATTATTTCTTTTGTGCTTGATATCTTCTGGAACACAAACAATACATTGTGATTATTATCTAAATTTAATTAAAATTAAATAAGTACCTTCTTATTTTCTGTTTAATAATGTTACTTTTAATCTGTGACTTTAATTTTGTTTGAATGATAAAACGAATAAATGCGGTTGTTAGGTTTATTTTGTTTTGCTATGGTTTTGCTTTGTAGATTTGCAATAACAATACGCATTACACCGGCCGTGTAATACTTTATGTCCAAAATGGAAATTAATGCCTGGAAATAGAAAAGTATTCTTGAACATGTTTTTTAAAATTTCTTCCTTATTGCTCCTAACACTAAATTGTATAACTATGTTGCACCTATGGTACTTCTTTCACATAGGATTTACTAATAGCGAAAATTTAAATAAGAAATCCATTCATAGGTACTTTTAATTTCCATGATAACCGTTTTGTAGAGCATAGAATTGGAAACTTAAGTAATTACAGTCTAAAGATCTCCAAGTCTTTCAATCTTATAAAATATAGGTCCTATGAAAACAATATTTTTGGAACGTCAACGCATTTATAAGAATAGATGTGTAATTCTGTTTAATTGTGACATTTATTCATCTTAAGTTAAATACACTCAATCAATGAAGAAATAAAAAAGGATTTTTGTTTACAGTAATATTATGTTCGTGTCGGATAACTACTGTTGCTGTTGATACTATTATGTATACAGTTATACATAAATGTACACAATTATAAGGATGATATTTTTAATCGTCAGCACGTTCCTCGTCGCGACGACGGTTGCGAGTGCGTCGGTTCCATCCTTCACGCGGCCGTTCGCGTTGACGACCTTCCCCGCGATGGCCGCCACCCCTCTGGAAGAACGACCCTTGCTTCTCGAATATTCGCTCATTTGAATCAACCAAATTTCCGACCTGTAAAATAAATAGTTACAAAATCGCTTAAGCTAAAAGACAGACTTGTAAATTACGATATATAACATGTATATGTAATAGTATAACATTTTATAATAGTACATCTTTTTTTGTGCAAAATTTCTCTCAAATGAAACCTCTATAATAAAAAGATACTTTTCTTACCTTGTCAGCAAGCTGAAGTGCCAGTGCTTGCATACGTGTTGGTTCCGAACGGTGTAGGATAGCGCATTCGCTGGTGTCATCAAGTGATGCCAATAATTCTCCATTCATAATCATTTTGGAGACAAGAGAATGCACACGAGGACGAGGTAATTCAAACATGTCAGCGAGAGAACGCAACGACAGAGAAGCGTACACGTGAGCGTACGTAAACAGATACGTGCGAAGTGATTCTTCACGGATAAGACGTCCAAGCATGGCGCGTACATTGTCGGCTCCTACCATAAGATCCCAAACCTAAAATAATAAACTTTTTAATTTGCATTGTTTATAAATCGCCTTCGTTGAGGATCAGAAATATTACTTGATCACTTATTTAAATAGAAATCCGAAACAGATGCAATGTAAATGAAATTAAATGCAAAAAATAAAGAAAAGTTTATAAAAAAAATTATGACTTTAATTTTAATTACCTTGGCATTCATTTTTTCGTTTACAATAAAATTGAGACAAGCTCTCCAGTCACCTCGGCGCATAGCTCGTGCAGCGGCCACAGCGTGCTCTCGCATCGACTCCGGAGGTCCAACCAGCGCCTGTCGCTCACTAGCGCGTAGGTTTTGGTAGAAGGTTTTACTTATCATACGACGCCTTGCATCAAATTCATGCGCTGCCATGTATGGAATCTCGATCAGCATAGCTGACACCAAGTAGACACATTCAAGTAATTCAAGATTGATATGCATGTGGAAAGGCATTTGACGTTGTTTCTCAATTTTTTCTTGTTCTTTTGAACGTTCGTGCTGGCGTTGTGGCAGTAGCCCTTGAGCCAATAATTCTTTAGGTTTTCCAGTCATCATCAATTCAGCCAAGCAGCCGTGAGCTTCTTTTACATTACCACGACGAAAAGCACAAAGACCTAAATTGGCCATGGTACGATTATACAATATCTGCGTGCTAGGGTCAGAGTGCTGCACTGTTTCTTGAAGATGAGACATGAGGAGTAAGTCACGTGCTTGGAACCAGTTGTCGTGTAGGGCATGGTGATAAATATGAGATAGAATGGCGCGAGTTCTCAGACGGTCAGTCTCGTCATGAGCATAAATATATTTGCAGAAGCGTTCCATTTTCTTAATTGAAGTTTCTTCACCAGGTGGAAGATCTTTGCGCACTGCGCGTGGATCAAACTTGTAATACAAGTGATCAATCTTACGGAGATATGCACGACATATCTCTTGGGGCGAACCATCGCGTTCAACAACTTGACATACGCGGTCAATAAGTGCCGAAACTCGCACTTCATCTTTCAGTCTCTCAACATACTCATTGGAATGTGGGTCACATTCTTTTAATAGTTTAGTGAATTCATCATCAAGTCTCTCCAAGTAAGTTAGCAGACAACCACGAACTTGATACGGAGCAGTAACAAGTTGTTCGTTCTCTTCAAGAATTGTTTCACTCAAAACCATATCATTGTGAGCTAGAAGTAAGGTGACCATATGATCAATATTTTCAACAAGTTTTGACCAATACTCTGGCTTCATTGCATCAGATACTTTAGGATTGTAATCAAAGAGAGCTGCAACAATAGCAGAACGCAGTTTTAATTGCAGAGCATCTCCTAAATTATGTTGAAGTGCAACAGTACGCAGTTCATGTAAAAGTTCCAGTTGAGCCCGACGATCAGTGCGCTTGCGACCCCTAGCTGCGCTAATTTCGCCAAGTTTCTTAACAACAAGGGCAGCATCAATGTCACTATCCTAGATATTGAGAAACACAAACAATTTAGTGAATAGCGTAATAAAAAGTTCAAAAAAAAGTTAAAGAATTAAACTGGCAAATACCTTAGCAAACATTTTAGGCTTATCAGATGTAGCTGCGCCTTTTCGGACGGTTTCCCATTCTCCACCATCATCAGCTTGATCACGTTTGCTGATTTTACCAGACCTCTCACGTCTTTCCTCACGCTTCTTATGTATTCGTTTTGTTTTGTCTTCATCGTCATCTTTCTTGGCAATTTTTTTAATGAATTGTTCACGAATGTTGGTTGTCCCACGGTCCTCGTTATCGGAGCTGGAACTAGAGTCTGATGAACTGGATCCCCAGTCCATAGAATCAGAGGATTCATCATCGTCTGGTGGCGGACGATGTATTGGCTCAGGTTTTTCTTTAATAGGTCTCAATTTCTCTCGTTCTTCATCTTCAGACTCGTCAGATGATGATGAAGAGGACTCTGTTAGAGAAAATGAGATAAAATGAAGGTAAAAAATGCTTCGATAATATTAAACACTAGCTGACCCGCGCAACTTCGTCTGTGTTACAAAAGTTCAAACAGTACTCGCAATGCCATTATTCATTTAACGTTAAATTCAATCTCGGGACGAAATATTATTTTTATAACATAAAAGCGGTTATTGTGTAAATCAATTTGTTCTATCATCAATAGTTTTCGCAGCGCACGCGACGTAAGGAATTTTTCAGGTCATTTTTTTACACCTTATGTTAAATCATTGGAGTTTTAGTAAGGATCCCTAATTTTTTAAATATAATATAGCCTATGTTACTCGGGGATAATGTAGCTTTCCAAAGGTGAAATATTTTTTTAAATTGGTCAGTAGTTTTGGAGCCTATTCATTACAAACAAACAAATTTAGTTTAATATCAACTGTAGAATGATAATTAAGAGGATTGATTTTGTGTATATCCTAATCATATTCATATGCTAAATACTGTCACATACTTATTGTTATTTTACATCTAATTAAGTGCTGATAAGTGCGTATATTTGCAAACTTATATGTGGAACATGTCGTTTGAATTGTATGAAACTAATCTTAAATTTAGTTTGTTAAAAAACTTGTACAATTTGTTTGTGTTCTTCTTATTGTAAATAAATAAATCTTTCCTCTTTATAATATTAGTATAGATAGAACCACAAACTTGTGATAAAGATTTAGGATGTTCTAAGGTTTCAAAACTTTGAGTGATGATCAAATTACATTAATCGAAAATATCTCAATTAAATAAGAATTATCTGCCCTTTATGTATTAATATTTTTCTATAATGCTTTAACATATTTTAACAACTATACAGGTTTATTAACACCTCAAAATACTTCTCCCTATTAAAATGGGGCACATAATATTTTTGTTCTTTATATCAACTATCTACTTTCTCTTTTTCTCTATTCCGCTAAAATTCTCAACTCATTCATCTTACGGTAAAGTTACATTAGTATATTTATCAATTAAATGCAATTCAACAAATAACATGATGAGTTAATATGCACAATATAAGTACATCCACATCCAGAATCAAATCCCAACCTAACCTAATTTAACTTTATTAAATAGTATTTTTGATTTATTTCTGTATTTTATGCTTCCTAGCTAGCTTTCAATTCTATCTAGCCAAAAATGTGCTGATGTAATCATTGTAAAAATATAATATACCTTTACGTTCATCATCATCGGGAAGATCAGGATCTTCCCTAAACTTAGATATTTCAGCTTCAAAGTCCTTAGTGTACTTTCTGAGCTTCTGTCTAAGTGATGTGAGTGCCTTACTATTTCCTTTGGACAAAGCCTTTCTGGCATCACGGTCATTCCAGGCTCCTACAACCCAATCATCCAATTCTACAAGAGCTCTGATGAAGAATCTTGGAGCTACTCCATTTTCTTCCTTTTGGACGACAGGTGCAGCTCTAGTATATGCCTTCTGCAGTTCTTCGAATGAAGCAAGAGCTGAACTAAAATCCTTGATTTTACGGTGATTACGTATCGAGTGGATGATACCTTCTAACTCTTCATAACGCTTCTCCTTCATAGATCTCACAACACGCTTAGTTTCTTCCTCATCATCACTAAACTGTTGTAAAAAAATAAATTAACAACAACTACAACAATTTCATTTACAGTACAATAAACAAACTAAATTAAAAAACATAAATTCTTACAAATATTATCCCTAATACCCTCTAAAATATTACATAATATTATCCCTAATGTAGTAAACATCATTAATACAATTTAAATTTAAAAACTTTCCAAACATTTGTTTTTATTCTGTTGTAAATAATAAATGAATAATCAGTAGTTACTAGCATTTATAATAGATAATCATTAAATTCCAAATTCAGTACTTTAATGTACATAATCATGTAAGGAATTCTTACTAACAAATCTTGAAAAACAGTGTAGTTACAGATATCCTTTTTAAATAGTTTTGTTTTTTATAGGTAATTCATAGGCAGTAAATTAGCCTACGGATTTGTTGAATCATTCCAATTGCCTAACGAAGTTGTCTAGCTCTTTTACCTATTGATGGATAAATGTATTGATGGATTTTAAGAACCAATTTAAGTGATAATTAATTTAAGTGACTATTGATGATTTATATTTACCGTGTATACCGCTGCTGGGGCGCGTACTACTGGCTCGTCCTCGCTGCTACTTTCAGACTCGGAGTCTGTCCCAGTCGCAAAGAAACGACTCATTTTGTTTCTTGTTTCTATAAAGTTAAAGTAAGCTTAGTAAACACTTAATAAACCTAATTAAAGCACAAAATAGATGAATAATTTGGTTATTCCTTTTCAATCGAAATGTTGGATTGTCTTGAGATGAGGTTAGAATATTTGTAAAAGCAATTTTAAGGGATAGAATAAGTACTTACTTTACACAGTAAATTAAAATAGAAAAAATAACTGTGAATTAATAGTCCAGAATAGTGGAAGTTCTATAAATTTATGAAAATCTGGATAAACATCCACAACCACGACTCACACCTACGTCAACGAAATTGACAAAGAAATTGACATTAATGACAGCTATGAAATGTTCTATTCTATTCTATTATTTCCAATAGCATCGCTGCCGAAATGCGTTCGACAATTTCTGCCAGTGTCACGTGACGGAAAAACAAGTTTTTGCACTTTGCAAGCAAAAAAAAAAATTATATTTTAGAGACTACTTTTGGTGGTTTCCTGCGACGAACATAGAATAAGTGGTTAGCTGGCTATGAAATGTTAATCTTTCGAGAATTTTTTTTTAAAGTTGTGGTGGTGGCGCCATCTATAACAGGCTTTGACGGACCAGAGAGAAAGGTTTTGTGACAGAAGAGAGAAAAACGTCAAGGAAGAAAATTGTTAATATAAAATAAAGATTCTAAAATATAATTAAAGTCTTTAATGGTGACCCCGTTTGAGAAATTGATAACGAAATATTAACGGCAACCTTCCGACCAAATATCGTCCTCCAACTACAACTATCGAACCATATCAACAAAATGTCAACCCACGAAAATGAAGAAGTGCAGGCCCTTAAACGGCAGATCGAGGACCTGGAAAGTAAGAGAAACGTTGCAGCGGTAGCGATAAAGTTACCAACATTTTGGACCGACAGACCCACGGTGTGGTTCGGGCAGGCCGAAGCCCTATTTGAAATATCCGGAATCAGCCAAGACCGAACAAAATACAACCATGTCATTGCAACTCTCGACTCAAAAGTCGCAGGTGAGGTGGCAGACATAATTGAGAACCCACCGAAAACAGACTGCTACGCACATTTAAAATCGGAATTAGTAAAACGTCTTTCTGCTTCCAAAGAAGAAAGAATAAATCGATTGCTGCGCGAAGAAGACATTGGAGATAGAAAACCATCCCAGTTCTTGAGACATTTAAAAAATCTAGCCGGCCCGATTTTCACTAACGATGACATAATTCGCGAGTTATGGCTACGACGTCTGCCGCAAAATGTTCAAGCCATATTAGCAAGCCAAACAGAGCTACCACTTGTTAAAGCAGCCGAGATGGCGGACAAAATCATGGAGGTGGTGGCCTCAGCGCCCGTTCATGCAGCACAAAGCTCTTCAACAGAAGTTTTGGAACTCAGACTCCGTGTGGAAGATCTCACCAAAGCTTTTGAGACATTTGCGATACGGTCAAGATCACGTTCTGAAACACGCACCGAAGATAGTAGATCTCGGTCAACATCCCGAGGAACCCCCAGCATATGCTGGTACCATAAAAGATTCGGAAGCAAGGCTAGCAGGTGCACAATTCCATGTGGCTGGAAAAAGCAGGGAAACGAACCCAACAATCAGTAGACGCGGCAGCTGATTGTTCGTATAGTACTAGCCGCCGTTTGTTCATTCATGACAAGGCAACAGCGCGACGTTTTTTAATTGATACTGGAAGCGACATTTGCTGTTTTCCAAAAAACTTAGTAAAGGGACGGAAACCCAATTCACATTATTATTTGTCAGCCGCGAACGGTAGCACCATTCAAACTTACGGGAATATTACTATGCGACTTGATTTTGGACTGCGCCGGGAGTTTCAATGGGATTTTATAGTCGCTGACGTACAGACGGCCATCATCGGTTCGGATTTCCTCAGCTACTTTAATCTTCTTCCTGACTTACGGCACAAGCGCCTGATTGACGGAAATACCAAATTAACCACGGCTGCATCAATAGCTCAGGTAGACCAAGTCAGTGTTAGATCGGTGATGGTCCAAGATGACTCTCCGTACGCTAAAATCCTCCTGGAGTTCCCGAGTTTGACGCGCCCACCTAGTTTTCCAAGGAATGTAAAGCACACCACGGTACACCATATCATCACAACAGATGTTCCTCCAGTATATAGCCGCCCACGACGATTAGCACCTCAAAAGTTGATTGCTGCCAAAAAAGAATTCGAGGACATGGTCAAATGTGGTACAGCCAGACCTTCGGATAGTCCCTGGGCTTCACCGTTACATATGGCCAGAAAAGGTCAAGATGGATGGCGACCTTGTGGAGATTTTCGTGCGCTCAATGCACGCACCGTTCCAGACCGTTATCCTGTACGACATATTGGCGATTTCACCCACAATATCGCAGGATCAACTATTTTCAGTACCCTCGATTTGGTAAAAGCCTACCAACAGATTCCGGTACATGAGTCGGACATCTGCAAAACCGCAATTACAACACCTTTCGGGTTATTCGAGTTCCCCTTTATGACTTTCGGGCTCCGCAATGCAGGACAAACGTTCCAGCGCTTCATCGATGAAGTCGTAAGGGGACTCGATTTCTGCTACCCTTATGTCGATGATATATTGGTGTTTTCAGACTCACCAAATCAACACATGGATCACCTACGCACTCTATTTACACGTTTAACGGCATACGGTGTGGTGTTGAATGCATCAAAATGCGTTTTTGGAGCAGAGGAGGTAAAATTTTTAGGGTATCGGGTAAATAAGAATGGAACGTACCCACCACCAGAGAAAATTGAGGCTTTACAAAATTATCCATTACCACAGACAGTACAAGGTCTTCGCAGGTTTTTGGGAATGATAAATTTTTATAGAAAATTTCTCCCTAATTCCGCAGAACTTCAAGCACCTCTTATAAACATACTTACCGATATAAAACTTAAAGGTGCTAAACCGGTACCATGGACAGCAGAATTGGAGTTGTCATTCAAGAAATGCAAGGATAGTCTTACGAACGCCACTCTACTTACCCATCCAATTTGTGGGGCAGAATTAGGATTGTTCACAGATGCATCAATATTGCAAGTTGGATCATGCCTTCAACAAAAGATTAATGGAGAATGGAAACCTCTTGCATTTTTCAGCAAGAAACTTAACAGCAAGCAAACGCAATGGCCAGCTTATTACAGAGAATTGCTTGCAGTTTACGAAAGTATACACCATTTCCGGCACATAGTTGAAGCACAACATATTACCATTTATACCGACCATAAACCTCTCATATACGCTTTCAAACAACGCCGCTAAAAACTTCCTCCGATTCAACTAAATCACCTTTCTTTCATATCTCAATTTACAACAGATGTGGTTCATATCAAAGGACAGGATAACATAGTTGCTGACACCATGTCTAGAATCGAATCCATCTCCTTCGACAACAGTTACCATGAGCTAGCCCAAGAACAATCAGTTGATAAAGAACTTCAGGAGACGATGGAGAAATCATCACTGGAGTTACGAAAGCTTCGCGTTTCAGGTACTGATTGCTTTATATTTTGTGATGTATCAACGGGAAAACCCAGGCCATATGTAACACCTTCTTTCCGGAAAACCTATTTTAATAAGTTACACAATCTCAGCCACCCAGGTGCTCAAACGTCTGCACGATTGGTAGCAGAACGTTTTGTATGGCCCTCAATGCGAAAGGATTGTCGGAAATGGGCACGCGAATGTATAGCATGCCAACGAAGTAAAGTCACAAGACATACGTGGACACCTATCGGAAAATTCTCAACGCCTACAAAACGTTTCAGACACGTTCACATAGATATCGTCGGCCCAATGCCGTCAAGTAAAGGCTTCAGGTATTGCCTAACAGCAGTGGACCGCTTTACCAGATGGCCAGAAGCATGGCCGATGATCGGAATCACGGCAGAAGAAGTAGCTGAAACTTTTACTTCAGGTTGGATCGCTCGTTTTGGGGTGCCTTCTACGGTGACAACTGATCAAGGTCGACAGTTCGAATCCGAACTGTTCAACTCTGTTCTGAAGCAATTTTCTACTGAGCGTGTACGTACTACCAGCTATCATCCCTGTGCCAATGGAATGGTGGAGAGATTGCATCGTCAGTTAAAAGCAGCGCTCATGTGCCACGGTGGAACTTGGTGTGCAGCTCTTCCACTAGTGTTACTAGGTATACGAGCTGCGTTAAAAGAAGATATTAAAACTTCAGCCGCTGAGCTTGTTTATGGCGAACCTTTGCGGCTTCCGGGAGAATTTGTCACCTCTTCTACTACTCCAAGCACATTCCAGGAAGTTTCAGATTTAGCAACGCAATTAAGATACCAGATGGGATGTTTGAAACCAACACCCGCGTCACATCACACAGAACGTCGCTCATTTATATCAAAAGAGTTATCTAATGCTACTCATGTCTTTTTAAGAGATGATGCAGTTAAATCGCCGTTAAAGCCGCCGTACACCGGTCCACATCCAGTTGTGACCAGAACCGAAAAGACAATTACAATAGACATGGGCAACAGAAATCTTCACGTCAGTCTTGACCGTGTAAAACCGGCTTTTATCGAAGATTCATCGTCGTCAACTAGGAATGCAGAAGAAACGACGTGTACAGACAAATTGCCAACTCCACTTCCACTTTCACCTCTACCAGTTCAGCCTTCACTAAAGACGACTGATGTACCTCATAATCCCATGAAATATGTTACTCGGTCTGGACGTCAGGTGCGGTTCAAGTTGCCAGTGGATGTGTAATCAGCTCGCTGATATCGCTACGCGCTTGATGGCCTTCCCTACAACGTGGGTGGGTGATGTGGCGGTGGCGCCATCTATAACAGGCTTTGACGGACCAGAGAGAAAGGTTTTGTGACAGAAGAGAGAAAAACGTCAAGGAAGAAAATTGTTAATATAAAATAAAGATTCTAAAATATAATTAAAGTCTTTAAAGTGAAGTGAAGTGAGAATTTTTTTGACATAATTTTCGAAGAACTACGTTTCGATAATGGCCTAGCATTAAAAAATACATTTAAATATAATATTATAAGAAAATTAAAATTATAAGAAAACTTGATTCTCCTTTTGATTTGAAATTTGCATTTCTAAATACAAAATGTATGGGAGTTGTCCACAACTAGGCCACTTGGGTCACGAAGTTTAAACGAAGTCACGAAAATTCATCGAAAAGCAATTAATCAAGAAAAACTAATTTGAAAATGGATGACGCAGTAATTGTAGTTTTTGGGTAGTTCACCCTAATGGTCCATCACCAGTGAAATGAAATGTGTAGATATAATCTGTGGTGGGCAATTGAGACCACAATTTTCCTTCATTATCTGTGACCACAACCACAATCTTCCTTCATTATCTGTGACCACAACCACAATCTGAGAAAGTAATTTAAAATTTATAATGATTGATAAATATTTGTTGCTACAAAATGGAATTTCCTAGTCTAATATTACCGTTGACGAAAAACATTTGTCGTACTTGTTTGATAGAATCTGACTCCACAATGTTTATGAACATTCAGGATTTAGTAGAACACGAAACGAATAAGGTTAAACTGATCGATGTTTTAGTGTTCTTAAACTGTTTAGAGGTAAGGTATTTTTGTCTTGTTCACTTAGATTTCAATAACGTTACGACAATTATCGATTTTGTTGTTTATTTCCAGAATAATGATGAAGAAAACTGGCCTCGAGGAATATGCTCATCATGTGTTTCTAAAGCTGTGTACTCGTACAACTTTAAATTAAATTGCTTGAAAGCCAATGCAACATTATCACAGATATTTATGATGCAGTCCCTGACTAATGTGAACAGAACTGAAATAATTGATAATATTGATATAAATGTTGTTTACCAAGATCATGAATATGACATTCCACTATTTAATAACCATGCCTCATTGGATTTTGAACCATTTTCATCTAAAGAACTAACACCATTACCACCAGTTACAGAAATAAAATCAACTGAACAACCACCAAGGAAAGAATGCGACAAGAAATATGTTTGTACACTATGTTCAAAATCTTTCACAAGAATCTATGGTTTAAGATATCACATGGCAAAACATGCAGATATAAAAAGGTATCTGTGCTCTAAGTGTGGTAAAAACTTTCACACATCAGGATGTTTACGTCAACATCTTGTAAGCCACAAGAACATTTCACAGTTTAAATGTGGTTTTTGTAACAAAACATACAAGTCCAGACAGTCCCTCAAGGAGCACTTTCGAGTAGCTCATTCTAGTAACAGGAGGCTATTCGTATGTATAACATGTGGAAAACGTTTTACAGCAAAGTCAACCTTAGTAATGCATATGAAAATTCACACTGGAGTAAAACAGTATGCTTGCCCCAATTGCCCTAAGACTTATACTAGAGCTTCCTATTTAAGGGAACACAGTTTGGTGCACACTGGCCAAGAAAGACCAAAGCCATTCAAATGTTCTACAGGTGACTGTGCAAGAAGCTTTGCTACTAAACATTCTTTGTTAGTTCATGTTGCACATACCCATACAGCTGAAAGACCACACAAATGCAACATCTGTTATAAAGGCTTTGCAACTATGTCAGGTTTAAAGATGCACATGGAATCTCATGCCAATGTGGAACACTCATGTAATATATGTGGGAAGAAATTGTCAAATAAAAGAGTTCTCCAGAAACATATTAAAACTCATGATGTTGCTGCTGATGATATGATATTAGAAACGGTTGTTGATAATGTTTTTTTTGACCAAGCATTTGATACTAACATTATGTAACTGGGGGTAATATGAAAAGTAATCTTATGAAAATAAAACATTTGTGATTTTGAACATTTTTATTATTTAATGAAATGGTGAAGGTAATATAACTATTTAAAACTTATATTAAATATCATTTATGGGACTAAATGCTATACTATGTAGTAATATCTATGATGAATGTGAAAAATATAATTGATGCTAATGTGACTCTTATCATACATTTATTGGCAACTCATTAACTTTTAAATGTTATTTTTAATGGTGTAAACGACCTTGAGATAAACAAATTGTAACTGTATTAATATTTGTAAAAAATCCAGAGAATGGAGAAATGGTAACAGAAATAATATGCAAATATAAATGTGTACATTGTTTACTTTAATGATTTATCAACTAATACATTTTTCATTAAACCTTGTTTTGGGTGTTGCTCCATATAGCTTAAATTGTTTAAAACAATGTTAAATTATCTTATCAACCATGCTTACAAATTTAACAAATCCTTATCATACAAAATATTATCACTACTGATTTTTGCAAGCTACTATTTTACAAGATATTTAATAGCATATTCTTTGCTATACTTTTATAAATGGAACGTACAATAGACTCATTTTGACAATGTTTATCACAAGACAGCTAATTTCAGATACATTTGTTATTTACCAAGTAGTTTATTCATCTGTTTGTTTTGTTTACCAATCTTAATGTCTGCAACCTCAACTTTATCTTGAATAGTATCCACAAGGTTGTTTTGTTGTTCTATTTCTTCACCAAGTGCAACACCTAAATGTTTTAATCTGGATATAGTTTGTACCATTTCATCTAAATTAGCATCAAGTATATCGTTGACCTTTTGACTTTCTGTTTTAGAGTCAAGAGTACTCTGCTGAGTTAAACCTTGCAGACGTGCCGAGGGATGGCTTTCAAAACGATCTCCAGTTATCCTAGACATATTATCCAAAGTTTCGTCAAGTCTACTGCTTCCTGCACCAATATTATGTGCATTAGACGATGCTGGACTCTTTGAAGGAGTTTGATCATTTTTACCAGATATATAATTTTTTAGACCATAAAATACAGATTTAATTCCATTTAAATGTTTCTGACTGTAGTTCAGATTGGTATTAATTTCGTCAAGTCGCCTGTTAGTGTTTTGTAGCTGTTCACGTTGTCGTGACAATTCTTCTGCAGTGGCGATACCAATTTGTTCTGAGTCACGAAGTAGACCAATGCTTCTAGACGATGAATCAATAGTCCGTTGTTCGATTTCTCTTTGTCTTTCCATCATAGCTTGTCTTTGACGTTCCAACTCGGCGATATGACCTCCATATGGTTTATTAGCCTGCTGTGGCTGAGGTCTTGGATAACGATCAAGAAATTCTTGATCATCAACATCATCTTCAAACAAGTCATTTGATTTCGACAAATACTGATGGCCTGACATGTTGCAAAATGTTATCTACTTACTATCTAATTTTAAAGGTATGAATTTGACACCAGAGACGTCCAGAGAGCAAAAATATATTTTCACTTTCACAATCAATTATTATTCACAAAAATTCACATTTACTTCCTCGAACGCAACAAAAGAATAATGGAGGTTTAGGGATGTCAATGACTTTTAAGAATAGGTTCATTTGTACTGTACAAAATAATTATTTATTTTGTTTTTTATTTATTAAATTTAAAAATTTCAAGATCTTATAAATCTGCACAGTTCGTTTGTTTGAAAACGTTATTCTCAGGAACTATTTTACTGATTTCAAACACTCTTTGAATGTTGAAACGTCTGTTTATTAAGGAAGGTTCTTTTTTAGGTTTAGGTTTGAAGGCTTATTTTAATAGACTTTAATTTATTTTAAAAAATAGGGATCCGTAGCAAAATATCGATTTTGTAACCGAATAATAGTTTATTCACAATAACAACTTTTATGTTCATGAAAAATATTCAACCCTTTGAAGACTGAAACGACGTTAAATGTGTATCATAATATCCATAATAATCCTTATCTAAATTAAACATTATATTATCAAGGGTATTCTCATAAATATACAGGGTGTTGGTGCCCGGTGAAACAATACTTTGTGGGCTTAATCTATATCACATTTCAAATCATATACACATACTTTTGAAACGGAGATGATCACTTTATTTTCCCAAACAAAGTTGAAAAAATATTATTTTGTATTATTTTTAACAACCCTACTCTGACCTACATTCAGCGTGCTATATCTATTTTCACGAACATAGGCGCATGTATCCTGTTTAGAATGTGATTTTTGTCCCGTGTATTATTACAATGTTCTATGATACAGGAGGTGACTAGCCGGCTTAAGCCTTTAGCTGATGGTGTACGTCAGTACGGTAGGGTTGATCACGCACTAATTAACACGTAGTTTTGATTAGTTATAACTTATGATATATTATGCCTAGACAATACAGACTTGGTGGATGGCTTCTACATCAAGTATACTATTTGCTGTGAAAGTATTGTTTCATCGGATTTTAACACCCTGTATATGTATGGTCTGTGAAGGGTATTGTAGAAGAAAAATACTTTTTGTTTTATTTCAAACTGGCATTTTGATGACAAATTGTCACGAGTATTAAACGCAAAGAATTGGTACGCCCTTTCCGCTACAAAAAATACAAGGGCAGCCTTGCGAGTTTTGTTTGAACCCCTTTATGACGCAGACGAAGCGTACGCGTATCATCTAGTCAGTTAATAAACCCAGAAAATGTAATTAAGCAACTTGTATATGATTGTTAAAGCAGATTTTTCAAACTCCGTAACAGATCAAGCTTTTTCCTTTTCAAATAAAACACTGTTTTAAGAATTAGTAAAAACTTTTAGATTTTTAAGATTTCTAATGTATATTTTTAAGAACGAAAATGGCGTAAAATGTGCCTCTCTTTGTCGCATTAGCTATTAAAGTACAATTTTGTAGTGAAAAATGGTTCTACTTTGGATCAGAGAAATGAAGTACTTCTGATTCCAACCTAAACAAATCATTGAAAGGTTACAACACTAACGCGGATGGATGACGTTTTGAGGGCGGATCAGACAATTTTTTTCAATGATTTACAATGGCACCATAGATCATGCCTAATTGCACTATAAGTGTTTTTTGAAAAATAAAGATACTTTTAAGTCAAATATAGAACGGATCATATATGGTTTAAACAAATTTTCAAAGATTATCTTACCAAGCTTGTTAGTAAAAATGAAAAAAGAACATTGAAAAGTTCTAAATGTTCTATACCTAATCTGTAATTTGTCAAGTTTGCTGAATCGCGGTTTTCTTCATAATCTGTAATCGTGATCAAATGTGAAAGAAAAAATTCTTTTTAGGCTTAAGGACTTGTATCCAATGCTGTAAATAAATTGAAAAAAAAAAAAAAAAAGTGAAAGAAAACAAGTTTTTTCGGTGTTTTATTTACTTACATTTACTTAATTTACCTCTCTCTATAATTATATCTATAATATACTGCAATAATGATCAGGAATTAGGATTCAAACGTTTACAACATTAATAAAAAAAATATGAAAAACATGTAATAGTTGCCTCTTTTACTGTGTATACTGAACAAGTAACTATTTGTAACTTTTGGTATTATAAAAAAATTATCAAAATGATGGCCGGAAAAGGTAACTTGTGTGATAAAACAGAATTGGAAAGTAAAGAGAAATTATAAACTTCATTAATGTGTATTGATTGTAGTCATGGCAGAGACAGAGGAGCAGAACAGGATAAGATTTCAGGTGGAACTTGAATTTGTACAATGTTTAGCTAATCCAAATTATATCCATTGTAAGTTATCAATTTATATGTTAGTCATTAATTTTGGAACTGATGTTTTGTTCAATACTGTAAATACACAATGAGTTTTAGTTCACTGGCTCTTATTTAAAGTTATGGTTGATGTTAGCTTAGTACATAATTATTTGAAAAATAACTAATAAACCAGTGTCTGTTCATGCCAAATTATATCATTGCTTTGAAATTTATACTAGTCAAGTATTAATATATTTTTTTATAACATTGATAATAACTTTTTTGGTTATAAACTTATTCAAACACTAGCGGTTTTCTATGATATTTTCGTGATACTTTTTTTACTTTCGTGATCATGATGTTTGCAACAACGTTGAAATATCGAGACAACTCAATTAATTAAATATTGTGGTAAGAACCCGCTCAAAATGCCTGAAAGTAACTTTTTTGGTTTCTATCTTGTTTAATACAGAAAAATATTTCCTATTATTTACCTAGATAGACATTTAGATAGAGCTAGACTTTTTTGCTCATCATCATCATCTTAAGCTCGTAGAAATCTAGTGCTTAGTATTCTCCTGGTCCTGATCTGTATGCATCCAGGGACTTGCACAGCTCATTTTAGTACAATTTTGTAGAAATGGATCATAATTAATAATAACTGTGTTTATAGTTTTAGCACAACGAGGTTATTTAAAAGAGCAAACATTTGTGAATTATCTCAAATATCTTCAGTATTGGAGGGAACCAGAGTTTGCTCGATATCTCAAATATCCAATGTGCCTTCACTTTCTGGAGCTACTGCAGCATGAGGCATTCAGAAGAGAATGTGTGTCAGCACAAGTAAGCTATTATAATCATGATATGTAATTTATATCCATGCTATACATTTTTACTAACTTTCGAAAGGAATAATTTACTAAGCTCTTAGTTTAACTCAGCTAAAACTCCAATGCCGATGTCAGGTAGTACGAAAATCAGCAGAATTAACAATAAATAATATTTAAGGATTAAACTAATTTTGCCACCAATGGCAACAATTCTAATTTGTGACCTTCCACACTGAAAGAGACTCATCCATCACTTTGTAGCAGCATAATAGATAACTTTGTAAATATACATTGACAATGTTTGTTCAGGTTTGCAAGTTCATGGACGACCAGGCGATATTGTTGTGGCAGCACTACACCCGGCGACGGACGCGCACGCTACAGCCGCCCGACACGCCCGCCCTGCCCGCACCGCCCGCGCCCCCGCAACAAGGACAACCCAGGCAACAAACATAGACCTAGCCTTATGCGACACGAGGGAGCAAGGTGACTTCCACTGAGAACTTTACATACACATTTTATTTAGTATGCAGAGTGTCATGGCGTTCTTGTCTTATGTGACTAGGCATTAACTACTGTTAAAATATGTTGTTGAAGTGAATATTGCGGTAACACTATTTTTTGCATTTAAAACCAATTCAAACTATTTGAACAGAATTCTTGTTGAATCAGATGTTACTACAGTGGCGATGTTAATTGAATTAAGAGAAATTCAAATATACAATTATTTATTATAAAGTTTTTAAATTTCTTCCATTAATCGCAAATATTTCTAATTTTCAAAAGTCAATTTGATTATTATGTGAATTCTCATTGTAAAAATACTAGACTAAGATACTAGTTAGGTACACTGTTTAGCATAAGATCGAAAAATAAAATGATATATTTTTAATATTTTCTAATTCATTTATGAACCAAATAAACCTTTTAATAAATAACCATTAACCGCAATAATATTTTTATTAGTAGATACATCTAATTAGTGAAAGGATGGTGTGGTCGTTTCTGTCTTGCTATGCACAATGCACGGAGCGTTAGGTAGTATATCAACTCCACAGCGCTCATAATACTGAAACCCATGCACAATCCTAGAAGGCCTCCTGTGTTCGCTGGAAATTATACTACTATTATTATTACAATTTTAATTAAGTAATTAAAATGGATGGTGGCTACCATCAGCACCTTACGCCTGTTTATTTTTATACCCATACAGAGCAGAGGCAGTTGTGAAAAAAATTCATTGTTACGTAGCAGACGCCATCTTGAACTGATTTTTATCAAACAGGTATGAAAAATCCCTTCTAATTTATGTGTAAAGTATGAAATAAAACACAAAATCCGTTCGTCCGTTTGAGAACTAATAATGCCACTGATGACAAAGTGAGACATTTGTCAGAAGTAACAAATTGAAAGAGAGCTTTAAATGATAGTTTTCTTACACAAAAATTCTGTGAGTCCGAATATTTCTCCCTTCGTGAGTCGTAAGAAGGTGCCGTCTTCAAAGAAAAAGTGCACCACAAGCATGTTTTCACTGAAATCATAAAGCAGACTAAATCCAGGTAGGCATCATTGAATAATATTTTACCTATTGAAACATAAGGTGTCTCATTTGTTTAATTGATCTCTATCAGAAACCTTTATGCTTTGTGACATACCCTACATTTAAATTTTAACGAGTAAAATTTACTATACTGTAAAAAAGACCGACGCAACTAGGTCGTTCTTGGCTGTTGTTGTCCAAAGGAACAGTAACAATTACCGATTATTAGTAGATAGTTTCTTCATAATAATATCATCAACAACCCTTAGACGTCCATTTCTGGACATAGCCCTCATCCAAACCTCGCCACAATGGCAGGTCCCGCGCTATTTGCAGCTTTATATCTCAGATACAGTTTACTTATTTATTATTATGACTTTAATAGGTCTTTTAAAAATTGTAATTTACGTGAAGTACTCAGCGGTTTTGTTCCCGGCCATCGATGCAATTTCTTTTACTAGGAAATCTCTCAAAGGCGCTGTACTCATTCGTTCGAAGTAGCTTATTTCAGTACAAGCTGGTAGACATTCTTCGCATTCCACTTCGCGCCCTTCTGGCATCACGATACTCATGTTATTGTAGCATTTGGCGTCAACTTTACCACATATACGCGTTGATTTGTTTTCTGAAAATTAATTCAGTTTTGAGTAATAGGTATAGGAACATAGTTTTGTTTTTAATTATAATTGTAAAGTAGTTTACTTACTGGGCATATAGTAATGAACGCAGTTGCAAACTTCTAGTAATGCTTGGGCTTCACATTCCATTTCGCAGTTCCTTATCGTGTAGGTTCTGTGAAAGGAATAAAATTGAAAAACTTAAAGTAACTTTCGAATACTTTAATGGTCTAAGAATTGGGTTCTGTCGAAGGTTTGTAATATGTCTTAAATCTGTAATATCCATCCATAAACCTATGTAATCACTTACTATGGACTGTAGTCTGGTTTAACTACTAGGTCAAAATATACATATTTATGTAGGTACCTGAAGAACACCAACTCCTTTTCGCTGGAGAAAAGACATAGTCTTTTACGGACGTCAATAGTGCGTAGAGTTGAACTTGCGTCAAGTATTCTTGGTTTAATAGCAACTCGTGCTTCTATGCCGGGTCCGTATATCTCACCTAAGTTTCGTAATTTTGGAGTTTCTGTGGGATTGTGTAGAAGGATCTGAAAATTGATACTGAATTAGTTTCAGATCGTACATTTAAGATCTTCAATTTTCAATCTAAGATTTCACACACCTTAAATCCTATACTCTTCGTTGAAGCACAATAATATTCAGCCAAGTTAGCGTCCAATATCAAAGTTAGCCCGTGTTGAGTGCCAGTACCTAAAAAACGAAAAAAAAAACAAAGATCATTGTCATTACTTCACATAGTCCACATTAAAATAACTACATAACACCGGTTGTGTATGCAATTTTTATCATTGTCGAGGTTGTATTCACTACAACTATTTAATTTTTCAACTGGCTCTTAGATATAAATTATAACTTCAAAGCACCTTTAGGCCTCCATGGAAACCCATTTAATGGCGCATCGGAAGGATATCCGGTTTCAGGAGTCCAGTCTACGGCTGGCAGTGGAAAAGTTAGGTTCAAATCATTTAACGATCTCCTGTAACAATAAGATGGCAAATTCTGAATCAAAGTCGTTGCTCGGTTATCTATATTCTGAAACTTATTGCGATGAAAAGCTTCTTGTGCCTGTGTTTCAAATTAAAATAAAGTTTAATGTTAAGTGCACCACAAATTTTAACGATAAACAATTCCCCTCATATCCTGGCATTGCAGAAGTTCGTGAGCGATGGTAAGGCTCACCATCAGGTGTGCCGAGTTTACACTCGTTTACCTGTCGAGAATTAAAAAAAACATTTCAAAGTCAATTAAACCACTACATCTAGTTGCTAATCCAGCAACGTATGTCCACCTATCCTTACTTCGGCGTTCCACTAAACAACTAAAACTGCTGTTTCTGGACCATTTACCTGAATCAGCCAGCTTCTTAATGAAAATCGACCTTACGGTATTTCATCTTAACACTACATTTAACCTGCTACGGCAGCCTTTCACCAAATATTCCATAAAATTAATCCCGTAATCTTATTTAATTAAGCCGTGAAATTATTTCTTGAATTTGAGAACTATTTATTGGGTAATAGACGACAGAGTTAAAAATAGTTTTAAAACAAAACACGTTTTTTACGGATTTCGGAACATCATTTTCCGGTGTACGACATTGAACGTGCAGCAGAGTCCTTCGTCAGTAAGTTGTGCATTGAACAGATCCTGACAGTTCATTCTTTCAGAGTCCCAGTTGCACAAAGCCAACATTTCTTGACAAGGTTGAGTAACCTGTAATTTTTTGATAAAGGTTATCAAAGGGTAGGCTATTTCATTAGGAAAAAATATTATTTGCCTATCGATTGAGCGCTTACATTAATGAGAAAAGATTGTGTGTGTTCCCAATCAGCATTTCCGGCTATATCATCTTCAAATAATTCGATATCTCCTCGAGTAGTGCACAAACTCTGCAATAGTTTCTTGTCAACGGAACTTCTGAAAAATAAAATAATATTAAACTATAGCAAATTGAACCAAACAGAAATATCTAATTAAACTAAGTAGGTGTGTGAATGATCCGTACCCGTATTTTTGATATCCTTCAGCAATTGACTTCTTCGCTTGGTTGACATTACAGATGGTTATAGCAGGGAAAGGTAAGTCATGTAAAGGCATATTCTCCGGGTTGATGCTCACTATCATTGGAGACATTCGCCATTTTGAGTACACATTGAAAATGAAAAATCCAGCGCAAATTAACGATGAGCTAAAAGCTAGCAGCCAGAAAAATCTAAAAGCAAATACCACTTTGAAATTCAAGTTTATATTGGACAGATAATTTATCTAATAATCGCAATGCCAAAAGAGGCCAATCTTGATCCAACTATAAATCGATCCCAAGTCCAACGACGAACAAATATAAAAAGGAGCAAATGCTTTGTTTCTTACCTCTCGAACCAAGTTAGTTTCTTTTCTGCAATATAGCGGAGACCGTGCAATGTTGAACTTTGCAGATATTGTCTTAGATCATTAGTAAATGTAACAGATTCTAATATGTCTGATTTCGACTTCTTAGATTGTGGAGGTCTTTCCTGGTTTGTGAAAACGATGGTATAATTCAATATCACTAATTTAAATTTGCTTTCGTCAACTACTTAATTGATTTCTACCTAATAAATACTTTTACCTAAGTACTTTTTAGGATTTTATAACTTCTATAAATTTTATACCCAAATGAATTAACTTTTTAGTTTTTTTAGTTTAAATGTTACCTACCTCGCTTCTACTTCTGGTCATATGAAGTCTTGTGTCCCAGACATACCACGGATGTTCTTGATTACCTTCAGTTGTCCAGTAATTCTGCTAACAAAAAAGACTACGGTTTTATAATTTACCTTTCGAAGTGTAAAGTTAAAAAATAAAATGGATCATTAAAAAATATAACATCAAATTCTTCTTTGCGATCCAATGATTATCTGGTGTCTTAAAACTTAGAAATTTGGTTAAATTGTATGCGAACTAAGAAACAAGTAAAAAAAAATAAAAATTATCGGTTATAACTTCTAAAAGTCCTCTAGAGCAAATGACCAACACGGAAAAATATTATAAAATACCCTTAGGCATTTTCACAGGGATTCGCGAAAGAGGAAATAGCTGACCAAATTAAAAGCCAGCCCGTGTCCTAGAATATTAGCCCCTCCGCACACGGAGCTACTCAAAAGTGACTAATTACAAACCCAAATTACTAACGAGTTTCTCTAGCGTCACCGCCCATACATTGTCATACAGCTTCGCACACGACGCTACTAGTCACTAACCAGTTACTAACGCATTGGCAACTAATCGCGCGCGACGCGTCGTGTCAGTCGCCAAGCTACTAGGTTACCCGAGTTTACTGCACAGATCAGAAAGTACAGATGCGACAGCGAAAGCGATTGAAGTTGTGTAATGTTTGTTTTAATTGAAATGAATTTAATTTGCAGTCTAGGTATTTTAGGCCTCAACTACTGCAATTAACAAAAAAAACAGCTCGAGGATGGCAATATTTGTATAAAACTTTGAAAAAAAGTTCCTCATTAAAAATAAAAGGAAAAGTAATGCTTACCCATCTCTCTTTACAGAGAACGAAATTATTACAGGAATCTCAAAAAACCCTACTAATTTGGCAAGTAAGTCCTACAGTAAAAGGCCTTGAAATAAACCTAGTCTACAACCCATGAAAACATCTAGACTGCAAATTAAATTTATTTAAATTAAAACAAACATTAAAAAAACATTACACAACTTCAATCGCTTTCGCTGTCGCATCTGTACTAGTTTCTGATCTGTGACAAGAGTGACTGAAACCTTGCAATTTGAGTAGCGTCGTGTGCGAAATACAGTTTGTAACTAGTTTGTAATTCTAATCACTAACTAATTCCGTCACATTTGAGTAGCTCCATGTGCGGAGGGCCTTAGTGTCAATTTATGCGTTATACCTTTCTGAATACATTATTTATTTTTCTCGGTCGAATGTTACTCTCGCTTCTAGGATGTGCCATATTTAAAATTTAGATTTATTAAAATTAAACTTTGAAAAACTCATTAAAGTGGTCATAAGCACTGATAATGGATAGTCCTAGTCATTTAACTGTTTCGTATTGAATGATTCGATATCCAATCGTAATCTAATTCCGTAAAGTCAACATTTGTGGCCTGAACTAATTGTTTGATTACTGGTATCGTTTGATAAATCAACCTTGTACTGCCTCCTGTGCGGGCGTTTGAAGGCAAAATTATATACGAAGCTTGATTATTTGTATTTTGTCTTAAAAGATAGATTGCTTGTTTATAAAATTAAGGTTTTAATAAAGAAAAGTAGGTAAGTTTTCAAGAATTTGTAAATTGTAGATACTCCAGGTTAAAATATTAGATAGCAGCAACACTGTAGCTGAAACTTCATGTCTGAAACTTAAGAGCATAGCAATTTCTTATTACCATTAAGAATAGGTCTGAGTGTAAAGAAATAATTCATACTTTAACAAAATTGTCCGGTGTAGGTAGCGATTCCTCCATGTTTATAGAGTAGGTACAAGTATTTTCATAAATCAGATATAATTTAGTTTAATACTGTATCGTGTTTAATATTCCGTAATGTTTTAAAAATATTTTACGTAGTTCTATTATCTGTTAACTGATCATTTCATTGCATAAAAGTCACGCTACATTCACGGTATTATGCTGTTTTATCGTTAGTTTAAAAATTACTTATAATTGTTTTAATTGTATGTTAAATAACCCATATATTAATGGTTATACATGCACCTATATAAGTAGGTATAAGTAACAGTTGCAAACGACCTCTTTTTACGGGAATTTTACATACACGAAATAATGATTTTAGTGAATTTTGCTAAAACGAAACATTCCTTTATTTTCCGAAAAGAAACATAACTGCATTTACAGATTTAAAAATAAATCTTGGTATGTAGGTACAGCCGAGAATCGAACCTGCTACAATTCGAAAAAATCACACCCTGTTCTTTTACTGTATCAATCGATAGAGTGACTTTTAAGCTTATGTACATACATGTGGTGTTTCAATAAAGAGTTTTCGTATTGTATTGTAAATCTCTCTAATGAACATGAAAAATTAAGTAACAGTAAAATCAAGTTTTAGTCATTACCTAAATTTCATCGAACGAGTAATAATTTACAAAAAATCATTGATTACCGACTTTATCTTTTCAGCATCTTATAACTAAAGAATTGCTAGTCAGATCTCGATAAAATTTTAACAACATATCAGCAGACGTGTTATCTTTCAGATAAAAAATACAATCTTAAAAATCGGTTCATCCAAGAAAAGTTATGCATAGCTGTATGTATATCCATCGATATTTATATGGAAACAAAATTATTTATTCTTACGATAGCATTTTTTTTAAATCAACTTTCAATTATTTTTATAGTTTCATCAATGTTATAAAACTAGTAGCATTAATTGAATGCAAGGATAGGATATTTTAGGGAGATAATTAAAATAACTGTTTAAGTATTTTCCGTTCCGTATAATTCGTAAATAACGCATACATATAAATCTATTATGTACAAAAGTTCATAGAGTAGAGTCGATAGTTGTATAAAAGTATCAAAAAGCTACAGAAATAGGAAAGACTGACGCACTAGCACTTTAGGAAATAGAAAGTCAATAAGAGATCGAAGGAAAGAGAAGACACCTTCACGTGAGCCTTCGACGTAACACCATTGCGGGATATAAGCCGCTAGTTACGATCCGGCTCAGCATCGGGAGCTCAGAAAGAGAAGGATTGGTGATTAGATTCACCAGTGTTGCTGAGGTTGGTGAGATTGGTGAGCGGGGGCGGAGTGGGCGGCTTGCGCGTGAGCTGCCAGGTGAGCGGCGCGGGCGGCGGCTACCTCAGGGGTGTCCAAGATACCGGAACCGTCGTTGGCTAATCTGATGTTAGCGGGCTGGTGAGCGGGGGCACCCGATTGCCAGGAAGGAGCTCCGTTCCACGATTGGTGAGCGGGAGCATTCCAGTCTTGGTGGGCGGGAGCGTTCCAGTCTTGGCGAGCGGGAGCGTTCCAGTCCTGGTGGGCGGGAGCGTTCCATTGCTGAGCGGGGGCAGCGGATTTAGCGGCGGACAAAGCAGCTAAGTGAGCAGCACGAGCTTGAGCTACTTCAGGAGTTTCAGCCACAGGGGCGGGTGCGTGTCCGGCGGCGTTCCAGGCAGGAGCGGGGGCGGCGTTCCATGAAGGAGCAGCAGCGTGGGCACCGTTCCATGAGGCAGCGGGGGCACCGTTCCATCCACCAGCGGGAGCACCGTTCCATTTGCCTTCAGCTTGTTGCCAGTACTCTTCGTTGTCCCATCTGGGGTCGTATGATCCGTCGTCGTTGGGGTTGGGGTTGTTTTTGGAAGCTTGCTGAAGAGCGGCGATGTGAGCAGCGCGAGCCTGTGCTACTTCGGGTGTGTCAAGAATGTTGCGTCCATCTTGGGAGAGGGCAATGTTGGCAGGGGGACCAGCCCATCCGGTCGAATGAGCACCGCACGCCACCGCCAAACAAGCTACTACGATCTGTAATCAGAAATTTCAGTTTTGAATTAATTTCAAAGCTTTTAATAATCTATCGAAGTAGTAAAATAATTGTAAAGGTAAATAAGTATAAAAACACAAATGTAATAAGTTATTGTAAACTAAGTATAATAGTCAACTCTATTCATAAGCTGTTACGTAGTTGCACCACTGAAACTTATAAAATTTGCAACGGAGATTCGTGTGATTTAATCACAGTTGAACTAAAGCTTGCCTTTTTATTTTTGCAAACTTGAAGATTTAATCTTGTGCCTATTATGAGAGAAACTGAGATGAGTTACGCATTTTAGCCAATAATTATGTTTACAACATCATAGAAAAGGTCGATTAGCAACGTGAGAAGTGAATTCAAGTTACAGTTTGTTGTTCAAGAATTGTGGCAAACAAAGACTTATGTAAACTGACACAGCTATGACTAATAAGGTCTAGTTTAGTGTTTGGTTTGTGGGCGGGCTGTCAGATTATAATCTTGAAGTACTAGCACACAAGATATAAAGGCCAATACTTAAGTTATAAATTGGTCATTTTCTGTTACCTAATCTTGATTTTAAAAGATGCGTTCAAATATTAAAGAGGAACACTTATATTTGATATTTTTCCATACACATTCTATTGTGTAAACTTTGATAGACGAAAAAGTTAAACAAATGCTAGGAATTCGCAGAATGTCAAAGTACACGTAATGATGTCATGGTTCCTGATCTCTATAATACCCGATTAAATTGCAAAATTACCTTGTCCAAGTGAGGTTTTTAACCTTAGGTTACCTTAAATGTCAGGTTTTAGTTATATCTATTGAGGTCAGGGATAGTATAAATATAGACGTAATTACAACTCGACTTTCAGGATCCGATCACAAGAACTTTAAAACTAATACATCCACAACGGAACTAGCAAGTTTTTCTAAATGCTTTACTTTTTAGTTCTTGTTCATTATAAAAGTATTCAGAGCAAGTGAATGGCGTCAAGGTTTGAAGGCCAGCCGAAGGTCGCCAAGCAGGAAGCAAGCCTTCCGGACCTGCCTGCGACACATTCAGACCAGTTACCCTCGCTTGTCAATCCCGCTTCAATATTTGTATGAACCCTTTGTAACTTATTAGAACTCAATCAAGTAATCGAAGTAAAAATGTTAAATCGAGATTTAGACTTTACATTTGCCATTTTTAGCAAACCTGCTGTTCATTTTTGTAGACTGTCCTGCTAGCTGAAATATCGATGGTCTATTGATTTTTTTCTAGTAATTTCATTTCATGAATTTCTCACGAGATCGTCCTTTACGTTAGAAATATTTATATTTTATAATACGGTATTTTTTTGTTAATTTAGCAATATTTTTTTGGTTTATGAAAAAGTTCTAAGTGAAGGAGTTATTTACTGGAAACCATTTAACCTTCTTCAGGTGGACCTTAAACATAAAGTAAAGCTGATGCAATTCTAATAACAAATGAACCAATATAAACTTGTTAAATGAATAGCCTACTCATAAATGTCACTTGTTTAGAATATTAAACGAAACAGAATGAAACGTTCTGAGTAGGTACTTTTTATTTCTTAGACCTAGGTATTATTCTGATCCCTAATAATCATTATTTATTATTCAGAACGTGTACGAAAAGTGCGTTTCAGTTGTAGGGAGGTACTATTGATGTGGTCTTGGGTGGGTTCGTAAGTATTTTCTAAATAAGTATCTAAAAATGTACCTAGGTAATAGATGATGTCTTTATCTACTCATAAAAGAAATGACTGTCTCTGTTGGTATCGAATTTAGGGATATTTTTATGACACTTATAAATGAATAAACTAAGCATAATATCCCGGCTGCGTGGGCACGCCCTTCTAAATTGGTGCGCGACGGAATTCAGACAAAAAGCTCTGGTGAGCGGCGAGGACAATTTTATTAGCTACGACTCTACAACAATATCGACTTGACCGAGTCTAATGATCGATCTGAGATATATCGCCTATCATATAATTTATTTTATTACATGATTTATATGCAATAAACATTTTTCAAGCGTGGTCTGTGAAGAAAATTTAATGTTATGTTTATGTAGATTTTTTTATTCTTTCATGAAAGTGACGACGACGAATTTGTAATTTTGTTTCTTCGTATATTTATGAGCGAAACTGATAAATGACCTAGGACTTGAAGTATGTATATGAAATTCAAAATGAAATGCAATAGCCGAGGTGAGTGAAGAGGTGGAAATGCGGTTGACATTGCCGGCTTAAATGGAGCATGAACGATGCTGTATTACGCTAGCTTAGGTGCCAGTCTAACCTTGAAAATTGTATGTGGGTGTTTCGCTACCAGAGTGACATAAGGACGTATTTAAAGTCAACAAAAGTTTACAAGTCACAAGCCTTTTTGGCTCGGTTAGCTTTTTTAGCAACGTAAATCCTATAATTTAGAATATATAGATGAAATAGAGAAAAACGCCTGCGCTATATAGTAATTTTAAATTGTAATAGTTTATGATTCATAACAATATTACATTCCAGTCTATATACCATTATGTTTTTATTGTTATATTTCATGCACAAACAATATATTGGCGGATTTTTATAATTAATTATTTGTATCAGACAAAGCAATACAAAATTTACAGGTAGTAAACACGAGTAGATAACAGCAGTTATAAAATTATGACTTAGACAATTCAGTGCGGTATTTAAGTAAATTATTTTTGAGAAAACTAAGGGGTCAGAGGAAAACTCCTACTGGATTTCGCAAAACTGTGTAAGATATAAAATACTAAGACCTTTTACGCTTTTCATGAAACAGAAACATTATTTACGATATATTTTTGTCGGTGTTATTGATTGAAGACAATGCTATTGAACATACTGCTTATAAATCAATCTGAACGAGCGTACCTGG
Source organism: Trilocha varians (assembly GCA_030269945.2). NCBI lineage: Eukaryota > Metazoa > Arthropoda > Insecta > Lepidoptera > Bombycidae > Trilocha > Trilocha varians. The sequence continues at coordinate 7,150,017 of AP028268.1, read as the reverse complement.
GTACCTACATTTTAATATGCAACATTAATAACTTGGTTGACAAGGCAGACGTGTTTGTAGGTTGTAAATGGAACTATAAAGGGCATAAAACTCTCTCAGATTAACGATAAAAAATGCGATTTAATATGTATAAATGAGTACACAACATTTAGATTTGACAAGACGTGAAGTTTTACATAAAGATTTATAAAAACGCGCCTCTTTTTCTTTGGTGTCCCTAAAATATTGTTTTGCTTATGCTGTATTCCTAAAAAATGTATTGTAATTATTCTCTAAATTATCCTCTATACCTTAGAAACTTATGGATTGTATGAAAAAAACATCGTAGATCTACTTGATCTCATGATTTACAAGTCATAGATCTCTATCTGAGCTCTAAGTGAGTATAAAGATCGAAATCATGGCGATTGAACAACTTCTAGTGACATTGACACCGAGCTGGTGCTGTTTACGTCCAAGACGTCGTTTCTGCTCCAATTAATTTTTGTGGTTTATCGCGTGCTTGTCCGAGATTTTAGATATCTATGAAAGTTTCATTTTCATCATTTTTATTGTATTTAAATGAAAACATTCATATTTCTAGATATAATAAAGCAACAGTTTTGTAAAGGTTGTAGCAATAACAATATTTTCGAGTGCGCAAGTCCACACAGTCGTGCACGTGACTTTGCTCATGGAATTTACGTAAACTCGAGATCATTGATACCTACGTGCGGCGTTTAGAAATACTGCGTGCTTTTATATTTATTGTACTTACGAAAATGTAAAATGTTTCAATGTGTAACATTATTTTAGTGTTCATATTGTAACATAGGAGATTGGTATAATGTCTTTAAGTTCAACAAGTTTTTCATTAAGGTTTAGTTGTAAGCAATTTACAAAATAATTATTTAATGTTTATTTGAGAAAAAATAAAAAAAAGGTTTATTTCGTTTTTAAATCCATTTTCTACATTATAAGTTACCTGTATTATTAATAAGAAAGTAAAATTGAAAATCAAAACGTAAACGTAAAGTTTTTATGCAGTGCATGTTGGAATGTCCATTTATTTTCGAAACAAATTATTTGCCCACGAGTTAAGTAAAATAATTAGATAATTGCTTCAAATAGCCGCGTTACTTTCGGACGTAACTAACAGTCAACGGTCCGTTTAACATTTAAATTGTGTTTATTTAATTTTAAATTCTGTCAAGTGGATATTGTTGCATAAAATAATAATGTAGTGATTGCGCGGTAAAATACTTTACAGAAATTAGAAATACTTTGTAAAGTTACAACACATAAGTTATATAATAGTTTTGATTGATTCTAGATTTTTGAAACAGCATAGTTTTCTTTTGGTATTAATAGTAATCTTCACAATTTGTTAAATTTTTTCAGATGTGTTTATATTTTCATCTTAAAAAAAAATTACCTTTGTACGCGCAGTTAGAACGGATATTATGTTATATGTATTAATTTTATTATTTTTTTCATTATAAAATACTATTACAATTTTCAAATATTTTTGAGCTACGAGTATATTGATTTCGAAAGAATTGTAGTGTCAATAGATTGGGTTTGACTTGTTACAATTTACGGAGGTCAGGTGTCCTGCGGCGTTCAACAAATCGGATATTGGGTAATATAATATTTGAAAACAAAGTGCTCTATAGATTGTTATCTAGATGTAACATTGTATTCTATTATTGGAGCAGAGTTGCGACCATTAATCAATTCGACTGAGCGGTTTCGTAGCCATAAGTGTTGTATCAGACATCATTATTTGTACATTAATCATTGGTAAGCAGTTATTATTCATTGAATTTAGTAAAAGATTTTCTTTTTTCGGATCCAGAAGAATAAAGAAGAAAGTTATTTCAATTGAAGAAATAGTACTCACCATGGATTTCATTTTCGTAATGAAATTTAAGCACAGAAGTGAAAGAGTGAAAGATAGATTAGTGTTTTTGATTTGTTATATAGCGCTGCTGGAAGACTAAATATCTTCCAGGAATCGCTATGTCGAAGTGCAACTTGCGTCTGTATGTAATGAGGGCGGCTGGTGGCTTATATAGTTCGACGTGGTCGCAGAGGGGGTGCGCTCCACGAGCCCGGCTGCGCGTGAAAGTATTGTAATATGCCATTGATAATACGCGAATATCATACGCATTTCAATGGCGTTCGGTTGTGGATTCGGCCGCCTTTGATCCAAGCTTGATCTTGACGGATTGTGGAATTCAGTGAATGTTCGAAAAATATCTGCAACGGTTTCGGTGAAAGAACAATGACTTTTTGGGATTGGCTTCGATTGTGAATTATATTTCATGTTATAAATGTTATAATCCTAAAACATTTTTTACTTTTCAGGTGTTTAAGAATGTCTCAGGTTAAAAACAGATCAGTTTCTTAGATTTTCTCTCTTTCTTTCTTGTATGGACAAAATACTATTTGACGATTTATAGATGAAAATGCTCGTAATGAATAATTTTGTTTTTTCTGTGCTTATCACAATTTTCGGAGTCAAAACCTAACTTTGTGATGAAGGCGATGTTATGCACACCAGCTAGTACTATCTAGTAATTGTTAAGATCTATTATTTTCAAATGGTAAAAAGAGGACGAATATTGAAAATGCAAAGAAAAGTTTATTGACATAACTGAATTTGTGGAGCTCTATTTCATATTATTTCATGAGTTCACAAATTAAAGTATTAATTATTACCTAGTTAAATAATTAAAGCCAGTAGAGAGAAAAGATAATTTTCGGTAAAAGAACCTCGAAGTCATGTCACATAGTCTTAAGAGATGGCCACCATTAACCACCAGGTGGCCAAGTAGATGGTTCTACTGTGAAAGTTATCCAGTACAGCCTAGAGATTCAAAGATTATTCTTAGCGACTGCTTTTTTACATAGTGATGTCTATAATTTCTTTTTTAAATTTATTGAACAATCGTACGATAAAATCAATCAAAATATAGCCTGTCTTTTCTTCTAAAGCTTATCTACGCAGATAAGTATCGCAGATATTATGTATCTGCAGATAATTAAAGACTAATATTACGTTTAAAATTATTAAAATTCCATTTTTTCAGTATCTGTATTAATATAGAAATACTGAATACTTACATAGTACCTACCTAATTATATTTTTACATACCCGTCACTTGAACTAGTTACCTTGTTATTTTGAACCCACATCTATCGGCGTGTTAAGAAATGATTTAATTAGTAACAGTTCAAATGCTGATTAGTATTTTGTTTTGCTCTGTTGTTTTTAATCTAAAATGTTATTAGTCTGTTACGTACGAGTATCACCTTGAGGTTAAAATAAATCTAACACGAGTTGACGGCATGCTTGTAGTAAAGCACAGTGATAAATAAATGTTGCATTTCTGAAAATTTTGAATTATGTATGTATGTACAACTATCGGAAAAACTGTAGATATTAATCCTCATTTCTGATTTATTTGCTCTATACTTTCGTCTTGATAAAGCTACTAATTCTCTACCATACCAATTTATAAACACTCGTAACTTTAGAAATAGGTACGATAAGACTGTTAATAGAAGAAAGATTTTTAAAACTAGCTATATCCGTTTTAGATGGATCAAGGTTTGGACACCTACTCAATCATCTTTGTTTGTCACCTGGAATTAATAGTAATAAAATGAATTAATTACTTATTTCATTTATTTATTAAATCAAATTAGAATCCCAAATAATTACAATGTATAATTTAAAACAAAAAAATAATCTAAAATGTCATATAGTCTATTCCTGATTAGTTTTATGAGATTATTTCCAGATACAATTAATCATATACTCACTATTATACTAATGTCAAGTGATCTAACACAATATACATTAAATTTGTTTTTAGTTTGTGGTAAATATTAAGGTCGTAATATTATATCAGGTTCATATTTCAGTAGGTACAATTTAATCATCAAGTTGAAGATTGTCATTGCCGAGTTCTACATAAACTACTTTTAGTCGACTCTAGTAATATTTACAATAAATATATTATAGATATTTATTTTATTAATTCAAGATTTGAAGTTAGGATATTACTAGTGAGGAAGAATTCTTTAAAATCATCCCCTTTCTTTTACAACACTGTTTAGTACCTAAACGTTTACAAAATACCTATAAATTTTGAAATAAAAAAAAAAAACTTGATTAAAGGAAAAAAATGCCGATTGTGGATTCTAATATATCTAGAATTATGTTAAATGCATTTGCATTTTCTGGAAAACTACTGGCTAAGTAATATATTATGTTTCAGTTCCTAAGTGACTGTAATTTTAAACATAATCGTCTCTGCTGGAGATGCCTCATAATTATTACCTATAGCATCTTCATCGATATATGAGTCATCACGTATGTGAGACAACATAATTTTATTTGAAAGAAAGCATAGCTCGTGGTTTTGTCCTCTACATAGTAAAAATATTAAACAAAAAATAAAAGCAGTAAATACAGTTAACTTTACTCATAGACTAATCATAGACTCATCTGCAATGTCAACTGTAACAGTAGATAGTAGTATCTACTGTTAGTATGTTTTTCGCTGAAGTTTTGTCTTAATCCTAATTTGTGATAGTAAATTTATTTAAGTTTGTGACTAAGCTTCATGTACATTGATATATTGGTAGGTACTTGGCCGTGTTAATGTCAAGGACAAAACAATCAAGTCAGGTTAATGCCAGAAGCTGATTTTAACTGATTGATATCATAATAAATAAATAAATAATTGCATTAGTTTTTCCATTTATTAATTTTAAACAAGCGTAATAAAGGACCTGTAAGTGTAATTTACTAAAGCTTGTTATCAATGTTTCATTACTTCTGATCCACCATTTGTTATAATATCCTCTATACCGATCGTATCCTATTTAATTAAAAAAAAAATACTACGAACAAAGTATAAATCCTGTTATATTTCTTATAAAAACATGAATATCTTTATTGCATGTCTCCTTGCTACATTAAACGTCAATCTTTGTTCCATAACACCATATTTTCACTTAATTCCTATAATTAAATTTCAATTTTCATTCAGATAAATACCGGAGAGCTTACATGATTTTTTTTAAGTTCTTGGCCATTGTGGACATTAACAATGTCAGGTGATGTCCGATATATTTTTAGGTTTACGTATAATGTTAAATTAAACGGCGTTCACTTTCAAGGTATCATTTAATTTTGTTAATAAATTTTTTATCTCATTTTACCTTTAAAGATGTCATTTCGTTGTAAGAGCATGAATAATATCTTGGGTATTTACATAAAATATATTACTAAGTTTACCATACAACTCAACTTCTAAATAAATAAATTTTAGCTCAATCGCAAGGGCCATGGATAAAATTGTGAAGAATTGTTGGAGTACAGTATTAGGTAAGTATATAATTGAGTGCACCTGTATTTCTGTAATCTGGAAACGATAATAAATGTAAGTAAAATTTTAAAGTCGGTTAATTATCTGTTTGCTGTACCGAAGGTTGCCACTTCAACAGTTGCGACAATTACTGGCAGTATATTTAATTTTGCTACCTTAAATAAATGTTATGCTCTTAAAATCAACAATTTTGTTAAGTTACGATAGTTTAGTTTAGTTACGGAAGTTTTAATAGACGAATTGTAGTTAAAAAAGGTTTCTTAACATGCTGTCCCTCTTCATGAAGAAAATTCATATTCATAATTCATTGTAGGAACAGTTGGTACACTTTATAGTAGCTACATTTACTTACCGCCAATCGAAATTGTATTGTTATCTACATATATATACGTAGCTATTCGACTCTATAATTGCCTATTAAAATACAGATGTTCAGAAAATATATAATAATTACCTACAGCTTTTTAGGAAATTATACAGATACCTTATAACAGAAAGAGTATTTTTGGCGATTAAATTTTTTCAGTATGCTATAGGTATTGTAGGATTTTATGGGTCACGACAATCATTTATCGTTATGTCTGCCCATCAAGACAATAAGAAAACAAGTAACTGGCAATGTCTAGGGATGGACCGAAATTCGTTTTACATTCGGTTTAAACGAACTTCGGCAGCTTGGACCGAACTTCGACATTCGGCCGAATTTCGGTTAAAATGCCGAACATTCGGCACTAAATATACTTGCAGTACCTACCATAATGTAAATTAATGAAAAAACATATCTGTAACAGATACTACATACACACATAAAAAATCTTTACAAAATTTGTAACAAAAATTAAATAAATTTTGCTTTCTTCTGACACACATCTTTATAAAGATTCATTCGCAAATTAAATAAAACGAGTAGGGGAGCGAGGGGCTTGTTGTAACAGTTTTCATGAAAATTAATATATTTTGAGATCTGTTGATTTTATTCCTACCAAATAAAGGTGGATGGATGCTATAACTCTTCCTCTACCAAACCAAGTAAAAATAATACCATAACTGTTAGTCATTACTTTACAATCAATTATTTTCTAGAAAAAGTGCCGTGTTACAACTTACCCCGTGCTTGGGGCAAGTTGTAACATCTACCGGGGCAAGTAGTAACGACAAAAAAACAACATTAATATCTCTAATCATTTCTTCTTTGTTTATTTTAAACAAAATTGACATCTTTTATATATTATATTCTGTATATATTATATAATTCTTATCAAAAATCAATACTGCATTTTTTTCCAAAACATCAGCTGCCGCTAACTCGGACACTTCTTGGCTTTGTGTTGCCCGCTCTGACTTTCTTTTATACACCCTCATTCTAGAAGTAAGAAAAAACCTAAGTAGGTATCTAAATCATAACATGGGGCATGTTACAACATGCCCCGGCATTTTGTTACAACTAACCCCATGGTATGATTTTTAATATTTATTAAGATAACTATTTAAACAATTAAGCAATCTCAAAAACAGTTATACATTATCAGAGGTAGATAAATTTGAATGTAAATAAGTTATGGAAAGTTTATTATTAGTCGCATTAATAGCGCAAACCAAAATTTTACTATAGTTAAATTTTATATTACCTGGCAAAAATGAAGCGCGTGCACAATTCCACTTACTGCGTCGGTCGGCGGGACACTGGCTATGGCAATACGACGCGACGTGGTTTATAGGTTAAATCAAGTAAAACAAATACGTTAATAAAGTTTAAGATCTTAGAGAAAAAAGCCTGTTACTACTTACCCCTGTTACAACAAGCCCCTCGTTCCCCTACTCCCATCTAACGCACCTATACCATTAATTAGGTATTTTTAAAAATTTTGGTAACATTTAGAAATCATTAATTGTTTAATATTTCGAACTATTACAACACGAAAAAGCGCTGTGAAATTGAACCCAAGTTCAGCCGAATTTTTCATTATTGCCGAATGTTCGGCCGAAGTTCGTATTCGGTTCAAACCACATTCGGCCCATCCCTAGTAATAACTTATTTACCTTCTAATTGTTGATAAACCTAATCTTTGTTCAAATAAAACTAGATACACGCCACCAAAGTGCAAAAAAAAGCTTTTTTCACAATTCATATTTGGTATCAAAACTCAGTATCACATTATTCTTTGTAATGGATGTTTCTTATTGAAATGTGATCTTCATGTTTCATTTCTCAGATTTTAGGTGTCAAGTTTTAATTTTGCTATTTTCTAACGCTTTATTTGGAACAATGTTCTTGTTAGATTTGATGGCAAGACTTAATCAATTCGACAATGAGAGATGTTTACTTGAAGGCATCACCATTTAGTCTCATAGACCACTTTTCCGTACGAGCGGCCGATACGCCCTGTTTGCTACTATTAAATGAGTTTGAATTCCATTGCCGATTCACTATGTCACCGAGATTTTATCGGTTCTTTAAATGTGCAATGATTTGTACGTATTTCGATCTTATAGTTAACGAGGTCAAGTCCGTTGATCGCGACCTTCCATGCATTTTCTAGCTGCATATTTCGCGCTTCCGTTTATGTCCGACATTTTTAGTGTCTTTTTATCTTATTTGCACTTTACTCATACGGAATGTAATGAAAGAGATATTTTTTTCTGTTTCGTAAAAATAAATTTTTGAAAGGCAATTTTTTCATATTTTGTGAAGATGACCTTCACGGACACGGCTAAGCGTATCTTTAAGATTTAGATTTTGAATCTAAGCAGTCAGCACTCAATAGTCACATTTCGAAAAGGTGATATGCATCTAAAACATAGTCAAAGATTTTTGTAGGCACTGAAAACGGAACTTTCATTTCGATCGTGATATTTTGAGCATTGTATAATGATATATTTTTCTGACGACTGTTACTCAAGCATACAAATCAATTTATTTTCGTGACTTTTTTAGAACGTAAAGGAAGTTGCTGAAGTATTACCACAATAGTGTTATTTACTTTTAATGAGTAGCTTATAAATTGATTTGTTGATAAAAGTTTCTAAATTGTCCGTTCGCTTATTTACTGCAAAAGACATTGTTATTTTTTATAGCAATTGCAAGCACGTGCATTTGGGCTTCATGAAAGAAATGAAATTAACTTGTGAACTTCTGCAATGTTTTTTTTAAATAAAAGTAAATTATCTAAATTTCATTCGGGTTGAATAATTATGTGAGAGTTAAATTGCTCTAAAACTTCTTAGTTCTTACCACTCATACTTCAGCGGAGTTCAGCGTTCGAACCCCGCTGAAATCAGAGCCCATACAACATCGTGCTGTCCGGCATAGCTCTGTGCTCGAACCACGAGAGAAATCAGAGCCCATACAACATCATGTCAGCACGATGTGATATGGCCGCTCAATTCCTAATCGTAGACCATGATGAAATTAGTTGTCTTACAGTTTGGCCACACAGAATAATGAATTTGTGATTGTCTTTTGACAACCTTAAGTTCGTGGACTGGAGGTTTGGTTCGAGGAATGTCATAATGTAACCTAAAGACAAGGTTCAATTAAGATTAAAACCTTGTTCAGGCTTTGGACATTTAATTTTGTCTTAATTTAAATATTATCATGTTTTCTTATCATGCAGTTGAATCAATTTTGACATCAATTATATTTTTGTCGTATCGTGATATTATTTACGTATCAGGGTAAAACGAAGTAGAGGGTAAAGATGCATCGTGTAATTCTGAAAAGGAGATAAAAATTGTGGTGTGATAAAAATCCCTAAATGGGAAAAAATGCAGTACCTAATTAAATCAAGAACATCGTAGTGTTAGTTTTTCTGATACTTATTCTGGTACTTATCTTATCTTAACATACTCCGTTGAGTATTGTATAGTAGGTATACATCTATTCACATTTTTGAATAGATGGTATAAGAACGAAGAAGTGTTTTCTGACATTGCTGAGGTCCATGAACGACGGTAACCACTTACGACTAGATAGCACCTTGGCTCGACTGTCTACACGGCAATAAAAAGTACGAAAATCCCTATCTATTGTTCTAGTTTTTATATCAACAAGGAAGAAAAGGTGTCTCCAACATTGAACGAAATTCCATGAATATTGGTAAATGTCAGGGATAAGTCAAGAAACATACCAAACAAACGCCTCTCATGTGTTTGACACAGAGTTCGTGATTTGTATCTAGTCGTTAAACATAAGGCTTGGTCACGCACGTTACTTTAAAAAAGTGCTTTTAAAATTTGACATTCCAGTATCCAGTCTGGTAATGCTTGTGGTCAATGAATATGTTTTAGTTTGCAGATCAATGACATTACTGAGATGTGTAGGTAATTTGTGTAATATATGAAATATAATTAATAGAAAATTCAACAATACCATCTTTTGCAGTTTCTAAATGAAACTCTTCCTATTGGTAAATACATGACACACTGTAATAAAATTTGCCCCCTTCCAAGCGTATTGATTTAGAATTATTATCATTATAGTTAGTTGCAGCGTAGTACAAAGAACCTATTTAAGTGGAACCTTATTTTATTTCACTTAACCAACAAGCCACTAAACGTGTGTAATATCTTTAATGACCGTTTAGTAATGCAATTAATATGAACGATATGGTTACGAAAGCATTACTAATGTTTGTGTGAAAAATATGATTGTCGGTTAGGCCCATATACACAACATGTGAGGCTGTGCTTAAGTTTGATGTAAAGCCGACTCATTACAGTTTTATAAATAGTACGTATATTTTATTTATAATAATATAATATCTTGAAAAGCTATTCCGGTTTACCTTAGTAGAATAATCTGTGAAGTTAAACTACTTTTTCTGGCTCAAGAAGTATAGTAATTCTCTGGCCAGCCTCGTCTTTTTATAAATAAATGTGTCGAGACTTTTACTTTTGCAATAATAAACTATTACAGTACAAAACGTAAAATTAATTGTGTTTTGTGCACATGTCTTTAGAATTTTACTGAAACCGACTCATGCGTCAATATCAGCCGCAGTGACAGGTCACATTATTACAGTTAGGTCAGTTTAGAAGCGTGAATGTCTTGTGTTATTCCGAGAAATTTATGTTCATTATATTTAGTCTAAACAGAACATAATTCTTGTCTAATATTACGATATTCAAACATTCGTGAACTTGGACTGTTAATCATAAGAGAACTCCAAATATGTAGCTAATGTTTGCAACATTCAGTTCACTTTATGAAGGCAATTCCATATTACCTATTATTGTTGCCAGCAAAATCTAGTAATAGAACAAATTTAGAAAACAAATGAAGGATTCAGAATGAGAAATATGTACCTATATGAAAATAATAGAATTATGAGATCCGTTTCAGTGTTTTCTGCATGATTCACTGTCAAAAATTATCCAAAGAACATGTCAAGAATGCAGTATATAATTTATTGTTAAATGTAAACCTTTAATTTGCTGTCATAGTGTAGATATAGCTTATTTCTAATGCTAGTGATTATTTCTTTGTTTTAGAGATTTGCATGTCCTTGCAAACCTTTAGTTAAATTATTATATTGTCGACTAGAATTATCTCACGTATCTAGCGCCAATTTTAGTGCGATATTGATATTAAATTCAATTATCGAACTGAAATTAGTAAAGATAATGTTCTAAGAGTGTAATGTTTTAAAGAGATTAATAACAAATAATTAATAAAGAACAATGTCTAGTTTTTCGAGAGATGAAATAAATATTTATGCTTTATATACAAATTTTATTTGTATGATTTTAAATAAAAAGGTTTAATTGCTTATTTACGAATCTATATCTGCAAATAAATTTCATCTAATCTGTATCTGAAGTATTTGCAGGCTAAAATAAACAGTGCATCATTTTGCATAGGAATGTATGGGTTGTCAAGTAAAAGTAGATCTAATCATCCACGCCACCCAAGTGTGGTCAGTACGTGACCGGCTTCAAGGGCGTCAGGTTAACTTCTAATAGGGCTGCTGTAATTTACAACATTTAATTACATTAGATTTGGGCTTACTGTGCTTTAAAATATTATGCTCCATTGTTTTGGAACCGAAATCCATTTTTATCATTTGATAATACGAGAAGTTAGTTATATACCTAAGTGAAATTAAGAAACAAAAAGTATAATAGGTACTTGTTGAGTGAAAACCACCACGAACTCTACATTTAATATTTTTTATCAGTAGCCTAAGTATATGTCAATAAACTAGATAATTATCATTTTGTTTAATAGTTTCTATCTTTTTAATACTTCCTCTTTTTCGTTTAATTATACATACAGGATTAATTTTCAATATCACTATTAATGCAAACATGAAACCCTGACACTGGTGACCTGTACATAATGGTCGAGTGCGAGTAATAGGAATGTTTCCTATCAAAACAAGCTTATACAAATAATCTGTATTATTTTATTTAAGTACTATAATTCAACATTTTATGCCCTTTTGAGTAAAATTAAGACGTGTGAATTATACATAACTAGCTGGCCTACACAACTTCGTCTGCGTAACATAAGGAAATTTTCTCACCGTTTAAACCTTCCCTGGACTTCTACGAATATTTCAAGATTAAAATAAGTCGAATCGGTTCAGTCGTTCTCGAGTTTTAGCGGGACTAACGAACAGCAATTCATTTTTATATATAAGATTTCCATTAACACGAGGACAATGGATATTGTTCGAACATCGGTGGTAAAGCTCTTATCTTTAAAGTTTATTTCTTCGTAAGTTTCTTTATATTTAACTGGATAATATCGGGGTCTGGTGATGTCATTGTTTTTGTTTCAGACAGCTATTACCTATTAACGTAGCGGCATGCCCCAAGGGCGCCGGGTCAACTGTCACAAACTCGATTGCGATACAATTTGCAAAAATATTCATTGAAATACACAAAGCAAATATTAGTTTAGATCTATTATATAAATTGTAAAATGGTTCTGCAAAGATTTATACGAACAATCTTGTTTCCAATTTATTTTGATAAATGTTTAGTTTAGTTTAAATACTGGTTCAAAGCATTTAATTTAGAAAAGACTATTGTTTAATTATAAATTGGCTGCCAAAATTGAGATAGAAAATTGAAGTTGACATACTAAAACTGATTTTCTTTAATTCAAAATATCGTAGTTTTTGACCAGTTAGAGAATTTATTAAAGGCTTTTTTTTAAAATAAAAGTGATATTTTGACATTCAAAGTATTCATAAAAATAACTTTAACAATCACTTCCAGGTCCTACTTTTACTTTGTATATAACCTTATAATAAATGTCGAGTTCCCTGAAGTTTTTGAACTTGTATGTCAAGAGAAACTCGACCTAGGTCGAGAATAAACTGCATTCCAATTCCAAGCTAAAAAAGTTTTATTACCATTTGTTACAATGTTTGTAATTAATGTTAGTGTAATGGAAAGTTTTATTGCATTTAGATATTCTTGATTGTGATCATAATCCTTCGTAAAAATTTTGTAGGTTACATCAGGAATAATTAATTATACGTTGTGAATTGATTGAACAATCATAATGAATTTTATCGTTAAGATCTGTGAACAAATTTCTTGATAATCAATCTTGCTTAAAAGTAACAAAACCAAGTTCAAGTTATAAATATTTAAATTATGGTGTACTAAACCACATGTTTTCTAATGTAAATAATTTAACGACGCCGGTCTTGTAGGTCAATCACCAGAAACATTTTAATAAGTTATCGTACCCCATTATTACGTACACGCGTATGATATATTATAAGTAAATATTGTACTTAGTACGTTCCTGAATAATGAATTCATTCGGACATGAATGCAAATTAAATTTAAAGGTCAATTTTGATTAGTTACAGTGCACATTTCTAGATAATGTTACTCTTAACCTGTGTCAGGTCACACCTAAGTTTTTTGAGGACAACTTAAAATATAATAATTATGTAATTTTTGGTAGAAAGATTACGCAGTATCTTTTTTTATTTTAAGAAATATGCTAATGTTGAGAAATATTTGTTTTTCTGAATAAAATAAAACTAAAATGTTGAAAATTATATCTACAAAAATTACTTAGATAGGTATCAGAAATTCTATACTAATCTTTGAGTTTTTAAAATTTATTCAATACATTTGTATAACTAATTTACAACATCATAATAATATACCTACCTTACTATAAAACAAGCTACAAAAAATGATAGAAAAACACTCTAAGAATGTCACTAGTGCTAAAATAACTTGATTTATCTGTTTTTTGATTGGAGCTAGATTTAGATTGTAGAACATAACGTTTGAATATTGCATATTTATTTAAACTACTTGGTTGTTTTTTGTGTAGACACTGGGCGTGTATTGTCTATTAATTAATACTTCGGCGCTTTGTTAACAAAAGTAATGGTTGTTATAATATGCAAAGCACTGACTTGCTATGATTGATGGCTCTATAAAATTTGCTATTACTATAGACTTATCGAATGTTATTGCTTTTAATTAGTATAATATATGACGGGGCAAATAGTGTGTTGAGGTGTAATGACGTTGTAATTAGTCGATCTTCATTTGGTTTTGTCAGGAATGACGTCACAATGTCCACTTGAACACTCGATGATCAACACTTTTGAATAAAAACTTCAAAATAACGATCTTTAACAGTTTATTACTTTTACATCAAGAGGTCCGTTCGCCTCGACAATTCTAACACGAATGAATGATAACAGCGGCCAAACGCCTGTATTTATAGCGAGTCTCCACTTCCAACTACCCGCATGGTGAATAGGTTGGTTTCCCTTGTTATCACCCCGTTATATACGTTTGTTACCATAAAGTTGTTTTATACTCAAGATAACTATCATTTGGAAGGAGTCTTTTCAACATTTTCCGACCGTTTAAACTGTTCATTTAAAGTAAGGTGATAACAATATAAGCATAGTAAGTGGTGGGTAAAGATCTCGTGATATCTTTATATTATAGAAGTTCTTAAGCAGCGCTAACCATTTGTCATTAGTTTAGCCGTATACCTACTTGTTTATCTATACTCGTAATATATAATACGTCTATATCTAATGTAAACGTAAATACTTACGTAGGTATTTGGCGTGGAATATGCATACCTACCTACTTCCGAGAAAAAGTCTAGTACAAAGATATTAATAGATGGTCATTGGGTAGAGTCGGCAGTCGTTGACCGTAAAGATTATTTAACAAGAACTACTTTTTGCCAAGAAAAGACTTTTAAGAATTACTTATTGTGCGGTCGGTGGACAATATTCGTGGTAACTAGATCATTTTATTCTAAGATTGATTGTGTTGAAATATTAGACTAGCATACCTTCATTTAGAATGCCTGTTTATTTTATTATAGAATAACAGGTATGTGTCGACAATAATAATACACAAAAATAAAAACAAAGTTAAGTATCATTTTATAATATAAGGAAAGTTTGCAAGAAAAGCGAAAAAAAATAAAGTCCAAAAAGATTTTAAAAACAGAATATCACAGTTGTATGTTGCAGATACCTGTAGGTAAATTAAAATCTAGTACCATAAATGTTAATTAATATCTATTAGTCGATTAATTTACTCATATTTTGTTAACAGCGCGTTATTTAGGACTTATATGGAAATTCAAGTGTCGTTTAAATTTTGATCGTTTTTTGTCTTAGGGTTATAATGGATTATTTCCTGTAATATACACATTTTTGATTAAAACCGGTTACAAATGCGGCGTGGTACGTAATAAATGAGAGTTGGAATAGTTTTTGGCACTGCTAAACTTAATAAACGACCTTGGAAAGTGATATGGCAGTGCGGAGTCAAGGGTTGTCAGAACTAACCAACCAACTAATAAATTAAAGCGTTGTCATAGTTGGATATAGTAGAAAAGGTAATAAATCTATCATAAAGGGTCTTTCTTTGTTTGATTTTAATTTCCTGCACTTAGATCTCTCGCAAATGAAAGGGTTTAAAAAATACAATCTCCCACGAAAAAAAAGTCTAAAGACTGCCTAGTATGTAGATTTTTTAATGAATTTTGTATGTTTGCAGTATATTTCAAACCTTCCATAATGAGTCAAAACCGTGAAAGTAGGTTTTAGGTAGCGGCATTTTATTGATGACCCTCCATTTGACCTCCACAGGGTTTCTATTAATGTCTTACTAGTTCTTTTATTAATTTCTTTTATTCAAACAATTAGTTCTGACCGAGTAATCGAAACTTGGCTCTACAATAATTATTAAATTAACATTATTTCAATCTTCATTAAGATTGATGGTCGTTGCCATACATGGTACAACTTCTAATCTAATTTAGTTTATATCTTAAGTGAGCACAAATTAAATGTCGAAGGTTATAAATGTTTTTTAATACCAAAAGTAATGTGGTAGAACATTTGATATATAGCCGCCCAATAAATGTATGTTTGTAATAATTAAGCTGTTTTATTTGGCGAGGCCAGTAATTTTATAGATGTATACGAGTACTTGTTCATGTTGGTACTTAAATTTAATGTATTTACAATATTGATTAAGTATGTCCCAATGTTTTTTTATACATAATACCCATTTATTCATAAAGTTGATGTAAATTCTCAACAATTTAGATTCGATTTTATAGATATCTAAAAGAAAGCAAAATTTGGAACTGGTTGTAACGTATATAAGAATTATAAATCAAATATTAAGCCCAACTGATAATGGAAATAGAGACAGATTTCTTCCTGTAATATTTTAGAAAATCTATACAAATCTCTTGGAAACACATGTGTCAGTCAGAAAGTAGAAAAATTATAGTAATCTAGTAAATTCTTAATAGTAGGTACATTATTTAAATCTGATCTCTATTAAGTACTTGCCGTTTTTCAGCGGGAAACTAGCAGGTTTCCGCGCTAGTGACTATTCAGATGTTATTGACGGCACTAAATTTATATTGATTTATTCTAGACAAGAAAGTTTAATTGACTGCTAATCTAACAAGATCAGTACCTATTAATTTTATACAAGATCTACGAGTAAATTAACTGATTGTGCATTCACAATTTTTTACCTTCGTCGTTCTGGAATTAATGTCATGAGATTTTTACAACCTCGAATATCGAGATCGGCTGTAATTAGTTAAATTGTAAATGTTAAAGGATATTCCATATACAAGTATTTAATGTCGATTGTGAACTTTTTAAAGGTTTTATACTTAATAAATAAAGTACAATGGGTCCGGCGATATGGCAATGGTGACATATTCGCCTTTCCAGATTGTCTCGCCACAAAATAAACATACAAGGAGCTCCACTGATTCATGTTATAAATATAGTTTGTCGAAGTATGTTTACGACATGTACGGGTAACGACATGCTTAAGGTTCTCCATTGTCTGCTCTGGAGATGACAAATGAAGATAATAAAGTGTAATTTTATTAATACTTTAAAAACTCTTTTACTTCTTAATACTATTGGGTACTTCATGGTGTTCAGAATGTTGTTAAATTTGGTAGTTCAATCATTAGGTACCTATTAGTTTTCAGATAATTGCATCATGGAACATAAAAGCGGATAACAGAAAACATCGAGGAATGCATTATAATATGCAGTAACTGTTATTTAATTCTGCATCAGTATCTAACAACTGTAGGTAGTGAGAAAGCCAGACCTATCCTATCAGAACATGTATTTTAGTTATAGGTTTCCCTTTTGGATTAAATCATCCTTCGAGTTGTCGGTTTTATTACCTATCATGTTTATGTTAGTTCTGATAGTCCGCATCTAAATTTAACTATACAGTTTGCAATCGATACAGTAGGTACATTAGGCGCGTATCTTGTTAGTAAGTCGTAGTAGTCTTAAAATATTGTTTGTATTCTTCTAAAAATGAATATAATATTGATACATTATGTAAGTACTTGATATTTACAACTTATTTCCTGCGCATAAAAAATGTCCTTTTTTTAACTCACCGCCAAACTAGGAAACGTATTTAGACAATTTGAATACAATAGCTGTAAGACAATAATCGTGTATTAGTAACAAGTTTAGGTATACTAAGTTGAAAAAAAATAGAGAATAAGTACGTATTTTATAAATAAGAAAAATGAGACTTTACGTCTGTATTTTTTAGTGTCACGGTATCACGAACTTCCGTCATGTAAGTGCTTAAAAAGAAACTATTAAATCTAAATGGGTCATACTTTAGGTCAACCATTTAATTTAAACATTTGTCAATGTTATCTGTATTTTTACGAGATTTCGGCGTTAAACTTGCTTTTACGGTTTAATATAGGATACTTTTACGTTGATCTTTTTAGTGGTCTCAAGAATAGTTTATAGGTACGAACTTCCGAACAAATTAACTGAAAATAATTTGCTCTCAATATTTTTGTATACAGCTGTAGTACCTACTTACGACATTGCTGAAACTAGAGCGAACTATAATATGTATTTAATTTGATATTTTAATTGTTTCACGCAATGCATATTTGTTAATTACTTATTTAGCTTACTTGGGCAAGACATTAAACATTATATTAGGCACCTGTGTTTATAAGTATTTGCAAAATTAAATACTACGGACAAAGAGTTTAATAATTCTGTAGTATCAAGTATTTGACAATTAAAAACGACTTAACAATGACTGTGGTAGACCAAGTAACCTATAGCTAAAATTCAATCATGTTGGTCTTACTTAGTGTGCCAAATCTTAAATACAGTTTCACGATCACAAAAGTAAATTAATTATTTTGAATGTTGGTTTTGATTCATTTCGTTGCAACACAGATAATATCACGATCAAATTAAAATCTCTGTAACAATACAACAAGTTATCCAAACATCAGACATTGCAGTCCGAGTCACAGGTCAACTCAGACTATTTTATCTTTATAACCTAGATTCTGCTCCCATTGTGCAAGCGTCCTTATGACTATAATAACAATAATAGAATAATTAATAAGATTTACAGCACATAATCCGATTTGGCACAATATTAAGTGTTTGAATAGATCACGATCGACAGACATGGGTCAAAGCAACCGACAAATCGCGTAATGGTCTCGAATGTTACAGTTGCGATTATAATAATTGATTTAAATATTAATTTAAAGAATTTAAATTTTATTTGTAATAATAGGTATATGAATGTAATAATAGGGAGGGACTACCTATGTCATGAAAAATGTTTATGTTGAGTGAAATTAACGTTACGTAAATACTCAACGTATATTGTATGATGGTTTTTATTTAACAGTTCAATCAAATAAATACTGAAAATTAGATTATGAGCTTAAGAATGGCTTCAATTAAAAACCCGATGATGCACTAATAAATGTTTAAAGAGCTTGTGCCAAAATATTTCGTCTCAATAGAATCAATCAATATCAGACTTATCCATTAACACAAGTCAAATTAAACTTCAATCGAATTCCCATAAAAGCCAATTACAGAATTAAGTAGGTATACGAAATAACGTGTAGTAAAAAAAGAAAGAAATGCATGCGTAAACACAATAAAATGCTTCTCGCGTCTCGCAACACGGTGTCAGGGTCATTGCCGAACGTTTTCTCCGCAATCATATTACTTAGAACTTGGTTTTATTATGGTTCCGGTTATTAAACTCTATGATAACGACTCTCAGGCAGTTGTTTGCAATCGTAGCTAATAAATTTTTAACTGTTCGGTACCTATACTGGTAGTTGGTACGTACAATACCTAGTTGTATTTCAATAAAACTCGCACTATCTTGTTTTTGTAAATTATTGAGACTCTCGTTGTTTTATTTAGGTTTATAATGTTTTAAACTCTAAATGATTAACTCTAATTAAATTTACGTAGATATTTACGTTTCTAACTCTACTTAAAATTAGATTGGGATTTTTATTTCATTTTTTTAACTTTGTCAGAAATAAATGTATCTAAGTTTAATTGATATTAAGTCTTATTTTTTAAAGAAAATTGAGCAAATGTTTGGGCAGACAATAAATAATCTACATTGTTTGAGAAATAATTATTTTGGGTTATGAGACCTTATACCCATTTACGTCAATGTAAGAAGTCCACTGTGTTGCTTAACATTTTTTTAATTAAAACAGTGTTCAACATTAAGATCTAATGATAGTGTTTAATTATTAATTTGATTGACAACATGCTGGTCAAAGTGTACGAATTGTTAATGCATAACGTCATATCCGCATAACTGCCTCCCACTGTTATTATTTCCGTAACTTGTTTAGTACGATCGTTAATAGAACGGAAATTTACTTTATTGAACCTCTAATATGGTGTAATTGCAACTTAAATTAAACAAAGACTTTTATTAAATAAGTGATTGATCGTTATGAAAGGAAACTATTGTTTTAAAATGCTTACGTGATTAATATATTCTATTGAGTTCTCGTTTATACGAATAAAATTTGCTCTACCGTCATTTGTTTTGTTGCACTTCTATTAACCTCAGTTTTGTTAGACAAGAGTCATCCTTCTCTAATTCGATTATGCATTGTGCATTTCTAGATTTGCTGAGAGTGAATATGTATAACTGTGGAAATATATAATTTTTACTTGATTGATACCTAATATATTTTTATACCTAGTCCAATCTGTGATAAACTAAAAATACCTACCATAAATTGTTGGATGACTCGGCATACGTAAGAGCCATCTATTTTATCACACTATGAGGGAATATAAAAGTAGTTAAACAAAAAGCGCTTTCATTACAATTATTTATTCATCTTTTATACATTTTTAATAAGTCACGAAAATAGAAAGGAGGTATGTAATGGCAAGTATTTGAGCGAATTAAATACAATATATTCATTAAGCTTCCCTAAGTCAACTGTACAAAAAAAATCACAATTTTAACCTAATTTATCTCTTATTTAGGTTTACATACAGTTGAATAATAAATACAATCTACAATCAATACTCTATACTACATTAAAAGTTCCGCGTACTAAAATAATACTTTGTATCAAGAATTTTCACGTTAAAACGTAGATAAATCATAGCCGTTTAGCACGTCTTAGTCTACTAAACTAACCTAAATTAAGTACAGTGTGCCACTTTTGTTTCGTACATCAACTATAAATATCATGATAATAAATTACAGAGTATTAACAATAATAAGTTATAACACATTAATTATTTTTATATACAATCGGCGAGAGCCGAGACAATTATGCAACAATATGAGTAATGACGACACTACAATTTAACCTGACTCTATTCAGTTTCTTTTTTAGGTATTACAAGAATGTGCCATTCTTTCTCAAACAAATTTGTGCGTTAGTAAATGGAAAGGTACTCATTTCAAAAGAGGCCTTCGAGAGGTATAGATAAGATATTACAATGTTAAATTACTTGCTTGTCGGAAAATCTAAAGTAGTGTAAGCAGTTCTCACTCTAGGTACAGTGGTTCGGCGAGGTCGAGGATGTGTCTTCCCTCCTTCAACATTCGTACTTAAACTAGTCTCCCCTTCTTCAGGCAAATACGGCGCTCTTGGGCTCAACACTAACGCTTTGTAAGACGAATGTGAGTCTGCGATACTTCTGCCATCTCCTTCATCTCTTCTAGAAAGTTCTGAAAATGGCGACACGGAACGTTTTTCGATTCCACTCGGTCCTGGGGTTTCATCTTTAGGTTTCAATTCGTAAACATTTTCCTCTTTTCTTTTAACATCACTATCCTTTTTAAATTTTGCTTGACGTTCGATGATTTCGGCTGTAGTTAAATTGGAGCCTTGTACGTCAGTTTCTAAAGGCGGTGCAGATAGCCACGGTCTTGAGGCGTTGTTGCTGCACCATCTTTCTTCTGTTTCGCTAGCATCACCTAACAGACCTAACTTCTCTAGATTCTGTAATAGTAAATTTTCACTAGAACTAGCAGTTCTCATTTCAGTTTGAGATTCTTCGGCAAGAAGTAATTCAGCCAGTGGAGGGGCAAGTCCCAGTCCTATGTTTCTTTCATGGTAAACTTCAGATATGGTAGGTGTCAGTTCTCCGCTCATGTGTCGAACTTGTGACATCGGGTCGCGGCTGTTCGCTCCCATTTTGGCTCTCACTCGTTTTGATGTCGACGGTTGGACTAGCACATCAGACTTGTCTTCCTCGGACCTCCTCGGCTGAGCTGTGGCGAGTTCATAGAAGGCATCTAAGTATCTAGTATGTGCGTCAGGTCGTCTCCTGAGCACGGTGTCGTGTCCGCTGTTTTCCCAGTCGGAGTCGTCGGAGGGTGGTCTCCTGGTGTATAGTGTCCGGATCTTGGTCTGGTGTGCGAGTGCGAGTGAGACGTCCCTCGTGGGGGGCGGCGCGGGTGGCGGTGCGGCGGGCGGGGAGGGTGTGAAGGCGGCGTCGCTCTCCCCACGGTACCGAGGGGCGCGGGGGGCGGCCGGCGCGGGAGGGGGCGCCGTGCGACCGTCCGGCTCGCCGCGACCTACCTCTGCTGCGGACGACGACCCGCGCACGTACATTGTGAATGCACCGCCACACGATCCGATCGGCAGTGGTGGAGGAGGTACTGATGATACGCTTTCTTCTGAAAAAAATAACAATATTAAATTACCTAACTAAACAATACAACACTCAAATGTAATTTGAAGGATTAGGTATATCACAACTTACGTCTATGTTGTCTCGGTGGAGGCTCACCGTCAGAATGCGGCTCTAGATCTCCATCGTCTATTGAAGCCAAAGACTCGACACTGGAGCTAGACTCTAGACTAAGACTACGTGGAGCTTCTTGTGTGTCTGTAGAAAGAATAACCAAATTAGTCAATATTTTCTGTTTAAATACGAGTAAATTGACGATTAAGGGTAATAATGAGGTACGGATTGGCATACCAAAACAAGAGTTGTGACCTACCAAATAATGCTAGAAGAGCCTGTAGCACAAACTGTATGTGTCGTCTGTTGGCAGCTTTACCGGTGCGAAGAGTAACTTCGTCCTGTCCTACTTCAGCGAGATCGAATCCGAGGGATGCCAGTAGCTCATGGCAGCCATTCACACGCCACAATCTAAAATTTATTATTTAACTTATTAACTGCATCATAACTGTGAATCTATTTTTGAATTAATTTTAATTCATATTCGGTGTGTATTACTTGATCCGGCTCGATCTCCCACTGGGTTAAATCGCAAGGATATTTAACCCTTAAATGGACGATTTTTGTTTTACGTTTTAAAAAAATATATTTGTGTAATAGACATGTATTACTGTACTGTCTAGGAAAAAATGAGTACAAAAATCTAGACATGAATTTACAATATGTACTTAAAAGAAATTGTACAAAATTCGTTCAGAAATAAGAACTAGTTGTCAAAATTAACAAAAAATTTAAAGAAGGTCAATTTTATCTGTGATGTTTAGTATGTTGTTTAAAAACAACATTCTCCATTTAAGGGTTAAGTAGATTGCAGTTTTGTGAAAGGATTTTCTGTACATATTTATAATATTCAGTGATTTTTATACACATTTCATATTTCGTCAAACATAAGTTTAAAGCTGTGCTTTGTAATTGTAACACATTAATTCATCTCACCTAACATTTACAGCGACTTCAATAGTCTCCGTTTCCGAATTTTTAATGGAAAATTGTGATATAACTGAGCGAACTACTCCGATGATGTCATCAGCCACGTCTCCGTTAGAGATAAGCTTTGATAAGGCTTGAAGAGTGGTTGGAGTTAGACCTGAGAAGATCAAACATAACATGTTAGGTAAAAATGGTCAAATTTGGATTTATTTATACTATTTAGGTTAAATATTAGTTCGTAGTTCTACCTAATAAAGCCTGTAAACTTGCTGAACATTGGGTAAGTCGTTCTTCAGGATCACTTTGTGGGAAAAACACGCTGGATGGTATTCCGTTCGCAGCTGGTTCGAACCTGAGACAAAAATGAATAGTTTATTGATTTTTTTTTAAAGCCGATTATATTATTGTTACATTTACTGGATTTGTGTAATCTATATAAAATAAATTGTAGCAATGGCGCAACTATTATACACCTCGATTCCCACCGGTGACACATTGAAGTCGGAAAATAAAATAAATATAGCATGGAAACATCATTTATGCTAATCTATAGTTAGTTCGACCCACTGCTGTTTTTGGCAATTTAAAATTTTCATTATCAAGTGTACCTGAATCCAACGCTCATGAGGAGTTCCTTCCAACCGCTAGCATTGCCAGCTTTATTCTCGATACTCTTCTGTGTTGTATACATGGCGTTCTTCTGGCCTCTTACAATCCTTTGGAGAGATTTCTCGACCAAATGTAGGCAAACTCTTAGAGCATCACTGCGAACAAAGTATGAACTTGTAGGTTTTCCAAGTTTTGAGTAACAAGTCAGCTGGCATAAAGTGATGATGACTCCACTAACAAATCAAAACTTTCTTTCCTCACCATTAACTAACGACCAGGACCACCTTGTATGCTCCGAAGCTTAACCCATTTTGAAAGAAAAAATTTCGATTAAAAGATATCTTTTTTTTTTCCTAACGTAACGCGCGATAAGGAACGTGTTTTAAAAGATTTTGATCACAGCGCCATCTAGCGATAATCATCTAAAAGAAAAATAAGGAACGTGTTTTAAAATATTTTGATCACAGTGCCATCTAGCGATAATCATCTAAAACAAAAAAACTGTCGTGACAACTTTTCGTAAGATTTTTTTCCGTCCAGTTCCCTTTCACAACGCGCGATAAGGAACTTCGTTCCAATATTTTGTTGTTCGGCGCTAGATTTTCGTGATACGTGTACGTCACGTATGGGTTTAATCGTTAAAAATTAGTTAGTGTAACAGTATATACAACTGACCGGCATCTATCAGGAGTGGCGAGTAGTTCACAGAGTGCTTGTCCCATGAGCGCGACCTTGTTGCTGAGCCGCACGTTGGCGCCGAGCAGCATGAGGCCGGCCCAGTGCGCCGGGTGCGCGAAGTGCTTCGTGTGACGGACTGTCTGCATCGCGTCACCTAGAGCCCTGAGACGAAACATAATATTAGAATAGAATAGAATATAGTTTATTTTTCTCACCACAAACACACAACAGAATCATCAGACACTAGTAAATTAAAATTAGCGCTACAATAAAATGTATGGTAATAAGTATTATTGCCGATTCATGTTTGCGGGAGACTGGTGCCTAAACTAGACGCAAGTCTGTATTTCAGGACACCAGGACCCCCAGGACTCATACAAGTATTACAGGATCATAAAAGGTGAAACATTCTCCGAAAACTGAATACAAACTAAAATACACTGAATAGATCAAAACAAATGATAACAAATTTAAAAAATATAAATGGCCTGACAAAGTCTGCAAAATTGTAAAACAATTGAGTAATATTAGTAATTTAATCATCACAAAAGCAAGTTTTAGACGAAAAGAAAAGAAAGGTTGCAATTCATGTTTCAGTTCACCATTAACCCGAAAAACAATATTGGTTATATAAGAGAAATCATTTATTTACAGGTAAAAATGTACTGAAATTAACAGCAGATGCTAACTTGACGCAAGCAGCCGATAAACTCAGCATACAACAGCATCAAAACACCGTCATCAAAAATATTTTTACTTTATTTTTCTTTAAAGTTTGCATGGTACCCTACTCTCATCACCTAGCAATTCAGGCTTATGTCGTTTGTAGTACGAATTTATTACTAAACTGGCTGGGTTTGCAAGATTTTGCTATCAACTATCAACCAAAGAAATTTAATGGAATGGGATGAAATTAACTTACTTGGCCACTCTGCCTCCTTGTAACAGCGCAGAATACAGAGCCCTGTATAATATCTTAGTGGCTGTGTCTTGGGGTGACGGCCACAGAGTCAGTAGTATGGCCTGTGCTCCCGCCGTCAGAAAAGCTCTCATTAATCTTGATATTCCTTCGCCTGCTTGTACTATGTCTTCAGATTCTTCCGCAGTGGAGCCTTGAAGAGCCGCACTTGATGGAGCACATGATATTACCACCTATAAAAATTTAAAAGTTGAAAAAATATCAAATCATTAATTTAGAGTACAATAACTAGATTGGGACTTGTGGAAGATATATGTACTTACCAATCGAGCAGTAATTTTCAAGTTCATAATTTCTGAAGCAGTCAGCATAAACTCTGAAGTTGGAGGCAATTCTTCGTTACTTGGTGTTAATTCAGCGTCTGTAAAAAATGTGTTGTTAACAACCGATTGATATAATAATCTTATGCAACATGAAAATCAAGTAGATTTTGACACAGGACAGATAATAATTATTGAAAAAATAAGTCGACTCACTTTCTTCTTCATTTTCAGTGTTTTCAGCAGCTCCACTACCAACACTTGAGTTTAGAAGTCGTTTGGCTTGGGAATCAACCTGGAGAAAGGCAAAAGTTTAAAATATTCTTTCTTATTTCACCACTGACTAACTTTGTGTATAATGTATTGTGCTCACCACTTCTCCTGGACTTAGGACGATGGCCGGTGATTTCCAGCAAATGTGTGTAGCGAAATGCACACATTCTGCTTGGGGCAGCTGTGCCAATACTGCTTCTTTAGACGCCTGTAACAAAGATTGAAAATTAAAGCTTTTAGAAAAGTTGAGGATCATGAATCTTTTGATCATTTCATGATCTTTTGTGTAAATATTATGCGGTCATCGTGATAATTTACACTCTAGGTATGCTATAGGTACTCGTCAGTGTTAGCCAGGTTTTGGCATTTTAATTCGATTGGAAAATAATGTAGGTATGAACTTGGATGTATCTGGCAAGTTGTTATTTTAATCAATTTCATAATTGTAATTCAATTCACTTCTTAGTCTACATATATACGCTCGTAGACCTATAATTACACAGAAATTACAGTTGTTGTTCAAATATCACTATCTTTTGTTTCCGAACCTGATAGTCAGTGAGCGCCGTGACTCGCAACATGTCGGCAACTAGTTCAGCTTCCTTCAGTTGTGTATTAGCAGGGCTCCATCGTGAGCCTCCCACACGTGGCGCTCCTACCACGAGGCAACGCATACCACTGTCCGCATTATTTGCTGATGCACCTAAACAAATGACAGATGATTAAGAAACAAAATGGCCAGAAATTAGTTTGCATACACAAATTGTTCAGAGGCGATTCGGTAAACCGGCAATCATAGACTGTAATACGTCACGCCGTTTCTCATAAGTACCTACCGCGTTTTGATTCCAGTCGGATTTCAAATGGCGAGTTTACAATTTTTTTTAGGAGGAAATCACTGGATTGTGCAATATTCGAATCCCACTTACTGTGGAGGAAACTGTACACATAAGAGGGGAGTGTAAGTGTGACTCGAATACTGCATTAGAATCTGCTACCGCTCGCGCTCAGCGTCGAAACTCGGCTGAAGTTAGAACTGCATACAACGCAAACGCGCTGATACTGCCCAAACTAGTAGGGCGTTTTATCTTCTTGACAGCTTCTCAGTCCTCGTTCTCTATAATTCTTACATTTATAATACTAATAACTGTAAACCAACCGTCATGTTGCGGCTTAGTCCTCGCATGTCTGTGGTGTCGGAGCGGTCTGAGCGCGGGTGCGGCGAGCAGCGCGTATCGCTCGCACAGCGGCTCGGCGTCGGAGGAGACACGCAGCGCGCCCCACGGACACGCGTACAGCGCGCCCTCTACAACCATGACCAGCTCACGACGACCGCCGCAGCCACGACGACCGTGCGATGCTGGAATTGTAACTACATTTTAGATGATGGTGACTACATCGTGCCTTAAGATTATAACTGAAACAACTTAGTAGAGTTTACATAACTTATATAATTACTAAACAGGTTCTTACCACGATTTTTTTTTAAATGAGCGATCCCGATATTTCAGCACTGTTGCAAGTGCTATGATCACGGGAAGATAAAAATCGTGGTAAGAACCCGTTTAGTACCTAATTGATGTAGATAACCGCGATTGTTTAAAGAAAGTTATAGTTTAGTTTAAAAGACAACTGATTTTAAATAGCATTACGCGTATTTTTTAATTTACCAGGTACATAGAATAGTTAAGTTTGTAATGAATAAGAATTAAATAATTATTGGAGTAGGAATTACATTAAATGTCAACAAATTCTTAATCTTAAAAAATACATCAGTTTTATAGCGCTGTTTATTTATACAAATACGAGACGAGATTCGCCGTAAGAAGTAGTCATATGATGTGTTAAAGTGATATTTTTTTTACCGTGACTATTGTTGCAAGAAGCCGGTAAAAGATCTTCGAACGGTGCGAGAAGCATCTGATATAAGGAATTTAGACATGGCGGCCCTTGCCAAGATGGCTGCTTTCTGCGTGGACCGTGTGCACTCGACCTAAAAAATTATAAAATATTCATAAACCTGTTAAGGCAATTAAAAAAAGAATTTAAAAATTTAAGGATTGAGTAATAACTTACCTAGTAGAACTCTGTAAGCTAGCTACGGAACCCGCTACAGATCCACCCACAGATCCAACACTGAACAACGAACTTAGAGAATAGTTCGATGAGTTCAGAAGGTGATTTCGAGTCATCTACAAGAAAAATAGATGAAATTAGTAACAAGATATGAATGTACATATTATTGTATGCCTTATATTATTAAAAGTATAATCTACACCATTTTCGAATTCTTTATATGTTTTTTGTTTAATTTGTCTACATATTTTTTACTATATTAAAATATACAGGGTGATTTCCTAGTGAGGGTACATATTGAAGGTCATGGTAGCTGATGGTTATATAAGACCAGTAAAAATATTATTACTAAAGAATATGGCTTAATGCCTTAGTAATCGCAACTTAAAAATATCTAAAATTCATGCAAAATGATGGTTTTTCGACAGCTGATGGGTGTGACGGAGGTGTGGGGTACGCGAGATCACTAGAGGTTATTAGTCAACACTCTTTAAGTCGAAATTGTTTATGTTTGAGATAGATTTGTCGAATATAGATTTAAAAAAAAAAAAAAAAAATTGTAATTTTACCTATTTTTTGTAATATTCCGTATTAGAACAGAGTACTCATCACCCTCCTGCAATATGTACCCTCTCCAACAAATCACCCTGTATATCGACTATTTTTTTCTATATTATTTCTGAATTATAATTATAAAGTTAAGTAGGTTTTATTTATTACCATTCGTGTGAGTCCAGTAGGTCTATCCTCAGGGTCCCACTGATCTTCCTCGTTCCTTCGCTCGGCGGTCTTCAGCCAGTTCGACCATTCACTGATATATTGCTCGAGCTTACCCAGACCTCCTGCTTTAAAAATATACAGTAAATAATGTAAGGATTATCTTTAAAATAATTCCGATAAATAATTTTGTTTAATAACAATTACTCTTTGCCTTTGGGTAAAGAATTAATGACATAAATTTAATTTTAAGTTACTGATTTTCTAGCATCTACTACATTCTATAACTAAGTTTAAATATATTACCATTGTTCAATTGTAAATCATCAGGACTAATATCAGGCAAACTGTTATCATTGTCCTCAGCTTCTTCCAAAAGCGATATTTGATGGAAACGCAGAATTCCTGAAACAAAAATAAATGCATGAACAAAATTATCCACTATAACTTCCATTGAAGGTTCGAATTTTGAGTTTACTTTGGTTAGTTATAGTTGATTCTATGTTTTTGGTGTAGTAACCTGAAGTTTTAATTTGAATCCCTACCAATATTATAAATACGAAAGTAACTCTGTCTGTCTGACTGTCTGTCTGGCTGTCTGTCTGACTGTCTGTTTGACTGTCTGACTGTCTGTTTGACTGTCTGACTGTCTGTCTGACTGTCTGTCTGACTGTCTGTCTGACTGTCTGTCTGACTGTCTGTCTGACTGTCTGTCTGACTGTCTGTCTGACTGTCTGTCTGACTGACTGTCTGTCTGTCTGATAAAATTTGGCACAATCTGTAGACCGTGAGAAACAACATAGGCTAATTTTAATTGAATGTGACGCAGACGAAGTTGCGCGTGTCAGCTAGTTAAATATTATTTACCTTTATGTGGTTGCATCAGCCATGCATATAGTCGTCCAGCGGCGAGGCTGTAGTACAGTACGGGTGCCTTCTGTTTGTTGACGACCTCCAGGATCTGATCCACACTCGATGGACACCACGGCTCCGGACGCTCTTTACTTGTTTCCTCATTGCTCCTAATATCAAGATGGTTGTAATTAATTTAGTGAGAAACTATAATTTATACTAGTATCTAATTTAAATAAACGGATCTTTAAAAAGGTTATCGAATTCGCGTTTAGGTGAAATTAATAAGGTTGTAATCCTATTATCATTAATGGCTATTGATTTATACTAAGCATACTGAAAAAGTATGTCAAATCACTACTGAGCTTAACCTACATGCTATTTAATTTACAAAAATAAGTTCAGTGGTAATATAAGAGTTCTTTTACATAATTTAAATTTATCAAACACCAAAGTTGCAGTAGAATTCTTTATTACTCACCTTTGGGCTGTATGAAGTTCTAAGTTCATTTGATTGAGTGTTCCCGATTGTTTCTCTGGCACAATGTCGAGAGATCTGCATCGACCTCTTTCTGCTACAACTAAAGCTTCGGGATGACGACCCAGTTCTTGAAAAAAAAAGTTAGTGAAACTCAATCAAAATGAATTATTATTAAAAAGTCAGTTCAAATTTTGTGGTGTCAAGAAAAACCCCTTATTTGAGTCATCCATCAAAGATGTGTATATGTTTCCACATTAATGTTATTCCATTTCAATATCCGTTTACTTTCTAATCGGCCTTGCTACTTGGCAATGTTTCTAATATCATAATTTTGAATAATTTTTCCTAGGTACACTTTTGTATCACATAGAGAATGGCAAGTATCCAATGTGCAATCAACGTGTGATTTCTGGTATCAAATGATGTTTGCTATATTATTCTATTGCTTTAGCAGTCATTATGCTATAATATGTAGGCTTTACTAACCAACTAGTATCCTCTGCAAGGCGTGTTGTGTGGAAGTGTAGAGCGCCGCGAGCTTCTTGTCGCGATGCTTGTCGTGTCCGGACTCGAGCACGTTGAGCGCGGCTTGGAGCTGCTCCTTCGCCTCCTCGAGCTCGCCCGACGCCCAGAGCGCGAAGCCGAGCCGGTGACGTACTCGAGCCTGAACCGAAAAAAATATAATATAGGTAGAGCTAGCCACTGGTCACCTACAGTTTTCTAATTTTTATATTAAAGTTTGAAAATTAATTCACTTTTATTTTACTTCTGTGAATATAATGTAAAAATGATTAAATAAGAATTTAGATATCTTCTTTCGCTATAACTTTTTTCATTTAGATGGGGTCGGTGTAATATGCCTTCTCTCTCCAAGCCCTTCTTTCTTTGCTAGATTTAGATAACTAATATCGTAAAATTTTGGTTCTACCATAAAATTGGATATATCATTGATGCAGGTAAAAATACTACTACGATAATACTATAGTAATAGCTACTAAATATAATAGGCATTAACCAGTCCGTTGCATCAGTTCACTCTTAATTCTTTCGTCAACAAGTTGTCCAATATTTCTACAACTTTTACTACTACTTCTACTATAAACTTTCAGTTGCTTTATAGTTTCATTCAATTTTTTTTTCTGTTACCTCTTCATCAACATCAGCGAGTCCTTCAGTAGCGGCGAGTGCTTGCCTCAGGTACGAGACAGCGCTGCCGCACGCCCCCATGGCGAGGTGAGCTCGACCGAGATCCGCTAACGACTGTGCACGACCTCGAGTATCACCTATAAACAGATTATAGCTAACATCCTGATTCGGGGACGGAGCGACGGGAAAGAGTGCCGAGCGCGTAACGCGTCGCGCCGTCCCTCCAAACCCCTTGCTGGGTTCTGGCCTCAGCCGGGGTTCGGACGCTGAGTGTGAGCGGTTGGAGGTTTTAGTGCGGTTCAACTCCCACATACCCCGCCGGCGGGGCGGGCGGGGAATCGGTGATTTCCATCAACTAAAAAAAAAAAAAAACATGCTGATTGAATATTGAGTTTTGACTTGGGACTTGAGAAGCATTAGCGGTTATAGCGGTTTTCACTAGAAAAATTGTAACTTATTTCACAAACAAATTCTGATCCATTTGTTTTTTTTTTCGAACCTAAATTAGGTACTTATTTACTTTAAAAATGACTTGTTGTTTAACTTATCGTAGGTACATTATCAATATCGTCATTAATAAAGTTACTAATTGACGATTCTTTGTATGACTCTATTTTTTTGTAACTATTATCTAATGTATTATGATTGTTACCAGCAGCAGTCGCATGCCGAAGTCTTGATTCATGCCACCTTGCTGCTTCAGCGTGCGCTCCCATCGACGCATGAGCCGCTCCCAATCCACCACAAGCACGAGCCTGAGACAATCGTTCATTTGATTACTATAGGAATAGTGAGAAATGATAAAGAACGTTCCCGAAACATTAATATCTAACTATAAAAACGAAAACATCTTTGTTACAAAAATTAAAACGACTGATATTAAATTCATATGAGATAATGCTCAAAATGTCTGCTTTCTAATAAAAAAAAGAATTATCGAAATCAGTTCATATAAAAATAATTACAAGCAAAAACGCATAGCAAATTGTGAAATTTTTTCCGGTAAAAAAGCACATTTTTAAACACAGATCCAAATTTACTTATTTAATATTTTTAAAAAAGTATGGGACCTAAGTTTAAGCATCACCTTTCATCTGACACCAGAATTATTCAAATCGGTTTACCTAAACTAAAGTTATCGAGGCACAAACATAAAAAAAGGACACTCACTTGTAAATGTGTAAGTCCCAATCGATGAGCTAGTTCAAGTTCAGCTCGATGATGTCTGATGGCGGCCGCGTGATCTCCCAGAGCTTGTTGGGCGACGCCTAAAGAATGGTAAGCTTCTGCCTCCATTATTTGATTGTTTAATTCCCTGTAACAATGTTGGAATTCAAGTATTATTTTGGTAATCAATAGATAAAAGTTTACAAAATAATCAAGTAAATTTTAAACTCACTTTGCAATATTTTTCTGATGATCCAAACAGAGAACGGCTTGTTCTAAATTATTTAGAGCAATATGTAAGGCACCAAGTTCTCCATAAGCTTGAGCCTTCGCTTCGGGAGCTCCCAGTTCATGAGACACAACAAGCCTCTTTTCAAGACATACTAGAGCTTGCTGTAAGTTACCCACAGATCTGAAAGGTGAAAATTCCTTTTAGTATAATCAATAATTACGTAATAGAAACCATAAAATAATTAATTGACCTCGTTTAGCTTCTGGTATTGAACACTGAATAAAAGGTGATCCAAAAGCTACTTACTTTTGACTAAGTCCTAAGCCTCGATACGCTCGCTCTTGCTCTCTCGAGTTATTCAGTTTCAGTGCAGAAGCTAAATGCTGTTCATGATATTTAGTTGCTTCTTCTGGATCGCCTAAAGCATCATAGCAATCTCCAAGAGATCCTAATGCTCTCGCTTTGTCTAACTGGCAAGTAGGCGTGTTAATTCGTTCCAAGATTGCAAGTTGCTGTGAAAACATAAAACATTTTAATACGGTATATTAGGATTAATTATTTTTTACTTATTGTGTTTTGACGTCTTTTGTTCTTACCTGCTCTAAGTATCCGATGGCATCTTCATAATGTCCCATGTTTAATTTTGCGATACCTAAATTGCCATAAGCTTGAGCTTCTAACGCACAATCTTGAAGTTCTTGTGCCCTTTCTAGTTGTTCCTAGGTTGAAATAAATAAAATATTTGTAAGTTTATATAATTGAACTTCATTAGGGTCAAAAAGTTTAAATTGCATAAGTTATCAAACGTTGTTTATATAATTGATCTTACTCGATAGCATCTAGCGGCATGCGAATAATGTCCTAAGGCCATATGTACGGCGCCGAGATGAGAATGAGCGCGAGCTTCACCAGCTGCATCACCTGCCTCTTGTCGAAGTGTTAGTTCCTGGAAATTAAAATGTTCGTTACTAAAGTTAGTTTTTACTTTAGAGATTATCAGACGGGAACTGTCTTAAAGTGCACTTGCGTAATTTTAATTAAAAGCATTGAGACTTACTTGTGTATGATGTCCTAAGGCCGCATCAAGTCTTCTTTGTAATCTTCTTGCAAGTCCTAGAGCACCACAAGCAGCTGCTTCTAATGATCTATCACGAGCCTGCAGTACAAAAAAATAATTCATTCCAAAAACATAAATTATTTGGCAGTAAGTACCTTCTTAAATTCCTGATTTTTTGAACCGGAAATAAATCAATTTCAAGTTACCTGTCTAGCAAATCCAAGTTGTCGTTGATACATTTTTACGGCTTCTTCTACATCTCCCATTTTAATTAAGACATCTCCAATATTACCCAATGCTCTGAATTTTCCTTGTAGATGTTGGGTCATGTGCGCTATCGCTAGGAAGTATTTTTGGCATTCTAAAGCTGTTTCTAAGTTTCCCAAGGCAAGATGAGCAAGTCCAAGATTGCAATATGCTCTTCCCATATTCATTTTATCTTGAAGGTCTTTGGCTAATGATAAATCTTGATCATAATATCTGTGTATGGAAATATAAGTCGATAGTTAGAAAAATGTATTTGGGACTTACGAAAATGAGTTTTATTTTACTAACCTGACAGCCTCTCTGTAATTTCCTAAGCAATAATGTGCATAACCTAAGAAATGACAGGCCTTTGCTTCAGCGGTGACGTCACCTAACTCCTGGGATAGCATGAGATGTTGTTCGTAATATGGGACGGCTTGTGCGAATTCTCCTCGAGATGAGAGACAGTTTCCGAGATTGAGGAGAGCACAGGCTTCTCCTGCCGTATCTTTGAGTTCTCTTGCAATTCCTGGTTAAAGATATTAATTACAATAGTTAGTTGCAAGTGCACGCTTATTTTTTTTTTATTGCGAGATAGATAAACGATCCTACGGCCCACCTGATGGTAAGCGGTCATTGTCGCTCATGAACCTCTGCAATGCTAGGGCAATGAGGGGCTGTTAACTATCGCTTAACGATACAGGACTTTTCTTAAACCAAAAGCAATAGTGTGGAAAAGTGAAATGCGTAATACCTAATATAATAAAATAATTTAAAATAATGTTTTACCTAAATGTGCTCTATAATGGAATAGAGCC
This sequence comes from Trilocha varians, assembly GCA_030269945.2. Classification (NCBI taxonomy): domain Eukaryota; kingdom Metazoa; phylum Arthropoda; class Insecta; order Lepidoptera; family Bombycidae; genus Trilocha; species Trilocha varians. Next base: position 7,115,559 of record AP028268.1, on the reverse strand, counting down.
ATATCATGAGCACCTAAAGCTTGGTAAGCAACCGCTAAATTTCCATGTGTTGACGCTTCTGAACTTCTATCGTGTACTTCTTTGGATATCGTCAATTCTTGTTTGTGATATTTTATAGCTTGTTCATAAAATCCTGCAGCTGAATATGCATTTCCAATATTACCATAAGCTCGTCCCATTCCGGCTTTGTCCTAGAAGTTTATTGGCGATTAGACCGAGTATTGTAATAGAGACGTCTATTTTTGTTTTTATATTTTTACCTGCAACTGTCTCGCGATAGAAAGATGAGCTTGATGTAATTTGAGAGCTGCGTCGTGTTCACCCAACAATTGATAAACAATACCTAAATTAGAGCAGGCTCGACCTTCTCCAACCTTTAAAAAAACAACGACTTTTTGATAAAGTTTATTGAGATTTAAAAAAAGCTTGGTTTAGCTCCTTATTTAAACTTTTATACCTTATCTCTTGCAGCTAAAGCTACGTCTAATTGCCGTTCGTGCCATTTCTTAGCTTGAGCATAGTCTCCGGCACATCTGTAAGAAATGAAAAAACTTAGAGAATTTCTACCAGTTTACCAGTGCAAACTATTCACTAAAAAGGATCTACAAAATAGTTTAGTACCGTGCAGCATGTCCTAATCCAGCATAAGCTCTAGCTTCAATAGCTCTGTCGCCGAGGTTCTGAGCTATCCTTAAAACATTTTCATGATATGCGATGGCTTGTGAAAAGTTTCGTCGATAGTGATATGATGATCCGAGATTTGAGTATGCTCTGGCCTCTTCGACCTGCGAAATGGTAAATTAATAAAATATAAGTAGTATATTCTACAGACTACATAGATATATTAAATTAATGTATTTGAAAGTATTGGAGAGTAAAAAAACTATAAAAGACTTAAATACCTGATCACCAAGCCTCCTTGCTAATCGTAAGTGTTGCGTGTGACAGTCCACTGCAGAGTCGAATTCTCCCATAGCAAGATAAACTGCTCCAACGTTTCCAATCTCTCTCGCTTCTTGTAATCTATCACCCATCTGTTTCACTAGTTGTACGCATTGCTTGTGACTAGCTAGTGCATTCGGGTAGTCCCCGATTGCTGTATAGACGTGCCCCAAGGAGGTCAGTGCGGCTGCGGCAGCTTGTGTATCCTAGAGAAGTAAATGCGAATAATTTATTACAAAGACATGTTTTAAATTGAACTAATTTTATTCATTAGTAAATATTATCCAGGCATTGATTTCGGAAATTTATGAAATGAAGAAGGGAAGTCATAGTTAACGCTCTTAAAAAACATTAAATGCGTAGGTAACATGTCCGGTAACGAGTTTATTTATTTAAGGAATAAAATTTTAAAGCAGTTGAAGTAATCTGTACCTTCTTTTTTTTTCAATAAAAAATACTGGCCAGTAACAATTGGTAAAGATAAAAAGTATTTAATACAAATATGTTTTAAACCTCCTTCGACTGTAATAGTGATATTATTATTTTTTTAGAAAATGTAAAGATTGAGGCAAAAAATCATGCAATGTTCAGTACATACAAAGTTGTAATAATTTAACTTGCTGTTTCAAAAACATTGACATCTTTATCTATAGACATAACAAACTTCGCCCAGCCCTACAAAATAAAGTTGGACAGCATTCAACAATCTAACTAATTAACTATGTGCGACATGAAACGATAACGTTGTGATTTACATACTAACTCCGAACTCAACAAGGGTTTCCATCTAAGGGAATTTCAATCGACTGTGTTGCTCTGTGTTGAGTAAATGAATACTGAATCGAACACTAGTGTCTTTACAATGTCAGTAGTAAACACTCGCTTATAAAAGGGCCTTATAAATAATACTCGAATGAGTTTATCAGCTTTTATTATGTACGCTTTTGTAGTCGTTGTTTCTTTTGATTATTCGTACGTACAATAAACATTCTTGTGTCGAATATTTAACATGTTGGCACTGACATGGCGGTGTACCTGCCGACTATTGACCTTTTATTTATGGCCTTTTAAACCAACAACTATTACAACATATTTCTATATTGTATTAAATGTATAGTGGATGTACATACGCGAAGTTTTTTTGTCATAAACCAAGATACAAAATAATTTATTGCATGCTTATTGATGTCTTAAAAGGACTATCATGGAATAACGTGCATTTACAAGAGTTTTTGAAAATTTATTCATTTTATATTGATTGATTGAATGTTATGATGTGAACAATGCATATCAAGTCTTCTAAATATAATAACGAAATAAAATACTTACTTAATTGGTACGAAGAATAATTTGTTAAAATAAATTTAAATGTCAAATCTTCCCTAGTTGGAAGATTATATTTCAACAGTAGCAAAAAACTAGATTCTAGATAGCAAAAATAGGTAAAAGATCTCATTAACTCGATTTGTTGTATCGATGACTGTAACTGATAATATGTTAATAGTATTATAATTCCATTTAAGAATACTTAATAATTTGTTATCGCATTCTTTCTGAAGATCTCTAAGGAATTATGCAGAAATATCAACAATGAATAAGAATTATACGATCAAAGGTATCATTAAATTGTAGCTCATTAATATATATTTTGTTAGTTAACAATAAAAACACGATAATCGTTAATCAGAAGTTATTCAAAGAATATGTTTAGTAGTTATTATTATTGTCGTAAAAACCTGATTTTTGAGAACATTTTTCGATTGATTCTTCTACAAGCCAAAATAAATAGAAGTTATAGTTCAGCTATTGCACTTATAGAAAGAAAGATATAAAATAATGATATATATAATAAGTGATTTCCTTTACTTAGAAATTCAATATTTATTTGGTTTAGGTAGTACCTACCTACCTAATGAGCGGACGTCAATTTTATAGACGGATGTATTAGTCCAATGGGTATTAAATAATGTAGTGTAGTATAGATAAAACACCGGTAACACATTTAAAATCAATTAAATTTATCTTTAACCGTTATTTGTAGTAGGTAGTAGTGGAGTCCTTTGTAGATAAAGTTTTATGATAAAGTTAAGGCTTTTAGGGCAGAATTATAGCTACCGACTTAGTATGTACCGGGAAAATGTTTTGAGTAGTTGAATATCGATTTTGCATCGTTTTTGATGACCAGCTTGGGTTTTGGGTCGAAATCCTATTACTAAAAACTATGGAGGGAACTTATTTAGTACTTAGATCAAAAACGATTTGTTTCTAAAATCAGTAAAATAAAATAAACGTAATCGTGTGGGCTGTAATTGTAATGCGAATCTTTTAGCGCGATAACACCTGTACAGAGCGGGCCCATCGTATCCCTAATGAACGTTCTCTAGCTTCACATGTTAATGTCAAATTATTCGCGGTTTATGCCGACTTGGTAATTTTACTACGGGTCATTCAGATTTTAATATTGAGGGAGAATACCTATACGGTATGTGAAAGTATCAGGTAGGTACCATTATCATTGCAATTTTACAACGTTTTTCCTAACTAATAGAAAGTGTAAATTATTACCAAAGGTTCGAAAGGGCATCCGCGTTATGTAGACAGTTCATTATTGTTTAAATATTTTTTTATGTGATGGGGTGTCAATTTCGTTTTGCAAAGTTTTATTACCAATTTTGATATTCTTGTATAATTTATTTTGTAAATTGGATATCTAACTGCACATATTTTATTTAAGGCTCAAAGCAATTTTACTGAAGGAAGTAAATAAAAAGTATGACATATCATATTAATAGTAATTCCTGGCAATTCTAAAAATCTTCACGCGATAATTATTTTGATTTTAATCACATTTGCCGAGACGAGGTATACGCGCTGTTCGCTCTGTCATATAATTATTCCGCCATTCTCAGATTACAGGTGAATAAATTCCGATGTTGCCAACGTTACGCAGCTTATATTTATAAGCTGGCAAGTTTTTGTTGTCCTCCGTTCGACCAGAACGATTGTAGCTTTACGACTGTTTGTTCTTTAAATTTGTTACTGAGCACAACATATTATACTAAATGAAATAAATTGTTAAGTGAAACTGTAACAAAACATTACTTACGTGTTAGTATGCACGAACACACTCAAATTGAATGCAATAAAATAAATTATTGAAATATAATATTTGCTTGTGGAAATTAAAACAATGCTTATTGAAATACATTATTCGATTTAAGATTATATGTAAACAGAGTATAAACGAATACTTATGTAATAAAATTTCAATGTAATAAAGTTTAAACGCATACGTGGAATGGTCTCGAATAGTAGGTATAAATAAAATGTTTTTGTGAGTGTAATTTAAAACGTGTTTATAAAATGTTTATTAAAAGCATTATAAGGTTCCAGTATTGCTATGAACAATAGGTTTTTAAATTTATAAAACCAATACACCAAGAGTTTTACAAACTGATTCGGCTAACTTATTTTTCTGTCGTGTACAATAAAGTATTAAATAAATAAATAAAATAAATAAGAGGTACAATTTAGTCTTTATCGCTATTTTTTCTATAATTTATTAAAATAATATGATCATTTCACCTCTTTGCTTCAACAATGTGACATCTCAAGAACAATTATTTAAAGACTTATCACGTGTTGATGCAAAAAAGTGAATTTTGTTCCTCGCTTTAATGTGTATTTAATCCTGCGTTTAAGTATCTGTATTAGCATGATCCCTGCGGTTGTGCGTCGGCAACGATCAAAGGTCTCAGTAAAGACAAGGTTTTACTATCAATTCCTTTTCTTTTGAAACAGCCACCGGTTCTTAACGACACTCGACGAGCATGAAAGTAATAGTTGAAGAGTAAGAATGTAGGGAATTTGCATTAAAATTTTAATCTTCAGACCAAATTGTTGACGTGTTTTTCTAAACAAAATCGTATGAACTTCGATTTAAAATATCTGAATAATAAACAAACAAACCGTATACATGATAAAACCTAACCAAATTAAATCTCCCAGTTTGAGAAAAGTGGCGGAGTCAGAACGTACATATTTTAAAACTGTCAACAAACTTACCTTACACTTCATAGCTAACACAAGCTGGTATCTGTGAGCAGTCAAGGCATCTTTGTAAGAGCCCTGACTGAAGTAAGCTGCTCCCAGGTTCCCGTGTGCCCGACATTCCCCGGCCGTGTCTCCTAATGACTTGGCGACGGCTAGGTCCTGTTGCATGTAGTTGATAGCGGCATCCAGTTGACTGAGAGCCCAGTGAGCTGATGATAACGCACTGAATACTGACCCTCTGTGGGAATAGAAGGAAGGTATCAGGGCATCTACATCGATTCTGTTTTTTGCCTAAAGTAAGAAACTTTTATACCTACTCTATAAAAACATATTTTGTTTAATGCCATTTGTAGAGCTTCTCCATGTTTTACTACCTATTTCATCTTAAAACCTAGACGTCCGCTAGATTAAAAATATAATATGTAGGTACTAAAATCACTAACCTACCATTTTGCAATCGCAGGCGTGCCATATGATATTGTTACTAAGTAAAATATTTGTTTAAACTTCTTTTTCTTTGCTTTTAAGTTTTTACTAAAAAATAACATTAGGTACATGCCTGTACTCCTGTACCAACCCATTACTGCCCAAGTTGTTGGGCTCAGGTTTCCTCAGAAAAGGGATTAGGTACCTACATTACTTACACTATTTAATTTTATAATTAATGTGCAATTAACACGCATCAATGTTAAATTACAAGTGTGATTCATTACTTAGCAGGAAACATTAAGTTTTATCAGGCCGACGCTAATAGACTCAATTTGCTCCTTTCCAATGAGATAAAAAGATTTAACGACTTCAACTAAACAGTTTTCAGTAATTTGCCTATTTAAAGTTTATTACCGACTATTTCTGATGTCATTTACTCAATTCAGCACGGGAGCACCATTGAAGCGAATCAGGCTATAATAGTTGTATAAATGTAAAATAAATTTACATCGAAATACACCTATTAGTCGCCACATGTGTGGAGCTATCGAGAGAAGCATTTTAACGAATCTTGTAACAAGCACAAACATACTCGTGTTATTTAGCACCCGTGAAATCCTACACCGGCCGTGGAAGGATAAACTAAATAAGGTAAAGTATATTCCATCCGGTTAGTACCTGTGGTCGTTTAACAGTTGGTGTGAAGTCGATTAAAATGATCTGAGATAAATATTTTAATCTGTGGCCGACCTAATGAATCACGTCACCCCGTCACCTGGGCACAGGCGCGCTGTAATTCGACATAACACCACCTCATCGAATACCGATGTCTTATTCTGAAAATTTCACTATTTTTTCATACTGCAACTTTCATAGTGACCGAATAAAGGTCTATACCACTAAAGATTTGTAATCTTTAAAAACCTTTTATTTCTATAGGCGAGGACACAAAGATAAATAAATAATAATTTAATCTTATTGCTATTTGAAGTAGCAATCTTAGGCATAGTGATGGCTAGCATTTGCGCTTAAATAAGCAATTAGTGATGATTAACATTTTTAATTAATTTATAATTAATGGATCTCGGCATGATTTTATCACAAACACCAAACTGGTTAATTCCCGAACAACTTTAGCTTATAAATCCATACCAATGGATATTAAATTACTCAAATCCCTTTAATAACCAGTCTCAAAAATTAAACTATTATAATTTAAATCAATACGTTGATGATCCTAAGCTAATCGTATCGTTATACCATTTTAATCTCGTCATCTGTCAACGAGGATGGTATCGATAAAAACTGGCACATGACAATCCCTATTTTATGTCGTATCGTTACAGAATAGGGCCGTATCGGTTCACTTCGATCCATCAAGTGTGAGATAAGATCTCGTCGAGGTGTGGGTTTCGACGTCGCCTCACTTCACTTCGACCCGAGTTAAGGTGACAATTTTGGATGAAAAGAGTTACTTAACGTCTTTAAAATGTATAGAGATGCAGCTTATTCAATCAACGTCTCATTTCATGGGAACTCGTTCAGATGTTTTAATATGGACGAGAGTTGAATACCTATTCATCTTAATCGCATCATTATCGGCTGAGTGTTTTAAAAATCAAGTAAAAGTCAAAACACTGATTTTGGCTGGTGTACATAGTGAGACATGAATTACTTGTAGAATATAAATTTATATTCAAAGCTTTTAAGCAAACCATTCGAATGATTACATTTTATGTTGATGAGTGGGACATTAGATTATCTGTCATCCTATTAGTTTTAGATAAGTTTTTATAGCGATATTTATTAAATATTAGTGATTCACTTATAATTTAACGTGCGGTGGAGTTTTGATGTTTATCATGAACCATCAATTACAAAATTTACACGAAGATGAAAGATTTAAAATCATCATTTAAATATGCACTGTTTCATTAATATCTTAATATTGCTTAGTTTTAAATTATTTTAAATCAAATTAGGTTATTTTCTTGAGAATCTGCAATTAAGTAAAAATATTAATTCCAAATAGTCTTGTCTAAACTTGCATAGTGGTATAATGAGTATTTAAGTAGATAAGGTGCCATGTATTTAAATAAAGATACAGTGTGTTCCAAATGATGTGTGATCAGTTTGATTTAAGTGATCGTTAAAGCGGAATGTGGGAATGGGCTTCCTCAGATGTGCCTACTTGATGTTGCCGATTTATTAATTTTAATTTATACTAACTTCAGCGTTTGTAGAATTTATTAAGACATTATTACGAAAGAGATATTGGCAACTATTAAAACTTTCATTTCCAACTATCTGTTTAAATATATTACAAGAAATCGATAGACTCATTAACACGTCAAGCTTTTATTGAAGAGAAACATAATTGAATACTAAAGAAATTCAAACTAAATCTTAGACCGGTACATTATCTCAAATATTCTTGATAGATGGAGAACTTTATGAAGACATCATGAATAGTAATTAAGTTTAAGATAATTTAACACATTTAAAACCAATGAAACAAATTACAGTGTCGACTGCAAAAAGTATTGTAACACTTCATTTAATGAAGCTTAACTGATATAAATTCAACTGAAATACAAGTCGAAGGGTCGAGTTCAATCGTACACGGTGAAATTCCAATCGTTTGGTCCATCGGATCATTAACGGTGGGTTTTAATAGGCCCATAAACCTCCTCCTCAACGCCGGGAAGGATACTCGAATGTATTTCGGGAACGATCGCTTACGAACTCAATGTCGATGTTTCAATTTATCGCAATATTGCTTGCCATCTCACTTTCAAAGATTAATACATTATTTGCATGAACTTCGTAACGATAGGTCTAGTTTTATTGAGAATATGAATAACGGAAGAAGGCATGACCATCAAGTGGGACACCTGCCTTGTTGTCTTTGCAATGCTATGAAATTTGAAGTTTTAGTGATTGTGTTTTCAATAGATTTATGAAAATCTACAATTTATTTGTACAGAATGTTGCAGAGTATTTTTACTACGTATTTTTATATCCTACAGGGTATTATTTGAACTCACTATCCATGATAGTGAGGATTGTTGGTCATAAATTTCCAGCTTGACTAGTCAGAAATTTAAAATTGTTGTTTTGATATAGGTAAATATTTTCCTTATAAAGGGAACCTGCAGCAGGTTCTCTCAAAGAGGCAGTGATCCATTTCAATTTTTGTTCTTTAAAAATAGAACAAACCCATGTTGATGTTATAACTGCATTTCGTTTCAATAAGCTTGCCTCCTTTTTATAGGCAACGAAAACATTGAACAAAATCGATAATGAGACAAGAAAACACGAGAAACTAGTTGAAGTGTGAAAAATGTAAACTGAATTCCTTGCCAAGTTAGTGCGGCCGCGGCAATTCGGAATGCAGTGCCCGATTCTGAGCAAGTGACCTTTATGGGAACCGACGTAACAATATACGTTATAATGGCTTATTATGTTAAAGATGTAATTTACTGAACTAATGGACATCAGTGGAAACCTAACATAAAATAATAAAAAATTTACAGTCTTAGTAGGAAAATCATAGATGATTTTTTTTTTAAATTTAATAATAAATGCAATAGACTTAGATGGCTTTTCGCGTGTTTTTTACTTGAACTCAAATTTAAAATAGGAACTAAAACAGAAGTAAGTAATATAACTGTATTTCGGAATAAATAAAAATCACTAACAGATTCCTTGTACTCGTAACCATTAATTATTCAAAACGTTCAATTTATTAAAACTGTACAGTTAAAATTTACTTCGTCTTCATTTCTACGCAACGAGCAATAATATAAATCAAAACGAAACAAACTCCTTAAGGAGATAACAGTTCCTTTTTAGTAGATATAAATTATGTGACTGTCAACTGTTACATACTGCATGTGATTAAAAATAATGTTACAATCAGCTGAATATGCGAAGATTCAAAGCAATTTGTCTTCTTCTTATTAACCTGTACGGGGTTCAGGCCGTGTTAATGGCGCGAAATTGTTATTAAAGGATTGAGATCGATTCCTCGATATAATCTGGAGTTATTTCTTTTTAAACTTATTTCGTTTATCGTCACGGAATCGTGATTTACTCTTAAGTTTAAATTGTTGTTGAGGAAAGTGACTTAAATTAGTCGAATGTGAGTCATTAAGTAGGTAAATAAAATTAATGGAGAGCTAAACGTCTAACTTTACGATACAATAAGTATTATAAATCATAATGTGAAGTCAATGACGTAGGTAGTAACTAAATCCGGATAGATTTAATAAAGTAAAAATAAAGTGTTAAATTATTACTTACCGTAGTTTTAGCGAGCATGATCCTATTCTCAGAGCGGCTTCCAATACGGTGACTGCTGATTGATAGTGTCCTGCTGCCAGAAGTTCTTGACCAACGACCTACAAAATGAACAAATAAGTTTAAGGAGTTTTAACGATAAAATTGCTCTTGGTATAAGTGAGATATAACTATAAACAAAATCTAGTGAACATTCTGATCAATATTTATGTAAGTTTTAATAAACTTTGATGGATTTTTATTTTAGAATAAAATACATTAATTGTGAGTTTAAATAAAAAATGATCTGTGTAGGACGGTACATATTACTTGGTAGTTTTTATCGTTTCTTCCGTTACAACATTGTAGTTTTAATACCAATCTCCGCGTAAAAGTGGGGGTCAATTAAAGCGTATTATTATCCTTAATTTCCATCGACGTCGTAAATTCAGCTTATAACCACAAACTAATGCACGAAATCGTTGATATTGTACTTTTAATGAACGCACACAAAAAGCCGACACAAATTTTATGGAACCATTAAGTTCATTATTACTCGGGCAGTGGTAAACATTTGCTTGAAAACTTGCTGATTTGATTTTACTTGAAGATAAATATAAAAGTGCAGAGGAAATGAGGAACACCCACAGTCAATGTTTTTTAATGTAACTAGCGACTGTAGCGTCGTGCTTGTGATTATTGTTTGTGGTTTTTCTTTCCCTTCCTACGTTATTATCATTGCATTAACCGAAATGAACAGTTTGAAATTTACGTTTAACTTATAGTTACATTTTAAAGGTAATGAAGTCACTTACTAATTAATAACGGATATAACAAACATTTTTTTAATAATAGAAAGAAAGAAAACAACTTTATTCCACACACACAAAGAGGACATCGTAATATTGAGTGGTCTCGATATTACGACGCTATTGCAGCGTCATAGTCATAAAAGTGTAGGTAAATAAATTCACTTAAAACCAACATACTTCCATCAATTATATTCTTATTTATTGTCAAGTATATAACAGGTATATAGTTTTGTGCTGCAGAGACAAACCTTATCATGATGTTTGCCGTATCAAAAACAACAGTACTAAAACAAACTTTCACCTAAGTAGTCGAAAAAATGTATATAGGTAAACATACAAGATAACTAGTGAAATATACTCGAGATTTGAGAACAGTTACTTTAGAAATCAATTCTTATCAACAAAAGGAGCTTGAAAAGCATGGAACATCTTTTATATTTCTTTTACAGTAATAATTGTCGTCATGAATGTCGTCGTAAATGATAGTGATATAAGTAGCAAAAGAAGATCTTTGCAAATTCACAATTTATTTTCACTGTCTTCCTACCATCGCTCTACACTCATAAGCCACGATTCTTGTCGTAAAACAGAAACTTTCCTTGAAGTTTAATGGGAGGTCGATTTAATTGGATTCACAATTGCTTAATTGGGAAGCGTCTTCTCAGGTCACTAATCCGATATGCATCTATACAGGGACATTGTCTCGATCTCATTAGGGGCTATTACGGAAATCGTTCACTGACGATCATCTGAATCTGATAATTCGTTTTTGTTGAAAACTTTCTAATTGCACCAAAAAAAAAAAGTATTTTAGAAGTACTTTTGCATGCTGCGTTTGTCTTGTTGATTGCGAAAAAAGTTTAAAAAGGTAATTTGAATTATCAAGACATAATTATGCATTTTGAACAGTGAAATTACTTTAAAACAGGTGTAATGTTTCTTCAGTTTTGACACAGTACTTTCAGATTTCTTGATTTGGCACTCCCAAAACCTGCCGTAAGTTTTTAAACTGTACTCAATTAAATTTCGCAATATTCATTCAATTGTTTTACACTTTACTGCTAAAATACAAAGTAAAATGCGAATTTGAGACCGGCACTTATTTCACGGTAGCTCGACATTTCGTCCGGCCGTCTTCCTGCCGATCAACTGTCGTGCAGATTGTATGTAAATTGAACGGGGGGTCGCTACGTATTTATGGGGCCTTTGATCACCCACTACCATTGTCTGGCCAGTTAAATGCGCCGAAAAATGTTCAGATGTCGCCAGTCTGTCCCTCGAGGAATGTATGCAGATCGTACACAACTATATATGGGATGTTCGGTGTAACCAACGAATATAATCGGTTGTATCAATCGGATTATCGACGTTTTAACGTGTTTAAATATTTTACAGTTTTGAGGACTTGAATATCATTGTTCAGTGAGTATAACGTTTATTTTTCCGCCTAATAAATCCACACCGAATATGTATAATTATATATTTAAAACTTCAAATTAAGCTTTGAATATGTTGTAATTACAATTAACGGTTGCAAATTATTAAGAGATCAACTAATCAGTGATATTCATTTAGGACATTCATTTACGGACATGCTATTTACAAACAAACTTACAAAATTGAATCCTCGTTTTAAGGCTTTCTGTTAGCGAATATCGGCCAGGTACATTCATTCCAAAATGAAGCACAAAACATAAACTACATTTTATACGATTTATCAGAGTTGTCAGTGACAAAGTATTTACTCAGAACTTACTTCAAAGTATCCTGAAATATGTCCTACATCCGTACAAGGGAGGCTACACAATGACAAGAGAATAAATATCCTACTCTATATACGGTTTTGGAACCACTATTCAACGATCAGAGTTTTATGTAAATTATTGTTTTAACGTACAACCCCTCTGTTTTTGTTGAAATGTAAATCGAACGTCAATATATGTGTTTCCTGCGATACTTAATATTTTGCGACTGGACTATAAGAATTAATTGAGTAGGTTTTCGACAATTTCAGAATAAAAAAATACTTTGGTGCTTTATATACTGTCAATATACATTCAGTGGTAATAGCTACATACTAGCTTCAGTACTAAATTTATTTCAAAAATCACTCGTCAATTTATTTTGAATATTTATTTCATACATTTCTCAACTTACATGGAAAAGTTATTAATTGATATATTGTAACTACTTATTTATATTTTCTTTTTAAAAGTAGTCCGAAGTGAATACGAAAATAAAACAATAGTGTTATCTTTTCTAACTCCTTCGTATTAGATACTTAGACAATTGAATCGACCTTGGTCTGCCCTGATGCTTAATATGTAATTATGTACCTATTCCCGATTTAGACGATGAAGAAACAGCATGTGAAAAAAAGAAATATCAAAAAACATAAATACATATTCACGTCAAGTGTGAGTGCCTAGTTTTTAGTGAACATGATGTTTGTAAATGTTTTATTTTATTCTTTTCAATTGTATTACCCATTTGATTAGCCTATTAGTCTTCGAAATGTGCGGAAAAAAAATTTAAAACACTGTGTTATCAATTGAGTCAAATTAAAGTTATCCAATTAATAAAATTTAAAATAAAGAGTATTAAATTAATAGAATCATTTTCTTTTAGTTAGAAAAATCGCTGCATCCTTAATTTACGTGCACTTATTTAACAAATATCGATACATATTTCTTAAAGATTTTCTTGTAGTCCGCGGATATTACTTTAGGCTCAACGTAAAGGATATCGGATGACATTTGTAAGGGACCGGATTGTTGAATTCGATCGCCGACGAATAAAACATTTCACGAACTATAGCGACTCTTTTGGTGAAATAATGACCGATAAATTTACTGATCTTACGCAGCTTGTGTGAATAAAGATTTAAAAGTATCAGAAAGTCGCTGTTGAAAAGGATACGTGAGGTAGGTAGGAGGTATTTGGTATATTAATTTTTATAATTTACTAGGACAACTTTTTTATTTGCCTACGCTAAAGTCACAGTTAGCATATAATGTGCGTTTAATTAAATAATTATTTGTCTTACCCCTTGCTGTATCTAGAGGGGAGAGTACCTACAAAAAGAGGTACCTACTTGGAACTGCAGAAAATGCAATATAAAATAAATAACCTACGTTTTGTTTTCAAGCTATACAATTTACAGCAAACTTACCGATATTAACACAAACGGTGATTGATCCAGTTTCATAGCCTCTAACTGCCGGAATGTAGGTTCCAGTGTCGTCCGGAGAGGTGATTTGAGAGAGGCCTCCACCAGCGCAGCCAGGAGTTGTCGAGATGATGGCTCCACTCCCAGACCTGAGCTGAAGGCTGCAAGGGCCTCGCCATGTCTCCCAAGACATTGCAGTGCCACACCTAAGGGAATATATAGAAGTAACTCAAAAACAGAAGTCCTGTGTATAATAAATAATTTAAATTCAAAAAAACAAAATTTTAAAGCATTTATTTGTGTGAGAAGAATATTCTTTAAAGCGTGGGAAAAATCAAGTACCCATCAAGTAATAGGCGAACAATATTCTAAAACTAAACAGCATTATCAATTCTACGTATTTTATAAGAGATATTTGTTACTGATAGTAAAACACGTTGCTATAGCATAAAAAATCTAAATCCAAATCTAAATACTTTCAGTGCAACAAATCACTTAATCAAAGTAACCGTTCAAAATATTGTCGAATCTCATTTAGTGTTAATCAATCAAACACGTCCGATCAAAACATACCGGCTCAAAGGAAATTCCTATCCATATTTCACTATAATTACAGTCGAGAATTAACAACACAGTTCCCATTTTATAGATTACGCTTCCCACTGTACCCATTTACACATCTTAAGTAGATATTTTTTATTAGACGCCATAAGACCACGAACGGGTGTGCTCATAAGACAAATGGACTGTAATTATTACTTGCGTATACTTACTTACTTATTATTTTAACTTAAAAAATGTTAGACACTTTAAATTCCATTCTGTTGGCTTCTTGTAGCAAAGCACTTAAATAACTCTATGATGTACTGAGGGAAAGATTTTGTGGCACAATTAAAAATGATTTTCCATTAAATAAAGATTACACAAAACATATTCTTGAGATAGAGAAGACGCGTTATTTATTAATTACCTTTCTTAATGATCTAATGGAGTTTATCTAATTTTAAAACAAGTCTTTCGTCTACTTTCTTTTTTATTACTTCGTGTTCATTTATCTTTGGCAAATATAATTAATGAGAATTTTTAATTCAAACATGTACAAAAAGTATTCGTAGATGAATTGAGGTTCAACAGTAATCTCTACGAGTATTTGAGCAATAAAGATAAAAAGAGATGGTGCATATAGATGAATGTAAAATTTATGAGTTTGATGATGTATATTTTGTTATGTTTATATAATGATTAATAAATGTCCCAAAAGTATTCTTGGGTCTCCTTCGTCGAGGGAATATAGATACACATCACAAACATTTTTACTAGTCACAAACGTAACTGTTAAGGTGTTCTAAATATCTGTATATTTTTTAAATTACTTTACGATTGATATAAAAGTAATTCATTAACATGTTCAAATTAAAACGGCATAGGTTAACATATATTGACTACTTTGCATTTATTTATTATGATTGACAGATTTAATGATAAGTATATCGTTGCTTTGTTCACTTAGAGGTTGAAAGTTTAAATACCATTATTCAAATTAATGTGTCTGATCAAAAATAATTATACTTTTTATGCTTCATTCTTAAAGGGCCAAAATTAAACGTTTGTTTTTAGTTAATACTTCTTCTCGTCTCCAGAACTGAACTTAAGACTGTGAAGTTACTACTTTTTACCATATCTTGAAATAGATAGATAGATAGAAAATAGATAGATTATTGCACACGAAAATAAATGTACTTGGGCGAACTTAATGCAAAAATAGAAATAAAACAGCATTATCTACCAGTTAACCCTGGTGCAATGTGGATAGTATAAGGTAGTGCATAGTACAAGGTAGGTAGTGAAATAGTTTTTTAAGCTGCGTGTTATTTCTATCGTATATCCTACGTTTTCCATTTCATTGTAATTCATTAATAGATTATGATTGGCATCTTTCCAGTGAATGTGATTCCCTTCGCGCATGATGTGATACGCAAGTGAAAGTTTTACAGACGAGTTGCTGCATACATAATATTTCTGTACTATTCTTGAATCGCACGCAACAGTATGCATGTATGAGTAATATCCGTCAGCAAATTTCCATAGTAATAAATTCTGACACGGCTGAATAGGAGAATTTCAAATTAACTGTTTTCTTTGATGCCTCTCGAATTCTTTGAATGAGTATAGTATAAGTAACCATATTTATGCTCCTGGCACTGGTCATTATGGTCCATGAGTTACAAACTTAGCTACAGTTTAGTCGTGGGCTTTCAAATTTATGTAGAGTTTGAGTTGAAATCTTGGAGTTTGATATTGGGTATGTGAAGTTACTTTAAGAAAAAGCATTACCTTGTCTGTAATAAGCTTTGGGCCAATTCGGACAAAGCTCTCTGGCTCTCGTAGCATCTTGTAATGCAGCCGCAAACTGTCCTTGCTTCAATCTTGCTGCAGACCTGTTAGCAAAGAAACGGATTTCAAGGACATTGATACTTTTCGTTTCAAATCTTATTCACGGTAATTAAAAAAATAATTTAATGTTACCAAAATTCCAATATCTACTAGTTTGAACTGTGAGTTTCAAACTCGAAAAAATGTACATAAGTTGATATTCTGAAACTATTCTCTTACTGTACCTGTTGCTATAGAGTATGTGGTTAGCAGGGTCTAGTGTTAAGGCATCAGTGTACAATGCTACAGCAGTGGCAAAGTCACCCGCTTGACAGGCAGCATTTGATGCCCTGACCTTTTCCACAAAGAGAGCCCTTGAGGCCGCTCCCAGAGACGCCGAGCCGCTTGGCTCTACCTGTGTAAAACAATGAAATTATTTTCTTTCCTAATTTAGAATATTTGTAGAAAAGTGCTACTCATATTAAATAGCTGTTAGATTAGCAAAGCTATTTATTATCACATAAAACGTCTCAATACCGTCGAGTTTTAGCTTATAAGTACTACTTATAACTTATAGGTTTAACGATGAGCAAGTAAGAGGTAGTGTTTTATCTAACCCAGTAAATTTAGCCTAGTATATTTAGTTATCTATGTTTAAGATAGACTACTACGTAAATATCAGAATACCTAATTGTAGATCGTAAAACGACGTCTTTTAACCAAATATACCTAATAGATTTTTTTAAAAATTTTAACTTAATATTTGATAATACAAGTAAAGGACAAGATCGGATAAACCTCTACGATAGTGAAAGGAATTAAGAATGTGTGTAATAATTATGGCGAAAAAATAAATACATACAGTGCAAATACAGTTCGCACAGTTACGTCTATTGTTTAGATAACACTATCTAAAAAAGCACCTAAATAGG
This sequence comes from Trilocha varians, assembly GCA_030269945.2. Lineage (NCBI taxonomy): Eukaryota > Metazoa > Arthropoda > Insecta > Lepidoptera > Bombycidae > Trilocha > Trilocha varians. The sequence goes on along the minus strand of AP028268.1, from coordinate 7,098,568 downwards.
CCTACATTGCCTACACCGAAACACTACTCCATCCTTGAAAAACTGCACAGATCCACTCGTACTAAAGTGAATCTTATTTATACAGTTTTTGTGCGTGATCGCCCTCTAACAGAAGCACAAAAGACTCGGCGATACGGACATTATAATAATAAAAAACAACAAATGACAACCTGCTACCGAATTCCAAATGCTTTCTTATGGGGTAAGTTCGAATGTTATGTTTCTTTAATTCGGGTTCCCGCTAAGCTGATTTCGACATGATTTATAGCTGAAATGAAATCAAAATCTTTATTTCAAATTACTGGATTATTTTGTTCATTAATTTTATTTACGTCTACTTCCCAATACTACTACATACTTTGAATTATCTCTTTTTAAAATGTGTTTAAATAACTTATGCAGTTTTATTAAGGAGGATTATTGGTGCAAAGATTTTTATTTACATAAGTACTGATAGCGGTATTTGCACGTCCAAATTAATTGTTGAAAGCCTCACAAATAAAATCTACTGTCTAAACCTCGAAGACCTCTAAATAACAATACATTCTAAATTTGAAACGGCTGGTGCGAGGCGTTCACCACCTGCGTTATCTAGTCGACCGCATCGGAAGCAAGGGTGTTTTTTTCTCACGAACCGCATTTTCTTCTACCACTTAAAATAACTGCTGACTGTATCGACGTCCATAACATACATTGCAGCTTTTGTTATACACAAAATGTTTGATACGTAACGAATCAGGAAGTGTAAACTGAAGTGGTCGGTTTAGTCGGTGTTTGAACAAGTTTTGTGAGCACAAAGAGCCCTTTTACCTATGGCCTGTATCTTCGGTTGAAACAATGAAAAGAGCAAACGCGATTGTGTGTTGACTTCGCACATAAAACATCCTGTATTATTTTATCTAACAATAAAATGGAAATCTATATTTTATAATCTACGGTATTTTGAACTGTAACTGTTTAAAATTTTAGTTGTATGTTTATTTTATTCTGATTCTACTTGGTATCATGTCTTTCAGAAAATTGCTGCTGCTTTGAAATTCAGTTTTAACATTTGACATTTGGGCGCCGTGGCGCAGCCAGTGTACGAGTACCTTACGTGAATCATAGTTTACTCGTGAGATACATCTTTTAAATACAACAAACCTATTTGACTAATGACTATATCGGACAAACTACTCGTATACAGAGCAAAGTACCGACAAGAAAAGTCAATAAGCAGAAAATTTCCCAACCAAAAAAGTAATAAATATAGGCTTCAGAAGTGCATCAATATTATCTTTTTAGTATGAAGGCGTCTGATAAACGTCCAACCAACAGATTCCGTAATTATTTTTCGTCAAAACGATCTTTCATTTATCTTGTAACGTTATTTTAAAGACGTTAAGACGGGGACCGCCCCACGTCGCTTATTCGACGTCATGTAAAATATTTTTAATATCGCCGTGCTTGATTAAAACACAGAATAATTACACAATACAGATGTAATCATTGTGTATAAACAAATCTAACTTCAAATATTGTTTTACACATACAAATATTCTGAAACCTTTGACACATCATTCACTCTTTTGTTACGATTTGTTTTTCCGTGTCGGTTAGAGGTGAATAGGTTCATGTGAGTTTGTCAAACGCTGTGTTTATTAAGATTTTATTCTGTACAGTAATTAGTTTGTGGTTTAAGTGTGGTCAAGCATTATACACGGAGATCCATCAGAATATAATCGCAATGTACAGGGCTCAGGTTTTCTTGATGGGAAATGGAATCATTGTTGCGTACTTTGTGTTAATGTCGTAGAAAATAATTTGTACTACGATCTATTAAAGTAGGTTGGTGTGGAGATATTAATAGCGCAAACATTAGATACATAAAAAATAAAAATAGAGTGTAAAAGAACAATCTAAAATATCCATTATATGGCTACAGAGTTACAAAATACTTGATATTACTACGTGAAATTCATAAATAAATTTTATTTAAACCGAGATATAAAATGATTTGAATTAAAAATACCAAATTACTGCAGTAAAATAAACTTACATTCAGTGATAATCAATTACTAATACTAAGCAGACTTGTAAATCTTTAGTTTCCAAGTACACAGGTCAAAGATGAATTGAAGGTTTACTAAGCATACATATAATTTGAATGAAATCGTTTAAACTTTAATAATAAACACACGCTCCTGGAATAACATTTGAAATTCACTTCATGTTCCTAACATCCTATTTTATGATGTCTCCTATGCGTGGTCACATTCATGTTATTTTAGTTTTATTTCTATGAAGACTAGCTCTGTCTGTGGCGTTGACGTGCATAACGAGTTAGTTTTTTGTGCATAAATCACTGTACATTTATATCTCTGAAAAGAAGGAGTATATTATATGTGCATCGAGATTTTGGTACGATTTATACTACTGGTTATCCCCTAGCGAAAATGTATTTGTTTTTAAAACCATCATTGTAAACATTTGCCTGAATAGACCAATAAGCTAGAAAACAACGGCTAGACTTGATGGCCAATAGTTACTACAATTTGTATCGTCGAGATATAGGTACACAATTCTAATTATAGGAGCCCTTTTTCTGTATATTGAAATGTAAAACAAAACTCAATGTAATACGCATTTTAGAGGTAAATACAATCTACAAAAAAAAACAAGAAATCTAAGAGTCTCACGTTGAATTTTCTATATGACTTTACTATTGTAATGGTGACATTCCTGGGAAAAACGTTCTTGTCTTCCAAGGGGCTTTTATAGCCGCTACGTGTGTAGATACCTACTCGAATTTGTGACGTATTCGAAAGTTTTTTAAACCTTCCTTTTATTTTCATATGTGGATTGAATAATTAATATCTATTAAAAAAAATGTATTTAACTTTAATTTCAAACAACTACCTGAAGAATTTGTCTGGTAATTTTCAAAATGTAGGTGGTGTCCACAACTATTTTAAAATAAATGATCTGATATGACACCTCATAGTAAGTACCTTTATTAAGTACTAGCGGACCCGCGCAACTTCCTCTGCACCACTTTCAATTAAAAGGTATGGCTTTGTTCTTCTCAGGGTCTAAAAATTGTCTGTCAAATTTCATAAAATCAGTTAAGAGGTTTTAGCGGAAGAGTGTAACTGACAGACAGACAGACAGATAGACAGACAGAGTTACTTTCGTATTGATAATATTAGTAGGGATTATACTATTAAAAACGAAAATAATAACAAACAATGCTATTATATTAAGTACCTAGTAGTAAGTTTTAAAACATCAATATCATTTTTCAATACGAAATAAAAAGGCAATACAAATTTCCATTTTATTCAAATCGGTGTTTAGATGCTTCGAAGTAATTTGTTGCATACGAGAAGTACAAAACTAGTAGAGTCAAACAGAAATTACCTATAAAATATGCATGAGATGCTGATGAAGATTCTTATTTTGTACTGAAACCGTTTCAATATTTAATCTCAAAACACTCAACGGGCACAATACGAAAGGTGGGCTTTGCCTAAAAAAACAGTAATTTAATATGTTCTTACCAAAGCAAAGAAACACAGACACGAATTAACTTTTAGGAAATTTCTAAACAACAGCGGCTTTCAAGAGACCCAAACCCAATGCAGGTATAAAGGGTAAAATAAAAAGAGAAAAAAACAAGTCGTCGGTCATCCTTTGTCTATTTTTTTTCCTTCTATTTTGTCGGGATAATTACGTGAGGTTTTACCTGTCCGAAATAAAACAATTAACGTACGTCAGTGCCGAGACAAATCACACAATAATTTAGGACCGGATTCGAGTAATTTTTCGATGATTTAGTGAATTTTTTTTCAACGCATGTCCATGCATTTTATGGGAAACGACTTCGAGCGTGCGTTCCGGTTGTAAGACATTCGTCTTGCACGTTACTAAGACAATAATTAATTTAATGGCATTGAAATGCACAGTTGTGTGTTTAAAAGTGATTTTAATTGTGTATTTTTGGGCCTTCGAGCGACAGTTGTAAAATCGCTTTGAATTCGACTTCCGCGCATCTGTTCGCCAGAGGCATGAAGGTTTGATCACGATTTTCCACACATTCATGTAAGCCAACTCAGGAAAGGAGATGAGTTTTACACCGTGAGACTAAAAATTTTACTGGATTTTTGTTGCGAAATCGCACACAATGGTTACGAATTCTTAACATTCTTCGACAATTACGATTTCGTGAGTGACCTCTCCCCATAGCCGACTCCGGTTTTAGTACAAAATTTTAATTCTATGTCCAATTCTTAAAAACGAATGTCTTTCGTTATACCTAATAGGTTTTTTGCTTTGTTTTAATTTTCAAAATCACTGACATTGAAACGCCTCTCAAGAAAATTAACATATTTAAATGCAGCGAGCGCACCGCGAGATTATTTAAACAAATTACTCAATAAAGTTTCGAACACAATAATGACCGCGATTGTCAGCGCCAACGATAAGATATTTTCCATTGTATTCTGTTTTAGGTAACATTAGAATTTGAATATTTCCATATTTACTTACACGAAGTCTTGGAAATTGTTTTGCTATGAATTTAAATTTCTTGCTTCTTAACTTATTTCCTATAAACAAGAAAGTTAGAATTAATAAACAACGGATATTTATTAAATTTGTACATACGTGCATAGATACATAATAATATGGGAGTACCTACATTAGTTTTATTCAGGTAGGTACACAGCTTTACATCATTTTCTTTGCATTCTTTACTTTTTTTTTTCATCATACATCTCTGTATTTAAACAACATCAGTACATCAGTATAAGATATAAGTGAAGAAATTGTAACAAATAAATAATGTTTCTGTTCCGGCACGCATGTTGAATGTAGAATGCACGGAATGCGCTCGTGACGATCGATTTCGCGCGTAATCATCGGCGGCCATGTTGTTTTTGCTGTCAAAATAATAGCTTTCGGCGTTTTTCGTCACACGCTACTGTGTCTACTTCTTGACGACTTATTTTCATGATAAGCGAAAGCACTTGACAGATTGATTACCGAATGCAAGCCTTAAGCCTTAATATAAACCATAAACATAGGATTTATATCGATGATACAAACAGTTGCAATGATATTATACAAAAGGACACAGATAAGTACCAATTTTACAAATGTTTATTTATTTATTTATTTCAAACATAATATGATAAACATAAAATGTGTAGCAAAATAGGTAGTCCCATAATTTTATAATATTTTTATCATTACCTAATTGATTACATTGGAAAACGAAAACTAAGTACTTACTTTGTATCTTATCAAACTTGCCTTAATTAACCAATTGATCGCTGTACACTGTTGCACATAGCGAACTTATGTGCAACAAAATGAACTGAAGTAATTTACAACACTATCAGTATAAGATCAAAATTCATTTAATTCATTGTTATTAACGAATGCTATCGCATCGAATTTGTTCTTCGTCCGTTTAATTATATTCAGCCTGTTATTATGGCCAGTATTATCGCGGATTAAATCCTCTTTTATTTTTTAATGGTACGCGAACCAGCCAGTGTGGGCGTGGTGGGCAACTTCAACTCGTACCGTACAACTGGTCAAGTATAATGCATCAACGCTTGTTTAACAAAAAAAAATGACGGTGGGTGTAGTTGTTTCAACGAAGTAGTGATAGCGTAGAAATAAAATAAAATTTACCGTAGTTTGAAAATTATTCTACTCCGCAGATGAAATAAATTAGTATGATATTGTTTTGTTGTACGTCTGTTAGATAGAGCCTAGCTGCTAGCTAATTCCTGATAATAATGTTTGATATTAATTTCAACAAAAAAACATTTTTTAATTAAACGATAAATAATAAGAAGATAGACAAGTAGGTAGTTTTTATTTTCATATTCATAGTTGATACCATTTACTTTTATTATTATCCTTAATTGTAATCTAATGTTATCTAAGACATAGGCGAACGAGCGCCTCTACATCTGTTTGTAGCGTATTAACTGTAGGACGGTGGACCTTTGTCGGAGCACGGAGGTTCCAACCAACCGCAGTCTCGCTATTATTACCGGATATATTGTGGGTTTCTCTCCATAATTTTGTTTAATGGTTTTATGTCTAAATATAATATAGTGAACATTTTATGAAGAATTAGTGATGTTCATGGCTTTAAATTAGCATTGACTTCGGAAACGAATAAACAGTAATTACATGGAACATTAAAATATTCAACAGTAAATGTTGAAAATACAATACATGCTTGAATTAGAAGCTCTTAGAGAGAAACGAGAATTAGCTCTTAAAGCTAATTCTTGTGGAGGTGACTTATTTTGGAACTGGTGAGTACAACGTACTATCGACATAAAGGTGAAACATACATAACTAACCTATATTTACTTTAAATAAACTTTCAAGTCTCATCAGATCATAATATTCAAGGATACCCAGCGGAATTTTAGCTATATACTTATACATCTTTATCGTAGTTTTTTATTTTAATATATATGTATGAAATATGACAAAACTTACGAACCGTACGTTTATAGTGAATAGTAGATACTGAATGGTGTTTTCAAAATATGTAGATACTAAGAAATTGTAGTTTAGTCACCGGAAGGAAAGCAATGTTAGATAAACGCGTTTTCCACGATAATTATAAGTTATTTTGTAGTAAATATAACTATATTTATGACTTACTTATAACCATAAACATTAATTGTGCATGTAGAATTTATCTTTTTTCCAACTCATCTGCTATAATGCTTAGCTGTAATGTTTTTATTTCATACACTTCTTTGTGCTTATTTTATTCCTGAGTCATGTTAATTGTAGGACAAAACTTTTTTTTATTGATAGTAAGTATTTGAGTTTAAGTCGATGGGTTCATTGAAACTGATTTTTAATAAAATATAGGGGCACATAATTAAATATGCCTCTATACTTTAAATTTTCCGAATGTAATTACAAACCAGGGACAGAAAAACAGACTAGGTTGTTTAGATCTCAAAATTTAAACGTATCCACACCTTTAAAAATAATAGGTACCTAACTATCACAGGAAGTAATGTTTGCGTAAAATATACGCTATCTGCTTGAGTTATGTTAGCTATACCGTGAGACAGTTAACCGAGAACTTCCAGTCTCTAGAACACTTTAAAGTATGTCAAATAACATTGAACGCGTTGGCATCCTGACACCTCATCAGATTTTGCTGTATGAAATTACTTGAAATACCATGAATTATGGTGACTACATGCAAGCAACTATAACATCTTAGTCTAACTATGACATGTAGGTACACGGTACTGGAATTCGGTTGAGAAATATGTTTAAAAATAATATTATAGGCGCACAAAACATGACACATAATGTGTAGGATTTCTTAGCTTTAGTTAATTAGGTAAATACAGCATAGTAATATATATTTACTATAAAATAATAATTAAGTTAGTAATCTAGAATGTATTCAATAACCTGGAAAGATGCTATTTTGTCTCCAAACTAAGAGGAAATAATTAAGTTTAATCAGACCGCTACTGGAAATATTACGGCAACTACACCAAACTCCTTTTAACTTTACGACTTTGGATAATTCTAATTGAAGGCTTAGTAATGGCTTGTTTATTGAGCGAAATGGCTATTTTATTAAACCTTGAGTATGCAAGTTCCATATAACTTAAATTTTATAATAAATTCGTCTTTAAAATGTAAACTCAGTGTATTATTCTTCATTCGTTGGTGTAGCCGTAACAACCAACAGGTTGCGTGTGACTTGTTATTACCGTGTGTCACGTTCGGTTGAAGAACTACTCTGTAACCAACAACTTAATGGTATTATAAATATGAAAAAGGTTTGTATAAGAACCTCTCAATTAAATTGACCAATAAACTGACGCAGGACTATACCCGAACATGTATGTTATTATGTATTCCTAAACGTATGCAATCAAACTAAACGTTGTTTTTGCTTTAATAGAACACACTTGATACATTAAAATCGTAATAAAATTGAATTTTAGGTTGAAGTAAGAGTTTAAAAAGTTTCATTTAGCCATATCTCGGAAGGTTCTGCTTTTCCTATATACACAATTTCCTATCCTATTTTTTTTTATTTTACTTTATTAACTGTGCAAAATGTTAGTTATGATCTCTGTGGTCGTTCTGTGATGCAAATTTGATTTGTGTTGTGTGTAGGTGGTTCGCTCATTTGAGTTGAAAACTGACTGCGTAATGTAAGGGTAAACCTACACATTCAAATCGAGTTTTTGCAGTTTGTGCACAAATCATGGTTAAAACATGTTTTAAGAATTAGAGATTTTATTATTTTGATTGGTACTTTTTCATTTCAAATAATTTTTCCTTTGTGTAGTTTTTAACGTCTTTTTTTTCATCTACATAGCAAATCTACGGTACGGTAGCAAAACAATATTATTTGTGAGATTAATATCACTAGATGAGTTATAAATTTATTTAAATTAAATGTATCTCGCACAGCTCTAACAAAGCATCGACGTCGGTATGCGTAATTACGGTCGTTCCTTTGTATTCGGCACCTGAAGGGCCGGTAATTCTGGAATTTTAATGTTGTACTTTGACGAGATTTTTATGACACTTTGAAGGAAGAGCATAGTAGTTCTTCAAATGAATTTTGACGCTAGCTTTCAAACTACTCAAACATTTATGAGCTGAAATTGCTATTTGTTATTAGTAATGGCCGTTTCGAGAGATTATTGTTGTTGTTATTGTGCTCTAAAATATTTATGCTTCATCAAGTTCAATGACCGTTGCAGCTATAAAATATACCACGAAAAGATTTTTTACATCAGCTTCCATAACTTCCGTATTTTTATAAACTAACGGATATGCAGTCGCAAGATTGTAAACAGTATGACCAATAACAGAAAAGCAGATTTTTTAAATTTACAAATATGTGGTATGATATGTGGTCGTAAAATAAGAATACTTTTACGTTTGGAATCATACGAAAGTTTTTCAATTTCCTAGGAAATTTAAAAATTAACGGTACTTGTTTTTTTCCGGTGACATATCAGATTGAAACCATCAAGTCCATAGATATGAGGAGACCCTAAGGGCAGGAGGGATCCGGTACGGCACTTTCTAATGTAAGGATCTCACGGGATTGTTTCGTTTCTCTAGTAATAGGTGCGCCAGGGCACCGGCACGCCCCCACTATCGGTCACATCTCCACTTTGAATTACATTAATTTGTATCATACCTAATGTGTAACTCACCCAGTCACTGTTGTGGACTAAGTTAAGAGAGATACGCGTAATATATACTAGTACTATTGTAATAGTTTTGTTATGTAAGTCTCAATGCTTGTGTTTGTTCGTTATATTTTCATATATTAATCATAGACACGTTAAGTCACGGGTAATATATGTGATTACTAGAATCCACCATCGACTAGGTTACAAGTATTTCTTGTCTTAGATAACTAAAGAACGTACTACAGTTTAGTATATAATAATTAATTTATCAAGCATACTAACTAACTCAATAATCAGCCGAAACGTTAGATAATATAAACTTATTAGTGAGGAATATTCTTGACGTTAGTCGCCTCCAGTTTGTTTTTATACTCCACAGCAAGAACAAGCAAGTCACGCACATCCACACTGTTCCACACACAGACGTTCACACGTCGATACCAATGCACCGACGCCAGTAATGACCAACAGTTGTCGGATAAGTAAGATTAGAGGGATGCAGGATGCCAAACTTGGTGCAGCGGATGTTATGTTCAATACAATGATTTTATTAGTAATTTTGTGGAGGCGTAGTCAGTAAAAACTGGAGAACTGGAGGAACTGAAATTCTTATTATACAGTAAGTATAATGTATTCCTCTTCAAATTAAGATCTAAGTATAATACGTGATTGTCTTGCATTGTTTACCTTGTTTACAGGTAGACCACCAGTTGATGAAATACAAAACCTACATTTTACGTATGATTTAAGGAGCAAAAAGTTGTTTTTAATTTTTCGTATTGTGGTAGTTGTGTAAGTAGAGAATACGAACCTCTGAGAAGTCTCTCTGCGACATTGCAATTTATTCTTAATCCATTTTCAGCATCATCTGAGAAAGAAAATAAATATAGTTTAATCACTTTTTATACTACTTGTTTGTGCAAAAATAATCTAACAGTTAAGTGAATCTGGACATGTACCTAGGCAAGACTAAAATTTACACAATTGTTGGACGTAGTCGAGACTTGAGACGTACGCGAAGGAAAGATTCGGTCTCATTTTCTTCATTAGTATGTCGGTGTAAAGGTGTAGCAAGAGCCCATCTCAATGCACAATTAAAATTAACATAAGTCAGATCGTTGTTCACGGTGCTCAGTGAGGAGTTGTCCAGGTGCGATTGCACGCAAACTCATAATTAATAAATCACTGCGGGGGAGCACCCGCTGTGACTCACAGATTCACTCGAACTGGTGTTACGCTCATTGAATAACAAACATTCCGGCACCATGTTCTAATTCTTGATTCGAGACACGTGTCTCAATTGTTAATCTCTTTTTTGTCAGTTAACTACTGAATTGCTGACAAATTACCACGTTCATGCCGACTGAGATGCGCGTCGCAAAAACGAGTATGCCCCGAAGCTACACATCACACAGTAGCCAGCTGGTTAAAAAATTCAAAGCCCTAACCTTTTATCTCGGCATGATTACGCGCACGTGAAATAGCGTGAGCACAACAATCAAACGTAATTTGTTTGGACGTGGACTTCTCGAGTTTATTCTACGCTCTTATCGTCTAGCAATAAGGCCTATTTTTCTTGTAACAAAAAACGAAATTTCTTGTTAAACGTCGTGTATCTCGTAAATAATAGGTTAGGAATAGAGAACGTGGTTACGTCTTGTTTCTCCGTCAAATTCTTGAGGTTTATTATACAGTACTTCAGACGTATGTAATGTTTTCGTAGACGTGACTCTGTACTTAGTGGAAACGTGTTTTAATTACATATTGGGGGTATGTCATTTTTGTTAATGAAACATATCCACTGCACAAATGGGAATCGCTTTAACGATTTACCTACCTATTTCGAAGGAAGAATGTTGAAGATTTTACATTATATTGTTGTGTTGAAGGTCTGAACTAGTTTCTCTGCTTTCAAGTTGTTCCATGCTAATAGATTAGAGTAGGAACTCGTTGATATAATTCTTAGTTTGTTATCAATTTATGGTGTGTTTTGCTTGAATATATATTTTTTTCAATTCGAAGTCATTTTTTCAAAACCAGTAAACGCTTGTCTAAGGTATTTCTTTACGCCGCTTTTGTAATAGTACTGTGATAGATCAATTCAAATATTATAATGTTATGTACAAGATGTCGTATGATTTGAAAAGTGATCGCGTGCTTAGCTGATCCCCGGAGGACGCAATATTTTAATGATACCAATGAATTTACGAAATACCCGAGGCGTATCGAGCGGTAGCAGGTGATGTCGGCATCAAATATTATATAAATTACGCTACGGTTTCCTTGAGGATATAACTAACAAATTACATTTCATTTGGTCATAAAATTGTGTTAAGCTTTTATTTTATAAGTATGTGACAGATTTTATGAACAACAAATGGTTGAATTTAATGTTACGACGCATTTAATACCAGACTCTGTGGGGTTTATAAAAAGCCAATTTTAGTGCTTGGGAACGGGAGTAAGAACCTGAAATTTTTAATTAGCAATTTGATATGATTTTACATTCAATTAAAGAGAGCTTAAAGCAGCGTGTGTGACGTGTAATATACACTTATTTAAAGAATTATACTTTTATAGCTCATTATAATTTGCTCAATGAGAACCCTAATGTTTTCTGGCTTTGAACCTATTTCTTCTTATTTAATTTCCTACACTAGATTAACATCAAATACTATTTATGTTTCGTCTTTCATCAAGATTAAAGTACTTACATTTACATAGGTATTATTTTTGTAAGGTTATTCCTAATTATTCTTCTAAAAAATAATTATTATATATTGTGATAATAAAAACATTAATTATCACAGTAAAATACATTATTTACTTAATATCAGTTTCTGGTCTATTTTGTGTGCATTTCAATTTATTTGCATTTGATATATACATTTTTTTTGTATGAGAAACGTGATCTCCTATACATTATACCTAACACCTTTCTGATGTTATTTATATGAAGGTGTAGATTATTAGAGCTAGTTTAAAAAAGTTTATTTGACTTTCATTATCTGACCTGACGTGACCGTCTTCAGACGAGGATTGACACCACGTCGCCCCAGTGCTTGTTTGGCCTATCTGACATTTTTTACGAAAATGACTTTTTAATGTAGTATTATAAAGAATTAAATTTCCATCCTACTGGTAAAATAACTTTTTAAAATTTTCAATTCTAAAGCAATAAAAATCTCATTTTAATTTTTTTCTCAACACGGCACTTAACGAAAATTCCGTGCTTGTTTGCTGTATCGGTAGTTTTTAAAAATTTCAGTGCTTGTTTGTTGTATCGCAACTCAATTGACCAATCACAGCCGGCGTAGCGCCGTATCCGCCATTTTGTATGACGTCACAGTAGTTCGAAACACAGTGAGATTCGCATGAAATCACAATAAAAAATGAGAAATAGTTTATTAAATTATGTTTTTTTTTCATAAATTTGATTGAATATCATTTTAAAAGTATTTCTTCAACAAATCATAAAAGCAAAGATGAGCAGACACCGCTAAAAATAGAGAAATACGTATTTTTTTTAATTCACCGTTGACTCAGTTGAATTTCAAACAGGGTGTTCTATTTTAAAAACTTTAAACCAATTGTCAGGTTAAGACAAGTATCACGCCCGTTTTCCATACAAATAAATAAAATTCGAGTTTTCGAAATCTGTTTGTAAATTGTTCTGTACTGTGAATCCTGGATCCGAATGTTGGATTCTGCATCCTGGATCTTGAATATAGGATCCTTGATCTTAATCAAGATCTGATGATGGAGCTGGAAGGTGACTACGGAAACTCCGTCAATAAGCAAGATAACCTCTAATGAAGCGTCTTGATGAGTTCTTTGCAAAGACATGAATATCAAGGTCTGATGATGCAGTTGGAAGGTGGCAATAGGAACTCCGTCATTAAGCAAGATAACACCATCGTGTTTAGGCTCTAATGAAGCGTCTTGATGAGTTCTTTGCAAAGACATGAATATCAAGGTCTGATGATGGAGCTGGAAGGTGGTTACAGGAACTCTGTCAATAAGCAAGATAACCACATCGTGTTTAGGCTCTAATGAAGCGTCTTGATGAGTTTTTTGCAAAGACATGAATATCAAGGTCTGATGATGCAGTTGGAAGGTGGCAATAGGAACTCCGTCATTAAGCAAGATAACATCATCGTGTTTAGGCTCTAATGGAGCGTCTTGATGAGTTCTTTGCAAAGACATGAATATCAAGGTCTGATGATGGAGCTGGAAGGTGGTTACAGGAACTCCGTCAATAAGCAAGATAACTTCATCGTGTTTAGGCTCTACTGAAGCGTCTTGATGAGTTCTTTGCATAGACATGAATATCAAGGTCTGATAATGCAGCTAGAAGGTGGCAATAGGAACTCCGTCATTAAGCAAGATAACATCATCGTGTTTAGGCTCTAATGAAGCGTCCTGGTGAGTTCTTTGCAAAGACATGAATGTCAAGGTCTGATGATGGAGCTAGAAGGTGGTTACAGGAACTCCGTCAATAAGCAAGATAACTTCATCGTGTTTAGGCTCTAATGAAGCGTCTTGATGAGTTCTTTGCATAGACATGAATATCAAGGTCTGATGATGCAGCTGGAAGGTGGCAATAGGAACTCCGTCATTAAGCAAGATAACCTCATCGTGTTTAGTCTCATATGCAAAGAACTCATCAAGACGCTTCATTAGAGCCTAAACACGATGAGGTTATCTTGCGTGATGACGGAGTTCCTGTGGCCACCTTCCAGTTCCATCATCAGACCTTGACATTCATCTAGGGACAAAGTACTCACCAGGACGCTTCATAAGAGCCTAAACACGATGAGGTTATCTTGCGTAATGACGGAGTTCCTGTGGCCACCTTCCAGTTCCATCATCAGACCTTGATATTCATGTCTATGCAAAGAACTCATCAAGACGCTTCATTAGAGCCTAAACACGATGAGGTTATCTTGCTTATTGACAGAGTTCCTGTAACCACCTTCCAGCTCCATCATCAGACCTTGACAGTCATCTAGGGACTAAGTACTCACCAGTACGCTTCATGAAAGCCTAAACACGATGAGGTTATCTTGCTTAGTGACGGATTTCCTGTGGCCACCTTCCAGTTCCATCATCAGACCTTGAAATTCATGATTATGCAAAGAACTCATCAAGACGCTGCATTAGAGTCTAAACACGATGAGGTTATCTTACTTATTGACAGAGTTTCTGTTGCCACCTTCCAGCTCCATCATCAGACCTTGACCTTCATCTACAGACAAAATACTCACCAGGACGCTTCAAGCGCAAAAAACCCATCAATCAAAAATCGAGAAGTTGGTCATATTTTAAAATAATATACACAACGGAACAAGCGAAATCGGCAGTGAAACTTATACTAATTAAAAAGTTACATCCTGTATCAACAATATTAGCACTTAGCACAAACAAGCACGGAAAATTATCACAATCCTTTGGTGAATCTTCAGTGCACGTTTGTTGTAAGTAAACATCCGAAAAATTTTTAGTGCACGTTTGGCCTATCGTCACACAAAACATGTAAAATACGCTAGAATCATGAACTATTGTATATTATTTCTTTATAATTCAATTTGTGGGTAGCTCGTGTATTTATATTAAGTATCAAATTAAAAAATTAAACGTTATTTAATAAATAAAACAAAAAAAACGTCTCCTGTAAAATTTGCTCGAGTGCAGATAGGCCAAACAAGCACTGAGGCGACGACCAGACAAATAATGCACGTATGTTTGGTTGCTTGTACATACATACACGTGGTTTACTTTATTATGTAGGTAAATCGCGAATTAAAAAAAACAGTATAATGATAATCATTTACTAATATTAACGTGTTCATTAAAAAATCGTATCCCGTTTATGTTCGTAATCGAGAAACGCTTGATTGATACCTAGTGATCACAAAAAAATGTTAAAATTATTTTAATGATGTTGTTATTAATATAATACCGAGCCCAGAGATAACTTGTTCAAGTTTTTAATAGTTTCATGGTAATTAAAACATTTTTGTCTCTCGTGAGGCGGCAGGTACAATTATGTATAATTTGTATGACCTTGAATCAACTGACGCCAGAGATTGACTTCTATCGCTTTTTGCTATTTTGATCTTAAGTAGGGTTTATAGACTTGGATAATGATAAGGATAGGTTTTTTGAGTTGCCATAAATTATTAAATATTAAAGTTTATTAAATTTAATTACAGCAAAAACGATGTGGATATATTTGGTAATTTAATAATGAATACGTTGGTTTTTGTTTACAGTCTATAAGACTCTTTCGTAAATCAACTTCACATGACACATGTTGCATTTAGATTATTTTTCATTTGATACTATCTGTAATATCTTCTTCGTTAGTGCATTAAAGATAATCCACACGATTTAAGAAAGTTTAAGATAAGTCCTGTATGATAGACAATAAGTCTTGCCCCTTTCTTTGTTCTCTCAGTACCAACCCATTACTGCCCACTGTTGGGCTCAGGTCTCCTCAGAAGAGGGATTAGGCATAGTCCACCACGCTTGCCCAGTGCGGATTGGGGACTGCACATATCTTCAAAGGATTTTTAGAACCCTTCTCCGACATGCAGGTTTCCTCACGATGTTTTCCTTCACCGTTTTTAGCCAGTCCCTTTAACGTTATGGTATTGGAGAGAATCATGATCTACAATAACAATTACTCATACGTGGGCATAAATAATCGTATACCTATCTAAAATAAAGACAATATTTAGTAACAAAAAAATGTAATTAAAGTTCATTAGGAACTTTCTAACAGTTTACCATCAGGTGGCCAGTGCGCTATCTGTGTCACAATAAAAAAATAAGAGAAGATTAAAATAAGAGAAGATTATTTTCACACATCTTTTAAGGGTTGGTAATTTTACAGTAGTTCAGTCTGTCTAATTAGAGAACATTATGTAACATTTAACGACTAGAATCATCGTGAGACTGAATCCATCTTAAAACAACAGTTAGATGAACTTCGAACAATGCACCATAAATGTCATTAAAGCTTACATTTATGGCTTCTTAATGTATATTACTGATGGTAATGACAAAGTGTGGAAGTTTTTAGTGCTGGCGTCGTAATAGCTTAGACAAAAAGCAAGTTGTACATATCTTTGATATTTGTTTGGGACATAAAAACAGATAGATTTAACTTTAAGGAAATCAGAATACTACAATTAAATTCTCAAAAACAATTGCTTCCTTTGTACCTAATATTATTTTCTTTAGTAATTCGTGCATCTCTGCTTTTAAGAGACTGATTTAAATTCAAGAAATCAGTGAAACAAAAAACATCCAATTACTTAAATTAGGATTAGGAGTATAATTGTTATAAAAATCCAAGTATATTTTCATTTATGTAATCAAAACACATACGAGCCATTCGCACGCGCTCGTTGATGTCTTTTGCATTGCGTACTCAGCACGAGCGCTCTATCTAGAGTTCAAATCTCATTCAGTATTATTATAACCACAGTGTAACTGTTTATATTTTGAGATAAATCTTAAGCATTCTTTTAAATTATACGTATGGCACGTATTGTTTCTTTTTTGTTGTAGTAAAATAATTATTTTTTTTTAGTTTGATAATTTATTTTAAAGTGATACAAACAATGTAGAGTCGATTAAATGTACGAATTAAGATTTACTGAATAACTTTGTTTGAATTAAACATTTAAGAATATCATTATGTAGATGTATGATACCGGTAGTAGGTACCAAAACTTCAGTAGAGATAGGGAAAACTATGTAAGTCACATTATGTTATCATACTGTTACAAATTTACTGTGAATTTATACAGAGGAGAGATGTGATTTCAAAGTGTATAAATATTAAGTAAGGTGTTATCTAGGTAATGTTTTTGGATACGTTATAAAAAACTCCCTTAAGTAACAAAACCAATTTACTTAATGAGTAGTTTAACGCTCTCCAGATAACGCTACGAACGTAGTTAAACAACTTTCTAGCCCGCTGACTCTACATCTCTTACTATAATTTCTTCCCAAACATCCAACTCAAACTGCAGCATTTAGATAAAGCACGTCTCTACGTAGAGATAGTTCGATCATAGAGCTTCATTAAGTTTGTATTAAAAGGCAATCACCGCTTCGGAATGTTGACTCTATTCCACCTTTAGTTACATTTATATCATATTTTGAACAAGTGAAACTTAAGTTACATTTATGTAAGTTAACAACGAAGGTACTACAAAACTTTTTGAAACTCACCATTACAGTTATATTACACCAATTATAAACCCATTTTTAGTTTTAATAGATGATCATTAAACTATAGTACATAATGTATATTGATGTTCATGTCACATGTTTCACACACATATTAAACACACGCTGCACTCGTGTTTGTGATAATAGAGTTTGTAGGCGAAGTTTTAGTAGAGTTGTAATGTGATGGTAGAGTTCGTGCGCAAGCGCTGCCCGGTCACGACTGAAATGACAGCGGGCGGCGTGCGCTGGGTTGACAGGTTTTTAACTCTGTTTTCTGCTACAAGGTATAATGCATAAACCTTTAGGTTTTAAATTAGCCACCTTGTTCGCAGTGGCGTGCATGTATATTTTGGTCAGGATATGCAGAAATGTAAATTAAATAATCTTTCACATATTTACACCTTAGAATCAAATTTATAACACTTCTAAGCTCAAAACACGCAAATGAATGATAAGTTTATTTCCAGCTCTCGTACTATACGGCTCAGTTATAAACTAAGTAAGTATTAAATATTAAAACAAACAATATTGTATGCTGCATCACCTTCCTTTATGCTTAGTTAATTTGTGAAAAATTGGAAAGTTACTGGGAATTATTTGCAAGTTCCTCAAACATTAAAAGAAAGAGATAAATAGTACCATAGAAAAAAAACAAAAACCGAAGTTTGTAAAACCTTTGTGATTGAGTCACAACTTCGTAATATTTGATTACTAATTACTAGTCGTATACATGTATTCCTTCATAATCACAAAACGTTATACAATAGAAAATTTTATAAATATTTTATAGCACAAGTTTTAATTAGACAAACACAGTAAATAGTGGAAAATCTGTAAAAGTAAAGGGTACTTAAAATCTTGAATTACGATTTTTATCTTGTTCTTTTTGTTTAAGACTATGACTATGTTTATTAGCAAAAAATAATCGTAATTAACTGTTCTTTTGTTTGGCATCTTAAAAATATAGGGTGTTGATTTTTGCCGATTTTGTTAGACTGATTTTCCGAGAAACAAAGTAATTTACGAAAAATCTGTGAATGCAGTATTACTAAACATCAAAAATAAAATGATGTTTCCTTTCAACAAAACATCCAATCTCTAATATTTAAGGTATTTCCCGTTCATGTCGCATAGTTTTGGGACACCCTGTATAGTTAAGAAAATATTATTATAAATTATCATAAAGTTTTGCGAATGTGACATATAACGGTTACTGAAAATAAGGCATTTAGTGGTTACTAAAAATAAATACCTGTGAAGTATCTTAAGGTTAAATCTTTTAAGGACATTTGCAAAGTTACGTCTCAATTGCAAAGAATAAATTCTTAATTAAAACACGACGTTTATCTATATTCTATAACCTCTTTAAGATATGTTTAAAATTGAATTAATATTATATTTACAACAAAAATAATTTCTAATTTAGTACAATTTTCACAAACCTAGCAACACTGTCCGTTCCGCCATTACCGTTCGAGTGTGACAGACAATACTTGCCTCTCGCTCCTCCCGCCGGAATGTGACCCGGTATCACCTTGAAGGCCGTAAGCCTGCAACTCGGAAGCTTCAATAAAAACAAGAGCTTAAAGTTGCGTATGCCTTAATAATGTTAGGTAACTTTTGTTTGAGTAGACGATAATGGAGAAGAGTTGCGAAATATATTTATTGTTCTGCACGAAGGTTTAGATTTGTTCTTGACGTTAAACAAGTATGTAGGAGTATGGAAGCTCCGAAAATATTATGACTTATTTTTTGTTTCGATAAGTACTTTTTTTTATTGCTTAATAGATACACGAGCCTATGGCCCACCTGATGGCCCACTTTATTACTTACCTTACCTACGCTTATTACCTTTTGTTCAATATCTTTTTTAATAAATAAATATCTTTTTTTGCAACATTCATCGTCAACATCATCAGCCCGTAGATATCCACAGTACAGTGTACATTGGCATCCCGTAAATTTCACCATAATGACAGGTTAGGTTAGGCTATGGCCCACCTGATGGCCCACTTTATTACTTACCTTACCTACGCTTATTACCTTTTGTTCAATATCTTTTTTAATAAAGAAATATCTTTTTTTGCAACATTCATCGTCAACATCATCAGCCCGTAGATATCCACAGTACAGTGTACATTGGCATCCCGTAAATTTCGCCATAATGACAGATCAGGGTCGCAGGAAATCAGTGATACTAACACAGATGATGTAGGAAAGATAAAAGATAACGCGAGCGTGTTGAGGAATTTTTTAAATTATAGGTTTTTCCAGTATGCAGGTTTACTCAGGATCTTTTCTTTCATAGTTTTTAAAATAGTAGTTTTGTGAGAAACTGCACATTTAATTATTTTTCGTTTCGAACCTACGACCTCGGAAGCCAATCTCAGTAGTTGGACGACCGTCGACCTTATGGTACGTACACCTGGTGCTAAATAGTCACCATCGTGGATGCTTCATTTGTCGACAGTTGTTATTTATTTATTTTCAAATAAAATAGAGTATCAACTGCTTACATTACTGTTGACCTTTTATTGCATAAATTAACTTCTAATAAATGACAGCCAATTAAAGATACATACAACATGTACTTATTGTTCTGTAATGTAGCGTAAACACAAGTCATCACATACCATACAACATTTAACCGGGCCGCAACGCAACTGAATGCAACGCATCGGTCGTCTTGTACAGTATATTATAGGTACATTTTGAATGCCGGAACGTCTAACGCATTCTAGGCAGGTAGCAACAGATATTGTCAAATTTTCTTATATAAAAGTTACGCGTCATAGTTTCGTCTAACTGCAAAATTAAAATAACATCATAAATTAAATCTGAACTTTTTTAAAGGCAAGCTTGATAAACAAGATACAGCCAACATGATGGTAAGTGACTACAATGGCCATGGCAAGGCGTGGATGGTAATTGGCTGTAATTCTAAGGTATTGGATATTCATTAATTGAGTTGCCAGTTACAATAGCTGACCATTAAAAACAATGCAGATTAAGTTGTTTTTGCGACAAAATTCTTTAGCTTTCTTCATTGCCGTAATGAGATGTTTTTTTCCTTATCATTATCACTTGGCTGTTTGGATACTAAAAACTTTGTCTACATTTTGGAACGGAAGAAATGCGTTGCGTAGCAACTGTCACAGTGACAGCCGTTTGTTTTTGTTTTGTGAACATGTAGTGGCTCCGTTTCTTGATTAATTCATGTAAATTTTGTCATCGATTAAACAAAAATAAAACTATCTTTAAATTAATATTAATCATTAAATATGTGAAGTACAAAATATAACATTACCCGCACAACTCAACATCTATTTGACAGAATTAGAACAGAAGTCGTCAACCGAAGTCAGTTTAGTTTAAATTTGCGTGATCACCGGCAATGAGACAATTTATTGCGAGGAAGTAAATTGAACAATCATCTGACCTCACATACTCCAATTACGGTTCGTTGTCGTCGCCCACACTATGCAATAACCGTTTTTAAAGATCATTGCATCAAAGGAGATTGAACTGCGAACAAGGTTTGTTACCTTATCGATTTTACAATGACTCATTTAAAACATTTTTGTTCAAGAAAGAACAAAAACTTAGTAATTTGAGAAACATATGATTTTTAAAGTTTAAAAACTGTACTGTTTAAAAGTAATTAAAAATTAATAATAACCTCTTACAGATGTCTCGTTCTAAACCACAATGGCATTTGCAAGCCCTGGCCGCACAACGCAGGGACAATGTGCTCCGTCGTGCTGAGGAACTTCAGAAGGTGGCTCAGTACTTTGAAGCCAACACCAACAAATCAAGACATCATGAGCAGTGGACTACAGAAGGATATTATGAACGAGCTAATAAAGAAGCTGAAATGCTGCGACAGAAGAAGTTAAGAGCAGCGTGAGTATTTAATCTTTTAAATATAATTTTATTTATTTGTGGCTTGTCCAACTGTAGCTGTGTCATACAAATCATGGTACAACTAGAATGTTCATCCAAATGTGTATTGAACACAGATCAATACTTTAGAGCTGTATTTTAAATATCTATATCAAATTTCAATTATATTGATCATAAATTTTAATTGTTATCAAAATCATGTTTAAACAACATCATAGGCATATCATGGTAGTATGCACCTTGTTTGGGCTCCACCGTTATATTAACACATGAACATAATGACAGTATAAAAATAAAGATATAAATATTTATTTAGATATAGTCAAGTCATAAAATAAAATTTTACTAGGCAATTAGAAGAAAGGCGCAAAAAACTGGAACTTATGTTGTTTCAAGAAAATATGCAGTACCAGCAGGAAATGAAAAATCTTGCCGCTCAACCGAAGCTTTACAAAAATGGGTAAGTCAATTTGAGTTTTTATTTATAAAAACTGTGTTTAAGGAAAAAAATACTTTTTAATACTGTATACTGAGTGACTGGTTTACCTAAAATAATATTTTCAATCACAGTAGTACTTAGTTTATTTATGTCCTTGTATGGAACATACACATTTATGGTCATATTTATTTTTAGTTTCAATGTCATTGAAGAAACCTTAATGTTATTATAATGGGACAAGTGAATAATAACTGTAGCTCAATTAATAATGGCTATAATAGAAACTGAAATCACTGTTTTATTATTTAAGCCAAAATACCTTATCTGTTTAGTGATTGCTCAATGAATTATGAATGAATGAACTATTAATATCTTATATTTTATATTATTCCTTTAAACAATTTCAGGTCATATCTCAACAAAGTTCCCACCTCAACTCTACAGGAAATAAACCAAGGTATTATTGAAAAGGAGGAGCAGTTACGTAAGCATGAAGCTGAATTGCGACTCCATCATGCGTGGAGACTGAGACAACCAGAACTACGAGCTGCAAATTCATACATTGCTAACGGGAAACTGAAGTCTGCCTGGTCAGTAATTATGATATTTAAAAACTTGATTCGTAAAAATTCATAGTCATAAGAAAATTATTCTTTATGGCTCAGCTGAATATATTTTATGTATCGGTTTAATTACTAGTCAGTTCTTAAATAGTATTAAAAGTATTCAGCAATACATTTAAAAAGATGCACTCATCATGGTAAATTTCACAATTGATTTTCCTGAATAATTTAAGTATTATATCAACTACTTGTAGCAACTACAAAGATAAATGAAACAATGATTGTAAATTTTCTTATTTTTCTCTACCTTTTTCAGGATGGAGCAGCTGGTAGAAAAAGAGGTTCAAAAGAAGAAAGAGGAAGAAGAAACACGGCAGACTCTGAAGGATAGAGATGAAGCTCTCAGGAGACAAATACAAATGGAGGAACAGAAACTCAAGGAGAAAGAACTACAGATGAAGGTTGCTAAAAAATATATAACTATTTCTAATGATATTAACAATCATTTTATAACAAGAGCTGCTTTAATCGTTTTAAATTTATATTCAGAACATCTTTGTTTTTATTACAAAATTATAATTTATAGGAACTACGCGAAAGTCTCGAAGGTCAAATTGCAGAGCTAAGCGAAAAAGAAACAATAGTAAAGCGTCTTCGTAAAATGGAGGAGAAAGAGAAAATCATACTCGACGAGCTTCAGTTTATATTGAGCGAAAGAGAAAGAGAACACAAACGACTTGTGTCAGAAAGAGATGCAAACGTCGTGAATATGGGACTCCATAAGTACAAACTAAAAAAGCAAGTTATGGCTGTTATGAAAGAAATTGAACTGGATATGGTGATGCTTGATAAGCTTCGCAAGGCTGTTTTGAAGGTAATTTTGTAAAATTACAAGTCAAGTTTATAGAATCATTGATAAATCAAGTTACATCTTTTCAAGTTAAATGTTTACTATTTTCGTGTTACAAATCGACTATTTATATATTATTTTTTTCATTGTAGGACTATGAGACTGAACAAGAAAAATGTGCAAATCACAAACGCGTGCTCGATGCTGCTCTTCGGGAGTTAGAAGAGCACAGAGATAGAGAACGACAGAGACAGAAAAACATTGAAGCCATGTATGATGGGGAAGCTAGACAAATAAATGAAAAGCAAGACAAGGTAAAACAAGATAAGGATGTTTTTTGAATACTTTTATATTTATAGTACAGTTTTATGAGATAGCTTTTAATTGGTAAACTAATTTTGTGATCAATGGTACAGTGCAGTACGGTGTTTTGTAGGAAAAGTACCTCCAAAATATATATCAATATCTTATTTATTTCTGCCGCTTAACATCGCAAATTTTCAAATAATTAGTTTTAAAATGTTAACATTGAGTGATGTTGTGTGAATAAGTTTTACTATGTGATTATATAAGCAAATACTTTATATTATGATTTTTTTTCTCACAGCTCTGGGCTAAAGAACGCGAAGCCCGTGCTATATTGATGCGAGAAGTGATATCAACTTTACAAAAACAAGTCGAAGAAAAGATCGAAGCGAACAGACAGAAACAGCGAGCGAATGTTCTGGAACGGGAGAAGATATTAGAACAAATGGACGATTTTCACAAAGAAGTACGGACTAAGGAAAGGGAAACACAGGTGAGTTATAAAACAAGATGTTCTATTTTTTTATTTTTCGTAATCAGATTGACGGCAAAATTAAAGACACTAACAAACGGTTTTGCTTCAATTTTTCATTAGTTGCAATAAAGTTAAAAAAATAGCTTGAAATAAAAATAGTGTTTTCTATGAGAACCGTACACAGGCGGGCCGCATTACGACGAAAAATGTTACGATAAATTTGACCCTTGTGATGATTATTATGCGCTGCGTTGCAGCTCGGTTAAGTAAAGCGCTTGAAACATCTTCACACAGTAAGCAATTCGAATTCTGTAACAAATTCACCAAAACATTTTGTTTTTACAGTTGAAAAACACATCGTATTCTACCGTAACAGCACTACAATCTCAATTGAACGGTCTCCGGCTACAACAAGAACAGTTGGAAGCGAATTGTGCTCGTGAAAATGAACTGCGAGAGGCGGCCGCTCACGAACGGAAAATACGCACTGAAATAGCACGCATGCAACGAGCTGGCAACATTCAGGCTTGGACGTGATAATGTCTATTAGAGGCTGGTAACACTAAGAATTCATTGTGTTGTTGTGTATACTTTTACCCACTCAACTGGGAACGTCACTATTCGGTAGATCGCGAAATTGGGGACTTCGTTCGGAATCAATACCGTGTTTGAGCCCCTTTTTAAAAACATTTTTTTCCAATAATTTTAATTTTGATTTTTAATTTAACCTTATATTTTTGTAAATCTTTATTACTAAACGACGCTGTATTGCATTTTCAGCGAAAATATATCATCTCCGTAAAATATGAGATGATTAAAAAATGTAAACAAGTTTTAGAACTGTGCTCAATTTTGGCTCCTGCCACAGACTTGGCAAAAGTAAACAAACCAATATGGTTGCCGATCACAGTTGAGTGGTTATGTTAATATTATAAAGAGGTAATGTCTTTGGATTGGGTTTGTCATTTAAAAATGAAGAGTGTTTTGTAACTGTAATTGCTTGGATATTGCAAGATTTTTTATACGAGGTTACAAATCATTCACCGGATATTTATTCCAATGGGCATATATATGAAAAATAAATAAATGAAGGAGTTTAAGGTATTTCCGTTGTAAGTTTTATTCTTGGGTGTTAGCTAAGAGGCTTGGTTTCGCGCGCTTATCTATAAGAGAATAGAAGAACACCATAAAAACATATTTTTATGTCGATGAATATTTCAATTCATGAAACAGTTGTTTTTTTCGGTATTTCAATGTAAAAGATTATGAAATTATACGATATAACCGTCCGTTGTTAAAATAATGTTCTTTATAAGACTGAATAAAATAAAACGTAAGTTAAAAAATAATTTAAGAACATGTGTTATTAGAAATATTTAAGCAGTATAAGGAGGCTTGCTAATGAGATTGTTGAGATATACGAGTATTTTGATGAGAAGTTTTATTTTTGTGAGGATTGTTTTACAGTGTGTGATATGGATTTGTGTGAATCAAATAAAAGTATTTTAAATAACATTGCCTTTACCTTACACTACGGTATTACTACTCATACTTCAATACTAATAGTATCTTCTATTCTACTTCAATATCAATTCTGATAATGCACTAATAAGTTATCAAGAAAACGTATTAGATAATGTTAAAATAAATAAAAAAAAAGTAAAATATAGAAATGCCTTTTTCAAAAGTTGATAAATCGTTCAGTTTGTTAATGTCAGTAAAGCGCCATCTAGTTTAAAGCTTCGTAACTTCATTACAGCACGTAACGTTCTACGTCGCAGAAATGTAGTGTTCAAAATTACCAATAGATGTCGCAATAAGGTAGTACTGGACACGTAGTAAATCCAAGTATTCTGTGTTCTCGATCAATGTCGCTCGGGAAGAGAAGCCTATACTCAGTAATTCGTGTCGGCACGACGAGAAAGAGTACCATAGTGCGTAACGCGTCGTGCCGCCCGCATAACACCGTGCTGTGTTCTGGCCTTAGTCGTGCTTCGGACGCAGAGTATTTTTTATTGGAGGAAATCACCGGATCCCCACCCGCCCCGCCCCGCGGGTGGTGTATGTAGGAGTTGAGCCGCACTAAGACCTCCAACCGCTCACACTCAGCGTCCGAACCCCGGCTGAGGCCAGAACCTAGCACGGGGTTTTGAGGGACGGCGCGACGCGCTCGGCACTCTTACCCGTCGCGCTACTGGAGGACCTAGACCTAACTCCTCTCAAACTTCGAAAATCCTCTAAAATGGAAAACTCATCTTATAAAAATTATTTTTTAGCAAAGAAGTACGAAATTTCATAAAAAATTGCCCATAATTCCAAAATTCTCTGGATTGGGCTTTTAAGCCTTTTTATGTTTATAGTAGGTTTAATAATATTCGATATTGGTTGAAGAACATGGTTTTAAATTTCGACCAAAAAAGTCGGGGTGGTATGTGTTTTACACTTCTGAATATGTGTTAATTTGTGTGTATGCTGTTGCATCGTAAAAATAGATTTATTAATTAATTTGATTTTAGTTTTTCCTTTTTTGTTCGAAACACAACTTAGGTAGTTTTAACTAAGTATATTTACATAAATTGGTACAAGATAGAGCCTGCTGCAACAGCGGATTTACTAGACATGCAGAATAATAGGCATACTTATTTATTTATTTTTATTGATTCACCAACAAGAATTACATTACTTATAGTTATTACATATTAGCGTTAAAATATAAAACAAGGTAAATGCAAACTTAATTATTATGTGAAATACAGCATGCCTTTTTTTACTTATTTATAGTTGAATAGAAAATATAATATAAAAATGAGAGATATAAAAAAAATGTATCTAAAATAAATTTTACAAATGTCATACATAGCTGAACCACAAAAATAATAAAACAAAAACCTACAAAGAATTTTAAAACTTTTACTTAGATACTATTATTAAAATCCAACCAACATAAGATAAAATATATTAAAATATATAAAATGTAAAGTAAAACGTGTAAAATTCTAACACTATTTATTGTGTCTTTATTCCATTAAAAAGTTACATTTGGGGTGGCGTTTTTTAAAGGACTCCTCCACAAGGTAAGGCCTAACATTTCAATAGTCTGCTTATTTTTTTAGATTTTCCGATTGTAGCACAATTTCACAAATTTATACCGATACCTATTTGGTAACAAGGTAATTGCAATACCAGAGGAACTCTCTTCAATGCTGTTTGAAGAACATCAGTATTGAAAAGATTAGTTTATTATTTAATAAAATATTTTCTGGTGTATTGCTTTTCATTATTTGCACGCCCGCTGAGTTTCTTGCTGGTTCTTCTCAGTTGGGTCGCGTTCCGAATCCAGTGGTAGAATCACTACGTGCTAACAAGTTGCCTTGCGGCGACTTTTCAGTCCTTAGCTACCCTTTCTCAGCTGAGCCCCTTCTGAGCTCGCACCTCCATCCTGGCGAAGCTGTAAAGGCCTGACGACCAACAGCGATTCCTCCTATCCCAAAAAAAAAAAAAAGAAAATATATTACATAGATCGACGCAATTTCGTCTGCGTCTCACAAGACGCTTCGATGTACGTTTTAGTACACCGTGGTGCTCCCTAAACTGATACCTATTTTGTCAAAATATCCCGCGATTTTTCCATGCACTAGGTACTATTTTTTAATGGACAGTATTTCGTCAGAATTGCAAATAAATTATCTTTATTGCCAAGTAGCTAATCGTAAGTGGTAATTGTCGCTCATGTAGGTACCTGACTGTAATGCCATCAATAGGTGTCAAATCAAATAGGTAAGTAAAACTGAAGTAGATAAGTACCTATCTGTTTTTAGACGGTACCTATACTCGTCTACTACTTGTCTATAATTATGCATAATATATTATTAACATAAACACAAGTTTCATTAAAAAGTCCCGCCAGTGCGAACGCAACTCGCTCTCTCGTCTACAATAATAATTCTAATCTTGCAAGATATTTTATTTTAATTCATTATATTAAAATAGAACCTAAAACCAAATATTCTGTGAATAGTTAAAAGACGTGTCTAACTTTCACCGTTATTAGTATCGCTAACCCCATGTGGGGTTAGCGAGACGTCGTTTCCACGCTTCTACTACGGACCGCCGAGATTGGACCTTCCTGTCGCGAACCGCTTCCCGCAGGGGACGTATCACGCCCCGGGCGCGGAGGTCGCATCGCCAGCAATAATCGCCAGCTAGCGCCTCCGCCTCCAGCTCCCAGGGCGGCGTCCCCGCCAGCACGCACGCAGCCTCAAAGGCGACGGTGCGGTAACCGCGGATGGCCCTAATAGCAACGATGCGCTGTGGCCGACGCAGGAATCGGGCGATGGTTAATCGCACCCGTGCGTCGGCCCAGACGGGCGCACCGTATAGGGCCATCGATCGCACCACCCCCGCATAGAGGCGGCGCACGGCGTGGCCCCGACATTCGGGAGCAACCGACCGAGTTGGCCGGCCGTCCTCATCAATCGGGGGACCAGGTTCGCGAAATGGGCCTGGAAGGTCCAACGGCTATCCAACACGAGGCCGAGGTACTTCAGCTGCACCCCGACCTCAATCTGGACGCCTCCAACCATTATCTGGGCGTCGACTGGCGGCACAGCCCCAGCCCCGTGGAACCACAGGGCCTGAGATTTGTGCAGCGCCACGTCGAGGCCCAGCCTCCCTATTTTGCCGACGACGAGGGTCACCCCCGCTGTGGCAAGACGGGCAGACTCTCGGAAGTCATCCCCCCGGGCCACGACCAAAGTGTCGTCCGCGTAGCAAATAACGCTAAGGCCCGGGAGGAGGGCGCCCCTCAGCACCCAGTCGTACCCGATATTCCACAATAGAGGTCCAAGAACGGACCCCTGCGGAACACCGCGCACGACCTGGAACCGGTGCAAGGTCCCACCGTACCCGGTACACATGACCGACCTGGCCTCCAGGTAGGAGCCGATCAGCCGGCGGAGATAGAGGGGCACTCCATGCCTCTCCAGTGCCCCCCCAATCACGGACCAGGGCAGGGTGTTGAAGGCGTTGGCGATGTCGAGCGACACCGCCAAGGCCACCCCACCCTGGGAGACGGCCTCCTCCGAGAGGGCCCGGACACGTAGAATTGCGTCTACGGTCGAACGACCCTCCCGGAAGCCGTACTGCTCCGCCGACAGATCGGGTCCAACCCTGACCAGGTGCTGGACGATGCGGGCGGCCAGAACGCGTTCCAGCAATTTGCCCACCTCGTCCAGCAGCACGATGGGACGGTAACCGGCGGCTGAGTCCGCCGGGCGCCCCTCTTTCCGCAAGAGGACCAGTCTGCCCGCCCTCCAGAGCGAGGGAAACCGTCCCGACTCCAGGCAAGAATTGAATAGCCTGAGGAGTCGGTCCCCTAGGGCATTGATGGCCAAGGCCAGGACCCGGCCGTGGATGCCGTCCGG
This sequence comes from Trilocha varians, assembly GCA_030269945.2. NCBI lineage: Eukaryota > Metazoa > Arthropoda > Insecta > Lepidoptera > Bombycidae > Trilocha > Trilocha varians. The sequence continues at coordinate 7,069,153 of AP028268.1, read as the reverse complement.
GCCGGGGGCCGTGTCCTTCGCACTCATCCGTGCCACGGCTACATGGATCTCATCTCTGGTGATGTGTGGCACCTCAGCAGTGGCTTCACCGCCGGTGTGATCCGGCGGCTCCTCCATAGCAGGCGGAGTAAATCCGGCCTGCTCCTGCGGGAACAGCGTCGAGACGATGTCCCGCAGCTGCTGAGGCTGGAGACGCTCGGTCATGGGAGGCGCCCACGGGCGGATCTTTCCGCGCACCGTTTTATACGGGCGCCCCCACGGATCGTCATCGAGCGTCCCCAAGAGAGTCTCCATGTACCCTTCCTTGGCCAACTTGATGGCCAGCCGCACGGCGCTCCTCGCTTCCGCGTACTCGCCATGCAGCCGGTCCTCCTCCTCCGCGAACGCGACGGGATCGTCGCGACGCGCGAGGATGCGGCGGCGATGTCGGGCGCACCGGCGCCTCGCCCGGACGCATACAGCACGAAGCTGCGCTATCTCGGGCGACCACAAGTACGCCGACTTGCTCGGAGGCCGAGGGCCGACCCGAGGCATCGAAGCATCGCTAATGCGATGCATCGCGTCCCGGAGCCACAGCGCCTCGACCTCCACATCCACGGGATGTGGACGCATGGGCGTCCACGCCGCCACAGTGGAGGCTTCCATCAGGGTTGGGCACCCTAGATCATTTATACTTTGTCTTTTAATTTTATTCTATCATCATTTTTGTGACGTCACTGCTAGTTGGGGCTGAAAACCAGCGCTCGGTGTTTGCTGTGGTTAATCCACAGTGAACATCGCTCATTAAGCTGAGTCCCGACTAGTTTGTGATGAAAACCAGTGTTGTTATTTTGTAAATTTAAAATATGTGTATTTTTGTACACATGTGTTTTCATCACAAATACCTAAAGCATGTCTATATCTGTCTTTAAACAAGGCTAAAAAAAAAAAAAAGTAGTAGATAAGTGATGGGTAGGTAAGCCGTAACGGCCCACAGTGCTCTAGCATTGCAGAGGTTCACGAGGTGGACCGTAGCCTCGTGTATCTATCTTGCAATAAATAAATAATAATAAGGGGTTGTCCATTAATCACGTGAGGCTTGAAAGGGGGGGGAGGGGTTTGATAAAAATCACGAAAATAACACAAGGGGGAGGGGGGGTGTAGTAAGATATCTCGTGTATTTATTTTTTCGTCAAACCTGCATGATGCTTATCCAGTTGTTAGTGTTGAAGAATGTCTTGCTAATCCGTGGTCCGAGGACAATATACATTAAATATATTCATGTACTAGTACAATACATGTTTTTCCTATGATTACACTCTTATTATTATTGTTATGGCAATAAAAAAAACTTGCAACCTGGTGTAGACATTTTTATTATGGTCCTTAATTTCATAATAAAATAAGATTATAGTTTATACCTGTATTTAAATTAAGATAATATTCAGAAAATTTTAAGATTCGTTGTAGGTACTAAAAATACACATGATGTTGAGAAGGGGGAGGGGGGGTGGTCTTAAACCTCACTACGTATCACCGATGGGGGAGGGGGGGTTAAAAAATGCTAAAAAAAGATCACGTGATTAATGGACAACCCCTAAGACTACGTAGGTATGGAATAGCCACAAGCAAGTATTGAGCGTATCTACTTAGTAAATAGCCTCCTACTAAGTAGTATATATCCTATCCTATAATAGTATATTCTTAAAGTAGGAATGCCAAAATCTGTTACTCTTTTTTCCTTTCTTTTCTTTGGTCTTTGATTAGATTTTGGTATTTTTTTCAGGTGCGAATTTTTTTCTACTAGCTCGTAGTTATCCATTCTATACCATTAGATACTAATCTAAATAAGAGATAATAACTCATGAACCCAAAAGAAATAACATAGGTAGGCACTAGTTATTGTCTAGTAGGTAGGGACTAGGTAGGTAACCACTTCTACTATGCACCATTTTATCCTACTTCTGTTTTCAATAGATTCTCTATTGAGAAGATGAGGCAAAAAGCAGCTGTTTAGGTAATGCTACTTATATTCTGAACGCTTATGATTATTATAATAACTTTGTCCTATTTTCGTATTTTTTAGAAATACCTAAAATGCATTGCTTCTTGGGTTCGTATTATACCTAATTTTTTCAACTCATATCTATCTATTAAATAAGTAACCAGGCGTGTACTATTGATTATTATTGAATTATCTTAATATTTTCCTTTTTAGATGCATTTAGAGTTCTAAAGCTTTCGACAACCCTTTCCAACTGTAATACAAAACAATCTACTATCAATTTTCTGCTTGTTGCTTGGACAAATTTTACATTTTAACTAATTTTGTTATATGAAAAAAAAACGTAAATAAGTACTTGATGAAGTGTGAATTTTCTACCCAACTACCTACTTTAACTTAAACTAAACTAAATATAAACTTATCTATTTTAAGATAGGTACCTAATATTTTCCTTCCTTCGTTATTACGATTTTTTTTTATTTTATTATTTTTTATTTATAAAGTATACCTACCTATATAATTAAAATATCAAACTACCCATCATTAACTCGACCTATAATATTATAATGGTGATGTTGAATATCTTTGCTTTAACTATAAACAAGTTAAACATAAAACCGCAGTAAAAAAGATGTTAACATTTGAATAGGTATCTTTTCATAAAACTCTAGGTACCTAGTTCTGCATTTACCTATAATTTCATTTTATTGTTAGTTTAATAACTAGACATTTTATTTTATTGAAGGTGTCGAATCATTAAAATAAATAGGAAGATCTGATAGTCTATTTTCAACGCAGTCCCCTCTCGTATAGATCTCAGTACATTAACACCCACCTACTCATCTCATCTCCGGGCAAATGGCAGAATATAAAAATAAAGAAAATACAGTAAGACACTCGTAAGTCTAGAAGGCGGGCAACTGTCTACATAAACATAACTCGCACACGCCCACGGTCCAAACATTTCGTCCGTACCGAACCGATGCCATAAAATAAGACACCCGGCCGACCTAGAGACGCAACCGAAAAATCCAGGCTCTATAATTATGTTCAGCTACCACTCGATCTACCGGCAAGCCAATTTAAATTTACTGCGAACGCCGCACGTGTCCCACAAAACGAAATCCCACTACCGCAGAGAAACACGCACGAAAAAAAAATACATCGGCGGCGCCACCCCTCGTCGCTAGTGGCTGCTCCGCGGAACCACGCCCGTTCTGAACGCTACCCTTTCCGTCTCGTTCCCACGACCTGATGCCGGGTATGGACATCCTTGTCGGCAGCAGACCGAGGTTCGAAAACCTCTTCGTTATCGGCAGTACGCGTTTAGAAGTCGCGCGTTTCGGTGTGTTGCCGGTGACGCCGTGCGAAGTCGCCGCGCTGTGTCAAGTGAAGTGCCGTGTAGAGGTGCCGAAGTGGCGGGTTTCCTAGCCGCAGGACGGGGGGCCCATGCCCCCTTCCACCAGCACCACATTGGTAAAAGTTAGTGTCCTGTGCACATATTTGTAAAAAAACAGTTTTTGTCTATGATCACTTGGGTGGAACTGTGAATGTGCTTGACTATGCCATCATTTGGAGGTTATTTGTGTTTGTTATTGTTGTTTTTTTTTTTATTTTTAAATTACTAACATATTGGTTTAAGTTTATTGCTTTTACTTACCTGCTCACTCGTTTTGTTGAATTATTTATGCATTAGTATTTATTTTCTTTATTATTTATTGTAGATAATCACTAATACAGTTATTTACATGATTTAGTTTAGAAGTTTCTTAACTTGATAAAAATTGTTTGTTATTGTATGTAAAATAGTCCGCCATATATCACTAGATTTTCATAACAACAATGTTGATGCTGAGTCCATCGTTTGAAAATCAATACATCACTCTTGATATACCTACGTTTACACTCAACTTATATTTCATTAAAAAAGTAAAAAATAACTTTTCAACACGAAAAACGGAACAAATCTTAGGCCTAAACATGAAGTGTTAGGCCTAAAATGTAGTGCGTAAAGGAAAACCTAGAACTGATGGTTACTAACTGATTTTTTAATGTCATTACCTTTTCTTTTGGATTAATTAAATATTTTATTGTCGTATTGGAGAAATTATTTTTAAAAAAGCTTAATCTTGAATACAAGATAACATTATAAAATAAACAAATTCAGTATTGTAATTTGAAAGTCGAAACACAAAAAACCTACCTACTACCTGTATTAATAGGTAGGTAAGTAGGTTCAGGTACCTTATGTGCCTACATAGATGTATTTTCTTTGATTTTCATAGAATAATTTATCAAGAACTTTACTTTTTCTGTAATTTGAAGGTGCTTTCCATAACTACAAACTTTTTACTATTTTTTCGTTTGTTACCTTTGGGTCTTGATCAATTATTTTAAATAGATATTTTTTATTAAGATTGTATACCTAATGATAGCTAATATTGGGAGTTTGTTTCGGTCTTATATTTTATTTTTAAAAGAAACTGGATTCTTCTACTTCTAATATTTTTTTAATTTTTACTGTTATTTTTTTTTAATAATTATTTTCCTTAATGTTTTCCTGTAATCTCCTTGGTAGCTTCTAAGGGTTATAACTAGAAAAAAGATTCACGTTTAAAAAAAATGTTAGTTTGTTAGTTGTTTTAAATTTTATTTCCATGCGGCGAAATTTTTTGTACCATTTAAAAAGTTTTCCTAAAGATAGATAGTGTTAAAGACGGTTTTGTCAAACCATATTTAAGCAGAAAGACACCCGCGATAATCCTACTAAAAAACCAAAACAATCATCTTATTCTTGAACTTCAAAAAGTTTCATAATCTCTCCTTTATTTGTTGTTAAGCCTTTATTTCAATACTCTTTGTATTGTTTGAGGTTTAACGAAAAACAAATCTTGAAATTGTAATCCTCTAAAACTTTTTTGCAGTTATGCGGGTTCAAAGATATATTTAGTAAACCTTTTTTCGACTTAGACACCGATACTTCGCCAAACTGATTGTTCTTAAGTTTGTCTCTTGAACCATAATTACTTCTCTCCAGAATCTGCAAAATAGTCTTTATGGTCGCTCGCGGAAATTTCGTATAAGCTTGTCGCTTCGGTCTCTAATAAAAGTTTCATACATTTCTTACAAAAGTTTGAGAATAGTAAAGATTGGGCTCGGTGGCGTAAGGTAATGATGATGACATTTTATAAATATCTATATCAATATCTAATTAATCAAAACTATACCAGCGACTGAATGAATATTCGAAATAATGAGCAGCTACAATAGTAGTACAATTACCTACGTACATTGAAAATTCACAAGACATACCTACAAAGTTATAGGTACCTTGGCCTTTATTAGTTCAGACAAACCAAAGCAATCAATTGAAACGACGTCCATATAGGCACCTAGTCTAGGTTGCCTACTGAGTAAATTATTTTCTGTGGTAAAAAACAATAAATGTTCTTATTACCCGGATCCTGGCGGTCCGACAAATTGGTTCAGTGGTTTTAGCGTAATTGGAAAACAAATAGAGAACGCTTTTAATGTTTGCAATGATCTTGCTTTCTATATTGAAATGAAGCAAAGAGATTATTGTTTTCAGTTTTTGTAGTAGGTACGTACTTTACTTTCTCGTGGGTATTGTTATAAACAACCTCATCAAATATTCGAATTTTGAACATAGACACAGAATTTATTAAAAAAAAAGAAAATTTAATTACTGTTTTCTCGACAAACAAACCGAGATTCAATTGCTGAATATGAATGAAGGTGTTCCGCACCTACGTCAGCTTCGAATCAGTTTCTGCTTTTTAAGTGGCGAGACTTAGATACAAAAAAGAGAGTAATAAAACCTTTTTTAAGCAATAAAGATGAGAAGAATGTTCATCAAATCCTCCAAAATATCTAACGTCTGCTATTAATGTCTCAGGAGAACCAAGTTATTCCAGCACCATAATATCACTGTCTGTAAAACTTGTAGTGACCCGTAGTGATTTTTACTGTTGCAACTTTGAAAGAGCTTCCCACGTGAACAGAATATTTTTTTCCCTAACAGACCTTTTGCATTATTTACTGACTTGAATTTAATTATTTATTACACATAGAGAGAATGCCTAGGATCATCTTCCTTCTGTTTATATTATTTAATCCGTTTGTTGTTTTGCGTTGTTTTGCACAATAACAATGATGCGGCTCCTGAAAAACTAACCTTAGGTACTGTCAAAATATGTTGAAATTTATAAAGTTTAAAAAATTAAATTCGTAAAATTGCACCTAAAATGTGTCAAAAAGTCTAAATGTGAATAAGTAGCGATGCACAAAGGATACGAATTAAGTCATAATTAAGTGAGCAAACAACAATGAACTTGAAAGGAAGCAGTGTTTGCACACAATGCCACTATTTACAATTAAATCGATTTATTTCCTTGAATGTCATGACTTTTGCTTTTGATGTAGATCACCTGGTTCCCTGGCGCGTAAAGGTGACATTCAAGTTTTGCACATATTATCTGACAACATGCGTTAAGGGTTCTTAACAGAAAAAAGAGGTTCTTGATTCGATTACATTTTTTCTGTGTAACTTAAATATTTTTCCCAATAAAACCCGTTCTTATGGTTCTCATTTTAACTATCATTTTAAAATAATAGTTAAAATTAATTGCATAGCAGGAGGAATTTGGCTTATTTTATGTTAGATTAATCAAAAGCATAATCATTCACTTTGCCAGTAAAACGTCACATGTTTAAATTTTAGAAAATTTCATCCTCAAGAAAATCTAATGACAACTAATTCGTGTAATATTTTCTGATAATTTAAAACTTTGAATAAATCCTTCTTTTTTGAGTGACTACGTGAAATGAACTGTGAATCATTAAATCTCAGCGGTTTCGAATCTCGCGTTGTTTCCAAATATTACTTTTAACTTTTAAGCCCTGTTACGAAATAAACGGCGCGCGACCAATCGTACGACTCAAAAACGTTGAACAACCATTTATGTGGCGACCTTCATAAATTTAACTAATAAATGTCACACGTTCAAACGCGACGCGACCAACAAAAAAATACATGTCACGGAAAAAAATCACATGTCATTTTAAAAAATACATGTCAATTTTAACGCTTTTCGTGTAATTGTTGTAAAATTATGAGCCGTTTATTGTTTATTGAGGTGGGTATAATAATAACATTCATGTTACACGTATAGTTCTAAGTTATTTGAGTTTCGCTTGGTTTGCAACTTGCCTAGAGTGGCAAATTTTAAAGACATGTTTTTTATTTACACATTTTCAAAATATCGTTGCTTTGTAATGACCAAAGTTTAAACTATTAAGGTTAATTAAACAAATACCATTACTTATATATGCATTACGCATTAGTTACATGACTTTTAATCATAATAATACATAATATATTACCTATGTTACTTCATTTAATAACCACTTAATAATCGGTACCTAAACAATAAGGTAGGCCATAATACAATCGGACAATAAAATTGTTAACCAAATGTAAAGTATTCAGGTAACTTGGTTTTTAATCTTACTTAAAAACGAAATTCGTGTCCTAAATAATTAATAAAAATATCTAAAAAATTGAATTACGTCCAGAGATGATTGATAAAGCAGACTGACTTATTCAAAGATACTTTAAAAATATAAGAAGCTTATACTCGTAGGTATATAATAGGCATGAAACTAAATACGCGCTAAAATATCATTTAATGCTTTGAAAATTCAATTACTTAATTCCAATACCATTTAATAGAAAATAGAAGCGATGAAAACCTAAACAAAACGTGATGAAAATGAAAACTCATTCTTCGTATTTTATAATATTCCTTGGAATCACCCACTGAAAACTTGATTACTGTAGCTGCAACGCTATAACATTATGTCAATAAAATTTTATTCAAACCTAAGTTTTATCGATCGTAAAACTCAATCCCATTATGTTGGTAGTACGTTGCTACCAATTTTATGGTGGTACTATTGTCGAGGTCATATGTTTACTTACAACTTCCCTGGAGCGTTGCTTTGAATCTGTAAATTTGAAAGTTACGGCCATTTGAAATACGGTCGAGCTTGCAAAATCATTATGAACCTTGTGAAAATAATCATCAATATGTTATTGTTGTTATAATCAAGGAGAAAATGAACTTAGGTTCTAATATAAAACATAATTAAAATGATTCCTATTGAAAAGGAAGCAAGGCATTCTTAATAGTGTTTTAATATTTTATGACATTGCTAATTATGAAATGTATGTTTATTATAGCTATATCTATATCTATCCATGTTCTTTCTATAATAGACACATTTTTAAAAAATATCGAAGAATATTACATGGTTGTTTCAAATTGAAATTTAAATCATTAAATTCAAGAAAGACTGAAAAATATTGGAATTTTACTTTTTATTTATACCTACTACCTATAGGCACTTTTAAAAAAACCTTTTATTTAATTAATGCACAGAAAACAAAGGCGATAAAAATGACTTTGAAACAACCATAGTTTGAAACAACTGTACCTACTCCTTAAAAGTTAGCTTCAAGTACTGTATGTTTCAGGACGAGGAGAGGCAGGCGGCGCGATGGCGTGCGCCGGCTGCGAGAAGCCGATCCTGGACAAATTCCTCTTGCACGTGCTGGAGAGGGCCTGGCACGCGGCCTGCGTCAGGTGCGCTGACTGCAGAGCCCCGCTGTCCGATAAATGTTACTCTAGGGACAACAAGCTGTTCTGTCGGAATGATTTCTTTAGGTAAATTCAAGAATTTAATACCACTTCTTCTTAAATATGCTCTTATTTTTGGGCAGGAGGAAATCGCTGGACTTCGACCTACCCCCCAGTTGGTTGTATGTAGCGGTTGAACCGCACTAAAGCCTACTACCGCTCATATTCAGCTCTATTTTTGTATACATTTTCGTTAATATTCTTTACCATCCATAATCTTGAGTTCTCCTTCTCTTCCTTCGTTCGCTTCATTTCGTTTTACTTTACTAAAAACCAACTGGCCCGTGCAATTTCGTCTGCATCACAAAGGTCCTCTCTTTCAGTTCGTTCAAAGAGCGTTTGCGACGTAAGCGCAAAATAATATGTTTGTTTACGACGCCACATCGAAAACCTCTGAAATGACTAGTGTTTCTCTACTAAATTTTACATGTATGAAATCTAATATATAAAATTCTCGTGTCACGGTGTTCGAACTTGAACTCCTCCGAAACGGCTCGACCGATTTTGTTGAAATTTTTTGTGCTTATCCGGTATCTATGAGAATCGGCCAACATCTATTTTTCATCCCCCTAAATGTTAGGGGTAGTCCACCCCTAATTTTTTTTTTATTTTTTCGACGCAGACGAAGTTGCGTGCGGCAGCTAGTATATTATAAAACTGTCTTTTGAATTCTAAATATAAGTATTTTTTTAAAAAAACCGCATCAATATCAATAACGTAGTTTTCAAAATTTAAACATTGTTTAAATCTGTTAAAATGTTAACTCTAATTTTCGGTTCTGAATTATTTTTATTAGAATTAAAAAATACAATAACTATGCAAAAGAACTAACAAAATAATGCCTCTCTTAAAATGCAAGGAACTAGCAATTTCTACCGTAGTTATGCGTTTTATTTTCGCACATATAAATACAAATGACAGTCTCACCTTACATTTTATTGTTCTTGACCATAGTGTTTTTGCGTCCAGCCTAGCTTCGAATGTTAAACTTATAGGTTATGAGATGTTCATATAGGGTTGCCAATTTATTTTTTAATCAATCGATTTTAGAACCGTTGTTAGAAATATCAAAATATACCTAATGTAGTTATCTACTTTTTATATCTATAACTTGACTAATTTATTTCTAAATGTTTTGTTCTTCGAAGTCGGTAAATAGATAAATTTGAAAATATGTTTTAAATTGAGTAAAAAATAATTATAAGACCTACGTAGCCATTCGAGATATTCCTTTAAACGCCAATCAAATAAAATTGTGTTAAGATAATGTTTTTTGTGGGTAGGGTCAGATCATTTCAAATATGTTTTTTTTCTAAATTTGTAAATTAATTTTCAATGTTCAGTGGATCAACTCTGATGTCCAGGTATTTACTTTACTATTTTCAATATCCAATGTCAAATTCTTATTTGTTCATATTTGGTACAACATATTAAATTTTTCAATTATATAAGAAAACAATTTTTTTTCATTATATAAGTCAATTAACTTTACAGGAGTAAACTCAATTTTGTCAAAATGAAACTGTTTATTTTTTCACTAGTTTTATTAGTATGGAAATATTTAAATATGTCATGCATTACAATGTTGAGGTAAAACTAAAATGGACGTATAGGTAGGTACCTGTGCCCTAATGTATTAATCCACTGCAACTTTAGAGACCCATGATAATAATATGAAAACCACTGAAATCCATACTGAACAGACTTATTACACATTAGTAAATAATTATAAGTAAAACCTAATTCTAAGTTCATCGAATATATGTTCTATAGACGCCATAATTGTTCACTTTACAAACCCATTTATTTAGATATTAAGTTTTTATTAATAAATTTATTTTCATTTAATATTAACTTTAAATTTGTAATTACAAAATATCGTTAAACGTTTAATCAATACATGTATATAAATAATTTACTCGATTGTTCTCGATTTCATCGTCCTACTAGTAGTTTAGATACTCTTCAGCTCAAGTCCAAACAATACTAATGACCTTACTTACCAACTAAACCACTTTTAAACTTCTGACGCATAAACTATTATGTTATAATAATGCCGCACTGAATTTTTATTAACTTTCTTAAAATTGTGCGCCAAACAAGTACTATTATTATTTGTTGATAATTAACGGAATAAAAAAAACAATTGTACGAAACTCACGGAACTATTTGTTTGTTTTCGTAGTTGATTTGACGAGTTCATTTGGCGACATTCCGGCTTCCTGAAGGTAAATGACGTCATTTCCGCCGGTTTCTCACCCTGTCATTATTGTGTTAGCCCTGAATTGATGTTCTCAGTTATTAGAGGGAAGTTGAAAATGATTCTAAATTTAGTTTAACGACTTTTTATAACTATTATTACGTGTGTAACATGTGTGTAAATTTGTCATGTAAATTGTTTTTTTGGGTATTTTTTCTTTTCTTATTTTTAAACCATGTTTTTGTCCGTTTTATACCAAGGTAATTAAAATTGATGTTCATTTATTTTGTTTCATAAAATTACTTTTCGATCTGTGTTGAGTGACGTTGTTTATAATTTAGCTGCAATTTAACTCTGTCATTTGATTATTTATCGATGATCTCAAACGACGATCGCAAAACCATTAACCATTTAAAATAATATTTTGCACATTTGTCCATAATATTGATTCTCGAAGTGGATGCACCTGTCGCAACTCAATTTCACGTGCCACGAACATAAATCGATCCTGTAAATAATTATTCGAGGGCCCGTGACCCTGAGGGCATCACAAATTTCGTTAAGGCTATAAAACCATTTGAAACGTTCATTGAATTTAAAATTGCTTTGGTAGTAAACGAAGACGCTTCACTTACGCCACTTTGGTTTCGATTTCAAGTAACATATATTTAGAAAAAAGAAATATTAAAAAATATTTTAATAATGTTGAATGAAATTTGTGTTTAGTACCTACTGTCTAAAAAAAACGGTAATTTATATCTTCGTCATAAAATTGCAACAGTACGTGTAAGCTTTTTATAATAATCTATGGTCATAAACTAAGCTTTAGAAGTAAAAATATGGCGCATAAAGCACATAGTGAAATGGAAGTAAATTACCGTTGTTGTTTTTTCTATACTTAATAGGTAGACCACGTTAGTGCAAATTTAAAGCTATAAACCATTTTTAGACTGATACTTTTGTTTAATCCTCAAACCACGTTGAGAAAAACGAAAAATTAAACTTTTAGTTAACAAACATCTCAATAAATAAAGATATTAATAATGATTTTAGATAGTTTTAATAATATTGTCTTGCATAAAATCTAAATAATTTTTTCTAGAATTAATTGGAAATGATAAAAATCTAGAAATTTACAAAAAACATTAATCTATGTATACGCCAGTAGTCGGCCATGTTATACCTACTACAGTAAAACTAGTTTCAATTTTTCAATTTCTTCTATTTTTTAGAAAACTTCTTTCATTGAAGTGGCTCAGTGTCAGAATCAAACGTTCAGATCTAACTTCATGTATTATTCATGCGGCCTACATCGTTTACGTTAATGAACTAAGCAATAAGTCATTGCGATGATAAAATAATAAAAAAGGTGCAGTGACTTGTTAAAGCGCTCTTGTAGATTGATGATAGCATTTTATTTATTTGGTTGTTCTTGGGATAAAAAAATTAAATAAAAATGAAAATTTTGATATATTTTCCTTTTGACATAGCTTTATTGTCTATTATTTCAAGTACAGATCCTTTAAACAAAATTGCCTATAAGAATGATCTGTGCTATAGGAACGTACCTATAGTTTGAGGCAAGAATAAATGCACTCTGACTTTTAGAAAGAGAGCAGTTCATAGCTTCGAATTTATAGAGCGCTTTCGCTATTAGAATCGCACAAAGCTTTGTGACATTTATTGTCAGTTGTTCTAATTAAATTTAACATATATTATAATATAGAGTTGTTATAATTCTAAATATTTTAGCATAATTTCCTAAAAGTCGGTGTGCATTTATTCTTGCCCCAAACTATACTCTTTGAATTAGTTACCTAATTTATAATCATACAAGATACCTGCTTTGAGATAGGTACTTTAGAATTTTAGATTATCGCCATGAAAACTTTTAATTTATAGGGAATAGAGGTTAAGGTATTAACACCGGCAATTTTACAATCTAACAATACGTAGTCAATCAGACATTTACGATCTTCATCTTGTCTAATGATGATCATCGATTATCGTAGCCCTTAATGGTTTTCGTTAGGTAGCCGCATAGGTTAGGTAGGTTAATCGATATTATTACAACAATAGATACTATGTAAGTTCTCGACAAAGAAGACCCTAAAATCAGGGTGGATCTGTAACTTTGGACAATCTGACGTGACGGTGAATGACCTGTCGAAACACAACTTAGCACCATTTTTATTTTTTGGATCTGTTAAACTTTTTTTTCTGGCACTGTATGGACAACGTAAGACTATCGTTGCGGACTTCCATACTATTATGAATTTATTTTTTATCCAATTCCTAAAATAAAAGTGGTTCTAAGTTTTATTTCAAAGGGCCATTCACCCCACGTCAGATTGTCCAAAGTTACAGATTCACCCTGTATTATACAGTCAAATCAGGAATAAAAGTACGTAACAAAAATAAAGTTTGAATTGCGAAATTGTAAGTAGTTCCCATCAAAGTATAAGATATTAAAATAATATTTTTAGTATTTCTATTAACCTTTATAAATACGTACGTGAACGTTTTATTAGTCATGAATTATACATTTTGCTAGTGTTTTTATTATGGATGATGTGTTAAAAATAAATTAACTATGATTATAATTTTCATTACGTACTTTTGTAGGTTAAATTATGAAAACGTTAGCGTTAACTACACTTATAAATATTATCTATTTATGTGTCTGGCAGGTCAGTGGCAGGTATTATATTATTTTTGCAAATAAAAATTATTTTGTTCAAAACTCATAACTTATAAGTGTGTTACAGTAGTGACAGTAGGTAGGTTTAGTTTAAAAACCAACATACATTACACATATTTTGTTTTAAATAAATAAGACGGGAAGTTCAAAAAATAGGATCATTGAAAAGGTTTTTCGGTAGAAGATAGATTATAATGGGTAGTTCAGTCTCCGATACATACGTGATTAATATTCAGTATTATTCAAAAATCACATCGCAAAAGTATAAAATCAAACAAATATGTAGAACAATTTATAAAATTAAAATATCTTCAAGAAATTTAACCACAACCGTAGAAGTCAGTCTTGACGATTTTTAATCCTATTAATATTAGAAAAGTTTTTAACATTTTATAATATGTTTTTTAGAAAATCATGCAAATCCGCTTAAGAGATGTGAAGTCGATATATTTTGGTTGGTAGATAATATTGATATTTTCATCTGCTATTTTAGTCCTACGTAATGATTTTTTGTTTAATATTTTCACATAGTATAATAGTTGTCAAAATCTCCTAAGATAGATTAGGTAGAAGTTAAGCCTTTGAATAGGTTTATTACTAAATCACACTAGATTTTCTTAACGGAAATAAGAGAGATTACACAGAATCTTTAGGCATAGATTTATACCTAAAATAGATACCCATATGAAGAAGCGATTATGCCTATTTATATGAAAGGTCAGAAGTTTCATTGCAAACATAGCTATAAAGTTTAATTCATGTTAGAAGTTGCTGTTGTGGATATTCATCACCACTAACCTACTTACACAGTCTTTAAAATAATATATTAGCGGGCCAAAGTTGAATCAATCACAGTGACCGATTAGCATTCATTAGTTCGCTACTACACACGAGGTTTTTACACATAATTCTCTGTTATACCATATTTTTTTGAGAACATTAATAACGTTGATTTGCATAAGTCTCTCGACTGTCGTTTGAGGTAAATGTTTAAACGCGGTAAAACTTTCGACGGTAACGTGCCGCCGACCTAGGGTTGTACCTTGGAAAAAAATATCACAAAAACGTAAATTATAGGATTATATAAAAAGTACCCAGAAAAAGTAGCTTATAATTAATTATTAATAGTTGGTAGATAATGATTAATTGCGTATAGTTTTAATGCTATTTAAATGAGTTACACGAAAACCATTAAAAACAATTTTACATAACAGACTTACCTACGAGTATTAGCCACTAGGTAAGTAATATATAGGTAATTTTGTTGACAGTAAAACTTTTCATGATCAAAATCTATACTTATTTATAAGTTTAGTAACTACCTATCTATAACAATAAACTTCAAAAATCTCTAGTTTATATTCATTTATTATGATCGATTATGATTTTGATATTTACTAGACTTATGGCAAGTTGCATTGTTGCTATTTAACAATATTAATATATGAATTTATGTTCGATACACTGACAAAAGTAGAGGATTACTACTGACATTTTGACGCAGTGTTTTCAAGTAAGAAAATGAAAGAAAAATTTAATGTTTTATATTGCATGACAGATATACGAGTCTACTGCCCACCTGATGGTAAGTGGTTACCGTCGCTCATGAGCTTCTGTAATGCTAATCAAATTAATATTAAAGCTCATACTCAACTCAATACAGTTGCAATTAACTTAAAGAAACTTAGTAAAAACAAAAAAGTTCATGTTTACATTGATCTTTGTTCAGTTACATGTGCATTTCTTTTTTTTTATTTTTTTAAATGGCAACCCTAGTATTATCTCAAAGTGATGTCTAGATTATTATGAATATTAATTAGACGTAAAATATTCGAATGTTTTGCCATAAATTTTGAGCTTACGATTTAATTGTATATTTTTAGCGCAACATCCTGGTTTACGATTACCGAGAATTAAGGTTTATGTCACTGTAAATTTAACGTGACTTTTCGAGATTTCTTATTGTTTGGTCCCGCCCTAGTTCTACATTTGAGAACTTTAATGATTCCTACCTCATATTAATGTTATGTTTAGGTACTAGTTACTTTTCTACTTTTGCTGTCTATTTATCTTATAGTGTCTGTCAAAATATTTTCGTTATTATAGTGAGCTCGTAAAATCCAAAATGTAGCATTTAAATAAAAAATAGGTAAACTAAAGTTACGATATGTTCCTGTTGTAACTAAATTGGTAACATACACGTTACTAAGGTCACAGCAGATCTTTATTGTTATTGTAGCATGTTAAAATCGAATTAATAAATGTTTTATTGTCCAGGCGATACGGAACGAAATGCAGTGGCTGCGGTCACGGGATCTCGCCATCGGATCTCGTCAGGAAGGCCCGAGAGAAGGTCTTCCACCTCAATTGCTTCACCTGCCTCGTCTGCAGGAAGCAGCTGTCCACGGGCGAGGAGCTGTATGTGTTGGACGACAACAAGTTTATATGCAAAGAGGATTATCTCGCGGGAAAGGCGCCGACCCAGCACCGTGAGTCTTTGTTATGCATATTATGTGTGTTCGGTCCATGAGTGGAGGCAGTTACAGAGTACTAATTTTATAGTGTCTGTGTCGGTAGCTAAACTTTAAATACTGAAGACATGTGTTGTTACGTATTAAAATTTATCGATGATTGGATTGGTTGGATTGCTAAAACAGTAGGTATTATTAGATTAAATTATGAGATGTGTGATGTATTTATTGGAATCGATCAGAACTGTATTATTACAAAACCGTTTATCGTGAATTATTGTTTTTTTGAGTAATCCCGTGAGTTAATTTTATTATGAAATATTTAAATTAAACTCTGAATTATTGATCTTAAACAGATCATTGGTGTGATTTTATAAGATTTGCCACATTGTTCAATGTCAAATCAATTAACCTTATCAGCGGATCATAAGTCTCGTGGGAGTTAAATCCAGATCAAATTAACGTAAACTTAAAGTATTGTTTGAAAAATACAATATTTAAAAAATAATTTATAACATGTTTTTAACATAATTACCTAAATTTAACATCTGACGATCCGCATACCTATCGTATATTATACCGTAATATAGAGACACTGTTAGTCTGTAAGAAACAAACTCACAAAAATTATAAAATATTGTTAAATTATTCCGTGAAAGGTGTTCAACAATCCGTTATCTACTTTCGTTTATAGATTTGTATATGCTGACATTATTATAGGCTGTCGATAAAATAATATGAGATTATTACGTGAGTATAATTTTTATACATATAACGTTATGAGATACGTTAAAATTTGAAATTTTAATTTGTATAAGACGTTGGAATTAGTACCTGTAGTACTTTTATAATTAAGGTAAGAGTTGTCATGGGTTAAACTTCAGGACATCAGAATGATTTACCAATATAATTCCTAAGTTATTTTTATGTAGTAGTTTTTAGTAGTTGAGTTTCCTTATATCCTTGCACAATTGTTTTTAAGTAGATGGTTGAGGGGAGTACGGTTTTGTGAAAGGCAATTGTGTCGAGTGTATGGCGACACTGCAGGTCAATGTCGCAAAATAAATTAACTAGATCGATTTGAAAAGAGCTCTTGTCCGCAAACTATAACCACATTATTGACGCAAGTCCAATCAAACATCGACACACGACATCGCGCTAACAATCGAGCCAATGTTGCCGCATTAAAAAATAAATGAGGTCTTTTATTGTCCTCGGCCGTTTTCGAAGTCGAACGTCCGCAGAATAATTACCTTTTCTAAAACATGACCACGTCTCGTTCAATTCTCGAACGTGACATGTGAGAATTGCATTTTAAATTTGAAATGCGTTTTTTTATTGTTTAAGAACGTATCATGGCAACAATAAAACGCTCGGAGCACCCATTTCGAAATCGAATTTTTCGATCAATACGAACCGTAACCGAAACTGAGTTAAAAAAGGGAAACAAAAACTCGGAGGCTCTGGATAAAAAGCCAACCGCATTACACATTAGCCACGTCTCCACGCGGTAGTGCTATAGACGGGTTTTTTACTTTTTTCATTTACTGCTTTGTCGACGGCGACACCTCGACGTGAGCCAACGAAAAAATCGACTCGTAGAATTACGAGATCGTGAGTTTAGGAGTACAACGAAGTACAAATACATACCTACAAATATTTTGACTGCAGAGATCGCTATCGAACTACCTACTGCTTCATGCACGATGAATTTACTTAACACTTTATTGCCGGAATTTCTGGTTTAAGCGATTAGTAGGTTCGTATAATTTATTCGCGGCTTCTGTTCCTTTGGTGGCTTTGAATATAGTTGTTCTGGTAACGAGGTTAATACTATTAGTGGCAATTAGCATTTTATTGTCATTCATTTTGTGATTAAGTTTGTTAGTTTACGAACGTTTGTTTCGTTGCAGTTTTTATTATGTTCCTGCATGCTAGTTAATGCAATTTACACTAGTGTATAAAAGTACCCTGAAACCATAACATTAAAACCCAGTTTTTATGTCGAATCCACATAATTGCAATAAAATTATGGCAAAGAAATTCCGCAAAACATTTTGTTCGTAATATAAAAGTCTTAAAACAATTTACAATAGTAAAAGTCAATTTATGATTTAGGCTATTTAATGTTATTTTAATTCAACACAAATGTTGTGTTTGAAACAATTTGGGTGTGTGCACAACATGTGGACGCCCCGGGCATTGCTCATCTTTGCACAGCGTAATTTTCCACTCACAGCAACGGAAAATATCTACATTTAAATGAAGACTACGTCTTTAAAAATATATATATTCACACTACATTTAAAATAGCAACTTAAATCGCAATTTATAGCTACTCGTAGTGAAGAATAAATTTAAAATCGATTATTTAATTCGGCACATGTTGCGGTTTAAAGCGTTCGGGCGTGTGCGCTACATGTGTACGCCCGCGGCGCCGCCCGTGTTTGCACAACGTAATTGTGTTCATACATTGTAGAGCGCAGCAATACTCCACAAATAAATATCTCACGGGAATACTCGTGCTGAGGAAGTCATAAAACTTTACTATCTATTTAAAGGTTATTTCAATAAAAATGTAATTTAAAAGGAGCCCGACAAGTCTGAAATGGACAAAATATAAAAATTATTGAGTAAAAAACTTAAAATATTGTTTATGCACGATGTACCTAAGCAATAATATATTTACGAAAGCTTTCATCCACTAGATACCCTAATAGTATTTTTTCCAATGAAATAGTAGTAATACACCTGTATTATCTGTGAAATGCGTAAAAGGATTAACATTATTTTTGTTATTCTAGTTGATCTATGTGCTCCCCGTTCTTTTGATAAAGAAAGCCGTTTCTAGAAAGCTCGAAACAGCTAGTAAAAAACTCATCGCAAGCTTCATTTAAACTGAGTCCAAGGTGTGAATATGAATTCATCAAGTATATTGAGAAAAAGCCTCCATATGAAACATCCGTAGAGTAATAAATTAACGAATTACACATTTTTTATACAACAATCGAAGGGTTTGTGATTTGGGTGTCACGGTTTTTGTGCGTGTTACGGAAAATTAGATTATTCACTCATTTCGCACATTTACGCTTCTATGTGCTGTGAAATTGATAGATTAAATCTTCAGTACCTACTAGTAATACAGGCATATTTGAAACTGAAAATCGAATCACGAATCTGGATATGATTTTTTGTGCACAACTTACAATAACAACGGACAAATTTTTAACACCTCGCTTTTTTCTCGGTAGTTTAAAAATAGTTTAAATCACAATACAGTTTTAGACATCGAACTCATATTTCATTGGTAGCAGTAGTTTTATATTATGTTGCTATGGGCTTCTTTATAATTTCAGTTGGCTTGTGAGCACTTTTAGAATCTAATATGAAAATATGCTGTGTTCTGACTTACAGTAATTTATTTAAGTCTACTTTACTTGACTAGTGAATATAGTTTCAGGCATGATCCTCTTCGGTTTTTAAGGTGGTATTTTGCAGAAGGTGTGAGGTGAAGAATGGTGGTATTGTGTGACACATTCTGCAAAATATCACTCTTTCTCCAACACTACTTGGCTAATTCATCCCAAACAAAAAATAATCACTTTTTTTTACTTTCTTTACAAAGGGATCATAGCGATAAAATCACCATCTGAGTCACCCTTCAGTTGCACGCTACAGATATGTGTTCGGCAAACAGAATCGTTTCCACTAGCTGCACCGAGCCCCGGGGTAGATTAGACCCAATGCGAGGGTTAAGAAGCTTACGTGGTTATTGATACGGTTAATTCGAAATTGCGAAATCGTCTCGTTCGAAAATTCATAATGTGCTTTTGTTTTATGAATGGGCCGGTCTTAATTGAAGTGGTTTTTGTTTGACTGGGTCTTATAGCTTATTTAGATAAAGTACATATCGTGATAAAAAGTGACGCATATATTTTTTTATTCTACTACTCAAAATAACAATTTAAAAGAATAAAATTCTCGTTCATCAATACAAAATTTCCAAAAAAAGAACATCACATTGGTGACATCGACAGCACATGAAACTCCGTATAGATTCACCATCATATTATTATACAGATTCTCTTAATACAATTGATACATACGTCATGTTTATCTATACATCCTTCCTCCAGTATCTGTCCGGTGCAGACGCCCGGGACCCGGCTGTGAAACTCGATATCGCTTATCAATCACACGCACTCGCGGGGACGCCAATGAAAAGCTTCCTCTTTGTATGCTCCTTTTTGACTTATTATAATATTTATTTGTATGACAATATTTGCTGGATACTTGTTGTGATTGTGTGGAAGTGTTAGCGGGTTAAGTCGTGTAGTATGATCGGATCTTGCATGCGAGTGGGTGGCCAAATTAGAGATGACGAATTTCATTACAATCAATACACTAGACATCGTATTAATAATTGCACTAAATATAATTTATAGTTCTATCGAGAATGTAGGTCACACTAATTATAAACAAGTAGGAAATTCCCGAAAAATATATCTGGGTTCATTTTATGGCACTGTCTTTAGATTATCAAAAATAATTATTTTCAAAACAAGAATACCTATCCATTGTTACGAAAAAAACAAAATCCAAACGCGAAAGCATCAGATGCACTTGATCCATAAAAATAACAGATCGACATAAACGCAACATTAATAACATAACTGCTTACGTTTCCCCCCGGAGATGGAAGGGTGCCGCCCTCCGCAAATACGCCTGAATCCACGCTCCTGGCTGTTTGCTCTGCAACCGATAGGAGAGACTCGCGGATCTGTTGTTGTTTGAAATGAACACGCACTGACGCCCTTTCGATTATGATCGCCTGGTACTTTTTCGTTTTTGCCTTGTAAATTTCTTTGAATAAAATAAATATGTAAAAGAGTACCTACCTAATAATTAGTTGGAGACCCTTGTAGGAAGTTTAATAAAAAAAAAAATCGAAATAGAAATTAAACTCCCAAAAATAATTCTCAATAACTTAAAAAAAATATAAAAATCATAAAAAATATAACTTAAAATATGTAATTTATTAACTACAAATTAAAAACTATCAACAATATGACTGCGCTTTTACCTATACATTTTCAAAAAAAGTGAATTTAATTTAATAGTGTTCTGTTTTCATTTTCGTATTATAAAAGAGAGGGTAATAAAAACTTTAATCGTGACTAAAATTATAGACAGAATGAAATACGCTGATATCCAATACTAATTCAGATAAATTCAATTTAGTTTTTCTTCGAAAAATCTTTCAAGATGTTCAGTGAAACCAAAAGAAATACACGATCGTGATGAAGAATAGGTAACTTAGCAAACAAATACCAATTCGAAGTCGTCGAAAGTAGACCAACAAATTATGCTTCGTGATAAAATACGAATGCAAACAGAAAAAAATACTGTCTTCGTACATTAACTTCGAGTAAAGAACAAAGTTGTGTAGATTCTGCATTTCCGGCATCGCTTCGCATTGTCATCGGCAGAGTTCACTTGTAAGTTAGAACATGTACATTGTACAGTCACGCACTCAAGTCCGTAGTTGTACGTACAGGCACGTAGTACGGTGGCCGAAGAGCGTGGAATGGAGGAGACCGATAGAATCCCATTTCGTCACCACCCTCCCTCCCTCTCGCCAGGAGCCGACGAGGGCGAACCATTATTCCTGATTCTGCATCCGACACGGCCCGATCGAGTAATATCGACGGTCGTACCTTTCTTTTTACTCCTTAAATACGCTGTACAGGAGTGACAGCATGATTATTTTTCACAATGAATTTAATAGAGAGAGTTCTTGTGCTATTAGGTGAGGTTGTGTTTGAAATTCAAGAAACTGACAAGGAAATGTATATAGGTACGTCGTTGGTGTTTCGAATAATCTGTACAATTCGCTCGATTCACATGTTATTACTTTACACGTCCGTGCAGCCACTGCGATTCCTTGCTCGGACTTGTCTGCCCATTAATTTTTATACATCGTTAAAACGATCGATAGGTAGCGTGCTCGTAAACTGGCCGCACTAAACGTTTATGTCCGAGTTTTATGATGTTTTAATGTAGCGTTTTTGAAAGCTCGCGAGTCCCGAGTTTCTATTTTATATGGACTCGTGGAATAGAATTATAGGCAGTAAAACATGTCGAGATGCGCCTTAACTCCCTAACGGCTCTCGAGATTTTTGCTGTACGTTACATAAAAGTAATGTTACGTTGAAGAATTTATTGTTAATCGCACAACGTCTCTGGACATAGACCTGGTGTTTTTATTTTACTTTAATTTATTGCTTTTTTATTCGTTGTAAATAACTTTTTAATACCGTGCTTGATTGGCCTTGCGTACTGTTGGAGGAAACCTTTAAATTCGAAATCTACAAATTCGTAAAATTAGTGACAGCGTTTACGAATATGAAGACAGCATAAAAAACCTAATCGGTCAACGATTTACAGCGTCAGGAGCGTACCTCGAGGGCAAATTATCGATAATCGACAGACTAACCAAATAGCCGGTGTCGATACAAGTTATCGACAGTAATCGGTATAATCACTAGTGCCGCGCGATTGTTGCCGATCGCCATTACTGGACGTGCGTGGCGTTTTAAAAATAATCCATAATAGCCTGATCTACGGCACGAAGAGATCCCGTAGACGACCTGACTCTAACATACTGGGGTCACCGACGACTTTTTGTAAACGCTTATTATTGAAATTATTATTTATTAGCTGTAATTGTCGGTGACTTTTCGAGGGTTAAGTCCGACGTTTAGCGCAATTTGGACGGCCCGATATTCGGAGGGTTTATTAGTAATTGTTAGTTGTCAAACCGCGGAGGTCTAATTGTGTAATTATTGCGAGTATGATTTTTGAAATAATGTTTCCTGTCGGGTTTTGACTGAAAGCATTCTTGAGCGATTTGAAAGCAATGATTTTTTGACAATAAAACAGTATTATTCGATCTTTTACGTCGATATACCTTACGATTTACGATGGTCGAAAGCAACAGTTCGAGTCGGGCGGTTGTTTGAAAAAAGAAAAGTTGATCTTTTTTCAAAATTATTATTTCTCTTTCGCGCGGTGGTATTGTGCTCGGGTAAATGGCGTGAAATTGACGGGTGGTCACTGGTCAGCATTTGTTGGCATTAAGTCTGAATACATTCGATTCTTAAGTTCAACAAACTGCCCTTGTTTCGTCCTGATCATGTTGTTACAATATTAAGGACACAGGTTACGCAACCGTGACCTTTTTCGATTTGAAATTCGAAACAGTCGACCT
Organism: Trilocha varians; assembly: GCA_030269945.2. Classification (NCBI taxonomy): domain Eukaryota; kingdom Metazoa; phylum Arthropoda; class Insecta; order Lepidoptera; family Bombycidae; genus Trilocha; species Trilocha varians. The sequence goes on along the minus strand of AP028268.1, from coordinate 7,045,808 downwards.
TTGCTTTGTTGTCTTTGGTCGTGTTCAAATATGGAAGTCGATATTTGAAATGTGTAACATTATTTTTTACTTCTAATTTGTAAAATGTTTATCAAACCGTTTAGGAAACATTGCAAATTTTATAGCAGTAGACTTTACTAACGTAGAAAATCAATACTTTTATCTTCATGTAGACGGAGCAAGGGGGAGAAAATATTATTTCCTTATCTATCCTCACCGAGTCCCCACCCCTTACCGAGACACTGCTGCGTCGGACTGCCATAAAATAAATACAGTTATTTCATACTCGTAGGATTTTAAAAATAATCATTAAAATATAAAAGTAATTTCCATAGATAACCTGCTAATTTATTATTGACATCAATCATAAATTAAAAGACTCATAAATATATCAACATAAATTAGTCTAACAATTTATATTATGACTTCCTGGGATCAACAATTTTCGCACATAGGTACTAACTGATTCATAAAGAGACCATTATTTGAATGAAAAGGAAATATACCTACCTTCTTTTGTCTTAGCCTCATATAACCTAGAGTTTCTACCTACTTCTTAATCGGTATAGTACGGCGGATCTTTATTATCATTTCTCATCTAGGTGATCACCCCAAGCTGTATGGGAAACAAAAAAATCATCATATTTCAGAAACTTCATTAAAGATACCTTATTAATACGGGTCTAAAACGCAGTTTTGGTCTCGGCCGGCCGGTCCAAAGACCGCTATCGACGGGGGGCCCCATCTTAATTGGACCCCCTATGTCACCCGCGTTAAAGGACCGAAGCGGCCATTATTTATTGGTCCCTGTATCATTACAAGCAGCAGTAATGCGTTCCCGTATTGTAGACACGGATAACGATATTAAAATTATTGGGGTGCTGTGATTTGAAAAATATCCTCGAAAATGTCGTAAAACATGTCTCGTTGAGTGTCCTACGTGTTATTTTTGTCTATTTACAACATTAAATGTGTTGAAGGAATATCCGTTGTGAGAACTGAGAGAAAAAGCCGACTTACACTTTTTTACCCAAAAAATATCTTAATTGTGTAAAGTGGACTGCTTAATTATAATCCTCTAATAATTATATTATATCTACTAAGTTCTGTGCAAGATCTTTTGATCGTATTGTTCTAGGCACTTCTGTCATCAGACAATACAATTTCTTCATAATGAAACGTTAGTAAAAAACCTACTAGTCTAGAGACATACAGAGTATAGTAATTTTGTTTTTGGTCCCGAGTTGCTTATAATTAAACACGAAGTAGTTCGTAAGCTTGTTTGACGAGAAAACAAACTAAAAAAAATATGTTTCTAACTGTCGATCAAAGTTTATTGGCAGTCAATAAAAGACACGAACGAGTGCTCATATGTTTCCGGCGCTACCTTCATAAACCGACCTACTTTTACTACCAAACCTCATCAATAAACAGCTGACAAGTTCGATGACCGGACTACCGTCATAAACGAATTAAAATCTTAACATTCCAAGAAGCATAAGGCTTATTAACATCGTACGGATGAGCCAAGTCTCACAGACCCGACTCTGTTTGTTCCAAAGACTCATTCATACTCATACATGCGAAGCGTCGATTAACCTTCACACTTTAATAGCCTGGATCGGGAATCGAAACTGAAACGCCTCATTTCATTTCGCTTCCTCGCTGACGAACAAAGAAAACTCAGTCTTAAGTGTGAGGGCTAGTGTTTATATTACAATGAACAGTGGATAATAAAGTTAATTGGCATACATATGTCGCAGAAATCGTAAGTAGTCGAATTGTTCATTGAATATTCAACTTAAATAAACAATGCTTAAGTTCGACTCCGTGAGTGTCTACAGTCTACCAAAGTAAAATGCAGATTGACTTAAACGATTCCAACATTTAGTAATGAAGAATGGATTTTAAAGAATAGTGTTGAACGCTACAAAGTTTCGGAAATTCACTGTTCATTTCTAGCAGGAGTTTCCTTTCATTCGGAGACTGGAAAATATTTTCATCTATATTTTTCGTAAGTTACCAATTACCTTAAAATTATAATAATTATTTATGTAACTTAAACCGGGTGGTGGTAAAAGTAAACTAAGCTAGTTAAATAAATAAAATGTTGAAGTAAAGATATTCATATTAGGTATGTAATCAAGCGACGAGATATTGTGTTCAGCTTTAGTCAATCGACCGCTCTAACGAACTTGCAATAATTTTTCAAGTTGAAATTTAACTGAGCGGTGAATCGAGCTCAAATCAAGCAGTAATTTTATGATTGTTTCAAAGTACCTACCTACTTTTTTTTAAGGAAAAAAGTGAATAGTTACATGACTGTATTTATTTATTTATTTATTTATATTCTAGTATGTGTAGGTAATGATCGTTCATGATTAAGAGGTATTCCATCTTAATAGAAAAAAACAAATAAAGTAATCAGTTAACGACGCTTAATTATATTTACAGGCACGTAGGTATTAAAGACAACAAATTATTTGCATTCTTTGTTTTTTTTTCTCAGCGTTACGTTGTTCAAACTAAAAAATATTCTATATTGCATCGCATGCTTCTTGAAGGAAATAAAGACAAAAAACGTTTTAGTCCGAATAATTCCCTGGAAACAAATGCAAACGATAAACGTCCAAAGAGGTCATTCAAAATCCGTCAAACATTCTCAGGCTACCGAGTTGGACCTCCTTCGTTTTATTGTTTATAAAATTTTACGGCCACTAAATCATAATAATTTTCTTGGAAACTCAAGCCTTTTACGCAATTTAACTGCGAATAGCTATTCTATCCTTTGATGAAGTCCATAATATACGAATTTATAACTATATTCAAAGAAACGCGAACGAAACTCTTCCATTATAAAGATCACGAAAGTTGATCTCTCTAGTTGTATGTAAATAAACAACAACATACATGGTTCGGTGTTAATAAAAATGCAAAATAAAAAACTTATTCAAAAATCGAACGTCGGGAATCATCTATAGACAATAATGGAGAAGAACAAAGAAGTAAAAAAGCGGGAAGAAACCTGTCGACGCCATGTTGTGTGGCAGTCGGCCTTCACGCCTCGGCCGCCGAAGATTATCTTTGGAAAAAAGAATCGAACGGGAGGCGCTTACTCATCACAAAAGACCTACAAGTGTATTCGTTTCGGGCAGTTATCGTCTTTGACGGCTACTGAATAAGAGTCATGTTTGCTTGCAGCTATGTTTAGTTAATTTCTTTTATTGTTAGTTTGGTGAAAGAGCATAGTCACCGTGCGCCTGCGCCGTCTCTGATGACCTGTCAATTTCTTGGTTGTACGCCGGCGAGCAGCAAAAAAGTGACATTAGAGTGGCCATCTATTATTTTGACTTTATGTGGGGAGATGGAGCCGAGATTGATCGTGTTTGACTCAACCCTTTTAATTATAGCGCATTCAGTTTTAAATGGTTTTGTGTAGGTCTACTGTTCGGTAGATGTTATGTTATGTTAGGTAGGATGGTCTGTTTGGACTTTGGGCGTTTACACAATTCTTTGGAATAGAGGCTTATAATATCATAATGGAACTATTGTGTACCATTGAGCATTTAGAAAACATTTTCTTACTACTTAAAAAGCCTACCTTTATTTGCTGTTAATTATAGCTCTATCTCACATTTTGTTAGCCGGAATTTAGCTGCAACTATTCAAAGATTTTATTCAAACGTACCTAGCTATTAGTACCTGAGATTTATCTAATAACTTATTCAAGTACCTAGAGTTATTATACAATATTTACTAAAAATATGAATCAAATAAATAAATATACACCAACAGTGATTTTATATGCTACCACATTGTCCTACATAAAATAATAAGATTACGAAACTACATAGGCATGGCACACACGTATAATATAGAAATAAATATAAAGCCACCGCACACGCACGCGGTGTAATCTCGCAGGGTCACGATCTGCGGTCACGGAGCTACTCCAGCCTCCAGCGTTGCTACACAATGTGCCAATGTACGTGTCTAATGACTCACGAACAATGTTTTATATAATGAAACTACATACAGCCTCTATCTATGCCTTTATAAAATTCATAGACAATAATGATTTTTTTTTGAGATTTGGCGGGAAGTTTTAAAGATCTGTACCTTAGTCAATTGTATTAAAATAAGTTATTTCTATTAGTTATTTTCTCGTTATTTTTAAAGATAGCTAAACATTCATTAGGTAGCAATAAAATGTTTATTGAATAGTTGAAATCGTAACAGTGTTTGTTAGGTGAAGTGCTTGGAATTGAAACAAAAACCTGAAAAGTGGGTTCGTTTAAAAAGTCCAAAATAGACGAAATAAGAATTCATTAAATATTGCAAATACAGTGCACTTTATGAAAGGAAATCGTTACCTATATAAGTTTTAAACTGCCTTGGAAGATATACTTTTATTAAAAACAAAAAGCCTAAGTCAATTTTCATTGACTTAATAAAAACAAACTCGAAATTGATATATTAGTTCATTACACAATACGTGCTTGTTACGAGGTCAAAGTATTCACTTGGTGCTATAAAAAAATAATTTAACACCAATTATTCACAGTTATCCGATGGATGAACGACTAATTTGTACGCCGACCTGCGTATGCGCATCCCATTGTGTTTCACACATGGACGTAGTATAACATACAGCATGGACACAAAATGAAATATCTTATATCGTGTAGGTATAGTTGGAGGCAAGAATAAATGCACTTCGACATTTAGAAAGACAGCAGTTCGTAGCTTCAGATTTATAGAGCGCTTTCTCTGTCACACACAGCTTTGTGACATTCATTGTCAGTTGTTCTAATTCAATTTACATATAATATAGAACTATTAAAACTCTAAATATTTTTGCATAATTTCTTTAGAAGTCGGTGTGCATTTATTCTTGCCCCAAACTATACATAAAACTGGCATGAAATTAATTTTAAATTATAGCTTTATACAAAGTAATGTTATCTACAAATATACCTATTTAATGAAGTAAACATGTACATAAACACACGTAGACAGGAAGAGAAACTAGTAGAATAGAAATTACACACATTAGACGCGATGTTTAGGAATGTTGCTTGAAATCACATTGGCATTAACCAATTAGCAATATGTTCTTATATTGCATATGCGAATATGTTTAGAGATCTTAGTAAGATAGCCACTTTGTAAGTTGTATGTATATTATGAGGTTTGTTTGCATCCCAAGCTGTCTCGTTTGTGCCAGCATTTGTAATTTAGTTTCTAATTTCATTGAATAAATTAATAGACGACAAAATAAGAAATGCTATACATACATAATAATGTATAGCAACAACTGTCTAAATCATTTAGGATTTGAATAACAGGGTAATTATTTACGATAATTACTGAATACTAGATTGTCATTAAAAATAACTTAATAAAACAAAACTCATCTTGTGTGTTTTATAGTATAATTTAAATAAAAACTTCTTTCCTATTAAATTTTTTGACCTATTATAATGTTCTAAAAAAATGTTTTATTTTGATATGTTATGTCCATGTTTAGATCAAACATGGCGTCGTTAATGGCGGCCACTAGACGCTGAAATATTACGTTTTTTTTTCAAATGTTGTAACAGTTATTTATTGCCTTTCCTTTTATTTTTTATTCTCGAAATTAGGGAGCTTTATGCTTCTTGGTTCGGTTATGTTGACCTTTCAACATTTATTATTTGACTTAAAAAAATGTAAGTTTTCAATGTTTAATTTATGGTGAAGTTTGTTGATAAATTGAAGGAAGTTTTAGAATATGTGTGTACAGTGTTTCCTTGTTAATCTGAGTTGGCATGCTTGAAACTTTTATAATCAGTAATACAGGGCAACAGTTATTGCTTGCTAGGTGGACCGTTTGTTCTGCCATATACAAAAAAAAACTACATATCGAAAATATTGAACACCTATTTAAGTATTAAAATTTACATTTATTATAGGTAATAATAATATGTCGCCACGATGTACACCAATTATTGCCTTTACCTTAACAGCAATATAATTAACCATTACAAGTTCATATGATACTAAAATAATTATTTTTAATTGAAGTAAAAAACCCAAAGCGACTAATACGGAAGCGGTGCGTATAAAACTGATGTAAAAACGCTGATCATGCAATGTAGACGGTTTTTATTGTATTTAATACCCCCTTTTACATATTAAAGGGTAAATTTTCACTCTATTTATGATTTCTTGACTTGCCAGTTACCGGTAGGGTAATTGTGAAGCTCCAGTGACTTTTTGAGAGATGGTTAGATGTTGTTTCAAGTGAAATGGTACTGAAGTGACAGATAAGTGTTTTTTTTTCATAATGTAGTTTTTCCCTTCACAACGAATTTTTGCAACAAAACTACTGGCGGCTCAATTTTAAGTGAAAAATCATTGTAACTATGTTGAAACGCTTTTAATGGCTTTTATACAGTCAAAGAGTTCCCGAGATCTCCCGGCACCGACTCGCTTGAAGTAAGCTCGGCAGTCTACAGACTCTGTACTTATAGCTACATATAGCTTTGTTTCGCACGCACGTACAACGCGCACGTCGATAAAAGCGGGCGTGACCGTCGCCGTCGTCGTCCTCCAATCACGCGACCGGGATCCATGTGTGCGTGCTACACCCTTTATGTGTGCCGCTGTATGTGTGATGCCGCGTTTCCACTTCGGTACATAACGTCGGCGGTAGCCACCACAAAGACTTCCCCATCCATGTCTTTTATATTCTTAGATCCTTATCTCTTTCTGTGGTCGAATTAACGGTCAGTTCCATAAACACGCTATAACGTAGTTTAATGTGTTTTAGTACAAAATAATCTGTGATTTTTATTTCATTCGCGGCGTTAATAGGTTGTTGATCGGCAGATAGGAGTTGTAACTTTTTTTCGCTGTAATTATGCACGAGTTCGCTGATTGATATGTTAATTGGTCTTAAATGTTGATTAGTGTTATGCGAATCGTGAATATTGAGATGTAGCCTGGTTTTGTTTCATTGCTATTAACACTGACATTAACATAAGCAGTGAAATAGCCTATTTACATAGCTATAACTATTACATTCATTATGTTATCATCTGAAGCGTAAAACTAATTTCACTTGGCTAAATGAGAAAAATACTAATTTAAAAGTTTTTTCCTCTTATTGTCAGTGCTAATGACTCATCAATGAATTTTAGTCATAATGTTAAAATCAGCAAATAAATACAAAACATACTTATCTACCTCCTACCTAGATAATAGTGCTTTCACATTATACCTAAATGTAAGATATGAATACTTTTTTAATTGTTTTTGTATAGTAGTTTTTTTTTGTAAATATTGAATGTATGACGCTGTTTTTAAAGATACAACTTGCTGCTATTATGTAATTAACTAGCTACTAGCTATCAAGCTAAACGCATAATAGCTAAAGACATTAAAGAAAACTAAACTAAAGATAATTTAAGATAAAAATAAATATTATCTCTCAGCCACACGTGATTCCAACACACGCTTACCTATTTCAAATAAAGAAGCCATTAAATAATTCCGAATTTCCCGACATCAAAGCGGATATGCTCCACGTTTGAAATTTCAACGACAATAAAAGACCGTTTTCCTGCCAAAATTCGATTAGGCCCAGTACACCGGGACAAAGAAAGTCGTTTATTTGGGGGGCGGTTTTAAAATTGATTTTAGAACTAGGGCGTGCGTTTGATCGTTCATAGGTGTTCGGGGTTCTCACACAAAGGGACTTACAGATCCAATTTAAAAATTGTTTTCGATAGGTATAGGTACTTTTTAGACATTAAAATCTAATAGAAATCGAAAATCGAAACGAACCTGTGCCTATGTGAAAAAAATATCTACTAAACAAAATACTTAGTTAGGACTTAGTGGTGCGATTTTCTTGATGATACTTATTTATTTATTTATAAATGGAGTATCAACAGCTTACATATTATTCACTACTGTTGTACTTATGTTACATAACTTAACTTCTAATATGGTAGCCAATATGGTAGATACACACAGCATTCTGTTTAAACATAATTAAATTAAAAGTGTTATGAGAATTACAAATAAAATGATACGCTTGTCAGGATCAATTTAATTTATCCCCTGAAATTGCAGAGGTTCATGAGCGACGGTAACCACTTACGATCAGGTGGACGAGCCAACGGCTCGTCTGCCTACACGGCAATAAAAAAAAACAGAAAAAACGATTTTCAAAAAACCAAAATTTAGCCTTAAATATTTAATAGGCACTCTAAAAAAACTACTCGACCATCCCTCTTCATCAAACATCTAAACATTACGTAGAACAACAGACTGGCTGTTTGCCTTACACTCAATGGCAGTTCAAATGGAGGGTAAGAAGCACCCTTCTCGCCGGATGTTTTACCCTCAAGTGTCCTGTTATACTTGATCGCCGATCACACCGCGATCCGAGGGTCAAATAGAATAAATAATATGATTTTTGCAAAAATTTTTATCAGAAGTAGTAGTAGTAGAAGAAGAGTATGTATGTTTGAAACTAGACAAACAAAAACAAAGGAACTGTTTTTAAAAATAACTAGATACAATTTTTGGCTTGACTAAATCTTATATGCAGGTAGCTATATTAAATATTCAAGGACCTAAGTAGATATACATAATATGATGGGAACTTATTACAACTTCATTACATTTACATCTTCATAACCAAAGCATTTTTTTTATTTTGTTAAACGATAATACAAAATATTTAAGTAGAGTTGGAACTAAATAAATAGATAAATATATAGCACATGTACATTGTTAATATTCAGTGTTGTTATCTAAAAAGATCCAACTACTCTATGTACTATTTTCTAAACACCATTACTTGACTTTCTCTACATATCTGCCCACTGCAACCAACTATAATAATTATAGTATAACTACATACAATCTGATACTTTAATAGACTGAACATCCGTTCCCCTCGAAGCGGAGTGACTTGCCTTTGGCACCAGGAAGTGCAAGTCAGCTACCGGTAAACATGCCAAGAATAATGCCGAGTCAAACCGAAGGAAATAACGTTGGTTTTTTGTACCTTAATTAACTTAAAGATGGATCGAATTCGTGCATATTATGTAAGTGCAGAGATTTATAGTAGGTACGTAAGTGTATGTAAGATTTACAACAATAAAATGATCATACTATTCCTCTCTATGGTCGCATAGCCGAAGTCCATGAGCGATGGTTTTACATACTCAATATATTAACTTTTAAGCTCATTTTCCTACTAGTGTAATTAGATAGTGTTCCAATTCGTTTTTTTGTATTAGATATAGATAAGACAAAACTAAACATGATTTGACAGACAGTAGACCAACGATTCTAGTTATGATACCAGTTTCTTATAGGTACATCTTAAACCTAATCTTCAAAATAACACACAGTATTCCTTGACACATAGAGTTCTAATTCTAGATACAAAATGTACTTGCACCGTTCCTTTTTTCAAAACGTGCAATCACAATTTGACAGGTCATTTAGTTATTTTCGGTGATGTAGATGAAAAAAATTAATTTTATCTCTGTTCTGTCTGGGACGAGTCGCGGTCCGTGACAGATGGTTGTGCGCCCCGATCTGCCCGCGGCCAAACAGCCGGTATACTCCGGTATTTGATTAAAAACTAATTATAGAAATGTTATGAATGAAACAGTTTCTTTTTTGTTTTACAACCGAAGAGGGATGCATGTTTTGATTTAAAATAGGCGTTGTATCTTCCAATGATTTAATTAGGACGGATGAAGGTGAAGCGTATCGTTTTCATTGTCAGACACGAATCCGCTTAGTAGATTGGTTAAAATTATTAGATTTTGTTATGACAAAATGATCTTTGAATTTGCGAATATTGTTTATGACAATTAAAATAGCCCGTACCTATCTTAGTCCCCTTTCTACCTAACAATTATTATAAAGATTCAGGTCCTAATAACATAACGAATTTTCCACAAAATAATTATCACGATACAAAAAAAAAAAAGAAATAGAATGTAAGTTTAACAAAAAACTTCATAAAATAGTAAGTGGTGTTTAAGTGATGTTCTACCACAAAGTTGTTGAGGGTATGTCCATATTAACCAGACAAATATTGACGTTGTAACCCTCCCCACAAGTACCTTCCTTGTATGCATTAAATCAATAATTTTAGATGCACTGCCATGAAATAAAAGGTTTTATTCCATTAAATGAAATACTTATTTTATAAATGTAGTTTCGTAGTGTTGTTGCAAACAGTCGTGGTGGCCGAGTGGTTGAAGCGCCTGCCTTCCGTACGGGAGGTCGCGGGTTCAAAACCGGCCGGCTTGTACCTCTAAATCTTAATATGAAAAAGATTTATGTGCAATTTTTCACAACACCACTGATTAAAAACGGTGAAGGAAAACATCGTGAGGAAACCTGCATATCGGAAAAGGGTTCTAAAAATCCTTTGAAGATATGTGAAGTCCCCAATCCGCATTAGGCAAGCGTGGTGGACTATGCCTAACCCCTCTTCTGAGGAGACCTGAGCTCAGCAGTGGGCAGTAATGGGTTGTTACAGTACAGTACAGTTGCAAACAGCGCTCATTTTACCTATACCTGATTTATTTACGGAATTTAAAGTTTACTCTATTTTTACAAGTCAACAGCTGATAAATTACAATACCTAGTTGAAAAGTTTTTTTATGGTTTACGAAACAAGTGCTATTGACTGATAAGCAGCGTTCAAGATGACTGCTGTGAAATTCAAAATACCTAAGGTTTTAGTGTAGAATACTTACCAACGTACCTACTTGAATCGCATGCATCTTAATACAAAGTTGAGTTGTCTGGCTGTTTTATAAAAACAGGTTTTTGATTAACGCATAGATACCAGTATATTAAATTCTTGTATTCTATCTGCCTACATAATATTGTAGATGGGACTAGGTATAACCAAGAAACATTGACTTTTTTCTGTTTTTTAGTTTCACTGTAAAAGTAGGTTTATTAAAAATAATATTTCGCGAGGAAATTCAAACTCAAGTTTTGTTAAATTTGAAGCGAAGACGAATACCGAAATATTCAAATTCGTATTAGAACTAGAGCCCTGCAGGCACGAGAAGTGAAATTGTTTTTGCGGCTAATTCTTTCCCATTCCGAGGAGGGAACACTCTGAAATTACATTTTTATTTAGTTACAAGAGAGCGGAGGGCGCACCGATGCCCTCGATTGCTTTTTGATAAGTCAATTCCGTTCTTTTATTTAACCCTTAATTTTTTTGGTATTCGATAAGTTTTAAAATAGCATTGACATTTTCACTGATCCTACCAATTGATATTCTGTATGTAACATTAATGATGATTATTATGAGTATTTTATGGGTAGTAAATGAGTAATTTTCTTTGCTACTACTGGTGCTTACTCTACTATTGCTTATTATAATAATTAATTACTATTGTCCTCAATATGAAATTGAATTAACTGAAACAAAAGATTGTTAAAAAACCAAACCAATGTCATGAAAACATAGTATTTGATCTGTGGTTATAAATAATTAAATACACTTATTTTGGCCTCAATGTTTAGCTTGGTGACTTCTTAGAATCACTTTAAATAACTTTTTGTGTATTGTTACAGCGGACTCCTTGCTAGGATCAGGGTCAGATGAGGAAGAAGAGGATGAATCAAGAGCAGCGAATAACTCGAGTAGTCCAGCGCACGCGCCCCATCCTGCCTTACACTCAGAACTATCACATAATGGAGATACGAAACCACATGAAGACTCGGAAGACCAGGTTAGTAGCATAAGGAAATAAAAGCTTTTTGTTTCATTCATTTCTGGTGTAATAGAAAGAGACAGCTAATACAAAACATAAACCGTTTTGACTACGGTAATATCGCAACTAGAGAAAGAGTAATTCTCACACTAATACAAAGTATTTAATACCTAAGAATGATTTTATAGTTTGAATGTTAAATACATAAAATACCACAATGAACTGAGATCTAGTATTAATGTTCTCTTTGAGTTTAAATAGTTCTATTGCAGTTAAGAGCAAGCAGTATTGATTTGTCACTAGACTTAATTTAACAACAAAACTTCTATAAAACAGTTGTCGCTACTATCGGATAGTTTTTTAAAAGTGGCATTAAAAATCAAAAATATACAATATTTGAGAATTGAACCCACAGACAATACAAACTGACGCATCCATCATATATATCTTTGAGTTAGTAATAAAATTCTAAATTAAATAATCGACAATTCCAACTTTTTGTTCAAGTGCCCCGATCACATTGTCGTATTCAGTTGTTTCTATTCCATACACAGGGCTCACTGGACGGCGATCCCGAGACCCGGGATTCACAGGCGGAGAACAAGTCACCGGACGACGGCAACGGGGGCTCGAAACGAAGAGGACCACGGACCACAATCAAGGCGAAACAACTGGAGATACTGAAGTCTGCTTTCTCACAAACGCCGAAACCTACGAGGCATATACGAGAGCAGTTGGCTAAGGAGACTGGGCTTCCTATGAGGGTTATACAGGTATGATTAAATTTGTTTTGCCCTAGTATTAGTGACTATTAATTTTTTGTAGGACCGTGTGATCAGTCCATGAGTGACGGTAAAAATTGTGTTTTCTCAAACAAAATTTAAACAGAATACCTACGTGAATTAAACGTAATCGGCATTAATTAGTACATTACTAACTTTATTATTGAATAGTAAAAAATATATGCGTTTAAACGTTTTTAAATTGTACATCAAATTTTTCATTCCCAAAATTGACTAACAATTCTCCATATTTTTATTTCAAACAACGTATGGCGCTTAACGGTGCCATTAACAACACAAGAGCCATAACATGTCCACGCTCATGGCTCCAGCATAAAATTGATTCGAGTCTGAGCCCCAATCTATCACGCACCTTCTGTAACTGTTACAAATCGCCTCCACTTGATCACTGATGCTACAACCAAATTGAATGTTCTCGCGACTACTCCTGACAAATGTCCTTATTATAATTTCATATTCAATATTTCGTTGTTTTTTTGCTGCGTCTCTGATAAATTTAGTTGTTGCAGTGTGGCATATTGTTATGTAGTTGGCATTTTTTTCTTAAAATAGGAATAATTCCATAGTACCTAAGCAATAGGGGACTATGGAACTGCTAATAATTATTGACGAGCTAAAGAACGAAATTGTTTCAGCAATAGACAAAACAAAATTTGGTAAAACTTTGTATATTTTTCTACTCGTCATATTGCTTTAGTTATCTTCTTGATGTTTTGCGTATTAATGAAATAAATTGGTACCTACTCTCGCATACAACTAAAAAACCGTAACCGTTGTATTACTAGATTTTACTAAAAAGATCTTAGGTTCAGCAATAACCTAGGACAACCACAAATATTCACTGCTATCGATAAAGCATAAGAAATAGATTTAACTAAGAGTTCGAACAGTAACTTGGGACCACCATAACAATTTTCTCTTATCAAGTTATAGATATGTGGATAAAACAAATCATATAGATCAACAATGTGTTAAAAATCTCAGAAAACAGTATTCAATAGATAACTGCATTCAATCCTATGATTCACGATCGAATGTACCAATTTTGGACACGCCATTGCGTGTTCTAAAGCGCACTTCTCGGGTGGTACATCTAACGCTAGCCTAACTGCATTTCAAACTAACTGTCGAACGGGTTTATAAATACTTCATTTTGTCATTCATTAATATAATTGTGTTGTAGGAATTAGTTGTAGACATTAAACGTTTAATGTTTTATTTCAACAATAAATGTGATATCATCGTTTTGTTTCGTTCATTTTATTGTGTTGTTAATTTACTTGAAGCAATAAATATATAATAGAAACAGAAACATAATTTTTGTAAGATAAATGCCAAGAAGTCAATGCGAAAAGACTTACTTTTTGCATGAGGTACAATTAAATTACAATTAATTCATACTCGAAACATAAACATAAACACATTTTCTGGTATTTATTGTTCGTTTATTCTGCGTTAATTACTTAATTCAGTTTGATCAGCTAGTCGAAACTCCAAAACTACGTTCATTACAAGAAAAGTCTTCAACAGACAAGTTTTCTCAAAAACATGGCTCAAAAGTATGCTGAGTTACTCTTATAACTATGTCAGGAGCTTTCAGGAACATCTTTCTATAAGGTTTCCTACACATGGTAGAGCGCGATTCTCCACACCGCGGCAGATGTCAGTAGAGAATATCCGTCGATCAGTCCGTCACGGTTTTTGCCTTCCTTCCTCTTTGTTTCAGTTTTTGTTGTCTGTCGAATGAACGTCTAAAAAGCCGTTTACCTTTTTATCGTATACCAGCGGTGTGTTTGTAAACGTTGCGTTTTTCATTTATTACACACTCTGATAAGACTTGTTTGTCCTAACGTTTGCTTAAGATTACGATATCCTTTAAGTTTCTTGTTTTTACAGTTAATATGGGTGTAAGTGGCAGTTTTTTTGGCGTTGCAAGTTAAGTTTATTTTCTTGCTTTGGTATTTTTATAAGACTTTCAGTCCAAGTGAATGAAACAGACATTAATCATAAAAATACGAAACAAACATATATTAGTTAACAAATTATGTTTTACCAAAAGGGAGGAGAAGAGACAATTAATGGTAACAAATATTTCCTAACCTTTTTGATTTCAATAAAAATTGAGTGGAAAATTACTGTAAAAGCTATAACTGTTCTCTTACCTAAGCTAATAGTAAGCACGAATTATTATTGTTCTGATTTATATCTTTAAAATAATTAATAATTTAACGCTACATCGAAAATATATTACTGTTACAAATTTAACTAACGTAAATAATTGTAATATTATACTTATAGTTTTTGTTCCATAAAGTAAATCAAACCGTTAAGTCACAAATCCTGAAAAAAATTACTTAGGTACCTACTTACAAGAAATTATTTTAATCAAAAAGTTTACCGTTTAGCCGCGTTTTTACCGCATGTAAAAAATCGATTAGACTAAATATTTACCGCACTCTTTTTTGAATTTGCATGTATTTGTCTACAAGACTGTAAAATATTTTAACTAGGGTTACAGTTTTTGCTGCTATCACTCAAGTGACGCCGATAGCGCGTGTCAAATGCGTGTAACATATGGAAACATGACGTAACTGTAAAATGGTTTTTTGCTCAATAAATTCCAGTTAATTTTAGTTAAAGTTGATCTGTGTGAAAATATGATGTTTGAAGTCACCGCCGCTGGTTTGGCTCCTGAAAATCAATTTCGCGACGCCTGTTTACCTCGTCTGGTTTAAAGTCGGCTAATATTTAAATGTCACCAATCGTAAAAGTGTAGTTAAAGTAACGGTTGTGTTAATAAAAAAATTTAAAAGTATTTCTTACTAAGAGGAACTAATGGTAAGTACTGTTTTGGTTTAAGTTTTTGGCGAGCTATTTTCATCGTCAACTTTAATAATTAATATTCCTGTGCATAACCTACCCATGGAACGACAAGAGATGTGCCATTATTAATAACGTACAATCACAAAAACTGTTCACATTTCAAACTGGCTGTTATAAAATAAAATGCCACCGAAATATGCAGGAAGGTGTCATCAAGAATAAATCCCAGTCGGCGGTGTACCGTGACGTCACATCACCCGACCGCGAAACGAGAAAAAACGTTCGTAGATATTTTAATAACTTCATATATCGTGATTGCGAGCCCGTGACGGCCCTGTCACCGCTCCTCGAGCACTTATTGGCTCATATTTTATTTTGACAGCTCGCGTAATAAATATCTAATAAGGGTTGACACGTTTTGATTGTTTTGGTTCCGAATGATCTGCGGGTTATTGAAATAGATTAATTGCTTATATTTAATTTGCTGGTGACGACTCTGCAAGTATTATTAGAGTAACTGATGCAATGTTTTTGTGCCAATTCGCTATTCAACATTGTCGGATGGCGTTTTCAGTAAAATTCTGGAATTTACTGAAAAGTAAATCTTTTATTTAATTCAGTTAGAAAAAATAGCGTTAAAAGTAAAATATTCAATGTAACTTGAAGAAAATAGATGTGACTTTACGGCGCGATTTTTATACAAATTGAAATACAGTTGTAAGCCATTCGACAAATCGACATGCATAAAAATTACTTAATAAATAAAATATCTCTTTTTCAACAGTCTTATTATAATTATTTTCAAAGCCAACATTTTTTTCCCGCCAAATGCACCGTTGACATTTGCATTTATAAAGACGACCACACACGATTGGACCGATGTTCGTAATAAAAGGGCTGTAGCGAACTAACGATCAACTAATTATTTAAATTAATTGTTTACATACAATCCGATGTGTCATTACTACCTAGTTTGCGTTTTACTAATGACCGTTTCTTATTAAGAAGGATTCATTGCGTTTCGAATTAACATTTTAAATTCATGACACGATCATTAATCATGACAACATTTTTATAAATACCTACTTATGGCTTGTTTTAGTTAATGTTTTGGGCAGGTGGATGTTTGAAATTAAGTACCTATGATAATAATGATAATATTACACGTGCCTTAGTAGACCTATTGTCAATGCCAATCCTGAAAAGGGCATCCTTAATGTTATGCTTATTTAATCAATTGCTTATTCACACAACAAATTAAAAATATGTATAAATGTATATTTTTAAGTATTTTTTGTATCTATAATTGATAAACATTAAAATTTATTTCTACTTATCTCAACTTTTTATGTCCTTGTACCAAGTACATAAGTTAATAAACATGATATTTTTTGTAATAAGTAACCAGTAGTAAAAATAATAAAACGATCACACTGTCATATGATTGATAACGTACAAAATAAAATAGTTTGTCAACGTGGTCGCCGACACGTTATTATGTCACCATTAAGCTGATGGAAACCACTACTGTCGGTGACGCGACCTGATTAATGTGTCTGTAGCCGTCGTCTATAGTCACCTTAATGCTCGCTCTTGTCTCTATGGTCATTACATATACGCGTCTTGTCCGTCTTGTCTGTGGTCAGTAAAATCGAAACGAGATCAATTGACGAATTTCGAAATGCGTTCTAAATTCAAAATTATACGACAGATAATGAAAAGAAAGTTTTTAAAATTAACAATAGACCGATGTTGATAGGTTTTATTCGGAGGCTATGATTGAAAAAAACTGCTTTCGGTCAATTAAGATGAGATCGAAGTCGGACGTCAATGTCGAAATCAAGAGTTGAATGAGCCGTAGACCGGCGGTCGCACGGACATATCTCATGTTTTAATGTCCGGCGGCCACTTTGAACTGCCCCAAATACTATAACTTGCACGAGTTACGAGCCAAACGGCCGAGAGCCTGTGACCGCAGCGCTGTACCCACGAGATGAGATGAGCCGAACCCTCGCCAAGTTTTACGACAGATTGTTCTCTCTCTTAATTCCTCGTGTTTTCTATAATTTATTTCGAAAAAGAGGTTTGTCTTCTCGTTCTGTCAACGTAAAGAGTTTTTAAACGATTCTCGAGAACATCTATAAAACCAGCGGGGTGAATCAGAGCTATTAATTTATTTTTTGTTTTTGTGAAAAGTTGCGTCATTTGAACTGCCATTAGAGGATTTTATGAGTGGGTGTGGTTGGGGTACTACCAAGCTAAAAAACATTAACTGTATTTCTAAAGAAATTGAAAGAATACTCTGATCAGTATAATCACATAATAATCAATCTTCTACGTCAGACCAACTTATTATTGTTACCAAGTCTTAGTGTTATCCAAATCCGCCGATGACTATATTTCAGGATGGATATTATTTACAAACTTGATTACCTAAATTCAATACGTTAATTTTATTGCTTCACAAAATACACGGAAAATGATTTTACGAAGTTTAATTTATTGAAATTGTAAGTGTTAAGATGAAGTCCAATAACAAAAGACAAAATACACTTTTTCGATCACACTGAAGTCGTTATTTTTGTTTTAAATCTCCCTATAATGTACTTCACTAATGAGTTCACACGAAACAACCAACAAAATGTCCAGTCGAAATCCTTGAAGTAAACGGGGACGGCATCATGCAGTAAATTTATAATCTTAATTTCTTGTTATTATTAAAACAACGGGTCTCAATACAATAAAATAGTTATTTTACAGCGTTATAGCGCGTATTTTCTCGTAAAAATGTCTGTTTGTGCGGATTTGCATCGAGGCTCGGTGCTCGGTGCTTATCGTGCATAAACACCATGAAATGTCTCGGCTCCATCTTGCGGCCGGCGCGTTATGGTCGATTACTCGACGAAACTACTCTGTGGTTTTTTTCTGGGGAATAAAAATGCAGCGACTTTATTTGTACAGACTTTTGTTTTCACCGCAAACGTTTTTATATTACGAAAACTGTCTCTGTTGTAAACGTGTTACGATGGGTAAGTAGTAGGTGCATATAACGGACTACGCTTTGAGGGTGAATATTATCTAATGCAGCAATTCGTTTCCAATTGCTTAACAAAGATCGGAACATCAAACCTTTAAGTTTTATATACGATTCTTACAGTGATCGGCACAAGTTGGATTGGTGAACAACGAAACAGAAGCACGTTGCAATGCATCATTAACATTTTACCGCACAAAGAAATATGTCGAAAGCAATAAATTATTAATTATGACAAGAAACAGCGTAGGTATTATGAGAGTCATATTTTGCGAAAAAAAACTTCAAGAACGGCGCCAAAAACCTTTTGTCTAGAGACGTCCCGTGGCCGCGGTGTGCTCCACAAAGAATAGTGAAGTTACCGACGCGCACCTCGGGACAAAGAAGCGCCCCGTGCCGACAAAAAATGACATCATTTATTTTATTGCTCCGAGTGAGAATGTGGCACATTAATATTGCGTAGAGCTTAACGCTGCGATCGCCCTGGGCTGGCCATCACTCATTTTATGTGTTTTCTTTTCAAAATGTCACTTTTAAAATTTCTTCGTATGATTGTGCTGGCATTTGCACGTTTAATCGCGTAAAATATGTTATTGTACAAAACAGGTCTTTTTACATTGTGATGAGCATGACATGTAACATAAGTTTTAGATAACTGTAAAATACTGTGGAAATTGTTTAACAAGCAATGACCTTAAAAAATGATAATATTATTATCGCTATCTTAGTCATTTCAACCTTAAGATTTTGTCAATAATACTTTGCATTCAAGCTTTCGTAGTGATCTGGCAAATCATTATCTTAATGCAGTTTACTTACACCTGCTCATAAAAACTTATTAAATTCAAACTTAATTTATTAAATTCACATGCATATTTATGAATATTATAAATCCATAATGTGATTAATTATTTTGACGTCATCTTATCGATAAGTACGTCATGTGCGTATCTGTATTTTCTTACACTTTGACTATTGGGTCAATTTACGAGGGCTGACACAAAATATGTAGTTTACGTAATAGACACTCAACGTACCTTATTTAATTAAGCAGTTTTAATTGTAAGATAGAACATATTATAATGTTGATGATTATTTTACTCCTCTACTTGGAATCTACCAATTTATTTTAACTACAGGCCTTTTCTAAGAGTAGCATTCTTTTGTTTTATCGTTACAGTACCTACCTAAGAGGTCTATGCTCTATGACACTATTTATAGTATAATTTCTGTGGTTAGTTCAACCCTATCCAATGAACGTCAGCGCACACGCAGTCATCGATCAACAAACGCTCATCTACACTGATTTATTACAGTACACAGCCACAACGCTGTAGTAGCAGATATAGGTGCCTTATTAATATCTAAGTTAGAGCAAATATAACTCTATCAGAATGTATTTTTCTCATATTTATTTATTTAAGTGTTTGTCCTGTGTACCTACTGATTTAATTTAGCTCATTAGAGACTTTTATCTAAATCTAAAGCAACAAAATCTTTCATGAGTGACAATGATAGTACCTAAACATTAACCTCGTGATACGAATAGGTATGTACCTAGAAAAACTGCCATGAACTGTAAAGAGGAAATATCGCTATTTCGCCCAGAAATATGTGCACAAAGGTCGGTGACCATTTCAACCTATTTCCACGTGAAAAAAGGCCACGTAACAGAAGTTAGGTTTACGGTTCACGCCTCTAGGGACGTGACAATATCGATGTCGATGCGGGACATCGATTATCGACTTTTTTAATATGTCTCTCTGATTCACTCATTTATTTGGATTTTTTGTCAACGTTTTTTATTCAAATTCAGTGTTTACATCGTTTGTTTGTGTAATTATAATTTATTAGTTTTGCATAATACGTTTTTGCAAGTAAAATGAGTATTTTAATAAACACTGTTAATGATAGGTATCTACTTAAAGTTTTTAAAAACAAAATCCGATAAGTACCTAATATTTTGTTTCACTAAAATACGAAACAACACAAAATACCCGCTTTTATAAATGAAAATAATCTGAAACAAGTGTTATCAAGGTCTTAAAAAGTGTCTTATTTTAGTTCGTCGACTGATAAAATTTCTGAAAGACGATACCAGTTGAAAATTCAGTTTCCTAATAGCGCAAAAACCGAAAATACAGAAGTTAATTGCACAAACGGTTTTGGCGCAACCGCGAACAATGCCCAGTGGCCGGTCACGGTCTACTAGAGCGAAGGCCGGCTGCGATTCCGCATGATGACGTCTCCTCCCGACCTCGGAGCTTCCTACAGCTGTCTATTCCGCGGTACTCGCGGGTTCAAGGCTAATGAAGGGGTTTTACGCTTCGGGGCACACCACTACTAGTCATATGACACTTATCGACTCGTCTGTAGCTGTCAAATGTCAGATGGCACTACCAAACAAACGCAAATTTTTCAGCAGTACCTAGTTAAGTGAATAAACCTGTGACATCTGAAATCAACATCATGAACAACAAAGTGAAGCTTCAAAGAACCTATGTGAGTATAATTTTAGATATACAATGTAAGTGTGCTGATCGAACCGAATGTCAGCCGCAGACTCTAACGTCAGAATGCCGTGTAGTTACGCAATCGGCATACTTTCAATTGGCTTCATTCTATTGTTCATGATGTGATTCCAGATGTAATAATTCTATTTCGAAGTACATCTTCACTCATCATTGCAACATTAATAAACTTTCTATGTAGGTAATCGACGATAAAGCAGACATGTCAGTAGGCAAGTTAGGTACTTCGCAAAACAAGTGCATGGTACAACTTCAATTTTACAGGTACAATTATGTTCACGTAGGCAACTTACGTAGGTACGACTCAGGTACATAATGCAATAACAATAGGTAGCTGATATTTTCATATGGTTTAAAATTATATTTTTAGAAGCAAGAGTGTTACGTGCCTTAAAATAAAATAATAATGATTTTCCATTATTACAATACTCAAGAATGGAAATATCTTTGCGAAGAGAGAACAAATTACTCACGATCTCTATTTGCCGACGTTCTACTGTGCTCGGAGTTTATATTGTACTATTTGTACAGCAATTTGTACTACAACAATAATATTATGTTCTGATATCGTAACATGAGGCAAATTGTTGCTTATTTCTGTATCATCATGTTGGAAAGTAAAACATCCTCGAATTTCTAAACTTGTGTAATGTGTTTATAGTAAATTGATTTGTAATTCAATTGTTTAATCGAATAAACTGTTAGAGTTGTTTTTCTACGGTTAGCAGTTGTGTGCTCTTTCTTGGATTTATCAAAATCTTTAAGTAAATCAACTTTTAAAACAAGTATTTAAAATTGTCCGTCCATAAATTTAAGTAAGCAACAATCACCTGTAAATCTTTAAATAAATCAATTATACCAACATACCTATTCCATAATGAAAAATAAAATTGATCTAAGTTTATTAAAAAGTCCAACAGGCATAGTAAAAACACGATAAGTCATTATCTAAGGTCGTAAAACAACGTGAACACAAGATAAGGGACGCCATCTTGGTTAAAAAGCGTGACCAATAGCAGAGCCGTACGTTATCAGCTCATAATGATAACAATTCGATTTATGAATACGGCACGCTGATTGGTGGAACGAAAACATTGTTTTATCTGAAATTAAAAACGAATCTTGTTAGAAAGTGAAATGGATCGAAGTTTATGTCGCATTCAAATATTTACGTAATAGTAAATAGGTACAATGTGGCCATTTAAGAAATGTTACGTCACACCCTTAGATATTTGTTTGTCCGTTAACTGTAACCATAAATCATTGTAGGTATTACTTCGTTAAAGGACAATTCATATTTGTATGAAGTCCGTTTTACGCGGACAAGTAGATAATGTTTAAATATTAAAGCATTTTTAAGTACTGATAGGTACTTATTCTATTTTCAATGTGGCTCCAGGGTGACTGTTAAATATCTATACTTACGATCAGACACTCCGTTAAATCCTAAATTTAACTGAAAAACTTGAAGTTTATCTATGCTTAAATTTATAGTATTAGTGTAAATCTACTTATTTCTTCTGTAAATACTAAAATCACCTAGGTTACCTACGTCTTACAATCTATTTAAAATTTATTTTCCAACAAATTTTACCGTTGTAATATTTTTATTTAAATTTAAACACCACCATCTAAACTTTGTAATGAACAGTTAAACCAGAGTTCGTCTAAAAATACTCAATATTAAAAATAGTTACTTAACATACAAATGTGTGAGCGCTTTTTAATTTGACAAATATGGCGCGGAAAACGAGTTGGCGGGAATGATTGACGGATTATGTGTTTTTTATGTTGACAAAAATTTATGTTCTGTAAAATATAGCTTTTTAAATAAGAACATTAAAATTTGAATATCTCGTGTTCAATGGTATTTATGTGCACGTAGGTATATTTTTAATGTTTTGGATGTAGTGATGTTAAACTTCGATAAATACTTTAGGGAATATTAAATACCGTATCTTAAGAGTAGCTATGTAGGTAACACTTAGATCTGACGCTAGATCTTCATTTGATTTCAAGAATGCGATAGCAAACCAATGCAAAATCAAGCCATCAAAACACGCAGAGAACGCATTGTAAACAGTAATACCCTACCAGCATAAAGCTTTTCGCTTAATTTGCGAAACGTTCATTAGGTTTAAAAAAAGTTTTCAATTATGTCGAGCTCAAATCCACGATCTTTATAAGCAAAATTGACTTTCTTTGTTCGTTTTGCGTGAAAACAATTTACTTTTACTCTCCCGACGCCACGCCAATTGGCTGTAGATGGCGCATGCAGCTGCACGCGCAGTGTGGTCGCCTCTTCACAAACGACATTTTAATTTTATTGTTCTCTTTTCAAAGTTCATGTTGTAATTGTTTGTGTTTGTTTTCTTGTCCGGCCTTCCAAGATACAGACTCTAATACGCGTGTAAATTGCTAAGTGTTCCTTGAACTTTTGATCTGTCTCTAAACATCAAAATTATTTTCAATAATCTTCTCATGGATATCAGAGAATCAAAATAAACATCACTAACACAAAAACCGTATCGGTAAAATTAAGTTCTAGGGTTTTTATTATTTCAATTAGCGTTCAAAAGGGCTAAAGATGCGAACGTTTCAATATCTGGCCTTCACTTGCAAAATGTAAATTAGCTAATTCAACTAAGATTATGATTAACATTTTACGTTGTATATTTTGTTCGATAATCGCGAGTGTCCGAAATCCCATAAGAAAGTTTACCGTCGAATGAAACGAAAACAAAAATGCGATGAGGCCAACTGTTCATGGATGTTATTGTTAGGTAGATTGTGCGGCGCCCTGTAGGGAGCCGGCCTCCCGCTGAGCCGCTCTCAACGCTCCAAAGCCAAATTACTAGTTCACCTCAGTCACCAGATTACAAACAAGCCCGTCTAGGAATTGCGGCCGGTGTCGCAAGCTTAACTCGTAAGCCCGATTGAGCACTCAGATCTATGCGATGTATTTGTTTAGATTAAACTCTGATTATTTGCTTGTTGACTTTCTTAAACGTACGTCGTGCATAATAAAGAGATTGAGGTCATAGTGGCTAAAACTACGGCTTAAATGACAGATGCAAAATAACCAAAAAAAACGGCTATTTGATTTGCAAACACCTAAGTAGTTACCCGAAGACAGAACGCGATACTAATCGATAAATTTACTCAAGAATTATTACTAGCCTATTTGTATGCTAACATGGTATTTCAATATATCTAATCTATACATAAAATAAATTGAATAGAAGTGTCTGTTTGTAACATTAAACTGTTTCTTTACTAAATGCTTTAAGCAGGTGTACACATTAGGCATGTACCTAATATTGGTTACAAAACCAATATTTTAAGATTTTTGTCTCTTAATTCGAGTAATCTCTAAAACATTTTTTTCTTTTTTACCTTTTTCGTTTTTTTTTTCACGGGAAGCAAACGTATCTCCCCATACATACAAAATTGCGCGGGTCAACTCGTAAATAATAAAGTACAGTAACATATGATTTCGGCGGATTTTTTTGGACATCGTGTCGGTCGTTGCTTATTAGCGCTGGGGGGCGCCTCGACTCGGCCGCAGGTACACGTCCAGGCGTTATTTATACTCAGGATGAAAAGAACAATATACACCCCGAACTCATATTAATCATCTCTTTGTGTTCCACCGACATGCTGATTGTGATGATTTACAAATCGTAGTTCGAATTTGAAAAAATAAGAGTAATTAGGAAGTATAGGTTTGAAAGGAAGTTTTAATAGTGGACGTTTGAGAGCGGCTCCGCTATGTCCTGAAGTTGCAATTAAAGTACGTTCCGTTGGAAGTGTTTATGTACAAAAAAACTGTTATATTAAAAAAAAGGTGCTACTGCAACTGCGTTAGGTACTTTCTACACAGGCAATAAAATACATAATTTAAGGGATAATTAAAAACTTGTGTCTACATCTACTATATCATCTACATCTATATCTACAATTATACAATAACCATAACTGAATAAGTGTAGGTATTTAATGAGTAAAGAACACTACTATCACTGACGATAATTCTGCAATAACTTTTATATGATAGATGCAATATCATTTAATATCAGTAATTAAACTGAAATCTGACCTAAATGATGTGAAATTAAAACTTTCAGTTGTTTTTTCAAAAGTTAATAAAATAGTGATACACAATGCATAGTGAAAGTGCAGTAGGCAACAATGAATTTGAGCTTCCACTACATTGCCGACCTACATTCAGTCTGAAGTCCACTGAAGACTGAGAACTTATAAATTGAAAGTTTTTTTATCTCCATTCCTATCTGTTACTTTTCTTGCAACGGACAGATAAGGCTTTGTATACGATTTTTATTTCTTTATTGATTGTCATTCAACGAACTTGCGATATCTATTCATTTAAAAAACATACATTAATATTACATGCCTACTTCTTCTTCGCTATTTTTCGGTATTCCCTGAGCGCTATGACTCTTGTTCTTGTTCTAACGAGGCTTAAGGAAAGTCCTTAGAGGTAGGTTTATGAGCGACGGTAACCATTTAAGGTGCGTCGTCTCGTTTGCCTAAATGGCAATTAAAAAAAACCTGCATTCGATCCTGTAAAAAATATTGCTAGTATTATATCAATGTAACAATAAAAAATACCGGCTTAATTTTGAACCGCCAAGACGTGATGATATGACGTGATGGACACTTGGAATAACACGGAAACTATTAAGAAAATTCTCAAAAGCCGGCGCGAATTGGCATGAATCATAAGTTTTCCATGCAAGCAGTTTACATATCGAGTTTATGGTGACCGAGGCGTCAGAGTTGCGGTATAAGAGCGACCCCTTGCCGTGGCACACATGAAATATTGTGTTTAACACCATGACGCATGTACGACGACGCGCGACTTCCCGCGGCGTGTGTGCCTCGTTTCAATGTATCGATTCTTTTAATGAGCCCAGTTTGAGTTGCAATTCCTATATAAAACAATGAATTGGTTGACATTTGAATTTTAGTTATAATATCATTAAAATTTACAGTTTTTTTTAAGGTGAGTCTCAATGAGAGTCGTTTGTGTTAAATTAATTTGAGCTGATCTGGTTTAAACAGTTGGATCAAGTTATCGTAATCTTTGCGACGACGATTACCTTCTTCAGTTTCAAAATATTTTACCGGAGATGCTTTTACTCAGACTTGTACACTTAGGCTTGCCGTATACAAAAATATTTTTAAGACATAATCACCATGAATGAAAATTGATCTGTATATTCATTTATTCACTTATTTTTTACACTATATTTTTAAAAATACAATATAAAAAACAGAGGGCCACTACAGGCGGAGTCTACGACCCAAGCCATCAGTGGTCAGGGCTCAAAATTGATTATTATTAGTTAGTCAACATAGAAGAGCCTTTCCTAGGGTTGGTTTTTCAGTAGGTATATCCATATTGTTTATAGTTCCGTTCAATAAATAGATAAAGGACAAGACTTTTATCTAATTTAAACAAAATCTTTAGTTACACGAAAACTGCACAAAAATATTATGCAAAAGAACAACATGCATATTTAAAAAAATCGTGCCGCTTTTCTGAATGGATAAAATCTATACGTGTATTATAGTTAGGAGCTTAATGTATGTGAGTTTTTTATGTAGGTAACATCAAATTTTTTGTTGGTTTGATCTATTACAACGATTAAGTAATAAAAGTAATAACTATGGGCTTCAACATTAACTAACGGAACAGGTCAATTTGTGCGTTTAACGTTTCGTGGTACGGTCTGCAGCGGAAATTATAATGTAAATTTTATTCGTGTAATGTTTAAAGTTTGAATTTTCTTCATTGTTTCAATATACATAATGTGCGTCAGATATTTAGCTTTATAATACAATGTTTTGAGAGGTTATTGAAGTAGGGTAAAATGATTTTTGTTAGTATAAATAATGGTATCAGACTCAGACTCAGAGACACAAATAGAGGAAGTCAAGAAGTGCATTGATCAGTGTGGACGCCAGATAAACCCAAAAGAGAAAGGTGCAGCTTCGAGCGATGAGATAGCGACACTTGCAGAGCGACTGATCCAGATCAAGAATAGCACGCTTGATGTACAAAGCTCGATTATCACACTAACTCGCTCTATAGAAACCTTAAAAAACTCCAGTCAACGTGCCTCAGACTGCACTTCAGAATCTGATACAATTAAAAAGTCTGACCTGAAACAGCTTGAGAGTACGATGGAGGAGTTAAGGATGAACGTTTTGGCGGTGGGAAATTGTGAAAAAAGTGAATCCTTTGTGACAGCGGTTGCGGCATTAAGTGAAACTGTTACAAGCAGTGCAGAGTACCTAAAGACTGAGATGTCCTCGGCAGTTGCTCCCCTAAAAGTTCGTCTTACGGAGGTCGTAAAGGTACTGGAGGAGTTGAAGGACCAGAACCAGCTGACAGTGTGCACGAATACCGCAGGCCACCCCCGTGGACTCGGAGAAGAAATGATGCTGGCAGATATAGCAGATAAGTTAGGCTGTATCCAAAGTTCCGTAACTAGCATAGATCGCGACAAAGACTCAACTCCTGCAAACCTAGAGCGACAACAAAACCACAATGTGCTGGAGCGTGACATCGGCCAACCCACCTATAGAGATATATTGATGCGACCAAGGTATCCAGTGATGCTCGAGTCAATAGACCCGCAACACTCCAGCCAAGAAGTACTACAAAAACTGAAAGAGAGGGTTGACGTAGTGGAACTAGGTATAGGAATCTCTGGAGTGCGAAGTATACGAAACCAACGTGTAGTAATTGACTGCTCTTCAGAAGCAGATCGTAAAGTGTTTGCTTCGGCTATTAGGGAAAGGGCGGAAAAACTGACAATATCACAGCCAAAGCCGAGAAGCCCACTTATAAAGCTAATCGGCGTGGCGAGAGATTTAGACAACCCGAAACTGGTCGACGCAGTCGTCAGTCAGAACCGCAAATTCTTTCCCGCAGAAGACACGACCAAACCAAATATCAAAGTACTACGCAGAACAAGAGGACGCACTGAAACTACAGAAAATGTAACCCTAGAGGTTGACTCTACCACATGGAAGGCAGTAAAAGATCAACGCCTGCACTTGGGCTATCAAGTGATCTTGGCAACTGACTGCTCTCCTGTGATCCAGTGCTACAAGTGTCTATCGTTTGGTCATACTGCGAAGAACTGCATTAAACCTGAGATCTGCGGTTTCTGCGCTGGCCCGCATGACACCCGGGCCTGCGGAAACCGAAATGGTGTCCCAAACTGTGTTAATTGCACACTCGCACAGGCAACTGATTGTTCTCATCCATCATACAGCTCCTTGTGCCCAGAGTGGCAGCGATGGGACCGCCTAGCAAGGGCAACTATATCTTATTGCTGAGGACCCAGACACAATAAACAACAAAACAGCTGTAAATTTTGGACAGATAAATCTAGGCAGAGCTTTCGCAGCAACCAAGGAATGCTTCGAGGCAGCAATTCGAGATCAGAAATCAGTCCTGCTAATACAGGAGCCATATGTAGGGGCTAAAGCACACCTAGTTTGTCCTTACAGAACCGTACAGAGACTGACAAGTGACAGGAATAAACCTGTAAGGGCCGCAATTGTCATACTTGACAAGAACATCGAAGTTGTGGTAAATAGTAAGTTTGTGACGGAATCGATAGTAGCCTGTGTTTTGCATATCTCTGGACAGGCAGTAGGACTGGTCAGTGCTTACTTCGACAGAACTATAGATATAAATGAAGATTTGGCAGTGTTGCAGAGCATACTCCAAGAACTGGGTACACCAGCAATAATTATAGGGGGAGACTTCAACGCTGCCAGCAGATGGTGGGGCTGTAGGAAGGAGGACAGCAGAGGAGCAAGTTGTGCTGAATTTCTTGCGCAGTCCAACTTACATGTCCTAAATGAAGGCAACAAATCAACATTTCACACTTACCGAGCCAACAAACTTTTCTCTAGTATTATTGACGTGACAGTGTGCTCCAGCAACATTGTAAATCGAATACAAAGTTGGTATGTAGACGAGAAAGCGGTCACTCTGTCAGATCACCGACAAATATCTTTTGCAATGTCCCTGGGCTCAAGAAGCGCTCAAGCAGCCCCAAATGGTACACGCCGATATAAAACTAAAACAGCAGACTGGCTGAAGTTCGACCAGAAACTTCGAGAGGCATTAGCACTAAAAGAAGTCCAAATTGATCGTGTTACCAGAACGGAGCTACCGGATGAACTTGAAGAAGTGGTTAAATGCTATGTGGATGCGATTGTGGAGACCAGCGATATCGTTATACAGCGTCTACAAACAAATCCAAAACATAAGCCGAGCCGGTGGTGGAACAAAGCCCTTGACGACAAAAAAAGAGAGGTGATCAGATGCCGACGCCGTATTCGGAAGGCAAATACATTTCGGAAAGTCAGGATTATCCAAGAATACGTCAACTGTAGAGAAGAGTACAAGCAAATGATTCAGAATGCTATCACTAAAAGTTGGAGAAAATTTTGTTGCGAGGAGAAGGCAGAGACAGTTTGGAGTAGATCATACAGAATTATGAAAATCTGTAACACTCATCAATGTGATTGTCTCCTTCGACCAGATCCTGAAAGCGAGTTATGCACCGCTACGGACTCCACGAAACTACTAGCCACAACATTTTTTCCCCAGGATAATGAAATGACTGACACCCCAGAGCAGCAGGAAATTAGGTCAAGAACGCTGGCAATCCTGAGTTCGTCTCGAACTTCGCAATCAAACTCGCTTAAATGTCCAGAATTCACCACTGCAGAACTTTCCAGAGTCTATGCAGCGATGAATCCCAAAAAATCTCCAGGAGCTGATGGCTTAACATCCGACATTTGCCAGCACAGCTTCGAAGCGGCCCCTAATCTTCAACTATCTATATTTAACCAATGCCTAAAACTGGGCTACTTTCCCAAATGCTGGAAAACAGCAAGAATTGTAGTGGTACCAAAGCCAGGCAAAACAGACTACACGATCCCAAAGGCATATCGACCAATAGGGTTGCTTCCGGTTCTTGGGAAGGTGTTGGAAAAGTTAGTGACAACAAGGCTTACATGGCATTTGGAAAGAAACGGCCACATGAGCGGACGCCAATATGGATTTGTTCCCCATCGTGGTACTGAAGACGCATTGTACGATGCAATACAAATAGTGAAAGAGAATTTAGCCAACAAGCAAATAACAATTATGATCTCGCTCGATATTGAAGGTGCATTCGATAACTGTTGGTGGCCAGGAATCATTCTTGAAATGCTTCACAGAGATGTGGATGAATCAACTGCGCATCTGATCAATAGCTACCTATCAGATAGAAGTGTGGACTTACGCTACCTGGGACACAGTGTCACCCAGCAAACAAATAAGGGTTGTGTCCAGGGATCAATATTTGGCCCCATTTTGTGGAATCTGCAACTCGATCCCCTTCTAAAACGAGCTGACAGCCTTGACGCGCATATTCAGGCATTTGCGGATGACATTCTGGTGATCGCAAGTTCTGAAAACACTAAAGATCTAGAGAGGATAACACACGAAGCGCTAAAAGTCATCTCGGCCTGGGGAAAAAAGCACAAGCTTAGATTTGCAACTCACAAAACCCAGGCCATGATAGTAACAAGACGACGCAAGTATGAGAAACCAACAATTAATTTTGAGGGGCAGATTATTGAGTTTACAGATTCCCTCAAGGTACTTGGTCTGAGGATAGACAAAGCGTTGACTTTTAAACAGCACATCGAGGAAGTCAGCTTAAAAGTTGTTGCCCTTTATAAGAAACTGGCCAGAACAGTTAAAGTTCAGTGGGGCTTGAACCCTGAAATTACAAAGCTGCTGTATACTGTAGCAGTGGAGCCAAAAATTTTATATGCATCTGGAGTGTGGGGCAAGGTGGGCAACAAAATATATGTAAAGAAAAAATTGCAATCACTAACAAGAATGTTCGCAATAAAAATCTGTAGAGCCCATCGTACCTGCTCTTACACTGCGACAACGCTCCTTTCAGGAATTATTCCCATGAATCTGCGGCTAATAGAAAACATGGAGCTCTATGAAACAAAACGAGGGAGGCCCCTACTTAATCACCCAAACGGCGAACTGGAAAAAAGAATTCATCCAAGTGAATTAAGCCACCCAGCAAAACGCAGCCTATGCAACTTTGCCCTTATCACTGAGCCACGAGATATCACCGCGCTCAGTGATTTATTTGAATTAGTACTATTTACAGATGGTAGTAAAATCGAAGGGAAAGTGGGTGCTGCTGTAATTGGCTACAGTAGTAGCAGTGGTCATGAACTCCAAACCACACAAATGAAACTTGCATCATACTGTACGGTTTTCCAGGCAGAGTTATTGGCGATACTGGGAGCAGTTTCTATGGTGGAAAAAAGTGGTAACTCGGGGTGCATATTGAGCGACTCACGTTCGGCCCTGGAAGCTCTTTGTAACCCTGATACGGACAACCCACTTGTCGCAGAAATTCAAGACCAAATAGAAGAACACCCTACACGGATAGGTTTATATTGGATCAAGGCACATGCAGGCTATACGGGTAACGAGCGCGCAGATCAGCTTGCAAAAGCGGCAGCGTTACTCGAGGTGACACCTAGCTATGACAAAATTCCTCTCTGCTACGTACGAAGTTTAATCAGAGACAAAACCAGATGCATCATGCGAGACAACTACATTGCAAGCTCAACTGGTGGAAACCTCAAAAAATTCTTTCCTGACGCTCTTGAGGGCCATAAGATCTTGAGTAAATTGCCAATAGTTCCAATCAGGACACAATTATTTTCGGGACATGGCGGAACAAGATCTTATTTGCATAAATTCAAACTAATTAATGACCAAAACTGCACTTGTGACGGAAGCTCTTCGGAAACAGTCATGCATGTACTTATGCACTGCCCAAAATACCAACTTCAGAGGCTGGAGTGTGAATGGAAGTTAAATACAGAACTGAAGGAAAATATACTACCCCAGATAATGAAAAATCCCGAATCCCGCATCATTTTCCTGCGTTTTGCCGAAGCAGCACTTCTACGTTGTGTGCGTGCCAACGGATCAACACTACTAACGAAATAAAAAAAAAAAAAAAAAAAAAAAAAAAAAAAAAAGTTTGAATTTCTATTGTATTTTTTGGTATAGCTGTCAATCGCTGCCTTATTAATAGTAGCGATAATTAAATCTTTTAATAAAAAAAAAAAAAAAAAAAAAAAAATGGTATCAGAATTGTTATCTGTCCTTTTTTTTTCGTTTGATATATGGTATGTTTTGATACATTACTTACAATAACATACAACAATAAGATTTAAAAAAATGATATCAATATTCCAATGTCGAATGCTTTCTAATTTTATTCGTCCCAAAATTCGTTGTGTAGGTACATAAAATTTAAATATTTTAAACGTGTCAATGATTTGTATTTATTTTGCAATCTGTACATACGAAAAATCACCGATTGCACCAAGGCTACTGATATTTTGACTACTGTTACGAAATGTCGAACGTTATTTATTGTTATTTTAATGTCACGTCCATGAGAATAGAACACGAATTATGTTGTATTATAGACCATAACTATTAGGAATTAATTGAATCGTTATTAAAATGTATACTAAGTATCTGTAGTTTAAAATTATTTTGTTTTTTAAAGAAAAAATATTTAAGTCTGTTTTGAACACATTTCAAATTCTAGAAATGCACAATATAATCTTGACTCCAACTTAACACAACAATTCTATATTGTTGTTATTGTCTAAAACGTATTTAAATATCTCAATCTTTTCGTATCTAAATATATTTTTCAATGTACCTACCGCCATTTTACATTTCACCTGTACATTTGCACCTCTTTCATCACGACCTTTTAAATATTACCCATAAACAAAAAGTTCACACGATCCACACCGTTAGAGTCAAAATAAAATTAACAATATCCTGCCTTTTCAAAGCCAAAAATACCGTTCGACATTCAAAATTGAAATGAAAATTTTCATTGATTGCTCAATATAAAAACGTATTAATTAAAACTTGTTTCCCACATCGATCGTACTCATAAACCACTAATATATATTCATAGTTTTAAAACGTTAATTAATAGAAACGATGACACCATACCGGCCGTGATTCGTTTCATCATGACGACTATTAATCAAACTTTATGCAATGGGAATCGGTTAAGATATATAAGGCTGTAGCCACGAATTCAGCGAGAGCGGACGGTGTTACTTAGTGGCTACAAAATAACGTTGCTTACAAACTTATTCATCGACTTTCAAAAACGGAGGTACATACTTAATTCGTCTATTTTTTTCCTGTTTGTTCCGTCATAACTTTAACTTGTGTGGACCCATTTGAATGATTCTGGGGTCAGATGAAAGGTGATGTTCTTCGTCCCATTTTTTTTTTAAGATCGATCAAGTACTTTGTAATCTGTTTTTAAAAATGTGAATTTCACTGGTAAAACTTTATGCGCCGCTCCCGCCATCGCTTGACTTCGTGGACATGCCCTTACAACTGGTTCCACAATCAGTTCCGTTTGATTTCGGCTTCTGTCAATTAGAAAAAAATCAGTAATACGGCTTATTGCCGATCGATAACTCGTTCTACTGGACAATGAGTCGGGAGTCGAAAACTTTGTAATCATTTCTCCGGCCGTTAAGTCTCATCAAACTTTAGTCTCGCAGAATATTAATATAAGTACTTATATTTAATAACTAAAAATAAAAAGTGTGTGTTTGTTCCCACGAGGATTAGTTTCTGGAGTAGACTATAACTGGTTATTGTCCATTTTATAATAAAGACGTGCTGTAATTTTCTTGTTTTCTTTAGTAAATGGTCTAAGTACCTACATACTCATTAAAAAGTTCAAGAATTTTATTATTAGAATTTATACTTTACGGTGTATTATAATAAAAGAGAACAGTAAAAAGTAGAGCTATAACAGATAATGACACAAATAGTATAAAAATTTTAGATATCTAAAAGTAGATATTACTATTACAATAAAGTTTTAATTTAACTAATAACATATTGAAGTTTCAAAGAAATACTTTATCTAACTGTAAACATTTGTCGAAGAGCAACATCTTGTTCTACTTTCCACTATTTAAAAAAACAAATGAATGTTGATAAATGACGTACGACCTTATACGAACTTAACCAATTTCAATAGATAACGTAAATAAATTTAGTGTAAGCTAAGAATACTAATAAACCACAACCATCGACAACCGTGATTTGTGTGATGTTGTGGAGCGTAGGTTGCGGGGGCGGCGCGATCAAAGACGTCGAGACTCGATACCACTGATCTCTATAGTTATACACATAGAGATCAGTGGTCGAGACACAGCGGGCGCCGCGCATGCGCACAATAACACTCTTGTTTTCTAGAAAATTCCAGCCGATTATATTGTAGTCGTGGCACGTTAGGCAACATCGAATACACATTTTACTGTTCGATTATCTCGGGATCTAGTTACAGAGATCGATAGAATTGCATTTACTTTTAAATTTGCACAATCGGTTAATTCATTGCTGAATTGAATCAAAGATAACGGTAGAGACAAAACTATTTGCCTTTGATTATTAACTCTACATGTTAATAATCCAAGAGTTAGACATATAACGGCCTAAAATGGTTTTAGTTATACCTACTTTGAAAAGTTTTTAAGGCATGGACATGGTTTAGCGAGGAAATACGCGCCGCCTAATATATATGACGTGAGTGATAGAAGGTTTTAGTGCGATTCAACTCCCATTTAACTAGGTACCCCACCTGCGGGACGGGTAGTAGTACCTACAGCAATTCTATACTATTAAAATAGAAAAAAGGATGCATTGAAAAGTATTTTACCGGAGGGTAGTCTTAGGTATAGGTTCGCGCTGGTTCCCTTTACCGATATTATGCTAGTACGACATTACTACAGTCAGTAGTACACTTTTTAGCACGCATACCTACAAATATTCAAAATAGCGTTCATATCCGGGAAAAGTTAAACATTCTCATCAAAAAAGTAATTATCACTTCAAAAAAAATATTAGAAATTTGCTCGAATGAAATAAGTCGCAACGCGTGACCAGCTGCGACGAATTTTCGAAAGGAGGATGCGAGTCTCGCTGCAGCTTCCTTGAACAGAAACGTAATCTTCTGTAAGTAATCGCAGTTAATTATACTGAGTTGCCATTTGGTTTTTTTAGGTTGGTAGGTACTGTTTTCAATAATGTCCTGAACATTCCGTGAGTGTTAATTGTATTTAGTAATGTCCAATTGCTTTGCAAAGTTTAAATACATTAGCTTGTCTGATAGTCAACAAGAATTTCCCTTTACTTACAATCGATTGTTAAATCTAGTCAGAGCTCTCTCAACCTACACCTCCGACTCTTCGGGGTTGAGCTACCTTATCTTTACTTATAGTTGACACGTTCTGAGAAAAGCCTAGGGATCAAAATTCTGCGTTCGGCCTTCGCCACAAATCCATGTCAATGTCACTGCAGTTACATGCGCTGATACACGTTAGTTTTTAATATAATGGTCCTTTCACACGGCACACCGTGAATGCGCTATGTGCGATATCGCCGTAATACAACTTACGAATTAGTCGCGCAATCGGCACGCGACGAGATAACACGCCGTGAACCCACAACGATCGCGCCGGCACGATCTCGTTAAACTTTACCTAATGCCAGAAATAACTGAGGTGCCAAGAAAAAATACTATAGAAAAAAAAAACTCCTAATTGTTTATATCTTCACGGAATTTTCATTCGATGGAATTCGTCTGGTAATTTGTAATTGATTGAATGAAGACGAGCCTTTCGTTAAGTTACGTCCATTCAGTAATTGCATAACTGCTTATTCCCTTAAGCCTCCATTTTAAAGTAAATTTGAAATACACAATCAAATGAAAGTTAGTTCTCCAATCGAACGAATTTAAACTCAACTGTATTGTCTTCTACAGGTGTGGTTCCAAAACAAGCGTTCAAAAGAGCGTCGACTGAAGCAGCTAACATCAATGGGTAGAGGACCGTTCTTCGGGTCTTCGCGTAAGATGCGCGGTTTTCCAATGAATCTATCGCCGGGAGGTTTAGAGGAAGGGCCACCGGGGTTTCCGTACTTCGCGACAGCAGATGGCAAGTTCGAGTTTGGCTATGGCCCGCCGTTCCACCATGATGCTCCATTCTTCCATCCGCCGCCGTCGATGCCTTTCAATCAGCCAGGTTGGTGAATTTTGAGAGAGTTTCCATTATACAAAATATATGTGTACTAATCTTGATCAACTTAGGTTAAATATTTCTGTTGCATTTCGATTTTGTATCAAAATTTTGGTTACCGTCGCTCATAGCTGTTTAGTCATGTTTTCAGTTCATGTTAAGACTTTGGATTTTATTTATTGATTAGTTTCCTTATTATATTTCAAACTGAAAATCGCATTAATATTAAGAGAAACATATAAAAATGTACCAGGCGTGTAGTAACGGGAGCAGGTCGTTTCGCAGGCGGCATGGAGGGGGTCCCGGGCGACTTCCCCGAGCAGTTCCCCCCGCCCGAGCACCTGGTGCTGCCCCGACCTTCGTCTCCTGAATTCACCTTCGGGGACGGTCCCCCGCCCCTGCACCCCGAGGGTCTGGTGTGGTAGCTGAAGCCGGAGCCGCGGGATTTCCACGACTGATGCGGCTCGTCTGGCTACCTAGTGGACTATTGACTGTCACGGTGCACGTGAACTGTCTTGTGATTAGTGGAGTGTTGTTGATATCAGTGATTTTGGGTTCTTTTTGTATCATTTCGTGGATTCTAGTAAGAGTTTACGAGTTCTGAAGGTGTTGTGATTGAGAGTATTTTATGTATTTCAAATTAATGGTAATATGATGCTCGATCTTTATAAATAACAAAGTTGTATGCAATACTTTTTGGTCTACGTTAATTAAATTCGTAAACTCTTATTAGACTTACTATGATTGTTTAATAGTTATAGAATGCTGAGAATGATTTCAGATATTTCATTTAAAAACCGAATTATTTTCGAAGTACTTAAGTAAATTCTGCTTTTTAATTTAATTTTAATAAAAAAAATTAAGAATTCATCAATAATGTTAAGCATACTGTGAATATTAAAATATTTGTACAGAAAACTTTTCATAAGATAATTTATTTTAAGTATAAATATCGATATTTTAAGTAAATGTCGTAGTTATTTATTATTGGGTTTATTGCAAATCTTTTATTTAAGATAAATAATTTGGTTCCTATTTTAAGATAACAACAGTTCTATTACATTTTTTTGTAAATTTATTAGCAAATATTTTTATCACATGTAAGGTAATTGATAATTATTACTATAGCGAACATATTTCGATTTGTATATAATTCCAATTTGTACATAATATCTAGTAATAATATATCTGTATGAAAATATAATTAAAAATATATGTACTTTTAAGTATTTAAATATTAAAATATGTGGGACATTCTATTTTATTTCAATAGGTGTATTTTTTTCTGTTAATTTAACAATTATAAATGTTATACTTATTATAAAAACCTTATAGCAATTCAGTTATTAGTTCATAAATCCGAATGAGTACTAAACGGAAAAATATTATCAGATACAGATTAGGAAAAGATAGTTTTTTTTTATTACTTAATTTTATTCCTACAAATAAATTTTATGTTTTCTTTTATAAGAAAAATCTAAAAACATTGCTACTTTGATAGTTTTTGTTATGTTGTTTCAAGATCTATATTTTTCATACCTATCCAATAAAACAAATTTCGTTTTTCATTTCCTCTAAATTTCGACATTACTTTCTAAATGTTCTGAAATTATTTTTCTGTTTTTTGTTTCCGTTTCAATTGATTTTTAAAACTATGTACCAAATAGTTTGTAAATTAACAATTAGAATTAATATTTGGTACAAACTGTTGTCTGTATTTAGTACTTAAACGAGAATATAATGGAATTGTCTGTAAGAATAAATAATGATGAAAATTTTAAATGTTTATTTTATTTCCTACCGCTTAGGTTGTATGTTGATAATTAGATATAGTGAATAAATAAATAATATTGAAATGAATCATGTAGATGAAATGGTTTTTCTCAAACTTTAGAAAATTAAAATAGTGTAAGCTAAGCCTAAACTATCCAAAAAGATCCAAATTTTGCATAGCAATTTTAAATGTCAGAAAGTGATACACCTATCTACTTTTTTTTTTATTGCCTTGTAGGCAGACAAGCTAACGAGCCACCTGATCGTAAGCGGTTACTGTTGCTCATGGACCTCTGCAAGGTCAGAGGACACTTCGAGGCCACTACCTACGGCCTACCTTTAAGGAGTTTCTCCAAGCCTCATTTGAAGATGGACAAGTTATAGCACTCATATTTTCTTGATATATCGAGTCCATGGCTAACATAAAGCGAAGTTGGGAATGAAGTACTTCCAAAAGAGGTTAAGCATCATTTATGAAGACTATTATCCATTTATTGCTATAGAAAGTTAGTGTAGGAAATTATGAAATAATAGATGTTTAAAACATTTTACGAGTTTTGGTTAAAAACTTTTCAACGATAATTATCTTCACTTGTTTTAATATCTGCAGTAAGTTTAGCGGGATTTACGAATAACGCATTTCCACAACATTTTGCATTTTTTTACTAAATATTTGCTATTTCGCTTGAAAAACGCATATGAAACAAAATGAATACTACAACCTTACAAAAGTACCTACCCGTAGGGGAAAGTGGGGGAATTACGAACACCTAAGGGAAAACTTAAATTTAACGATGGATGTTTATCGTAGTTTCTTTTTTTTAAGTAAATTATCGGTATCTCTTTCTAACATACCAAAACCACCAAATTCGGATATACCCCGCGTTCGTGTTTCTCCCGCTTTCCCCTAATTCATATTATTGTCTGTTACAAATGAACAATACAATGACAACGTTTTCTGAACAACATGAAACGGACAATCTAATTACGTCGAAAATCCCCTCATAAAGCACTAAAACAAACAACACAATTACGTAAACTTTATACAAATAGTAGCCACGAAATTTCCATAGTGAATGTAACCAATTTGCCAGCCTGACAAAGCGCTGTAATCAACAGGGTTATTGTGAAAGCTCATCTTATAGCGATCGTGGTCATTTCGACGGTAGAAATTATTCACTCTGATAGATGCTCAGTCAAATAGAAATTCTGAGAAGATTTTTTATCATGAATCAAAAGTATAGAGGGAAAATTCCAAATTTTACAAGACCAAAGTAACTTTTGATAGTAGTTTAGTTTTTGTAAAATGGCATAGTTCTACTCTAAGCTGCTTACGCTAAAGTCCCAATGAAGCTTGTCCTAAAACCAAAAATATTATTTTTTTCTATCACAATTAGATTGTCAGCTTACTTGTAGAATCACCTTAATTTCTTTTTTATATATTTATTTATATTCATTTATTTATTTAAACACTATTTACATTTAATTTCGCTGATTACTGTGATATTGTGACTATTGTAAATTACATGGAAGAAAAAATACGCATTAAGTTAAATTCACAAATCAAGTTTATTATGCTCCATTATAGCAATTTCGTAATTCACAAGAAAACATACAAAAAAATAATATATAAAACAGTTTAATTAGATCTATACAAAGTTAATATCTACCTGTACGTAGACAGAGCAAAGACCGCTGGAATAATAACAGCGTTCTGAAATAAGCGGCCCGGCTATAAAGGGAAATTGGAATTTCGGTGGAAAGGGCACCCGAGCACGTGCTAGTTCACACAACTAGTAAGGGTCGCTCGGTATTTTTATATTTACGTAAAATAACAAACGATAGTGTTTGTGAGTTCTTTGTTTAAATAACACGTAGTTCACATTTCATTGCATTTAGTAACAGTACCTCTAAACGAAAGACCTCTCAAATCTGTTGAACTCTCATAAAAACAGCTAAAGAAAAATGACACAAAAAAACTCTAGAATTGAAAACAATTCGATTTGAACTCAACAGTTTTTTCTTAAAATATACCTAAAGATAGGCAGTGGTGTGTAGTAGGAAGGCAGAGATACAGATTATTTTCAGTACCATCAATATTTGCCAAGACATTCCTGTACAGAGGCTATATACTACATTCAACTATTTAAAAATATCGACAATCGGCAGTTTAAATTTAGAAAATACCAAAATCTCACCAAACCTTAACACGATTTTATGCGTATGTGGGAGTTGAACCGCACTAAAACCTCCAACCGCTCACACTCAGCGTCCGAACCCCGGCTGAGGCCAGAACCCAGCACGGGGTTTGGAGGGACGGCGCGACGCGTTACGCCATCAGCATGCTTTCCCGTCGCTCCGTCCCCGGACGCCGAACCGGTAGCCGCCGGCGAATACGGCCACCGGCTCTCTCGGTCGGCGGGCTTTCCGAAGCCCGCCAAGATGGGACCGCGTGTCACCCTCCCGCGGAATACCCCGCTGGGTCAGAACCAGCGTGGGTCGGGGAGTACGCGGTCTACCATCCCCCGGATGCTCTTACGCTAAGGGCGTGCTGAGCGAGACACGGCACCTTCTTGGGTCCCCGCTCGCACTCACATGCGTTGGGGACCCGAAACTCTTAGGGGGCCAGAATCCGGGCGAGATCCCGGTCCCGGCCCCCTGCTCGACGGCGGCGGGTTGGCAAGTCGAGAGCGGCGTAAAGCCTCTCTCTCGCAGCCCCCGCCACCTGCTTCTGCGAGATAGTGGACTCGCAGAAGTCGAGCATCGCACCTTAACACGATCGCAGACTTACTTATAATTAGAATGGTTTTGTTTGCCAAGTCTCGCGATCCGTGCCGAATAACCGACCAAAATATAGAAGTAGATAGCTTTTCCTACCTTGTCTACACTGTGGCCTGGAGTTACTCAGCAACGTGTATAATATGCGTGCTATAGATATATTTGGCGTGGAAATCGTCGTGTTTCGCTTTGAATGTAACTCTACTTTTCATTATATTTCTTGATATTATAGTGTCTTCTTTTATGTCGTTCTTCTGTACTCTAACGTTTTTTTTTTTAGTTGGAGTAAATCATCGGAGCCGCCCGTATGTGGGAGTTGAACCGCACTAAAACCTCCAACCGCTCACACTCAGGGTCCGAACCTCAGCTGAGGCCAGAACCCAGCACGGGGTTATGAGGGACGATGCGACGCGTTACGCCCGAGGCACTCTTTCCCGTCGCGCCGCCTCCTATGACGTT
Source organism: Trilocha varians (assembly GCA_030269945.2). Taxonomy (NCBI): domain Eukaryota; kingdom Metazoa; phylum Arthropoda; class Insecta; order Lepidoptera; family Bombycidae; genus Trilocha; species Trilocha varians. The sequence goes on along the minus strand of AP028268.1, from coordinate 7,004,623 downwards.
TCTTTGAGATTGAACAGTCAAGAATTCGTTTTGGTTAGTTACATTTGTAATATTTTCTCAATAATTACTAAATATTAAGACTAATCGTTTAAAATTATTTGTGTGACATACATGCATAAGTACGATAATACCTTCATGTGAAAAATTTATTATGCACGCACAATTAAAATAGAGTATTAACACACAACAATAAGAGTATTATTTTCAAAAACTGTAATGTAGAGCATATTATTTAGTGTTGTCATACCAAACCTATCGTTCTCGGATGACTGTGACCAATTCTGATTGATTGGCTATCGTCTGAGCTCCACACGTAGGTAAAACTGCCCGCTACCAACTGTATACTTTTGGTATGTACTCAGTATTTTCCTGTTGTTTATGTACAGATCAAAGAGTAGACATGGTTGAACTTTAAGGGGAAGTATTTATGGCCAAGGTCTTATTGGTATACCTTTTGTGAGCCTTTCATGAAAATAATAAAGTTTATCTTAAAGTTAGAATCTTTGGGTAAGTAGTAGTCTATGAACAACAGTAACCGCTTATCACCAAACTACCCTTTGATAAAATACATAAAAGGGTTTTCAGAGCGCTATAACTTGTCACGATCGGAAAGTCCTAAGGAGTATGAATGAATGAATGAATGAATACACTTTATTGCATACAAAAACAGAAAATAACACGTACAGAAAATAAAGCAAAGAATACATGCCAGTAGGCTGTACGTAACGTCCTCAAAGTGACCTGACAGTGCAGAGCACCAAGAGTCATAGCTTACGATCAGATGTCCTTTTTCTCCATCTGTCTGCTTGGCTATAAAAAACATATTATTACATTCATACGTCTATAACTAGATTCCGAATTACCCTTTGTTTGTAACATCAACACGAATAGTAGATTAGAAATAAAATTCTTCGAGTAACTGTCCATTAATTAGTACAATTGTTGTTCATTTGTGGGGGAGAGCCCACTCATACGATCAACCAATACATTATTTAGGTAGTTGGATATTTATATAGAGGTGTTACGTCTAAGTGATTCTAGTGAAACTTTAATTAATTCTTTTAAATCAAAATATAATTTTAAAAAAATATTCTGCTTGACTAGATATAAGTACCTACCTATTTGTACATAAACACTAAATGTAGGTATAGAAAATAGCAAATAAAATAACAAAGGTCCTTATGATACATTTATTAGGTATGATAACGTTCATTCGAAAACAATTTATTAATTTTACTTAAATCCTAGTTTAACTCTAAAACCACAAAAGACCATTATCTAAGAAACATGTTTTTTAGCTCTCATAAACTTTACTAATGCTTTAATAAATCTGATTTTTAACTTACTTAATTGTAAAATATTTCTTAAATGCATTTGCATCATCTCTATATAATTCCACACATGGCATTCACACGTGCGCTTTTGACATTTGCGTGCACGCACCCCATCGGTGACCGGCGTGTGATCTTTGCCGACCCGCGCTCATCGCGTCTTTGTTTCACTAATAAAATCCTGCGGTTTCCCTCTAATTTCATTTTTAAAGGTCAGTTTATTTTATTTTACACACTGGGTTTTCATTGCGATATAAAATGAAACAAAACGTGTATATTTTTCCTATTTGTGGTTTCTTTGGTGTTACATTTTAACTTATGGACAGATGAATTGTAAGTAAAAGGCTTTACTCCTACTTTGTAGTTTGTTAATTTCATTTTCAATGATTTAATGATGCACTGAAATTTAACCCATGTCCAGATCAGTAATGTATGTACTTTTTATTTCTTTATTAAGTATTGTAGCATTAAACCCAGCATTGAAAATATTTTAAACTAGCTTTTGCCCGCGACTTCGTTCGCGTGGACTTCAGGTTCGTCCCGCCTAGATTATTATCAAAAATTGTAGCCTATGTGCTATTCTGATGTATAAGCTATATTCTGGTAAAGTTTCATTCAAATCCATTCAGTAGTTTTTACGTGAAAGAGTAACAAACATACATCCATACATCCATACTTACAAACTTTCGCCTTTATAATATATATTAGATATATATATTAGATAAGAAGAGGTAATTGACTAATATTTCTGATTTCCAGTTCTGTCATAATTTCCAACACAATTTTTAACATTTTATTTGTCAGATTTTACGACATAGGTAGTGGATACCTAACTAATTTCAGAATTAAAGTAGTAACCCTTTGTATTTACACAAAAGCCATAATTTAAACAAGCTACATTCCCATATAAAGAACAGAAACTCGTTAAAATATGATCTATTTTTTGTTGTCATTCTTATTTTCCTATGAAATTGTTTCCTTTATTAAAAACTTATTTACTACACAATGACTTTTATAATCTAGTTATCAACTTCAAATCACTTTTAGTTACTTGACTGAGAAACAAAACAAAAATAATTTTATGATGTAAACTTCATAGTTACCAAACACACCCTTACAGCTAACTTCTATTCTAAAATAAACTGTATTTTTAGGTGGATAAGGTTAAAAATATTGTGAGCAATGAATTGTTATTAATAAGGGTGCAAACATCATTGTTGACAGTAAATTATGAAGCAGTTCGTGGTTTGTTTAGTGTATTGTTTAATTAACTGATTCCTGTTAATTTACGTAATGTTTACGAGGTGTTGTCGTGTAATGATGTGTAATTAAAAATATTTGATTACACGTACATTAATTCACAAATATTTGCTTTGTTCTAATTACATATTTTAATGATGATTTTGTCGTAGACAAGCGAGGAAATTTGACGGTAAATATAACAAGAAAAAGGTTTCCTATGTATTATTATATCTAAAAATGTACTTAATATTAAGTTTTACTTAATATAGAAATATTTAATAGAAACATAATCGTAATTTCCGAGGAGTTTCATTAATTCGGGTCTTCGAAAACAGCTGCAATACGACAGCTAAAGCAGAAAAGTTAAATTTATTCGATTTTGCCATAATAAATGATTAATATTTTACTCATGTTTAAACAATTCATTTTAGGTCAATTAAAAAAACGGATAATCAATTTTTCACAAACATTTTAATCGTTCGCCATTTGTCATAAGTTTCACCTGTCCCACGATATATATCAAAACCTAAATCCACCATTTCTTAACGCCAAAAGAAATTGAGTATCTTTTTTTTAAATCTACGAAATATGTTGAAGTAGAAATTATTTGGTTGCCCAGTTGTGGGCGGAGCACAGTATGATTAATACACTTTTTTTAAGATTTTTAATGATTCAGTAAGTGATTTGTGACTTTTAGTGTTCGTGTGATCAAATTTTATTTTAAGTAAAACAATTAAAACGTTATTGTGGCAGTATGAATGCAAATAAGGCTTAATTAAGTAGGTACTCATATCGGTGTGTCACATTGTCTTCGTAGTTTTCTCTGAATTTTTTTTTTAAATTAGATATTGTGATTTTACCAAAACCGCAAAGCACATCGTTTGCTACTGAATTTTAATGTACGTAATTTAAATTCGTACTCAAAAATTCTCTGACATAATAAAACGTAAATGAAGTGACTAGCGAAAAAGTAATTTGCATTTTTCAAGATAAAGAATTTTGTATGGGAGACTTCAGAGTTTATTTTTTATAAAACAATATCTTTTTGTCTGTCGGGCCACGGATCCTCTGCCACGCCCACAGCCTCGAATTTGCATTTAGTACAATCTGTCATTGTCTGGGATTCTGCAAAAAATCGCCGTGAGAAAATATTTTGTTTTTTCTTCATGCTTCATCCTGTTATAATATTGGTAGATTAGGCTACGGCTAATCAAGGATCGTTTGTTTTTCTTTGTTTTAAAGACAAAGGATTTCTCTCATTTGCTTGATGGGTTCGTTGATGACCATAGTGTTGTGTGTTTCTAGATTGGACTGATTTTTTGCTTTGAATCATGAATTTTTCCTTAATTTTAATAAAGTAGTATTATTTTAATTAAGTAGGTATCGAATATTATTATTTGCACGGTGTATACTAGCCGAACTCACTGAATTTTATTATTTTACTGTGCGAATTTTAATAAACATCGGAGTAATAGCAGCGTTGTAGTTGAATCCAAACTGATTTAATAGGCTTCTACAAGACAATCTTCTCAACTAATAAAAATACAACTATTTCCAAACCGGTATGAACATCGACCACCATACTGAAGTGCAGTAGTTTCCCAACGATTAGTTCGACACCGCTAGAGCTGAGCACAATAGAAACCCTCAATTTATAATGATAGTAACTAAGAACGTATAGTAAATTGGTTCACTGGCTGTGGGCCATAAATTTAACTCATCCGTCAGTCAAATGGGTTCTGGAGACCGTTAGCGACCGTTTCCATTGTAACACGGCAAATTTAAAATGTGATTTGACTTGCTTATTTCACTTCATATGAAAACTTAGATACCTATTCCTGAATGTTAAATACCTGGATTAAATATTAAAGTTCTCTTCTCGAAGTTATAATTTGTCCTTGTTCAAACGAATCTTTAATAATTGTAGGTTGCGATTCCATAATATATCCTGCCATTTTAGAGAACTATGAGCAAAGGTAACGACTTATGATCAGGTAACTTGTAGCCTCATCTGCCTATGGGATTATAAATTATTTTACAGGGAAAACTATACAAAACACTATACTATACTAAACAAGTTTATACAAAATAGTACAGAAAATCAAGAATTAATTGAAAAAATATTTTTATAACAACACGATGAGATGATAAAAACATTTTCTGTGCCACACACAAAAAAATTCATACAAAACGGTAAATGGAAACGCGTTCTGTACAAAAAAGTTTTTAATATTCATATTGCAGACTCGCCCGAGGCGTCTACGCGAAATTATAACAAAATAAAAACATAACGTCTTCACGATTTATAATTTAAAAGGGACAAAATAATTTCTTAGTTTTCTGACTAGAAGTCGTAAACATATTGAAATATGTATTTACAACATTTATTTACGTTTGAGCATTCATTAAATTAGTTGTTCGAACATTATTGATTTTATACGATATGAGATAAATAACTGTATAGGTATATAACAGTTTCTTCGTAGACGACTTCAGTATGGGGGGTATAGGATTTAATTCTAACCGGCTACTTCTCTTATTCTTAATTTGTGAAGATTATTATGCAAAGTTCAGTTTAAACTGTTAAAATATTTGTTATACTTTGCATAGTCTTCTGAATATATTCTTAGTTTAAACAGTATTTTAAAATATCATCATTATGGTGCGATAATATAATTAAATAATACACATTCGCAGCATAAAGTCTTGTTGAATTGCGATACCATGTCAATATACGGTAATATATATGTTCTTAAACCATTAACATGTAAAGACAGTCAAGTCATAAACAAGATATGTAAATGTCCTGACTTCGCTTCGGGCAGCGTGTAATTATTACCCCTCTTTAGACTTATTGTCGTGAGTCAAGAGTAAAAATATAGAATGTATTCAAAATTTGATTATCGCTGGTATAATTTTAAAAGTGCTGTTATCTTAGAAGTAATCGGCAAAGTGGAATTTAATACTTAGGTTTGTTATTGATTGTGAAATATCTATAAGGTGCATAAATCATTTTCTAGAATAATTCGCAAGTGAATTTGTATACGATCGCCAAATCTTTTCCATATAAAAAAAAACAATAGATCGATATTAAAATCAACATATTATCCTCAATAGAAAAATTCTTAAATACTCATAGTAATAAATATCTAGTGCCATTAATTCAAAAAAGTATATTTTTCATATAATCCAGGTGTTAAGGCGTGCGCACAGTGTATGCCCGCAAGCAGAGTCCGTCTCACGCCCCGATAAGCGCTAGCGGTAGCGATCTTAAACGCGCGCCTCAAGGCACTATCATTATACAGGAGGCAGCGTTCTTAACTAAATCAGGGACTGACAAACATTTTTCATCAGTGAAATTTAATATAAACGAAGATTACGAATTTGAATAACATGCAGTTGTTACATTCTGGCACATTTTCGGACTTAAAAACACAATATTCATAATTTGGAATGTGTGGGACAGAATATAACAAAACCATTGGAAATCTCGATGTTACCTAATAGCGCAACGTGGGTAGACCTGGTCAAGATCACGGGAGGTCACTGGATGCAGATATCTAGCGCAGGACCGGCCGTTGTGGCAAAGATTGGGGGAGGCATATATCCATCAATGAACGTCTATAGGCTGATGATGATGATGATGTTGCCTAATTGTTTTTAATCCTATGTGCCGAAATTGCATATTAACGAGGCGAATTTTCCGAATGGAAGCTATCGACACAGCTTTAGCCTGTTTTTTTTTTTTTCAGTTGGAGGAAATCACCACACCACAGTATGTGGGAGTTGAACCGCACTAAAACCTCCAACCGCTCACACTCAGCGTCCGAACCCCGGCTGAGGTCAGTCACGGCGCGACGCGTTACGCCATCGGCATTCTTTCCCGTCGCTCCGTCCCCGGACGCCGAACCGGTAGCCGCCGGCGAATACGGCCACCAGCTCTCTCGGTCGGCGGGCTTTCCGAAGCCCGCCAAGATGGGACCGCGTGTCACCCTCCCGCGGAATACCCCGCTGGGTCAGAACCAGCGTGGGTCGGGGAGCGCGGTCTACCATCCCCCGGATAGCTTTAGCCTGTAGGTCACTTTAGTATAATAATAATATATATAGACTTTCTGTCCCTAGCATCGTTTTAAGAAGAAAACGTACCTGCCTAACATAACATAAAACCAGAATGTTGCTACACATCTTTACAGTTTTTTTACTATCTTGCCTAATAATTTATCTTCTATGTTTAAAAATAGATTATTATCAACTGCGGCCCTTAATTTGGTAAACTCTGCTTAAATTACCAGAACCAATGCTAATATTCAAGTTGAATCGTAGTTGTTATACACCGGAGGCCATGATTTGCATTCGATGATGTGTGGTAATTTTATAAACTGCTATGTTTCCTGCCATTAAGTGTTTAACTCACTTTTTCAACGATATCTAAAGTTCTTTAAACATTAACTTTATTACAATCCAAAGGTAAAACGTTTTAGTAATTTTATAGTATTTGACACTGCAAATATACTTGTACAAAATAAGATTACTTCTTTACATACAATATGAAAGATCAAAATCCATTAGAAGGCATGACCATTGACTGGTTAGGATTGCTTCTTTCACGGAAAGTCAAGTCAAAAAGTAGAATATTAATTACCTATAGGTACCTACATAGAAACACATGACCTATTAAGAACTCAGCATACTATTCATGGACACTTTTTATTATACACATTTTGGCCCTAATTATTTATTAGACATCGAATAGGTAACAACTCTAAAGGATGAAGAACAATTTGTAGACGAAAGCTTAAATAATTAATTAAAGTTATACCTACTCAAAATCGGAACTAGTGAAAATCGAGCAGAATAAATTAAGAAGTTTTAGAAATAAGTTAAAACCATAAAACTCGCGACCGCCTAAGGCAATGTATACGTACCTTAAAATACAATTCCATAAATTGTATTTTTATTTATGATCCAGAACAATCTATTTGCTTTCCACACATTAATTTAACAAACAATGATATAAGAAATTTCATCTAGCGTCACTTTCTAGATCTTAATTATTTATATTAAGAATGTAGTATACATGGAACGGGCTCTCTAAAAGTTGAAAAGAATACATAAGACCTATTTGCTCCAACCTACATGAGTTTTTGTAGTCAATGCCTTTCCCACAGACCCCGCCCAATCGAAAGAAATGCATCGTCATCGTTGACTATAATTTTTTTTAGGATGTGTTGAATAAAATTTAATCACAATTTAATCTACTGTTCCAATGAGTTGTTTTTTGTCGTGCTTTTATTTAATAGTGTATTTTGTGGTACGGAGCGACTTCTGTGAACCCCTCCGTCTCTCGTTTCGAATGTGTTCCAAATTAAAAAGACGTTTTCTTGTTCTATTTGGCTTCGCTTTTATTGTTTGTCTTTCTTATGGTCTGACAATCTAACATCTAGTATTCCTAAGAAGGATGACGCTGCACACTGCTTTTGGTAATAGAATGCATTCAAGAAAGAAACTCGAAAAAGATTATTAATTTAGACTAGGATACAAAAGTATCGGACAAAAAGATAAGGTTTTATAACTAGTAACAGTTGAGACCTTTTCAAACCTCATTCACGATAACTCCTTATAGATAAAAATGTCAAACATAAAAATGATAATAACATACTATACATACAACCTAAGTAAAATTAATCGAAATACAAATGAAATAACACACAAATACATAAATTATTTAATGTAACAATACAATTTATTATAGTGACCGAACAGATAACCCCAGAACGTGGTAGCCAAGAACCGGTGCATCATGAGAACACAAAAAGTCGAGCCGTAGATCAGCGGGTCGTACCGCCTCCTATAATTACACACTACTGCTTCACTACATCTACACAATGTACTATATGACGTGGACTTATATAGAATAAATTATTGTTGTATTCCTATTTATAGTCCAGATATACGATAATGTTTAAATACTTCTGACTGTTCTAGTACTTCTAAGTTTTAAAAATATTTTACCAAAACACCTGGCTGAAACGACGAAGAAAAACACCGAGATGACATTTTGGAGAAGACATCAAAATTTTCAAAGAAATTTAGTCCCTAATCCACATTTTACACGTCTATCAACTATATCAGAAATTTCACGAAGTATTTTGTTGTTAGTTTAATTTTGAAATCATCCTAAAAAGTATTTAAGTTAACATAGGGAAATAGTGTGATCTAACAAAGGATCCGTTTTACCTAACGACACTCAGAACCCTGAAAAGCCGGGCTGTAGATCAACCGTCCATTGCGCCGCCCTCCGTAATAATAATTATACCTTATTGCTCGCTCACTGAGATCAACGTAATGCACAATATATGGGAAATTGTATACTTTAAGACTATATTTTTATTATTTTACTAATTTATGAATTGCTGTAAAAGATATTGAACGGGAGAACTATTATTATGTTATCAGAAGATTTTTTTACAAACCATTTTGGTTTTAAGTTCCGAGTAGGTACCAATAACTTCTGGATGTGTTGTCATTTAAGTCATAGTGACTGAGGGAATATAAATTTACTAGACAGGTTCAAATGATATCGACTGACTACCTCGAAATGTCAATTTGCTATTCATGTGCAGTTTGAACTTTGAACACAACATTACTGGCTTAAATTGTGAGGGAAAACGTCACTAGAAAATGTGTAAAGGAAATCGTTGAAGATATATGATGCTCCTAACTCATTTGTCAAAAAAGTTCGGCAAACAAATTTCTGTTTCGTCTACAGAAAGACGGTACAGTTTGGTGGAGAAATATCGAATCATGGAAAAAACAACTGTTGAAAATACCATTATTTAATTAAAATGTATATTTTAGTTTTAAACTTCTGAGATATAAAACTTTCAAGTCGACATTTTAAATACAAAATGCTGTTGTGTCTATTATATTCTAGGTACCCACATTCCGTGGTGGGTAAGAAGCTGCTTGTACCTCATAATTAACGCTGCTGAGCGCACTCCACCCACTCCACTGTACATTTATTTTATTTTACGCCTAACATTATAATTTCGAGGTTTTATTTTAGAAATGAAAAGCCTTCTTTATTATTCCAGTTAAGTTTACTTGATAACGAATGCATAGAAGTGTTTACATGTGCGTTAAACTTATTGCGTAAAATATATTTCAATAGAACAAATTATTTTATGATTCTAGTGAGATGAGTTAGAAAATAGAAAAATAAACATTAAAAGAAGCACTGTTTATGTGAAAAATAGGAATTGATATGATGAAGTTTTAATATGTAACAATTAAAGTATTTCCAAATAAAGAGTTTGGATCGATTCTTAAAATAAAACCCACAATTTCAGTAAGGGTAACTAAGAAGGAAATACAAAAATAACTTTTTAAAACTAATCACTTGGCGAATAGGCTGACCAAAATTTAGGATGGTTCATTTGTTTTACACTACGAGTATATTTACCACAATCATAACAATACTGATTACTGATATCTTACTTGATCCTTTTTTTAACGCACACTGAATCTTCACACGACCGAATCGTAATTAAAAATATTTAAAATAAGAAAAGTTTATGAATGAGATAGGCTCTCATGTTTATTAAAATCTCGCTCGCGATCGCAGGTTCGGTTCCTGTCTTGGCATGATTTATGTTCTGGAAGGAGAGGGCAGGTCGGCTCCATTCATTTGTTTTTTACAACCTTCCCATACTCGTGATACACACGAACGGTTTGCAATGATATTCATGTGTTACCTTTAATTTTTCGAAATAATATTTTTTATGGTTGATCAAGCAATAAAAAATCCTGATAGGCTGATGCACTGACAAAAATAGAATGGTCTCAGTGTATAGAATCTTTTTTTTATTGCAATGTAGATAAACGAGCATACGGCCCACCTAATGGTAAGCGGTCACCGTCGCTCATGAACCTCTGCAATGCCAGGGCAAAGAGGGGCTGTTATCTACCGCCTACCCATACAAGACTTTTCTTAAACCTCGTTTAAAGAGGGACACGTCATAGCGCTCCGGGAACACCGCGGACGGGAGTCCATTCCAAATCGGAATGGTACGGGGAAAAAATGATCTTCTGAACCGAACTGTTAAATTTCTGTTCTGTATCTGTTAAATTTTTAATTTCAATAATAGTTTTGGAAAACCTATATTTATTTTTTGCAATTGGTTTTGAAAGGTTTTTTTTGTTACTTTCAGTTACCTATTTTATTGTTTTTAAAATTTAGTAAATTTTAATCTCATGGTACTGTGAAATTCTATATAAATAAAACTTATATTATGAAAAACACAGTGCACATACAATCGTTCCGTGTGTGTGTCACGGCACATAGTAGGCGCATTGTTTTTTAGTTTTGTAGATAGACTTGATTAGTTTGAAGTTTAATTAATCAACGGTCACTTGTTTTCTTTTCGTTAGCAACCTAACTGGCACATTACCGTTTTTGTTAGTATTTCTAGATTCAATTTTCTGTATTATTTGGAAAATAAAGGAAAACTGAATTTTACGTGGTTAGAACTTACGCGGCAACATTTACAAATGTTTGAAAATTAAATTAAGCATGCATTTATTTCAAATAATGTGTTGTCTATTTTCTTACAACCTGTTTTCAAGAGAAATCGTTATAGGTACTGTATTTACAAGACTGTTGCATATTTTGATCAAAAAGTTCAAAAAATCAATAGACACAAAGTTTTGAATGAAAATCCTCCTTAGAATACATTTTTCCAAGTGTGTTTAAAAATAAGGCAACAAGTGTAGTGTGTGAAATCATTGCCGCTAAGCTTTTCTTTCGCTTTGGTGGTGTTTAGCCTTTTTATGTCCTAATTGTATTTAACTTATCTAGTCATATTTAGTAATATGTATATAACCCGATGACGTCACACATGTTTAAAATAAGAACAAACTGACAACTAAAGTCGTTGTTCACACTCTTGTGGTTGGTAACCACAAGGGTTGTATGACGCGCCGCCCTACACGACTCGAGAACAAATCATTTTGTTCTTGCTATAAACTTAACCGCATGTTAACGTTTGCGTTTAATAGTTTTAAGTTTATTATACGTTGGTACTTGTAGTGTAGATTGTGAATATGAGAGATTATGTTGGTATGGTGTATGACGTAATGTGGATTTGTTGCTTTTGGTTGTGACTGAGAACTCAGCGACAGTTCACTACCAAAAATAACAGGAAAATTGCTGGAAAATTTCAAGAGACAGACAAGACACTCCGACAAAGTATATACTAATTTTGACTCTATGTCTAGGTATTGGAAAAGTTTTGCCTGTCTACATTTTTTTCTAAGTTAGTATTAATTTTCCATTTCTAACTTCACTACTTACATAGATAAAAGAACAAAATCTGCCTGGTGATCTGCCTTGAAAATTAAAAACACTGAGCTCAAATAGCTGTAGGTAGGTACCTACACCAAAGACTCAAAGGCCAGATTGTTAGATTAACCTTTCTAGTGACGAGTAGAGAGTCCTATCTCTAACTTCTAGCATCGAGTCAAAGTCACCGAGAATCAAAACAAAGCATTTATCGATACTTACGTTACGAGTCGAGATATCGATGTGGTGTGTTTTTTTCTATTGTTTCGACGGCGTATAATGATATAATGGGTCGCGGGTTTGATCCGCAATTACGTGGCACACGATCGATTATTGTGATCAATACGGGGGTTAGACGCCGGTTCGCTGCCAATTTTACATCATTTTTTTGTATAATTTTGTTTGGTTAGTGATGAGCGTATGTCGTTGAGGCTACGTTTTGTAGTTGTAAAATTTACTTAGATTATTTTTATAGGAATGAAAAGGTGAAACTTTTCATGAGTTCTGGAACTTTTTCTTAATGATTGAAAAAGACATTTTAATATTACTTTGGTATCATAATATAATAGATTTTATAATACAGTAACAAAGATAGTCACATAGCATAAGATATGATGCATAATATTAGGACCGACATGAAACACTAATGTAATTCGATGACGATTGCAGTGTACTTACTCTTTTATAATTTTAAGTAGAATAACATAACTATAATAATTATTATCGAAAATATTATCGATATGACATCTGTCCCATCACTACAGCATCGACCGATCATCGATTCGGTCGCCGACATGGATCGACAATTTCGTAAATTGTGCGGCGATTAGCGGCCGATTACGACTATTACCGACAGACGGACACCCGGAGCCGGGCGCCGATTAAAATAATCGATAAACGATAAATATCGATAAAATAGTTTGCGTTTAGTCTGCTTAAGTTTTTTGATACCTCCGGCTTTGAACGAACATGCGTTTTGTTTCGCCTAATTCTAACAATTTTTATAGCTTTAAATAGAGTGAGAACCAAAACATACACGCATTCTATAACGATCAAACTATATGTTACTTTATTAAAGCCAACAAATAGGTCGTAATATTATTGTTATTACAATTAGTTAATAAATAAAATATCTTTGAATTACCAGTGCAGTTAAAAAAGCAAAATCATATATATATATTTTTTTTTAAACTCTCATACCTCGTAAGCTATTTAGTATCCAATTGTCTAAAGACGACAGAGACTATGTGTTTCAATACAAAGTAGAAATCAGTAGAACACGGCTTAGCATAAGTTACCTCCATCACAATGACCGCGAACTTAACACAGTGCAAGTTCACAATAAATCTACCTACTAATCTAACTACCTATAGGTTAAGGTCGAAAGTGGCTTATCACTCCAACTATAACATTTTTGAAAAGTGATCTACTCATGAAATAATGAACCTGCATAATTATAGCTCTAAATGGAAAGAAAATTCCGCCAAACCAGTAGTGCGCTAGTAAAAAGAGATGATAAAATATGATTTCTAAAAAGATTTACGATTAAATTGAACACTCAAAACTTACTTGCCAATACTATCGATAACTACAATTCCAAAAAATACACACAAACGTACCATTACGTTACATAAGAAATACCTACATAATATAAATCAAATTTTATATAAGTACATAGAGATGTCTTGCGGTAACCGAACGGAGACACCGCACCTAGTTATCAAACGGTAGGTACATTTCGGAGGGAGCTCTCCAAAGACACGTCAAAGCCTATCCTAATTTAAACAGGGCTGTTTACGTCCCTTGAGCTTGGGTCACGAAAACCCTGTAGGGCGGGGTCTCCGTGCCAGCGGTAATAAATTCACAAGAAAAGCGATGACAAGAAGAACAAAATTGTTTTGATTTGTAGAATAATTTAGGAGTTCTATTACATCTTATTTTAAATGTGCTATTTTCTATCTTTTGTTCTAATTCCGTATGTTTTCTTGACGTTGTTTTACTTAATTAAAGTTAATATACATTAAATTAAGACATCATTGCCGTTTATTAACTGAAAGATTTTTTCGATAGATTAATGTAATGCAACCTCCTTCTGTTTTCATATCTAGTTTTTTTTAATTGCACAAAACATGTAAAGAAAATATTGGTTAGGTGAACTATTTTAACCGTATATCTGTTTCTGGATAGTTTATTAAGTATACGGGTGGTTCACTTGTTTCATAATATTGACCCCTAAGTAGTTTTTAAGGTAAAATTCGTACGCCCTAATTTGTTTATTGCCTGAAACCTCCATTCTTTTCAAAGAAAAATATTAATTCACCGCTGTTACTGGGCCCAGCACTCGTGCCGAACTCATTTCAGGGTTGAGCGAGCACCCACCCCGCCCCACGCCCCTACAGCGGTTTGTCGAAACATCACAGCTTCTGCTAAAACATCCAACCTACAAGTTTACTTTAAATTACGTTGCCAAAACTGTGTCAAAACTGTGAACTATTCACTGCGTTTAAATATTTTTCAGTTTTCACAACTGTTCTCTGCTGATTAGAAAGGGATGGTAGACGATTATCTAATTGGAACGAAGTTCCTTATCGCGCGTTGTCGAAAGGGGGCTAGACGGAATATTTTTTTACGAAAAGTTGTCACGACACTTTTTTTGTTTTAGATGATTATCGCTAGATGGCGCTGTGATCAAAATCTTTTGGAACATGTTACTTATCGCGCGTTACGAAAGGAAATATTTTTTTTAAGATATCTTTTAATCGAAAGGAACTTCGTTCTATTCGGGTGTCACATCTCTCAATTTTTTTTTAATAAGTCGTTCCTACGTTGATTATTATACTTGAATTTTGCTGATTTTTGTTTCCAATTTACAAACAAAGCATTTTGTACAGATTTATAGTTCTTAAGATATGCCTGACGATTTGAACTTCCACTTTTGTCATCAAACCAAGGTGAATCGATCGCAATAGGTATGTCGTCTTACACACAGCCACAGTCAGTAAAAAAATCTAGATCTACTCTAATGAAAATTAGTAGGTATACATGTAATGTGCCATATCACAGAGTAGGTACAAAAAATGCTTTTCATCATACAAAGAACGTGCATTATTTCTGAAGGTTATACATAATATATTATTGTATCTCGGTTACAAAACAAAGGCTGTGGTTTCGGTCGCAACTCTTTTATTACAGAAACAACTTGAATTAGGTGCCGACGCAATACATATAACTCCATGTACAATGAAAAAATATATGTTACAAACCGCAAATTCTGTTCGGAGAAGTCATTTTGAAATCAAGTTTTATCAATGCGAAATTGAGCCCGATCTTTGTGCTACACATATTTGACTCAATTCTTAATATCTTCATAAGTTGTCATCATGAGGGTCTGTAATAAAAATATGCTAATCGACTTTAGATACATTTTGATTTGTCTTGGAGATTTTTCTCTCTATAATTAAGAGCTTGCTTTTTTGCTATAAATAACATTACATATCATTCTACTGTGATATCCGTCCGATATCCGTATAAAATAATACATTGCACCATCGTTCCATCAAAAATAAAATATTAAAACATATGGACTTTAAAACGCTATTTCAAATAGTAAATTCAATAAAAAATACTTCAGATTGAAGTGTACAATTTCTGTAGTACGTCCCTCACTGCGCTGTGAGTGTACTCAATTTGGCAACATTTTGACGAATTTGCGAGAACGGCGGGGCACCTCGCTCCCCGGCTGTCTGATAAGGGGTTGAAGACTCCCCGCGGACCTACAATACGTGCACATGGCATCTGGATTATTTGAAATTGGGTTAAAGTTAGGTGAAAATTTTAATAACTTTTTGGTGAAAATTAAATTTTAAACTTAAATTTAAAAAAAAAAAATAACTTGACAAGTGGAAGTCAAATTATTGTGTCATTGCATCTTGCAATTTCTATCTGGTGTTGCAATAATATTTTTGAAAGTTTAAAAAAACGTTAGGATTTTTAATTTAGAAATAATTGACTTTTAACTATGAAAATATGAAATGTTTTATTCCATCATTGAGCTTTCTAAAAGCGTACAACTTCAAAACTGAAAAACACTATGTTGTAAATATTTAAACACGGTTTTTCCCGCGACTTCGTTCGCGTGGACTTCAGGTTCGGCCCGTCTAGTCGTATAGCCTATGTGTTATTCTGATGTATAAGCTATATTGTGGTAAAGTTTCATTCAAATCCATTCAGTAGTTTTTACGTGAAAGTGTAACAAACATCCATACATCCATACTTACAAATTTTCGCCTATATAATATATATTAGATTCAACCAGTTTATTTGGTATGAAATAGCGACGTACACGTAACGTCGTATTTAACCTAAGTTTAAAAATGATCTATACTATGTACTCCAACCATGACCATTTGCAATACCACTTATTTATTTTTACTAAGTCCACCAATACACAAACTTATAAGACAAAAAACTAAATGTAAAAGATCGACCCAACAAAAATGTTTAACATATTAAACAATTTTATGAAAACAATTCTGTTATAAAAACTACTCAATTTAAGCACCCTGTAATAACGGTACTATTATATGGCCAATAATCGAAAAGATCAAACAAAAAATCCAATGAGGCCTGACCACGCGGGTTGTAATATCGTAATACGAAACAGGACCGAATCCAAACAAAAAATTTTACAAAATTCACAATCTATTTCTATTTACTAAGATATGAACATACTATGAACACTTCTTCTGAGAATTAGTAGTTAAATAGAAGGAAACTTGAACATAGAGTAGAATAAAATTTGTGATGTATTTTGGGAAGCCCGGAGATTCCCTCCAACTAAAAAAAATATAAAATGATCGCAATTTCCATTTAAGAGTCGTAGCGTTTAAAAAAATATTTTACTACACTTTACTGCAACCAAATAGGTACCTTAAATATAATATGCATGCTTTGTATTCTAACCAATCATGATAGTGCTTAAAATTGCTTAATAGAAATAGTATCTAAATATTCGAAATATCTAATTCCGTTCTTTAATATGAGTAATTTGTGCGATTATTATCGGCGGAAGTGATCACAGGAAGCGTAGTGGGCGGCGCGCGCGCATCCGACCGACCAGCCGTGTTGCACTACCACAATCATATATTTTTTACCTATTAATACCAATTATGGATACTGAAAATAGTTTTACACCTTTTTAATGACTTTTTAATGTTTTAACAATGTTAATGATCACGTTCAAGAAAGTAAAACGACTATTTTCTAGCAATCGTAATAAAAATTTCACTTATTAACATTTGCGTTACTTTGTAAGGCGTAATTGGGTTTAATACAATAAACTATAAATTAAAGTTTTATGATTTCGATTAGTTTTAGCATAAACGACAGTTACTTTGTTATATTGGTTACGTAGATTCGTGCACTGAAGGTACATAGTTAACTCTTTACATATTCTAAGTCTATAGTTGTATCGGTAATTATATGACTCCGAGCTAGTAAGAACTGATCTCACTGTGTACTCATAGGTCACAAGAATATGTTACATACATTAAAAAATATTAGATCCGATTTACCTACCTACTAGAGGAATTACAACCTTAGTACAACCAAGAATCCTAACGCCATAATTTGTATAGCACCTACGTTCAATGTGTATAATACCTACCTAATAGCATATGTAAAAACTATCTTCCCCTACAAAGTCCTCCGAACTATTTTTCCGCATAGACGAGTCAATCTAGCGTGATTATTGTATTAATATGACAACACGTGTTCCTGACCATATCCAAAACAATTCTATACGAGTAAAAATTTAGTCACAGAAAATAACGTTTTGGACAGTTACCATTGTAATAAATTAATATGATGCATGTTTTTGTAATCGCTCATGAAGCGATGGTTAATATGCGACGTGGAAGCGGTATTATTCACTTTTTAAGTGGTTATTACATTATAAACAGTCAAATATATAGCATTTAAGAAGTCCCTACATAAATGCATCCATAAAGCAACTTTTATTGCATGAACTATTGCATCATATGTCAAAATGTGTTGCATGTTCTAAATATGAATTCTTAAAACTACGTTATCCTTACAATAAATATTACAATATAATATTTAAAAAAATAAGAACAAAAAAAAATGAGAAGTCTGGGACAATTTTTAAATACTTTTGTGTTGTACCTAGTTAACTTTCTCGCGATCTCTAAAATCAATCAAAAATTTACTAAATGACTTATTGCTAACATGCAATAAATAAACTAAAATAATAAATGTTGAAACTGCAAGGAAATGAGAGCTGCAGAGAAAGTTTTGGCGTAAAAATAATTTATTCTTTTATTAATTGAATTAATATAAGAAGACTTTTACTTTAATCTAATAAATTTCCAATCATAATATGCTAATCGCCATATTTAATGTCATTTAGCATTATAATCAATAAATCATATCTAGTGATATCCGATTTACGACTTATTTAACTGCTTAAACTACTTAACTCAATAGTAGCTCCTTATTAGATATGTATATTTTTATAATCAATTAATTTATAGGTTACTTTCAAAAATAACACTCTTTCTCCAAAATTCTGAAGACCAATTTAATTGGTTACAAACATTTTAAGATTTTATATGAGAATATTTCAGCTTTCCCAAGAATTCATAATATAATTCTGGGTATATTTTGTTTGTATATAATTTCCACGTAAATTACACGTGCCTACTTTTTTAAGTTGGTTATAATTCTAGAATAAACTAGTACTATCAGGAAAATTAATTCATTAACGTTGTTTTCTTCTTTCGAAGTTTCTTTTGATTCGAATACTTGCAGATGCCCCGTGAAGTTCATGATATTTTTCTTAAAATTCTATATTTATTACAAGCATAGACTATTCAGTCACGTACATACCTCCAGACGCAATCAGCTAACACTATAATTTGTGTTATTGGCCGGCACCGGCGGTAGCTTGATTAAAAATTGTATGAAATTGCCGTAGATAACACAAAATGAATGTATTTTCTCGGTTGCGCTGCGGCTCGTTGTGGGAATGCTGGAATTATATGATTTATGACTACATTTATGCACGAGTTTTCAAAGTCGGTAGTAAAGCCTTGCCTATCTTTCATCTTAAATTTAATAACCTGTAAGCTATAGTAGTCTGTAACTGATTCTCTTTTGTTTTTTTTTTTAAATGCGTGTCCTTTTATCATTTCTCCATCAACTACATTCGACTTTGAAGAAAAAATCGTATCGTCTAGAATATCATACAATATTTAGGTACCTACTAAATATTATCATGCTTTGCCATTTCGTACGTCTAATCTAAGTTTGAATTAGTACCTATACACGTGCATAATTATTTCTTACCAATGCTCTTATTCTTCATGATGTTTCCAATGGATTGGCAGTTGTTATCGATTGAAAATGTATCTGTAATATCCTCCATGTTAAGTTTCCGTTTGATTTTTCATATATTCGGAAAATACCAATAAGTATGGTACTAATAGGTAGGTATATCCCATTGCTATCAAACAACGGAGAATCGATTTGACTATTAAAATCACTTGTTTTTTATACTAGTTTGCACTTGTCAAATGCAATACACAAAGTACCAAAAACAATACCACAACAAAAACTAAAGGGAACACGTGCTCGAACGAATTACGTTCCGTTTCACGTACCGATGATTTGATTACCCGATTCTAATGTTCTTTAGTTGCGTTTAATACGTGTAAAGAGACGCAACTTCCGTTTTTATGTAAGGTACATAGATTATAACATTATGGTGTTCAATATTGATTACCATAGTTAGATTAGGTCATTTTGATTGTGTCTAGAACTACAGAACAAGAAGTCTATATTAAAGAGACAATGTCGTGATGTTTGTCGCATTGTAGAGGGTAAGTAATTTTCGAATCTACAGAAATAACTTCAGTATTTATTTTACTAATAAGAAGTCCCGTTATTTGTAAGTGTCATAGGCATATGCAAATCAAATTAGGTTTAAAATGCCTGTTTTTACTTAGATTTTGATCAAAAGTGTTGCTTGTTATGAACTTAATAATATTACTTATTAATACTAAGATATTATTATGTTATATTGTACAATATGATTGTATCAGGACAGCAGTCGTTAAAATGTCTAAGTCCTTTTTGTATAGAAAAAAAAATGCCTCCTTTTGTGGCGCTGGCAAAGTTATTCGGTTTTAATATAAAATGTTCAAATGTAAATAGTACGCGCTTACTATTTATTTATGTTATCGTTTCATTCAAAAATACAACTAAATCATTCGCCATTTCGCATAATCATAAATTCTTTAAATCCTTTCCATGAGACGCGACGTCTGCTGACCTTCATAAAAACGGACGAGTTTATAAAAAGTGACATAAGAAGATAGCCACAGAACACAGCTATAGAACAGAAGTTAAATAAATTTCTTTAAACACTCGCGATTATCTACATCACTTACATTATTACTAAACGGGTTCTTACCACGATTACTTTTAATTGAGAGGTCCCGATATTTCAGCACTGTTTCAAGCGCCATGATCACGGGAAGACTGAAGAACTGCGGGTAGGTCATTTAAGAGCAGACAAATCTGTCTACCCTCTTTCTCGTTCGTTTGCCGGTAAGAACCCATTTAGTAATAATGTAAGTGAGAAGTTAAATACTTACTTACAAAAAGGCCGCGATAAAAGTACATACCTGGGTATGCTGCTTTTACACAAACTACCGAATCATGTAGTAAACTGAATAAATAGGTAAGTAGTAAAAATATAATAACAGCATGTCAGTGTAAGTAGTAATAAAATAAAGGTCTCTTATGAGGTATAGGTGCGTATAGGTATACCTATCAACTACTATCAAGTTAACTTACAGAGATAGTTGAAGTGCCCTGGTAAACCTGACCGTTGATATTGTAAAACTACAGATTTCCACACCCATGCACGAAAACTTATGAATTTTGATATTTTCTACCTATTGGCACTTATTGGAACGAAGTTCCTTATTGCGCGTTATCGAAAGGGGGCTAGACGGAAATTCTTATGAAAAAGTTGTCACGACACTTTTTTTGTTTTATATGATTAATGCTAGATGGCGCTGTGATCAAAGTATTTTATTATAATTCTCACTAATTCATCGAAAGGAACTTCGTTCCATCCGGGTGTCCCTTGACACCTCTCAAGTTTTTTTTAAACTGTGTAAAACTGAAGGTGTATGGTCTGCATTAGTATTCAATAATAATACAGGTATAGAACAATATCGAATGTATAAATAAAAACATGTTTAACTTGATCAAACCACTCCGGATACGAGAAATATTAACCCTTACGAATATGATCCATTGTGAGTCCGAGTACCTACCTAATAACTAAAATACACTGCACACAATTTTAACTTCCCTGTGGTATCAGTATTCTGTGACGCAGCCTTCAACGTTAAAAAATATCATATCGTCAATCAAGTTATGATATAGGATGACAAGTACGGAATAATGCGCATGCGAAATATCTTATTCCGGTTTTTTATTGTGTTATTCTGAGAATATTTTCACGCCTAATTATATGTTTTAAGATAGGGTTAGTTTTGGAACTGACAGAAAACTTGGTTGAGTTATGTTCGGATAAAATTTTTTGACCATTTTGCAAAAACAATAGAGATATTTAAGGTTTGTTACTGTTATATTTTTGTATCAGTGGGACCGATTTTGATGAATCTTTATATGTGCGACAATAATCATCCTGTATCATTTATAATTTAGTTTTGATCAGGACTTTATAAATACTTTTTGATATACTACAAAAGACTCGTTTTCATTTTTAAAATCCATTTAACCTTGTACAGATGGTTACTATAGTTTATGGACTTGAGGTACCTATACCAGAAATACCACGTAGGACCGTAACCTTAATAAAAAGGTGAACATATGCTCCTTCGGATGACCGGTGGGGCCGAAAAGTTCTGGAGTGGCGGCCACGAACCGGTAGGCGCAATGTTGGTAGACCCCCCACAAAATGGACCGACGATCTGGTCAAGATTGCGGGAGGTCACTGGATGCAGATGGCGCAGGACCGGTCGATGTGGCGAGGTTTGGGGGAGGCCTATGTCCAGTAGTGGACGTCTATAGGCTGGACGTCTATAGGCGTCTATGATGATGATGATGATGATGCTCCCTCGAAATGCACCCTTACCGTTACTTCGGATCTAAATTTTTCTCTAAAAACTTTAAATCAATATGAAAACATAATAGATTCCCATTTCGCTTAAAGGAGATTTGCTCAATCTAACTACATAAGCATTTACGCAAACATAATTCGCATAACAGCATAAAATTTTCCCACATTAGGCGACAAGTTATCATGGATTAATATCAAAATTACTGGTCCCCTTACTTGGTTATCATTATTATGCAATAAATCATTCTGTCCGTCATAGATTAACGATTTGATTTCTGTTCGACACGCGACATATTATAGCATATAGCAAACTTCTCAGAGGATTTGATACTTGACTTGCTTTCAAAAGAGGAGCTATTCAATGCGATTGTGTTTTTGTGTAAAATTTTTATATTTTACTACAGAGATTTATTTCTTTGAGAATCTTGGTATAGCTCTTATTTAGGTATTACAAATTTAAGTTTATAGATTCTTCTGTTTATTTACAATATCTGCTATGCAAGTAAATAAATAATGGTTTTACTACAACTAAGTATGATTAGATCTGTTTATTTTCTATTTGTCGTTAGTCCATATTAATCTGTGTACTTCTAACAACATTTGCGCGTTGAAATCTATGTCAATGTAACACGTGACTTGCACGCGTCCATAATTTATACTGCAGACCGAGACTTATCTAGATTAATCTGAATTTAAGTACAACAGATTAAACCTGACGAGAAGTAACACAGTTTACTATTGCACTTATAACTTCTTTGCAGACACCAATAGACCTGGACTAAGATATTATGATCAAAAAGTAAAAACATGATTAGGATATTCATTCAAAAATATTGAATACTACAAGCAAACAAAATTGTGGTTTATCAATTCAAATAACAAACCTGGAGCACAGTCAGTCATGAAACTTAAACATAAAACAGAAAAACCATTTACTTAAAGGAAAGAGTAACAACTTCAAAAAATCGAACTATTGAACTTCCAACATAGTTAAAAATGTCAAAATATACTTTCACAAAAAAAACAATTTTAAGTCGAGTCAACACTGAAATCAAGTATGGTGGTAGTATTCTGTAACCGAAACAATGGCTTAACGGAACTTTACGGACCCCTCGGAAGCATTAAGTTGTACTAGCCTATCATACTTGTTGCTATGGCCCAATGTACAGGCGACCACGTTTATAAAGAAAAATAATGTGTAAATCCCTTTGCTTTTATTGTAATTGTAGAAGAATGAGCATTTGGTGATGATAAGCTGATTAATTTCTGTAATGACTAAAGTAATATACCCACTATTACAAGAATCCTTTGAAGATATGTGAAGTCCCCAATCCGCATTAGGCAAGCGTGGTGGACTTTGCCTTACCACTCTTCGGATGAAACCTGCGCTAATGGGTTGTTACAGTACAGTACAATATTACGAGAATTCGGTACCAAGGTACAGTTTACTGATAACTTTCGTTTTTAGGTTACCATTATTAAACATTTTGCAATAACTGTCTATCCACAATCGGTAGTTAGATCAGATAGACAGATTCATAATTAATTTTACTTTCATAAGCCTAAATATATAAATAAATAAATAAGCAGTTTTATTAACGAACTTAACACAAAATTAAAAATTAGCCAAAATGTATGTCCCACAGCATTACATACAGCATAATTTTAAATTGTAGTAAAACGATTGAAATTTTCAAACAGTTTTTATTTATTTCTTTCTTCGCTTCATCTTGTGCGTTAGACTGCATTTCTCCGGTCCAGTACAGACCCTCAGCCAGTTTAGTTGCGTGAAATTTAAATTTTTGCTATTCATTGCGGCTGCGAGCTGTTTTTCTGACACTCCCGCCTTCTCCGGGGCTGGGGTTGTGACTATGGGGGAGCTGTACCGTTGCGTATAAAAGTTTAACAATAAAATTGTTGGAGTCAAAAGAACAAATCTGATTTTTTTTACTTTATGGGCATGAGTATTTGACATCGCCTCTTGTTTTGGGGCGTTTTTCAATTATAATTTGTATATTATTGAAACTAATTACTATAACTAATGTTTGTATGTTTTTAAACATCTGTACTAACCCATTACTACCCACTGTTGGGCTCAGGTCTCCTCAGAAGAGGGATTAGGCATAGTCCCCCACGCTTGCCTAGTGCGGATTGGGGACTTCACTTATCTTCAAAAGATTTTTAGAACCCTTTCCTGACATACATGTTTTTAAACATAAACAAATTTAATTACGGACAATGCACTAGAACAACGAAAAAAATAATTTCTTCCTTTTTGACGCGTAGAAGAGGCAGTCAAGTCAAGTAACCAAGACAGCTACTGTATCTAGTATTTATTAGTAACTAAAATACTTTTGCTTCAGCCAGTACGTATATAATATAGCGAACTGCAAGCAGTGCACATCTCGGACATTCCAAGCGAGTTTTAACAAATTGAGTCGCGACCCAGAGCAGGGCCCTGAGGACACAAAGTCGCACCCTTTGTTATGACGCCTCTAGTAATAAATTAGTTCTACGATGTACTTTATAACAGTATCAAAGAAACAGTACAACATTTTGACTTTCTTCAAGAATATACGTGTATATCTTGTACTATAACGATTTTGTAAAAATAATAACACTTTGTTATCAAAGTTATTCATTTATCAGCATCGTTTCATATTATTACGCAGTGGGACAGTTAAATAGTTACTGAGAGGTAAATATCGCGACATTGTTTCCAAAATTAGGGGCGTTTACATATTTCTACACTCTGTGTATATTTTATCTATAATTCCTAGGCTTATAGACTTAAATATAGACTTCCTACAATTTATAAATTTTATTGTGTGATATTTTGATATTTTACGGTTAAAACCATATTCTCCAATAAAAAAACTTTGTTCCTTCCTACCGAAGAATTTTCCTTTAAAACCTTTAGCTGTTTTCGATTATTCATC
Organism: Trilocha varians; assembly: GCA_030269945.2. NCBI lineage: Eukaryota > Metazoa > Arthropoda > Insecta > Lepidoptera > Bombycidae > Trilocha > Trilocha varians. The sequence goes on along the minus strand of AP028268.1, from coordinate 6,979,594 downwards.
TTCTCATAAAAACAAGTTGCATTTAAAAGAACAAATTAACACTTGATCCACCTTTTCAGTATTATTTGTAATTATCATTTCGTCCTGCCCCGGGGTCCAGGAGCTATTCATCACCAGAACACTGACGGCTATACGTGATTGATGATGGCAACGTGTCGTTTGACCTAAAACTTATATTATGCTGCAATATAGGTTAAGATGACGTGAGTAGTATTGACAAATGGTTAAAAAGCTTCTTGGAATGTTTAGATTCATTTACTTTGCAGTAGGTACCTACTCCTGCTATTGCAGATGTGATAAATAAAATTTACGAATCCAGCACCTTTGCTCTACCCAGCGCCTAACGACTTTTAAATACTAAACGTCATTGTCTTACCTATTTACAGTAGATGAAAATAAGAAAAGTTTCAAAATAATTACTGAAAACCTTTTTATACTCGATTTGTTGCGAGGAAAGCAACGAAGGGTGTTCATTCAGATTTTCTCAAAAATGTTATTATTAACTACTAGAGAAAAGTAAGTCTTATACATACAAGTTGTGTGACTATAAAAAAACATGTTAATAACTCATGCCTATTACAGAACGAACCAGTTTGCTAAAAATAATAAAAATCACCTCTCGATGTAACAACCACACGCGCGTCGTCCATCGAGAGCGGCGCTTTACAAAATAATTATTAACAGAAAAACCACAAAAAATCTCACGAAATTAGTTCCCGATGACAGTCAAAAAATATATGTATATTTTTTAGAAGTTATATCATTAAAAAAATACGGTTGTAGCGCCACGGTCGACGCGCGGGTCTTTTTGTCTCAGCGGGGCCTCTAACCCCAAACTTTCCGTCCTAAATTTCCATGTGGCATATTTATTCGGTCCCGGGATTATTTTCTACTAGATTTTTATGATAATCGGGATCTTATAAAGGCTAATGAATTAACGTGTAGTCGTCTTGTGACAACTGAGCCGGTCGTGTGGGAGTGATATGTTTTTGTCTTGTTAAGTGTTCACCGCCGTTTAAGATATGTATCGGTTAGCGCCCTGTGTTTATCTGCGATTAAAACTATGTGTCGGAGTTAACGAGTTGATTGACAGAGAACGTGTAATTAAATTATATTTTTAATTGGCTTTGATGTAAATTGTGTTTTGTCTACATTTTTTGTTAAAGCTGTAGTTTAAAGTGTAAACTTTAATTCAACAAACATTTTTTACAAAAGAATGTTTAACAAGAACTAGAAATCTATTTTGTTCTTTAATTGTTTTCAAGAAACTACTTTAAAATATAAGGCCGTGTTTTGTCACTCGTAGGTACCTATTAGCGTGCAAATTGTAATTTTATCTCTTAATTGTTCAAACTTCAGTTCTCGTTTCAAACTAAAACTAGTCACAAAGGAGTATAAAGGTCTTTCCTTAACAATAAAACATAGTTATAAAACTGTACGAAGCAGGATCAGTCACGGCCAAGATATCTAATAAGAGACACGCGACGTATACGCCCCTGAAATAATACGAAACTTACAAACCCATGTTAAATCTTATTTATCTATTTTACGCATTTAATTCGTAGACCAAACCTTGCTTTATAAATATACATCTTAATGTGTAGTAATAAAGTTTAATGTCTGTCAATAGTTTTGTTTTCGTACACGCAATGCGTACGCGTTATTACCAAGCGTAACTGAAGATGGCGCGTGCCAATTTTTATGGGAAACGATAGCAATATTCGTACTAGTTAACGCGAATTACTTGTGATTAGGAGTAAACAAGTATTATAATATGTAATATTGTTTACATTAAAATGAATACTTACAAGTTAAAACACCTACGTGCAATTTTTATGTTTTTGGTTTGGTAGTCTAATTGACGTCTATCTATCAACATGAAATTGTAAAATAGATGCAAAGCACCTATATAAATAAAATACACCGACTTTAATGTTTGTAATATACTGAATAAGAAAAAGATAACAATGCAGGACAATAATCTAAGCAGAAATCGTTTTTATATTTTATTAATTGTTAATAAATTGTTTACACTATTACTAAACGGGTTCTTACCACAATTATTTTTAAATGAGCGGTACCGATATTTCAGCACTGTTTCAAGCGTCATGATCACGGGAAGACTGAGGAACTGCGGGTAGGTCATTTAAGAGCAGACAAATCTGTCTACCCTCTTTCTCGTTCGTTTGCCGGTACCACTGGAACTCGAACTCACATTTCGACACACCACACTAACAGTATCGGCTGCCGCAGTTCCTCAGCCTTCCCGTGATCATGGCGTTTGAAACAGTGCTGAAATATCGGGACCGCTCATTCAAAAATAATTGTGGTAAGAACCCGTTTAGTAATAGTGTAAGTGATGTAGATAGTCGCGAGTGTTTAAAGAAATTTATTAATAAATGTTGTTTAATAATTATAGACGATACTTTACTTTTACGAAACAAAAACACATTACACATTCCGATGCTCATACGTTGCATCAGTGAACCAAATCATATATTTTCTCAGACACCAACTGTCATTTAATGATCCAAACTGACCCGAAGTGTCAACGATCATTCCAGAAATCGAACAAAATAATAAAGCGAACTTGCTCCGAACCCTGTGTTGCCAGCACGAAAAAATTACCCATAAATTATATAATTTATACCCTGAATGGACGGGTTAACGCAACATTTGTGATGCTATGAGTGAGGCTGGTTCTTTTCTGGTCGCCGCTTCCTTACCATTAAAACAGTGTAGATCATAAACGTCATAGTAAAGTTTACAGAATATACCCGTTTTGAACTGTTAATCGTTTTTCGAAGGTATAGCCTGTTTAAAGCTGAGCATTGAACTCGCCGTGTGTACTTTGTCTTCCTTAATCTGAAATTATGTGTAGCTTATGTACCTACTAGAAAATATTTTCCAGCAAAATTCTTAAACATTAAATGTATTTGCAAACTTTGTATCCGATAATAATTATGACTAAAATTAACAACTTTTATACATTGTTTGATATTAATAACTCGCTTTTAAGTTTTTACTATTCCATGAATAAATTGTGCGATGAACATCCTTAATAATTACCTACTTAATTGTTGACAATACCCTAGAGCGCTTGGAACAATAGGATCAAATATTTGCGAACGTAATGGAGGCCTGTTTGAAGGTATTACTTGAATAAACTTTCCTTAATGTAACAGTGTTAATAATTTAAACAATGGCGCTAGGAGCCGTTAGGTGCCGACCATTTTCAAAAATACTGACCGAATTTCACTAGACTGAAATTGTTTTGTTAATAGCGTAATTTTAACTGAAAATTTAATGGGCGTAATGTATTTCAAGATAATATGAAGTTTTAGAGTAAAATCAGTTTTTTTTACAATGCCTACTTTTTATTCAAGAGGAATCCTTTGGATGCAGTGGACATTAAACTGATGGATAGATAGGATGATGAAGGATAAACAGAAATCTAATCTGAACTATCCATGAAGAAAATGAGTTTTTTTTAGTATAGTTGCTCAAAAAAGCTTACGTCTTGACTGATTTGTGTTCAGTTTAAGATGCTTGTGTCAAATTAAGTAATTTAGTGAGACAAAATAAAAATTGCAAACGTATACCTATTTTAAACGTCTTTAATTGTTTCACATTACTAAAAACTTGACATGACAGCCAATCAAATTTAGCATTTTAAATTTACCTGTTATTTACTAGATACTCAATTTAGTTACAATTTAGCTGCATCTATTTCATGATTTACGAATGATATCTGTTTATGTATGGTGGATGTGTCCAAACGTCTCTTTCTTCAGCATCGTCCACAGGCATCCATCGACTCCCCTGGTACAAATAAGACTTCCCATCTCTCCCGCTGTAGCCTATCTTAGACGCTTCTTGTTGTAGTTTATTCTTCGGTGGTATATCTTTTATCCTTGATAACACTACTACTTTTTTATCCTGAAAAGATTTATTTTTATAACTTAAAATAAAGTATTGCAAATTAATAAATGTAAAACTTGAGTAGTACTTACTTTACAAGCCATTATTCCGATATATTTGTTATCCGATGTTTGTTTTATTCGTAGATCAATAGGGTAGATTTCTTTTCCTTTTTGTATTTCTGAAAGTTAATGAAATACATATTTTACTAAACTTTCTTCAATTCATAAGTGTCAATACTATTTGTAAGTTTAAAATAAAACATTTTATTAAAATTTTGTATTTTTTACTTTAAGTAAACGATCAACGCTCTATCATATATCCTAGAATCTAGTGCGTAGTAGCTACATTAATCACTGAACAGGGACGAAACGAAACCAAAATTGGTTTTGTTTTATTTATGCCAAATATATCACCCAAGACGCAGAGTTGATTTGTTAACATTTTATTATCGGCCACAGTTGCGCCATCTAGCGACCAACAAGGTAAAGTTAGAATAAATTATTAACAGAGCTCAGAGAATATTTTTTTTGTAAAAAAATAAATTACAAACTAAATTGAGAAAAATATTATTTATTTTTACGAAGTTCAACTCACTTTGGAACAAAAAATACATCCAGTAATGACCTCTATCGTTCCTTTCAACGAGTAACGTCGTGTAATTCAATTTATCTGTCATCAATATTTGCTTCGCTGTCCAATTAACTTCTCTCTTTACAAATCCGTCTAACAAATAGTGCAGATGTGCGGTATTCTAAAATGGTGGTCTTATATTATTAGTATATTATAGTACTCACGAGGAATTGTAAGCAACCTAATTCCTAGATCTAGTTTATAATTATTTTTCTTGGTGTTGATTTGTTTTTTCTTTTTGTTATTTTCTTTTATTTTTTTATTTTTAAATTCACTAGCATTTGTGACGTCACTGCCAGTCGAAACTGAAAACCAGCGTTATGTGGCGGTTGGGGGTGTCATATAACATTAAGCTGAGTTCCGACTGGTTTGTGATGAAAACTTATTTAATCCATGTTTTTTTTTCTGCCTTCACAAGGTTTTCGTCATGTGGAATGGTGACATCGATCAGCACCGCCCGATGCGCATCCCTATCTATTATCACTATGTCAGGCTTATTGGCAACAATAGTCCTGACATAGTGATCCATGTTTTTTATTATTATTATTTCATTAAATCTGTTTTCATTACAAATAAACGATGTCTATGTTTAGTTTACAGATAGTTATCATAATGTTCAGGAATGCAAAAGTTAAAGTTTCCTTTGGAGTAAAATCGTCTATTGTAGTAGAGCAAATTAACTGCTAATTAATTTACTGATTTATAGATTTCATGTAGCAAAATCGTGCTCAACAACTTTTAAAAATTTTGAGTATATTGCAATTTTATCTCATACATTCCCTACACCGGCTGGTATGCCCATAATTCCCATCGATACTAATTAGCTAACTACTCGTAGTGGGTAAAGAGCATCTCATAACTTATTTAAAAATATTAAATACGTTGATCTGAGTGGAGGTTGGTTCATTCAAGTTAAACATTGTTCAAGCAGTTTTAAAAAAATGCAATTACATGTCATGTTACTTACGTTTTTAGTAGGTACATTAAACTTGTAGGTCATTTTTGGACTAGTAGGTCCCCAATAATAGAACACAAACCAGGTATCGCCCAATACAGAGTAAGGGTTGAATCTGGCGTTCTTACTAAACTCACTGCAGTTCATTAGTCCACTTTTGGACACAGTTCGTGGTCCCATCCTGATTTTAGACACCACTATTGTAATATTAATAAAAACAATGAATATCCACGTTAATATTTTGTACATTTTCATGGATTTTTTTTTATTTAATGTGGTAATAAGAACATTAATCAACTGTACTACGTTAGCTAGTCAGTTTACTTTATGCTAATGAATGACACTTGCTGGTAAATATATTATCGTTTTTGTAGTTTGTTTCGGATGTTTTAGTACAAAAATTCGTTGTTGATCAAACTGCGTGGCAAATATGCGTAAACAAAGTGATGTTTAAAATCGTCATTGAAATATTGTAATCAATTAAAAAAGGAAAATTAAGCAGTTAAAAGATACCGTAAGTGCTCAATCACAAAATTTTATTTTACTATTTTTACAGTAATAAACAAGGTAATACCTACTTCGATGTCTAACGTTTATAAGTCTAATAAACATACCCATCATATTGATTGAATTTAAAGTATTTACAAAAAATAATTTAAAACGTTTGCTGCAGAAAAGGTCATCCATAAATATTACATAGTAGCTACTACGAAAATGATCTCTCAACGTAGTGACCCAAAGAAGTGACTAGGGACGATAGGTTCATTAATTTTGAGATATTTGCTTTCTTCTCTATCAGCTTCCCATTCTCTCTCGGCCTGAACTCTCATTTTCTCCAGTTCTACATTTCTAGTCACAGGATACCCAGTTCCTTGGAATTTCAATGTTTTCGATTCGGTTATTTTATCTTTGTTCGTGATAGGTTCGTTACCGGAGACCGCCATGATTGTAGTAAAATCCTCGTCGCAATACATCATCGCCAAGTACGGATCAACTATCTTGAATCTTATCAGTATTGTTGGCAGTCGTAATAGTTTTTCTATAAGTGAAAGAATAGGTTAATTATTATACGTGATTTTAAAGACATTCTAGACTTGAAATCTTATCATGTAATGTTCAGAAAAATCAAAAATGAACGAGTTAGTTGGGTATTAATATTTCATTTTCAACTTTTACGTTAAGTAGTAAATTGAATCTCTTAAGTGGTTTTCGATAATTACTCAATATAAGGTGTAACTTGTACGGGTTTGATAACGATTGTAAAACGATGGTTACATAACAAAACGATGATGAAAGAGAGGTTTTATAATGAAATAAATCGTGGTAAATACTATACTTACTCTTCATGCTTTGTGGAATATCTTGGTGAGGTATAGCAATGAATAACCCTGTTCTATCTGCCGCGATCAGCAACATTTCCATCATCTCTTTCATAACCAACTTCGGTTGTTCCCAATCTATGCTGTCGTTTAAATATTTTCCAAACTCGTCTTTATATTTCTTGACCAACTTAAATGAGAAAGAATATTTAAAAAAAATGTATAAATGCAGTTGAATAAATGATAAGATCGAGTACAGTCATTCTTCTAAGTGCGTCATGGGATCAAAGGAGGCATTTTTAAAAATACAAATCTATAAAATGCTATAGTATACGAAAACATGCTTAATATTTCAAAATTCTCACCTTTTTCGTAGGATAAGAAAACCTATAAGCAGTCGAAATATGAAATCGACTTGACCAAACATAAAAAGGTACCCAATCAATGTCCACAATATCTTTTGGGTGGAAGTCCGCTCCTCTCGCAAACTGAGTACAAGTCGTCTTATTCATTCTACTTTCTCGATTACCTGATGTGATATCAAAGGAATTTGAACTAAAAAACTGCCCAGTATTTTTTGGCACTGGTTGAGCACGTCTATTAATGTTATCTTTGAGTTGATTCATTCTTCGGTGATTGGGAATAGCTAAATTTTTGCTATGATAATAGGACCAATCAAACCAGGATTTCGATTCATTACGTTTACTTGTTTCGTTGAGTATGTCATCCTTTAATTTGTACGTATTTTCATCTAGAAAAGCATCTCTTGGACTACCTAACCCTGAATATTTTTGTTTTTTCATCGTGTTGGATGGTTGATTTTTACGTATCCACTGAATACTCTTATCGCCCTTTCTTAATATTTCTTTAGCTTCCTCTGCATTTTTAGGTGTCCTCATGTCCAATTCTAATAAATCTATTGGCGCTTTCAAATCCGATCTCGGGTCTCCATAGCCTTCCTTATAAACGTGTCCAAATGGAACAGGAATATTGAAGTGTTCTGGATATACGTCAACTCTTTGTGGAATAATCTTGTCTGGAAGATATCTAACAAAAGTTTTGTAATTTTCTTCCGCTGCTTCTATAATAGCAAAAGAACAGACCACTATCCACAATCGCATTATCACTAAACAAAGTTTTGGTTTCAGTTTTTCAATTATTAGCAACGACTTCTTCGTAAGTGCTAAGTTCGAGTGAGAAAAAACCTTGTAGACACTATTATGGCTTTTGAAACCGAAAATATTTTGTGTTTGCTCATTATTTTCAAATATTCAACCGTTGAAGGAGGAAATAATAAACTTCCCACGGTCAGAATTATATGACAAAATTAGTTTATAATTTTGTTGACTTCGCACAAAAAACCACTTCTTATTGTTAACATAATGTAAAAAGCATAGTCAGCTACATCAATATTTTCATTGTTATCCTACTTAAACAAAATAGCGTGCTTTACTTCAATCAGGAATATCATACTAAGTACAAACGAATGCATTCAAACCTAGAGATCTTCAAAAAATATATTACATTCTCTATTTGTACCTACCTAACTAACCGCAATTCAGGATTTATTAAAGTAAAACAACTTTACCTATCAATCTAAACTAATTTATTAAAACATCATTATTCTATTTGGATCCCGATCAATTTCTAGATCTTCGTCATCAAACATTTCATTGTCTTCATTTTGGAAATCTTCCTCAGGCAGAGGTATTTGTGGCGGTGCCGGTAGTACGTCTAAGTATGAGCGATTGTATTCTCCTCGGAAGCCCATGGTCGAAGCGACTGTTTGTAACTAGAAAAAAATGTCAAAACGGTTAATTTTTGAATAATTTTAAGTTGGAAATAGATTGGTAAAGTACGATTTATCAAGATTACGACCGAACAGCACATTTTGTGTCTTTTATTTGCATAAGTAACCGGCTGTTACTTCAATATTAATTCAATATAGTGATAGTGACAAGACAACTTGGTGAAAGATTAAATTTTTAGTAACTGATGATATTTTCAAAACTTCAACAGCTTTTCAGCCCCCAACTCCCATCTGTCAATCTTAGGGAACTGAGCCAAATTCCTGCACTGAGAAGTTAGGTAGGCAATAATGTTGTACCTGCATGATGTGATCTTACCTGGATTTGATGCGGTACTTTATCCACCGGTGCCATTGCATAGCAAAACCTATAGTTACAATTAGCCAAACCCAAGTACCCAGGCTCAACGATTTTTAATCCTATAGTTAAAATGGGCACGTTGATATCTACAAAAAAAAAATATTAAGTATCTGAAACTTATAGTTACGAATTTTATGAGTATTTTGATAGCCATATATGTCTTTATATCTATGTGATGTTCATGTAGATTTTCATGTTAAATACCAAGTAAAACTAAGTAGGTACCTTCCACCTACATAACGTCCTTCTGCTATATGCCTTCTCCTTCATTACTGCTAGCCTTTTTAATATAATAAAAGTGCTCCGAGGAATTATTTGAGATGATTCCAACATCTCCCTTTTATCATCGTACCACTCGGCGTCGAGGTGGAGTTCATCCCTACTATATGGAACCACCGCGGTCATCCACGGTTCGTTTCAGGAACACTTTTTTGCCACGCACCATCCGGCTATAGAATGAACTCCCCTCCTCGGTATTCCCTGAGCGCTATGACTTGTCCTTCTTCAAACGAGGCTTGAGGAGGGTCCTTAAAGTTAGGTCGTAGGTAGCGACCCCTCAGTGTCCCCTGACATTGCAGAGGTTCATGAGCGACGGTAACCACTTACTATCAGGTGGGCCGTTGGCTCGTCTGCCTACAAGGCAATAAAAAAAAAAAAAAGAATATGGAAATACCACCTTCCACATCCAGGAAATCATTTTTTAAACCATATTGTTAATTCTACTTAGTTATCAAAAGTATGTTAACTTACACGTAAAGGATGCTGACGAGATAACCTTGTATTGTCCCGGTTTTTCTGTTCGTAAGAATAGTCCACTAAAGTCAATCGAAGTTTCCATGAAGAGTTCCGCATCACTCCAATTAACAGGTGGATTTAGTTCCTTATCCAAATCAACTCGATAGCGATCTACTAGCTATAATTTTTTTAAAAGTTCTCAAGTTTTAATATGAATGTAGCTCTCTAATAATAATTTTAACTTTCTTGCATATTAGATAAATAAGATAGCTGTAAGTATACCAGATACGACTTCTTTAATTGCTCTTGATCAATTTGATATTTTTTTATATTTTGTGAAAGATAATCTAAACTACAACCCACCTGGCTGTATTTATGATGACGGTTTCGCCTTTGTAATGCCAGGATATTCTGTGCCATTACAACACCTACTTTACAGAACTATTCTTAACACTGGTTTCAAGAGAGACAGTCATAGCGCTGCTAATTAATATTAACCAAAGTATCTATTACATGAAAAATGAAATAAAATCTACTTTAGAGATATTATGTAAACTAACCTGTTTGGTAGGCACACTGAATTTTATGTTATACGAGTGTTCAAATACGTGACTCCAAAAATAGAATATTATCCAATCCACATCGACTACGCGACTGACATTCAACGTTGCGTTTCCCAAGAACTCTTCGCAAGACGACCAATTTTTGTTGTCACTTTCATAATATTGCCCCGGGGTACGGTCCCCTTCTTTTTGAATCGAATACTTGAAAAATAATAAAACTAAAACCACTAATAGAAATTCTTGAGATACTTTTAGATGCATTGTAATTTTAAAAAATCTCTGTTTGATTCTAAAATGAAAGCAGATCTTATCTTAATGTGATGTAGAGAGGTAATGAGAAGTTAACTGAGCGATTATGATTTTATTTATTTTATAGTTTGTTTACTTAGCATTTTATTATTCAATAAATAAATTTGTTTTCATCTCAGATATTTTATGTGTCATTTATGCAACAATCTATACGCAAATATTTGTTTATAAACAGAATAAAATAAATTGAAGTCAAGTATTTCTACTTAATAACATTAATATTATGAAAAATATGAACCTTAGAGGCATAAAAATCACTAGATATAAAAAAATGCGCAGTGAATTTGACAACGAAGTTGGCTAAAATAAAAGAAGTGTAAAGATAAACATTATTTATTAGAATTATATTTTCATCATCTTTGTTTTAAGTGAGGGAGGCTTGTTCGTCCTTGTTTCTGTCACCAACACAAGCGTGGAATCCGTCGCCAAGATCCAGTTTTGCTGCAGCAGCATCCAGTTCAGAGCGATAAGGTGGCTCCTCAGTTCTGGCTGACATACTCGATACTCCCATGTGACAGTCTGTCATCACCAGGAACTTGGAGCCATGGACCAGTTTCAAATGGAACTTGAGCAGAGGTACTGAGTTGTGGTTGATGGTGACGCCTGTAAAACGAAATTCCTTATTATAATTAGGTTATTACATGTAGGTATGGTTTCAACGTATGAACGAGATTTCGAAGATGTTTGGTGAAAAATAAAATAGAAAAAAATAACAGATGGAGCCTTGAAATCAGTTTTCTTCAATGTTCTAATTTCGAAAAACTGTAACAAATTACAGGAAACTGCAATAATTAGGTATGCAAAGCAGTTTCTTAAGTACAAATAATGGATTTACCTACTAATCTGTATCTTGCCAATTTTAATAACACATTTACCTATCACATGTCTTTAGCGTTTACCATAAACAACATAACTACAATAGATAAACCCAACAGTTCAACAAAATTAGGTTTTAAAATAATTTCTTCTTACTTCCATCCCGTGCTATATTCGGCACGCCTATGAAACTACCGGCAGGACCTTGATCAGCGAAAAGTAACATCTCGTGCTGAACTTTACCCATCTTAAGATGTAAGGTCGCAGCGTTCCAATTCGGTTGAACATCTAAATACCTGCTCATGTCATTCCATATACGCGTGACTATCTGCAAAGTGACAACACTCTTGAATCGAAACTATAAATTAGTACGTAATGGTACTGCATATAAATAGTCATACTCCAACATTGAACTCCATGAGTTTTCGACACTCTTTACATTATTAGAAGTAATGTAGTGTGAAAGAGTGTGTTTACTATTTACTAAGCAGAGAAAATAATGAGATAATACAACTACCTTTGTTCTTTATTCTATCTTATCTACCTTATTTTTGTCTTAAGTTCTGTTATTTAAAGCACCGAAGCTTGATGAAAATTGAGAAATTTTACTCACTTGCGAAGTTGCATTCTTAAACGTCATATCCAAACACTTATTATCTAGTTTCATATTCCACGTATAGTATATTCTCCACGGCTTTCCTACCACTTCTTCTATTTCAAAATACGGATCTTTCTTCAAATTCTCGCACAGTTCATTGCTTTTTTCTATAAGTTCTGGTTTCATTTTGGGTAAAGATTGGCCTCTTACAGTTTGTAATTTTAAAATTAAGACGCATGATATACTTATGACTCTGATCAGATTCATTTTGATTAGTGAAGTAGTGAATTAATTGCCTTATAAAGAATTGTTGTGTGAATACTGGATGTTTTGGTTTGATGATCCGCGAGAAAACCCATTGTTTCATTCTTATATTTGTAAATTGAAATACAAGGTCAATTCGACAAATGCATTGTGTCTACTTAGGAATGATCAACTTCCAGTAGATACTACGTACGACATCTGTAAAATACTATTACTAATTTCACTGAACAAGATTTTGGAAATGTTAGTGAAATTCTTTTTAAGTAGATATTTCATGATCAACGAGAAGAGTTTTGTTTTGTCAAAGTTCATGCAAAATAAATATTTTAAGTCACGATGTAATGAAAGCCCTATGTATAGTAAGACAGATTCAAGATTATCTCAGGCTTATTCCGCTGACCGGAAAGAACTAAAAAACCATAATGGCAGGGTAGGTAGTTCGCGTGCTTTCATACTGCGCTGCTCGACTCATTTGTTGTTACGTGGGCGTTACACGGCTGGCCACCGATGCGTATCTTCGGAATAGGTGGAATTGGTGGGCGGAATATTATTACCAGTTGTTATATTCAATGACAGAATGCAAGGCTGTACGTAATGACTTCACCGCCCAGCAGCGTAGGAAAATAAAAAATATAAAAAGTAGGGTCGTGATTAGAAGGTTTTTTGTTTTTCGAAATTAGTTTGTGTTCTGTTTTAGTTTTATTGACCGAAGGGTTAATTATTGCCTTCGTTATGATTTATTATTATTCTGTAACCAATGAGAAACGGTAGCCATTTCGAAACTTCCGATGATATTTCTTCGATTGAGTAACTAATCAATGAATGTAAAGTTTTATAGTTATGTTTAGGTACTCTCAAATTGTAGGTATTATAAGATGCATTATAGATTATTGCCTATTGCCTAACTTACCGGTATCAGGATATCATATTGGATACAGAGATGAGTATTAAAGATGGACCCAAGACCATCTTGATCATAAAATTATAGTTAATAACATCGCTTGTAATTGAAGCTATAAAACATTTCATAAAGGTTATATTTTTATAACTATTAGCTAATTTCCTCTGAAACAGAACTTAAGCAATCTCTTTGTATAAAATTGTCTTGGCATATATTAGCAAACACACTGCCAAGGATATAATTTATTATTAAAATTAGATGAAATTTAACAATAGTTTAACTTCATTATCAAAATAATACCAAAAAGAAATGTTATTCGTAATTTTAATGTCATATATTTTTATTCATCACTAGCGGGCCCGCGCAACTTCGTCTGCGTCACTTTCAATAAAAAGGCAGCCTATGTTCTTTCGCAGGGTCTAAAGGTTTGTGCCAAATTTCGTCGAAATCTGTTGAGAGGTTTTAGAGGGAAAGCGTAACAAACAGACATAGTTACTTTCGCATTTATAATATTAATATATGTATAATATATATAGTAGGGAAGTAGGGATTAGTAGAGATTATTAAAGTACTTACCCGAGGCTACACCGATATTTATATCTGAGTAAATGAACTGACATTCCACCTCATGTTTAGTGTCTATCGTATCCCACGAACCTCATGTGAAGTCGTGTGTCTACTTCAATGATGCTTATTTTGTTTAATACAAAACACCTGGCATTACACTTGTTAGGAATTCAAAACCATGTCAATGTTATTTGGAGCATATTGAACATTAGTCCACGAATCATAGTAACATGCTAAGCTAACAATAAATTTTCTAATAGATTCGTTGATAAGCAGCAGGACGTGGGTTATCGTGGGCTCTGCAGCATGAGGCGTGACCCACACGCAGGGGGCGTAAACTATGATTTATGCCTTCAATGTTTGTAGAAGTAACCTACCTTGAGAAATAAGTATGTATTTCGTGATTAGAAACTATTTTAAAAATGTACAACCCTTTCATTTTACAATGATGTTTCCAGTCCTAAATAAAGAAGGTTGATTAAAAAGTATACAACGAAATGAAACGAAATTACATTGTCGATTGAATTATTAAAAACTTTTGTCTAAAAATAAGTAAAAAACTCCTTCTCCTCTTCCAAGTTAAAAAGTTGCTGAGATAAAATTAAAAATTCATTTAAGTTTTTGTTCGTCCAGTAGAGTTTAATACAACAGTTTTAACACTTAAAACTTACTTTAGTTGCTAGTGATGGTTGAAATATTATGTGATATCTGATAAATTTTGATTCAGAAATACTTGGACCGAAATGGTGGACGATATATTTTCTAATAGGTTCTTACGTTAATAAAATGCGTGAAGATTCGAGAAGTATCAGTTTCATTACATTCTAGTTAACTTATGAAAGAAATGTAGGTAAACAAATCTAGATATTTTTGTAACTAGAAAATTCCCTTACAGTTTATGTATTTTAGTTATTTTTTTTACTTATTATGATCCCAATCTGTAGTGGCAACTAGAAGAAGAAATTGAGTGCAAAGAGTTACTAATATCACTTTTAGTTGAAATAGAATCGGTACAAACAAGACAATAAAAGATGATAAGTGAACTGTTTCAATAGTGTCATTATCATATCCTTCATAAACTCTCGGCTGAAACTACAGAAGCTTACATAAGTTAGTAAGCTCCCGAACTGAGACCACTTTCACTGCGACTTTTCCTTTCACTTCGGCGAATAAGTTAGGAAAACATTTTCACCTCTGTAGTTTCGTACCCTCCTTTAATCCTCTACCTGCTGAGATATACCGTACTTACCCCGCACAACCACTATCACCCATACCTACTAAAACTTGATCATTACAAAAAGACGTATTTGCCTAGTTGATTCAGTTGAAAATCACCTTTCGTGTGTGACGAACAAAGTTGAAGGTCCTCTGTAGGGTTGAAGAAATTTAGGTTTTGTTTTACGATTGGTCATCCCCCTCCCAGCTCCTCTCGCGCCCTGCCTCATGCATTTAAATTGCTTCATTACAGAACTAGACGTCGAGGCGTAGGGTTGTCCTTTGGGAAAAACCTTCGTTGTTTCATATAAAAGTTTGTTTTGTACAACACGTTTTGTTACATTTCTAGTACAGAATTGTTAGTTGAATGTTGTGCGAAAATGTAATTGGCTTTCGCAAAACTTCGCCTTGTATTCAACTTGGTCGTGTATTCTGGCTGGGTTTTGTTTTTATGTTACCTAATATCAAAGTAATTTTCGTTCCCGTATAAATAATCTCAGATTATTTTTATTAGTTTGTTAAATACAATTACTACTACTAACTATTGCTGCATTTGAGAATTAAAGATAATCTAAAAATAGATTTGGGAAGTAAGGACAAATCTTAATTTTAATACCTAAACTTTATTTTCATTGCTATTAGCAAAGCGAAATAGGGATTAGTTTCAATATCGATAAGTTCAGTTATTTATAAAAGGTCAAAACAATCTCTACAATATGACGCTACAGCATACCCTAATCCATAAACTTTGTAACACTCATAAAAAACATTCTAAATCTATATTTAGCAAAAGTAAGTTTACATTATGTTTGAAACAAAAAAATACTTAACATTTTACTTACTACTAAATTTGCCATTATTAAATAATATCTTAAATACAGAAATTGGCTAATGTTTTGATACGTCTGGCAACCCTGCAGTTTCATGGACCGGGAGGGCGGGCCGCGGTATCTGCACGCCGATCATTAGTCTCGGAGAGTGGCCAGACGCAGGATTTTGCATGCTACCGACAATATTCCGCAGGCTCACTAACTCGTACGAATTATGAGTTCACAACTGTTCTTATATTTCGTTTCTAACTTGCTAGAATTAATACTCGTACTTAAATGAAGTAGGTTTTTAAAGTGTGAAATACATTTTTTTGTTAATGTAAAATAAATGAATATGCAAATCATAGTCAAAAGTACCTACCTAATACTGTGACTAAATAGAGTCAGTATGAGTTCAGAGCTAAAACTTCAGACTAAATATCTTATAATGTAGTACCCAACTAGTCTATCCTATTCTCAGGTTCAGTTGAAGTGTATTGTATCATTTCTAGCCCTAGTACTAGACAAAACTAAACGTGAACTAAACTCTTGTTGTTGTTTCTGACTTACTCATACTTCAATATATTAATTTATATATGAATGAAACTGGATTTCAACGCTCCGTTTCTGTAATAGCCTAGTTATTAGATCAAAGTTAGTAATAAAACAAATTTCATAACCTGAAATTAGAACAGATGACCATACCAATAATAATTTACGATAATAAAACCGGCCCTTTTCACCAATTTACGGCGATATAAAACAAGCAATTAATATGTCCTTACCTAGCTACCGGTGTGCCGTCAAAACGTTAGCCGCTGTTATGAATTTTAATTATTAATTAACTAAAATAACTTTTAGTACCGATCTAACGTAATTCGCCTTCGAAGTTCATGCTCGATTTATTTGTAATTACGATTACTAGAAATCTTATTTTATTGAAATGGTTGTCGGCATCCTTTTCTTGTCGTAAATAATAACATTAGTACCCATCGTTTAAATGAGACCTCCGTGTTCACCATTTAAGTTGATAAAATAAAATATATAGAAATAAATTAGATGTTAATTTTATATTATATTGCTTTTAAACTTGAAAACTTAATAAATATGTAGAAATTAATAATTTGCTTCATACGGTCCATCTGGTGTTACGTGGTTAGACCTCTGCAATTTCATTTCAAGGCATAGAGGAACTATGGCGTATCAAATCTCTAAACAAGACTCCTCTTAAACAGAGGCAAGTCAAAAACGATAGGATATTCTAAAGTGATATGTAATTTGTAACTGTGTATGACTTTGAGGTTACAAATTATTCTAAAATATTCAATTTATACCTACCAAAACAATTTTATTGTAAGTTGTCTGTGTATCTGGTATTTACAAAAACTCCGAAGGATTTCCACTCGATTGCAGCACAATAGTTTTAAACCGAGTATCCAACTCAACGTGTGTGGTCAACTTACTAGAAGTTAGCGAAGTTCTCTAACTATTCATAAAAAATATCACAAAGATTATTATTGTTTATTATCTCAGTGGTGTGATTATTGATATTTCTGGACTTACTTCTCTTTAAACGAGGTTTAAGAAAAGGCTGTGCGTGTGCTGTGAATTTATTTATCTGTCATGCAAAAAAACAGACCGACTTCTAGCTAGAGGAAGTAGACAATTCAGCATTATTATTTAAGCTTATTAATAAACGTTAATGAAGATGTCGTTGTGGGAACAAGAGTTGAGAAGACTATTCTATCAGACATGGACCTCTTTTTATTTTTTTATTTTAACCATCGCTGTTGTGGGTCAGTTAATCAATAATACAAACAACTTAGCCTACTTAAAAAAAATATCGTAATTGGTGATTTCCAATTCTTTTCTAGGGAATGCACATAAATATTAAGCAAAAAATATTGCTTCGTAAGTACCTACTCTCTGGACTATCTAGTTGCTCTCTATGCAACACTATCAATAGTAATACTGTTACTGGACCGTGAATCTAAGCTGAGTTTTCTTTTTCGTTCAGAACCGCTGCCACTATTCTTACGACTGCGAGAGATACGAAATCTTATTATTATAAAATGGCGCAGCACTGTTTCCTTTTTCGAAACGACTCACAATAAACGATCTAATTAAAAATCAACAATAAATGTTTTTTGTCGCGCAGATGTGACTTGTCATAGAAATTATACCGCCAATCCACAGTCAGTGTTGTCAGACTGCCAAAATTAGATATTACTAACGCTACTTACGCACTATCCAATCAAAAGGTGTCACATTACTGGAGGCTATTGTCGGGCTCCTATCCGTGTTTACAAACACAACAAGGGCTTGTCATAATCTGTTTTTGGATATTCCTTCACCATTTTTCAGTCTGGCAACTTTTGTGTTTTTTTTGGCGGCTTAGTAAAGGTATGGATTTCGACGCCTCATTGTTAGTTTAAGTTGCATTGTCTACTTATTTCATGGAAAGGAAACGTAAAGCGTACTCAATTGAAAATAATTCGGTGGGTTGGTGGTATTTTTGTAAGTGACAGTTGACAGCGATAGTGGACTTCCAGAAATTTTACTTTCTTTTGCTATTGTAAAATATATTAGGAATATTTCGTTAGGAGTACGTAGGTATCTGGCAAAGTAGTATTTTCTGTGCAAAGGTCCATGAGCGACGGTTGCCACTTTTATTATGGTTGCTGATGCACATAGGCATAAAAAAAAAATACAGTTGGTACATACAGAAATACTTACTAGTAACTAAGAAAATGTTGGTTATTAGAAAAACCTAAGTATCTTAATAGAACTCAAATTTTGTTCTACGAATTCTGAACTACGTTAGATGAGTTCACATATCGCACCCTCGGTGCGACACTGTCACTTATGCAAAAATGTAGTTTTTCAGGAGAAGCATATAAAACTCTCAGCGATGCGTGATTTGCACCAAAACCGCAATGACACTCACGTCCTCATACGGAAACTATGCGTACTACAAAAGTAACGTTATCTCGCCAAGTAAAGGGGGGCTTTAGGATCATTTTTAGATATTTAACTCATCTTTGGATTTGTGCAACAAAAGGCGTTAAAAATACAACACAAATTTCTTCATCCGCAAAGATTTGCACCTACCCAAAAGTCATCAAGGCGGAAACTTTACAAAACAAACAATACCATCATACAACAATTACATTAAAAGACGAAACCTCAAGCGTCAAATATCGAAATTTAATTTACCAAGTTATTTTTGCAGTTACGTTTGAAAAACTTTCATACATTATTACTGAAGTTGTTAATGATATGATGGTAAATGTAAGATTGTTCTTCAGAACACAAGCGGCGAAGCATGAACGCTTGCAAGGGACAGAGGGGTCCGTCCGTTTATTTTTTCCTTAATCCAAACCGGGATTAGGTTAAAGCCCTTTTGATTGGCAGCCGCCGTCAGATGCATGTCTGGCAGATTTCTGAACCGCCTGGGAGATCTGTGATGCAAGTAAACGTGCAAAATATGTCTATGGATATTGTGAGCTTAGGGAAGAATTTAGAAAATTGTAATACAATTTTATTGCTACGTTTATCTATCGACCATTCAGTTATCATACATCCGTCACTATAACAGAAGTAGGGGCTAGGTAGTTGGAATTTTTTCAACACCAGAACCAAGAAGTATTTTTATGAGAAAATACAAAAACTAGTATTTAAAAAAAGATGAAAGACTGAGTTCATTTCACTGCAGTGCTTTTAATAAGCTATCTAGCGTCTAGGTTAACAAGTTAGAAGATAGAATTCTAATTTAAACTTTGAAGGAGAGAAAGAACGCTTTAAAATTATTGTCTTATTTATACCTATGCGTAATTAATTCCTTTGGACTAAGCACAAGAAAACTAAATATTTACAACTTTACACTATTTCTAACAAATAAAACATAATGTATCAAATATTGTAAGAAAAGAATTGCGATGACAAAATTAAATGTCTGTAAAAAGAAAGGTTTTTGAATAAGGAACTTGACCAAAAATTGTGTCATCAACTCCGCGAAAGACAGTCGAAGATTACAGAATACAGAACATGGACCATTTCAAGTGAATCAAAATGAAAAATTATAATGCAATTTTTTTTAAACTAGCTGCTGCCCGCGACGTCGTCTGCGTGAACCCTATGACCCGTTTTCTCTCATTTTTCCCGGCAACTATTCGATTTTTTTTCTCGCCGTAAAAACCATCCTTAAACTTCAACGAACATTTTAAAAAAAGATTTGGCCAAATTGGTCTAGGCGTTGTTGAGTGTGTTGGCGCTTACCAACACATTTTGCGATTCATTTTTATATATAAGATTGTAATTTAGTACAAAGCTTCCAACTATCATCAAAATCTACTACTGACACTTTGTTCGGTGTCCGTTTCTCTTGAAATGCCCCAGATGCGAAATGCTAAGATAAAATATAAGACCCAGACTTTCGCCATGATAATTACACATAATGAAATATTGTATTCTAAAAAAACAGAACTTGTACATGTCACTTATGCGTCACATTTGTGGCTAACATCAAGTTAGTTCAAGCATCAAGCAAGCACTTAAGGATCGAACACACGGTCGATCTGTCACGGGGTCAGTTCTCACGCGCTACCCGTGTTGCTGCCTCTTACTTATGTGGATTAACCTTTATGTTACAGGGCCGCCACTTAAATTATAATGTTTCGTTATTAATATTGTCAATAGATACGTTAAAGGATCGTTTAAACTTTGATAATACGCATATGCCCTACCTACTATACCTATCCTCATCATGTCGGTAAGTTTGATTTCAATCTAACATGTAGAACCAAAGTTATCAAAAAACTAAGGATATCTGGAATGTGGATGGATGTGGGTTGGCCACATTATGAATTTGTCAAACTTAAAACTTAAATATCTCGGAAAGAGTTCGATATCGATTGATATGGTTTGGCACAACACGATCCAATTTGCCAGTAACAAAGTTGCGAAGTTCCTTATCGCGCGTTATAAAAAGGAGGCTAGACGGAAATTCTTATGAAAAAGTTGTCACGACACTTTTTTTGTTTTAGATGATTATCGCTAGATGGCGCTGTGATTAAAATCTTTTAAAACAATTCCTTATTTTGTTTTATATGAATAATGCTAGATGGCGCTGTGATCAAAATATTTCCATGATCAATATATTATATTATATATGTGATATAAATATTATAAAATATCTCTTTCTATAAGAGAGAGAGACAGACGTTTTAAACTAACTAATTATTATAACTTTAAAAAATAAAATTTTATTAAAATTCCCTCACTAATTAATCGAAAGGAACTTCGTTCAATCCGGGTGTTCCTTGACACTTCTCAAGTTTTTTTAAAGTTGTTATAGAGTTCAACATTACCTACTTAAATTATATTATTCATAGTATTATTAAAATGTTAGTAATTGTTAAAAATAGTTTAGTTAGCAATAGAGTCAACCCTATACAAAATGTCAGTAGAACTCGGCTTGACAGTGACAATTTATTCAGACTACCTGCGCGCGCGCCTAATCCAAGTGACATACAAGACGTGACTCAAAGAATATAAATATTTGACGAATAACATAAAGGACTGTAAATAATTTTAAGTAAATAATCGGTCATTCTATACTATAAAAAATTTAAGTCTTAATTAATATATAAAATTCGTAATAATTTAGTATTCCTATGTGGTATTGTCATTATTTCCATTGTTAATTTAGGTAGCTACCTATATTTTCTAGAATCGAGTTACTTTCAGATCTAAATCATAAATAAAAATCACACAAAAAAGTAAACTTTGATTATTTCAAAACTTTCAACGAAGTTTCCAACTTAGATAGCGTATGAAAACTATTAAACCAATTATTAGGTAGTAACCTAACATTTCCTACGATTACAGTGGTTTATAATCTCGTGTTTTTGAAGAAGAGGGCATAAATTTACTTATACTCGAAAGATTCTTAACGATAATTACCTCCAAATTCTAATCCTTTCGTATGTCCTTTCTTTAAATACTTTAATCTTTGCGTCATTCGAGTTGCCTGACGATTTAAAGCATTTATTGGTATGTATTGATTTGTGAGTAGATTTATTATATTAATCTGTTGGTCTAGGAGCACAAAACGTGCCGGATTGTCTACCGCGTCATTTCTCACTTATTTTCTCACGGTTATAACCGAATAGAGATATAGACATGTGAATTTATTTGTTTTAAATCAAGTGAATATAATTTAAATGTAGTATTTTGCAGCAGGTTAAAATTGATCGTATTTTGTTTTATACGTGAGGGATTAGCTCATAAGCTATTGCTAACTAAATGTTTGCTATTGCAAACATTTAGTTTCAAGGACCTAATCACCCGTAAAAATAGAGATAATTTAGAAAAGTATTTAAGATTGTACTCGTGTCATTGAACACGGTATAAGTACCTAATTAACTAGCAGTCATTTACTGTAGTATGTAAAGTAGGCATGTACAAGTAATGTCAACTGACTCAACTGATGTTAGTATAAAAATAAAACTAATGTCCCCATTATCTTTTCACAAAAATCACGTTAGTTCTCCGAATCAAAAAGTCAATATTTTCTATACATCTTGATACACTAAAAATCATCGGCGTAATATGATCATCATAAACCGGAAGCAGGTACAATGAACGCATCACTCGGAATAAGTACTGTTCTACATACAACACAGATTACATTCCCGGATTGTGCACTCGAGAGAAAACACAACAAAACGCACTGGAGCTCACTTAACGACCAGTTTTTTACAGTCAACTCTATGGCACGAGAATGAAATCTTATCTAAATTAAAAACCGATAACTATTGATACAGTGCAACCTGGTTAAGTGAGACATCAAGGGACCTGCAATGTCGTTTCACTTATAGAGGTATTCCACTTACCCAGTGTCTCAGATATACAGGTATAAATAAATATCTGTCTCATTTACAGAGGGTTCCATTACATTTACGGATATTAACTTCAGTTTTTCACGTAATGATAACGATTGTAGCTTTCGTTTTGACATTTTTCAAATAAACATCTGTATGATAGTTAAGCGAAACTAAAACTGAAGGTAATTGAAGCTTAAATTAAATTTGTACTTGCGTATTTGGAATTACGTGTGAAATTTGTGGGTAGAATAAGAATGAGTAAACAAACAATGTTATCTCAGTTACAGAGGTTTATGCATATAAAATTTACTCGCTGTCTCAGTTATAGAGGTAACTATCGAAAGAAGAAAAGAAAGAAAAGAAAAGAAATCCCAGGTATAGAGGTTTACTTCGTCCCACTAACAGAGGTAATTCAGTTCCAAAGTGTTGGGACCTCAGCATGAGTTCCAGTTATGGAGGTTTCTCACTTATCCAGGTCCCACTTAACCAAGTTTCACTGTATTTATTTATAACGATACAATAAACAACATATCAAAGCATCGAATGAAAACAGAGTTTCAAGAAAAGTAGACGTATAGTACCTACCTTCAACAATGCAATCCAAAACAAGAAACATGTACTTATTTTCAATTTGTAATGGAATACTGAACCTCCGGTAACACTTTTAACTTGTCTGCAGGTAGGTGTCTAGTTTGTATCAATAGAATTAAGAATACTTTTTTCAAATCTCGAAGAGAGTCCTTAAGGGTACGCCATAGGTTGCGGCCCCGCAGTGTCTTCTGACAATGCAGAGGTCCACGGGCGACGTAAACAGCTTACGATCAGGTGGGCCGTTAGTTCGTCTGCCAACGAGGCAATAAAAAAAGTATTGCTTAGGATCTCTTTATCATTGCCAGAACCAAATAACCGTAGCGTTTCATGAACTCAGTGCGTAACAAAGTCCAAGATGCCAATCTATTCAGCGGACGCACCGGCTTATATGAAGCATCGTCACATAATCGCGTTTTTGTATTTAAATGTACACAATTTGAATACAATGTCATGCTACCGAGATCGATTCGAATAGGATGGGCGATCCTTCATCGTTACAAACCAACACACAAATATCAACTTTAAATCTATAAAGTTAAGGAAATAATTTCCGTAAATTTTTTGTAGGTTCTTATGTCTTTTGTATTTGGGAACGTCACGAGCAGAGATTTTCACACCATTGAAGAACTCAATTGTTCTGCTTTGAGAAATCATTGGAACTGAAAAACGTATTTACGTTTCTCAGGAAATTTAGTCTTTGAGTCGGTAAATTCAATTCTACGTCTAGTGCTCTAGTGTTAATCTCACACTGATATCCGTTTTTTATATTCTTCTCAATTATATGTATCTGTCAAAGTTCTGTTGATGTATGTATGTAACTTTATTCTAATTGAAAAATGTGATTTTTTTCTATTCCTTTATTTTTTGTAGAATTTTCTCTATAAGTGTCTAATTTATCATTGAGAAAGTTATATTAAAAAACAAACAAGGACACAAAAACCTTTACACATCATATTAACAACAAAAACATCTAATAAAATAAAACTACTTCTTCGAACCATAAAACTATAATGTCATTCAAGTTTACCAAACAGACAATCAAAAACTACTTAAGATCATCGACCTCACACGTATAAGGGTAGTTTTCGGAAAAACCACGGGATTTCTCACAAAAAATCAATTTGAATACAGTAGCCCAGCTGGCTGACAGTTTTTTTGTTAATTTTTTAGGCAAAGGTGTCACAGATCTTTATCAGTCGGACGGATTTAACAAACCCGTGTGCCTCGCCGTGTCAACTTAATTTTTTTGACTTTTTTCTCGTCAAAAACGTCAGGTCGAATTAGACAAATCCCCTTTGCTTAGGCATTGATGCTCACGGGTGTGAGATTTTGTTTTTTACTAATAAAAAAACTACATACTGTTTTAACTTTAAGCTGTTGAGAGCGCAACCGTTTGGAACGAACTTAAAGTGATTTAAGACGCCTAAAAATATATATTTAAGTAAGTTGTCTAAATTGATCAATTTTACATATGATTATTTTACAAAATCACGATTAACGAGTATTTTCAAAAATAACAAAAACGTTTATTTATAAGATTTGTTGTTGAATAATTTTATCGAGAAAAGTAAATTAATGATGTCGAAATTTACGCCACGATAATCCCACCTTAAAAGACCTCGCAATAAGAATTATACTCTTCCATAAAATCTACTGATTCAATAAACAAGAACATCAGAACAACTAAAAGTTTAAATTAAGTGTTTGAAGCTCCACAACATTAGATTTGTGAGCATTTGTCACTGTAAACAAGCTATTAACCGTCCCAGCTGTGTGGATGAACCCTAACAAGTGTCACTCGACAAAAGAACCATTTAATTTGAGTCCGCGACCCTTCACGCTGACAAATTGTATCATCGATGAACAAAAAACAGTAAAAAACCTATCAAATATGAACGTCTTTCGAAATTGAAATCGGAGTAACTAGGAATGTTCTCTTTTGTACGCCGTAATAGTGCGTAGGCTCCACAATGTCGATAGGTATTCCAAATATCCATGGTAACTACTTCTTGTTGAATAGCTGAAAAGACGCATTTAATTGTAAGTAACGAAGTACCAAATTCCTGATATTACTTTTACTTAATCAATTAAATTAATATTTTAAATAAGCTGTGCTCTATGTTTATTGCAGTCGTCTATTTACTGGTAGGGAATTTGGTTTGCTTTTTGATTATTTTAAAGCGGTTGAAGTGTTTTAAGTCAGTCATATATTTAGTGCGAACCTAAGTCCATATACAAAATAATGCAAGACCCATATTAATATTTGAAGCAAAGGTTTAAAAAAAATGTAACTTAAAATACAACTGGTTCAGATTCAGTAGGCTCTCAATTAAAAATGTGTCCCTGCTATAGTACTGACAAAACATAATATAATTATTTTCCTTTATTTACAACAATACCATCAATATCTACATTTGCTAATACGAAAATCCACATTTATCATAAACAGCACTCCAATTCATTATTAAACATTCTTCTATTGTTACTCTCGGGACCAGCACGGAGCCCTAATCTCGGCAAATCTAATCATACATCATCGTAGCACATCTGTGTTGCCATTAAAAGAACGTTTATAAAGTCGCCGGTGTCTACCAACAGTGCACTGGCAACCCTAATGTTGCACCCCACTGGCTTTGTAAACATACGAATGGGTTTTCGCAATTTGATTGCAGTAGGAAACTGGATAACTTTTTTTGCCTTGTATTCAGACGAGGTTGCGGGCCACTGAATCGTAAGCAGTTACTGTTGCTCATGGACCTCTGCAATAATAAAATAAAAATAAATAAAATAAAAATTCTGACATTAAGTACATGGGTTAACCATTTACCTTCGTTTATCTAAAATGAACGTACGGCCCACTTGATATTTGTAATTAGGCAAACTAGGTATTATTATAATTATATTGAAAGGTCAGGAGTTTATAATTTAGAAATAGATATCCTTGAAAGTAAAACCTCTAGAAAAATTAAGAATAAGGTTTACGATGTACTTACTTACTACTATAAGATCTCAGTGTATTAATAGCCTATTACAATATTGATACTTTTAAAATAAAACATTATTGCTCAGTTCATGTTTTTTTTTTCTTTTTTTTTTTAGTTGGATCCGGTATGTGGGTGTTGAACCGCACTAAAACCTTCAATCACTCACACTCAGCGTCCGAACCCCGGCTGAGGCCAGAACCCAGCACAGGGTTATGAGGGACGGCGCGACGCGTTACGCCCACGGCACTCTTTACCATCGCGCCGCCCCCGCTCAGTTCATGTAGACAAGATTAAAAGCAGCGATACTGATCATAATAACAATCCGTGTGTAATCACAGATCGCTCAGGGATCCGCGAGTTGGGAATTAAACGACAGATCCACATTAATCCACCTCATAAAATATAGATTCCCTTTGATTTCGTTTCGTTCTCGGTTAGTTTGGGCAAACAAACTTTCCAATTTCGAATATTAAATGAAATTTATTTCAATATTTAGAAATCCTTTTAATTAGATTAGTCGATACAACTTCAAGAAGATTTTAACTGTTGGAATAAAGATATCTTATTAATTTTAAATTACTACTAGTACTTATTATCTACTATTACTCTTTAGTAGGCAAATCGTGGTGGCCGAGTGGTCGAAGCGCTTCCTTCCGTACGGAAGGTCGCGAGCTCAAAACCAGCCGGCTTGTACCTGTAAATCTAAATGTGAAAAAGATTTATGTGCAATTTTTCACAACACCGCTGACTAAAAACGGTGAAGGAAAACATCGTGAGGAAACCTGCATGTCGGAAAAGGGTTCTAAAAATCCTTTGAAGATATGTGAAGTCCCCAATCCGCACTGGGCAAGCGTGGTGGACTATGCCTAATCCCTCTTCTAAGGAGACCTGAGCCCAACAGTGGGTTGGTACAGGAACTCTTTAGTAGGTACTAAATAATGTTTCTTGACCATTGGACATGAAATAGGTAGGTATTATCCTTCGAGTTATGACTGTCTTTATCAACGATATTTGTCCATTTCGGACACTTACCTCAGTCGCAGACTTTAGTTGTAGTCTTGTGTCACAAAGCAATATTTATATAATTCTACCTTATCGCGCGTTGTGAAAGGGGGCTAGACGGAAAAAAAATCTTACGAAAAGTTGTCACGACACTTTTTTGTTTTAGATGACTATCGCTAGATGGCACTGTGATCAAAATCTTTTAAAACACGTTCCTTATTTGCTTTAGATGATTATCGCTAGATGGCGCTGTGATCAAAATCTTTTAAAACACGTTCCTTATCGCGCGTAAAAAAAAAAATAGGAAAAAAAATTATAAGATATCTTTTAATCGAAAGGAACTTCGTTCCATCCGGGTGTCTCATGACACCTCTCAAGTTTTTTTAATTCTACCTTTCGTTACATTATAACATTAAAAAAACACCATACTTAAAAATAAAATTCACACATCGAATTAAAAAAGTCGTACCACAGTATTTACAACCCTTCGTTTGAGGGCAAAAACGGGTGGACCCATCAAAATAGTCGGTGTTAAAAAGACACCCCCATTGTGGCTCTGTATGGCTTCTTAACCCTAAACTAAACATTTGGAAGCCAGAATTGTATTCGTAATGGTATTTTGTATTGTATTGTATTGTGCTGATAAAAAGGCAATTTTTCAAGGATTGAATTATAATTTATTTTCTCAGCGTAGGTATATTTATGATATATTCTATAAGAGAAGATTTACATAAACACCTACAGTAGATTTGCGTTTAAAATTGGGTTTCTGAACGTTCTGATATAGTTTTCAGAAATAGCCCGTTTAATAGGTATATACCTAAAGATGTGATTTACATAACTCGTATGATTTTATTTTAGCCTAAGGTCAACTAATACGTTAGTAGTAGTAATTACTTTGGTGACATTAAATACCTTTCTAGTCTTCAGGAAAACAAACTATATTTTAATGAATCACTCATACAAATTGTACATCTAAAATTGGCATAGTTCACTATAGGTAGCTAGGTACTTTAACATTTAATTGGCACCAAAACGGTAACAGTTGCCATAAATCAAGCTCATTTTGCGAACGAAGACTATTAAAAAATAATTCGCCATAACTAAGTACTTACATAACAATGATCTAATTTTCTGGTAACTCCACGGTCCAGCGAGCACACAGGCCCGGGATAATACAAAACGTATCGATATCGCAACAGTTGTTCTGGATGTTAACACGGAATATTTGCCCTCAAGGGTGTGCTCACATGGAAGATAGCGCCGTATGGTGCCCAAACTGCGATGTCCATGCTTTCGGACCTTCGTTTGCCAAACCAATGTTACACTGTATAGCGTTTTACATAAAGGAGAAAGATTTGAGACAAATCTGAATCCATTTAATCTATCTTTATCTAATATATAAAATTGTCGTGTCACGGTGTTCGAACTTGAACTCCTCCGAAACGGCTCGACCGATTTTGATGAAATTTTTTGTGCTTATCCGGTACCTATGAGAATCGGCCAACATCTATTTTTCATCTCCTAAATGTTAGGGGTAGACCACCCCTAATTTTTTTTTTCGGCGCAGACGAAGTTGCGCGAGTCAGCTAGTAATATATAAAATTGTCGTGTCACGGTGTTTGGACTTGAACTCCTCCGAAACGGCTCGACCGATTTTGATGAAATTTTTTGTGCTTATCCGGTACCTATGACAATCGGCCAACATCTATTTTTCATCCCCTAAATGTTAGGGGTAGTCCATCCCTAATTTTTTTTTTCGGCGCAGACGAAGTTGCGCGAGTCAGCTAGTATATATATATGAAGAGTTTGTTTGAACGCGCTAATCTTAAAAACTACTGGAGTAAAAAGGTGAAAACTGCCTTCATTTCTGGCGCAGGCAAAGTTATCGCAACTTCATCAGTTAGTTTAATTATAAAAGTGCTTACTTTACGTTAAGTCCTCAGTTTTATTACTTGGTAGGCATTAACCATACCCGACATCTTAGGAAAGTCGTTTTCTAAGTAGTTCGTGCTGTTCGACTCCAAATATCTGCATCATTCCACTACGAAAACACGGAAAAGGTTTTTGATATGCATTCCAACCGTTTACATTAGTTTGGATAAACATTTAAAAAAATATTCTATCAACTTGATATCATTCTCCTATTAAAATTAGGACAAAAATCGTGTATACAGGGTGATTTCCTAGTGAGGGTACATATTGAAGGTCATGGTAGCTGATGGTTATATACGACCAGTAAAAATATTATTACCAAAGAATATGGCTTAATGCCTTAGTAATTGCAACTTAAAAATATCTAAAATTCTTGCAAAATGATGGTTTTTCGACAGCTGATGGGTGTGACGGAGGTGTGGGGTGCGCGAGATCACTAGAGGTCATTAGTCAACACTCTTTAAGCCGAAATTGTTGATGTTTGAGGTAGTTTCGTCGAATTTAGATTTAAAAAAAAAAAAATGTCATTTTACCTATTTTTTGTAATATTCCGTATTAGAACAGAGTACTCATCACCCTCCTGCAAAATGTACCCTCTCTAACAAATCACCCTGTATAGCACATGTAGCACGAATTTAACAATGGCATTAAAGAAATTATATTAATTATATATTTAATTACATATCTGGAGACTTATTTAAAAAACATAATACTTTAAAAAAAAATTGTTCTTTCCCATCGGTACGGACCTGAAATACCTATTAAATATTTTTGCATCCACCATAAAAGCAAACAAAATCACAATTTAAAATTTTCGAACACTGCAAAACTCCCTCGCGATTGGCGCACTGATAAGCGAGTGGAAGGGGGTGTCAGTATTATTACATATTCTGATTTCTAGCAGTATCGAGATAACAGTGGAAGGGTGCAGACGTCTGCGTCATGCATAGATAAGCAGTAATGCGAGTCCTATCAAACTACAAGGGTGCTTGTTGACTTTCACGATAAGAGCATTAAGAAACACATTTAAATTTGAATGGTTCTTTTGAACATTTCTTGTGACTGATCTGGCATTAAGAGTAGCAACAGTAGATGGTTCAATATTAGTAAGATACAACTGTCAGTCCCGTTGCAATTAATTCAGAAAGCTAAAGATTTACATTTTGAATGGATTTTTTTACAGAAATTACGAGTATTATGGTTTGGACTGTAGTTACCCGGTCCTTGAGCCTTATGTGATTGGCGTCAAGTATTAAATTAAGAGCTAAATTTAGGATAATCACACGATTTTACCACTCAAGTTTTCCAAAAAAATACTTTTCACTATCCCTATTTAGATTTAGGTCTTCTTACTAAATCAAGTCAGTATCTTCAAAGCATTACCTTATTATTCCTATAAGTTAGTCCGGGCAGTCATATTATTTACTATAAGATATCCATCTGACCACTAACCCCAGGTGTATTTTAAAGTAATTAAAAGACCGAGCCATCAAAGGATGCTTTAAAAAGTTCACACAAGAACATTTGATATTAGTTTTAGTTTCAACGCACCTTTAACAACTGGCTCATTTACAAACCACTGTCTACACGTCAATCATTGCTTTAGATTGATTGATTGATGATCCGTGTCGAAGGTCCATTCATCCGGGCTGACCCTAGCCCCTGGTGATCGAAGACTGATGAGTTTCGTGATTATTTTATGTGTAATTCCAATTTTTAACGCGTTTGTGTTACCTACTTTTAAGTTGACAGAAGTTGTTGAGCTTGTAAGCAATGTAATTCTATGTTATTAATTTATTGTGGAAGGTTTGTTAGAAATTGTTATCAACCGTGGGTTCCGCCTCAACCCTTTAATGGATTTTCTTAACTACCCGTCAATGTTATAGCGTTATTATTTACAAAAACAAAACGTCACGACATCACCCTTCGTCGGCAACTTGAAGCGATATGAAAGATTAAACACCTTATCAAAAGTAATATCGCAGGCAATTCCTCTGGTAACATCGTTACAAGAGCGTGTAGGGTGAATATCGCGCCCTAACATCATAAATCTACTACGAACATTAAAACACCACCCATTACGGCAAGGAATTGCCCTAAAATGCCTCAAACATGTGTCCAACGGCGACCTGTCATCGGGGTTGCCAGGACAATGGGCTAAAATTATATTTTTTTGTTGTTGGCAACACGGCGACAGACGCGCGCTGCGGGACGTCGCCACGCCCTTCCTTGTTGCCGATTTGTTTTGTACACTATTCATTTTTAGAATATGAAATTTAAGTAGATGGTCTACTTCTCTGAATAACCCTTTTGAGTTGCATACTTATTTTTTTCATTACAATTTGGCAAATATAAACGAATGGTACGAAAAAGGTATATTTTAGATGAAACAAATATTGAATGTCAAGTTACATTGCTTAAATTTCATATAGTTTCGTGTTTATATTATCAAGATATAAAAGGCAAAGTTTTTTATATTGTTTTTAGCTCTAAAAGTACTATCTCTTTAATATCC
Organism: Trilocha varians; assembly: GCA_030269945.2. NCBI lineage: Eukaryota > Metazoa > Arthropoda > Insecta > Lepidoptera > Bombycidae > Trilocha > Trilocha varians. Next base: position 6,947,907 of record AP028268.1, on the reverse strand, counting down.
CCCTTTTTTAAATTGTGGGTTTGAGTTACCATGTATCCATACTCCATACTTCTACGTTCTGTGATTTGAGTTTTCCATTTCAAACTATAAGTACCCCTCTACAGCGCAATAACTACTCTATGATATTCCTAACTAGAGCGGTAGATGAACGAAGGGTTCCATTAAAAGCAGCATTTTGTGGCATAATTAGGCCTCTTTACATGAATAGTGGTTAAACCCATATTACTTGGTAACTTTAATGACAGTGTGCGCGGATTAGCTAATGGCCAATATTACGCGGAAGGTTAAAAGGATATCTTTTTTTATGACAGTACACACATATTACAGTATTCATCATGATTGTTATGACAATACCTACAAGATGGTACCTACCTTAGGAAATTTGTAGGAACGTATTAGTTTTATTATCTGATAAAGATGGTTATAAATTCAAATAAATGATTAAAACAAAATATTTCTAAAATATTGAAGTAGCTTGACGGTACCTAATACATATCTCCACATTTTATTCCATTATTAAGTATTCCTATCGACTGAAGCGTAAGCTCAGCTTAGTGTCGCATCACATCTTAGTTTCTGACGGACGCAGTAAATATAATACACATCAGAACTTACTGGATGCAAATAGCACAGCAACGGTCACTGTGGCGAAGTTTGGAGGAGGGCTATGTCTAGCAGATTATGTTTGTCATTTTATTTTTATGTTAAATCAGAATACATTTAATATTATCACATGCAACTTACTCGTGATAATATATTTTTTATAATAGGAATTATTAGGAACCTATCTTTTAGTTTAGGATATTCTATGAGTAATTAAATAATTTTAATTATACAATTGGGCTGGCTAGTTTCAGTGCCTAAAACTTGACATATCTACCTATTTATTCATTACGGTTAACTGAGGTGGAAATTTCATTTAACATCAACAAGTTTGACTATTAAAAGTAAGTTTTAAATCATCACAATTTATATTTAAATTGAATTTACCTTATCAAATACCATTTATTACTAATCGAAATTGAAAAATCAATATTCTTGTCAGAAGAGAAACTTAAAATGAAATTAAATGCATCGTAAAGTGTGGAAATTCCTGAGAGGACCATAAAAAGATCTAACGTTGAAGTTTGTAAGAATAATTGATAATTATACAAGAATTTTGATAAATAATTTGTGAAAGCGCCACTGAGCCCTGTGGGACACTTTTTGAGTGCAAATCGTTTAGTAAACTTTGCACAGCGGGAAGAAATTTTTCGCGCCAAAACATGAGTACCATAGAGTATACTTGTAAAGCTTTACAACGTGTGCCCTTAATTTTTATAATGCTCTTCACTTACAAGTGGATTTCATTTATTTCTCGCATGTGTTATACTTATAATAGTAACATTAATCCGTTTACTGGCTTGTATTATAAAATCGTTGTTACTGAAAGGTGAATTTGGAAGCACTGGTTTGGTATTTCAATGAACATTATTTCAACATCATAATTGTAAGCAACCCCATTTATAAAAATTAAATAGTTTGTCTCATTCATGTTGTAGGTAGTAATTGATAAGTAATTAAACCAGATTAAGTACCTTTCTATTTCATTGTTTTTAATTCTATCCTAATTTAAATGTAGATTGTTACCTACCAGAGAAAATAAAATGGTGTTTATTATTACTCCTGAAACCATAGAAAAATAAATTGAATACCTTCGAAACAATACCAGCATAGGTATTTGGTATTCCTAATCCCCTATTTCAATCGTAATTGAAATTTAGCATGCATATCCGGATATCCGCCACGGGTCACGTTTCTCATCGAATTCAAATGTTTGCGCTATAATAACAGAATTTGCCATTCAAATCCTGTGCAAATACAGTCACCCCAACCTCTATGAGTGTATAAATATATTTTTTTCTTGTCTACATATCCCCCTACGGTCGTGGTACCCAGTTGAAAGTGTTATCTGAGTCTGATTGAACAGGTAGCTGTGTCAACAGTAATATCTTGAAATATTAATGTACAAATTATTGAATTTTAGACAATTTTTAATGTTTTTCATTTTTTATAACGCATTTTCTAATACTGAGTAGGTACATTCAAACAATTATTACTAAAAATTAATTGTTAAACATCGGATCCTTTGAAGTAGAAATTGAGTTGAAACGATCTAATCAAGATAACATTTTTTTTTTTAATTTTTTTTTTTTGCTTTTACGACAAAATTTCCACAAAAATGCCACAATATGAAATTTGTATAGAGTATTGTTCCCCGTGTAAACACATCTGGTCCCCGCTCCAATCATACTTAGATTATCTTAACATCGTTTCCAGCAAATTCATTCCAGCATTCAATGTACGCTCGTCGGGAAATAAGAATTTTGGACTCGGTATACCTTTTCACAATAATAATAGTAAACTTCAAACGTGGTTTAAGTCATGTATAAGTAGGTGAAAGATTACGACCTCTCAATGCCCTGATATTGTAAGAAGAAAGAAAGAAAGAAGAAAAAGACAAATACAATATTTCTCATGAAATTACCTTTGTTCCCCCTTTACTTGTTATTTTTATTATTCGGGTTTATCCAAATCGCATAATAACTATAGAAGGTAGGTACGTTTTTCTTCAGTCCATCGAAATTTAATTTGACAAATAACTTTATTCTAGCTACTGCTACCATTTTATAGCATGTTACTGTTAAAATACCACATCCATATTGTTTGTTAGATGATAGTAACGCCATGCGGTGCCTGATCGGTCCCCATGAATACGTGATCAGAAGTCCGTGGCCGATGGCGCGACAAATACCTCATCTATATGCAAAGGTCAAACTGTTTCAAATTCGCGAAATCAGATGACAAAATATTTTATAAATTATAAGATTTTAGTATTTTAGGATTAATGTAATAAACACGTTTTCGGAAACTGCCTCGAATTTTATGTAAATCTTTTTTTAAAATATGAATTATGGTCTTTTGCCTAGATTTTATTAGTTTCTTAATTTAATTTACAATTTCGTCGGATGATTATGATGGTAGGCAGCCTGAGGCTTTCGAATTGGATGGGATGGGAGCTTAAAAGTGAAGTCCGCTAAATTCAACTGTATGCTTAGATAAATAACTAATAATGAGTATATTACAAACAGAAGTACCTAGTACTTCATGGCACTCCTTATTTTTTTGTTGATGAAGAAAACAAATACCAAGTATACTGTATCAAACTTTATTATCTCGGTCTACTACCACTTACGTTACACAATACATCTAATCCGAAAACTTAATATAAATCTGTTTCCAAAAACTCCCACTTCATTACAATAAGTCCCCTTGTTACAGAACAAAGCCAATAATTAGATCGGAACATTTTTGCCGGATTCTACCAAAAACTGTACCGACACAAAAGTAACACGATACTCATGTCGAAAAATCACTGTAATTTCGCACTTCGCTCCGCCCTACATCAGAGAACTTAATCAGGACGTCGGGCTTACATTTCTGTTTCCGATACGATATACTATAGCGTTTGAACACAGATTATCCAATCAGTTAAGATAAAGGACACGCTTTTTTGCCGCCGCCATTTTGATTCTGAAATAACCGCCAAAAACGGATCTGTCAAAATTGATATTTTTCGTGCAGTAGTAAAGTTTATTTTTGTCTGCGATTGGTTTTTCTGAATAACTTTTTGTGAAAGTAGTGTTTTTCTCGGGTTGTCGTGTGCAGGAGGCAGGCGCGTGCTGGTCGCGTGACCAAGATTAGACCGCGCATTCACGTCGCACGCACAAAAGCGCGGAACTCGCGGGCGAGACGTCAATTGTGTGCGACTTGGGGGACGAAATTCGCTAAGTTGGGTCAGATTTAAATTATAAATTTGAAACTGCCGCTTTATTTGCATATCCCACGGGTGTGATGTTTTTACTGGTTTCGATTCATTTGTCATCTATTTTGATAGTATGGAACCATCCTCCAAAACGAATACCTAAAAAATACTAATTACTATGAGATGTTAACAAAATGCTCTGAAAGCGAAGACAGGCAGTCCCTAATATTGATAAATTGATGATGAAAACAAAATAAACGCTTCGTCTTGTCTTTATATTCAAGTGCATTTCCTAGAAATCCGGTATGATAATACCTACATTATATATATACCTACCTACAGTCATTTCCAATCTGTACAGACAATCTTTTCTCGGTATTAAGTCCATAGTTTAGTTAATCTGCAAAGTAGTTCATAATAGTTCATATAGGAAGTGCTGTCATTAATAGATTCGAATTAGGATTCAAATTCTAGTTCCTCGTTTAATAACATAGGTAGTACTAGGGAAGTCATACCAGCATTTGAAATATTGTCAAGTTACAATAATTTATAATCAAATGTTCAATAAATCACAAATGTCGACGAATTAAAAAGAAGTTGAGTAGTTAACAAAAACGACACCATTGCGAGTGTAAACAGCAGCGCCCATCAATCGTGTCGCTGAGGGTAGATCAAATAAAACAGGAGTAGATCGCGCCGCGGGCCGAGGTCTCCCGAGACTTTATACGAACCAAGAACATATGAAGTACAGTGGATATGGTAATAATTTGAATTAAAATGTTAATTATGGGGTATATGTATAACTGTGAAGATCTAAAGTTTCATGTCTATTTTCAATTCATGACGAGGTAGGTTGAAAAAACTAGGCTGAAAAATACCAATAAATAACATGGTTTTGAAAAGTACTATACTGGACACAAGTAGTATAGCTTAGTATGATATTAAAGAAACTAAGGGCTTGTAACATTTTTAACTATGTTATTAAAGTTAAATATAAAAAACTTGAGAGGTGTCATGGGACACCCGAGTAGAATGAAGTTCCTTTCGATTAAAAGATATCTTTTGTTTTTTTTCTTAAAGTAACGCGCGATAAGGAACGTGTTTTAAAAGATTTTGATCACAGCGCCATCTAGCGATAATCATCTAAAACAAAAAAGTGTCGTGACAACTTTTCGTAAGAATTTTTTCCGTCTAGCCCCCTTTCACAACGAGCGATAAGGAAATTCGTTCCAACAAGACATACTGATTTAGTACAATAATAATTACAATAAAAGAGAATTACATTTTAAAAAATGTTAATGTTACTTTTAACGAAACTGCCATATCCAAACCGTGTTTATTATTGAACGTCATGGTCTCTCGGGAACGAGGACGCATATTGCGCTCATTTCATTATGTACATACGATTATGGCGATATAGGGACGTTTGTGTATGTACAGATGTCCACAAGTTCTTATTAAACCTTACTGATTTTTATAGTTTTAAGTTTCACCAACAAATATTGTGATATTCTTAAGCTAAAGAACTAATTATGAACAATGAGTTTGGAAAGAAATCGGATCTGTCTGAAATCACAGTGATTTCCTATTACTGAAAATAGCAGGTAGTTCTCGTAGTTTTTGTACTACTCGCTGTCTTTATTTAATACTAGGTGACCCGCGAAACTTCGTCTGCGTTACAAAGGGGTTCAAAAATTGTAGCCTATGTATTAGTTTGATGTATAAGCTATATTGTGGTAAAGTTTCATTCAAATCCATTCAGTAGTTTTTACGTGAAAAAGTAACAAACATACATCCATACATACATACATCCATACATACAAACTTTCGCCTTTATAATATTATTATGATGATAAATCAGAATTATGAAGAGCCGGTGAACCCACCTTTAGAAAAATTATGTAATTTGTAACATTTTTTTTTGTATACGGGACATGGGTATAGATTACAAGCTAGTGTGATGGTAAGTGGTCACCACGACTTACGTGTCTACTTTCAATGTTTTTAATAATTACGGGAGTTATAACTATTATGACTGTTTTTGAATATATATATTTTTTGTAACTGAATTAATACTATTTTTGTGAAAGCTGTATGCACCTGTATTTTACATTCCACTCGGGCCAAGAGTTAATTATGTATTTTTAGTATAAGTAGAGTTAAGTGTGAATGTAGTTGGTGCTTCTGTTATAAAATAAATAAATAAATAAGACTTTATCGCAAAAATTAACGCATAAATAAATTATCTATTGTTTTGTAAATAAATGATTTCGGTCATAATAAATTGTTCGGTGTAGCGTGCAATTTTGTCGCGCCCCCGAGGGAACGGGGTTGTTAATCATAACCCGTTTAGGGGTTAAGGGGCTAACTAGTTTACAGCGATGACTGATTGCTAGGGTTCAGAATGTTCTAGCATTATGTAAGTAAAACTTAGGAAATTATTACATCAGACTTAACTTAGTCTTGGTCTTGCTTTTTTGCAAGACCAAGACCAATTTTGCTCATCACTAAACCTGACACTTTCTTAAATTAATTTCGAAGAGCTTAGACTAAGCAATGGGCACTAACAAACTTGCTTACTTACTGCACAATATTATTTTGCACTTAAATAAATAGGTATACAAACATACAGTACGCCAAAAAACTTTTCTAGCCCAGTCAATTCGCAGTAACTTTTCGCATAAATGGTTGTTACAAAAATTAGATCGATTTTACAGGTTTTTGTACTATGATCTAGTATTTTTTCGATTAAGAACATAACCTCAAAGTCATTAAATATCAGTTCAGTCAGTGATATGTTATATTTACAGTAAGTCACTGTTCTGCGAGGGAGGGTGTTCGTTACTCGGCTCACTGGTCCGTAATAACTTTAGGGAATAAGAGACGCACACCTACTAACACCAGACAGCATTAAATAAACGCAAAATTAATGTGTAGGATTTCAAAAATATATTCTTAAGTATGATTTAATTTCGTAGCTGTCGCATTTTTTTTAGATTTAAAATCAATTTTAACTGTGGTCCTAAAAGATGATTTTCTTTTGAATTTTGAAATTTCCAACGATACTCATTCCATTTCATGTGTGTAGTCGCATATCTACGTTGTACCTAGATACATAAAACTAAAATTATTAGGTACTTACTTTTAGTGCCTATTTTCTTATTTGGTTTAACATATTATTTGCCTAAGGGTCACATCAATGCATAGTAGGTACCGTGACGATATAATTAAAATGAAAAAAAAAAATATGAAATAATCGCGCAGTAATTAATCGTGTCACGTGCAGCATGTAGTCGTTACATCTATCACATGATCACATCTACTCGACCACAACACATGTGCCGATTACAGCTACGCTCACCTAACCCAGACCCTTTATCATAATTCATTCCAATTCATTGATGTTATGGTTTTGGTGGTGACTTGTGCTGTAACATGTTTTTATCAGGTTTAAATTTAATTACATTGCAATATGGATAAAAGTAGATTTACTTTGCCTCAAACACAAAACAAAGTGTTAATGAAAATAAGACTAAAAGAAAATTGTGCAAGGTTCTATTCTGTTATAAAATATTCATCGATCAATTTCAGTCTTAAGCCTACCCTTAGCTTAGGCACCTTTACCTCTAACAGTTTTCAAAAATCTTAAGTAAATATACGTTAGATAAACATAGGTTTGGTTGTTTCAGACGTTAGCAGACGTACACGGTTAACCACGGGCTTCAGTCGTGATTATCAGGACTGCGTGCAGCAGACGGTCGCGGCATGACCCGACACTTCGCGTGCACGCCACTCACTACAACCCTGATTGTAGCGTCTGCAGAACAAAACGTTAAAACACAGTTTTTATTGTTAGAAGGCTTGCGATTTATTCAAGGTGAGAGATTTATTTAAGGTTAGTAACCCTCACACTCAACATCCGCACCTCAGCTAAGGCTAGAACCTAGCACAGGATTGTGTGCCCCGTCACCACAACTTTCTACGTTTAGGTATTACATTTTGACAAAGCAGGCTTCCTCTAGTAGAACGAGAAGAATTTAATACAAAGGACGCGCACTTTTAGAAGGAAAACCAATATGCAATACAACAGAAATTGGAAAAAATTACTTAAGCTCTTGTATTGTTGAAATATTTGTTTTTTAAACTAATTTGTCATCAGTACAGAGTGTGTCTACAAGCCAGGCAGCTGGCAGACGCACGTCGCCCGTCAACAAGACGCGCGAATCAGCGGTTGCGGGTATCGCGTGCGCTCCACGATCGATATAGGGTAGATATCGATCACTACACACTATCCTCCACTTTACCTACTTTTCTTTTCTAGGACGTATTTTTAAAAGTTGTTTTGAAGAAACTTCACTGAGACCAGTCAGATTCAAAATTGCACATCGCACAATACTAAATACTTAAGTTGAGACGATCAGACGATGGCAGAAGACTGCGTCTTCAGGGTTTTTGGATAATTTTAATTAGGTAATTACATACCGATAATATTGTCATAATAAAGGTAACAGTAACTCAAATTACTGTGTGTGTTGTAGGTATGTATTTATTATTCGCATGTAGGTAATAATTACAAGGGGCATTTATAGTCAAATTAATTGTTTTTCAATTACAGATCAAGTAAAACTACTGTGGTAGCTATTAAAACCCTGTAGCAATTACTCCATTTTCTCTTCTGGGTGCCATAAAATAATGTGACAAATCGCCTCGCCATCTGTCCGATCATGTTATGTATGGCAGACATAAATTTTGTGTTACACCCAATATTCTTTTAACTAGGTCTATACCCATCAAGTACAAACTATATTGTGTGCTCTGCCAAACAAACACCATACTTATCATCTATCTTTAAACGGGAGCCTGCACCTGATTGACGTGGCTCCAAAATACCTAACTGTAAAAATTAAAAAGTTTATTTTTTGTAAAGTTAATTTTTCGTTCCATCGGGTTATTTATTAATTGAAAAAAGTTTAAATGTTTTATATTATGCTGTACCTATTAGGTAAAATTATACTCATGGACAAATTTAACTCCTATAATTTTTTAATAGAGCGATCCAGGGAAAATACATTTTCAAGAAAATTTCTTTTAACATTATTTCTAGTTCACAAAATTTTATGCTCTCATTCATTGGTGCCCCAAGCAGTTTGCACTTGAACTTTACTCGAGTTCATTCTCTAATAGGTACTCTGTCGCTCGATGTCTTGACAACTTTTCTTTGGGGGAAAAATAAGTATCTCTTTCTCTCTCATCACTTCTGCAGATAAATCCATTTCATTCAAACCCATCATTGGCTGCGTTTACTTTTCATTTCGTGCAAGAAAATTATTTTCTGATCTGTGAACTCACGACGAGGGAAAAATGAGAAATTTGAAAATGTAATTGGATTCTGGACTAATCTCGGCTGTACTCGTATTTTATACGAGGGGGAGAGGCGCGTTCGAATAGAAAATAAATAGAGATATCGTATCTGTAGGTAGGTATGTAACATTAGCTTTATGGTGCCGGTTTTACTTTAATATTTTTCATATTAAGTGTCGAACATACTATGCGAATAATAATTATGATTCATGGCTACCGGTGGATAGAAGGTATTCATTAAGATGGGATAATTTAATCTTATCCTTATAACACCGACAAAAATATTAAGTTAATATAGCTGATAATTGTTCCTTTTATTTCCTCTTTACTAATTAGATAAAGATATTAGATAGAGCTTTTAAAATACCCTATAACATCAGTGTTATAGCTACAAGAATAATAACACTGAAAATATCCCCAAAACGCCAAACTATGTCAAACAATCACATGCTAATTGGCATTGAAGAAAAATAATAAGTTTTCGGAATTTAATTTCCGAAATAAAGCTTCGGTCTCTTATTCACAAACATTCAACATCATGTATATTATCTTAGTCATTAGTGTAATATACAGTGTGGGTACAGACAGTGGACTATGGCTAAAGGGAGATCTCCGACCGGGCGAGGTAGTGTATGCCCGGTCAGGCCGAGGTCCACTGTAGTAGAATCTACTACAGTGGACCTCGGCCTACTAAGTAGATTTGAGATGTCGTATATATGCGAAGATTCTTGTAAATGTCGTAACCGCGAGTCAGGACCTCGCGCGCTATTATTGGTCGCCACATACAGTAATACACACACTAACGTATAAGTATTTCAAATTTTCATAGAATTATTACCTCGAAAGAGGTAAAATTGTATACTGCTTCTCTTGCTGTTTTCATTTATTAAGATGTTTAAATTAGGATTAGTCTTTAAACTAGATAATATCGTGGATAATAAGATTAATTTGTGTATCTTTAACATATTTTGTGAAATTCTATTAGTATTTTAATATTTTGAACATTTTAGATCATGTATTTGTGGGAGAAAATAAAGTAATCACTATGAAGTATTCGTCTCTGTTCTGTTCTGGTCTTCTCTATATTAGATGAACTTAATCCCTGAAAATGATATAAAAACAAAATAAAACATCAAGACGATTGTAAATATTTTATTCAATGGTAAATAACTAGGGGGTGCTTATGGTAACCAATGATACATCGGGCTCAACACAAGTTCACAAGCTAGTTCACTTCCATTGGCTCTCATCGCCATCGTAACTTGTTTGATGCGAGTCTCAACACAATTTTCAATTAAAACTCGCACGACATCTACTTAAAAACTACAAATATTTACTAAATTATAATATTACAAAATATTCGTTTAATAACATCATTATTACATAAAACAATGCTAAATTACATAGAAAATATCTTCCTTGCATATTGATTGATATCGCAAATATCTTCATGATGTTGTACGTAAAAAATGATGTTATTATCAATATATTGCATGAAGAAAGCTTATATTTCTACAATTAATTCTCTACACAGAGGCACATATCCTTAGAATCTAGCTCGACATACTAGAGCTTATCGTTCTAAGTAAAAATGTTACTCAAACTCATTCCTTTCAAAATTGCCCCCAGTCTCTAAATTGATTATAACACATAGTGTTTAAGATTAATTAAGAATATTTTGCACGTTCTAAAACATTATCTAAAAAGACACAAACATTCAAAACACCAAATTTATTAAATTATTTCAATTGAGAAGCCTGGGGTGAGAATCCGCGATCACTTCTCAAATAACACTTGTGCAGTGTGATTTGATAAGTAGCGAGTGTCCTATTATTCTATAGGCGGCCTCCGTATAAAATCGAACGGTGTCGGTTACTTAAATCCTACCAATTCAACATCAATATTAAAATACTTTCAATTGTCAATCATCTAAAATTCAATTAATATTAACTTTGAAATATTTCAAAGACACAAAACTACACATCGATTAAACTACAGATTATCCAAAATAATCATTTGAAAATACTTTTGTAGCAAACACACGTACTACATAGGAACAGATGATAAGAAAACTAATTCCATATCATAGCGTTCGTCAAAATTACCGGACTTATTATAAAGTGCCTCGGAAGTTCACTAAACACGATGTATGTAATGATCACATTCGAGTGCCAGTTTCATAAACTTTCTGTTTGAAGGCACTCACACGGATCTCCACACAAAATTTATAATACAGTACACACAGTACTAAACTTCTAACAAAATACGAAATAGAAATACTTATTCGTATGAATAAACACAGCGCAACTAACCTAAAAGCGACTAGATCTAAAAGAAGTACAACCTCGGCAATTTGGAATTGTCATGAACATAAAATATATAATGGATATAAGTCAACTTTAAATAAATAAATTTAGTTTATTTACATATTGCAGGAAGTTTAGATATATACATAAATAATGTTATCGTTACTTCATTCATAATTTACCCTGCTCTCAATATTCACCTTATTGTATTTTACACATTCTCCTAATACAGAAATCAGAATAACACATTATGAATGAAATCACAACAAAATATACTGTCTACATTTTCTGCGTTTAATAAATGTAGCCTCTTCAGATCGAATAATTTTGACGAAAAATAAAAAGGACAAGTCAGACATTATTTGAAAAACAACATACATCTGAACTTCCAATAAAATATAACATCGATGCAACAGCATGCAATAAAATTAAATACACAGTTAACATATTTTTTTTAATTGTGCATTGGAAAATGTGCTTTTACAAAATAGGTTAGAAACTATAATACGTTGGCACTATATCTTTGAAAATAAACTTAAAGAAATCCACAAATACAGCCGAAACATTTACCTAATAATATTTCTATATAGAAATCGTATCACTTTATCAAATAGTACCAAATGACTTTTTTTAGTCTTTGTCACACCTCGGCTGTGTGTTGATGAAACAGATGATTATGATATGTCACACATTTTAAAATTCGAACGATAAAACTTTTACTGTAACAAGCACACACACAGACATTAATAAAAGTTGTATTACAACAAGTTATGGCCGATTTACAAGAGATAACATTGAGAAAAGACGCATAACACGTACAGAATGTTTCCTTGTACTTTCTCGTAACAATAGCTATTGACTATTTGAATTCCATACATAGTGAATGGAAAGAAGAATAGTTAGGGAACTTTATAAAAAGTTAACAATTTGACAAATCTGATTTACCATCCAACTAAATATTTTTTTCTCAAAATCCTCGTGTGAACCAGCCATATCATGTTAGTTAGGATTGTCACAGCAACACACAGCACATCACTAGTATCACATATCGTTTATGCGGCATCGTCGACGTCCATCGGTGTCGGATCAGTTTCAGGCGCGGACTCGTCCCCGCCCTCCTCGGATCAGGTCTTCCGTAACTCTACCAACTTGACATCCTTAACGTGGAGGTTGTGCTTCGAGTTGGCTGCGAACTTGATCACGGCCTGTGTGGACACGAGCGGCACATGTCGTAGATCCAATCTGCAATTAAGTACATTTATAAGTCTGGAATTCAAAGTAATGTGGTGTTGATGCTCAGTAAAATATGTAACAATTTTAATACAGATAGTTGTTGAGGTTCATTTCTTGAGTCATAGACCTTAAAAGATGAAAAGCAAAGGTTTGCTAAGCAACAATCACATACCCGTAACAATACTGTCTTACCCTGGGTATGTCATATAAGCTCCAAAGTATTGCTAAACTCTTTGCCTACCTCAAATTCTTCAGTTAAAATATTCAAGTTTATGGTATTACCTGACGAGATTGGGGCAGCGAGCGAGATGATCCAGAGCAGCCTCTGTAAGCAGCCGACAGCCGGCGAGCGAGAGCCGCTGCAGAGAGTGATGCGCCAACTGTGCAGCACCCGCGTCGGTCAGACGAGCGCATGATGAAGCATCCAGTTCCACGAGCTTTGGTAGAGTCTGTAATAATGATAACTATATATTTCAGTTCTTACAAAATCAGGCAAAATATATATATATTTTTTTTTTCAGTTGGAGGAAATCATCGGATCCCCGCCCGCCCCGCGGGCGTGGTATGTGGGAGTTGAACCGCACCAAAACCTCCAACCGCTCACACTCAGCGTCCGGACCCCGGCTGAGGCCAGAACCCAGCACGGGGTTTGGAGGGACGGCGCGACGCGTTACGCCATCGGCATGCTTTCCCGTCGCTCCGTCCCCAGGCAAAATATATAACCAAAATTTCTAAAATTTAATTAATTTTAAATCTTCAAAAAATATATTACCTGAACGACATATCTCATAGCGACATCAGTTATATCAGTTCCAGGTAGACGCAGTATAGCCAGTGCAGCAAGCCGGCTTGGCTCCCCGGCGCGCGCTCCGCCTCCAGGACGAGAGTTCTCAGGAGGAGCCAGTACACCGCGCAGTTTCGCGTCGTCGAGACAACGAGCGAACGAGAGATCTAGAGCTCGCAGCGGAGGACAGCTTGCTGAACGTAAAGCGAGCGCCGCGTCTGCTGATGAGCCGGCCAGCGATAGTGAACGTAGTGCAGGCAGGCGAGCCAGTAACCTGAGTAATAATACATTATGTTATTACTACTTTGTCGCTCACAAATTAGTCATTTTACAGGTGTTATTATTTTAAAAAATAGTATGAAAAAAACCTAATTTCAGAAAATGATTGATTTAATTGGAACATACTATGATATTTTGTAGTAACATGCTTGTATAGAAAACTATTTACAAGATGATTAACAAACCATGCAAGTTGTCGTCGAGCTAGGTGGCACCATTCGAGGCCAAGTGAGATCGGTTGTCGACGAGCGATGCCGGTCAGCTGAGCGGCGGACACGCGCACTTGTACGAACGACATGCTACGCCACAGAGATGGATCCACCTGGAAATAATTTGAATCATTTTTTTAATAATTATTACGACAAATTATCGATTATCAATGTATTTTTAGATTATAACATAACTTACACTATAAATAAACAGGTTCTTACCGTGATCATGGCGCTTGAAACATGAATAATCAGGACCGCTCATTTAAAAATAATCGTGGTAAGAACCCGTTTAGTATGTAAGTGATGTAGATAACTGTGAGTGTTTAAATAAATTTATTATAGCATAACAACACAAATATCTCATTTCAACAAAATTAAAGACGAGAATTTCAGTAACTTAGAATGATCATCATGCCAAAGCAACATTCGTACTTTTAACAGTTAACTCAATTACTGTAAGTCTTGCAATCCAATCTTTCATCCAACGTCAAGATATAGTATGCTTATAAAAATCAGATTCAGATTTCTAAATAAACATACCGAAAACTCCGACCAGGCCTTGCAAACAAGGGAGCAAGTAGCCAACTCATGCGGAGTCAACTTAGAAAAGACACAAAGCATTGTCTCGCGATCCAGCCAGGGCGCGCCGCACACACCGCCAGAGCTAGGACCGGCGCCGTTAGCAGGACGCACAGGGTACATCGGCTTCTTTAATAACTGTAAAACAAAAATATTTTATATTCATTGCCCCCCTTTATGGAGGGTAGACGGTAAAGAGAATCAATCATCTGTGTACATGAAAACGTTAGCCAAAATTAATAAGATAGAGTTGCCAACATCAGGGTAATTTTAAAGATCGCGATAATTTGACTAAATGAAATTACTGCATGTACTGTTCTTAAGCAGACATTTTTTTTGCTCGGCCTACTTTAATTAATTTTTAGTTGCTACTGATTTTTTTTGACGTTTACGGCTGACAGCTTTTAACTTTAAATTTCCAAACATATGAGATGACTCTCTTTACCTTCAACTCTCCATACTTTCGTTTGAAAGCAGCCTTCATGCAGAAGACAAATAGCGCACTCACTCAATTCACTCAGTTAACACAAAAAACGACTAACTTGATGATATCGGAAAACAGCAGTAAAAAATTCCAATAACAACTTCAACAATGTCCGACTAAAACTTTTTGATAAAATTCTACTTGACTTATTATTTAGATCAAAGATAAACGTAACTTACACAAGATAAAACTAATTAGATCCCAGCTTCATTCATTTTGTAAACTCTCCAGTTTCCATCGTCGTGGCAGGATAAAACAATACAAGGTTTTGAGTTCCAAATACAAAAATATTTTTAACAATTCTGCATATAATTGTCTATGTTCATTAACATTTGTTTTTTGTCAAATTAGTTTTTAAGATGCTACATGCTAATAATGGCTTTTATATTAAAAATTAAATATGGTTTCAAAAAGCCTCTTCGGTCCAGAAATCTATCAACCAGACTTATTCAATGTTATTGTTATTAATATTAATTCAATAACGAAAGCACTATTGATTACCATAATTAAATTAAAGTTTAAATATGGTACCCAAATAGTTGCCAGTACTATACCTTAGCAGTGTGGTGAGTGAGTTGCAATGCGAGATGAGCTCGCAGCGCCTGTTTCTTAGGCGCTTCATCATCGTCAGAAGAGCGACGCTTCTTGTCGGGCGGCTCGTAGGAACCTCCCTCGCTGCCGTTGCAAGCTTCTTCCTCCTCACGTTTTATATCTGAAACACGTATTTTATGATTTACAATGGTATTCGGAGAATTATATACTTTAAATGCACTTGCTGTTATTTTTTGACACTACGGATAAAACAATTGACAGTGAATAAAAATAGAATGTGAGTTTACCTTCCTCAGTTTTGATGTGTGGAACATCATTCTTGACTTCACTGTCGGAGCTACCATCTAATTTGGATGATACTGCTACCACTGGTGGAGGCAGCTTGCTCTGTAAAATTAAACACAATAATAATGGTTTAGTTGTGAAGTCGCATAAAAAGAAATAATAACATAGATTTTGTTAAATACATATATATACTGTAAGCAGTTATAATATTTAATTATTTGATCATACCTGCATTCCATGGTGGCTCATTTGGCTGACATCTGAGCTGACACTCATGCGGCGAATGTCAGACGACTTCTGGCGAGCACGGAAGTGACGAGGCTGAAACATAATATACATAAGTATTGTAATAAAACAAAGCACGCATTCTTCATTCATTCGTTAGATTTACGAAGATTTGCTATTTTAACACAAGACCACCAGACACGACCTTAATCAGTAATCGAAAATCACGAGGATACCTGAATACTAAAAAACTTTGATTGAAGATGCATAAAATACCAAACTCCCATTATTTAACGATTACGTACTATATCTATAATGTAAAAGACAAATTGATTTAGTACAGTAACGATGGAATCTAATTACTTTGTAATCATGGTTGAATCCCATAGTAGTGCAAGTGGGGCATTCCCACGAGTTCGGCAAGTCCTCGTTAACTTGTCCACCGGGAGGTACACACGCCGGGTGCACGATGCTGTAGCACACGGAGCATTCACGCAGAGACGACGGACCGTTACGACCTGATAATAAAATCAATAATATATTCACTTGTGTAGAGAAACAAAACTAATTGAAGATACAAACAACAGATTGACACACAAAAATGAGATTAAAAATATTATTTAGTTGACTTAATTTCGTATAGTTTAACAACGAAATTAAGATAGTGAAACTTTATGAGAATGCAACAACTTTTCTTTGATGTTACACACTAATTACCGGAGTTACCCTTAGCTTGAGGCGCGACCGGTGTCTGCATCCAGCCGTCGAGGTGGCACACTGCGCACGAAGCCGTCACTGGCAACATTGGCTGTTGAAAAAAAGAAAAATTATTATAACTTCATATTAACTTGTACTGATGATGATGGATTCGGAAGGTAGTCATTGAAACTCTTGTGCTAAATAAGATAGACCCGTCGTGTTTGAGCTTGTTTTATTGTATTATAAGCACTCTACTGCTAAATGGTATCCAGGATCTTAAAATTTTGTATTTAACAGTTTTCTTTAAAGTATTTTTATTTAAACAAACATTTATATTGTCAACCTAGCAGTGAAAGATATAATGAAGATTTACCTGTAGACATTGACGCATGATGCAAGTTTGCTTAGCCCGTCCTTGGCCGCCGAATTTAACCATATCATGACAAAACACGCACTCTCCACAATCACTGCGTTGACAAGCCTCGCATTTCTTGCACCTGTAAAATTTATTAGTTATAGTAACATTTAGGGATGTAACGAATATTCGCATTCGCAAAAAAACATGCGAATGTTTTGGCAAAAGTGGCGTAGATGTTGCGTGCTTGTTGAGGAATTCTGATGGAGCCAAAATATAGGCCACTACTTGCCCTTTACTCCAAGCCCAAACTCGATGGGTCTACGATCTTCCGTTCTCAAGATAATTTGCGGGGGATTTCAGTTATTAGGTGGGAGGAGGAAGGTACCTCCTTCCTTTCTAGTACATTTTTATAGATAAAATATAGGTACCTACATATTTTTTAGGATGAAAAAATTATAAATGACAAATTATAAATGACACAGCAGCAACTTGTCGATTAAAAATTTAGAACTTTTTGTAGAAAAGGTCAACATTCGCGTTCGCGAATGTCTAAAAATCGACATTCGCAACATCCCTAGTAACATTTAACCATTCTAGGCTAGGCCATGGATTTTTAGATATCATTGTTTGACTTTAAGACTTAATCAAGGGAATTGTGTAAAATCATGAAATACGTCAATTTCGTGAAGAATTTGATTATTTAGTAAAAACTTATATTTTTTTTTTTTTCGCAAGCAAGCTAACGGGGCCACGTGATTGTAAGCGGTTACCATTGCTCATGGACCTCTGCACTGTTAGAGAACACTAAGAGGCCGTTACCTACGCCCTATCTTTAAGGATTATTGGCCCAAACACGGAACATAAAATCTGTTTAACATCTTATGTAAAGTATTGTAATAATGTGTAACCTGGTTCTGCGTCTACGAGGAGTAGAGTTAGCGTGTTCTGGACGCGGTCGAGCTCCACCTCGTCCGCCGCCGCGACCCCCGCGACCGCCGCCGCTGCGACGCTCGGTCAGAGGCGGCTCTTCTGGACCTAATCATGAATTTAACAATAATATTATTGTACTATTTAATTGTGAAAAGCTATTCAGACACAAATGAGCTATTATCACAAACAGCTGCCCGGAGCAAATTTTGCAGGAATTTTGGATGTCATCACATTTACAAAGACGTTAAAACATAATTTCTGGTAGCATTTTTACAAGTCGCATATGAACATTAACTATCATGTTCTCTTATACATACATGTCATAGGACCTGTATAAACGTAATATTTCTAACTATGTTTTTAATACTTTGTATTTTCATGACGTTTAATTAAGTTCAATTTTATCATAGAATTATTACTTAAAAAACAATTGAAATGTTTAATGTTACTTACCTTTGAGTACTGGAGTGCCAGTAATAGCGAGCTGTTGTTTGTCATGACGATGTTTTTCGACCAACGTGCGAACATCCTTCACTAGAGCTATCGGATCAGACAGTAGCTCGGGCACTGACTTACGGGCCGGTGCTAATTGATGGAGATACATCACGATTGCCTATAAACAAACAAATCTATAAAATACATTGATATTAATTTAGATTCAAATTTTGGAGTACATTCAAAGATGTTGTGAAAGACAAAGCTTTGAATTGAATGATTTAGAACAAGTGTCTACGATTAGACTCAAATGAACCAGTACACAAGATTCTAGTTACAACTATGTTTGCATAGAAAAAAATTACATAAAGATGTGCTTAAACGTTTTTTTTTTTACTTTGCGTTAAAATGAAAAAAAAAAAAAAATTACCCAAACTTATTTTTTTTTTTATGAAATATAAATTATTCGAAACATGGCCATTGGAACATTCTGAAGTAAGCATCGTAAGCAATTGGAGCCACCTGATTTAAAAGGCTAAGTTTAAATAAATACAATAGAAATACTGACTTTAAGTCCATGTAATTCATTCTGAGTAAGATGTACATGGTCGGCCGGTGCTGCAAGCGGCAGGGACTGGCACTCCTGCGAGAGATGCGAGCGACCCAACAACGCAGACACGTAGCGATCCAGCACGTACCACAGCATCTCAGTGAAGAACGGATACCTGAACTTTTGAGGCACCTGATAGACAAAAAATATGTTAAAATTTAAAGAATATATTTTATCACCAGGAGGCCCGACTTCGTCTGCGTCACTTTCAATTAAAAGGCAGTATGTTCTTTCTCAGGGTACGAAGATTGTGCCAAATTTCATCAAAATCGGTTGAGAGGATTAAGTGGGAAAGCGTAAAAGACAGACAGTTACTTTCGTATCTATAACATTAGTAAGGATTATTAACAATACAAATACAAATACTCAGCGTATTATGAATATCAATCCTAAACCACAGTAATCAATATTGAAATTTGAAATCGAACCACAATAATTAATGAGAAGTCTGTTATCAATATTTGTTTCGGCGTGTATCTTAATGTATTCCACAAACCTTGGTAACATCTTCTACTTGTGCAATCTTCAACTGTTTTTCAATGCCAAACTGATGAAGGAAATTGCCACCAAATACAAGAGAGTCGCTTGGTGTGTAGACAGCGTGAATCCAGCCAGTGGGA
Organism: Trilocha varians; assembly: GCA_030269945.2. Classification (NCBI taxonomy): domain Eukaryota; kingdom Metazoa; phylum Arthropoda; class Insecta; order Lepidoptera; family Bombycidae; genus Trilocha; species Trilocha varians. Next base: position 6,928,150 of record AP028268.1, on the reverse strand, counting down.
ATGAAGAATGTATGTCCAGCTTGAAGCTAAAATAAAATTACAATTATAACCTAAGTACTGTATGTAATTTTTTAAGTTTAATTTTACTCATTTTTGATACAAAATTAAATACATACATGAACACGAATGCATTTCTCAACTTTATCACCGAAGAAAACATCAGATTGTTTTCCAGATAACACCCACTTTTCATACAGTTGTAGATTTTTTTCAGTTGGTGGAATCAGCCAGAACACTTTCGCACCTAAAAAATAACGTTTAATTAATCAACAAAGAAAAAATATCAATTGGTTACAATTCCAATATTTATATTTCAGATGAATCATAAAGTCAATATAAAAAGATTAAGGATTTTTTTTTCATAGTTAACATTTTTTTTTTTTTATTAGACATGCAAAACAAGTTGTATGTTAAAAATTCTCACCTCGCAAAATATGGTACCAGACAGAGGTACCACCAAAATCAATATGAAAATCCGTGTAACATCCTTTTACAGACATCAAGCAGTATTTCTGTACCTTTGGGTACATCATGTCGTCCAGTGCGTTTGTAGACTCCGTCTGCAATATAAATATTTATTGTCTTTCATTCTCCACATTTATGTGTTTTCAACGGTTTTATTAGTATTTAATTTCATTTAAAAGCTCACAGATTATGACCAAAATCAGAGCACTAGTTTAAAAGTTTTGCTTTATAAATGAGGTCAAATTCAATTCTTATAACTCCCAACTAAGTTGGCCAGAATTGCCTGCGCATTATAAATACAGATCAACCAAAATCGGGAACAAGTTCATGTTTCTTACATGAATGTTAGACGCAGACGACAAAACAGAGCATGTAACGGTATCCAGTATAACACAGTTACAATTTAAAACACTGAAGGGAATTAATAACTAAGATCAACTTTGTCCGATATACATTAAATTATCATAAGCAGGTGAGCTTATCAGTCAACAAAACTGTATTTTCTCCCTAAACGAGTTTTATATTTATATTTTTAAATGCCAATGTGGTACATGTTGTTTACATTTTTTTTGTTATATATTTTTTTATTTTATAACAATACTAGCTGTCCCACGCAACTTCGTCTGCGACGAAAAAATAAAAAAAAAATTAGGGGTGGACTACCCCTAACATTTAGGGGGATGAAAAATAGATGTTGGCCGATTCTCATAGATACCGGATAAGCACAAAAAATTTCAACAAAATCGGTCAAGCCGTTTCGGAGGAGTTCAAGTTCGAACACCGTGACACGAGAATTTTATATATTAGAAGAAGATAATAATTTAATTTAATTTAATGAAATTTTGTTTTTGTTTAATAATAATATGATCTATAATTGATTGAAATAAAAAAATAAAAAAAATAATCACTGCAGTTTGTTCATTCAATACCAAGATCTAAATTGTTTTATCATGAGAGCGTAAGATAGTACTGTACTACGCTGAATGGCAATAAAATATGTCCTCTTTCAAATCTGCAATTGAATAAAGCACGGTCAACGACCGGAGGGTCCAAGACCATCCTTTCTCGTATAATACTTATACAGTGCAACTAGTTATCAAACTGCATCAATTGACTTGATTAAACTCAACTAAGGAAATTTTCAATCAATTCAGCACAAAATGTATTTTTTAAATGTTCAATATACCTATAATCACAAAACAATCATTACTAGCACTGATACCAGTATATTAATAAAAATTGTGAATTATTTGAAACGGAAAATCAAAGATAAGTTCAAAGTAAACATCCATCAAGAAAAGAATAATGAAAAACTACCTAATAATAAATAGCACACAAAAAAAACTCCAACGTAAAAGTATTCAAAAATTATACAAAAATAACAGTTCCTAATAAAATAACATTGAGTAAATTAGTGAGCTGTCGTCAACAGCTGTTTGCGTCAAAAAGATTAATAACTTGATCATTCAGCAAGCGTTCAAACACCTTCCTCCAAACCCGAACCTTGTAATTGCGACGTAAACGTTTAGGTGAAAATCTGATCGAATCGGGTGACCATGATTGTGCAGAAAAATACAACAACATTAATTTGTTACCTTGCGTTTTTTAATCAATTTAGCAACACGATTTTTCTGGTAACGTCCCTTTTGGCAAATTGAACTAAAACTGAACGAAATTATTACCTACGCAACATGAAAAAATCAGAACGTCTTCTTTAAATTTGCTTTTTATTTATTACTTTACTATAAAACATAAATCATAATATTGCTTTATATCAAAATATTTATTTTAGGTCGATAGAAGTCACAAACATAATGCAAATATTCGATATTTAAATTCAGTTGCATTCAGAACAACCGATCCCTTGATTTCCCTAATACTATTCATGACAATTTTTATTTCAGTTGAACAAAAACGAGTGACTCACTACGCATTTAGAGCAAAATGTGTCTGTAAAGTTTGTTACTGTGTTGATAATATACGTATATTTATATCTATTGTACGTTCTTATTTATAACTCTCAATTAGAAATGGGTTAATGATTCACAGCATCTAAAAACGTCTCGAGGATTTATTTTTTCAACACAATGCTTTACTTAAACACAGTTTAAATGAAAGTAATTTAAAATAAATAAAAATTTATACCTGCTACATATTATAATGTCAAAACTGGTTCCAAACTTCAAACCATTACTAGCTAAAAATAATAGAACAATAGTTTTTAACTAAGACAATCTTTAGACAATGCAAACAATAAAAAGGGGAACAAATTATTTACTAATATACATAGTAATAATATATATATATACATTATAATTGTGACAACTTAGCTAAAAGCAACACATTTGTGGTAAACTACAACGATAAAACTCTGTAATGTACGTGTATGTTTAGCTTATCAAAGTTTTATTTTAAAAGTATATTTTAAAATATCTAGCTTTAAAATGTTATAATATATTTAATTTTAACTTATATAACAATGTAAACATCATTCAGATATTAAAGAGTAAATTGCCAAAGTGCCCTGCGCTGTATAATTAAACATTGATGACAAAGCAGCACTCGAATTACGTAACTGTTTTATTATATTTAAGCTTTTAAAATTGATGTGAATATTTCTAAACGTACCTGTTGATCCTTCAAGTGTCGAGGCCATACGGTATCGACCCAATCAATCAGGCGTACAATACGCGGGGCTTGCACGTAGTTCTCAAGTCGAGTGTGCGAAAATTCAAGAGAAATAACGTTCAGGAGACGCTCCTTGTTTGGATCGTCATAGTAGCGCTGCCAATCCTGTTCAAATAAAAATCCCTGAAAATCTTAAACGCTCTACTGCGAGACTTCCTGACTTAGAACACATTTTAATGAATTTTTTAATATTCTATTTTTGTATAAAGCATTGAATTCATGAGTATTGCATTGAAAAGTCGTAAACTTTGCACTAAGACCATTTTATATTTATTACTGTCACAAACTGCGCCGTCGTAAATCTCTCCAGTTGCAACAAAATATTTAAATTATTATAATTCTTCAAATGGGGAGCGAGACAAATTTCAAATTCATACATTCAAAATAGACGACCAGTGGGGCTATTACAGCTTTGTATCGTTATCGTAAATGAACTAAATTTTTTTGACATTTTGTTTACGATTACGAATTTTCTTAGAAAGAAACGTGGTTGTGCGCATGACCACTAATTGTCATAATTTTGATTAGTCTGTGTAAGGCTAAGTACACAATGGAGATTTTTTAAAAAAATGCAGAAAAAATATGAAAACATCAAGATAATCTTCTTTCGATCTTTGGATACTGATAACAATACGTTCGTCACTAATTTGAAAATAAGTTGGAGACAATTTGGAAGAGTTCTGGAGTTTTTGCATGAAGACCACTTGCTATACATAATATCGTTACACAGAATGTGTTTAATGCATTTTTAGTCATTTAACGGTGATTGATATAAATATTTCACAATGCGAAAAATTTTAGAATGTATTCTAAGCCTTTAAATATTTCCATGGTAACGAAACCGAAAAAATAACAAGTTAAAATTGGTATTACAGACAATTTTAGGATATTAATCATGAATAATTCGTCACTTGTTTATCCGAGTTTATCGTTTATAAACGTCAAATGAAAAAGGTACCTTTCGGAGTATCTTAAATGATTTTTAAGTTTACAAAGTTGAAATAAAGAACGGATATCGTGCCTAAATATCTAATGTTATGAAAACTATGTGAACAAAAATTCACTATTGTAGCGAGAAAGTCAAAATTGTTACGTTTTTGTACTATCTTAGATTTTTATCACTTTGAAAATGTAATAGGTACAAACAAAATAAGAGTTCATTTCATTAGGTACTGGAAAGTTAAGTATTATAATAAGGAAAATCAAAAATAAACTACAATTCCGAAAAATAACATGTTAATGTTGCACTTGGTGGCTACTGGGAGGCAATGCTTTCTCAGGAACTCTTAGCATCGATATACCTCGCACGCTATTGTGGCGACCAATAACAGCGCGCGAGGTCTGACTCGCGGTTACGACATTTACAAGAATCTTCGCATATATACGACATCTCAAATCTACTACAGTGGGCTTCGGCCTGACCGGGCATAGACTACCTCGCCCGGTCGGAGATCTCCCTTTGGCCTAATACCACTGATAGCCCACACTATGATATGTCCTTCAAAGAAATTCAATAAGCTCTTTTATGGTAGGCGCCAGGCTGTTGATGGCAGCAAATCTCGCAAGTCACAGTAGCTGGTAGGACCGTTAAGAGTGTAGGAGAATACCGAACACAAAAAACGTGATACATGGATGTTATATAAAAATGATTACCTTAACTTTGTTATTTCATAAATTAAAACAAATAAAGAACAAAAAGTCATAAATTTTTAATTACATTTATAACGTAAAGCAACATGTATAGTTTTTCATCTTTACACTTAAAACGTTCAATTTGTAGTAAATACTATTATACGTTCTACTAGTATTCAGAGACCTCAAATTCGTTCCAACACTCACAGCATCTTGCTTTTAAAAGCTGCTAATTTTAATTTACAAACTACAAAGACCGCTAGGTACTCCAATTTTATTTCAACAAATTTATATTAGCTCCATGTAAATTGAATAAACTTTGATTGACAATACGTCAAATGAGCTAGAAAAACAGTTAAGTTAGGGTCAGGTCACGAGTAATTCCAGGTTCCGTACCCCGTCCCAAAACATCAAGCCATCAACAAATTATACTTTAATTTGTCCGACAGATATTACCTCTCCAGTGATATTCCTTAAGTTCGATTGAAAAATCAATCGATTAATGCCAATTGCCAACACTGTTACAGAGACTGTAAGGTTTATTATTTTGAATATTTTAACTCTAAAAAATTGTTTTTATGCTTTGTTTTTCTTGGGATTCACTCGTGGTAATTTTTTCATTTGGTTTTATTTGAAACACAATTTTGTGAAAGCAATCAATTTATTTTTTTCTTCATACCTAGTATGGACTTTTAAGAGTCTATAGTAAATTGGCAAAATGATTCAATTTTTTATATTTCTTTACATTTTACTGAGTTTGGAATATATTGTGATATGCAATAGGCAGTTCAATATTATTCTCAAATATAACTAATTGCGATTTAGTCCTAAGTTCTTAAAACAATAAATTTTTAAACATTATTATTTTGATATACAAACAAACACTTTGATTTTGTTTAGGATATATATTGTTTTTTGTGACAAACGTCAATAAATGACATTGTGAAATGGAGATGTAACGAATAGTTGTTTGACCGAAAACAAAAAATTCAGTGTTCCGAATTCCGAAACAGTGGCGTGCAGTTCAAATATGGTTTGCATAGGTTACCTTAAGAAGTTTGAATTTAATTATTGAAGTATTCGTTGTTATTTATTTTTGGTATCTTTCCAACTACATTTAGGTGATAATTTTAATATAAATTAACGTAAAGCTTTTGCAGATCTCTCTTTTATCGTCTTTTGCATGAGAAATGCTCCGAAGATTTTTAAAGATGATCCTTTTATCTTCCTCTTATGACTAGCTTCCCACTAGTACTACGCGAGGTGAAACTCGTCATTTTTATTAGAATCTTACGCGGTAATCTATAGACATAGACATAGACATTTGAGAAGAGGTCTAAAGTGTATTTGAAATTGGTCAACAATTTCAGTGTCTCTTGAAAGTAAAGTATCCATGAGTACTGGTAACCACTTACTAACAAGTGGGTCTACTGCACGATATTCGGCCGTAACGTTGAAAAGTTACCAGATACTTGGAACATCTCTATTTTGTTTACGATACGGTGTTTTTGTGATGCATTTTAAACAAATTGTTACGAAATGTCATCTCTGTGACTTGTCTCAAAAAAAATCATTATTGTGAATAAAATATTAGTGTCTGTTTGTAAACTATATATTTTTTTAATTCAAATTTATTTCCATCCATTTCAAAATCACTTTCGTTTCTCTGTTTACATCATCTCATTCACTTCAAGCAAAAAAATTGTTTTCCACCTAGAAAAAATAAGAGTTATCAAGTAATGTTTTTATAATTTAAATTTGGGAAATAATAATTTAGCTCTTTGCAAGATTGATAAAGTAGATCATTTTAGACCAATAAACAAAAACGACCGATCACAATTTTTTATAACTTTTTGTACAGGCATACCCATATGGTGCAACTTGTTTATCTTTAAGTTTGAATTTGTCAATTAGAAATTTACTAAAGCTGATGATACACTAGCGTACAAAAATAGATTTTTAACTAAGACGGACGAGCTGACCGCCCACATGATGGTAAGTGGTCACTGTCGCTCATGAAACTCTACCCAATTAGGAATTAGGAACATAAGATACCATCAAATGTTGCCTCCAATGGATTATTCGATTATATTACAGATAATAATATATCGGGTTTTTTTTTATTCTATAATGAAAGTTATCAAAATAAGTGTGATACTCTGGATACATTTTGTGAAACTTATTATTAACTGCTAATAATAATAATAGACAGAATCTTCTTGAACCTGCGTTAATATCCGTTACGTTTTAAATATTTGTACAAATACAGAGATAGGCAGCGAGAAGCGACTTTACTTTGTAGTATAATGTAGTGATAATGATGAGTTGGCTCGCATAACATCGTTTGCATGGGGAGGAAAGTATATATCACATAAACAATAGCATACTTGACCATTGTTCAATAGCCATTGAAAGCTCCGGGATAATTCTTTCACCGAATACTCATAGCTAACCGTCATAGAACTGACAAGAATGTTGTCAATAGATAGATGCTACATCTCACCAATACTCACCAATGGTGATACATGTTTGTATGATGTGACTGAGCCGCAATTGTCATTAATCTAAATACATAATTATTAAAAATCATTACGTGTCATAAAATATGTGTATGGTTCATGCATTTTCAGGAACATTTTTTCATCTAATGTGTACTTCGTTTTACAATAAATGGTAAAATTATTAAAGTTTTTCCGTAATACCAATTTTATGAAAAATGACGTCATTTGATGTGAAAATAGACGATTACGATAAACGACGCATCCTGTAATAGCCCCACAGGTGATTTAATTCGTTTGTTGTTTGTTAAACGTGAAAAAATGCGACATGTGGCTCAAGGGTTTTTGATGAAAAAGTTAAAAATTTTCCATGAATTCTAAGAAATACACCTCATGAAAAACTAAAACTAATTTTGGTCGTTTAATGTCGCAAACAATTTTAGTTACTTTAAAAAATCGATATTCTAGCTGCTGAATAGGTCTTGTACAACCAACCGGGCATAGTTTTTCACCCCTTTTACATCTGAAATTTGCTTTGTGCCAGTACCAAATAAAGCATCGAGAGTTTACAAAACCGTACACGTTCTTATAATATGCAAATCGGTTTACCTTCATAGTCATTTCGATGTTTTTCTGCGTGTTGACGTCCATTACGTCGAGGAGACGACGGGAACCGACGCACATGCGCACATCGTTCACAGTGAAGTTGCTCGTCGGTACTCTGCCGCAAACAATATGTATGTAAACAATGTATACGACAAACAAAAACAACGAACAACCATCCAATAATGAAATATTGTAACCAGAGAATTCGTTATCTTTCTGGTTATCGATAATAGGATAATTATTACGAACCATTATCTATTGTCAGTCATCTTTCAGCGCATTATTAGAATCTCTTATAGTCTTTGTCCAGGTTCCAATAAGACATTCCAAAGTTATACAAGCTATTTCAGATATAGAACAACAGTGTGTAGGTTCTAATAAAATCGATAGTGCGACTCTTGAAGTTTTTCTAATTATTATAGCTCAAGTTTAGTTTCGTGACTTCAATAATAACATAACATTGATAAGATAACACCTTTTACTATGTGCATACATGTTTCATAGAAAACAAGACTTGCATTAGATACCTAATGATATAAATGTAATTAAGCACACAACCTGCAAATTAACTTAAAATGATGTTTCAGTGAAAAAGCTTTTACAGGTTTTTCATAGCAATGACGTTAATCGATGAGTATCTAAGCTTATCGGTACACTGTTGCTAAGGTTTTTTCCTAAGATTTACTTTTAAAATCTACAATGTGTCTCTAAACTGTGGAATCTCTAAAGTAAAATAATTTAAAACAAATAATTTCAAATTGTGAGCTTATAGCACCAAGTAGGTGATACCGGCCCCTCATTGCCCATCTGGCATTGCAGAGGATTATAAATAAAAATAAATAAATAAATATTCTGAACCTAAAGCGTTGTCATCGATGTAGTCTGAATATTGATTTTGTCAGATTCTCGAGCTTGTGTTCTCAAGCACTAACAATGATTAGAAAAGATATAGAGGTATTAGAAATAGAGTAGAAAATTAATCAAAGCTTTAGTTTTTTTAACTTAGATACGTTACGTTACTTAGATGCGGTAAAAAATTATGTATCAGTTTTACAATACCGTATAAATTTTATAACAATATATTCTACACCAAAGAAGCTTCCTTCTTATTAGATTACAACTTCTAGCTTTCTGTATTAGCTTTTCAAGAAAAAATATTTTTGTGTTTATAATCATTACATAACAAAAAGTACATTCCGAAAAAAAAAAAAATTTCAACGTTCACTACATTTCGAATGCAATGTTTGTAAATACGCACTTTTTGATCAAATACAAATAAATAGATAGCTGGTGCGTTGATTTGGCAGTCATCCAAATTTTTGTGGTAGTATGCAGAGATCTTTATCTTGTGTTTGAAATGAAATGCAACAAATGTTCACTTAGAACTACTGTCTGAGAAGTTCCCATAGCAACTTTATTACGATCAATATTAATAATGAATATTTAATATACTAACTGTAACATTGATCGTTGGCTATAAAGGAATAAGCAAAATGGGACACTGAAACCTAACAAGTGCTTCTTAAGCTCTTATAATTAGCACAGCGTAGGTAGCGCAGCTTATTTTCTTGAAAAGCTCTGGAAATCAATTGAAAGGGATTTTATAGAAAATATGTTTTGCGCCAGTAAAATTTATGATTAGATCGTTAGAGCTCTATAAATAGAGACATATTTTAATTTATTAAAATAAACATTCATTTCAGTCACTTCACTTTGTACAGTTAAACTAAACATATTTTAGACAACACTGAACTGAGCTCAGGCCCTTAATCTCGGACTGCGATGAAACATCTCTCTTAGAACTCTGTACAATAGAGTTGATTAAATTCCGCACAACTCGAATGACGTGGTAATGCTCTTTAATGGAAACGATTCCTTTCAACTATTTTGTGGGCGGGTTAAGTTTTTGGTATCAACGTACAAAATTACTCAATACAGACAACACTAATTAGTTAATTACATATAAAATCAATCAGCAAAGTTATTATGAATCTACTTACAATATAAGTAAACCAAATATGTACTAATATCCGATTTTAAATGGTTACCTATTTCAATATTCTTCTCTCTGCGAATTAAAGTAGGAACGAACTTATTTGTGGAATTGCTTAAGAAAAAGTAAGTTACAATTTTCGTAAGATCTTTAATACAAAATTAATATTCATTACAAGTTCGGGGCCAAGTGTCCTTCACGTCGTCCTAATGGGTAATGCTCAACGGTGTGCGATTATTATTACAAAGTTTTACTAAATAAATAGAAAAAGATCATAAGATGAATTACAGAATTTACAAATAAATAAATAATATACCTACTAAATCACAAATAAACCTACTTCCATTCCTTTTCCTATGTTATGTATTTTAAAATACTATGTCAGCTTTGTATAAAATTGTAATGCATTTCTCTCTTTTCCTTGACAACTTATTTACATAACATTTCCTTGGAGTTAAACTCTAGCTCTGATACTGAATACACAATTTGCTTTACTGCAGACTAGAATTCAGTTTATATTGAAATTCCTATCATCTTGAGCATTGTTTAGCAAAGCATTTCTTATTACACAAAACGTTCTGACGTCCGGTTTAAAAATCGCCCAGCCGTATTACCATTAAGAATTTTCAATTGTTTTAAACTTTTACTAATGATTGTTTAAAATTACATCACAATAACTACATCTTTAACTTTTGTCACTTTGTATCTAGCTTCAAAAAAGCAAGGGATGCAGTATTCTGTAAGATTATATTAGCAAAGAACACAGTTATGGAACATTAAATGTATTTAAATCACGTGAAATGATAATTTCGCTGTAACTGAAGACTAGATTTTACAAAATATAAATCACTAATGTAGAACAAGAATGAACAGGACACACAAGAAAATATAAGCCATTTTTTGTTTCATTTATGCTTTTAAAAATCATATATGTTGCGACTAGCAACGCATCAAAGAATTTCAATACACAGACATAATGTAAATCTAAAAAAATATTTATTTGTAGATGTCGCCAATGTTTGTAGAAGAGATAACCGATCCATTCATTACAGTTTGACATCGAAGACGTTTCAAAGTGGGTGGCAACATTCACGTTATGACGTTCCTAAACTCTATCATCCACCCACTTAACACCGACCTATGACAAAAATAGCTTTCTTTCTTGTATATTGTATTTCCTTACCTCAATCCAAGGCCGGTTTTCTCCTTGAAGAGCAAGGGCGTAGTGAATCCGTTCTTCTGTAAGTACGTGACGGTGAGATCGGGTCCCTGCATCTCCAGGACGGCGTCTGTGTGCTCGAAGCGCGGACTCTCCAGTTTATCGGCGAGGGAGAACCCTCGACCGCCCTCCGCCTCGTCATCGCCGAGCGCCCACTCGTCCGAGTAAAGTTTTCTCTGCTTGCGTTCACGCTAATAACAAAGAAATGAATAAGATATTTTTGTTTTTACGATCTATTGTTTTCAATTATACCTGAAAGTATCCATGTATAGGTCTGGATATCAATGTAAACTAAGAAAGCTCTTATTTCTTTTGTTATCTAACTTAAGATTCTTGAACAGTTTTCAGAATGGTTCTTAGTAGGTATTACCGTAAATTAAAACAAAAATTGTTCCTTTTTGCATGACTTAACAAAACAATGACTTACTTAATTGAATTGGGTTTATGTCAATATGATAAAACTAGGAAATAGCAAGTTTTTAAATGATAAAATTAAAACTTAAAGCTCGTTACCCGACCCCATCAATATTTTGTATTATAATATTAATAAACATATTAAACTGACTTTTTAAACAAGTATTAGACATATTTAAGTGCAATAAACTTACACGCGTAGCTTTGGTATGCTCCATATTGAGTAACAAGTATCACCTAGTTATTGTAAACATAAAAATCCGAAGCTTAAAATCACTGAGACACAAATCGTTGGAAATTTGTAATACAGGAAATGAGTAAGGCGCAATTTCCAGAAGCGCCACTTCAATCTCCGTTACGTGGATGGCGAGCGAGCGCGCTCACGGTCCCCAACTGTCTAGCGTGTGGCTCAGCACTATACTGAGAGTACCTACTACCTACCGAGCACTCCTGCATCGCTCCACAAAATGGACAGATCGATTAATTTATTCTACATTGAACATCAAACAGACACTTAATATTATACATTACTTTTCATTCAATCAATTACATTGTCGGTTGCTTACATTTTAGTGTAACTGAAAAACTATTTGGAGTTTTGGAGATATTTTAAACTTTATTTTATTGTATTTTGAGTTGTTTTAAAACAAGATGTATAAAATAGGTATTTTCAAACGTATTTAAACACCTCGGTATGCTAAATTGTTTAGCTTGTGATTCATTTTGATCATTACTTTCTGTTCATCATTTAAAATTGTACCTAGTAAATAAAATTTTCAATATTAAATTGCAAAACAAATTTATTCGAAATCGTTATCCTCTCCAAATATATTTTTGTGGCTAGTGAATTTAGTCGCACAAATTATTATATTTCCTATAAACCAGTATATTGTGTGAGCACTTTCAATAAGTTTCATTATTGTTTTAGAACTAGAATATTCAAAGCAGAAAAATCTTCTTTTTGATAAGAACATCGTTCTTATATTTTTGAATATGTGAATCGATTCAGTCATTGGCCGTCATCACTTTATACCACAATAGTAATTAAACTTTGGGCTTTTAATGTACTTCTAAAACCATTGATTACATTGTTTACACTAGTAGTGCAGTAGTGTTTACTTCTGACTTTGTTTGAGCTTAATTTCACTAAAATTATAACTTCATTATACGAGCTCGTATTATATGTAACATGATATTATTATATGGTATAAATATTGTACAATGTATTTGTTATATATACATACAATTACTGTATTTACAATAACTTATTAAAAGGTCCTTTAATAAAAACAAATAAAAATGTTTTTTACCATGCTGAAACAACTCGTCTGTACTTACTCTTATTTTTAATCATGTTTGTTTATATTATAATATTTTGATTGCTATTCAGAATCAACATGACCTACTTTATCAAAATAGAAATATAATAACAATTGGTTCCAATTGAAAACAGTGTACTTAAAACAACATGTTATTAAAGTATGATTTTACGAATTTTTCACTGTACATTTATCACTTTTTTTTAATAAACACAAAGATGTTTGATTTTATGAAAAATTATCATAATATTTATTATGTGCAATCACTAATATTACTATTGCCTTTGAACGGTGGTACATACGTCTTTGAATGTAAAAGTTCATTCAAGATATGAAAAGGTTTTTAGGTACCGCCCACCTTAGTTTCATCTAATTAATGTATTTTAGACCCAACTTCATCAAATTCAGTTCAGTTTTGTTTGTTTAGGCGTTTAAACGTAATAAACAATATAAGACTTCGCCTAAACACTTTCACAGATTTTAATTACAATCACAAAAGATAGATTAGATTACATCGCCATTAAAAGCAGATGCAAGGAAGAACTTGGGTAAGTAGTGATCTGAACACAAAGGCACCCTACCTGAGGTCTTTTGTTCATACCTCGTTTTAGGGATATTATTTCAATGTCATCGCACTCTTCTTTGACAGGGTAGTTTTTCATCAAACAACTCGAGCACTAGTTTTCTGTATGGGCAGATATATCAACAAAGCATTGAAAATTGGGAAAATTGGGCCGGATAAACTAATTAAGTGTTACTCCATTGTCAACTTTTAAAATATTTTAATGACACGATTATGTCACAAATACATAATATGAAACGTGAAATGTATTAATGCAATCACATAGTCCTTTTTCAGTCAAGTTTGCAATCAACAATTAAGAACGAGTTGGTAATTTTTTTTTACTAAAATCTGATCTGCCATGAGCGTCGGTAACCACTTACCGTCGGGTATACCGCGGTCTTCTGGTAAAAATAATTAAAATTTGCATTCTTCTGATTCATCCTATCATGGTCGTCATCACATTATAACAATTATTATTTAAAAAAGAGTAAGACTTATACTCTAGAAACAACTGCTACAATTCGCGTAATATTATTCACTTTTGTAGTATCTTAATAATTAAATTAAACTATGACTGTTTGCTTTTAAAATGGGAAAATGACAATCTAATCCATTTTATACCCTGCAAGCAGTCTTTTACTCTCTTTAAATTGTAAGAGAACATTAAAGTAACGTTATGGCGTAATTTGATGACTGCAACGAAGCTCAGCTTAGTCGTAAAATGTAGATTTTTATCTTCGTGCTAACTTTGTTATGTATGACCAATTTGACGATAACATGGACAAGACAACAAAACGTTACTATTTTCGTTCAGAACTTAGAAAAGCTAGGCTTATCTTCATCATAGTCTATGTAATTTCATGTATTTCTCAATTAGAATAAATTTTAGGGATTACACAAAATAAATCAAATAGGAAAACTAGGGAAATTCACCATTATTAAATATTATGCCTAAACGATTATGCTTTAATATTCCCAAACGATTGTACAACATAATAATTAATAATATAATGTAACTCATAGACAATAATAATGTTAATCATCAAAATATTATGTTAATGTGCATTAAGTGTTATTTTTTAGAACTTTTACGGATTTTTTTAAAGGGAAGATCATTAACGTATTATTTTAAACGATTTTATTTCTTAATCAATCAGAATAAAGTAATCTAAGGTATATTTATACAGATGTCACGGTTTATGGTTCCGAACGAAAGCTGAGCTGTTGCGATCTCTCACGTGGTACAATACGGAGTCTATTTTATTTCATTTATAATGTAGCAGTGATAGTACATCGACGCTAACATTGTGATAAGGATTCTAACGCTCGGACTATAGTTGAAGCATTCGATTTTTTTTATATATTACTGATGTAACACAATGGGGTTTGAACTATTTTATACACTGTCGCATAATTGGCTTTTACTATTGTTTGTAATATTATAAATTATTCAATGGAAATCGATAAAACGCAGCACGCAAACGTTCGAAAACTGTGCTCTACTTAATATTACTATACACCTACGATGAGTTTATCTTCTACCAAATCCGAACCGTAGTGTTTTTCCCTTTTCTTCGTACTTTTCGATTCTAAAGTAGGAAGAGAAGGGAAAGTTTTAAAAAGTCCAGTAAAAACTAATCCAGCTCGGGATGTATTAAATTTATTAAGTGTTTGGATGGTTCTCATTATAGGAAAGTTCAAGTATTGAAGCGAAACATTGCACCTGCATAGTAAAGTAAGCGGTTTCACGTTGCAAAGTGGGTTATTTTTTACCGACCAAGGTCAGTGAAATACGAGTAATGAATAAGACCTATGTTACTCCTTGCAACTCGGAACAATAAAACTTCAGATGTGAGGGCTCATATTTGACCTTCGCTTTATAACAAAGAATTACGAGCACGAGCGTGCCTTGATTTAAATCAATATGTTAGACTTGGCGTACGACCTACACGGACCAGTATTAGTTCGTTGAAGATTAGTCAAGTAAAATGTAATAAAGTAGATTGCGAACGAGTGTCGAGCGAACTCGAACACGACGTGTGGTCGCACTTCGCAGTCACAGTCCGCAGCGCGCACGCCCCGGGCCGCCTGATCGCAACTCCACGAGCCCGCGGGAGGGAAACGCCTTCACAGCGAACTGCGATCAAGTACGATCGGCTCTATCAGATGCCCACAATGCTTCGCACATGGAGGACGTTGCCGCTGTGCGCACCGTACTCATTGTTATTGTCATACTCAAAGACTACGATCTCCGAAACTATTATAGATTTAGACGAATTCTCGCATGCGCGAATGCATACGGCCGCCGCGTTTTAAAACTCTGCCGCAAAATATTATGAAAAACTAAGTTCAAGACCAGTAAAAATAATTAAAATTTATGTAAAACCATATAAGCAGTACTTTTTATATCAAACCCTTAACTTTAAAAGATCGATATTCGATGCAGCGATGCACCATTTCATGTTTACGTGATCCCAGATAAAGCCACCATGGCGTCACCCGGGACTAAATACGTAAAAATATAACAATAAACACTTACCAGCTGCCTTGGTACTTGTTTCTTATTATTCGGCAGTGTTTCCGACATGTTTATGTAAGTCAGAAACACTGCTTAACCAAATTTACACTATTTTACGTAAATATTTTACTCGGAGCACGAGAAAAAGTAACGCAATCCACCATTTGCAATACACGACACTGCTGCCAACATTGCGCGCAGGAATCATTCGGGCAAAATGTTTTATGTTGGCTACGCGTACAGCGCGCTATTGGTTTATTCGTGAACCGCTGCGGCGGGAATTTTTAAAACATCGATAATATTTTGAAAAGAAAATTAAAACATTTTTATAAACAATTAACAATAATTGAATCTACGTCGTTGAGTTTGATTCGGATTATTTTAAAAATATTTCTGAGTTGCTTACATGTTACGAAATAAGGTAAGATGTAATAAAAATCGATTTCATACTGACTGTTCTATTACAACAATAGTATAATAACATTCTTGAATTAACACTTTATTTTATAGCTTACTAGATGTGAATTATGAATATATTTGATTTCAAAAATAGTATTTAAACCCAACACAGCTTCCTAGTTCTTGATAAATTTTCGACAAAATAAAAAGCAGAAGAGTGTTGCCAGATGAGTTTGAATTTCAACCAAAATGATAATATTAAATTTAGACAATAGATTGCAATTATATAAAAATATTAAAACTTGTCGAATTTTATTTCAAAGGTATTGTTAAATTTTTGTTTACTCAAACATTTCTCATATTTTAGTCATTTTATAAAATGATAACTAACTTACCAAAATATCCTATCAATTTCGGTTCTATTCTACGATCAATTTTATTTGTGTTTAAGATGAGACAGATTTGATTTTACAAAACACTATGTTATAGAACGACAATATGAAACAAAAAATTAGAATAATGGTAAATGCATGTTATTATTTACATACTTCAAAGTAATTTTCATATTAAATTCTAAGATAAAAAGATAAGATAACATTTACTATATTCACGTATGAATCTAATTAGATAAGGTATACCTAATAATATTTTAGCGTACAGACAGATAAATTAACCTTTTATATAAAATGGTTTCAAAAAGACTGTCAAAGTAAATTCAGTATATGTATATTGTTATAGTAGGTACCTACCATATCATGTTACTTAATTTATCGATATGTTGTTGTTTAGGAATTGGAATAAACTTATATATTTTACGTGGTTTTTAGATCGTTGTCCTGTCCTTGACATAGTTGGTCATATTTTTAGATATCCCCTAATGACGTCATAATTATTTGCATTTATGTAGAAATTAATATAATGATTCAATACAATTAATGAATGGATGTTAAACAAAATTAAGTATTTTTTTTAATCTGTCTAAAAACATTAATCTATGTAATTTGGCCCCTGTATTTTGGAAGGAAAGGGCCCCTTCCTTCCACGCCACATTTCGTCAACCCCAACTGGTACACCCCAGCCAGATCAACTTCGCCCTCAACATCCTCTGATGTTTGTGTGGTAATAATAAATTTGTACAAAAATGTGTGGAGAAAACTGCTTTTGATACCTACCTACTGCTACTTTTTAGTTCCTGTAAATCAATATCTCGATAGATTTAAAAAAAATGTATTTTTTGTTGTTGTCTGAAGATTTTTTTATCAAAAATTATTCTTTGACATATTATTATCCACTATTAAAACTGATGAACGATGGCAATCTAGATTATATCTTTGCAGAAACTCTGATTTCTTATTTACTATCCAAAATTAAGTATCTACCAAGTAGTGAGTCATAAACCCATTACTTTATTTACTCGTGGTTTATTGTTTGTGGACTTTTAGGTTAAGCTATTTTATAAGTTTGTTTGAATAATATTATATTTTCATTCCAACTCATATGTTGAATTAGTGGTTAAGTAATAAGACTACATGTATAACAGTAGGTAGTATCGTTGGTATCGCTATTAATATCGTTTCATCTACCTATTCACAGCCATATAGATAGTTCAGTACATTTTGCGCATGTGCACTTTGGTGCTGATTTTAGCTGAGGAGTGCCTCTTTGTTCCTAGCAACGTGACAAGGTTCATGCGTACATAGGTAGTACCTATCAGTAAGTACTAAGTACCTATAGAAGAGTCGTGGAGCTGCGAACTTTGTAAAGTGGGTTAATTAATTACAAACAAAATGACGAGGTTGGGTATGCAATGCTAGGTAGGCTACCTAGGTTTCTATTTCATTCTAAGAAGAAATGTAGAAAAACATAATATTCCGTCGCCAATAAAACAATATCCATATTTTACTAAGTTTAAATATATCAATCCAAAATTGTATAAACAAACGGTTCGATTTTAGTTTTACTAAATAACGTTACATAATATTAAGTTTACCTGATGGTGTCAAGTTAAATTGTAACTTGAAGACATACAACACGATTTTTAGCTACCTGTTACTTTTTTTACTTTTTCAAGAAGACTGCAACTTTAAATCGGTTTTAGGAATATTATGTAAAATTCTTGAAAATCAAAAGCATCCTCATAGGTATTTAGGTTTCTAGACCAGACCTATTGTTTGAGTTTTTATACCTACTCTCAAGTATTTTAACTGTTATGATTTTACATCCAAACGCCAAAGTGTCTAATTAGTTTAACAATAATAAACAATAGGTTTGAAAGTAAACACATTATTGAAACTTATATTTTATAAACTTATATTCAGCGTTTAGCACAGATTTACAAACTCAGAGAATACATTTAATTTTGAAACCAGTAGGTAATAATTTTTCAATGCACCACGCTTAGAATAATAATTGTTTTAAGGCACCCACGTGTTTAATATTCTCAAGTTTGTTCATCTGTAAGATCAGAAAAAGTGACACAAATTTAATTAGCAGGTTTGTTTTCAACATTTACTTTTATTTAACTTTTAATATTTTTTCGAACTTACTTAACCTTACCTTACTTCACCTTTTATTATTGTTTTAAGGATATCAATTACCTACTTTCAAACAAAAGAAAACACCGAGAATTATTTTCTTAAAAGTACTAAATCATAATAATTAATACCAACTGCACTAAGTAGGCTTAGTTGTTAATTCATCAATTGGTGTGAGTTGGTTTGTTGATGTTCACAAAAAAAATCCTTATTAACCTTTAATTCTAATGGAAAAAAGACCAAGTTTAGTAACTTTTACCTATTCATTGTGAACTGTTTTAGAATATTTAATTTGAAAGTTGACCCTAATTCTAAATCTTTAGTTCTTTATCATAATGTCTAAGGTTAGAAATAGACTGTCGTGTGGATTTTAAAATCTGAATGCCTACCTAAAATAGCAATACTTCTAGCATGGATATTTGCTCGATATATTAATGATAGTGAAGAGGTATGAAATAAAACAACAGAAATTTTGTTAAATATATATTTTTTTAAGACAAATACTTAAAATTGGGTTATAAAAAAATATATATATTTTGACAACGTAATTAATAAATAATTTAAGACAAATACTTAAAATTGAGTTATAAAAAAATATATATATTTTGACAACGTAATTATTATATAAAAAAAAACAATCCAATATTAACACACAAAGGCTTTATCACAGCTAAAAGTTAGTATTTGAGTACTTAGATTAAGAATAATAAGATCTATACTCAATATAATATAGTGGGCAAGAAAATTTGTTCAAACTTATCAGATCTTATCTTTAATTCTAGTTTTTCAAAAAACATCTTAATACAAATTTGAATATAACAAAATATTTAAATAACTACGAGTAGGTACCATAACTTGATTTAAAGAAAATTGTTCAGTGATCATTTCTCAGTGTAATTTCATAATATTTAGAAACAGGATCTTCTATAACAAATTCACTGTCTACAGCCCCATTTTCCTCTAAAAAATTTGTATGACCCCTCAGCCAATCCAAATAGAGCTTTAAGTATCTATCATCAGGGTCCAAATCAGTATGACCTAAACAGAAGATTCTGTAAGCATCCTCTCCATATTTACCGATGCCGTATAGATCACTTGCGCGACACCATTTCGAGGTAACAAATTGATAGCTAAGCTTCCAAATCATGTGACCTCTTTTCTTCAATCCCAAGTTATAAAAAAACCTCTCGATTGAGGACGGAGTGTCGCTCAACACGTGATAAGGCGTCGGATATTCAACGAAAAAGTCCCTCATGTACGGACGAGCGCTTTTGCACGACGTTTTGTTTAAAAAGATCGTTGCTATTAACATCGCCCAGGGGTTTGACGAGAATTCCTCCTCTATGACATAATGGGGTGAAGGAGGCATCCATCTAGGTGTGATATTGTAAAAAGCTTGTACTTTGATTGGTTCATGTTCTTCGATAGTAAGTTGTGATAGACTGAGATTATCAGCGTCTTCGATTGAATTTTGACTAAGATCCTGGGACGAGTCGAAATCCTGTGACGTGGAACCAGGAACTAACGTAGGGCTTCTTGCAATGGAATTTAAATTGTTTTGAAAATATCTACTAACGCAGTCTTCCATTACTCTGAAAAGAAAAATCAATATTTAAAAACACAAAAATCCAAATCTTATATTTCAAAATGTACTCAAATATTTTTATAACATAATAATTATAATATGGTCGTAGTTGGATAACACATTGACACATGAAATTTAAAATAATACAACAACTATAACATGTAGGTATTACATTAGGACTTGATGTAAATTAAATTATAATTGAGTATGTATATCTTAATTTATCCTTAAAATTACAAGAATTTCATACTGAATACTTCAATAACTTCAGATATATAATTTATGAAGCTAATGATTCATAATAAATATTATTTTAATTAATTATAATTTTCAAAATGTAACTTAAAGGTGGGAATGACATCAAACGTATGTTTTTAATTTTGCATATTATTATGTTGTTATGTGTGTATTCATTAAAAGTGTCATAAATATTTATTATTCAGAATAAAATGTTTGTTTTTCAAATATCTTTAGCCTGACAAGAAACAAAGTTAGTGTATTTTTTTCATATTTATTATACCTAATATCGGAAAGGAGATTTTATTATACGCCTTCTTTTGTTTTTTTTTATTCGAACTGGGAGAAATATATGAAATTTTAGATTCTTATAGTTATAAAATTAAATATAGTTTCTAGAGAGAAGAGAGACATATTTTAGTCTAATATTGTAAAGCATTAGAAAACATTAAATTGAAAGTGTTAATAAAATATACATGAGTATCATAATAATATAATAGGTTCTACGTTTTTAACACGATTTTCATAAACTTAGACGCATGCATCTATTATGTAAATAGTGGATTTTTCCGAGATAACATTCATCAAACTCATTCTCATTCATCACGCCTATGAAAAGAAAATAATATTAAAAATTTTTACTACTTGTAATAGTAGTTATAGTAGTAGTTTCAATTTGTATTGTTATAAATAAAGAATAAAGATATAAGTAAAGGTTATTTTATTTTTTTTAAACTACTAAAAACTGCCGAACTATGTAGGTATGTATGTAACTATGTAAGTTCGGGTGGAATCTTGCAAGCTAAATGCCAAAAAGCCAAACTTCTCGGTCTTCGATTGAGCTGATATATTGCGATTGCAATAATATAAACAAAATAGCGCTGATCTGATGATGGATTCGGAAGGTGGTCATAGGAACTCCTGTAATAAATAAGATAGACATGTCGTGTTTGGGCTCATTTTACTTGTCTCGACTAGCACTCTACTAATACATGATAGGATCTTTAAAGCTTGTTTTTAAAGTTTTCTTTAAAATAAATTGTTCATCAATTATTTCCCTAGTTTTATTCACATTTTTTACAAACTAACCCGAGGTTTCCTAAAACAAAATATATTTTTATCACTAAAATTAAAATTGGGTACCTACCTACTTTATTTTTAAACGCTTTGAAGTTTAGAATGACCAGTGTTGTTTTTGTCCCATGATACCTACTGTATACTGGATAGACTGGCAGTTACTAAGAATCACCATTTTTTGTTTGAAAAGTTTGTAAGTTAGACTTTTTTATAAATACTAACAGTGCAAATAGGTTCAGCTTTTTCGGATTCGGACTAAAATTCACCCTTTATAAAAATAAATCGCTGGCTTTTTCCCAGTACAGAGACTGGTATGATGTTGGAACAAAGTGGCATTACTTGGGTAATGAACGGAAGCAATACTCAGTTGATTCAATAATGATTGGGAACATTAATGGTCTAGAAACAGCATCATTATCTGATATCTCATTTATAGGACTAGTTTATTTAGTTATTTACAATTGAAGGGTGTGGTTCTTAACTTTTCTTGAATTATAAACTAATTAAGAACATAAGAACCGCGAATATATCTATATTCAATATAATATTATTATCATCACAGGGATGATGGATTTCTTGTAGACTTAAAAACGCAATGCCGATTCTTCGTGTTTTAAAAAGTAATTTTTTTTTTTTTTTGACCCATCGGTTCATTAAATCACCCCACTCTCGTAACCAACTGGCAACTGATGGCCTTGTTCCTCGGATACTTGTTGTTATACATCTACATCGCAACAAAAACTTTGAAGCTTTGTGAAGCCTGTAGGGACATAAAGAAACTATACAGCTTAGAGTTCTTGAGTTTACATTATATTCAAAAACCGTTAACTATGTTTGACCGTTTTTTTTTGTTCAAATGTTAATAAGTAAAATAATAACATTTTTTTTGCAAAACGGAACCGTACATCTTTATGTTGAAGATTCAATAGTAATAATTCAATAGTTAATAGGTGTAGAAGCTAAGGAAAATACATGTATTGTAATTTGATTGACACGACCTTCTCGAGCTCCAACAAACTCCATTAAACAATACGTAGGTAATCAACTAATGAGTAAATAATTAAATAGTTCCATTGTTTTATTAAAGTTGTCCATGCGAGTTCTGAATCGATACGAAGTCATGTTATAGAAACAACCGACCGGCTGCTTTTCTTCGACGGGTCCATCGTTATTACTTACCTTTTGGTTTATTGCGATCGACTCAGAACTCAGAGCGGCTGCACCGTCGCGGCAGCACGTCGCGTATCGAACGACTTTGAAATCGAGAGAAAAAAAATAACAACAAAAATTCACATAAATCGTGTATGATTCGTTCCGGTTGGCCATCGACTATGTTTTGAATCGTAAAACGATTTTAATCAACAACAAATCGAATCGTTGTTTTTTTATCGATATTTTGCGGTAACTAGAACGTTAACTGGTGGTTTAACTTGTGTTTCGAGTCTGGAATATCGAGGATCCAGTCTTGTTTACAAATAAATCGATCGATAGCAGACACTCGCATTCGTATTGAATGCACAGAACGGTGAGTAATTCACTTACTAATTACATTTTGAGAGGGGTTTAAGTGTATATCTTTTTAGGCAAGCATCCTTAATATTACCTTAACGATTTTTTGGACGATAATCATAATAATAACGTACTCGTTCGCAAAGACGTCATAAATGAGAAGATGATAACTGTCAACAATTTATTAAATAGATGTATGCAGATAAACTAGAGGTACTTGTAGCTATGTGATAAACATAATATTATGATGTGTAAAATAATAGAGAAACTTCGAGAATCGTAATATATTCACTATTATGCTATAGGTAATAAGAGTTTCAGTCTGGGAAAACAAAACATTCTGTTATCTCATAACAATATTGTGTATGTCGGATTTTTAGAATAAGTTTCGTCGCGAATTGAGAAGCAATTTTTTTCTCTGTTATAATTCGTAAACAATTTTACGTACAATTTTGGATACAAGTTAACCTTTTAATTTTTGATACTGGATATACTCGACTAATCCTGTTTTTTATTATTTTAACTAAAGCCAAATCCATTAACTAAAATTATTCTACTAACTAATCTTCCAAGTCCAATTAGACTTCGGACAATGTAAAATATACTTCTAAGTAAATCCCTATAAACTAGGTAATAAACTACTACGTATAAAAGTAGGTAATAAAAACTGGAAAACCTATTTGCAACAGACAGATGAATAAACGTGTAAAATAAATGATAGTCATTTTATTAGTACGACATTTTGCTCTATCTACGAATCGCGAGTTTCATAAACTATACACTAGGGATGTAATAAATATTCGCATTCGCAAAAATTCATGCGAATGTTATGACTAAAGTTCCCGGAGCAAAGTACCCTCTCGCTTTCTAGTAGATATTATGTAGGTAAAATAAAGGTACCTATTTTAAAGTACCTACTCATAAATTATAATGAGTCTAAGAAGTTCCTGCTCACCTGTCAATAAAAAACCTTGAACTTTTTCTTGAAAAGGTCAACATTCGCATTCGCGAATATCAATATTATTCGTATCCGCATTCGCATTCGCGAATGTCCAAAAGTCGACATTCGCAACATCTCTACTATACACAGGTACCTAAGTACTTGAGATTTAACCTTACTCTTTGTTTTGTTTCAAATAAAATATATCATATTTTTAATAAAAAATCCTATAGCAATTTTATAACAACGTAATACTATGGAACATGCAAAATTTGTAAACGTTTTATATTTTAAAACAATTATGTTATAAATTTTGTTTTGTAAATAATTATCAAAAAAAAAACTTGTTTTTAATTTTATACAATGTTGTTCGACCAAGAAGCTGCATATTTTCGAAACAAAAATATAATTTAAACAAGAACTATTTTCTTTCGGCGAAGATGCTAGTGAAAAATAATTAAGAAGTCAGATTACAATATAGTTCGATAGTACGGAGCAAGGATATCACTCGATTAAAATGATTTCTTTAAAAGCTATACTAAACCTTATCAAGCTGAAGACTGTTTTGTAAGATTACATTACACATGCAATTTGCTGTATTTTGCGAATCCATGATTGCTTTATGTTGTTGTATATTATTATGATGCGCACATAATTATATTCAGTCAACGTGTTCAAAATTCGCATAATTCAAACATTATACGTATTACATTCACGGTCAGAGTAGCTTCTGAATAAATAACAATTAACGTATTTATTTGAGGTTACCTGTGCTACAGTGGCTTAACCTTTCGACAGTTACAAAATTGTTTGACTATTTAAAAAAAAAACTCTTGGTGGTTTATCAAAAGGGGTTAAATCTTTTAGTAAAGTCAATGAAATTATCGATTCACCATTCAATGTTCAAAATGAACAATTATAATCATGTCATGAAATTAATTGGTTACTTATTATTTTTTATAAATGTTTTTCTCATATTCGTAGCTATAATATTTGAGTTTCATTTCATACATTTTTAATCAGGGAAATGGTTCAATGACTGTTTTATACGAATGTAAATGTCTTTAAATTAGCAAATGTGGGACGTTATTGAATATATTATTATATTTGTCCTTGAATGATTAGGCATATCGACGTTTAGAGTTCTGATGACTAAAATTTAGGTCAGAGGCATGATCGATACAGCTGAGTCGGAACGCCTGAAACAACTAAGATCCTTCAATACATAGTTCTTTGAGGAGTAATTTACTTTATTACTTTACAATGAGAATAATTTTGTTAATCTGTGGATTTTAAACCCTGTTTCCTATTTAATTAGTAGATAATAGTATAGAATCTAGATATGTAATATGAATTATATTTTTCGCGTTTGATGAATTGCATGAATCTAACGTCCATTTAATAAACTAAATCTTGAAGAGTTTCACACTATCACGAGATGTTTCAATACATAATCGTGAAACATATCAAGCTTATGAAGATAGTTGATATGATAATTATTAAACATGAATAATTTACAAACTAAGTTGTGCATGAGACTAGGATGACTCATGGGTGTTGGAAACTCGACGGAAGCACGTTTACGTGTTTAAACGCGAGAACTGAAGAATTTCTCAGACACGTGGGCAGAGCATCCAACGTGAACACCTACAGGTTCCATTATAAGCACTCTCTTGAATGAAAAACTAACAAAGGAAACGATCCCGGATTTGGCAAAAAAAACTCCGTGGCTAACGAATCGCATGAAAAAACGATTCACTCATACGTCTACATACAAAAAGTTTAAGTTTTCGTTTAATGGCAGATGAGAATGGTTTCTAGCGGTACCTTGAACCATTGAAGCACAAAGTATACCTTATTTAACTACTTGAATATAAAAAAATACACCGTCTAAGTGCTTTGGTGAATACATTGACATAAAGATTTGTGTCTAATTTCGATCGATGAAACTTTACTAAAATAAAAAGGTATTGACTAGTTAAAATAACATACCAAATTTTTTTTTTCAAATAGGTTTCGTATGACTTTGTCTACTATAACTACTTAACTTGTAAGCACTGTAATGTTTGAGCTAAAAACTGAGTTACACCACTGCCAGTTTTCACACAAATAAGATGAAATTGATATAAATTCGTTACACGTAACTGTGATTTGGAGATGTAAACAGTAAACACCACGATTTTATTACAAACAAACGATTTCAGTCCAAATCAAAATGAAACGTTACAGGAGCAACTTTTATTGCGGATAAGACAGAATCGCGGAGATGTTAAGGTTTTATGACGCACTCATGTTCAACCATTGGATCGGGAGAGACTAACAAAAAACCGAACCGTAAAAACAATGCGTTACCGAGTATTCCGATGAAAAAACGACGAGTCATAACTAATTTTGCAAGAGTTAAAATTAATGATACGGTTGTATACAAAATAGTGTTGTACACAATTATTGTGTTGTACAATAAACTGTATCGTAGCAATTTTATCAGTTTCCACAGTTTCATTACAACGTCGGTTCACAACATTGCGTTTGCATTATTTCGGTAATATTCATTATTAATAACGTAATAGTTGTGAAGGAAATCGTGTTTAAATGTATACAATAAAGATTTAACATTAATGTGGTAATATAGTCGATTAGTGTTCGAGTCATTGTTTATAATTATGGAGAATACAACACAAACTAATTACTTAAAAGATCAATAAGTGGAACATAAACAGCAACCTTGTAATAAAATTGATTTCGCTATGCTAATAACCAATTTAAACGACAATAACTAAACATTCCTCATGTTATGAATGAGAGAAAAGTAAGAGACATTGTATCTAATACGAAACCATTGCAGCTATTAACTTAACAGGTACCTACGTTGTCCCATTTAGATATGTTAAGTGATGGTTTAGAGTAGGTACTTTACAGCAAAATACATTAGTAAGAAATAATTAGAATACATTAGTAACATACAATAGAGATTTTATTTAGTATTCATATTATTCAGGACGACACTATAAACTTTCAAATTAACTTTAGACATCAGATAAATATTCAACGTATCATGGAGATTTATGTTAACTGCTCGTAACTACGCGTGACGTTAACATCGACAATTTAATTACATCGCTCTCAAATTATCGACGTCATAATTAAACTACAACCCTTCACTAAAACAGGTTTACATCCGAACGATTAACAGTATCGAAGTTGACTGGCGGTTTTATAGCGATTGCTTTCACACTTCCGCGCCTTCGCATCTAGAGTTACATGTCTTTTAAGGCAAGGCCTAGTTTACTAAGTTCACGACTACACAGCTGTTTCAATGACCAAGGTTTCACGGAGTTTGCATTAGTATAATTTTTAAATCGTTTAGTTATTTTGCTTTTTGTAAATATGTAATTCGTTTGAAACCTAATCTGTAGTAGAACGTTCTGCAGGTAACCGAAGAATATAACTTGGAGAGCAAATTGCGTCCTTAAAGTACTATTATCCTAGTTACATATTATATTAGGTACAAATGCACAATACACATCCAAAGCACGTATATTTAACTATAAACCATTAAATTGGTCTGACGTAGTTACAACGTTCACTACATAAGAATTATAAGTTTTATCTAAATGGAATTTGATCAATATTATAAACTGTGCGATGATTATAAAAAATGTTTAAGAATTTTACAATGACCTCATCTAACTGGTTAAATTCATTTTAGGACGGGTTGGACCCGAAATAATTCAAATCTTCTTTATCTGGAAGTAAAGCTAAGAAAGTGACTGGGGTTTTTACCTGAGAATGAATTGTCGTTATATTTTTGAATCCACATTTACTTTTTTTTGGGGACTTTAGCAAAGACTATTATGTTGATTCTCATGGTACAAATAAATTTAACAAAACTTGAGTCTTTAAATTAGAGATGCACCGAATATTCGGCTACTATCCGGTATCCGGCTTATCCGGCCCTTTTTTACTATCCGGCCGGATACCGGATAGTAATGGAATATCCGGCCGGATACCGGATAGTAAATTTGTTAGATTTTATAAATGGAATCTAATTAAAGACACAGTTACGACTGAAGCTTTAGCTTAACGAACTTAAACTTTTTATAATAAATCAATTATTTAAAGTAACTTGGTGATAATACTGATAGTAAAAAAATACTTATTTGTAACCAGTAATCGAAGATAAATGAATATTAATCAATTACATAATTTAAAATTTTATCCACCAAAGGTAAATTATGATGTATAAAAATAAGATTTTCAGGAAGCAAATGATTCCTTTTGTTTTTGACCGACTTCCAAAAAGGAGGAAGTACCCAATTCTCTGTCTGTCTTATCTTTCAGTCTATTTTTTTATGTTAATTCCGCCGAATATTCGGCGGCCGGATACCGAATATTTGGCTGGTGGTCAGGCCGAATATTCGGTATCCGGTTTCCGGCCGAACAACTATTCGTTGCATCTCTACTTTAAATATATTGTTATTTTTCCGATTTTGTTAATTTGATTTTTAGACAAACTAAGAAATTTAAAAGAATAAAACGTTCCGTTCCAGCAAAACAACTTAACTCCAAGATTCACGGTATTTCCCGTTCATGTCTCATAGTCCTAAGACACCCTGTATAGAACTAAAACTGAACATAGTTTATACCTTACAATTTATACCTGGCTACAAAGACATTTATGTTAAAATGTCAAATGTATTAATTTACCGCAATTTCAGCCAAAACAAGGAAAATGTTTTATTAAACAGGCACGTGTTTCAATACAGGAAACGAAAGTTAAAAATAACAACAATAGATATTAGCATATTTTGACTCAGTCATATTTTATGTATTGAATGTGAAATAAAAATCGGTTCGACTCAATACGATGCTTAGGGCTCCAGTCGAAATACCAAGATTAAATCCGAAATCCGAGCTTCAATGAAGAAAACCACTAAAAAACAAACTTTGTGTTTTACATTTTAAAAACGTTTTTATGAAATTCCGTACGACCCCACCTGGAGAGCAACGTCAAAGCAATCAAACCAATTTAGATGCAATCAAATATCAATTAGGTAGACGGAATGACGGAATATCAACAGAATATCTACTCCATTTCTTTTCTGAACTGTTGAATATGGAAATTGGGAATATTATAGACATAACAGTATTCACCGTTATACACCTGCAATAATAGTGTCTATCATAAACGCTAACGGTTGAGTTTTGGAAGGATGTTCGTCTATCTCACTTTAACAAGAATTAATGGATGATCGTTACTCAATCACCCAGAAGTGCTGAGTTGAATTACTGAAATATGCACAAAGATATATTACGGCCAGGAATAGGACATAACTAGAAATTAATGAACATAATTAATGACTATAGATTGTAATAGAGTCAACTGTTTATCTCTATATTAAAACGGAGAATTAACAATTCATTTCTGGATTCAAAATTCAAGATTTATTTTTTTATGAAGTTTAGAATCAAATTAATAAAAGGTACTTTTTACCGTGCAAAATTAAATATTAACTTTCGGTCTAAAGCGATCAGATTTACCAAGGGAAACAATTCTCATTGCAACCAATTCATTACTCTTTTGTTTAACAGTATTTAAACAAAACTCGTATTGTACAGCTCTAAAACCGAAATCACAAACGCCCACGGTAAAAAACGATTTTATGAAACGCTCATTAACAACATATTGTTAATTTAACAAAAAGTATATAATGTAATACAATTTTTTATACCACACGTACGGTTCTAAGAAAAATACGTTGCGTCACTTTATGACTTAGAATTAAACCCAACTGTATGATGTTAAATATCACAAAAAAGATAACACATTCAAAATATCATAATTGTGTATAAACAATACTGACATTATGCTCTCTATAGAAACGGTTAGGCCCTTTAAATTGCTCACGACATGTTATAATAAACACTTCCGGGAAGGCCTTCCTTTATCGTTCGCTTTTCAATTACATTTTTTTAACGACACATTTATCTCCATATTTGAACCAGTTTTCTACGGAAATAATATAAAAGAGTGATCTTATTTCTGATGTTGTTATTCGTAAGATTTAGATTTTAAAAATAGAAATGAAGAGTTTTATAGATTGGAACAATATTATATTGATTCTGTATAGGTAAAATTGAAAGATTGCAGTGAATTGTCTGGCACTAATTGTTAATTAGTCCATAAGATAAATGAGAATCGTTTATTTAAAAAAAAACATCATGTTTCTGTAAACAGCATCTTTCACGAAAAATTGTTTACATAAATCACATTTAGAATGTCTTGTAACACGAAATTGAATAAAAGAATAAATCACTGTACAAAATAAACAAAAAATCTTCGTATCATCATTGTTCGTGTTTTCTTTACGTTTCAAGTGAGATTAACCTTCAGATGAGTTCGACGTGGGCGTGGGTACTCCACTCCGTACACAATTTAACGTACTTAATACGTTCAAGAAACAATTTCGGTTAGACGAAGTAGCATCATTAACAGAATAAAATAAACAAAGTAGTCTCCAAATGTCAGTTGCAAAATACCATGGTCATAAGCCAACACCCAAGGGAAATATTACGTGTATTCTTGGCACCTTGAACAAATATTATTACACTTAACACAATTTGAATATTAAATTGGTAGGTAGTGATACTGTAAAGATCATCGAAGAGTCATGGCTAGTAGAGAAGAACATGAGAAGATCAATCAAGATTTTGAACCAAGATTAAATGTGGATTTCCAGGTTTATAGTGAAATCAATTAAAATTGTAATTAGTCTTGCGAATTAGGATAACAGTTTTAGAGATAGTACAAATAGGTACTTACTAACAGCGATTAGAAGATTTTTTAATAAATATGATTACAGTGAAATGTCGCTTTGATTCACAGACTGCGAAAATTCTCCAATAAATTTAATATTAATTTGATTAAATTCCCAATAATATTGATAAGTTTTAGTTAAGTAAGTATCCACCCTAAGCATACCCAATAGTCTATTCCAAATGAACATTAACAAGAATCTTTCAAACGCGAAACGTTCATGAATTATTGACAACTGTAAATATTAACTACTTTAAACGAAACAAATTGAAACACACAAAACAGTTTGATTTATACTCAACACAATAAATAACCGAAACTGAATATATTTCGCACCTCAGTGCGGATTAAACGAACAATAGTTGTACTTCTTATTACCTTATAATGTACCCAGTTAGAATAATAATATGATGTTACAAAATTATACTCTAAATACGTCGCTTTTGTGAAATGTAATGCCAAAGTCAATAACCTCTTTCATACTTTCATGCATTTTTAACGGGTTCTTACCACGATATTTAATTAATTGAGTTGTCTCGATATTAATATATTATATATTAATATATTAATTAAATATCGTGGTAAGAACCCGTTAAAAATGCATGAAAGTATTATAGAAAGCCGCGAGTGTCTGAATAAGTTTATAACTAACCTCTTTCAGTCAGTACTTACAGATGATTGATGGGAGTTGGACTTCTTTTTCATTGTTATAGTAGTTTGACCGCAGTACAGGTCACTAAAGGACACTGTACACAAACTCAAATTTCAGATAAGAGGTCTATCTACTTACAAGACGATATTATGAGTTAAGAGTAGATATATATACAATATCATCCTTCAAAAATAACTTTATATTTTTTTTCCCATGTACGTCCTGTCAACAAGTTAAGAAGCAAACGGTTAAGTTGGTACCCGGGGCATGTGATGAGAAGGGATGAAAGCCGTGTAACAAGACGAATGATGAATTTGAAAGTAGAAGGATGTAAGAGAAGGGAAAGGCCGAAGAAAAGATAGCCTGATTGTGTAAAGGATGATATGATGGTCTGAGGTTTGACTGATGATGTACGAGTATGTAATAATAGAAAGAAGTGGAGAGAGAAGACATATTGCGCCGACCCCATCTAAATGGGATAAGGAGAAGCGAAGAAAGTATGTCCTGTCAAGAAGTCCTTTAAAGTTTATTTTTGTAACAATAATGGCTTTTATTTTTCTGTTACTTTAAATAAATTATTTGAAATTGGCTATCCCAGCCACTTTTTGCGTTCTGTTATTTTTTTAACATACCGAATATTAGTATGTAGGTAAATAAACCGTTGAAGAAATTACTAGGGATGTGCGAAAGAAAATTGGAATTACATGTTTGATTCGCATTTCGAACGATATTCGCACACCCCTAGAAATTACCTCATCACGATAATAAATTGGTAAAAACTATTGACGATTAAAGTCAAATCACAGTTAAAAGGATAACTAATCTTGAAGAAAGAAGCGAAGATTAGTTTTTACGTGGGTTTTTACGATGATTGGTAACCGGTATTCATTCAAACTCGCACGATACCTACATTTTCCTTGAGATCATCACACAATCATCATTGTAATAAAAAAGCAATCATCTTTAACAATTGAATAAAATATTTTTATGTTACCACAAACACGTGTCCTTCAGATTTCATCTGTGGATAATAGATTCTTGTAAATCCTTTTGAATTCCTACTCGTTTCAATTTGTTCGTAGTATTTTTTAAATAGTTTCCTAGATTTATAAATGACAAATAATTTTGTATAACGATTGAAGTTTAAAGTAAAGCAACTAAATTATTTTAGTCAAATGTTACACACGTTATTGATGAGGAATATAACGTCAAGCTAATTTGATGATGTTCAAACTCCATGCTATTTTTCAATTTCTTAATAAACGCCTAAAATATGGTATTACCGGCATATACTTCCTCATCTTGAAATTTAAAACAATCATTATTGATTTTGACAATCATGTTGCACCAATTTCGTATTAACGATATTATAAATTATTTTATAAAACATTTAATCTTATAGTTCTATAAAACAGACGAAAGAATAAACACACTGCGCATATAATCCTCATTAAAAACAATATACACTTCCCATCGTATTACGTATTTTATTAACAACTATCAAAAATTACAATAAATAAGTGAATAGTAAAGAAAATAAATAGATGCTCACTGCTCATTTACCCATTAACTAGTTGCCAATGAAATTTTTTTCAACGAAGCTGAGCAAATGTTTATATGACAAATTAATTACCAATAATGTTGTGTTTTTACTATTTTAACTAATACTACTAATCGTAAACCGCAATAAAATATTATGATCCATGAATTTAAGATAAGCTATCATGTTGCACCATTAAATCCATATCATCTGTGCTAGCTGCTTGCTAAGTGCTTACTTTATTAAAACATCTCTAATTGAACTATACTTCTTTCGTACACATTATTTATTCATATGCTTGTACGATTTTGTAATACATAACCTTTAAGCCCTTGTCATTGTAAACAATTTCAAAACAACAATTTGAGATCTGGTTTTTGCGATAGCTATTAAGAAATAGAAAAACTTGTAGTTGCTTACATAACCGAACAAGATATACCGATTATCAAAAATAGTTATTTACCTAATTTTTTTGTCTTATACATGCCTGCTTGTTTAATATTGAGAATGATGGAATCAATGAGTAAACTTGTAAAGGATAAATTTCTTCCACTGAGTTTTTAGCGCCAAATTTGAATTTATTGGGTCTTAGGAATTTCGATCAATTAAAAAATCGTATAAAGATCGATGTTGGTACAGTTGAGCATCTCTAGACATCTCATGATCTCCGACGAAACTATATATGGTAGATAGCTCTGATAATACGCCAAATAAAGATGATACTATATTTTTTTCAGTACACTGTCCATTTACATGCTGTTTCAAAAATTGTTCGACACGTTTTAATTTTTCTCAAGATGTGAATATCGTGGATAGCGTTCAAAATATATTTTTTTTTATTGCCGTGTAGGCAGACGAGCCAACGGGCCACCTGATCGTAAGTGGCTGCCGTCGCTCATGAACATCTACAATGTCAGGGGACACTGAGGGGTCGTTACCTGACTTTAAGGACCCTCCTCAAGCCTCGTTTGAAGAAGTATTTTATTTCGGGACAATATCAATGTGTACTATTCACATGTTTTTAAATCACTGTCATAAAATCATTTTTTATCTTAAGAATAATAAAACTGCAGCCGCAACAATAATAACCTAGACAAAACTTACGGGAAATAACAGAAATTAAAATTGCAAAATACATACGACAGACATAATTCACATTGCAGGCATGGCCGCGCACAATCACGAGGTCGGTTAACATCACGTGTGATCATTTCTAACCGGTTGAATTCATCCTTTCTTTATATAAACAATGTTTTATTGTGTTTAGATGAAATACATATTTAGTAATATAACGTGAAAAATGATATAAATGGGAAGCCATGAACCTCTGTTATCACTATTAGTCCCGCCATTTATGGTAAGAAGAACTGTTCAAAATATTACTTTAGAAAGGATTCGTTTTAGTACCCTCGTAACACTTAGTAGAGTACTTTCCAAATTCGGATGCTGTTCCGATCAATAAAAAAATAATTTTAATATTTTATTTTTGTTGCGCTGAGAAATTGTTCGATTTGATAATTTCATCTCCTTCTATGACAAAACGAGATGTTCATTGTATTTTAGAGTTATAATAAGATACTAACACGAATTTGATTACAGTTCTATTTTCATTATTTTAGAAACCATTAGGTACTTACATGTATTGTAGGTATCATCAGTCTTATAGAAATTAAAACAGCAAAAACAGCTGTACCCGAAATTATAATATATTACACCATAGTGCAAATAGACTCCATTTATATTTTAAAGAGACAGTTTTTCGAATTGTATAAACGTGAATAATTGTTATTGCACAAACTGCTGCATCTGTACACTGGAGGGTAGTTGCCTGCTTATCGGAGATAACGTTTACTATTGTTAAATTTGTGGAAAATATATAATTTACTAGAATATCAGTGTCTAAATGAGTGATTATTACTACTAAGTGTACAAACCAGCTGGTCTAGTGTTATCCATACTGTATATCACTACTACACGTACTTTCTCAACCGTATTGTGTTACTGAAGTATGAAGCCTCAACAAACTTCCCTGGCAGAAATTGCCGAACTGTTCAACAGAAGAATGATGCAGTTCGAAGCACAATTCAGTAGTTCTCCTGAACCTCCCTCTACTTCTTCGGACCTAGCCGTCGAATTTTCATCTTTCAAAAAATTCATTACTCAAGCTCTAAACACTCTGCAACAACAAGTGGAAACACTTGCACACATGCAGGATGAAGCAGAATCCCGAGGTCGTAGAAAAATACTGCTCATACATGGGGTAGTCGAGAATAAAGGTGAAGATACTCTTCATGTCGTGAAAGACATCATGACGAATCATTTTTCTTACAAAGACTTTTCTACTTTGGATATTAAAAGATGCCATCGAATGAAACGCGTTGCAGACTCTGAGGGGCCCCGTCCTATACTTGTAAAATTTCAAAAATTTGAAACGCGCAATAACGTCTGGTTCTCAAAAACAAAATTGAAAGGAACTGGTATAATTATATCTGAATTCCTAACAAAAGCTCGGCACGAAGTATTTATGGCAGCTAGGACTAAGTTTGGCCTAAATAAAGCATGGACTAGAGATGGATGTGTCTATGTACTAGGTGCAGACGGTAAGAGACGTAAACTGTATACACTGCGGGAACTTAATCATCTAGAAATTAGCACACCGGAAGTCGTCACTGACGTCACAACAAAGCCCACTGCCATGAAACAACCTGCTGCTAAACTCAAACGCACTGTTACAAAAAAGTAAAACTTTGTTTTCTGTAATCATTCCAAACTATGCCAATTTGTTAGCTATATTGTCAGTCACGTAATATTTTTAACATATACTACATTACTACATATACTACATTGTTAACTCCGACACTGAGACACTTTAAACTAAAATAATATTATAGCTATCAGGTAATGTAATAACATTCATTTCCACTGCATTTGTTTACATTTTAATAACTGCAATTAACTTTGCTATGCAGTTAACTAGTGAGTGTAATCCCAGTATATTTTATTTTTGGGAACTACCCTCGAAATCATGTTGCAAAAACGTCATAACAGTACTGCAAATGTCAACATTCACTAGATTGTCTATTGAAATGACACATTGACATTGTTGACACTATTATAATTTATTTGTTTTCGGTTGGAGTGTTGAATAAGACATATCTTATTGTGTTGTTATCATTCATAGACTTGTAGAAACCATGTAGATATTTATAACAAAGAAACATCTTAGACTTCAAAGATTTATAATGGTTGTATTTGCCAAATGTGTTAAATTAATGATTATTTTATGTTTTGTTATTTTTCTCACCTTTTTAAAACATTATCTTGTAGTTGTAGTTTGTAGTTAGTTATACAATGTAATGATCACAATATTGCTATCTGGCTGATAATAAATGCTTTTGTGAACTGACTTGATTGTTTATAGTTGGTTTGTTTTTCAGTTGGTAATAGTTGTTAATTAGCATTGTAATTCATGGAAATTTATTTACTCTTACTTCTGTTTCCTTTTATCAATATATAAATTATCTACTTAAGTGATCTTATATTATCCTTGACCAGCTGGTTGGTAGTAAATGAATCAAAAAATTGTTACTACACACATTGTATTACACAAGCTTGTATTGGTTTCACACACATTTATAACTTCATTTACTTTAGTATTTTATATTCCTAATTTTAATAATACAATATTTATCTATTGCATTTTTGTTTTTTATCGTTTTTTTTTTTTATTTTAAAATCTTGTCGTTTTTCATAATACATTTTCAATAGGGTAAAGTATATTTTGGTGATTGTTTATTATATTATTACATAATACAAATATTTGTGATTTAAGTCTGCATTATTAAAAATGAAGGATGTATCAAACGATTCTGATATTTATTATTCAGCTGATAGTGATGACAGTTTCAATAGCATAGTTCCCTCTCTTTCCGACCTATTGTCGAACCGGTTTTCCGATGTTCCGGGGAATTTCAATGTTGTTCACATTAATGCCCAGAGTGTTCCGGCTCATTTCCCTGATATGCTAGCCAGCTTCGACTGTACGAATATCCATGCTATACTAATTTCGGAATCTTGGCTCAAGCCTTGTCTTTCTACATTATCATATAGTATACCTGGATTTCAATTGTTTCGAAACGATCGTATCTGTGGTAAGGGTGGTGGTGTCGCTATATACGTCAGATCACACATTGCATGCACGGTCATAGATACCTCCATTCAGCCACCACCAGCCAATGCTGGTGAGCATTTATTTATGGAAGTAGAATTACAACATACATCAGTGTTGTTAGGTGTTTATTATTGTCCCTCCTCAAATGTTAATTTCTTTTCATCCTTCGAAAAACTTTTAGAGGATTTGATGCCTTCATTCAATCACACTATAATCATGGGAGATTTTAATACGTGTCTTCATAAAAATAATCCTCGAGCGTCATCTTTCATATCCTTACTTGAGTCAGTTAACTTAACCATTCTTCCATTACAAGCCACTCATCACTTTCCTAATTGTACCCCTTCTCTACTGGATCTCGTTTTCGTTTCCTCCCCTGATCATGTGGCTAAGCATGGGCAGTGTCCTGCTGATGCTTTCTCCTACCATGATCTTGTGTTCCTTTCCTATAAATTGCGTCCTCCACGAGCCAAGTCTAAAATCCTGTTGCAACGCAACTTTGCGGGAATGGACTTAAACAAACTTCAGGAGGACGCAAACAAAATCGACTGGTCACCTTTAATTGGTTCTGATAATATTGATGACAAGGTCATTTTGTTTAATTTGCTGTTAACTAAACTATATGACAAACATGCCCCTATTCGCCCAGTTAAGATCAAACACTATCCAGCTCCTTGGCTCACTACAGAGATAAAAGATCTTTTAGCCAGAAAGGCAGCTGCTAAAACCAAATTAAAAAAGAAATCGTCACCTCTAAACGGTGAGAGATACCATCGCATACGCAACTATTGCAACAGAGTGTGTAGGGATGCTCAACGTCAACATATACATAAATCCGTGGAAAATGGTGACCCATCCAAGGTTTGGAAATTCCTCAAATCTTTGGGAATCGGTAAAACACGCCAAAATTCTCTCCCCAATAATATAGATATCGATTCCCTTAATAAACATTTCTCGGCTTCGTCTTATTGTGATGGGGCAACTAAATCCCATACACTGAACACCATATCTTCTTTGCCGGTTCCAAATTTTACTCCTTTTATCTTAAAGCCACTCTCAGTATGTGATATTAAAAAGAATGTTATGCTCATTACATCTAATGCTGTTGGAAGTGACTGTGTCTCCCGTAATATGATCCTCCCGGTTCTTGACCAAATACTTCCAGTACTCTGTCACATCTTAAACTTCTCTTTGACAAGTGGTATTTTCCCAAGTGCTTGGAAGGAAGCTCAAATTATTCCATTGCCTAAAAAAGTCAATCCAGTATCCTTTACAGAATTTCGCCCTATTTCTATTCTACCATTTTTGTCTAAAGTCTTGGAACGCTTAGTACATGCCCAATTGGGCAAGTTTTTGAACGCGAATGGTATGTTAAATAATTTCCAATCGGGCTTCCGCGTCGGTCATAGCACAGTAACTGCCTTGGTAAATGTCACAGAGGATATCAGATTTGCCATGGAGAGTGGAAAGATGACAATACTTGCGTTGCTGGACTTCAGTAACGCTTTCAATACTGTTGATTTTGACATTCTCTTGGCTACACTAGGCTCACTAAACATAGCTCCATCTGCAGTTGGTTGGTTCCGTAGTTACCTGTTAGGTCGTCGGCATCGTGTACGCTGCGACGACAATTTTTCTTCATGGTGTGTAGCACATGCTGGTGTGCCGCAGGGTGGGGTCTTATCCCCATTACTTTTCTCAATTTTTATTAGCTCAATCTCTAAACAAATAACTTCATCGTACCATCTTTATGCCGACGATCTTCAGATCTACTCCCATGCACCAGTATCTAAACTGCCGGATGCTATCAACATAGTTAACCGTGACTTATCAAACATATGCGATTGGAGCAAGTCGCATGGTTTAAGAGTGAATCCTTTGAAAACTCAACTTATTGTGATTGGTAGTTCAAGGATGTGTTTGAGAGTTGATTGGTTGCAGCTTCCACCTGTTCTCTTCGATGATGTGCGCATTCCTGTTATTGACACCGTTAAAAATCTCGGAATATTTATCGATAAAAATTTATCATGGCACACTCAGGTCAGGGAGATGAGTCGAAGAATTTTTGCATCGACAGCTTCCCTGAGAAGATTGCGAAATTTCCTTCCGACTGCCACAAAGGCTGCACTTGCACAATCTTTACTGCTACCAATACTCGACTATGCTGATGTCAGTTTCCTTGATTTAACTGAAGCTCAATTGGATAAACTTGAGCGGCTTCAAAATGTTTGCATTAGATTCATTTTTGGACTGCGCAAATATGATCACATATCTGAGTTTCGTAGCAGACTCAAGTGGCTGCCGATTCGCCTTCGACGGAATCATCATATCTTGTGCCTGCTTTTTAATATTCTTTTTTCTCCATCTGCTCCATCCTATCTTAGAGAGCGTTTTGAGTTCCTGTGTGATTCACATTGTCTTTCCTTGAGATCATCGGATAATCTGCAGCTTAAAATTCCCGCACATTCTACTACCTTCTTTGGCCGCTCTTTCACGGTGCAGGCTGTCCGATTGTGGAACGAGTTACCAGTCGCTATCAGAAATGTTCAGACATCGAGCTGCTTTAAGATTAGGTTACATAATTACTACCTATCTTTACTTAGTTAAAATTAGATTAACTATGTATCTGATGCTGTAGGTATGTAGTATGCGATTGTTATATGTGTATATTATTTTGATGTAATATTATAAGTTATAGTAATATCTATCTTTATGTTTTATGTACAATATGTGTGTGTGTGAAATAGGATTAAAATAGTTAATGTTATTATTATGTCAATTACGTAGATTGCACTGCATTGCAACACCACTGTGTACTCTTCAAATGTAATATAATAAATCTTGAAAGCTCAAGGGTTGTCTGGAAGAGATCGCTCTTAGCGATAAGACCGCCCATTGCATGTATTTTTTTTGCTTTATTTTCTGTACGTGTTATTTTCTGTTTTTTGTATGCAATAAAGTGTATTCATTCATTCATTCATACACTCCTTAACTCTGAATAATTAAGTCAGTTTATATTAATGAAAATAAGATGATATTATTATGCACCTAGCGAGAAACGTGTTCTTCATACATGAATTATAAAGTGTGTACAATGAAACAAGTAGATAAATATCTTAAAGTTATCAGAACTTTTTCATTTATTTTATGCAATTTCTATTTTAGTAGGTGTTTTATCCTCAGTTTTATTTTTAAATAGAATAAATCTGTCGTTATCTTCAGATTAAAACTGTTACGTCGCCCAAGACTAATTAATTTTCTTTCTGATAACTTTCGCAGATGAGAGAAATTCTACGTCAACAAGGTCGTCTGGTTATTTTATGTAGCTAGGTAGGTTACCTTTAGAATAAAATTCTAGACCTGGATATTAATTTCTAGTAGGTAGGTTCTAAATGTCTGGTAGGTACGTACGTAGTTGTTAATGAAAATCTTGTAACATAACTCAGGTCTAACAGAAGCAGCCTAATTCCGGAGGTGTATTAACGCTAAAAGCCGGTGACATCAGGAAATCGTAGACATAATTATCATGTAGGTTCTAATCAAACATTTAAAAGATTCCGTAATAGCATAATGTGTTGCAAAGTTCAATATTGCAATAGCATGTACAACAATCTATTTTTAATTTTTCTAAACCATTAATTTAAAAACAAAACTAATAATTACGATTTTTCACATGGAATTTAATTGTTTACTATTAATAATTTTCTATAATTAGAATTGACAGATTCCGGCACAATTCCCCAATATGTATGTGTATATCTACTATACGGTACAAGAACCCCAAAAATCGATTGCGTCCAATTAACGATATTATGAAAGTTACAGTAATCTTCATGTAGCAAGCATCAGCTCCTCCACAGATTGTGGTATGAAGAGACAAAATCCAAAATTCGGTGTGATTGAAAAAGACCATTAGTCGCTTGATATTTGCGACACTCATTAACTTCCTAACGTGTAACCTTCGTTAACATTAAAACCGCGTTTTGAACTCAAAACACGACCGGTGAATTATTCCTCTCAACATGCAAACACTTCAATGTTATCTCTCTAATATGTGCGACTTGGACTTTTATGACAATTTTACTGTTTTGGAACGTGATCTGAATTGATGATTTGCGTGTCCATTCAGGACATGAATGTATCACCCGTGTAAGGAAGACCAAACGTCCATATAAGGATGTGTTAATGCCCAACGGACCCACCTGACTGTAGATGCGGAACATTTTTATTCAGTTTTCGAAAAGATAATAATGTCTCACCTAGTTTTGTTTCACAATTGAGGTCGAGTTAAGTTCATTGAGTTATTTAATTTTATTCGTCATTGTAGGTTTTTTTTAAATGTAGCTTGTAGGTATAGTTTAATTAAAAAAAAACATTTTTTTTTACTTTGTTGTTGTTGTTAAAAGTTTGACTTTCTTTAAGAAAAAAAAAATAAGCACAAGCATGGTTGTCAAGAAATACTGAGTTTCTCTGAGAATCATTATACTTCGCGAGTCCCTAAAGGAGTCGGAAATGTTAAAATTGTTTTACACATACGCTAAGTACGCTTACGCCTGAATTAAATTAAAACCTAGATATTTAATGATGCCCATTAAAAACTATTTAATAGACAATATAATGTTATTTTAAACGAAAACAACATCAACAGCATACGTTGAACAAACAGGTTCACCAGATGATGAATAATAATTTCCTTTAATCCATATTGCAAACCGTATTAATATTGCTAACTGAAGTATTTTAATAACTTATACAACGTGCCTAGATTATGTGTAAATTTCTAAACACGTGAGCAGTATCGTTTGGCATCTACCGATGTAAATCATTTCAAGATCTTATTAATGATTAAGGTACAGAATATGGTTTTAGCCTATAACAGGTATCATATCTGTTGACAATGACCTATAAGTATGTTAAATAGGCTATCAAGTTCACTCACAGTTTGGAATCTTCGAACTTATTTGATGAATACCAGGTTAAGATAAAATATAGTCG
Source organism: Trilocha varians (assembly GCA_030269945.2). NCBI lineage: Eukaryota > Metazoa > Arthropoda > Insecta > Lepidoptera > Bombycidae > Trilocha > Trilocha varians. Next base: position 6,885,777 of record AP028268.1, on the reverse strand, counting down.
GGATGCAATTAACTAATTAAGAAATATCTGGAAGAATTGAATTAGTTACTGTAGCACATAGTAGACTTATCAAGGCCGATTTAGATTATTATGTATGTAACAATTACATACATTGTTTGTATCATTTATATCTGTAGGCGCGTATGAAAAATGACATTGACAAGAGTGACAGTTGTTATGTTCACTCGAGCTGAGCGTCGAGTCTGTGGAAGCGGGGCGTCCATCTTTTATACGGACTTGTGAGAGAGCGGTCGCCGGCGCACCACTCAGTCGACGAATCGCTATCTGTCGCCTCAATCTTTAATTATTTTAAACTGATTAACGTTAATTAGAATATTGTTTGTAAAAGATTATTCAACTGTAAAGTTATTTCGAAGAAGTAAATGGTTTAAGTTTTGAAGGCCATCCGTTTCATTCAAATCATCTTTATTGGACTACCCACGCCATAAGCAAACAATGAATTCTGATAAAAGCGCTCGATAGCGCTTTCATATCTATCATTTACCAAAACGAGAAAACTATGAAGACATCAAAAGTTTGGTGCAAATTCGCAACAAAGCGACCGCCTGTACAGATGTTATTGTCTACTTTTGTGAAAGGGTTTGCATGTCGATAATGTCGATACCGCGAACAGCTGTGTCAATTTAGCTAATTAATATTTCGATGTCGGTGAATGAAAAAAAAAAATAATAAAAATAATTTAAAAGCAGGAAAATAACATTCGCGAAATACTTTTTACATCATTATTTCTTGGAAATATTCTTTACTGGTACAAAAATCACTCTTTCTCTCCATAGTTTTATTTTGAAAGATTTACTTAAGACATAGAATTATTACATCTGGAATCAACATCATGAACAACAGAATGAAGCCAATTTAAAGTACACCGCTCGCGCGTGTACACACGATATTCTGGCGTTTGTATATCGATGACACTCAATTCGTTTGACACACTAATAAAATATTACATAGACATAAGTTCTTTAAAATTTCACTTTGTTATTTATGATGTTGATTCAAAACATCGTGTTGTTACGCGCGATAGGTGCACTTTAAATTGGCTTCATTCTGGTGTTCATGTTGTTGATTCCAGATGTAATAATTCTATGACTTAAGAGTGCAGTTTATAATATTGCCGAAATTAACTGCTTCGGAAAAAAAGAAGAAACTTGACTAAGTTGAACTTATCAACTTTGGAGATGGAAGCACTTTCACAAAAACTTGTTGTTTAGAAGCTATGACACAAAGTTGTCAATGTGTATAAAACTATTTACCACCTGAAAAAGTAACGGTATATCTACTCTAACTTTACATATAAACTTTTGATGTAAGCATGGAATTATTACCTTATAATTCTATGGATGTAAGTAACTTAATCCAAATCAAACACATGTATCTGTATAATACTTAATGTATGGGGAGTATTGAACTTCAATAGCAATTATCGGAAAATTATACTTTTGTGGGTTATAAAACATCCCAATAACATTTGAAATGAGAAAGTTCGTGAATTGGGTTTAATGTTTGTAAGCCAATCAGGCATAAAGATTAAACTTGTGGTTGAAAATTTGAACATGAAAAATATTGCTTGGATTCGATATAGGATACTCTTACACCAGGCAGGCGACACTGCAATCTGCCAAGAATAAATGAACTAGTAATTAATTGATACAACCAAATAAACTACGAAGTTTACTTTGTGTGGTGCTAATTTTGACGGTATTATTGAAATAAATGGATCGATTGTTTAGTAAAACCTCTAAAAGTGGTCGGAAATTCACACTGTAAAATGCATTATTTCCGCGTAAGAGAAAATTTAGAACACCTCAAGTTTTCTTAGCGTGAAGATGCAATTAGAAAGTAGCCCACGGCCTCTCACGGCCACTTTCGATAGCCCTTCCCTATTCATGTCGCGCCTATTCAATATCGTTTAGTTTTAATTATGCAATTAGGTAGAATTTAATATTTTACTACTTAAAAATCTTTAGTTAGTGTAGAATTAGGAACCCAGCTACAAGGATTACAGAGGTTCAGTTTTGTCATACTAGTTAAATATACTGATGTTAGGAAAAGCACTTGTTTCATTCATAAAAAAATATGTAAGAGAATGCAAAACATGAACCATATAATCTATGATTACAATATTATGCTCTCTAAATAAATGAGAAGAAAATTCAACATGTAGCGGAATGATGATAGGTAAAGGCCCCCCAATGCCCAGGTGGTGCTTTATCTGGCTTGTTTAAAAAAAAAAAAAAAAAATTTGCATTTATTAGCTGGTGTTGTTTAACCACTTATATCTGTACATGAATTTTCGACAAAACTTTGTCTCTACATAAATTTTCGCTATATATGACAAAACTGGGATGGTTCCCTGGTGCTCGTTCGGAATTCGTATTTTGTTTGACTTAAAATTTTTATTTTAACAAATTTTTTTCTAAGTTTTTTAAAATTCTTTCTTATTATCCACTCAACTGGGATCGGCAACCAAATTGGTTTGTTTACTTTTGCCAAGTCTGTAGCAGGAGCCAAAATTGAGCACAGTTCTAAAACTTGTTTTGTTCACATTTTTTAATTGTCTCATATTTTACGAAGATGATATATTTTCGCTGAAAATGCAATACAGCGTCGTTTAGTAATAAAGAATTACAAAAATATAAGGTTTAAATAAAAATCAAAATTAAAAATTATTGGAAAAAACTGTTTTTAAAAAGGGGCTCAAACACGGTATTGATTCCGAACGAAGTCCCCAGTTTCGCCATCTAGCGAATAGTGACGTTCCCAGTTGAGTGGTTATACTACACTGTATTACATTGTGGGCAAAAAAATATATAGGTAATCTCTGTAAAATATGAGTCAATAATAAAAAGTGAACAAAACAAGTTTTTTAACTAGTGTAAATTTGCTCCTGCCACAGACTTAACATAAGTAAACAAACTAATTTTGTCGCAGTTCCCAGTTGAGTGGTTACTCGTTGGTACTAGTATACTTCATATTTTAGAATTTATATTTATATTTTGTTATAAATATTTAATTTGATCACAATTATTATCATTAAGAAATACTTATTGTATTGGATATCATTGTATGAATGTCAGTATACAGTTATAAAAATCTATTTATATTAAATTTCCTAATTTTTTTATGCTGTAAGATTGACTCTTTTTATCCCAAAAACTACCCAGCATAATCAGAACAAGCCTGGGTTGGGGAGCACGACTTACCGTCCCATTGCTCCATCTGCCAAATTCTTCACTTGAACCTAGCTACTTTGGACTCTTTTAATCTTATAATTATTAAATAACCTATTAATAATCGGCGCTAAAATAAAATAATAAATTACTACTACTTATTGAATTTTTCTTTTTGGCTATTATTTATAGTTGACAGAATGGATTATAGATTTATTTGGATAGTAGTAGATTTTAATACAATTTTACTTATTATTCTTAATTAGTAGTGTCTTCTTAATTAGAGCATTTCTTTAAAAATACAGATATGTGCATACATACACAAATAACTTCTTGAAGAAATTTCAAGAATTTTTATGTACTTTGTCATATACTATTATTAATTAAGTTTCGATTTCATCTTTGTATAAACGATCTCTACTTACCAAAAAAAAGAATAGTTTCCAAAAAAATGTCGAATTATATTTTTAGCACCTTAAGTAATATTATGTTCCTCAAGTATTTGGAATTATAGATTTATTTTGTAGTTGTATATAAAAATGATTAAATGTAAAAACTACACATGAAGGACATGGAAAAGAAAAACAAACAAAACCACAACAAAACAATAACAAAATTGGATTTCCAGATTTCCACAAAACGTCACAAATGACAAATAAATTCAGATGTACACACGATTCAACTTCTTAGCAAATATGAATATTGAATTTAATTTGCTCATAATAAAAGCTCATAATCAATGAATCTCATTCAAATAAAAATTTCGTCTGCTACGGTCAGGTAATAGATGAAATATGGATAGAATAAAATTAATAATATTTTCATTATCAGGTTTTATTTCAATCTACCAGAAAAATTTGAATTAATTCAACAATTGAATTTCAAATTATAGTTTCTTTTTGAAACTATGTTTCAATTTTCATTTGTTTAATAATTTGTACTATTTTAACTGCAACTGTCTTTTAACCTTTCTATGGTGTATTAATTATTTGTAAATTTAAAATTACCCATTTTGTTATCCATGAATCCGTGAAAATATCTAGTAAAAACATTTAGACACCTTTTGTATAAAACAAAGCTTTGCTGTATTGCGGTACGTCTAAAAGTGCTTTCTCCTTTAAATAACCCACTCTTAGCGTAAATTATGCGCATATTTTTTTTTATTAACGCTACCTCTCTTATTGAGCTTCCTAGTTCCTGCCCTCTGATAAAGCTTTCCCCTTGCATTCATAGACTATACACGTTTATGTGCGCCACAGATTCCAGTAAAAGTGCATACTAAACGGTGAATAGGTCTATCTATTTTACTTGTTGGCGTCCACTGTTTATGTAACATGAACCTTATTTTAAGATACATTTAATTTTGTTACAGATATAATGGAGGTCCTCCAAGAAATCTACGTTAAGTTTCAATTATGATGACTATTGAAACAAATATGTTGGAAGTTCCAGATAATGTAAGTGATGAATAACATTTTATATTGCAAACAATTTTGTACCTAATAGAATTTTTAAATCTTTTTGATAATAATAATATTATGCTTTTATATGTTTTCTCAAAGTGGATCCATTATCTCAACCTAAAGCTCACCAGGCTTTCACTCTTACTGCTTTCGTTTTGTTGTCTTTCTATGTGTGGTTCCCACTTACCACCAGGTGGCTCGTGCGTGAGTTCACTTTTAGTATCATCACGTGAAAGTTACTCTTTTCAACATAATATCATCTTAAGCTATGTATTCTACCTATAAATCATCTCTATTCTATCTACGATAGGTAAAATAACTGTAATAAACGCAATGTTTAGAGTATTATGGAAGGCAAATACGGAAAATTACTTTTCCACGACTTGCTCTAGGGCCACATAAGCCTCTCTCCTCACTCACTCGGAAGGTCTGCCTATGTTGCGTGTCAGTACCACTCCATATAATTTTTGAAATTTTTCTCTGTGGTCAAAACCGCAGAAAAAAACAAATTAACCGACACAGCTCGGTTTGCGAATTTAAAATTTTCATGCGCTGGACACATTGTTCGGACTAATACCTAATTATTAGGCTCGGAAATCGAAATACGGAATCGAAGTCTAGGTCGGTCAAGATTAAGCGGGCATCTTTATTCCGTTAGCAATTAATTACCTAAACTACGCAGCAGGTTTTATAAAAATTATGTAAAACATTAAAGCCTTACCCATTTGAAACGCTGCAATATAGCATTCATAAATATAATCCACAAAGTGCAACATGAGTAATAAAGTCGGACTACATTAGCCAATAAAGAATCGATCTATCAATAAAAGATTCACCTGCAAGTTGTGATTGCCAAATACAGAGCAACAGAAATAGCATAACATTTAGCGACATACTGTTAAATTGCTGCTTTGTCTATTGGAAGTATTCCAATCTACGTTCAGTATTGAATCAAACTCTATTGTATAATTCAGTATATCTTGAGCGAAACTGTGTAAAAAAAAGAGTACCTAAGACTGTAAATTTCACTTGTTCTTTCAATGTAAGTACGTTCTATTTAATACTAGTGACTTATTTTTGTATTGTGTAAAACAGCTGAATGCTCAGACCGTTTTTATGAAATATTTCTATGTACTTCAAACTGTCTACCGGCTCAGGAAATGCAGGCTAAATAACTACCTAAACAATTGCAAATATGAAATAATTGAATTTAAATTAAAAATAAAAAGTCATAAATTTAAACTCATGTTATCTATTCTAAATAAGGACACTTTCGAGATTAATGCGTGTGCAAACGAACAAAATTTGCTTTAACCATTAAATCTTATCTCTTGGTAGCTAATTAGGAAAACATTTAGCCTTCAGTTAGTAAACAGTAGCCAAGCAGTTTAACAATCGATTCGATAAGAGTTGTTTCATGATATCGCGTGGAAAACTGTAGTGAAATTACTTTACTTTTAATTACATAGGTATTATAAAAGGTACGTTATAAATTACAATATCATATTTAGTTTTACATTGTGTTAGAATAATTGGATAAAACTATGCTTTTTTGCAATATAAAATATTTGTTTCGTAAAAATTTCGTTAAAATTTTTTTGATTAACGTTTTTACGCTTCACTTTTTTGAGTAGATACCAAGTAACATAAATTAATTAATTATTGGACCTTCAACAAGGATACCATGTATTTTTAGTGTTTTAGTTCAAACAAGGAACTCCATAGTTTCGCCATATTTGTTCGTCCCGCTACTTGAGCTTTTCTCGAAAAATCTAGAATGCTGAAGCTTTCTAGGAATATTGTGTATTTTGTTTGAGTCAAGACAATCGTCGAATATCATTTCAGAAAATATTTTTATTCCTATATAGGTAAATGTGTAAGGGAAATTATTATATTTCTTTTTCGCGTTAGATCTTTGATGATCTTCATAATTGACTTAGATATTGTAGTTTCTTGCTTGTAATTTGTACTACGGAACACTACATTATGCATGAGACACACTTAACTACTTCTTTGTCATTTCTATTTTCCCTATCATAATATTATAATAAGTCTTACTCTATATTCAGAGCGCCTGCTGGATTTTTTTCACATTCGTTACGACATGAGTAATAAGGTAAAATAAAAAGATAATGGTTCGTAACCACGTTTGGTTCTATGGGTTTCCCTTCAAGGTATTTTTTAACTAAAAATATTACACAACGTTATAATCCTTAGCCCGATCTAAAGAGGTGTGCCTTACTAATAAGGAAAATAATATAAAATTTAACTATTTAAATTTTTAAATGTATGGGCCACGGCTAAGAGGAAAAAGAAGTATAAAACTATTTAATTATTATTTATACAAAAAGTATAATTTTATAGTTATTTTTCCACTGTATCTCCCTGTTGTATAGATGAAGCATCTCTATTTTAACATTTAGACCAAAAACAGGAAAACTTTACACAGGTAAATATCTTCTTTGTTTAGTATAGGCAATTATAGGTAGGTTATTGCTACTATTATCACATTTAATATCATACTCATTTTATTAATATTTTATTAATAATTATCATGTATTATTTTATGCAATTTCTTTTCAACTTCTTCTTTTAAGTACTACTTTTGTTTTATATAAAGTTTTCATTCCGTACGAAAGAATCCACCACACCACACCACATCGCATCATGCTGTCGAATAGTGTTGAAGTTCTTTTATTATGGTAGATACGTTTATTTAGTTGAAAAAGTACACAGGATTCGGTATGTGTAAGTTGAAACGCATTAAAACTTCCAACCGCTCACATTCCGCATCCGAAACCCGGCGCAAGGGCACGGAACGACGCGTTACGCACTACGGTATTATTTACCGCCGTGATACCCCATAATAGATATGAGTATCGCTTCACCTGTATAAAGCCTGTTTAAAAAAAATCTCATTCGACAATATGAACCCAGCACACTTTGGAATATTGTCAATAGTATTGCGTTTGCACGGGCAGTCTTAGCGTAACGAATCACGCATCAATAGCTGATCCGACCTAATTACTTGTTCGGAAAATCGTTCATATTATAATGTCTTGTCAAGGTCTTTTTTGTGCAAATTAAGTTAGATTCAGATTGCAAATTGGTACTCAATTTGAAAATAGACAATTGATTTGTATGACGAAAGATATGGTTATTATTTTTCCGATACTGTAAGTTCATGAATTGCTCGCTGGTACAAAGTAAATTGTCCAAGCCTACAAAAATAAGTAATCGATTGAAAAAAAAACTAACAAAAAAACTGTAACAACCCATTACTGCCCACTGCTGGGCTCAGATTTCCTCAGAAGAGGGATAAGACATAGTTCACCACGCTTGCCCATTGCAGATTGGGGACTTCACATACCTTCGAATCCTTTTACAATATGCAGATTTCCTCATGACGATTGAATTAAAATACATAACAACACCTAACAACGTCCAGTACTTATCATAAGTGACGTAGGTGCTAATTAGTATAGGTAGGTACCTATTAATATCTATCGCAACAAAAATACTGAAAATGACGAAAATATAAAACAGACTTAACAAAGCATTTAATAGTATACTAATAAATATTTTAACTTATGCTATTTTGTTTTTAAAAATATATTCGTTATTATTGTAGTCAAATACTTCAGCTTCACCAATAGAAACATAAATTTGAAGTCGGCTGTTATTCTTCAATATCTAAAAAAAATATTCCAAATGCAAATTTATATGTAAACTAGCTGATCCACGCAACTTCAGGTGCGTGTTTCAGCTAGCATTTAAAATAGCCTAAATGCCTACAGCAAAAATAGGCACGTAACTAATTAAGTAGATATTTTCATCATTTAATTTCACTTACAGACCTATAGGTACAATAATACGAGGGAATTAAGGCACCATAAATTAAGAATCTAGTCATCTCTTAAAATTTAAATAAACCTGGGTAGGTATCTTTTATGAAATATTTAAAATATTATTTGCACTCAATATTAGATAACTCGCACTTCTGTGTCACGAAGAAGGGAAGATTATTTTCCGTTTTTCTTAAGTTTGTCAAGGCTATCGCCAACATTAACGTAGCAATTGCAAATCTACTCAGTAAGTACCTAGTTTTATTTCTTACTTGAAAGCGCACATACAGTCATAATCTCAAACTTAAGCGTCATATTTCACTAATAAGTATATCTACTTAATTCGTCCATAATTATCGATAGCGCGCAATTGTACAGTAGCTTTTTTAAAAACAATGTCGATTGGTATTGACAATGATAGTTACAGTTTCCGCCGGCTTTAGCCACATGAAAACGTTTACAAAGCATGATTGTTTTAAACGTCGATCGTACACAAACCGAGTCAGTTGCTATTTTCCGCCTGACGCGAAATCACGGAAACTCATCATTAGTGAAATGATAGATTTCCCGCGTCCACGGTTTTTTACAACATTATCTATGGTTTTTTTTATTTGTTTTCTGTGATCGACCAAAGAAACTTTAAACGGAAATGTCGAGAATGTTACGTGTTGAAAAGTGATTACAGTTTTGTGATTAGTTTCTTCGACGTCGAATTTGATTAAGTATAATGCAAAAAGTACGTTTATGTTTATTTTATACATTTTAACTAATATACTATCGATAAATTATAATAATAAAAATTTTAGAGATGAAAACTTTTGATTATTCTCAGACAAAGTTTAATCCTTCTAATAAAATAAAAATATGATAAAAAGAAATGCACCTATTTCAATAAGTTGAATAAGCTACTAAATGGAATTCAACAAGCTAATAAAACATTTGTGAAATTTTATAATCTTAATGCGAAACATTTCATCAAAGGAGACAAACAATCTAACTCTACCGTTCCGCAAGTGAATTTCGTAGAAATGCTAAATGCATCAAGTAGCTAATATTTAGTAATAAAAGCGCACTAAATATAAAATTTTCATGACATTTTCCACCTTTACTTAAAAATGAGTCAATAAGCCAATGATATTTCACGCATATCAATATAGAGATACATAATACAGTGTTAATTAATAGTTTTTTTACAACAAACACTCATTGTGCGTTTCTAAGATTTTACGTCCGTAGTTCCTTTCAATGTTTAATTATCGTCTCCGAGTTTTCAGTACACTGGAACATTTGATAACGAGTGCAAATAAACGAGATTTAGTCGTGAATAACAGCAGTAAATGTAAGTGGTATAATAACAAATACGTATAATAACGTATAATAACGAATATACATTTAAGACACGATTTCTACGCGAGCAGACTATTAGACGCTAAGGAGGCTATCTAACTCTGGATAAAAAAGTCATCTTGTGATTCTTATTTGTTAAAATTTATACCTTAAAAGATCTGTTCAATTTTCACTAAACAATACGTACTTACATGAAGTAAAATATCAAGTTAGGTAGGTATTCTTGAAAATGATGAATAAGTTGGTCATATAATTATAAAAAATAAGTTTACTTATAGGCTTTAAACAACTTCTTATCCACGTAAAGATTTCCTAAGATAAGCAAAAAGTGACAAATAAAAAATCTGGCTTACGTTTAATTTTTAAACGCATCCGGAAATAGTGTAGTAAACGTGCTGAAAATGACACACATTAAAAGCATTGTGCTTGTAACCAACGATAATTGCCTGATACACATGAAACAGCGTCCGTTGTTTATGTGGTAGTTGAACGTAGTTAGATTTTTAATTATGCTACATGGTTAAAATTTACCTATAGCCTTTTTTATACTCCAGTGGTATATTCACTCATCTTTATATAGTGTCACTCTTGAGATCAATGCATCTTGATTTTTGATGCAATTTGTTATGGTATAAAATACTTTGAGAGACGTTGAGACGTTGATATTTTGAATTGTTCCAATTTTATTTAATTATTATCTTTGTCCTTGTGCTCTGTGGATAAGCTCCTCTATATGTAGAACGTAATTATTCTGTTAATAATTATAATTTATTATATTATAAGAAAAAAGTAGAACACCCTGAGTTTTACAAACTGATACACCTTAAATTAGTTTTAGAGTTTAGGCACCTTATCGCGTAGAAATGGGCGAACCACCATATAAATTTCAAAGAAGATGATCTGTTTTCCCAAGAAAATACGACAATGGATAACCGTGTTTTACAATATTAAGACGTAAATACAACGTAAATTATATTAGTAGGCTTTAATTTTATTTAAATACCTACTAATACATATATTATCCTCTTTATCCGCAAGTTACCTACCGATAGGTTGTTATGTAAGGATGTTAAGTATGATAAAAAGATAATTTCCTGAAACTTTTCGTTTTTGTTATTTGACCTTGTCCTACATTTAACTGAAATTGTTTGTCGTCAAGAAACGAAAAACAAATTCAAATATACGATAGTGTTAGCGTATATACCTACTTGAAACTAGCATGATTTGTAAACTAGGTAATTAGTAAATAATATCATACATAATTATTGGTTTCTTTGTAATACAACAAAATAATAAAATGAATTAAAAATAAAATAGTTAAATTACTTTGGTAAGCACTTAACTATTTTATCTACTCAAACATGAATATTTAAATTTCATGTTAGGTAGGCTGATATCATTCAACGAGTCTTCCTATTATATATGGAACATGAAAACAAACAGTTCCGTAGTCGTAGGTATCTATTACTATGTACCTACTGGCTTCTGTATTTTTATTGCAGTTTGAAACGTGTGTACCTACTTATATGTATAGTTGGGGGCAAGAATAAATGCACATCGACTTTTAGGAAATTATGCAAAAATATTTAGTTTTTTAACAACTCTATATCATAATCATAATACTATTATAAAGGCGAAAGTTTGTAAGTATGGATGTATGGATATTTGTTACTCTTTCACGTAAAAACTACTGAATGGATTTGAATGAAACTTTACCACAATATAGCTTATACATCAGAATAACACATAGGCTACAATTTTTGATAATAATCTAGACGGGACGAACCTGAAGTCCACGCGAACGAAGTCGCGGACAATAGCTAGTTATATTATATGTTCAATTGAATTACAACAATAACTGACAATGAATGCCACAAAGCAGTATGCGACAGAGAAAGCGCTCTATAAATCTGAAGCTATTAACTGCTCTCTTTTTAAAAGTCGAAGTGCATTTATTCTTGCCCCCAACTATACGTAGGTACAATTTGACCTATCTTATTTAGTCCTTAATTTACTCCTGCCTAATTTTATTTACATCTACCACTAAAGAGTCTGAACACTGACTACTAATCTTGTAGATGCCTATTAAGACTACAATTGTAAACAATATGTTGCTTGGAACAAAATAGATATGTAATAGGTTTTTAAATAGACTATAGTAGCTCTTAACAAAATTTGATATTGTACATAGAAATGCCTACATCCAGAGTACGATGAATCTAAGTTAACATAAAAAGTCAATACAACACAAAATACTGAAAAGCTCATTCATTATTTTATAAGTATTTGTGTTTATTCTTAAGTTTTCAATAATCTAATCACAATATCGGTCTTGTGCAACTGGTGTTGAGAATACAAGTAAACATTATCAATAGATAACATAAAACAAATAACGTAACAATTTTATTGCAAAAGAAATGGTAGGTATGACCATTTTCATTAGAAGTGGTTGCTATTGAGATGAATGTCAGATTTATGGTATTTTAATGTATTGTTAGAATTTAGAAAAACTAAAACAAGGAATTTATGACATATTTATTTATGTAATTTTTTGTTTACTTTAGGTACTGCTTTTTAATTCGCAATTAGGCTTACATTTTTTGTGATCAAGAGAGAAAGGCGAATTTAATTAACAGTAACTTATTTTTACATTAGAATGTTTATAAAGTGAATGACTCGGCGTATTTCGAGATAGTTCAGGGAAATCCATCTTAAAATAGACATTTCGAATGTAACAATGATTTCCTTACAATCATTTTCGTTGTAAAAACATTACGATTGAGTCACATTTTTATAAATCGAAATACATAAAATAGTTAAATGATAATGATTAACCTTCTCGGTGCTAGTATATTTTTCAGTACAAATCAGTACCAAAGTCAAAGTTAACTAATATAACTATTTACTACAGCTATTTTTGAAATCTAAATTTTTAGCTTCAATATTTACTTGTTATTCCATTAATTGTACAATTTCATTATACCGAAATTGGATCTAAAATACAAAACTACAAGAGTGGTCTACCATATGAAGAACGGTTACTGTCACTCACGAACCGAAAGAACAAATACCTATTATGATTTTATAAACATCATTTGAAGTAGGAAGTACAGTTAAAAATTGTGGAATACATGTGTTAAAGTATAATTGTGGCAAGGTGCTATTGTAGTAGGTACTGTTTCTTTGTGCAGCTTACGATAACAGTGTTTGATTGCGCTATATATGTAGTCACACTTCCTAAGAAACAGTTCAACGGCCCGTTGGTTAAATAAAGTAGTGATGAAAATAAATTTGTTCAGTCGTAGTACCTTTGAAAGTGAATTATAAGTCATGATTATCACTGACGTTAAGCAACAGTTCATTTCTGAAGAACAGTTTATCTACTCTCTGTTTTATTGTTTAGTTTATATTGACCACAGTAATCTTTCTAAATATTGTATTATTTTAGTTTTATATTGGTTCGGTTGGTTCTTATTTCATGGTTCATGATCCGAGATCTTCTAATAGTACCTAGATAGAGTTATATTCTCTCTTTAAATACTCACTAAAATTCATGTTTTTGCACTATTAACTACAATGTATACCACTAAATAATATGATTATCAATATTGATATTAATACCATAATCTAAAGGAACACCTGTGATATTTAAAATATATAAGAGCCCGTGACGTAAGATGAGATAGTACAAATTTCAAAAAAATTACGTTTACAGAATCGGACGATTCGGTTAATTTTTTTTGGGCGGGAGGAAATCACCAGACTTCCACTCGCCCCGCGAGTGGGTATGTGGGGGTTGAACCGCACTAAAACCTCCCGCCGCTCACGCTCGACGTCCGATCCCCGGCCGGGATAGAACCCGGCACGAGGCTGGTAGGGGTGACAGGACGCGTTCGCGAATGTCGCTCACGTATCGCCCCGTCATATAGTACTAAATATATCTGAAAACTTATTTTCAGGTTTCGGAGGCGAGTTTCGTGACAAGCGTCGAGGAGGCCTGTCGGGTCGACCAATGCACTCAGACTCCGCCCAGTGGGAAGACCAGACCTCGCACCTTACAAAGGTACCACACATCTGACCACATCTACGAGAGACCTGCGTACAAGAAATACAGGCACGAACACTATCAATACATGACAAAGAGTCCAAGTTATGACGGACATGCGAAGTAAGGAATTCAAGGTGTTTGCTTCTGTGACTAACTGCTAGGGCCCGGCCAAGATTTTTCATCGCCCAGGGTTAATTTTAGTGGCTTCTATGTCCCAATCTACCTATTTCAGGATTTTGGGTAACTCTAAATTCACTCCTCTACCATAGAATTAATGTAAGTACCTACCTAAAATATTCCGTTTGCTTTATCCTTAAATATGTACATGATGTAAAAAGTCGAGTTCCGTTACCCTTTGTCAATTTTTTTCTTAAATATTTTAATAGTCTTATCTGTCCTCCCATCCTTTCTCCTAGACCGGGCCCTACTGACTACAGCGTGTGTTCGATGCTTGATGTTGTAAAATGTCGTCATTCAATTCGCTTTACTAATGCAATGGACTAATTTCATAGTACATAATAATCATTTTGGTATCATAGTGTTGGTAACCTTCAAAAACTTGCTTATAATAATATTTCACTTATTTTTTTTTAAATATAATGTAAAAAATAAGTGAAAATAAATGAATACAGATTTATAATATTAGAAAGTTCGTTAATTTTGGAGTTTTTCGATGTTATAATATAAAGAGTATAGTCACAGAAATTCTATGTGACACTTCTAGTAGATCCAAAGCATGTACAGAGTGTATAATAAATTGCACCTTCTATCAAAGTGTTGAAGCCAAATCGACTTTACTACGGTTCCGTAGCCCATAAAGTAATACCTAATTGTGTTAATCTTTATTATTAGTTGTAGTTCTGAATAAAGTTATTTTCTTTCTTTCTTTCTTTCTTTCTTTTAAAGTCTGTCTTTTTTTCTTCTCCTACTGGTTTTATCTACCACATCATATCTTCTCGTTTCTGCACATTCAACCCAATATAGCGCACTTCTGGGCTTCTCTCTTCTCTCTAAAGCGGATAAAGCGTAGACCACAGCAATTGCTTTATGCGAGTCAGGATTTCACATCATTCTTCAAAGGGTTTTCAACAATTTTCCTATATGCAGGTTTCTCGATTTACGATGTTTTCCTTTGTTGTTATTGCAAATTAAGATTTAGAAGTACAGTGCAACCTTATTGAAGGAAGGTAAACCAGTCCCTTGGTCACCACGACTAGACTAGACTTCCCTACATTATATCAATATTTAATTACCTTTAAGCGTAATATAAATTTTACTACGTTGAGAATAACTACATTATTATAATGGGATAACATTAAGCGCTAAAACTTTATGGGTAATTTATAAAATAAATTACAATGACAATGAGAGCATAACTTTATGGTAAGATTCATTTTATTATCTATTGTGTCTCTTCTATAATCAATTCCGTTCTTTTTTTTTTTTTTTTTTTTTTTTTAATTTATTTATGATAATCCAACAGCGCGTTTACAAAATATTTCATTAAAGTATTAACATCAATAAAGCCAATAAGGATTACACAGTTATGCAGAGTGTATACAATTCTACTAATTGGTTTTAATTAAGTATTCTAGTAATATAAACTTATCAGTACATTACAATGTTGAGTTATTAAGGTGATTGAGTGTGTGTGTGTGTGCGTGTGTGTATGTGTGTGTGTGTGTGTGTTTGTGTCTGAGAGTGAGTGAAAGATATTATTATATACTGAATAAAGAGAAATATACTTGGAAAAATGAAATTCATTGAATGTGGTATTAAAAACAGTTCACCGAGCACTTATCTTACTATTTTTTTGGTTTTTCATTTATATTACCTGTTAAACTTCTGATTTTATTTCTTAACGAGTTCCTTGACAGGCAGAAAAGGTCTAGTTCAAAAAAATGATTATTATATGTACGTGTAGCACGACATAGTACTGAATTTTTTCCGTATTTTCGCTTTGCATAGGGGACATGTAATAACGGTGTGTGGCGTGTCCTGTAACGGGGGGCTACCAGCGATACAAACGACAGTAATTCAGTGTTGTCGATTTTACCGTTGAGTATATCATACAATAGAAGTATGTCGTATTGGTTGCGTCTGTCTTCGAGAGTACCGATGTTGAAATGTTCGCATGCATCTGAATATGATTTAAAGTTGTAATGGGACTTAAAACATAAATATTTTACGAATTTACGTTGGATAGATTCAATTTTTTTTATGTGTACAGCATAAACCGGAGACCAAATATTACATGCATATTCCAATATCGATCGAACGTACGTAAAATATAACAGTTTAATGCAGCTAATATCATCAAAACTATTACAAACCCGTTTTACAAAGCCTAGCTGACTGTATGCTTTATTAACGATTATCTCCGTGTGCTCCACCAAAGTCATCTTAGCGTCTAGTCTAACACCCAAGTCCTTTACAGAAGTTACTGTCTTGATTAGGCTATTATTGAAATTATAATTATAATAAATAATATTTGATTTTCTGGAAAATGTAATCTGCATGCACTTAGAAAAATTTACTGAAATTCGATTCTCGCAATAGTATTTGAATAGGTTATCCAAGTCAATTTGAATTTTTTTGCAGTCATTGATGTTATCTACGGCCAAGAAAATTTTTTTATCGTCTGCAAACATTAAATATTGAGAATTTTGGATACATGAGTTTATATCAAATAAGAATGCATTGTATAGGATTGGCCCGAGTATAGAGCCCTGTGGAACGCCGGAGGTAATAGTCCTAATATCACTCCTAGCACTACCTATAGCTACCGCTTGTCTTCTATTTGATATATAAGAGGTAAACCATCTATGAAGATCGCCGCGTATACCCAGTGCATGAAGTTTGTGGAGCAGAATGATGTGATCGACCCTGTCGAACGCCTTTTCAAAATCGGTATAAATTGCATCAACTTGTTTACCTTTGTCCATAGATCCAAAAACGTAGTTAGTGAATAATGTGAGATTTGTTACAGTAGAACGGCCCTTGGTAAAGCCGTGTTGTTGCAACGGGATAGAATTGTGAACTATGGTACTAATACTATTAAAAATTATTTTTTCAAAAATCTTGCCGAATGTGTTTAGGATTGAGATAGGCCGATAATTTTGAATTTGTCTCATTGAGCCGTTTTTATGGATAGGTACAATTTTAGCTTCTTTCCAGATTCTGGGAAATTCATGATAAACATTAACCGATAGCATGTATATCCTTTGCAGTGGCACAAGCAGAGATGTGGCGCATTTTTGAATAAAAATGGGTGGTATTCCGTCAGCACCAGGACCTTTCGCAATATTTACGGATTTGAGCATGTTAAGCAAATTTTCTGTTGAGATATTTATCCTCGTGATAGTGTCTATGGGCTCAGAATATGGTTTCAAGTCATAAACTAGAGAGGGTTTTTGGAAAACACTGTGAAAAAAATCACTAAAACCGTTGCAGATATCAGTTACGTTTGTTAAAATTTGGTTACCTGAATTGAATTCATTTGGATACCCAGAGCCACCACTACGTAAGGACTTTAAATAGGACCAGAGATGTTTAGGATCTTTTTTCAGCATTATTTGAATATTTTCGATGTAAGATGTATAACATTCTTTTTGTAACTTATTCTGCCTTGTTCTTAAAAGCGAGAATTCATCGTAATCTCTAGGGTTTCCAAACTTTTTCCAACGTTTATGAACTGTTAATTTATTTTTAATAATGTGTCTCAAGGACTTCGAATACCAAATGGGAAAATGATTCGATTGTAGGTTGGTCGTTTTGATGGGAATATATTCTTTAATAGCTGTGCGAATTTCATGATAAAATTTGTCTATTATTTCGTCAATGGAGGAGCCAGTCAGGATCGACTCCCAGTCTACATTATCAAGCTGTCTATTAATTTCTTCGTAATTACCCTTATGAAAATTATAATTATTATCTGTTTGAAGCTTTGAGTAAGAGACTTTAACATCTGATGCATCCAGTATCAATGACGGATGATATAGATCTTCAGGCACAAGACTATCACAGCTTCGGGAAACATCGATAGAAAAGTTGCTGTAAATCAAATCTAGGGTATTACCTGAAGTATTTTGAATATTATTATACTGGTATAAGCCGGCCATGTTACATATATTAATGAATGAAGCTGATACATTCTGCATTTCTACGGTACCCTGCTTTCTTACCAGTGGTCCCATCGGTGTCCAGTGTGTGTTAGATAGGTTGAAATCTCCTACGATAATAAAATGATCGCAGGGATACATCGATGTTATATTAATGAGATGGTCAGAAAACATCGCAACGCGTGAGCTTTGTGTATTGTCGGGTGGTATATAGACAACGCATATATGTAGATTGCGTTTGTCGGCCGCGTGCAGCGAGCGCGACGGCACAGTCACCCACAGGCATTCAACGCCGGCGCATATCCATTCTGGTCGTTCTCGCGCATCAAGGGCATGTTTCACACAAGTCATTACCCCACCACCAGTTTTTTTAGCCGACGTACTTGCATTACGATCTAATCGAAATAAGTCGTATCGTTCATCACATAACTCACCTTTGAAGAAAGTGTTGTTTAACCATGTTTCTGTGATTAGAACAATATCATAATCATGTGCAAGCATACCCTGTCTAAATTGTAGTGTTTTAGTGCGTAAGCCACGCACGTTTTGATAAAACAAACTTAATTTACAAGAGAGCAGAGTTTATCTGTAAATAGTGTACACAAGTATAGTATTCAATACTTGGCAATTTAATGCAATGATGCTCGTTAACGCAATGGAGATTGTAGTAATGGCGTAGCGATTTAACGCAGGTATACAATAAAATTATTATTTTTAAAGGCAATGATCGTTTCGTAGTGTAAACTAAGCTAATAATATGATTGTTATAGTTTGGTATGTTATACGGTTTTACTATTAACGTGAACGTCGTGTGTGATTCTTGTAATGAATGATAGAAGTGTGCATCAGTGCGCGGGAAGAGTAGTATTATTACAGACAAATATTTCTTAGGATGTATTTGTAGTGAATGAATTCGTAATATTATGATTATTTGTAAGTGTGGTGAATTATATAATATTTGTAAGTGAGGTGATTTGTGTGCGTGCTTTGTTAATGAAGATGAGTTGAGAGATATAATTTTTTGTAAGTGTGATGAATGATGTGATATTTGTGAGTGTAGTGATTTGTGTGTGTGTTTTGTAAGTGAGTTTAATTTGAAAAATGACAACTTTAAACAATTCTTTCTAAGTCTTTGTCTGAGTTTATCGTAATGGCCGGCGACTGCTCGTTTTTTCTTAAAAAAAATATTACAATTTCTCACCCATACGAACTTATAAGATTTTGTTTTCGCCCGTAATTTAACTGCGTTAAGTAGTTGTTTAGAATGCGGAGTTAAATGTTCGTTGACGAAAATTCTCTTTTCATCTCCGGCCAGTCCCAGGTTCCTGGTGTTGATGCCCTTGGTTTTTTTGAGTCCTGAGATGATTTGGTCCTTGAGTAGTCGAGATTGGAGTTTGACAACGATAACCTTTGGTCGACCGTCTTGCTTTTGCATTGGTTGTACTCTGTGTGCTGATTCCACTTGTGTAGGTTGCAGTTGAACACCGGCGTGTTTGGCTATTTTCAAAGCTATATCAATTGGTGATTCGGAAGGAGTCTCTGGTAGACCCACAATTTCCAGATTGGCCATTCTTGCCCATTGTTGTTGCTTATTCAACAGAATCTGTAAGTCAGCCATCTTTTCCGAATCTTGATGAACTTTAATTTGCAGCGATTCAAAATCTTTTTTCAGCTTTTCATGTTCGTTGACAATTTGGTTATGAGATTCCGCGAGGTTATTATATTTTGCGTTAGTGATTTTTTTTTTTTTTTTTTTTTTTTTTTTTTTTTCAGTTGGAGGAAATCACCGGATCCCCGCCCGCCCCGCGGGCGGGGTATGTGGGAGTTGAACCTCACTAAAACCTCCAACCGCTCACACTCAGCGTCCGAACCCCGGCTGAGGCCAGAACCCAGCACGGGGTTTGGAGGGACGGCGCGACGCGTTACGCCATCGGCATGCTTTCCCGTCGCTCCGTCCCCGGACGCCGAACCGGTAGCCGCCGGCGAATACGGCCACCGGCTCTCTCGGTCGGCGGGCTTTCCGAAGCCCGCCAAGATGGGACCGCGTGTCACCCTCCCGCGGAATACCCCGCTGGGTCAGAACCAGCGTGGGTCGGGGAGTACGCGGTCTACCATCCCCCGGATGCTCTTACGCTAAGGGCGTGCTGAGCGAGACACGGCACCTTCTTGGGTCCCCGCTCGCACTCGCATGCGTTGGGGACCCGAAACTCTTAGGGGGCCAGAATCCGGGCGAGATCCCGGTCCCGGCCCCCTGCTCGACGGCGGCGGGTTGGCAAGTTGAGAGCGGCGTAAAGCCTCTCTCTCGCAGCCCCCGCCACCTGCTTCTGCGAGATGGTGGACTCGCAGAAGTCGAGCATCGCCTTCCAGGACTCGTCGCTCTCGAGCATCGACGCCGCGACGCCCGGGAGCGACAAGTCCGGACCTATTTGTTGGACCAGGACACAGCGCTGCCTCTCCCATGCGGGGCAGCGCGCGAGCGTATGCTCCGGCGTGTCCTGGTCACATCCCACGCAATGGTGGCACCTCGCCGTCGGCTCGGCCTTGATCCGGTGCAGATACCGACCGAAACATCCGTGCCCGGTCAGCATCTGCACCATCCAAAAGGTGAGGCGTCCTGCGCCACGACCCACCCAATCATCTAGGATCGGGCGGATCGCCTCGACGGTCCGTAGACCCCAGGTGGGGTTAGCGAGACGTCGCTTCCACGCTTCTACTACGGACCGCCGAGATTGGACCTTCCTGTCGCGAACCGCTTCCCGCAGGAGACGTATCACGCCCCGGGTTGCGTTAGTGATAGCCATCTCCTTCCGAAATTCGGTGAGAAATGATTCCTTAATCTCTGATATCATTGCGTCTTTTAGGGTATTAAGTTTCACCTGTAACATTTCTTCAATTTGCAATATGAGTGTACCTTCATCACTTGCTTTTTTCGTGTCTTCTGCTGTTGCGCTCGTTTTAGGCATACTGCGGACTGGCGTATTAGAATTATCGCCTCCTTTACGCTGGCTCATTGTGCAAGCTGGACATTTCCACTGCGATCGGGAAGCGCTCGCCGTATCACCAATGAAGTTGATGCACTCAGAGTGGTATAGTAGGCAGCACTGAGTACACTGTATGCACTTCGCCCGTTTTTGGCTGCTGGTTATTGGACCTTTGCAAGCCTCACAAGTACCTGCCATCGCTGCGAATGATATTGTAGCACAACAGATTTCTATTGTAGACAGAAGTAAATAGTTCCGATGTAGATAGTTGTTTAACGATTGCAAATAGCAAAAAAAAAAATCGAAGAGCACGAAAAAACACGACCGTCTCAGTAGAAGCGCGGGTAATTTGACACAATTGACTTAGAAATTTAACCTAATTGTTGTAATATACATACCTAACTACCTAACTAGATTGGAAATAGATATACCCATACTTAATATGGACTATGGACATTACTACAGTGAGTTTTTTGCCGAGCTAAAATGTTGTGTTTTCGTTATTTGTAACATCTAAAAATGGTTTTATTTATGTAAGTATATGTGAATATAAACTTTTAATTTTAAATAAATTAGACCTACTTACGCATAAGTTAAGTTTATTTTATACAATAATATTACCAAGTTGCATAATTACAATGATTTTGAAACTGATCGGAATTGACTTAATTTTGTTGCTAAACATGGATTACAAAACCACACAGAGTAAAAAATATACAAGCGTTTAACGCTACTTTTGTTTTATAAAAAGATGTAAAAGATCGTAATATTTAAGGTAAAAAAAACAGTGCGCATCTAATACGTGTTATATAACTAGCGGTAGTAAACAATTTTCTTGAACTGTCATTACAATAACAAAAAATACACAACCAAAAATAGAAGTACACAAGTATTAACTCATTTTTAAGTTTTCTTCCAGCGAACCAAAGTTTTGTTTGTCGTTACCAAGAGACCAAAGTTAACAGACCATAAATTACTTAGTTGAAGTTAGTTTTTTAAAGTATCAGCTAGTAAAGAAAAACCTCTATTTATTTACACATGCATAAACAGTTTACTAATTTTGAAAACAAAAGCATGTACAAATGCTTAACTGATATTAACTTGTTTTCTAGCAAACACAACTTTGAAACAACAGTCTTTAACACAAACACATTAAAAGTTAAGCAGGTTCTTACTTATGATTGTTCCTAAATATTAAATTCTTTGTCTGTAGATTTAAAGTAAGTGTGACGGACAGCCCAACGATCTCCCTGACCCCTCCCCACAGCTTGGAGTACGTCTGTCCTCGCGGAGGTACCACCCCGAACGGTAGTTGTACCCCGAACGGGATCTCGAATAAATCCGCAGCCACGGTGCTGCTCAGCCCTAGCTATCTACAGAACCCTTGCCAATGTAACCAGTCTATAAAGGTACGTGTTTCTTAGCGTCAATATTCTCAAAGTACTGATCTTGTAAATAAATTCACTACTAGTGGGTATATGGCTCAATTTTAAAAATGCGGAAATAGGTTTTGGGATTACAGTAGAGCTTACCTAATTCAGATACTCACACTTACTGCAAAAAATATGATATGATATTATAATGATGATATTGAATGATATTATACAGGGTGATTTCCTAGTGAGCGTACATATTGAAGGTCATGGTAGCTGATGGTTATATACGACCAGTAAAAATATTATTACCAAAGAATAATATTATGGCTTAATGCCTTAGTAATCGCAACTTAAAAATATCTAAAATTCTTACAAAATGATGGTTTTTCGACACCTGATGGGTGGCGGAGGTGTGGGGTGCGCGAGATCACTAGAGATCATTAGTCAACACTCTTAAAGCCGAAATTGTTTATGTTTGAGGTAGTTTTGTCGAATTTAGATTTAAAAAAAAAATTGTAATTTTACCTATTTTTTGAAATATTTATTTTTAATATTTAAGAACAGAGTACTCATCACCCTCCTGCAATATGTACCCTCTCTAAAAAATCACCCTGTATAAGTGATTTATATAAGTGTGCATTATTAGTGTACTCTTGTTAGTGATTCTGAAATAAATAAATAATTTGCTTGAATGAGAGAAGAGAGTTTGTTTATTTGCTTTAGAGAAACAGTCAAAACCACACTTTTTTGAATTACCAACTAGTACATTTTTCTATAATCAAAACCACGTATATTTTTACAGAGCATAAGTGAAGTGGCATTAGCGATGCCCGTGGCTAATTGGAACGAGCTCCCGGCTGATACCATCGGATCCGAGGGTCTATCATGGCGAAGACTGCACATGTCCAGAGCCAAACTCAAAGCAACCGCGACCACGTCTGAACTATTATCAGGTACCTATGTAAAAATATCTTACAAAGGCGGGAGGCGATTAAAGATACCAATGGAAAGAGTAAAATAGGAAAAAGTTTTCTTGATTCTGGCTTTCACATTACATTATTATTTTGTAAGCCTCTTGCTCGAGCAATAATTCGTCCTTTTTATCAGAGGGCCATAGAACTATTCACGTTTCTCCTAGCTCAGAATCTTTTGTACCTAAATCGAAAATTATATTTGTATTTCCTGTTAATTGTTGAATCATGTTACTGATTTTTTCATTTCATCGGAAGAACTTTTGAAGTATCTATTAAGTGATGACTAACCGCATGGTTATTAAAATTTCAAGCCATTACTCGGGATTCCCAAGTTATCGTTTTATTTTTTACATTTCCTGAGTTAATAAGAATGGGCGTTATTTATTATCCACTAATCACATCATATTGAGACACAGATTTGTAATTCTTAAGTAGTAAACACATTAAAATAATAATTAGTTAACAACAATAATTCTGTCTATCGTCTCTTTTCTGAAATACGAGTATGTACTAATATTTTTCCAGTTTCCTCATGGACGGTCGATTAACTTTGGAAGCTTTATATCTAATAGTTTCTGAGCCGATGATTTTAACTGATAGGTATTTATAATCTTATAAAACCCAGATAGACAGTTTAATTGTTTCAAAGGTTAAAGACAATCAATAAAACTACTTACATTATTTCAACTTTTAGCCACTTATGCGGAACCTTTAAAACTACGAGTACCTCGTTTGAATTCTATCGCTACAAAAACGACATAAGTGCATTTATATAGATATGAATCACACAAAAAGTATCAAATTTACATAAATTTACGTTTTTTACAGAAGCAAGTATGAAATAAGTGATTTGCTTTTTGAAGGTTAACGCTCTGTGAACCTCATGTAATTTGGTGTTTCACATGGCAGCCTTTTGAAGGCATTATTTTTTTTCTTATTATCGCAACGTAATATTTATAAATGTATAACAACAAACATGATGATATTGCTTATATTATGAGATAAATGAACTCTTGGTGATGAAATTAGGTACGCTTTGATTACCCCTACTTGGAAAATACTTCGAACAGTTTAGTTATCACAATAATAAAATTAACTTACCAAATCATCTTCTGTACCTAAAATAATTAAGTTACATTTTCCTTAATGATAATTGATGACAATTTTGCTTTACAGGTTTCGCTATGGTCGCAATGGTGGAACTACAAATCAACGAACCGACGAACGTCCCCGAATGGTTGTTCGTAATGTTCGCGGTCTGCACGACGGTGCTCGTCGCCGTTCACATATTCGCGTTAATGATCTCCACTTATCTACTTCCCAATATCGACGCAGTAAGCAAAATGGAAACGCCTGGCGGTCCAACGAGAGCCCTAAGGGATTCACCTCATGAAAGAATGAGGGGTTTCATAGAATTAGCTTGGGCTTTTAGTACTGTATTAGGTAAGATTTATTCGAAAATGATTGTATTTTGTCTCACATAAACAACAATTAAATAATACTAGACAAACAACTTAATTTTATTACTTTGTAAATTAATTATATTCTGACTCTATAAAGAACAATGCAATGACATTTAATTCAATAATAGTGTGAAAATTGAACTGTTTATTTTCAGGTTTATTTTTGTTTCTGGTTGAGATTGCGATACTCTGTTGGGTGAAATTTTGGGATTATTCGTTCGCTGCTGCCACGGCGGCCACTGTCATTGTTATACCAGGTAATCATTTTTTTAAAAGCTTTTATTTAAGTTGCACTAGATATACCTAACTATGTAAGTTTGAGAGGGATCTTGCGAGTTGAATTTGTCCAACTTCCCGATTGAACTGAATCGCCTATCGATGCAATAATATAGGTACAATAGAGCTGAATAAGTAGTTGTAGTAACTACTGTATTAAACAAGATAGACCCGTCGTGTTTGAGCTACTTGGCTAACACTTTACTGGACATGATATCCAGGATCTTTAAACCTTGTATTTAAAAGCTTTTTTTTACTTTTAATCCTAATAATCCTAGAAAAACCATAGTTAAATATGGAATGTTATTAATTATTGATCTTATTGTTTTAATTTCAGTATTAATAGTGTTCGTTGCGTTCGCGATACACTTCTACCATTCGCTCGTAGTCCAGAAGTGTGAGACCACCGTTAAGGACATCGAACAGCTGGAGAGTATGAAACGTGATCTCGACACCGCTACAGTTAAAGTTAACATGTACAATTAGGGTTGCCACTTATACTATACAGGGTGTCCCAAAACTATGTGACAGGAAGTAAGAACTAGTTTTAGTTTGACAAACACAGTAAATGGTAGAAAATAAGGTACTTAAAATCTTGAATCACGCTTTTCATCTTGTTTAAGACGCTACGTGTGTTAGCAAATATTATTATTAATTAACTGTTCTTTACAGTACAGTATTATATAACATCAGAAACGAAATGTTTCCTATATCTATTTAAGGTACTTCCCCTTCGTTGGCACATAGTTTCGGGATACCCTGTATTATATACAGGGTGGATCAGTAACTTTGTCCCAGCTGAAGTGGGGTGAATGACCTGTTGAAATAAACTTTAGAACCACTTTTATTTTACGAAATGGATAAAAAAAAATCATCATAGTATGGTCCGCAATGATAGTCGTACATTTTTCATACAATATCAGAAAAATAAGTTTAACCGATCCAAAAAATAAAAATGGTGCTAAGTACAACTTACAACAGGTTACTTTTCAACAGGTCATTCACCCCACTTCGGCTGGGATAATGTTACAGAACCACCCTGTATTTAGGCAATGGTACTATTTATTTCAAACGAATGTTATATTGTAAATTAGTGTTGTGTTTAGGTAAAATAACGGAATCTTTATTAGTAATTTATCCGTCTATAATTACCCTTTATACCCAATAGGTATAGCTTCTAATGAAAATATTATAATATTTTGATTGTGTTAAAATACTTATGGACTGAAAAAGTAAGTTCTACAATAAAAAAATCCAATTTTACCTTTTACAACGAAAAAGAAACGACGCAATGTATCAAATATATGATATTAAGAATCGAATTCTAGCGAAATTCTATTTAAAATAATTATTGTACTAAAAGTATTACCCAAATTTTATAACATTATTTAAAAAAATACGAGAGTACGTCTTGATATTTTAGTTTAATTTATTTTTAAAATATTTGTTCGATTTAGCATCAAAAATCATCATAAGATCATAAGTTTATTTTTTTTTTTATTGCGATGTATAATTTATTTAGCAAAATGCAAAAAAAAAAATATTTTCGTCTAAATTATTTTACTGAATGTTGTTTATGTACGTTTTATAAATTATTTCTTCTTAATGACTTGATGAATTCTGTGACGTAACAAATATAATTTGTTATGAGATAATATGATATTGATTTTTGAGTATTATTTGTTAAAAAATAAGTAGAAATAATTGAAGGTAGTAATCTTTACTAAGGGCTTCCTATTTGGTGCAATAGGAAAACTCTTTAGAAATTAATCCTACCAGTAATTTGTATTGTATGGTAGAATAGGTAAAGTGAACTGTGTTTATTTAAAATAAATTCGTCAACCAGTACAAAGTTCATTTCCTAAATGCAATTAATAGATGAACTATAAGCTCCTTGTCTTGGAAAAATAATAAATTAACATGTGAATAATCTAAGACATTGATATCAATATGATCTACGATAGTTTGTTTTTTAACCTACTCTTCATTTAGCTTCAAGTATTCTAGATATCAGTCGGATTTTTAAGATGAAACCCTGTGTTTTAGTAAAGCTAAAAGTATTTAGAATGCTCATAAGACTGTAATTTAATGTAAATTAATGTCTAGATAATATTCGAAAATTTTCAAAGCTACAAACTAGTAACGGTTTGATGTTTTTATTATAATGAAATGAGAATCAAATAAATGTGTAAATAGGTATTTACGCTGTTTTATTTTAGCTTAGGTAGAATTTGAATAAAATGAAAAAAATAAATTGGTTCATAAAGGTTATCAATAGAAGCCCTAAGACCTTTCCTTTCCTATATAATAACTAGCTGACTCGCGCAACTTCGTCTGCGCCGAAAAAAAAATTAGGGGTGGAGTACCCCTAACATTTAGGGGATGAAAAATAGATGTTGGCCGATTCTCATAGGTACCGGATAAGCACAAAAAATTTCATCAAAATCGGTCGAGCCGTTTCGGAGGAGTTCAAGTTCGAACACCGTGACACGACAATTTTATATATTAGATATAATCTTTACTTGCTATGAAATTTATGAATCTTATATACATTAATTTTATTTTTAGTTTATTAGGCAAGAATATTACCAAACGGCATATTGATAGTCATCGTTTCTCAAAATATATTGATATGAAGTATCTTCAAAAGTTAAATTGAATTTGGGCAAATGACATAATTCACAACGACTCTTTCATGGGAAGCAAGAAAATGAAAGATTTTGTTTATTAAAATTATTTTATTTCTTTGAACATTACAAACCCAAACATTACATACCTACCATTCTCATCTTACATTACTTACTGCCATACAATTCTACTTCTAAACACATGATACATAATATACTTAATTAGATTATTTAACCTACATTATTACTATTTAGGTACAAATTATAAACATTTAGTATTAAATCAATATTGAAAATTATTAAACATTTAGTTATTTCGAAAAATTTAAATTTCTTTAGAATTAATCAGGACATTGTGAAACAAAATTTGTTAAATTATTTTTTTAAAGATTTTAATATTGAAACTTTTATGTTACTTTTTTTGAGTTTAGTAAGATAAAGTATTGTAAAAATGGCCAAATATTGAAATTTATCTATTTATTTGAACAAATTGTTCGAAATATAATGTAGCGGAGAGCATTAACATGAAATGTAAAAATAAGACACCCTTTTTTTTATTACTGCTACAAATGAGATGAAGGATTGTTTTTAAATTTTGATTATGACTGTACTGTGGTAATATTACTGCTAACATTATGCTGAAATGAATTGTAATTAATTTGAACACGCAACATTATTGCATATCTCAAATTATAAAATATACTCACTCAAAGGTTTGAGACAAAATTATAAATGATGTTCTGAAATGAACAAAGTTGACTTAAAGTTCTATCTGGATAACGTCACATCTCCACATCAGTTATGCTGTTTTCATCTTGAGTGAGAAGAACACCCTTCCTTTGTTTTGACTCACTTGGATTGCGTTTTTCTTCCTCTTTGATTTTCTCAAGTATAATATCTTCTTTTGGTTTCCATACCACTAAGGACATTGTGGGTTTCTCGAGTCTGAAACAATTAGTATATAACTCACAAACAATTTTTAAATATGATTATCATAATACAACATGTTTAGTTACCTAATACAAGTATGGAATGGTTAGGAAACAAAATTTAAAAAGACAAGAGTATCTAAAACTTTCAGAACATTTTTTAAAAAGTGAAATGTGAAAAAATTGTTCACAAAACAGTGAAAGTGGTTTGTTCCAGTTGTAAGGTTGATTGATTTAACTAATTTTCTAGACTAGTTCCAATCAACAAGTTCTATTACTTTCTAAATTAGAAATGTTGGACAAAAAATGAATTTTTATACAAAAACTGAATCAATGACTAACTAGAACTGCTTGTAGATGGTCACCATTGAATCCATTAAGGATAGTAATTAGAAATAGAATAAAGGTAATTGTGTTTATCTAAGAGTTTATTTGCTATGCAATAACTTTTTAATTCAGAAGAGTGTTTTTATATTTGGGAAAATGGATCAGAGTGGCTTCATTAAAAATTCAATGAAATGATATCGTGAAAATTTTACATAAAAAACTTCTTACCTTTCCATAAGTGACGGTGGTAACAACGGTTCAGTCTTAATGTTCTTGACTTCATCTGACAATACAATTGTGTGTCCTTTCAGCCTCTCGATGGCGGGTATGGTGGCAGTTGACGTAGAAGGCACAGGATTGTCCATTCCTACGTCCATCATATCTTCCGAAGCCAGTGAGTGAGATGTATATTCTTTTGAGATGTGAAGTCCATTCAGATGAGCTGCCATTTTTTCTTCGGTAATCAATTGTTTTGTGGGACTGTGGAAATACATTTTGGAATGTTTTTATTTTGTATTTAATTATTAAATATTTTGTTGATGAGACTGGTTGTATATATTTTCTGAATTAACAAAAGAAAATACAAAAGATTAGTGTCATAGTAATATAAATCTTTTGTAGATTTATCATTTCTAATGGTAAATTGTTAAAACTCAATTCTGTAATTTCAAATAGTTATGTGCACATAATTATTGTGCAACAATACATTTATCCATGATGGAAAAGAAACAACTGTAATGGAAATTAACTACAAAGAAATCAATTGAGTACTGATATTCATAATTTGATACAAAGTTGTTACAAAGTTAGCAAGCATTGCAGTGTACATCTACAGATTTTAAACACAAAAAAGACAGGTAAAACTGGTACTTACATTGGTGGTTCCACATCCAGACTTTTTCTTTTGCAATGAGGCACAGGTGTTATTTTTGGTTGTAAATTCTGATGTTGCCCAGTAAATTGTACGAGCTGCGGTGGAGAAGTTAATCCCCAAGGGATGCCTTGCACGTTCCATGGTGATCCTGATGGGGCTGGCATGTAATGGGGCTCCGGTGTTGGACGACCGAAGGGTAGAGGTGACGACAATGCCTGTTGGGCTATCATCTGTTTGGCGAGCTCATCAGACTGATTGTACTGATAAGCCTGGAATCCGTAGATATCCATTTTTATGAGTAGCTTTAGCAACAGAATATGCTCCGATTCAAGAAATTTCTCTTTTCGCAAATTATTGAAAACAATAACAATTTACAGCGATTGACAATTTGACATTTGAGTTTTTGGATTTTTGACACTGCATTTGTTCGTGTTCGTGGTTCGTGAGGGTTCGTGAAAATTCTTGAATTTTCGGTTAGTGATGTCCATCATAGTTTCGTACGTCAAAATACTAGATACGTACAAGTATAGTTTGGGGCAAGAATAAATGCACTTCGACTTTTAGAAAGAGAGTAGTTCATAGCTTCGGATTTATAGAGCGCTTTCTCTGTCAAACACAGCAATTTGGCAATCATTGTCAGAAGTTGTTCTAATTCAATTTAACATATAATATAATAAAGAGTTGTTAAAACTCTAAATATTGTTGCATAATTTCCTAAAAGTCGAAGTGCATTTATTCTTGCCCCAAACTGATGTTAAATTATATGTTCAGTTAAATGTTCAAATAAAAATGGATCATTAGAAATTGTAGTAATGACTTGATAAAGTTTGAATGGGATTTATTGTCACTTGCAAACTTTCGTATAACAAGTTTAATTTGATTTCCTAATATTTAATTACTCAAATACTCATTTATTAAGTGCAATGCATGGAAGTGTAATGTGAAGTGAAGAACTTACGCAGGGTTGCAGCAAGTTTGTAGCTTAATTAATACATATCGATAGTCTAGTAAAAATATTGAACTAGTCATTGTAGTATTTACTACTTCTTATCCATTGAAATAAAATTAAAATTCGATCATTTCGAAAATCACGTCTAAAATTGAGACGAACAGAACCCCCAGAAACCGCTAAAAGCGTTCCATCAAATCTAGCGTTAAGAGCCAAGTTGGTACCACTGTGCGTTATTTTAAATTGATTTAAAAATACAACGCATGTTACGATTTGTTACCTGACATGCTGGCAGATTTGTTGGAAGAATTCCATATTCAGACGTGTGAATGCTTCACAATTTCGGAATCTATGGACATTCGAATTTGACGTTTGATAGCCGTTAAACTTTGACACATTTATTTGTCACGAAAATTGCTAAACCTTGGGAGGTGAAGCGGTCTTGTTTCTAAAATTAAATAATTGTTTACGACATATCTGCGGCGTTCACCATTATTCTGTTTAACCATTTACCTTTTATTTCCTAGAATGATTTAATCAGCAGTTAAAAGGTCTGTTACCCTATAGTTTTGCTAATGTTTTGGTAGTTGAAAACATTGGAAATGGGTCTCGACTTTGACGTGTTCGAGTTCTGCAAAAAATTGCGACAGAACCGGCCTCCACCTTACCAATGCCCGCTCGAGAAGTGCGACAAAGTATACAAGAGCCTATGTGGGTTGCAGTACCATCTAGTGAACTATGATCATGATAATCCTACGCCTACTACACCTACAGTTGCGAATAATCGTAAGAAGGGCAGGATCAGGGCAGCCGCTCCTACTGGGGATATAGCACTGCAAAGCCCCCCGAAGGAGGCTCTAACATTTGCGGAGGCACAGAAAGTGGTTCAGTTTGAAATTGATGGAAAAATTAGTAGAATTCCTATAGATCAACCATTGTCAATAATGTCGTTGGAAGAGTGGGAGAAAAAGAATGCTGAACTTGAAAAGCCGTTGCCGATTGTTGAGCCCCCGCCTGAGCCTCACGTTAAATTACCTGAGGCTAGTTTCAAGGTATAATAACAAGTTTGGTTAAAGTGTTATAAAATTTTAATTATCATGGATTAAACTGAAATTGATGTATGTTGGTAGATAATAGTATTTTAGTATCTTAATTTCGTTAATGTTTATATTCCTCTAAATAATTATGTTATAGTTGTCCAGAAAATAATAAATGTAGCCTCTATATTATTTTCTGTTATCATTTGAAATTAACCCATATTACAAACTGTAAATTAAAATATAAATAAAAATCAAACCTTATAAATGATAGTAAAATGTTACAGAAAGTGTTTTCAAACACAAAAAAGTCATAACTTAATTTTAAACTTTTCACATAAAACAAAATATTTACAGTTAATAGAAGATTATAATGAAAGAGTGAGTGATGCACCTCCTAGACCAAATGCCTACATCCGATTCATTGAGAAGTCGGCAGAAGAGCTGGATGGTGAGGTTGAATATGACGTAGATGAGGAGGACACCGCTTGGCTGGGTATTATCAACAAGCAACGGCTAAAGCAAGGTCTGCCGCAAGTGTCCGTTGATACGTTGGAGCTGCTAATGGATAGATTAGAAAAGGAATCTTATTTTCAGGTATTAATGAAAAGTTGACTTTATTTTCCATTTCGTTACTTGGACAGTTTGTCATACAGAAGAAAATTAAAAACACTTGCTGTCAGTTATTGTATACCAGCATGGTTACAAAATTTACGAAGAGCTTAAAAATATCCTGCAACTAATTATTTAAAAACTTTTAATTAATGTTCCCCATTAATTACATATTTTGAGCATGATCATTTATTGAACTATAAGAAATATTCTTTATTACGTCAGGCATCACAAACTGGCCAGCAGCCAGCTGCAACGGTAGATGAGGATGCTGTCTGCTGCATCTGTATGGACGGTGAATGCCAGAACACTAATGTTATCTTGTTCTGTGACATGTGTAATCTTGCAGTACATCAGGACTGTTATGGAGTAAGTAGATAAAAATTTATGAAAATTATTGCAACACAATTAGTGGTAAAATGTATAAAGATTGAATAAAGGTAATTGTGTCCTATTAATTTTGAGATCTTCCAAAGTTGCTCTGTAATTGTTCTTGAATTGAAAGAATTTGGTGCATTACATCAATGGTATATTTTCAGGTCCCATACATACCTGAAGGGCAGTGGCTATGTAGAAGATGTTTGCAGTCACCATCGCGACTTGTCAACTGTGTGCTCTGTCCTAATACTGGAGGTTAGTTTTATAACTACTAAACCAAAAGATTACAGACAACAGCATTTTTTTAATATGGAAATATATTTGCAGGTGCATTCAAACAAACGGACCAAGGAACTTGGGCTCATGTTGTGTGTGCACTCTGGATACCGGAAGTTCGTTTTGCTAACACAGTTTTCTTGGAGCCTATAGGTTAGTATAAAAGATGCTGTAACTTCTACTATAGCTGATCATAATTATGCCAAAAAATAAATTTGTTTCCTGCAGTGCAAGACATATGAAAGGATAAGGTGATAAAATTTTTAGTTTTTAAATTTATGTATCATATTTACAGATTCAATAGAAATGATCCCAGCAGCTCGTTGGAAACTACAGTGTATGGTTTGCAAGCAGAGAGGTGTAGGAGCTTGCATTCAATGTCATAAAAGCAACTGTTATTCAGCTTTTCATGTAACCTGTGCCCAACAAGCTGGGTGAGTGAATACAAGACAGTTTTGTTCTGTTAATAGTAATTTTGCATTACAAAAACTATAACATTAGTTCATAGAAAAAGGTAGTCTGCAGTTAGGCTATATTTAACATTTTTAAATGGACAAAATAATACTAAGACTGATGATATTACTAATACAGACTATACATGAAAATGGAAGCAGCCGGCTCTGGGCGGGACCCGAGTCAGCCCGTACAAGTGGCCAAGATGGCGTATTGCGACGCACACACGCCCGCACACGTCCTACAAGAACGACGCGCTAGAGATTCCGATAACGATTCCAAATGCAACGACCTTAATGCTGTCAGGCAGAAGGGAAGGGATAAAATTAAACAGGTGATATATTAGACAAGTTAATGGCCAACTAATAAGTGATAGATTTGCAAAGTTTCAGACTTAGTTTATTTAAACATTAATCTTACAATTCATGTAAAAAAAAACAATGGTAATTTAATACAAACAGTATCTATCTGCAGGCTCGTCGCGTCTTAGCTCTAAAACGCACCTGGGCCCCAGTGGTCCTAGTACCCACTCTGCCCGCAGAACGAGTGGCAGACGTTGCCCAGTTGGCCCAAGGACCACCCGCGGCCCGGGCACAGCTTATGAAACGACTGCTCGCGTATTGGACCCTCAAACGACACAGTAGGAACGGTGTACCATTGTTGAGGCGACTGCAAAGCTTGACTACTAGTCATGGTGTGTAAAAAAAGCTTATTTATATAATACCAAATTTTCTATCTTAAACACTGGCATATAAGGCGACATTAATAAAAATCCGTTTTTAGGTAGTAGAGGTATACAAGATGCGGCCGTCAATGTTAGAGAGTTATGCAATCAACTCAAGTACTGGCAGAGAATACGACAAGATTTGGAACGGGCAAGGTATATTTTATTATAATTTGAAACAATCTTTATTTAAGAAAGTCTAGTGTTTATAAAGTTTTGTGTGTAACACAATGAGTTTTCTACTTTGGCTTCTTAAAGGCAGATTTCAAAGATGCAAAAAAAATGGTATTTTATACATCGTTTCAGATTACTATGCGAGTTGGTCCGCAAACGCGAGCGTCTAAAGGCGGAGTACACCCGCGTCTGGGAGCGCTGCTTTCTGCACTCGCTGCGACCGGAGCGAGCAGTTTTACACAAATTACTGCGGCTATTAAGACAGAAAGACACGAGCGATATATTCACAGAACCTGTCGATTTGCAAGAGGTAAGCTATAAACACATATACATACATCAACAGTGGAAGGCATTGATAATCAAATGATTAGATGATAATTTTTTATTTAGAACAAAAGAAAATATATTTAGGTAAATTGAGATGTTTTCTGTTTTACCCTTATATTTCTAACAATGAACGAATGACTTTATTTGGTAAAATGGGACAGCTCAGTAAAATTCTATTGGTCTTAATATGTAACATTCTTGAATCTCATTTAAAATTTTAAAAAACATATATTTTAAAGGTACCAGACTACAGTACGATAGTAAAACATCCCATGGACTTAAGTACAATGGAGAAGAAACTAGATCGCGGAGCTTACAGCAATATTGATGACATCGAAGATGACTTTAAACTAATGATCGACAACTGCCTCGCTTACAACAACAAAGATACTGTGTTTTACAAGTAAGATTTACAATTATTTAGCGTATCACTGTTTAAATTAGTATAGTTTCAACGTGTATTCTTCCATTACATTTTCCGTTTTGTCGAAAACCAAATACTAATAGGGTCATTCCATGTCAAATCGACAAATAGTTGGACGCGACCCCCACCGATTCGGATGATTTTTGGTGGAGAGTTTTGTCTCATTATAAAATGAAGTTCTGCCAAAGGAAAAAAAAAATAAATATTTTTCCTAAGAGATATTCAATATCAAAAATTTCATTGTTTTTCCGATTTTATGAGTTTAGTTGTTTAATATTTCAGAGACTACTGAGTATTAAAAAAAAAACTCTGGTATATTTTTAGAGGATACTTAGAGGTATGAGAAAAAAAATTTTTTGAAAAAAAATTTTAAAACTGATCAAAATTAAAAAAATTTGAAGTTTTCAAAATCGTGAAAAGTACCCATCGCGGGAAAATTTTGGCCTGAAATTTTTTTATATTATACTTATAACATATCTAAAGATATTCTGAAATTTTTAGAGGGGTGTTATTTTTCGTTTCATAGATATGAATTTTTGAATTTTGAAAAAAAAAAATTTTTGCTATTTTTATAATTTTTTTTTATTAAATATCATTATTCTACTACATGATTACTAAAATTTGAGGTCTAAAATATTTTTTTTATGTTAATGGGATGTGAAAACAAAAATATTTCAAAATATATTATAGATTCAACTTTAAATCAAAACTTAAATAATGTTAAAAGTGTCACACTCTGCCGCCTAAAAAACACTGATGTTTATGATATCATCGATGAATCACCAATGAAAACCAGGTAGGAAAATCAGAATTTCGCGTTTTTTTACTTGATGGCAATTAATCTTTTATTTTAAAATTGATATCATTTCTTTCTTTCAAGATTGAGAAAAAGGTGAAAAGGTGAAAAGGTTTCGTCGTACGAAATAAACTGCAGCAAACTCTGAAAGGACAAGAGGAATTACAGTCTTAAAATTGAAATACTTCCTTTATGCTTTTAATCCTTTCATTGATCACGGAAGCCTTAAATGTTAAATAGTATTCTAAATAAACAGATAATTACATACAAAATTGAAATATTTTTGTTTTCACATCCTATTAACATAAAAAAAATATTTTAGACCTCAAATTTTAGTAATCATGTAGTAGAATAATGATATTTAACAAAAAAAATTATAAAAATAGAAAAATTTTTTTTTATTCAAAATTCAAAAATTCATATCTATGAAACGAAAAAAAACACCCCTCTGAAAATTTCAGAATATCTTTAGATATGTTTTAAGTATAATATAAAAAAATTTCAGGCCAAAATTTTCCCGCGATGGGTACTTTTCACGATTTTGAAAACTTCAAAATTTTTTAATTTTGATCAGTTTTAAAATTTTTATTCAAAAAATTTTTTTTCTCATACCTCTAAGTATCCTCTGAAAATATACCAGAGTTTTTTTTTTAATACTCAGTAGTCTCTGAAATATTAAACAACTAAACTCATAAAATCGGAAAAACAATGAAATTTTTGATATTGAATATCTCTTAGGAAAAATTTTTTAATTTTTTTTCCTTTGGCAGAACTTCATTTTATAATGAGACAAAACTCTCCACCAACAATCATCCGAATCGGTGGGGGTCGCGTCCAACTATTTGTCGATTTGACATGGAATGACCCAATACGAAATAATCATTATTTTGCAATTCTCTAGCAATATGGTACTAGGTGACCCGCGCAACTTCGTCTGCGTTACAAAGGGGTTCAAAAATTGTAGCCTATGTGTTATTCTGATGTATAAGCTATATTGTGGTAAAGTTTCATTCAAATCCATTCAGTAGTTTTTACGTGAAAGAGTAACAAACATACATCCATACATACAATCTTTCGCCTTTATAATATTATTATGATCTATAGAGGTGCACCATGTGAAGTGGGTTTGAAATGAAAAAAAGATACTGTACCGACTGTTTTCAAGCCTCATTTGAATAAGGACAAGTTCTAAAAGTGAGGCCTATGTCTTAGTCTTTAACATAATAATTTATCGTAGTATTGCAGCTGAAATCTTTTACGTAACTGTAACAACCTATTACTGTCCACTGCTGGGCTCAGGTCTCCTTCGAAGAGGGGTTAGGTATAGTCCACCACGCTTGAGGAATCTTCTATGATGCATATATTTTCAGAGCGGGAGTAAAAATGCGCGAACAATGTGTCCCAGTGTTCCGTCAAGCGAGGAGGGACGTAGCAGCGGCCGGACTGAGACATCTCGTCGCGAGGTCCCGTGCACCTAGTACTGACAGCGATCGGACATTAGGTACGATTATGTGAAGTAAATACATTACCAAAATATGGTAAATGCTCAATGTTTGTCATGATCAGAGGTCAGTATTGCCACGTTTTTTACCAGTATAAAGTTTTTTGTTTATTTACACACTTTAAAATTTATGCATTGCAGCACTGTTGCCCATTGCTTACTAAGCAGAATTTTCCTAAAACTTATTTTGACGTGACAATGTCTTTTAAATTGGTTTGCCGGGTAACACTTCAAGAAACTGCGTTACGCTCCGCTTACGTTATGCGCTCACAATGAGAGCGAGTGAGAGGCACGCGTGCCTTTCACTTTTTATGTCTCTCTCGCTCTTAGGCGGGCTAACCATGCCCGAGTCGTTGTCACGTAAAACTTTCGCCCGTATACCGACTTTACAGGCAACCAATTTTTTTAATCGTGACATTCTTTGAGTAATAGTAACCGTTATGAATAAGAAATTAATATAGCTGTTATACTGTGAATCAATTATTTTTTATTTCAACAGAAAATTAGTTTGTACTTTTCGTTTATAGATACGAGAAGTGAACGCGGTGTATCAGTGGCGCGCAGTGACTCTGATGACAATAATACTGTAAGTAAAAAGAATAAATATTGTTGATTGTAAGCTGTTTTTACAACAGTTCAATTTTATTTAATAACATCATCTTCCCATCTTATTTTCTCATTTCCCACTTATTTATTATATTATTTTGTATGTATTTTATAACACAGAATATTGGTATATTAGAAATGACAGGGTTTTCTTTCGGTATGCTTTACAACAAATGCGAAACTTTAATTTTCAACTTTAACATCTATTGTAATTTGGAGATTTATTAATTATTTCAAACGCTTTAAAATATTAAGGTTTCTCACTCATTTTCGCTGGCACTTTAGTATACCTTTCTGAACGATGATTGACGATGAGACAACGAACTGAAACGTGACATATATATTTGTTGTTAGCGCGACACATCACCGTCGGCCCGTTCTGTTCGTTCGACGAGCAAGGTGAACAGGAACTGGTGGCGGGGGCGGGGGGCGGCGCGAGGGGGTCGCGGGCGGCGCGGGGGACGCAGCAGGCGGGGCCGGGGACGGGCCGCGCTCGCACACACACCGAACATACAAGATAACGGTACGTACGATTGCGGTATTTCAGATGTTATTACTTATATGAACAATTATTTATGATTGTAAAATTTCACCTATTGATTGCACTGTGGCAACCAATAATAGCACGCGAGATCTTGAATCGCGGTTACAATATTTGCAAAAATCTTCGCATCTATACAACATCTGAAATCTACTACAGTGGGCTTCGGCCTGACCGGGCATATACTACCTCGCCTGGTCGGAGATCTCTCCCTTTGACCCAATATCATCTATACCCACAGCACTACTAGAGTTTGTCTAGCCAATTTTGGTAAGTTCTCAGTTCAATGGTTAATGCACCAACTAAACACTACCAAAAATTGTTGCCAGTTTTTGGTGTCATTTGCTCGACGACCTACGTTTGGTGTAACGTAAAAAATTACTCAGTGTGCAAAACATGGAATCTCTGTCTTTTGAAATTATAAAGTTTGTTATTTGACTCACAGAGACAGCGACATCCGGTTCCGAAACACCGATACCGCCGCGGAAAAGTGTCGAACGAACACAAAAACTGGCTACGCCTGAAAAATCACCTACAAAAGTCAACGACAATACTCCACGTAAGTTTTAATATCATCATTTTAGTTAACGCAAGACGTTGTCTATATCATAGCGAAAGTAGCATATAACTCGATTCATACCAACTTCCCTTCCATAGACAAAATTAGCCATTTCAATTAGTTGAAATATAGTTTCATTAATATGTAAATTTGTTCTATTATTGTTTCAGTGTCTCTAGGACTAATGGGTGGTCTACGAAAACCTACTTTACTAGTGACACCGTCTTCAGTCAGTACTCCTCCAAAGAGCTTCGGATCTGATGGTAATTTTACCTTTGAGTTTATCTTATAATGGTATTAATTGATGGTTTATTTTTTTTATTGTATTTCATCATTTTTTTGACGTGACAACGTCTTATAGATTGGTTTGCCGGGTGACACTTCACTTCACTGCGTTACGCTCCGCTCACGTTATGCGCTCACAATGAGAGCGCGTGAGAGGCACGCGTGCCTTTCACTTTTTATGTCTGTCTCTCTCGCTCTTAGGCGGGCTAACC
Organism: Trilocha varians; assembly: GCA_030269945.2. Classification (NCBI taxonomy): domain Eukaryota; kingdom Metazoa; phylum Arthropoda; class Insecta; order Lepidoptera; family Bombycidae; genus Trilocha; species Trilocha varians. The sequence goes on along the minus strand of AP028268.1, from coordinate 6,846,081 downwards.
ATGCCCGAGTCGTTGTCACAGGCAACCAATTTTTTAAATACATATGTGTTATTTGTTGAACATTATGATTAGTCCTTCTTTAAAGAAGTCGTAATAGTCTTGAAATTAAGATTGTAGGTTTAAGAAAAGTCCTGTAACAGTAGGCGATAGATAACAGCCCCTCATTGCCCTGGCATTGCAGAGGTTCATGAGCGACGGTGACCGCTTACCATCAAGTGGGCTGTAGGCTCGTTTATCTATCACGCAATAAAAAAAAGGCTTTTTATATGTAGAATTCTATTAGAATATTAACCTCTTCAGCCAGTAAAATAAAAAACTAATCTTAACTATTTTGTTTAGCTTCATTGCCTACTCTATCGGCAAGCCTGGGTCGGTCTGGTATCGATCCATCGCCAAAGAAGAAAGGTAGAGGACGACCCAGGAAACAGGATAAAGAAAAATCTGTTTCATCACCAGATCTGTTTAGGTATGTTATTATGAACTTGTTGATTTCGGTAGACGTTCTTATGTCTGATAATCGCGCCGTCGATCGTGTTCAAATGTAGTCTATACAGGGTGATTTCCTAGTGAGGGTACATATTGAAAGTCATGGTAGCTGATGGTTATATACGACCAGTAAAATTTTTTTTACCAAAGAATATGGCTTAATGGCTTAGTAATCGCAACTTAAAAATATCTAAAATTCTTGCAAAATGAGGGTTTTTCGATAGCTGATGGGTGTGGCGGAGGTGTGGGGTGCGCGAGGTCATTAGTCAACACTCTTTAAGCCGAAATTGTTTATGTTTGAGGTAGTTTTGTCGAAATTAGATTAAAAAAATACATATATATTTTGTAATTTTACCTATTTTTTGTAATATTCCGTATTAGAACAGAGTACTCATCACCCTCCTGCAATATGTACCCTCTCAAATCACCCTGTATAGCTTTGTTAAAATCTGATTAAGAGTTTTTGGAAAAACAACAATCTTTCATACTCAAGAAGTAGCACGATTATAGTATTTGTAGAATCGTACTCTTCGCAGATTCGAGTTAATATTTTGCATCATTTTTTAAAAGTCTAGAGGTTAACAAGAAGGTTACATTTCTATTATTTAGCGATACTTCAAAAAGCAATGCTATTAGTTTACAATGTTAAGTACTTGTTACTATTGCGAAATATTTAAAAAGAACAATTTGTTGGCTAGGTCAACCCTGCCCGGTGCAGACGGTAAAGCAACACCTGTCCCGGCCTCCTTCTTACAGTACAGAGGTAATACAGGAGAACTTGGCTCTGACAGCGATTTAGCACTCTCCAGGTAATTGACTTCTTAAAATTGTTCTGAGTATTCTGTTATACATGTTATTTGAAACTAGATGTTTAAGTAAAATTTTTATTTTATTTTTTTCTTTTCTTTCTTTTGGCGCTACTCTCAACTTTGACGAAGGACTCTGCCAGTGTCAGGTAGTGGGGGTATCAACGTTTTGAAAATGTTTGCAAAAATTACATGTTAAAATTCTTAATATAGCTTTACAGTTTTTATCGTAGCCCAGTAACAGATAATATCACAGTCTTATGTTATTGTTAATTATAAAGTGGTTAAGGACATTCACAACTTTTCTAGTAGGGAAGGTTAGCAAATAATTTATGTTAAGAGGAAACAGGAAAATTTTACTTGTTTCAATTAAAATTTGATTTTATAAAATTAACTTTAAAATTCATTTATTCCTTGGTTATTAAATCGGCAGACCACAAACTCGATTTTCAAAGTTTTATGGTTTGCCATTATCTTGTTCATCTATTACTGATGATTTAGTTATTTATAGATTTTCTAATAAAAAATGGCATGCTGTTATGTTTGTTGTTTTTTGTACAGATCATCTAGCAGCAGTTCAGCGTGGTCTCAGTCTTGTTCGTCGTGTACACATTACGACGATGAAAATGTGTCTGATCACTCCTGTTCAATCAGCTCTACTGATGGGTAATTGTATTTTATTATTATTACCGACTTTGTATAGTTTGCACTGTATCTGTGTTGTGTCGTTATTGTATAAAATTTACATACAGGAACTAAATTAAAAAAAAAACATTACCCACACAATTCCTAAACGGGTTCTTACCACGATTTAAATTAAATGAACCATGATCACTGGAAGACTGAGTAAGAACCTGTTTAGTAAATGTGTGATGTAGATAACCGCGAGTGTTTAAAGATATTTATTTAAAAAAAACATTGTTTTTTTTAAGCAATTTGTTCCACGTTCGTACTTCATCTAAATACCTCTTATTTGTGCGAATGGGATATTTGAAATTGTAAATTATTTTCAGTTCAAGTTATAACGAGACGATGGATTCTAACATAGAAGCGAGTAGCGGTCCTGAACGTAGACGCACGCGTCGAGCCGCGCACACTGACGCATCCGATAACGAACCACTCACACCTGTTAAGGTATAATACCACAAATTTATAACTTCAGTTCTTAAGTCAGTAGTAAAAATAAAACAAAAAAAAACTTGAGAGGTATCAAGGGACACCCGGATGGAACGAAGTCCCTTTCGATTAATTAGTGAGGGAATTGTAATAAAATTAAATTTTTTTAAGTTATAATAATTATTATTGTTTTATTATTAAATTTGTATCACAGCGCCATCTAGCATTAATCATATAAAACAAAATAAGGAATTGTTTTAAAAGATTTTAATCACAGCGCCATCTAGTGATAATCATCTAAAACAAAAAAAGTGGCATGCCAACTTTTTCATAAGAATTTCCGTCTAGCCCCCTTTCGATAACGCGCGATTCGAACTGTAGTTTATAATAATAAGGATGAAACGACTCGTAACTTTAAATTACACTGTAAAAAATCATTATAAAGACATTTACATTTATAAATTTTGGATCGTGCGTTTTCATTACTTAGTTTAAATACATAATAAACAAATAAATGCTATTTCTATTAGGGACGCGGCACTCGGTCTTCTACTTCGAAAACTCCACTAAAGAATACTCAGTCAGAGTTACAGCTGGAACCTTTACAACTAGTCTGGGCCAAATGCAGGTTTGTACAATATTTAGTATTACAAAAATGCATTGGTTTCATTTAAATATATTAATTCCTTTGTAATTTTAAGGACCTCTTGATGTTATAACTAGGTGACCCTCGCAACTTCGTCTGCGTCACAGAGGGATACAACATAGCCTATATACAATATAGCCTTCCTCGATAAATGGAATTTCCAACAGTGAAAGAATTTTTGAAATCGGACCAATAGTTCCTGAGATTAGCGCGTTCAAACAAACAAACTCTGCAGCTTTATAATATTAGTATAGATTTAAAGTATCTTCAAAACTAAAAAAAATTGTCGCAAAAAATCCAATTAATAAAATTCGATGATGTTATCAAAGATTATTTTTTACACAGAGGCTACCCCTGGTACCCAGCGCTCATCATCGATCCAAAAATGCCAAAAGGTTTCATCTACAACGGCGTACCATTACCCGTGCCACCGCAAGACGTTTTAAATTTGAAAAAGAATCATTCTCACGAACCAGTACTATATTTAGTACTATTCTTCGACGTTAAAAGGACTTGGCAATGGCTGCCTCCGATCAAACTAGAGCCTTTAGGAGTAGATAAGACTGTTGATCAGGCGAAGTTGGTGGAATCAAGGAAACCTACTGATCGGAAGGCGGTAAAGAAAGCTTATGGTGACGCCATGCAGTTCAGAAAACAAGTCGATGGTGAAGATAAATGACAAAGGTAAAGATCATGCCTATTTACCTAGAATCTTAACTAATATGTGTTGTTTACAACATTTTCACTTTTTAGAGGATCTTTTAAAACCTTTCTGTATTCTATTATGCATTGTAGAAATACGCTATAGAAAAAAAGCACTATAAGTTATTGTGTTATTCAGGTTTAAATATAGGTCACGTCGACCTCCAAGAAAGAGAACATTCAGTTTCGGCAGCTTTTCGACGATGCAGATTCGAACTCCAGATGGTAGCAGCGATTCATCTGATTAATGGTATAATACATCCTAAATTAAATTATACACAGATTATCTTATACCAAAAAAACTTGGAATTTATATTGTGTATTTTTACTGATAAAGTTTTAAGATCATTCTACGTGTATGACATTAATGTGTGTGACAAGGTGTGACGTCATAACTTACGAAACAATGAAATCTCTGCATTTAATGAGTACCTCCATATTTGTTTTTTTTTTTCTAACATGAAGCAAAGGAAAATAAATAGTTTTTAGATGTTGAATAAGTAGAAGGAAATTATGCATAATATAAGAATAATAATGTAAATAGTTTGTTTTAAGATATGTATCATTGTTTTGAGATATTAAGTAAAATACAATAATTTTAGTTCAAGTATACTGCAACAGTTAAATAAACAATTAGCAACATGATTGAGGCTAATAGTTACAGCCATTACAGGAATATTAAAAAAATCAACATAATGTAAAAAAAAAGGACCTATGTATTAAAAAGTTTACCAGTGTGCTGAAATTTCAACTTATTTATTTATGTTAGAAACATAAAATTTTATTTGATACTGCATTAAATTTGACCCATACGAATAATGTAATTAGATCTGGTAAAAAACATCACATCTTATAATAAAAGATAATTATGGCAATTTTAAGATATAATTTATTTTATTTAAAAATACATATAGGAATTGAGAATTTTAAGTTAATTTCGTGTCAGAATTAAAGATAAAGAAATTAACAATTATTGTTTTGACTTTATCATGTAACACAGTTTGGTTGACTACAAAAAACATGGTTGAGTAAAAAATGGTTAGATATTAGCAATGTTACCTAGATTTATAATCATAAATTCAAACCACCTATTCCGTAAGATCTAAATAAATAAAAGAAAATGTAATAAAAGTAATTAAAAACTTGATAGATGTGTTTTTACAAATAGCCCCATGCCACGTAAAAAAACAAAAAAATTGTAATCGTGAACATTGGTTTGATTTTAATCATAAACAGTGTAAAACATTTTAACATGCTTTGATCTGAAAAAAATGCTGAAATAAGTAAATAAGGTTGTTCTTGTTGTAAAATTTAAAATTTTAATCTTAATTCTGTTGATTCAACCAAAAGCTAAATACTTAGTATCTGTATTGTGTGTGTTAAAGATTAGTGTGTAAGATTTAAACTTTGTTATAGACACTTGTGTTGTTTTATTTTTGCAATAAACAAACAAATAATATAACAGCATTTTATTTGAAACAATAATTAAACTACTTAGTATTTAAAATCAAATTGTATTTCAGCTATATTATAATTTGTTGGGTTCCTTATTCATTCGTAGTGTTTATCCCATGGGTAAAGAGGTCCTGGTGTCGGCCTTACATTAGCGGCTTCCTTTGGAGCTCTATAACAAAATTCAACAGTTCATTATGATTATCCATACTATTATAAAAGAACTTTTTTTTTTTTTTTTTTATTGCCATGTAGGCAGACGAAGAAGAGAACTACTGAATTCAAAATTATAAAGTTCAGTGAGATAAGAAAGTGATACTTCATTTAAAGAATAATATTCTTCTTCAAAAAAGGTTCACCGTAACGTGAGTTGTTATAACAGTTTTTACATTTATTTTCTTTCATAGGTCACTAGACCATTAATGCATTCCATCAAAGGTGTAAGACTAAACTTTGGATTGATTATTAACTCCTATACCATAAATGTTTTAAAATTTTACCCCTTGTCTGAGCTAGCTGAAAGTAGCTTCTTTGAAACATCTATAGGAGGAGCTACTTCACGACGGGCATCTCTTGTGTAGTAATAGTTGTGAGCATGTCTGAAAGAAACAAAATTATTGTTTGAAGTTGGAAAAAAATATAATGTAAACAAACAACTAATGATTGTGAACATACTTGTGTGAAGGTCCATCGGGAATAGCTGGAGGTGGCTGAGTCCTAGCCGCAACCAAGGGCTCAAAACGAAGAGCATTTGTGTGCTTCCTCTAAAATCCAGACAATATTTATAAACTTATAGGTTACATAATTTTATAAATTTGTATATACCTGTACTAACCCCAAGAAGGAAATTTCTGACAGCTTGTAGTGCAGGCGAGATATCCCGCAGTGGAACACCTTTAGTCATTTTTATTTATTGACTTTTTTTTGATATCGAAATGAAATTGGAAATGAGAATCAGAATAACATCTGATAATGACAAGCGAGAAAACGTCAACTGTCAAATTAGTTTTATGTCAGTAATTATTTTGACAGTGTTTTTTTTTGTTATGGTATGGCAATAATATTATTTCATAATCCTAATAAAAAATAATAACCAATTTAACGCCAAAGGAAAGTTTTAGTTGCATATTTGTGACCTAAATTATTACCGAAGTTATACACTATGAAGAACAGAGCATTGACTAGCAACATCACGTGAATTCACATTTCTTCACTCTCGCTTCCTACGTCTCACTCCCGCTTCTGTCGTGCATTAATCATAGTTTCATAAATATTTTTGGCTACTTTGATCAAAATTTACCAAGTGAAAATACAGTGTAAATATAATTTTCTTCTATAAAGGATAAAATTTTAATTGATCTAACGATTATCATGTTTCAATAACTAACACCTTTTGCTAGTCATCCAGTTATATTGTCAGTAGAATGTTTTTCTTTTTATTAAAACGCCATTTTTATCACATTTATACATAAACGATCTCTTCGCATTTTTTTTTTTTTTAGTTGTAGGTAAATCACCGGATCCCCGCCCGCCCCGTAGGCGGGGTATGTGGGAGTTGAACCGCACTAAAACCTCCAACCACTCACACTCAGCGTCCGAACCCCGGCTGAGGCCAGAACCCAGCACGGGGTTATGAGGGACGACGCGACGCGTTACGCCATCGGTACTCTTTCCCGTCGCGTCGCCCCCAGACGCCGAACCGGCGGCCGCCGGCGATACGGCCACTCTTCGCATCATAGGTAGTTTTTTGTAATCACTTTTATTTTTTGCAAATTATTATCATGCAGGTAAATTATTTTCTATAATATTATTGTAACCACTCTCAGAAATCGCGGGATTAGGATTTTTCAGGCAACTAAAACAAATAATTACAAAAACAATAATTTTATTCAACCATAATGTCCAAAAAAGAAATACAATATTTGGCTCCGTTAAAACCGTTTTTGGTCAGTTTTAAAATCAGTCATAAAAATTGAGATTATTCACAAATAATTCACTTAAATACTAATATATTTACAAAATAATCAGAAATGTACAATATTAACAATGAATATAAATCTAATATTCGATTGTAATGCATTTCGTCTTCAGATATTCGTTGAGAGCTTCTTGGCCTGTAAAAATAAAAAAAATAGTTAAAATATGCAATTAAATCAATTAATAGTATTAATAGTTATGCCTTTAAATATCCAAAATATAAAATCTTTTTAACTACTCCCAAAAATATGTCTAAATTAAGTTTTCTCAGCATACTCTTTCTAGCGAGAGCAAAAGGTATTTAACAAAAGTATATGTAACTTCTAGTTGCACTAGAACAATTGTAAGCGCTATGAAGTTTGGTCCTTACTCAGATAGACAAAAAAACCAGTCCAATCACCGAGATCACAGAAGTAACAACTTAAATTCAGAATGTAATAAAAACATACCGATCTAAATGAAACGGTAACTATTTACAAATAGAGTGTAAAATTGTATAACAAATAACATACCCAAATCTTTTCCAAAACCGGACTGTTTGAATCCTCCAAAAGGCGCCGCGACGTCCGTCTTATTGTAAGTGTTAACGAACACGGTGCCCGCGTCTATTTTCTCAGCAAACTGAAGAGCGCGGGATACATCGCGGGTGAACACGCCGCTAGCTAAACCGTACTCGGTGTCGTTCGCGCGACGGATGACGTCGTCGAGGTTTCTGGAAAGAAGTATTGCGTTAAATTTGTTATTTGTTTCGGATTATATTTATGTGAATTACTAAGATTTATTAAATAAAAAAAACACAAAAAATTGTACTTTGAAAAGTTCTATTGTGGTTTCTTGTGTTTCGTATTTTGTATCTTATTATATTACAATATTATTATATTATAGTGCATATTGCATATAGAGAGAGCTATGAGAATAAAAACTAAGTTATTTTTTTTAATTGCTTTGTAGGCAGACGAGGTAAAGGTCCATCTGATCATGCTCATGAACCTCTGCATAGTCTAGTGCAAACTGTCAGTTTGATTTTTACCAAAAATAGATACCGCCGGCAATAAAAAAAACACATACACAAATTACCCTTAACGCAGTGAATTAATTTTAATTTTTAAGTTTAACTAGTAACTGTTTTTTGTTCCTGATTAAAAAAAAAAAATTAAGCCAAGTAATTTTCTCAAAATGTATTGCCACTTACTTGGTGCTAAATTTGCTTATAATCATGATGGGTCCGAACGATTCTTCTTTAGCAATGAACATGTCATCCGTGACGTCAGTAAATATGGTCGGTTGGAAGAAATATCCTTGTCTGTCTACCCTCTTGCCGCCGTATATCAATTTAGCGCCTTCTTTGATACCTTGCTCGCAGTACTGTGGAATAATATTTTGAATGACTATTTTTTTCTTAGTTATAATATTAGAAATAAGTCAGAGTGGAAAAGCTCAAAAAAACACTGGCTGCTTCTGATTAGCATTTTATTTTGAACAATCTGCAATTCTTAATGGGATTCAATACTTTATGCTTGTTTGTAAAAAAAATGATATTCAATTATAAATTACTTTAAAATACCTTAGTACATCATCTTTTTTTATTGCCATGTAGGCAAGTAACTACTTTGAAGACAAGAATTACAATTTATCAACTCAAAAATATATTTCCTAAAGAAATTCTACAAAACACAACTAATTACCTCAATTAGTTTATCCATATGCGCCTTATGGTTCTGCGGTCCGTGCGCCGTGCCGCGGTGCAGCGGGTCGCCGATACTGATCTTCTTAGTTTCTTCGACGACGCGACGAACAAACTCATCGTGTATGGATTCTTCCACGAACAGACGTCCCGCCGCTATGCAGTTCTCGCCTTTGTTGAAGAAAACTGCTGCCATGCCCTGTGAAACATTTAAAGATTATAGGTTTTATATGGGTACAAAGTTTTAGAAGTGAATAATAACATGGATAAAAAAACTAAAAAAAAACTTGATAGGTGTCAAGGGATACCCGGATTGAACGAAGTTGCTTTCGATTAAAAGTAGGGGGTATTCGAATTATTCGAAATTCGACGAATATTCGAAACTTTTCGAAATTCGACTACGACGACTACGACTATTTTGTAGATATCTAGCCCATTTAAGATATTATTTACTAAATACAAATTCTTGTCCTATTTCCGATGCATCGTCGTAGTCAAATTCGATACTATTCGAAATTCAACGAATATTCGAAATTTTTCGAATTATTCGAAATTTTTCGAATATTCGTGGAACTTCGAATAATTCGAAGATTCGAATTATTCGATTCGAATTTCGAATCGAACGATATTCGCACACCCCTAATTAAAAGATATCTTATACAGGGTGTTAAAATCCGATGAAACAATACTTTAACAGCAAATAGTATACTTAATGTAGAAGCCATCCACCAAGTCTGAGTTTTCTAGGCATAATATATCATAAGTTATAACTAATCAAAACTACGTGTTAATTAGTGCGTGATCAACCCTACCGTACTGACGTACACTAACAGCTAAAGACTTAAGCCGGCAAGTCACCTCCTGTATCATAGAACATTGTAATAATACACGGGACAAAAATCACAGTCTAAACAGGATACATGCGCTTGTGTTCGTGAAAATAGATATAGCACGCTGAATGTAGGTCAGAATAGGGTTGTCAAAAATAATAATTTTTCAACTTTGTATGGGAAAATAAAGTGATCATCTCTGTTTCAAAAGTATGTGTATATGATTTGAAATGTGATATAGATTAAGCCCTCAAAGTATTGTTTCACCGGGCACCAACACCCTGTATATTTTTTTTCCTTTTTTTTTACGCGCGATAAGTTAAGTGTTTTAAAAGATTTTGATCACAGCGCCATCTAGCGATAATCATCTAAAACAAATAAGGAACGTGTTTAAAAAAAATGATCACAGCGCCATCTAGCGATAATCATCTAAAACAAAAAAGTGTGACAACTTTTCGTAAGATTTTTTTCCGTCTAGCCCCCTTTCACAACGCGCGATAAGGAACTTCGTTCCAATATATTATATTCAAGATCTTAGGGTACTTTTTTGAAATGTGTACTGTGAACTATATTTTTTAATACTTGCATCACAGCATAATATTGTTGCTTCGTTGAGGATACAGTTTTTACTTACATTTCTGACGGCTTTGTCGAGATCACAGTCTTCAAAGATAACAAGAGGTGACTTCCCTCCTAACTCCAATGATACCTTCTTCATGTTAGAAGCAGCGCATGACTTCATTATAGTTTGACCTGTGATTGGATAATACAAATATGTATTTCTTATATTTAATAACTTCTAAAGTTGCTATTTGAAACATGGCTGAACTTTTTGAGTCTTTTTTCTGTGTTTGTAATAGATATTTTAATTTTCTTACCAAATTTAGGTTATATAACACTAAACTTTGCTCTATTAAGTAGGTAATCTAAACTACGACCCGTTTATTAGTTACCGATATTAATAGACTACCTAAAAACACGAAATTGTATCGGCAACATTATGAAATACATTAGACAGTCAATGTAAGTAACAAAGCCTACTACAATATTTTCAATCTATCAAATAAAACTATTCATATTATTATAAAATTACAAAAAAAAATTGCCCATAACGTTTTAACCCACCCCTACACAAAGGGGCGGCGCGGGTAAGAGTTTCGTTGTGCGTAACGCGTCGTCCCGTATAACCCGTGCTGAGTTCTGGCCGGGGTTCGGACGTTGAGTGTGAGGTTTTAGTGCGGTTCAAATACCATAGACATCAGTGTATCAAGTTACCTATAGGAGTGCTTCCAGTGAACCCTAGTTTCCTGACGAGCGGATGGTCTGCGAGCGCCTGTCCGCACGCCGCGCCGCTCCCCGGGAGGATGTTGACGACGCCGGGAGGGATGCCGGCCCTCACACATAACTCCGCGAACTTCAGCGCTGTTAGTGGACATACCTGGAACATTATGGCGTTGTTAAATATATGCTGAAGTAAGATTAGATTTGTAAGGGTTTTAAGTAAAAATTTAAACATAGGAAAACTATATCACAAAATAGAGACTTCATCATTTTAATTTTAGTCTGTATATTTTGTGGAAAGCTAGATAGTAAACTTGTACTTTCAAAAACAAGAGAATTACTAACGATTACGATTCCCCTCAGTTCCCAATCCTGTTACCATCATCACATATCCCAAGTAGAGTCAGCATTATACTCCTTTATTTAAGATCGATCCTTCCCTCTCCCGCCAGTCTAATCTCCAATCTCACACGGCACGGTTGCCATTTATTTTTCGTAATAAATCTTTTTTAAAAAGTCATTTCATTGATTTCGTATAACAAATTGGTGGCAGCGTAAAGGGATCAGAAAAGATCCTCGGTATCCTCCATTCTTATTCTTCTACTCAAGACGTTATTCAAGTGAAACAAAAGTGTTCAAGAAGTGTTTAAGAAAAACCTAGTTTAAAGGTTCAAAGTGAAACAAAAGGAAAAAACCAAGTGTAAAGTTGTTTAAAAACCCACGTAACTTGGGTTCCTAATTCTGAAGTGTAGAAAAAACATCAAAATTAATACAAAAATTTATTCGCGTCCTCACTGACGCAAACCTGAAAAACCAAGACACAACGAAGGCGCTATTACGCCTTTCTCCGAGACCAAGCAGCTCATCATATCGAGGTTAAGCAGCCGAAGACCACGGCGTCATGCTCCTGAAACTCATCGTATGTTGGTGTTTAACTTTGCAGTAAGTGAAACAAGTGCTATCCCGAATCAAGACATTTACAAAATATACATAACATACTTTGTTTGTTTAAAAATAGTTATCAAATAATTAACAATTTAAGTAAATTTGTAAAAAGATTAAAACCACAAAGTAAATTCTTTAAATCATTCAAGTTATAATCAAGTTGAATAGTCTCGTCATTCATCCGGTGCTTATCTCACTTAGACATAACAATATATCGAGTTACTTAGTTGTCCACTCGTTACACCGTAACGTAACTTAACTTTTAAAACAGTTACTCTAAAACATAACAACCATGTCAAAAAAGGAAACTCAAACAAAACCTGAAAAAGGAGAAGTTGTACAAATAGGGACCTTGTTCAAATTTATAAAACCCTTTGATGGATCACGCGAAAAACTAACATCCTTCTTAACAAATTGTGAAAACGCAATCGAACTCGCTTCAGAGTCACAAAAATCCATACTGCTTAAGTTTATTCTTTCCCAACTCGAAGGAAAAGCCGAAATCGCATGCTCCATTAAAGACTTCGAATCATGGGAACAGTTAAATGATTTCCTCAAAACACAATTTGGAGAACGAAAACATTACACACACCTCCTAACCGACTTACAGGAATGTCGCCAACAAGCCTCTGAATCTGTTACACAATTCGCATTACGCCTAGAAACATGCCTCTCGAAATTATTGACAGAAATCACCTTATCCAATAAAAATAATAGCGAGCTAGAAGGTCGTCTAGCCGCAATGGAGGATCTAGCCCTCCATACATTCCTAATCGGGTTGAAACCGAACATTTCAAACACAGTTCGGTGTAAAAACCCTCCAAACCTTAACGAAGCTGTAAACACCGCAGTCTCCGAAGAAAAAATTTTGCAATTCATGAACAGGAGACCAACTTCCTTACAAGAGCCAAGCTCTCCGAGACCTAGAACATTCTATAAAACCGAAAACAAAATTCCTGACTTTAGACCGAACTTCGGATATCAAAGTAGGCCGCGTGCATTTCCAACATTCTGTCGCTATTGTAAGACTAATGGCCACATCATTGAAAATTGTCGCAAAAGGGAGTTTAATGAATCTAAACGGTACAATTATTCACACAACAGGCAAACCGAGAACCGCGTCAATTTTGTAGAAGAAGGTCAAGACACGGTCGACAATACTAATGAACACGACCCGTCATCTTTAAACTAAATCGAGGCCCGCAATCGTGTCGGTCGGGCCGCCCCATCCAAAAACCCGACACAAAATTATTTTTAAATCAAAACGAAAAAATAAAAACTTCTAAATCAAATCATTTGTTTCTTAAAAATCAAGCGACACCCGCTACATGGTCACGTCGCAATTCTGAAACTTTAAACAGGCAAAAATCGCCTGAAATTTACAATTGTACTACAAAGGTTTCTAGTAAATACTTACCTTACATAAAGATATTAACATCCGTTTCTTCGAAACCCTTATCATTATTAATCGACACTGGTGCGTCCATCAGTATCATATTGAAATCGTCATTAGAATGTTTTCATTCATTAGAAATCACAAGAGAAATTGTTAAATTTAAAGGAATCGACTCGACAGGTACAAAATCGACCATCGGGCATATTCCAATCAAATTCGACGCTCTAAAATATAATTTCCACATAGTAGACGGAGTAGACCTACCTTATGATGGTATAATCGGTAATGACATTTTTAATACAATGAACGGGAATATTGACTACCCGAAACAAGAATTAATATTAAATAAAATTTCTTTTAAGTTACAATTCAATGTGCCTACATGCGTAATTCCCCCAAGATCTGAGACAATAATCGAGTGCACCGTATTAAACCCTGAAATTCACGAAGGTCTCGTTCTAGATCAACGCCCAATCGAAAACTTACTTATCGCTAACTCAATCGTCAAAGTCAAAGAAAATTCGAGAATCAATATATCCGTCGTAAACACATCAGAACTACCCTTGTCTTTCAGCTCCGATTTAAAATTAAAGTTAACACCATTCGATGATCTAAATAAAATAGAAGACATATATAACATTAATTCTATCAATACCGATAATGGTGACAACCAGAATGCATACCTTAGAACAAAAAGAGTACTCGAACAAATTCGCACAACTCACTTAAACCGGGAAGAAAAATTACAACTTCTCGAAGTTTGCGGACAGTTTTCAGACATCTTCCATCTCCCTGGTGATCTATTAACATTTACTAACAAAATTAAACACGAAATAAAAACAACAACGCCAAATCCCATACATGTCAAAACATATCGTTTTCCGGAATGTCACAAACAAGAAGTTAATTCACAGATTAACAAAATGCTGGATCAAGGCATCATAAAACCTTCGGCATCTCCCTGGTCATCCCCGATTTGGGTGGTACCCAAAAAACTCGACGCTTCTGGCGAAAAGAAGTGGAGAGTAGTCATTGACTATCGGAAACTTAATGACATTACGATTGGAGACTCATATCCCATTCCAAATATATCCGAAATATTGGATCAACTCGGTAGAAGTAGATATTTTAGTACTTTAGACCTTGCCTCTGGATTTCATCAAATCCAAATGAATCCTGAGGACTCAGCAAAAACGGCTTTTACTGTTCCTCAAGGTCAATTTGAATTCAGCCGAATGCCTTTTGGGCTTAAAAATGCACCGTCTACATTTCAAAGATTAATGAATTCGGCACTTTCTGGCCTGCAAGGAATGCAGTGCTTTGTTTATTTAGATGACATTGTTATTTACTCAACTGATCTTGAAAATCATCTCTACAATCTATCAAACGTTTTTAAACGGCTCCGCGAATATAACCTTAAACTACAACCCGACAAATGTGAGTTTTTACGAAAAGAAGTATCTTACCTAGGACACATCATCACAGACCAAGGTGTGAAACCAAACCCTGATAAAATCCAAGCAGTAAAATATTTCCCTATTCCTAAAACTCCAAAGGATGTCAAATCATTCCTGGGGTTTGTTTCTTATTATCGCAGGTTTATACCAGATTTCTCCAAGTTGGCAAAGCCCCTGACAACTCTTTTAAAAAAGGACACTGCATTCTTATGGGAAAATGAACAACAACTAGCATTTGATGCACTAAAACAAAAATTAACTTCAGCCCCTTTGTTAGCATACCCTGATTTTACAAAAACATTCATTTTAACTACAGACGCATCTAATTACGCGATTGGCGCTATCCTATCCCAAGGAGAACTAGGAAAAGATAGACCCATAGCCTATGCTTCAAGAACACTTAATAAAAGTGAGTGTAACTATAACACTACCGAAAAAGAACTACTTGCTATTTTATTTGGGTGTAAAACATTTCGACCCTATCTTTACGGTAGAAACTTTCAAATAGTGACTGACCACCGTCCTTTAAAGTGGTTATTTAATCATAAGGATCCAAGTAGCAAGTTACAAAGATGGAGACTAAAACTCGAAGAGTACGAATACGAAATAATTTATAGAAAGGGAAAACTCAATGCCGCGGATGCCCTATCACGATATCCAATTCAAAATTCAACACTCATAAATCCTGTAAACCTTAACCCCATTCCAGGATCCTCAATGACTGATAATAACAGTCCCTTATTCGAGAATTCACCTGACTGCGACCATCTCTTAGATCCAGACGCTATACCTTCTTTAATTGGTAATCCAGGAAGCTTACTGGACTTACCAGATCTCAATGACTTAAACTTGGAAGACCTAAACGTTCCAAATCAACTTAGCGAAAACCCGATTCCTGATCCTCCACAGGTCCTTAACCCCAGTTCTGCTAATTTACCTAACGACGTAATTGACCCCCTGAATAGCCCCAACTTAAACTCAGACACTTACTCAGAATTTCTTAAAGCTACAACCGACAAAAATTACAACCCTAACACGAAAATAACAGAACATAACGAAAACCTACTAGAGTCACCACACAAACATATCGTTATTCCTACGTCCATCGACCTAGACGAATCTATGCCTTATGCAGAAAACGTTATAGATACTTTCACAGATAAAGAATTATTTTTGGGTAAAGAAAGAACGTTGAATTCATTCTTAATTCATTCCAAACAACAAAAGACTTATTATTTTCTATTTACAAAAGTAAATCATTTTGATCAAGCATCTTATACAGATGTGTTCGAAAGCTTAAAGTCACTCAGAAACGAACTCATCCTACTGCTAAATGAAAATGATAATACAATCGCTATTTCTGACTTCAGAAACCCCTTTGATAACCACCACTTCATTAAAATCTACAACATGATTCTGTTCCTCTTTAACAACACTAATATAAATATACATATTTATCATAATAATATACGTTATCCAACTTTGCGTGAAATTAAACAAATCTTGAAAGACAACCACGACTTACCTGTCGCTGGCCACTTAGGTGGGACCAGAATGTTTAAAAGAATTCGCGAAAAATATTATTGGAAAGGCATGCGTAGCGATATAGAAAACTATGTTAAATCTTGTAAACTGTGTCAAGAGAACAAAGCATTTCGTCAAATCTCACGAGCACCTATGCAAATTACAACCACGTCGTCAACCCCGTTCCAAAGACTAGCTTTGGACATAGTCGGTCCCTTACCAGACTCCGGACCCGCGAGACTTAAATATATCTTAACCCTGCAGGACGATTTAACTAAATACTCTATAGCCTATCCAATTCGATCAACAACAGCAGAAGAGACTTGCGAATGCCTTCTCCATTTTATTTCACTGTTTGGCCTACCAAAAACTATTTTAACAGATCAAGGTACCAATTTCACGTCGGAACTCTTCAAAAGAACTTGCAACTTTTTGAAAATCAAACAATTATGGTCAAGCCCATATCATCCACAAACTCAAGGCGCCCTAGAGCGTAGTCACTCAACCCTAAAAGAGTATCTAAAATCTTTTGTTAACGAAGATCAAGATAACTGGCATCGCTATGTCTACACAGCCATGTTATCTTATAATACCAGTGTTCATAGTACAACAAACTTCACTCCCTATGAACTACTGTTCGGACACAAACCTTACTTACCAGACTCTATTTACGAATCTACCCCTGATCCGACGTATCCAGAATATCTTAAAATGTTAACTCACAGATTAAAATATTCAAGAGAGAGAGCAATTAAAAGCATACAGGCTTCTAAAGAAAGATCAAAAGTATACTACGACAATCATTCACGACCTGTAAGATATAAGGTTGGAGACCTAGTTTACCTTAGAAATCATTTACGCCTTAGGAAAGCATTATCCCCAACATGGAAAGGGCCTTATAAAATTTTACAAGTACACAACAATAATACCGTAACTTTACTTATTAATAGGAGACATGTTACACATCATTTCGATCAAATAAAACCTGCAACGCCTCCTACATAAACATTTATTACCATAGTTAGCTTCATGTTCGTATTTTGGTTACAGCACACTCGTGCATGGCGATCCCGACTTTGTGCAAGAAGTGAACTCTAGTATTGGCCTATATTTTAACCCAGTCGGTTCAATTAAAATAGCTAACGAACATCTAAGTGTAATGATACCTGTACTTAGAACCGAATTTATGATACCTCATTTAGATAACATAAATTCGGTTCTAAGTTTAACACGTCCACTATGTAATAAAAGTCAAGTATTCACAGAAACAGAATGCGAAAACGTCATGCAACCCCTTGAAGTTAGATATGCTGACATGCTTAGAGACTTTGATTCATTTTCTCATCTCCTAAGCCATAAAACTAAAAGATCTGCATGGTTCAGTATTGTAGGTTCCGGATTAAAACATTTATTTGGCACTCTGGATGAAGACGATGCTATTCTTTACGACAACGCTGTTCAAACTCTACAGAAAGATCAAAAAGAACTGGCAAATCTCATGAAACAAAATATCGCCATTTCCACTTCAACGCTTAAAGTATTTAATCAAACTATTAATAATCTTGTAACTAACGAGAAATCTTTGAACAGCGCTGTCAATTGGTTATTAAATAAATCTAAGAACCTGACTGAAGAAACATCTAGATTAAATGTTAGACTTAAGATAATGGAAATTGTATACATATTAGACAATAGTATAACGACATTATCATTTAAATTAGAAGATATTGCCAATGGTTTAATGTTTAGTAAAAATAATGTTCTTTATCCCGCTATATGTTCTCCTCGACAACTTTATAATGACTTAATTGATAACTATAGATTCTTACCAAGTTCCAGAGAACTTCCAATTCATTTAGATATAAGTAATGTCCATACATTAATCGATGTATCTAGGTTAAGTACATTTTATCAAGATAACAAAATTGTATTCATTGTTAAAATACCCCTAGTTAATCCTTTAGAATTAAGCATGTACCGTGTATTACCATATCCACTGTCATTTAAAGACGAATCTTATATTACTATCATTCCTACTACTAATTATATCGCATTTTCAAGAGATAGACGTCAATATTGTCATTTTAACGATTTAAATAAATGTAAATCAATATCTCAAAATTATATTTGTGAAAATGTTAACATTTTATCAAGTCTATCCTATCCTATATGTGAAAGCGAAATTGTTTCGAAGACATTAGATTCGATGCCTGCTAGCTGTTCTATAAAAACAATCAAAGGCGATATTGAAATATGGCAGGAACTAAATGAAAACAAGTGGTTGTTTATCATCTCAAAGGTTGCAAAGTTGTCTATCGATTGTCCTAATAAAAATATTCATGAAATTAATGTGCACGGCACAGGACTCGCTGAAATTCCTCGCGGTTGCGTAGGATACTGCAATGGCATCCGAATAGCATCTAAAAGGAATATCAAAATAAATATAAGCCGCATTACTAATGATTTCGATCTTATCAAATATAACCTAAACTTGTTAAATATTTCGAATTTAAACACTTCTCTTCCTAAGACTTATACAAAACACACTAGCCTAGATTCACTAACGGCGTATGAAGACAACTTTGAAACTCTTACTAATAAACTTAATAAAATTATTGAAAAACCTCAAATAATTGTTAACGATAGTAATCATTATTCATTATCTATAATTGTATATCTTATAATCGTAATTTTAAGTCTAGTTTTAGTATACAAATTGTACACTATTTACAACCGATGCCGTTCTACCAAACCTATACATCCTCCAAATCCAGACGTAGGTCCTGATCCAGAATCACCTCCAGTTTCTACCTAGCCTAGCCCCACCAACCCTAGACTCCGTATCCATACATAAACTTCACCATTAAAGGTGTAAGTTTAGTTTTAGTCGGGGGGCTGTTACGATTCCCCTCAGTTCCCAATCCTGTTACCATCATCACATATCCCAAGTAGAGTCAGCATTATACTCCTTTATTTAAGATCGATCCTTCCCTCTCCCGCCAGTCTAATCTCCAATCTCACACGGCACGGTTGCCATTTATTTTTCGTAATAAATCTTTTTTAAAAAGTCATTTCATTGATTTCGTATAACAGTTCTCCAACAAAAATCACATAATATAATTACTAGTTACCGAAAAAAACTATATCAAATTATTGTATGTCAGCTTTCATAATAATTAATAAAAAGCGACGTCGACCAAAAATGATTTATCTTTCGCTCCCTACTCTCAACTCACCGCAGCCGGCTTCATGACGACAGTGTTGCCAGCCGCGAGACACGCCGCCATCTTCCACGACAACATCATTAACGGGTAGTTCCACGGCGTTATAATCGCACACACACCGATCGGCTCCTTCTTAGTAACACACAGGTTCCTGTTCGGTCTCGCGTGGTTGATAGGTACTGTGGTGCCTTGTATCTTGTCGCACCAGCCCGCGAAGTATCGCCACGTGTCTATGGACATGCCCACGTGGGTCTTGAGAGCTAGAGTGTAGACCGCGCCTGAGTCTATGGACTCTATGGTCGCTAGCTCCTCTTTGTGTTGCTCCATTAGGTCTGCTAACCTGAAAAGTTGTTTATGGTTTAATATGCATTTTGTAGGAAAAATAACAAAAATAGTTTTGTGAAACAAACACCAAATATTTTTAGGATACGAGGCATTCAATAGTTGTTAAGGATCAAATTATTTTTTTTATCCTTAAAGTTGGGCAAGTTGGCGGAAACTTGGGCAAACCGGGCCGCAAACCATCAAGTTGCTAAAAAATCCGTAAACGTAAGGTTGCACAAAAAAATGCTATAGAAGTTTCTAGAATACAGTTATACTTACTTGAACAACATCTGTCCTCGTTCCCTGGCGCTGATTTTGGCCCACTCTCCTTCATCGAACGCCTTCTTAGCGGCCTTCACAGCTTTGTCGACGTCATTCGGAGATGCGCTTTGTACTTTACAGATCACGCTCTCGTCCGTCGGGTTAATCAGTGTTAGAACTTTACCTGTTACGGGATTTTAAGCATTAGTACTGTAGCTTTAAGGTACATGGTAATATGTATGTGTTTAATTTTTGACAAAATAATCGATTATTTAAATCGATACTCACCACTATCAGCGTTAACGAATTCACCGTTAATAAACAACTGAGTCGGGAACTTGATCTTCATTTTATTCACCTCCATCTCGACTCCGTCATAGACAATCTCTTTGGATTCACTACCTCCTCTAGCTTTCAACACGGCAACGCTATAAAACTCTTCAAACGTCGTGTTCATGTAAATATCTTCATTCTGTAGCTCAATGTTAGCTAAATCTTTGACTTCTTCAACTAATCTCACGACGTCCATAGACCCAGCACCGGATGTAAAGAAGTCTGTGTCATTGTCTATGTCTATGCGTAAAATGGCCTTCCAAACTTCGCGGCAGTTTTCGACGAATTGTTTTTCTTCTGGAGTTAGCTCTATGGATACCTTCTTTTCGCTCGCCTTGAAGAAGTTCTGGGCGTTGATCATTTTGCCGTTTACTTTTAGTCTTTGGATGTTGAGCTGAAATTAATGAATTTTGGTCAGTATTGTTTTACTTGAACAAAGCCCATACTAATGTCAAATTTACAGTTGGTACAAAAAAAATATAAGATTTATTATCATAATTTTTTTCACTATCGAACTTCAAATGGAGCCACTATTCAATTCTATTATAATTCATTCAGAAGTCAAATATTGAATATGAGACACAAAACATAAATAATTGTTTTTTTTTCTTCCAATGTCTAAAAGAGGGTAGTTTTAAAATTCTTACCCTAACTCCATCATTAGCAGTCACAAGTAAACCGGCTTCATGCACCACAGCGGGCTTCTCAAGTCCAGGAATAAACAACTTATCGCCTTCAGTTTCATATTCGGATTGCCATAGAGAAGACCCAAAGAATTTGATCTCGATGTCGTCGCCATCTTGTACGCCATCTTTAGTCTGTGGTTTGATGAAGGTCGTTGCGCCGGGAGACGAATCCAAACCGCGGATAAAGTTGTGTAGGGCTAAACCACCTTTACTCCAATCGATCTGTAAATTGATAGATTATTAATCGAATAATAATTTATTAATCAAAGGAGTTGAAAGACCGGTAATTGTAATAAAAGTTTAATAAAATTATTTGGAGTTCTCAGTCTGAGGTGTAGTTTTATTATGTCGTTGTCTACATAAAGGTAGCTAAGGTTAATTAGTTAAGTTTATAAAAGAAAAGTAAAAATAAATTTTGCATGAAAAATCAAAATTTTTACCTATACCTTTAAAACTTAGTAAAATGTACGTATTTAACAGTGAGACTAGTAGTTGCTTAAGAATAGTGAAAAACAAGTGAATGCCTTACCAGATGTGTCTCAGGCTTGAAGAGCGCTGGATCATAAGTGGCTCCTTCTTCTGTCTGTTTGATTTTAGGAGCCACATCATTTGCGACCATGTTTACTGCTTCAGCCAATGCTTTTATACCTGATTGAAACAATAATATCAGTTTTAAAGCTTTCGTGTTTGATTTTCTTAGCTATTTACATGCGAATGTTTTTCATAGTTTCTTCTAAGAGATTGTTTTCGCCACATACATTAAAATAGGCTCGTCCTTTTTGAGTTGGAGCCTATGAATTGTTCTTTCTCAAACGTAGTAAAATCTTGGTCTATGAATGATGGTAGTAACTTGTTATTAGATAACCCAAAATTATTTAAATATTTTCTTTGAACTTCTTAAGATGACTTTGCGGTAGGAGACACCACGAAATATAATGAAGAAGGTCAAACGTAGGCTACAATTCTTTTTTATTGGAATAGATTTATAATAAGCTTACGAAACAGCTGATGGTAAGCGGTGCTCATGAACCTTTGGAATACCAAGGCATTGACTTTTCCTTTACCGATTGTTGTTGTTGTTTGTTTGTTTGCTAATTTGTTTACTAACACCATTTTAATGTTTTAATGTTTACTAACACCTATGGAATCACTGTGTGGTCTGAATTAAATAAATAAATAAATAAATAAAAATAATACCTACATCTTTTTTTAAAAATCGGGTAAATTTTAACTGACCTTCAGGATACAAGTATCTGTTGTAGATGCTGTCGACGGTGTCATCTATAGTTGCAGGGTAACTCTTTTGGAGTAGAATTGGGCCGGTGTCTAATCCGTCGTCCGCCCAGAATATAGAGAAACCGCATGTTGTGTCGCCTTCGATTAACGTCCTGAGACCAAAAGTATAATGTTACCTGCTGTTGAGTAAGGGTCATAATTTGATACCGGGTAGTCTGAGTTGTGAGAAGTCTCTAATGACAAATAGTTACAGAGTACCTAATATATTTCCTCATAAAAGCATTCTACTGGTTTGTAATCGGATATCATCTGTTGAAATGTTGGTTCTGGGTGGAAATCCAACGCGGGATTGGAATTTGGAAACCAATAGTAGTCACTATAAGTTATACAGACAGAATCATCCTAATACTCGTATATTGGCAACTAACCTATTGTCAATTAATTATCGGAAAAAACTGAAGAGGAATATCATCCAGCGGGATACATAAAGGCAGGAAGAGGGCTTATGGGCTTATTATCCTAAAACCGTGACCTAGTCTCTGACACTTGCTAATAGTTCAGATACTGTTAAGGAAATGGAAAAAAAAAACTAAAAGACTAGCGACCTCCTTATGGATCCTCTAGTAATCGATTCTATTACAAAAAAATACATCAACTTATTAAGATATTTTAAGTTATTCGATGTCGATATAATATTTCGAAACACGTGTATGTGAACGCATGTATATTAAAACAAAACTTATTTACATGACATTGGCCTTCACGATGCGCCAATTTGTTAACGTTGAAAATTAGCAAATATTCTCATGTTTATTCATTGTAGGAGGTTCCGCTTCAATTATCCTAACAATTTCAGAATTTTTAGAACCATGATTGTACACTCTTAGCTATCAAACTGAATATTTTTTGCAATAAAAATCTTAAGTCTCGTTAGTTCAGTTTAGTATAATAAAATTGCAAAATAACAACCTTGATATACGTTGAAACAAGACATAATCTGACGTTAGTAACGTTCTAAACTACTAGTAATTTATCGTAATTGCAGTAGCTGTACTTATACGAAGTTAATCCTGCGTTATGCAAGAAGTCTTACAATGTAAATAAAAAGCTAAAATGTTGTTTTGGTGCAATTTTATAAAAATGTTTTTTAAATGAAAAACTAAACTGCGTTTGAAGACATGTCACAGTTTGCTTGACACAGTTGATAAAGCTTTCCAATAAAAATTTCCTAACACAAATTTCGAATTTTGATCTATTGTTCTAATCACCGTTCGACCTAGTAACACAATGAACTCTAACTTGCAGTAAAACAACATTGAACGCAAATTACATCAATCGAGATAATGTTTTCAAACGTGTTTTATGTTTCCAATTGAAACAGTTGCGTGTTTATTACTAAACTGTGATAAAATCCAGTTATTACTGGTTCGCTTGTCCAGTTCGAACCGGTTACGATGTCTGATTTCCGTTTGTGGGTTACGAAACAACATTTGGTTGGGAAAGTTGTTAATGTGATGCAAAGATGCAGTTCGAAGGCGGAAAATGAGTTTTCTTTGTAAATTTTGAACTTTTTATTGAATGGAGTGAAGTGATGGAATTAATATACTAAGTTATGTATAGTTCGGGAAAAGTTCTCTATATGTGAATGTTTCCGAGCTTTATCTGCATTTTTCTATAGTGAAATTATTTTATTTTTATTTTGTAAGTAACACCAACAATTTACATACACTTAATCCTATTAGAGTAAAATACTGTACTGTACTGTTTTGTTATCAAAATAGGTCGATAATTTATATTTTATGAGTACCTACGTGCGAACAGGATAAATTCTTAAGAGTATTATATCCTTGTAGGATAAATACCTACATCATGCAATATTTGATATTGATTAAAATACAGTACAATCGAAGAGCATGGTTTTATTATGTTTTGAAACCGGCTTAAAGTTGTCAGACATAAAAACTCATTGAATAATTGTCTAATTTACACATTTGCCAGTATTTTAAACTTTATCAATGTAAATGGGTTTCGTCGGCTTGTCTGCATGTTAATACTTTATTGAATAATGTTAGACAAATATTTTTTCTATTGCCTTGCAGGCATACAAGAAAATTTTAAATAATACTGTTAAAGACGCCATTAAATGTCGAAAATATATTTTGATTCTATTAAAATAAACCTAAACAATAAGCAGAAACATCGAAATAATTAGCATTTATGGTAATATCCATTCCTAGGTATCTATCTAGTTCTTAGTGCTACTAAAAATAAATACATATTTTAATAATCTACCTAAAGATACTGTTGGATTTTCGTTCAAAATTATCAGGAAAATGAAGCAGAAAACTAATAAAATACCTACTGGAAATCTACACGGAAAATATAGTTACAATATTAATCACTGATTGCACAAAATTATCCGAACAACTAAATACGAGTTACCAACTATAAATAAAATAAGTTCACTCACCAATTGACTGATGAAGCTCCTCTATGTCGAGGCAGTATGCTGGGATGGTAACATATACTCTCGTATTTGGGAGCTGTGATCACCTCCATGGGAATGAATTGGGTGCAGAACGGCAAAACATTTAGGTCTGCGTTTACCTTTATAAAAAAATGTGCTTTATTACGACAATTTCAGAAAAAGAAAAAATATTTCGACAGTATTTTAAAATGTTTTTTTATGACTTAATTAGGGTGTAATTTTTTTGTATTTCTCTGAGAATAGGTATACTGGAAGAACTTTAGTATATAGAGGCATAATCATTGTTGACGTTGATTTGCGGGACACCCTGTATAAAATATTTCCCGTTTCAAATGTAAGTGTATCTAACAGAACATTAGAATTGAATGTCTAGTAAAGTATACAACGCAAAAACCGATATAATAATTGTGTTATATAACTATTACATTTAATGTTTTGTTTTCCGCAAGTTAAAGACTTAAAATAAAAAAAAATCGTTTTTTTTTATTCTGATAAAGGAGGTCTTATAGGTCTCTAGACTTTTAAAGAATCGATAATTTTATCGTAATGATTTGCGAGTACAGCTGTTTATACGTATCGAGTTGTGACTTTGACTTGTATGTTTTTTAATGTTAGATGACAAACGGACAAAGGTTATCGAACACTTAATTACCAGACGAATAAATGGATCAAACAAAAAACGACATTTAAACTATATAAATATATAAAAATTAAGAGTTTCGTATTGTTTCATATAGACTAAATATTCCATGCATACTTTTATTATTATGATATAGGCAAGTAAGAAGTATGTTCTTGATCCCTGTAATTTTGCTGTATCGAGGATCTGATATAATAGTAATAAATTATGATCAGGTCAAAAATTTGTAGGAAAGTTAACAACAAGTAATGAATTCAATTACAAAATAATACTCTTGAATAAGTGAAATAATATCTTAGAAATTATTTATTTTAAACCTGTAAGTTATCAGAATGTGAATTGGAGCACAAAGATAATAATTTAAGAAGCTAGTTATTATTTTATCCCTGAGGTCATAATAAATGTTTAGATTTACATACTCACAGATGCCACTGAATTAGGCCGTATTATTGTTTATCTATTATACAATACAAATCATATTAATTCATTACTTACAGATTTATATTGTTCCAATACTTCGGGGATGACTTGTCCTTTGATACGCCACGATTTGAATTTGTACACTGGTTTGCCATTCTGAGCAGCAATTGTAGCTGAAATATTGATTACAATAAGACATAATGATTTTTTTATATCTCAACTGTTAAATAATTTTTGAATAGGCGTAACAAAATTAAGTTAGATAAAAAAATAACTTTTTTTTTTTTGTAAAAATAATAATATAAAATGATGAGTTAAATGAAAAAAAAAAATGATCAATTGCAGAAATTTTAACCCATTAAAAATATCATGCTAATAAAACACTTTCTTTGCAGGTGTAAAATGCAGCTGTTACTTTTTATGTAGACCACATAGTAACAGTTGCTGTCATATTTTTTATCAGTCACATATTGAATATTTTGTAGCTTACAAAACAAAGTTTATAATAATTTCTAAGTTTCACCAATTTGTATATAATATATACAACAAGTTTAAATTAGTTTATGAAAATGTACTTAATTTTCTAAAGTAATCTAATATGGTTAGTTTACCTATAAGCTAACATATAAAAAAAATGTTGATAAGTAAAAATATTCATTTCAGATATCATCAAACAATAAATTTTATAAAAAATTAAAGTAGTATTAAAAATTATATAGTAGTGAAATTAGTATAAAAATCATCGTCTTACCCAATGGATCTTCTCTGTTGCCCTTGTCAGGAACTGTGAAAACTCCAACAACCTCATGGCCATCTTTTTGTATGAGCTTGAACACTTCTGCAGCAAAGGTACTCTGACCAATGATGGCTACTCTCAGCTTCCTTTTAGGAGCCTAAAAGTTTAAAAAATATATTAATAATATGACATTAGTTTGTGCAACAACTAATTAAAAAAACATTAAATGCTTGGGCAATTGTTAACAAATTAATCATTTGTTTTAAAATTATCAAAAAAAAGGAAGAAAATGATTATTAGGTAGTAGTGCTGCAAGTGCAGTTATTACCAAAATATAAAGCAGAATTTACTCAACTGATTTAGATTTCAGATTATTTTGATATTGAAATTTTTAAAAGTAATATGAAACTACATGATCTAAAAGAAAGTTTAAAATTTATTAAAATACTTACATCGTCTGTCAGTGACACAGGCGGCATAATTGTTACAATTTATTAAAATTTAAATTTCGAATTGTTTTCAATATTCTCCACTTTACGCGCCAAGTGGAGCGCGTTTGAACTAACATGAATCCATTGAACCGTTCCTATTTAAAGCTTTTTGACTCGACCTTGAGTTGCCAATAGTATGTTCGGTGATAACGCGTCGCATCTTTATTTTATGTTGAATTAGATTACATAATTAAATGAATTTATTTAATTTACAGCAACAACAAAACAGTAAACAAAGCAAAGCCAGCTGATTTTGACAGTGACATAAATAATTTTGACAGATCCAAGTAAAATTCTAAAAAGCCGTTACTTTTGAAAATTAGCAAACGATTCTAAGTATTGAGATTAATTAATTCAATCATTTTGATATAGAAATAAACACTAGCTCCTAATAATTATTGCAATCTCATGATACATTTCATATTTCAACCAAGGCAGGAAAAATGATTCTTGAGAGCAAGCGCGCCCAGGCAGTAAATAATCTAGCAGACAGCTAAAAACAGGTGAATTACGCACTAGATAGGGAAATGGATAGTACCTATTCTTAAATTTTTAAATATTTTAAATAATAAACATTCTTCTATAATCACGCGCAATTAGCAAATTAATATGACACTAATGTGACCAAGAGTGATGTAAAAAACACCAATTAACTGCAAATCGTTAATTCTCATTATCTTATGTTACTACACAGCTGTCGTAAGAATTAATATCAATCTAAATAAGCCAATATACCAACGATATTTTAAGATTAAGTACTAATATAAAAATGATTTTAAGTAATTTTAACTAAATTTCTTAAATACAAGTTTTAAGTCGAAAAAGGTATTCATTTAAAGATAAATGGATCTTTTCTGTTAGTCATTGAAGACCAGGGGTAGAGTCTAGATCAGAGAAGAAGAATCATTATTAATAGAAGTTTCGTTTATAACACTTAATTGTAATGAAACTTGGACAGCTAAAAAGTACCAACCTAGGCATGTAGCTTTGATTGTTTATTTGTCTCAGAGGCATGTAGGTAGCAAAGGTTAGTAAATCTCATAACTTATTGAGGACTAACAACTCAATTTTGTAACGAATGTGAATTGAAACGTTCAATAAATAGGCTAAATTTAAAATAATTAGCAAATAAAAATAGAAAAATTAAACATTCGGCAAAAGTTTAGTATAGCGTTCAGCTGTAATAACATCTTGGTAACAAACAAAGGAATGTCTGAACCCCTTTCATGTCATGTTTGTGTGATAAATGACTTTGTAACTGGTTAAAAGCAGTTTCAGTTTTACACAGATACGATACTTCGTCGGGTCAAGAAAACATGAACTTCGATAAAATCATTACGTAGATTGTTAGCAAAATTAAACAAATCATAATATGTTTCGATTAACTAACTATAAACAAAATGTTAGCGTTCTAGAAATGTTAGGTCTGTCCTAAATTTAATGTTAAATAATATGTAACACAAATTACGTCAATCGCAGTAGGCTTTAACAGATTTGCTAAAGGGAGAAGGTAGAAAGCTTACCTAAATAAGTGCCTAATAATATCTACTTGCTAAGATAAGTTCATATTGAACTAAGAGTAATCTTCAGTTGAGCTACTGAGATGAGTACCTACCTACCCACGCATAATTTCACTGTTTTAAGTTTCTGATCGGGAATCAATCTTGAGAATCTAGGAATTTCTTGAAAACAGAAGATCATTTTTGCCCCGTACCATTCCGATTTAGAATGGACTCCCATCCGCGGTGTTCCCGGAGCGCTATGACATGTCCCTCTTTAAACGAGGTTTAAGAAAAGTCCTGTATCGGTAGGCGATAGATAACAGCCTTTCATTGCCCTGGCATTGCAGAGGTTCATGAGCGACGGTGACCGCTTACCATCAGGTGGGCCGTAGGCTCGTTTATCTATCATAAAATAAAAAAATAAAAAAAATAAGGTAAGTTTAGCAACGAATATTTTCAATAATATGCATGTTTATGTCCATAACGACGAACTGTCAAAACAAAAAAACAAGTTGTGTCAGCACTTTCCAAATAATACGATAAACAGATGATTTCACAATAATTACCGTTTCCATTTATAGCTCACTACCATGCATATTGTTTTTGTCTTTAAATTAATCAAAACTAGTTAAATCCAGTTTAGAATCGTGTCGTTATGCCACGGTTCGAACTGTAAAACTGGTCCAGATAGTGATTGAATTATTTGTATCTGACCCTATGTCAAATGATATCTAACTACTTCCATTGCTGGCGATCTTTCTAACATTTATTTGTCTATTATTTTATGGAATACATTCTTGCAAGTTTAATGAGTGAAGGAGAAAAACGATAGACACTACTAAATGCGCTAATCGTAGGTACCTATCTGATATATATCTAAATTTGAAAACGAAAAAACTACATCTGTTAGAGTTACTTCATCAGCTACAGTTGTGCATTTTTTAATAAAATTTAGAGAGTACTATTCGAATAGTAAGCTATCATCTTGCTTACATTGCTTAAATCATTAGAAAACGTCGTACCTACCTACTTCTGAAGTGAATCAATCATCAATCAACTATTAAGAAATTGGTGATTCTAGTGCTCAGTTCATTCAGGATATAATAATAGGCAATAAAAGGTAGGTATAATTGAGGGCAAGAATAAATGCACTTCGATTTTTAAAAAGAGAGGAGTTCATAGCTTCGGATTATCGAGCGCTTTCTCTGTCGCACACAGCTTTGTGACATGCATTTCAGTTGTTATTCTAATTCAATTTAACATATTATAATATAAAGTTGTTAAATCGTTTAATATATTTGCATAATTTCCTAAAAGTCGGTGTGCATTTATTCTTGCCCCCAACTATAAGTTAATATTTAATTGTAATAAAGAAAGTCCGGGAAAATTACGCTCCCCAAACTTGATAGTTCTTATCAAGGCTGTAATAAAAAGAGTATTATAGACATACTAGAGAGTATCAGAATGGGTCGTCCGCAGAGATTGATATTAAAGGTTATTGCACTCAATGTAATCTTAAAATGAATTCACTTTTTTATTACCTAAGTAAAATCAAGAGTTCAATATTTATCAATCAGGGGACTTTTAAAGGACAGGTTTTCAAATTAATATTTAATAGATTAATTGGATATCTTATACCTATTACGTTCTTTAAAGACGTAGATAACAAAGTTGGAAGAATACCTGTGATATTAAGTATAGGTATTAGGTATCTTAAAAATTATATTCACAATAGACAACATAGGTACTATAAAATAATATAAATAATATAACAAGCATACTAAGTTTGTATGTTTAAGGATATTACGTAGAGTCCGCAATGTTTCCCTTTCTTAATCACAGTAGAAAAGTGGACTTTAGTAGGGTTTTTAAAATAAATAAAAATCAACATTCTAAATAGGAAATATTTTCCAAACCTTTTCACGAATCCTCTAACGTCATTTATCAACGTTATTATGATCTGAACATAAAACACTAAATAACAACAAATCTGTCATCGATCCACAACACCATTGTCTTCAACTTACACCAGTGCAATAGTCCTCTGGAATTTCATTTGATCGGAACCAAGAGGCCTGTATAGACTTCTGTGATGTCTGGGTTTGAAGTGATGGATTGTTATATAATGGTGTTTGCAGTGTTGATCACAATTAAGGTGAGTACTGGATGTGGAGAGGTAGAGACACAAAATAACATCTAAGTATTTTATTTCTATCGTCTCACAATAAACTTATTTAATAATCGTTATAAGTTAAAAAAGCAGACAAATTTGAAATGTTTTTCTCTATTTATTGAAACATTTTTCATGATAACTTCGCAACTATGAATCTTAAATATAATTGTATGTTTTATAGCCAGCTATCGCTTAGCGAACAATAAAACCAAAATTTACTAGCAATTTCTGTTACCTTTTAGGTTAAAATAAAAATACTTACTTTTAGATAACAATTCACTAGATGATATTATGTCTAGTGAATTATTTCGACCGAAATCGGTCATAGTAACCTTATCGAGGATAAGAGATTTTAATTGGATGTTATTTAAAGTCGAGTCATTTTTTAGAGGACACAATATTAACTGAACTCAATTAAATAGATAAGGTTATTTATTCTTAATTATAAAAGCTATTTTAGGAGTCAATCTTGGATTATTCGTCAATTTTAATTATACCTAACTTTGTATTTACATTTCCATACATCCACACCCTTTCAATGTTATCAATCGAGTTAAAATGTGATCTTTTTCGACATTAAATTAGAGATAACCATAATATTTAAAAAACACTTTTTTCTTAAATATCTTGAGTGTCACGCATGACCTTCATATCTTAGAGCTTTAAGAACATTCTTGAAATACCTAATACAATCTAGATACGTAATAAAACTAGTTTGGGTACACTATAACTAATAAGATATCTATAAATAATAGTCAATCCCACATTACCAAGTCTATTACTAGCTTGATAAATTGTTATCTGTTCTCTAAATTTAAATGCAACTTACTTGAACTTACCTGCCTTACTTTAACTTTTTCAAGGAGGTAAAGCGGATAATAGGTCGCAGAATTAATGCAATCTCATATATTTTGTAAACTTATTTACTGGTACTGGTACTATGTTTATTCAATAATCTTAATAAATTTGTCGGTTATTACTTAATGAAATTATTCATTAGTTATTTCCCAACTTTCTTTTAGATGACGTATTCAAGTCACTTCATAGGTAATCTTGAAGAATTACCGTTAACAAAGTCTCTTGGGTTTTCTGTTGTAAAAACACTTAAAGGTACTCTGGAGGATGATCGATTGAGTAAGGAGTATTTGGAGCAATATGAAGAGATGTTACGAGCTAGTCAAGAATCAGTGGACACTGTTATTGATCGTAAAGAAAGAAGGCTAAGAGGGGCTGTCAATGATGATGATATTAATGTTTTGAAAAATGGTTAGTATTAATTATGGCATAAAAAATATTTAACAAAGGAACCATTATGATATAGATGTTGCTATGCAGGTTGAAAGAAAAGTAGGTAGAATCTCTAATACGTTTCATATTTTAGCTCATACACACGGTGTCTATAGGAACTTACTTAGTTGTTAAGTAGGCTCCACAGCCTTTGCATCTCAAAATAAAATACAAAAATTGAATTAAGCAAAACATCTTTCCAAGGGGTGACATTGTAAACAAACTTATGTAAGTGGTGTGATGTGTGTGGAATTACAGTTATATCACAGAACTCATAAAATAAATTTAGTTTATACTGGATTGATTTTACAAAACATTATTACGCGGTGCTTGTTGTGGTCCGCACGCGCCATATTTGTGAGAGGTCGGAAGTTCGAGGCGAATCTCATATCTTTAATGTTTATAGTTTCTAATGTAAATGTGTTATCACTAAGTACTACAATGTAGTCCTTTTAATTTGCAATGTAACTGCAAAAACCAGGTATAGAAATTTCCAAAAAACCACAAATGTTCAAGACGAATTTTAGGTACCTACTGAATTTTATTCTGCGCTTGTAGACTGGTTGGAATGCGTTAATCCTTATAACAATTAGATAGCAATGTTGATCGTGCTCCGAAATCCCATGAATATCATAACGGCTTATACTGGTACAACCAAAAAAATGACGTAGGCAGTCTTAAAATTGCCAAATCTTTATATCCTGAAAATTTTATTTTAAGACGAGTTATTTTCAGAGATACAGTACTAAATTGTTATAAGTCCTAACAAAGTTACTAAGAACATTTAAATGGCTCTCCTGTAAAATTTGGTTAAGTCACTTATACTAGTATACTTAAGATTCGTTGATAATATTTTCAGCGGAAGAAACAGACCATCGTCGTCGTGGTCCACAAATCCAATCAGAATTTCTTCGACGACACGCTCGTTCACAAGCTCATCGAAGAGATAAGCTGAATGCACAAGGCCTCAGGAATCATGTGCAACATTCAAGGAAAATTACATTTAATTAATGTTAGTTACTATGAGTCTATTGCTATCTTCACTCAATTACTAAATTTAAATATTTATATAATAATAATTTATTTTCCGAGGATAAGTTACAATAAATTTTACAAACAAAAGTAAAGAAAAAATAAAAATAAAATATTAAACAAACTAAAATATTAACTATAATATATCTCTGGTCTCGGTGTGCCTTAAGGCAAAGGCCTCCTCCAATTCTTTCCAATGCTTTCTGTCCGCCTCTACTCTTAACCAATGCGGTCCTAAGGTTACTTTCATCTCGTCTTCCCACCTCCTCGCTTTTCTACCTCTACTTCTGGTGCCATCCCTGGGATACCAGACAGTTACCATTTTACTCCATTTTTCCTCTTTGCAACGCAACAAATGACCGGTTCAT
Organism: Trilocha varians; assembly: GCA_030269945.2. NCBI lineage: Eukaryota > Metazoa > Arthropoda > Insecta > Lepidoptera > Bombycidae > Trilocha > Trilocha varians. The sequence goes on along the minus strand of AP028268.1, from coordinate 6,812,578 downwards.
CTCCAGTTTTGTTTGTCAATGCGTAAAAAAATTTAAATATTTAGTTAGAGATATAGAGTAAGAAACGCCTGCATAATAAATGATAGCAATAAGTTTTTCAATATTTATGTATTGTGTTTTATTTCAGTTTTACTTATAAAAGTATCACATAATATTGTAATTCCTTAATTAAAAAAAAACCTTTAAGGATCTGATGTTAATTTTACAGAAATAAATATTATCCAAAATATACAGATTTAACCAAAACAAATACTTCAATGTTAGGTATACAAACTAATACCCGTAACATTACAATAAAATTAAACAATTGTCTTTTCACAACTCTACAACAAAATTAACAACTTACATAAAATATTTAATTAACAAAGACAGTCCAATCATAATTAAAATGCTAGTTATTCCAACATCGGCAACTGAATTAGGAGAATTAATTGGAGGAGTTGCTTCTTCGCCATCAGGAGCAAAAATACGACCCCATAGAGCAAAACCATACAATTCCACTTCATGAACACTTAAAGAATAATCGTGTACAGTGATTTCAGTATTCACTACTTTATTATAAGTGTATGTGTTAGTCTCTAAAGGCATTATGGAACTGGTCACTGAAACAGGGTAAACGACGAATTCGTCTGCACCGAGAGATTCATTCATGATCGGTGTTGGCAGACGTCCTAGTATACTCAGTTCTTCGAAAGTTCCAAAGGCACTCCTTGTGTAATTAGTGAACCTGAAAAAAGACACGACGATTTCAAACATAGAAAATATAGCTTTACTTATTTTAAGTCTGTAATTTATTATTAATTAAATACGATTAAGGAGTTATTATTTTCGAAAAGTACTCTAAGCAATCTAATAGAAAAGATAGAAGAATCCAATCAATTTATTTTGTAGTCTTCCTTAACATTTTTTTTAAACGTATTTCATTGGTGTGTCAAAATGAATGTCCCTACTTTCCAGATCTCGCTCAACTTAGGTACCTAGTTTGTAGATGCAAAGTAAATGAGTTAAAAAAATTACACCATTTAAGAAAAACTATTATATATTCCTGTAACATACCTATGCCCACATGTGTCCAACGTATCAGATGTGCAAGCTACAACACCACAGATTTTGTTTCCACCCGTAGCCACTCCCGAAAATGATCTTACACCGCTGAATGCCACAGCTCTATATTTGTAGAACTGAAAAAACAGTTTAAGTTTTAGGCATAAAGGTTCTCTGAAAATATACTAGATGTATTTCTTTATCATTTTTCATCAATGTAGTCGCTTTTATTTCCTTAGGCTTCGGCACCTCAGTAAATATAAGTAAAGATAGATAGACAACAAGAACGAGAATACAATTACACAATAATAAATTATATTCTGTAAATAAAAAGTAGGTACTTACTAACGACTATAATTTTAGAAATGAAACACGTGTAGAATATAATGTATAATTTATTATACTTAGGTACTTACTATTATTATATTGTCATTCTAATGAGTATGATTTGTAAAGTTTTGATACAATTATTTTGTAAGCGAGTGAGTATTTTCAGTTACATTAAAACCGTTACCTACATTTAAAATATCAGTTTTGAGAAAATCCATCTATTTAGAAAATCGACCAACCAATCACTAGAATTTGTTTTTATTTACACCTATTGGAACAAAGTTCCTTATCGCGCGTTATCGAAAGGGGGCTAGACGGAAATTCTTATGAAAAAGTGGTCACGACACTTTTTTTTGTTTTAGATGATTATCGCTAGATGGCGCTGTGATTAAAATCTTTTAAAACAATTCCTTATTTTGTTTTATATGATTAATGCTAGATGGCGCTGTGATCAAAATATTTTATTATATTTCCCTCACTAATTAATCGAAAGGAACTTCGTTCCATCCGGGTGTCCCTTGACACTTCTCAAGTTTTTTTTCTTCCTATAAATACGATCCAGCATTTTCTCAAATTTATCAAGGTCTGCTTGAGTAACATTTTTGCTATTATCAACATCTCTCGAAAATATTCTTCCCCAGATTCCAAAAGCTAGTAAATTGTTTTGAGGTTTCTTTAATTGAAATTGAAGACGTATTTTTCTTGAGTTTTTCTCTTGTTTTTCCTCTGTGAAAGTGTAATCTTTTGTTTCTAGAGGATATCTCTTATCAGTTAACGATACTGGGAAATAGAGTACGTTATCGCATTGTAAAGTAGCGTTATATGTGTTGGCATGAGTTATCATTTCAATTGTTAGTTCTTCAATATCAACTCTTGCGTTTTCATATTTGTATCTGAAAGTAATTTTCATGTTTAAGTTGACACGAAGTTAATTTTTAACAATTAAACCAAAAAGGAATAAGCACTTTTAAGCAAACATTTTTTAAGCGTTAAATTTTCCATTACTTGGAAAAAATCTCTTAAGAAAAATTAAATCTACCTACATAAATATGTAAATAGTATAAAGAAAAAAACTTTAATGCCTACCTTCTTCCACAACTTTTGATTTGTTTGTTCAAACAAACTACAAAAAGACAAGATGCTGTTCCCAAATCTCGGTGAGCAGATCGCGACGAATGAATGCCGTCTTGTACCATGGCACGGTAATAAGGGTACTGAAATTGTAGGTAAAAATAATATAATCACTACATTATCATGTTTAATAAAATATTTTGTTTTAGTACTATATTTGAATGAGTTTGTCTTAATAATGCACTATGCAGAGTGCAGAGTTCTCCTTCTATAAGAAGTAAAGCATAGAAACTGCGCCTAAAGTGATGTTTTGTAATGACTGCGTTTAAAAGCATGCCACATAACCGTTCTAATCCTCTTTCCTAACAATATAGCCAATAATGTACCAAAATGTGTAAAATTTCATAATTGTTTAACATGCAATACTTACTTTTAGATATTCCTGTTAATCTCCCATGCAAAGATGAGTTATAATATGTCACTTTTTTTAGCGGATGAAATAATTTGTTATCAATCGTTTAAAAGTGGAAATGAGTCATTTTACATAAATGTTACAATATATGAATTAATTAATATCTATTTGATGGATATTGATAGGTGCTATATTGATATTAAAAAGAAAAAAAATGTAGACGATAAGAGACAGAGTCCAAGATTCTATTAAATTTCATGATATTATATTGAAATTTAAGTGTTTGCAAATACGGAAAACTTTCGAAATTATTTTCAAATACACACAAAAAAGATTTTGCTCGAAATTTTGCTCTCCTGAAACTCAGTGCTATAGATTCAAAACGATACGTATAGGTTCACGTTAAAAACGATGGTAGTCATATTATAATAATCGTATTATGCAGAACGAATCCTACTACTAATATTATAAATGCGGAAGTTTGTGATCATATTTAGGATTTGTTGTTGTTTCTTGCCAATTTGAACAAATTTTAATCAAACAACAGAAAGTAAAAAAAATACCACGATAACCTACAACCAAAGATAAGCACTTCTAAGTCTAATACATTTATTAATAAAAAAATAAATAATATTATTAGTATTATATTATCTGTACATCAGTAAAGTTTTTGCCCTCACCTCATCTCCAGTTCCATATTTCAGTCTAACCCTGAAAGTGCAGCTGACATCTTTATCTACAAGAGTGATTTCCTGGAAGCCTGGTACTAGCAGCTGGCTGACATGAGAACGCAGTGACGGGTCAGTGATTAACTTCAAGTTGTCATGGTCAGTTGGCTTGTCATAAATGGGACCTGGGTATTGTCCTGAAATCTGAAAAGTGAAACTTAGAAAAGACATAACATGACGAGCAGTGAATTTCTACGGGCTGATGATAGAATAACTTTAACAGACGTTAAGGGAGTACTTACTAGAGAAAATACACGCTGAATATAGACTTGTTTCACTTACTTTGTCAACCATTTTTTGCATCGTTAATCTGCATTGCACATGTCGATTTGAAGTGTTCAGGCTCATAATTAAATCTTAATGCCTTGCAGAGTATCATGAGTGACGGTAACCACTTACCTTCAGGCCGTAGATTTATTTAGCTGTCAGTTGTCACGCAATTAATTAAAACAACATTGTTTTTGTTTTCACAACAAATAAGTCAATTAAACTATTTTCTATGATATGTGAGATAAATAAATTAGTGTAATTACTTGTCCGGGAATTTTCGGAACTCTTGACACAAGAAGACGTGTGGTCGGTACTCCTGGCATGATACTGGTCAATGCACCTGCTTTACCAGAGTATATCCCAGATCCTGAAAAATGGGATTAAAAATATAGTCTAGGAACTTAAACAGGAGTAATTTTATTTATAATGCTTAACAATATTGGTATTTCAAGGTTCAAATTTAAACTATGACAAACAGGCAAACATAAAATATACCTATATGATAAAAATTGACAAATAATTCTCATACCTGCAGAACCAACTGCTACATTATTGGCTCCAGAAGCAATGAAATTAATATTCATCTCGTAGGCATACGCTTCTTGTATTTGTACAGCTGCACAATAAAATTTATTAATAAACGTAATTTTATAGCTTACTCATAACTTAAATTTGGGTATGAATACAAATAAATACATTTGTACTGTAATTTTATTACTACACGTTATTTCATTGAAATGATATTTTTAATGTAAAGAAAAGCATGTTATGAATCATATTATTCATGCAAAGAGGATTGAAGAAAAAGTCTAGAAATATTCTGTAGGATGTTTTTTAGCAGTTATTATGCTCACCAGTAAGATATGGTAGCTCAGAAAACCACATAGTTGTGAATAAAACATCAGTAACTTTTAGTTTCTGAACGGACTGCACCGCCGGTACTTGAAACATTAGATCGAAACAAATAAAATGGCTGAAATTGACTCCGAAATCTGTTTCAAAGTAGCCTAAATCGGGAGTCAGTGCTGATGTGTGTCCAGCCTCTCCAAAAAGATTAATTTTGCGATATCTAAAATAAGAATTAATTTTTTTATCTAATCTGCATAGGAACAAAATAAGCTACAAGTAGGTATATTATATCTACTGTAGATATATAGATAATCTACATAGTACAGCACTTCCAGTGAATAATAGAAAAATTGTAATATCTGCATGGACTTCGCATTTTAAAATTGCTCCTGTAGGTACTTGATTGACGCCGAATCACGCCTTCGATACAATTTAGGTACAATCTCTGAATTATCACCTGTTTTGTCAAAATGTCTCTCTACCAGTCAGGAAAATTAATAATAATCGTAATAGTATCTTAAAAAAATCACTTATTTTTTTTTTAATTTTCATTAGGACCTTTGCCAAAATACCAAATTCGATTCAGTTATTCTCGAGGTTTGCGATTAGTAACATATTTAGCGACTTATTTTTAATATTAGGTACATAGAAGATCTCTCTAAATCTGAATATGAAAAAGATTTATGTGCAATTTTTCACAACACCACTGGCTAAAAACGGTGAAGGAAAACATCGTGAGGAAACTTGCATATCGGAAAAGGGTTCTAAAAATCTTTTGATGATATGTGAAGTCCCCAATCCGCATTGGGCAAGCGTGGTGGACTATGCCTAACCCCTCTTCGGAGGAGACCTGAGCTCAGCAGTGGGCAGTAATGGGTTGTTACAGTACAGTACAGTACATAGAAGTTTACCTATCAATAACTGCTCCATTCCTGTCAAACACCACGTTAGTATTGAACACGTATTCCTTGAGTTCAGGGCACGGTTCTCCTGTATCATTGTTCCTGCAGTCCAATGATTCTCTTCCATTGATCACGACATAGATCTGGTTGTTTCTAGCCGCCGTTGATATTGATACCATAATCTAAATAATATGAAATTAATTGATATAAAATTAACCTATTTTATTTTTAGGGGGAAAATAAATATAGTTCACCTAAGACTTTCGCTGACACCACGGTCATAGCTGACCGACACGCCTTTGAAAAGACAATTATAGGTTTTTCTCGGCAGTTAACGTGTTATTTTTTTTCTCACTTAAATTTACCTCATAGTGTGTCTACACTAGATGTTAAGAATTATGATAAATTGGAAAGTAGTAGGTACTTACGTTGTCAAATAAATCGGGATGTAGTGCTGGTATCGGGTACTGCTTCAATAAACTATGAAACGGAACCACGAAGGTCGTGCTTCTGTTTGTCAAAGTCAGTTCCGGAAAGACTATGATATCCGCATTCTAGAAAATTTATTCAAAGGTAACGATGATTTAATTAGGATTCAATATTATTTATATACTATCTAGTAGACAAATATAGTCTGATAATTATGCCTTCTAAAATGTAAGTTTAGCTCGATTTCCGTTGATAACTTTTAAATTACTTAATTGTTTTATATCTTTTGAATCATTTTATTTCAGTCAGTATTTAATTTTATTTCGTTGTAAATCACAATTTTAAGGTTACAATGATACCATTTACAAAAACGTGTTGAAGTTTTGGTAGGTTGAAATGTTCTAGGTCTCACAATTTACAAACGTGTAATTATAAATGTTTACTGTTTTTTACCTGCTTAGCGGCTTCTTCAATATGATGGATGTAGTTAAGAATGTTTTGTTCGACATCACTGGACACGATGTATTCTAACGCAGCTGCTACATATTCCGTATCTTGTGGCGTTGACTTCTGAAAATTGATTAAAAATTTAGAACATTCTAGATTTCTTAAGTTTTCACCCGAGACTGACCAACTATGAATCTTATTTTATCGCCGCCCCAAAAATAAAGTTACTAACTGATGGCCTTCCACACAAATCTCACAAATCACACATGACGTACAATCCCGTTCTGGGTTCTGTCCCCAGTCGGGGTTCGGAAGCTGAGTGTGAGCAGCAGGAGGTTTTAGTGCGGTTCAACTCGCATATACCTTATCTGTGAGGCAGTTGGACGCCCGGCGATTTCCTCCCGGTCTAAAAAAGCGATAACTTGTAACTGAACCTTACCGTGTCATTGTTTCAATACTGAATGTATGTCATTTAGTTTTAATGAATATGCAACGGGCGATTGTGAACTTTGATGAGAATAACAATATCAAGGAAAATACAGGTTACAATTACATACTTTTGTCATATATGAAAACTGACATGAGTCGTGAGTACCTAGATGATTCGTGTAACATTGATGAGACAAACATTAAGTCGTTTCAACTCAACAGTTTTAGAATCTATAACTGCAAAAATAGTTTGGGAAGCTAATTTGAAAATACCCGAATATTTACCCAAACGGGTATTTACCGAGTAAAATCCCATCTCTATTCGTGTACCAAGTACTACGTGTGTACCAAATATTTTAAGTTTCTTAAAAGGAATAAATTCGGATAGAGATAATTTTGTTTTGACGAATCGTGAATGTATATTTTCTTGTAAGCCGATTGAAGGGTCGTTGGACTGATTAACAATATAATGTGACTTTTATCATTTCGTTTTCCTCAATGTTATTATTTATTTTGAATCAAACTGTACATAATTATATTAATTAAATATTTTTTATATGATTAAAATTTAATTTTGTCGTCAACGTATGACAACAAAGTAACTGCAGGAGTGTTTAAATATTTATGTTTTATCACTAGTATAAAACAAAGTCGCTATCCACCGTCTGTCTGTCCCTGTGTATGCGTGGATCTTTAAAATTACGCAACTGATTTTGATGTTTTTTTAATAGATAGAGTGATTCTTATGGAAAGTATACGGTATGTATATTTTATTTTGAAAAAAATTAGTGACCCGTATGAAAATATCGAGTTTGTAACACAAGGTGTAAAATCGAAAACATATTTATGCGTACGCGCGTTGTAAAAACTATTGACAATAGAACAAAATGATGCACTACGGGTTTGTAGTTCTTAGCAAGATCTGAAAAAAAATCAGCGAGAGCTCAGTTCTAACTATCATAGTTTAGTTACAATAACTGCTTTTATGTTCATGAAACATATTAAATCGTGTGAAGAATGAAACGACTTGAATAGAGAATCGTTATATTAATCCTTATCCAAATTAAGCCTTTTTAATATTAAGAGTATTAATGTAAAAGTAAAATGCTTTTTGTTTTATTTCGGACATTTCGTTGAGAAATTATCAATTAAGACGACTATTTGATCAACTGGTCTGACTTTGCCGAAAGTAAGTCTGTATGATTGATACACACTATAAGATAAGATATAGAACCATATTTGAGTCATAAAAATAATAATATTAATAATAGACGATTGTATTGTATTCGTCTAGTCTTTCTACGTCTATTCATAATACTACTAGGCTAAAATATAAACAAATTAAAAAAGGACTAAAGAAAATTACAATATTATTAAGACCTCCCACAAGGGCCAAGGTCGCAGGCAAACAATAGATGCAAACAGCACAAGACCGGTCGTCGTGGCGAGATTCGGAGGAGGACTATGTCCAATAGCAAACAAATTCAATGCCTATGTCCATGAGAAAGATGGATTCCTTATTAATGTGCATTAACTTTGTTAAAACATTACTTGCAAAACTAGCATAGTATCTAACTAAATTATAGTCAAAGTTGGTACTACTTTTAACGTTGAATATAAATTTATAATTGGATACAGAGACACTGAAACACTTGACCTACCTATCTATTTAATCGAGTATACATAACACAGCATAAATATCTAATATATACAGGGTGATTTCCTAGTGAGGGTACATATTGAAGGTCATGGTAGCTGATGGTTATATACGACCAGTAAAAATATTATTACCAAAGAATATGGCTTAATGCCTTAGTAGTCGCAACTTAAAAATATCTAAAATTCCTGCAAAGTGATGGTTTTTCGACAGCTGATGGGTGTGGCGGAGGTGTGGGGTGCGCGAGATCACTAGAGGTCATTAGTCAACACTCTTTAAGCCGAAATTGTTTATGTTTGAGGTAGTTTTGTCGAATTTAGATTAAAAAAAAAAAAATTACCTATTTTTTGTAATACTCCGTTTTAGAACAGAGTACTCATCACACTCCTGCAATATGTAACTTCTTTAAAAAATCACCCTGTATATACTTTATTACCTAAACATAATTTAAACAAAATAGCATAACAGACAACTTACTTGCCAGCTGATTTGGAGTATCGATAACAAAACGATATAAAAAACGAGTCGTGTCATATCGATCGCGTGAACGACACGAGTGGCGCTGTGCACACTGATTATGTATGATGTTTCGGATAATTTTCATTCAACATCGTGTGAGCGTGTGAGTAACAGTAAAGCTGTGTGTACAGTAGAGCCCGAATTTTTTCTCTAGATGAAATGAAAATTTATTGTTACAAAAATATTAAGCCATAAAGTTAAACATTGGTCCCCGCACTAGGAAACACCTGTGTCGCGGGATAGATAGATTTTATTAGATCTAGATGTTCTGGCTAGATGTTATTTTGAATAAAATAGAGATCTGCACTAAAACTTCAATAATGTAAGACAAGGCGTGAAAAAATGCTAAAAACTTTCTTGCATCGTGCGCTGCGAAAACTATTGATTATTATAGAACATAATGATGTACATTCATACGTGGTACATCGTTTTTGTAGGTCTTATTAAAATAATAGTCTTGTCTGAATCCCTATCTGACGAAGAAGTTGCGAGGATCAGCTAGTATACGATAAAAGTAGCGTAACTTTTTCTGGGCCACAAAGTGAGGAATGTTTTACCACAACCTCATTTTCGTTTAGAATGTATAGTTTATTTATATATTAACATAATCTGTAACACTCATAAATAACACGTAGCTTCCTATAAGTAAATCGGTTCAGTTGATGTAAAGTCACAAATCATGATATGTAAATCGTAGGTGTGACTTACAAAAATAAAAATAAAAAAAGTGGCGAGGAAACGTGTGAAGATTATGACGATTACAACTTTTTTAATTATAATATCTCAAAAACGGTGGCTCGTAGAAAAAATGTATTAAGTAATAATTTTTTATAGGTACATTATGAAATGATCCACAATTTTTATTTGAGATATTTTAATGATAAATCGCGAAAATCTAATTTTTTGGACCTTTGACCTTGAATTTTTTTTCCCATACACGGGAATAATGGGGAACTTCTAGACATTGTTTATAATTATGTTTTGAACAATTTCACTGAAATTCAGCTTGTTGGGACTTCATGTAACTTCACTCTCATTATTTGGTCTAAATTGACCGGACTATAAACTTTAGCCTCGAATATCAAGACTATGTTTTTTCTAAGAGTAATATTATAGATATCCTAAACACGTTATTTTTTAAATAATAATGAACGTTGCTTTACATTGTTTAGATTATATCGAATGATCAAAATATGTATCTTTAGTGATAACTTATCTTAAGCTGGTTTATTTAATTTTGCTAATAAAACATTTAATCTATAGCGATGCCAATGTAGTAAAAGTTAATTGTTATTTTCTGTTTTCTTAAATTTTGTCTTTTGCGCATAATTTTTTACAACCATTTTTTTATTTCTGAATATGCAAATTTGAATATTTTTCTACATTACAAATATTTTTGTCTTAACTCTGAATATTTTATTCAAAGATTTTCTTTCCAGTTGAAAGTTTCAGCTCAAGACAAAAACCATCATATATATATATATATCATTATTCACTAACAATATGTATGTATTGAAAAGTAACAATCAGATCATTCAAACAAAGCCCACTATATAATCGAATTTATCACATCATCAATAGGTATGATTCGTGTTACTATGAGTACTGAGTTGATAAGAAAAAATAATGAGTCAACCGAAACTTAATTATAACAAGATCGGATATCGTACGATAGCTACTGCTATTCCTTACTTATATTATTACTAGCTGACCCGCGCAACTTCGTCTGCGTTACAAAGGGGTTCAAACAGTACTCGCAATGCCGCCGAGTTATTATTTTTGCGCCCCGCAGTGCCCTACATATTCATTGCGTTTTATACTCGTAATAACTTCTAAACGAAAAGTCCGATTGAAATAAAAATAAAACAAAAAGTAATTTACTTCTACATTAATAATTTGGAAAAGGGTTAATATAACGATACTCATTTAACGTTAAATTCAATCTTGGGACGAAAAAATATTTTTCATCCCTAATTTTTTTGAAAATAAATTTATTTATTAGCGCGTTCAAACAAACAAACAAACTCTTCAGCTTTATAATATTAGTATATATTATTATCTATATGATAATGCCATATATAATTTAACTACACGGCATATTTCTTACTTTTTTCCGCATTCAGTGAAAACTAATGAAAATACCATACATACCACAAATTGAAGGGGTTCATGAGCGTGGCCGTATCGCTGGCGGCTACCAGTTCGGCGTCCGGGGGCGGCGCGACGGGAACTCGGGGTTAAGACGCTGAATGTGAGCGGTTGGAGGTTTTAGTGCGGTTCAACTCCCACATAGGGTCGGGTGGGCTAGATGCTCGTTTAGCAGAAAAACAATATAGTAATATGTTTTTCTTAAAAACGGTGTTTCAATCATAATCTTTATACACACTCGGGATCTCCCCTGCACTTCTCAATAAATGCAATTTGTAATGCGATCAATACTCTGTGCGAGTTTCCATTGTCATATTTGGCACATATATTTTTTTGAGCAAGCGGCTCATGTGATGGGAACTGTTACCTTTGTTAGAGAATGTAACGATGCTGAACATCTATTGAAAAGGAATCTCTTAAAATTCGTTTAAAGAAGATTAAGTTTGAGTACATTGCGGGCTCTCTTTCTAGATATTAAAACATCTGACATGGCAAAGTAAAAATGAAAAATATCGCAAATGGAAAACAAAATAATTTATAAGAAAAATACTAATTATTTCCTGTAGTTTAAAGTAGTACTAGATTCTGTAATACTATTAATAACACAAATGTTCTTTTTTTATACCTTGTTTGCATAAAAGTGACGTACCCAGTGCGCAGTGGGAACAAACTCAAGTCCATAGTTTATTTTTACATTGAATGCAGTGACATGCTTGTACTCGACGTTCGACCACTCAGTACGAAACGGATCTCTGGTCAGAAAACAGTTCGATAAAACTTGAACTTGAACAATGGCACTGTTTTATTATTTCTTGTTGATGTGTGCGTTTGCGAAAATTAGTTTTCAAGTGAGTGCTTTTGAAAATGATTTTATTATGGTAGCATAAATATTAATCGAATTATAACGGTTTTAGTGTGTGCTGAATGCAACTTTTGAATGAACTAATATTAAATTTATAAATAAATAAATATTAAAGAATTATGTTATGTGTGTTATGTTATTTGCTCATAATTATGAAAAAAAAGTTAAGGAAGTGTTTAAAAATATAATATATGTATCACCAACGAAATAAAGATGTATGTGTATGGTACAAAATAATTCCATAACAGCATTTGCATAGTGTAAATTAATTGATTTTTTTTTCTTCATATTCATTTATTTGCTCATTTTTTACATTATATCTTTAAAAAAACAATCATAAGAAAATAAATTTAAAAATACAATATAAAATTAATTGATTATTATTATTTCGATAAATAGAATGTCAAATTGTAAACAAGACTTCTTTCTGATCATAGTTATTATATTTCAAAGTCACAAAATCGAAAAACGTAGGTAGATGAGTATTAAATTTTTATTTTAACGCTAGATACCTATTCAATGAAAGGAATTTTGGATATCTTTAATCTACGTTTACTAAAACGGTAGAAGATATTTTATAATTAAAATGTATCCTAGTTGTATTTGACTGTCAACTTCCATGATCTTCTGCTTGCATGACTCCTTTGCCATCTTCTACCTTTCAACCTGAGTAATAACTTAGTGGCATAGTTCATGAATGGTGCAACCACTTATCTCCAGGTGGGCCATTTGCTGACACTAAAGGTTTTAAATGAATTTCATATTTAATTTCGACACATAGCGAGTAATCCTGTTAATTAAATAAAGCTATGATGAAACTTTGCCCACCACATGTTTAAATATTGTACTTATTTTATATTGACACAGTCTCGTCCCTAAATACCTTTCATTTTTATTTAAATTTATTGATAACTCCGGTTATTCGTAAATTGTTTGTTTTTATTCATTTTGAAATATTGTTTTATGTCTAGTAATTATTTTGAAGTACCTATAGTACAAAGTTGGAGAAGTAATGAATTTGAAATTACAGTTAAAAAAATTGTTATTATGGTTTGCGGCCCCTAGATGTCCAGTGCTGGATATAACTTGGCCGCTAAGTTCATGAAATTGATCGATCCTGCATAGCCTAATTATTTTCCTAGGTATTATTTATGGTAGCATTTATTCGGGTAGAGTGCTATACTATATAAAATAAACGAGGTTTAAGAAAAGTTAGGTGATAGATAACGACTTCTCATTGCCCTGACATTGCAGAGGTTCATGAGCGGCGGTGACCTCTCACCATCAGGTGGGCCGTAAGATAGTTTGAAAAAAAAAATACCATCTGATTACTTGTACTCACTGATAAATATTTTTTATTTATTTATTTATTTAATACTTTATTGTACACGACAGAAAAATAAGTTATATTAAAAAAATTTCACAAAAGGCGAGCTTAACTCAATACTGAGTTTTCTTACAGCAAACCCAAAATAAAACATACAGTAAGTAGAATTTAATGTAAGGTAGATAAGTGTACAATATACATAGAATATATACTTATATACTTATACATATAACAATATAACAATAATAAAAACATAAATACTAATAGATCTTCTGTGTTAATTTCCATCAGTTCGATTATTATCGGAGCGTCTACCGGTGCCTGTCTGTCTGTCCGGTGCTCTTCTTCTAATCTCTTTTGTACTTAGTCTTGAAAGCTTTATTTTATCAAACATACAATTGCTTTTTACAACACAATGAAATTAACCAAAAAATAAATGTATCATTAAAAAACTACCTACTGCTTATTGTTCATTAAAAATCATTAAAAAGGCTACAAAAAATAAATTGATATCGAAATAAAAACTTAGGACGGATGTCAAAAACCTGTATATTGCTTCAAAAAATTGAATCCTCACATGGTGTTAATTATGTTGATTAAATTAAAATTAAAACCATTGTTGTAAGGACTTCATATGAAGTGAAATAAAAAATAAATTTGAAAATCTACCAACCAAATGGTTCTACAATAATCTACATATTATTATTATAATTTTTGTTTAGTCTCACCTATTCTCGTTTTGATAAAAAAATCAGTAAAAACCGTGTACATTGATTAAATGTTCTCATACTTATTATTTGCATGTATGTAATCAGTAATAGTATGTACAATGAACGATTCTTGTTGTAGTGCCAATTCTTCATTTCTTGCATTCTCTGACTAAAATATAAATTTACACATAAGATCTTTAAAACCTTACTCTGTTGTTTATGATGTTGGTTTCATATTCGTTGTAATGTATATTCATTATCTTAATTCCCAGAGGTCAACACCACAAGATAAAGAGTACATAGCCGCTGCAGTTGAATATATCGTATCTAATGACGTTGAACAGAATCTGCGTAACTACGTACATTATATTAAACAAGCTGCTGACCAGGTAAAATATTATTTTCGGAACTAATAAAAACTTCAGTGGCTTATAATCCAGCAGCATAAGATCCACAGCATTACCTGATAACAGACATCTAAAATATTTCCATTCCTCTGTGAGTCACTATACTATGACATGCCATAAGGGGTTGTCCATTAATCACGTGATCTTTTTTTAGCATTTTTTAACCCCCCCTCCCCCATCGGTGATACGTAGTGAGGTTTAAGACCACCCCCCCTCCCCCTTCTCAACATCACGTGTATTTTTAGTACCTACAACGAATCTTAAAATTTTCTGAATATTATCTTAATTTAAATACAGGTATAAACTATAATCTTATTTTATTCTGAAATTAAAGACCATAATAAAAATGTCTACACCAGGTTGCAAGTTTATTTTTATTGCCATAACAATAATAATAAACGAAGAGTGTAATCATAGGAAAAACATGTATTGTACTAGTACATGAATATATTTAATGTAAATTGTCCTCGGACCACGGATTAGCAAAACATTCTTCAACACTAACAACTGGATAAGCATCATGCAGGTTTGACGAAAAAACAAATACACGTGATATCTTACTACACCCCCCCTCCCCCTTGTGTTATTTTCGTGATTTTTATCAAACCCCTCCCCCCCCCTTTTAAGCCTCACGTGATTAATGGACAACCCCTAAACTATGATGAAAGAGTTCATACAATTTTTGATTTTTTATAAATTTTCCAGAATGCCGATATCATAGTTTTCCCAGAACTTACTTTGACAAACAAGACTACTTCTTTTGTTGTACCATTCTACGGCATTTTGAAGGAATATCCTGTACCTGCTTTACACCCCGATCTATACGACAGGGTAAGTACTTAGATTGTATTACATTAGTACCCATTCTTAAACCACGTTTTGTCTCTTCAAAACGCGAGAGTAATATTTGGTCGAGAGCTCAAAGCGCTAATGAAACTATCGAGTCTGATGGATATTTTAAAGCAAATTCTAGTGTGATAATAGAAGCACTATTTATTTTGATTTACTCGAAGTTCCTTTGAATTTAAAAGTTGAATTGAAACCTTCCTCATTTGTGTCAAAATTTGTTTAACAGATTTTAGTTTCAATATCAGCGGCTGCAAGGAACAATGGAATCTATGTGGTGATCAATGGAAGAGAATCATTGGACTGCAGGAACAACGATACAGGAGAACCGTGCCCTGAACTCAAGGAATACGTGTTCAATACTAACGTGGTGTTTGACAGGAATGGAGCAATTATTGATAGGTTGGATATTGCTACCATAATAATGATTTCTAAAATATAGTTTTGATATTCACCGGGTAGGGTAATATTGCATGAATTCAGTGAAAACTGATGTTCAAGAATATTCTCCTAAAGTCTATAAATTCTGCTGCTATTGAATCAACTGAACTCAGTGAAGTAATGTTTAAGGTATGTTTTTATATCAATGACTACTATTTGCAGATACCGCAAGATTAATCTGTTTGCTGAGTGGTCACACACACCGGCTTTGACTCCCGACTTGGGTTACTTCGAAACAGATTTTGGTGTTAAATTCGCTCACTTTATCTGCTTCGACCTGATGTTCCAAGTACCTGCAGTGCAATCTGTACAAAAACTGCGTGTCACTGATGTTATATTTAGCACAATGTGGTTCTCAGAGTTGCCATATTTAACTGGTAAGGAGGTATTTTTTTTAATCAAAAAACGAATCAAAACGTGAGTCCGAGTAATTTAAAATAAAATATGGAAATAAATTAAAGCTTTGTAATTCAAAATATTAATATCTTTACACAGATAACAATAAAAATATTAAGTTTTTTTATTCTTCCTTAACTATTTGCAAGTCTAGTGGGTATATACACACGTGTTTAATTTTTAAAAATGATCTAAGACCATTGTTACTTTTTTTGTTTAGCAATACAAATCCAAGAAGCATTCGCATATAAAATGAATGTGAATTTCATTGCTGCCGGAGCTAATAATGTTAGGATTGGTTCTGCAGGTATGATAATTTACAATATATGAACTAAAAAAAAACAGTATTTTTTGCATACACATTTCAATATGACAATAGAATATAGCAAGTCTATCAATTATGTTAAAATAGATTGAAGCCGTTTTTGTTTTCGGCTCCGTGAATTTTCTCGAAATATCCCATAAATTAGTATATTTGGTTCTAAAGGCCCAGTTGAAAATTTTAGACACAAAAATATATTCCAGGTTCTGGTATTTACTCCGGTCGAGACGGTGCATTGATCAGCATAATGCCAGGTGTTCCTACATCACGTCTCCTAGTCGCGAGAGTTCCTAAAATTCCCGGAAAGGTAAAATATATTACTCCATCCACGTATTATTATCTAATCTAATATATATTATAAAGGCGAAAGTTTGTAAGTATGGATGGATGTATGGATATTTGTTACTCTTACACGTAAAAACTACTGAATGGATTTGAATTAAACTTTACGACAATATAGCTTATACATCAGAATAATACATAGGCTACAATATTTGATAATACGGGACGAACCTGAAGTCCACGCGAACGAAGTCGCGGGCAAAAGCTAGTAGTTTTATATCACGACATTACACTTTATGTTAGGTAAAACCGAGATTGATTTTCTTAATGAATTTGAAAGGATCTTGTCTGCAGTCAAAATAATGAAGTTGAGGTCTCTTTCTATTTAGAGACAGTGAAGTGAAATGCGTTTTAATATCGAGCCTTTTCTTGATCAAAATGTTTCACGAACGTTTCACGGTATCCCAAGAGTGCAATAAATATAATCTAGTGCTCACATTGACATTGACCAACGTCTCTTAGTTTTATCGGTGTGATCCATTAGCTTTAGTTGAACTTTAATCTGATAGATTAATTTGACATAAATACATAAAACAGGAAGAGGTTCATTAAATCCAAGTTTTTCGTTTAGGTAACAGGAAATTACACAGGTCCAATCTACGATGATGCTAAATCTGATATCCTTCATTTCAACTATGATCAACTACTGGCGTCTCGTGTGAACAAACCTTTTGTGGCTGGATTCCAGGAGTTTACTCTCAATGACAAAGATGTTAGCTATGTTTTTAGAGTTCGATTGAACTACAAAGATGGCGGTGTGGTAAGTCTCTGGTCTTTCTTAAATGGGATTTTCTAAATTAAACAGAAAATATTGTCTTTATTCAGCGAGGACGAGCCAAAATTACTTTTATCTGTAACAACCCGGTTATTTTTTGGTTCCCTCGGATTTTTATTATTGTTCATTTCAGCATCCACGTTTTCGCGCTTTCATACAAGATGCACCAAATACGTATTCAAACCGTGAAATGGGTGTTGCAGCTTGCCTTGTAGTTGCTTGTCTGAATGATGAATTGAAAAGTTGTGGACACAGGTAAATCGAACATCATATCAAATTATTTCATTATAAATTAATTTATATTTATAGAACATCAAATTAGTTTTTCTTCAAATTTTAAACTAGTATCATAACCATCATCGTACGAATCGGTACTTAATCTTTGTTTTGATTTTAAAGATACTTGATACTTTTTAAGGTACCTATTCTCTTAATATTGTAGATAAACATTCTTAGCCAGATTTAAAACTCTTAAAATTTACCTTCAATTTCAATGTAATTTTACGGACAATTAAATTGTATCTAATGTGGTGAACTGATAATTTTCTTTCAGGTATAATGTAGACGAAAATAACGTTATAATTGAAGAATTAGCTATTGAAATGACAACATACAGAAACACTTATAATAAGACTTTGGAATGTGACAATATTGTATATTTTCCTGTTTCGTTTAGAAACAACAAATTTCCCCTTGAACCATCAAACTATACATTTATAGAGGACCATGAAAGACATGAAGTAACAAATAAAACACAAACATTGGTTCGTACAAAATTGGTATTCAAATTGAACAAACCTCAAGAAAATTTAGTGTCTTTTGGTATCTGGGGCAGACTGTTTCTCAAAGATGTCGATCATAATAAAAACACAAGCGAAGAAGACTTGAAGAACTTTGACAATGTATTAAATGTTATTTATGGTGAAAATTCACATGACGATGAAACTATAGAAAGTGATAAATACAAATATGAAACTGTAAATTAAACTGAATTTGTTCGGAAGTTATTAAATTTTCTTACAGGACATTAACAAAGATGTTCTAATGCTGAAACTAATGTAGCGTAAATTTTGCACATTACTGTTCGATTAATTGATTATATGTTTCAAATATATATGTACTTACATGTCTTAATTTCTTTACACAAAAAAAAAAATTGGTTGCCTGTAAAGTCGGTATACGGGCGAAAGTTTTACGTGACAACGACTCGAGCATGGTTAGCCCGCCTAAGAGCGAGAGAGACAGACATAAAAAGTGAAAGGCACGCGTGCCTCTCACTCGCTCTCATTGTGAGCGCATAACGTGAGCGGAGCGTAACGCAGTTTCTTGAAGTGTCACTCGGCAAACCAATTTATAAGACGTTGTCACGTCAAAATCTTAACGTGAAAATAAAGTTTGAAGTAACAAAGTTATGACTATGTTTTTGAATATTAGTTTTGAATTTTTATACTAAAATCTGTTGCTCTGTGTATACTGTTAGCTTAGCCCAGAAAAATAACATAACATAATATACCTACAAATCGATTAAATTGAACGGAAAAGGTTTGAGTAAAAGTTTGGACTAATTTTTCAATTTTTTTTTTACTACAACAGTACTTTAAAATTAAATTAAGAATCGAATTAAAATAATATTACTAATATCGTGTTTCAAAATTTGGATCTGGCCCATGAGGACATGGAGGCAAAAATCTTCGACAGCCACCTTAAGAAGCTCGCTCACCTTGCTATGTAAATGACCTGATTCAGAAGGTGATCATTCTTGACACGGCGTGTATCGTGAGGAGTTTCGTCACTCTGACCACACATGGCTTGGGTCGTAGATACTGTCTTCCTGGCTTTCTATTTTATTTTGTTTTTATTATATAAGTGCATTTTTGTATGTATTTGAAGTGTTTTCTTCAAGTTAATATAATATTCAAATAAATATATAACGATAATATTGTATTAAATTTAATTAAGGACGTTTTAAAATATCAAGAGAAAAACAGGGTGTTAGAATATAAAGATTTTAGATAAGGTCTGATACATTAATGCAATAAACTGTAATTTTGTTAAACTTAGTTTTAATAATAATAATTTACACTATGTTTAAAGTTTTAACCAAATATCATATCATATCATATCAAAGATCATAGAAAAATATTTTATTAGTCTACAATGTATAGAATTATGATGTCACTAGTGGACTCATTTTTTTTAGTTGGAGGAATTCACCGGATCCCCGGGGTATGTGGGAGTTGAACCGCACTAAAACCTCCAACCGCTCACTCAGCGTTCGAACCGCACCAGCTGTCGCACCTTACACAATTATACGCTATCCTGCGCCTTCTTGTGTTCCCCTTACTGGTAAAACTGCATGCTGATGTATTATAAAGAAAACAAATTATTTTTGTACCATCTACAATTTTATCTTTGACGATTAAAACAATAACAGTACATGTTCAACGAATATTAATGTATGCTGAGTTTCTTCATTAAATATAACTCGATGATGAAACAATCATTCATCTCTGCTCAGTGTCATTGATAAGACGCAAAATGGTTACAAAACGAGTGCTAGTTTTGTACACGGGGGGAACATTTGGTATGCTTAAAAATGAAAAAGGAGGTATGTAAATTGTTTTTTTTATATTTTAAAACTTTTTAACACGTTAACTTCATTTTAATTCTTTCATTTAATTTTAATTCGGTGTTGTGTTTCTATAGACCATATTTCTAATAATATAATGAGTTCTAATCGAATTTGGTTAAAATAATTGTTTTATAAGTTAAACTTAAAATATAAAACAACAACAGTACGTTTTTTTTGAGTGTAATAAGCCGGATTTCCACCCGCCCCGCGAGTGTTATATGTGGGAGTTGAACAACACTAAAACCTCCAATCGCTCACACTCTGCGTCCGAACCCCGGCTGAGACCAGAACTCAGCACGGGGTTACGAGGGACGGCACGACGCGTTACGCACTCGGAACTCTTTCCCGTCGGAATTATTATGTATTACGTAATTATGGTAATGCATATTACATTTTGAAAAGCCAAAATATGAGGAATTTCTTACAATAGTTGCAAAAAAATGAAAATCGCAATTTCTATCTTGTCTTTTTTTTGAATCGAACGTTACGTACCGTTTGTGTAAAGTAGATAATATTATTGAATATTATACCACAAACAATATCTATCAAAATATTTACGTACAGAATCCGTAGTGCTGTGGTCTTTTTTAATTGATTTTCTGTTATCTTGTTGATTGATATAAGAATAGGTATGTATTTTCGTTTTATTGCAGCTAGCATTGACTGACTGATTCAATTAAGTTTAAATGTTTAAATATGTATAAGATTGTATCTAAAAATAATACGACATTTATTATAATTTATTAATCAAACTTGTTCTGGTTTTAGGGATTAACGTAGGTAAACAAGCTATAACTTTATACGAATATAAAACTTCTATTCTACAATAAATATAATATTACTATGATTTTTTTGGAATGGCGATAAATAATAATTATTTATGTATTAATTTATTATTCGAATTGTAATATTATTATCGATATAACAATGGGATGATCATCATTAACAGTCTGTTCACGTTCTGTTCAATGTTATAACGTAAACAGTAAGCAGTAACATAATCTAAATAAATGTGCCTACCAAATATCTCGTCTAAAACGTGTAGGTACAAACATAACATGTACTTATGTATAGGACAGTCTAAATTTAGTGGTATTCTGCAGTAGTCTGCACCTGTACTATACTGTACTGTAATAACCCATTACTGCCTACTGCTGAGCTCAGGTCTCCTTCGAAGAGGGGTTAGGCATAGTCCACCACGCTTGCCCAATGCAGATTGGGGACTTCACATATCTTCAAAGGATCTGCACCTTATTCTATCTTAATATTATAAAGAGGTTTCATTACATGTAGTGTGTGTGCCTGACATTGTATGCAATACCTAAATCTAAAATTTATAAAACATCCTTAGTGGCGCACGCAAATTGCGCGGTTCAGCTAATGAGTTATAAAAATAATTTAAGATCAAGACGAAAGTAAAATTAATTAACTTTAAGTTTTCATTAAACAGATTTAAACACAATAAAACATTTGCTCATTAAAAACAAAAGCAAGTTGTTGTTTGATTAGACACGTTAAAGACAACATACGATCAAATAAATTGTTATGCTGACCCTACACTCTATGGAATACCTGATGTGTTTATCAATACTGGGTAAATCTGATTGTGTATAATGTACCTTTGTAGGTAAATGGCATAGTTATCAGTTTAATTATACCTGACAGGTATAACCCTACTTCACCTATATATATCCACTCAACTGGGAACGTCACTATTCGCTAGATAGCGAAACTGGGGACTTCGTTCGGAATCAATACCGTGTTTGAGCCCCTTTTTAAAAACATTTTTTTCTAATAATTTTTAATTTTGTTTTTTAATTAAACCTTATATTTTTGTAAATCTTTATTACTAAACGACGCTGTATTGCATTTTCAGCGAATATATATCATCTCTGTAAAATATGAGACGATTAAAAAATGTAAACAAAACAAGTTTTAGAACTGTGCTCAATTTTGGCTCCTGCCACAGACTTGGCAAAAGTAAACAAACCAATTTGGTTGCCGATCCCAGTTGAGTGGATACGTAAAAGTGGCTAAACAAAGTGGGTCTTTTATGCGTTTCTTGATATTTTGAAAGAACTACCCGCTCGATGAAAATTGTTTCAACTACCTACTATATTTTTTCAGTTCTAGTACCTCAGAAGGATATAGAAAGCGTAATCAGACGATTACCACAACTTCACGATGTTGAATATTGGAAGGTAAATCTGGCTGGAACAGATCACGATGAATATCTGGCATTACCAGGTAAGGACTTAAATAAATATTTTTTAGAAATTACCAATGAGCTCCTTTATTACAAATTGGCTTATACTTTACTTATTATAATTTATTGATATTAAGTGGAAAAACATAAAAGTTAGAACGCGGGTAGCCGCCCCACAGTGTCCCCTGACATTGCAGAGGACCACGCAATGAAAACCACTTAACCTTCAGTCTCAATAATTATGGCTCATTAGCTCAGCATACATGGCGATTAAAATAGCATATTATTAATATGTTATTAATATTATACTTAGCATGAAACAATTCACAAATACATTCTTAAATCAGTTTATGAGATTATTAGGAAGTCAAAGCACGTGATTTTTTCCATTGCACACATAGAATTGTAATACATTATCTAATAGAATACAGACTGAGAGAAAAACAAACATGATGATTAGTTAGGGATTTTCCCTAACAGATAAGTTAAGTTAGTTAAAACGGAGGTTTTGGCTCACGGTCATCAGACTTTGGAATGCGACAGTGCATAGATAACAGATATAAGCTAGTAATTTCAATTTAATTTAGTAATTTTATTTTAATTCATTCATTCATTCAATTTGTTCTTTAAGAATTAAGTTTCAAATAAAGGTTCGGCTTTGGAGTGATTTTAGCTCATATAATTATTAAAAAAATAATAACTATAAGTAGAAAAGTCCGTTTTGAAGTACCTAAGCGATGCAGCCAGTTTTCTTTTTCGTTATTGATCGTTTTCAATAGAATTGCTGATAACTTTGTCTATGTATTCCATTAACAGTTTAATGCAGAAAATGGCAGAAATCCATATTAATAAAAGTATAAAATATATTTTAAAACAATATTTTTAAGTTTTTCTTTGTCTGTTTGTTACGGCTAATCTCTGAAACAGTTAGACTGATTTTGACAAGACTCCTTGGTAATGTAAGTGTCTATAAAGCGAGATTCATTTAAAAAAACGGAGATATATTATGGTGCGTTTCCACATTGACTCGCCAAGTTCCAGCTTTAATATAAGTCGGCCGTAACCGTCATTTGTTTTGTACGTGAGTTAGTTATTCTTTAGTATTTTATATTTATTTTCACGACTATAAAACGCTGTCCGCTACAAAAAATATCGCTACGATATCGCGAGTGCTGTTTAAACCGCTTTGTGACGCAGACGAAGTTGCGCGGGTGAGGGTCATCTAGTGTTGTTATAATCAAATTTCATTCGACAGATGGAAAAGATACAGAAGTCAAAGTTCTTTACAAGATTTACGAATATGACGAACTGAAAGACTCGTCCGACTTCACAATTGATGATTGGATCAAAATGGCAAGAGACATAAAGGTATACTTCACTCTTGCTTAACAAAATCTACTCATTTTGTTTAAAGTTTTGATAACTACATAAAGTTGTATTTCAAGAATTCTACAACATAGATGAGATATATTTAGTTTTATTACTGAAATCAGAACTGAACAACATTGAAATTTGACAAAATTCTCGTCGAAGTTTTGCCATTTATGATTTATCAAGTATTTTCATTATAAAAGCCTTGTTCAGTTCCAAAAATATCAAATAATTTACTCTAGTAAGTGCTATTGTTTATTTGCAGAAATTTTATCACGACTACGATGGATTTGTGGTACTCCATGGGACAGACACGACAGCGTACGGAGGTTCGGTTTTGTCATTTATGTTGGAGACTGTAGGGAAGACTGTGGTACTCACGGGGGCACAGGTAAACTATTATTTTATCAACATTACTTAACCTTTTGTGTTCTGTGTAGCAAAGACTAATAACAAAGTTAGATAATTAAAATGTTAGTCATGCACTACTAAAGTAGAGTTAAGATATTATTGCAAATTAAATTTCAATCGGAGATAATAAATGTAGTAAACTAGTGCTTATAATATGCTTGACACGGTACACATTGTGAGTAGGTTCCTCACTCTTGGGACCTGACCACTGATGGGTTGGGTCGTAGTTCGCCTACAGTGGTTTTTTATTTTTGTTTGTGTTTTTTAATTAAATATATTTAGAAAAAAAATGTGTAAAATAAGGAATGAAAAAGTATATAGTGATAATAGTAATAATGATATTATACTCTTTATATTTCGACTGTCATCTTGAGAAGCGTTCGCTCCCCGGCTGGGTAAAGGGCCTGATTTAGAAGGCGGTTGCTCTTGATACGACACGTATTGTGAGGAGGTTCCTCTCTCTTGAGCCCTGACCACTGATCGCTTGGGTCGTAGACCTCGTCTTTAGGGGCCCTCTGTTTTAATATTGTTTTTTTAAATTTTATTCCTTTGTTTGTTGAAAAAAAATATAATGTAAAAATTAGTGAAAATAAATAAATGAAGAGATAATGTTCTTAAGTAACTTGAATCTCACATCCATAAATAACATAACGTCATTTCACACTTTAAACGTAAGTGAATGATGCAGGTGCCAATATTTCAACCTCGAAGTGACGGTAACAACAATCTGCTGTGTGCTCTGTTGATAGCAGCTACTCAGCATATTCCTGAAGTAACAGTATTCTTTGGAGCTAAACTTTTCAGAGGAACTCGGTAAGAATGTTATAATATTATTCCTGATTAATATATAAGCTATTAAGCAGATAGCTAGAATATATTAGAATGTTTAAACAAGTTGTGCCAAATTGGCTATTTGGAATTAATGGGATTTGGACGGTATGAAAGATCATATCTTCTCTTGACTATGGTTTAAACCTGTTTCTTATAAATATTTCTTATAATAAGATTGCGGATGAAATCCAGAGAACAATATTGAACTCTTGTCCAAGGAATTATATATCATTAACTTAAGAATATTTTTCAGAGTGAAAAAAGTATCAAACACGCGTATCTATGCGTTCGATTCGCCAAACTTTCCGCCATTATTGGAAGCTAAGACAACGTTGGATGTGGATCCGAAGATGCTGATACATCCTCCTGGGTCGGTTCTCAACGAATGTAGGCTGCATGATAAGCTGTCTAGGAAGGTTTATATCCTGAAGGTGGCGCCGACCATTACACCTGAGCTGATCCGAGGAGTTTGTGAAGGAATGGAAGGTAAAATTATGACTTTAAATTATCATGTTCATTTTCGTCCATGAATTTAATATGTCGATGAGTGGTATGTAGAGTTGGGAAAAAAAAGATGAATATTTCATATTATTTGATTTTCATGGATGGAAGTTTTTTCGTCAGTCGAAGTTATTGTGTAGCAGAATACAATATTGTAAAGTGCATTGTTCATCTTTTTCAGGAGTTGTTCTAGAGACATACGGCAACGGAAATATTCCGATCAAGCGTAAAGAAATCTACAAAGAGATAGAAAGAGCTGTTAAAAACAACGTGTTGGTTGTTAATGTGACTCAGTGCGTTAACGGAACCGTTCTCGGGAAAGCCATTTACGAAACTGGACTTGTAAGTTTGAATATTTTAAAATTAACAATATGAACAAGTCTACTAAGTAAATGCACTAACTCATATTGCGTTATCAGCAACTTATTGAATAAAGTCTACAATTCCTTCACATGTTTAAAATTGAATCATCAATTTTATGTAGTACAGCGCAACTTCACCTGCGTCACATAAGACGGAATAAATAAGATTGTTTCCGTGAATTTTCGCACCTTCCCTGGACTTCTACGAATAAACTATATTTTAAGACTATAATTATCCAAATCGGTTCAGCCGTTCTCGAGTTTTAGCCAGACTAAAAAAAAGATTGCATATTTTTTTCAGCTACTTGTGGAATGTGGTGTCGTTCCAGCATTTGATATGACAGCGGAGGCGGCCTGGGCTAAATTGTGTTACGTATTGACGAAAACTGAACTAAATTATGAACAGAAAGTAGAGGTAATAATTAATTTCTTTTTTTTTTCATTATTTTTAAACAGCATTAAAGATTTTTATGCATTTTCAACGGGTTCTTACCACGATATTTAATTAATTGAGTTGTCTCGATATTTCAACGTTGTTGCAAACGTCATGATCACGAGAAGACTGGATACTGCGGGTCGATTTAAGAGCAAACAAATCTGTCTACCCTCTTTCTCGTTCGCTTTTGGGTAGTACCACTGGAACTTTGGGTAGAAAACCACGAGTGTCTGAATAAGTTTATAGCATTAAAGATTATTATAAGAATTCGCAATTGCCCTGCTGGTGTTACAGAGGTCCTATGACTGATAGGTTTAGTATTTACCAATCTTTTTTTTTCAGTTGATGAAAACAAATATACGAGGTGAACTGGAAAACCCGAACATGTTGAAATAAGCAAAGTGAAGTATTAAGTATTGTTATCCTTAGAAATTCAAACAGTTAGTTACTAGAACTTTTTAAACAAAATAATCTGTAATCTCATTAAAATATTATTTTTATTGGTGTTTAATTATTTTGTTATATTTTTAGATTGTTTTCCAGTAACAATTTCCACTATTATTATTTATCCTCTTTGAAATTAATAAAATTCACATCTTAAGACTCATGTCGTTGCAATGTTTAAATTTATAAAATAATCAAAGGATCAATAAAAAACACAAATCAAAAATACACATTTATTCACATTGTATGTCAAGAAAACCAATTACATTTGAAAATACATGGAAAGGTTTAGTAATCAGCACACATTTAGTACAATCATGCACAATATAACACGCCCCGACGAAAATAAAGTTTTGGCCAATATTTAAAAAGATACAATCGCGCACACAAATCTTTAGATATATTCAGTAAAATTGCTTCGAAACGCGAACAGGCAGTGCCTTGTTACAAACAACACTTCTCAAAAAGTACTTACACTATCTCTAGGTAGTAAAAAATCTACGCTACTTATTTATAAGACGTTTCACATCTATCACTTTTTCTCTACAGAAAAATACAGTTCTTTATAAGTTTCTATAAATATCGTAAAAATTTTACCATAAAATATTGAATTTTATTTTTAACCACTCGAGATAGTAATCACAATCTAATTTTACTCTACACATAGCCAAGAACTCACCAAGAAGAAGTATTTAAGAAGATGCGAGTGCAAAAGTGGACTCACCTTTTTTCTAATATCATGTTTTATCGGTTCATTTTATTAAGATTTAGTCCTGTAATGCAATAAAGAATAGGTAATTAATGTCAATATTTAAAATTCGAAGTTATGCCATTTTTGCATTAACAGATTAAGACGATTAATTCAATAAGGAACGACAATTAAAAAGTTATAACGAGGAATAAAACTTAAAAGTTGTTCTAACACGTACATCAACTCCTACGATACAAAACATGTACGACAAATGCATTTTTACAATGAACTGTGTTTAAAAATGAGGTATTACTTGTGACGCATTAATAATTTATCAAAGACAGGGTTACCAATGTAACAAAGTTGTATATTCAGTTTTAAAATAAAACAAGCTACTTATTTCAAATATTAGCTACATATTCAAGCTACATACTCAATATTTAAGTATCTATAAATTTAGTTACCATTTTAAGAAGAGATAATAATATATTGAGTTTGAATAAATATTACACATCAAAAGCCAATCAAATAGCAAAAAACATTCTTTGGTTACTTTCTGAACAAGTTTTCCTACTCCTTAATCTCGCGCACCTTTTACAAACTCTACATAACAATATATTTTTATACAATAAGCATGTCAAATATTGTGCTAAATAAATAGTAAAATAATTAATAAATAATTATAATATTAATAACAAAATGGTATATTTCCGCAAACGCTAAAATTAAATTTAACGGTGGGAATTAAAAAAATATAGAAACAGTTTTGTTCTCGACAGTATATTAAATGTTCATATTTGGGATTTATGGCACTTAAGCTATAGTTCTGTGTCGGGGCTGAGGTGCGTTTAGTAACCGACCACTTCTTTCTTCTTAGCTGTTGTAGCTGCTAAGTTCGGCTCTTCTGTGATTAAAAAATAATAATATTAGATGATGTTTTTCATATATTTTTAATTAAAATTAAAAGTTTAGAGCGCTATATGGTGTGTCTAAATATTAATTATGATATAATTGGTGTATCAGAAACAAGACGATTAGGTACTAAAATTGAAGAATATGAAAACTTTATATTTTGTTATGTAGGCCATACCACTGGAAAAAATGTGGTAGGCTTTATAATTAACAAAATACATAAAAACAATATTGTGAGTTTCAGAGGAATATCAGATAGAGTTGCAGTACTAAACATGAACTTCTATGGCTTCATGGTTACCTTGATACAAGTCTATGCTCCAACCACTACATCACATGAGAATGATGTGGATGAATTCTACAAATCAATTGAAAATACATTAGATACTGCAAACAACATTATTATACTGATGGGAGATTTTAATGCTAAGATTGGACCTCCAAGAAAAGAAGAACACCTAGTTCTAAAACAACATGGCTATGGATCAAGAAACCATCGAGGACAAAGATTGGTGGACTTTGCATTGGAACATAAATTAACAGTAATAAATACATGTTTTAAAAAGAATCCAAACAAAAGATGGACATGGAGATCACCAAGTGGAGAATACAATAATGAAATAGACTACATTCTATCTAATCAACAAATATTATTCCAAAATATTAATACATTAAATCTGAACTACCCATCAGATCATAGACTAATAAGAGCAACAGTAAAGTTATGTAATCCTAAAAAAAGCAGAATAAGATTCAGAAATAACATTTTAAAAAATTTAAAGAGTACAGAAGAAATATCAAAGTTTGAAGAAACCATGACAACAATACTGTCTGAATCACCGGATCCTCTAAGTAATAATCAAATTCAATTCCAATATAATAAAATCATAAACGCCATCACTACAAGCTTAAATTTAAGCCAGACCAGCAAAGAACAAGACCAACATAAGATATTGTCAAAAAAAACTATTACCCTTTTACATAGAAGGAATGAGCTACAGAAAATGAAAAACAAATCCCGATCTATGAAAAACGAACTCTCTGCATTATATAAATTAGTAAACAAGTACATAAAGAATGACTATGCAAAACATAGACAAAACACCATTGAAAGAAATCTAATTATTACAGGAAGTACAAAAAAGACATTTAAGGAACTCCGCACAAATAAAACTTGGATTGAAGGGCTCAAAAATTCAGACATAGACATAACTAAACGTAAAGATATTCTCACAAAGGCAACAGAATTTTATAAAAATCTGTACAGCAGCAGAACCCACACAACCAATATTGAACCCAACAACACAATAACACCAACAGTCATCAGCAGCAGAGAAGAAGTTAAACTTATAGATAAACACGAAACTATACAGGCAATAAGAAGACTAAAACTAGAAAAAAGTCCAGGATCAGATGGAATCACTAACGAAACATTAAGAATGGCAGAGGGGGTACTCGCAGCACCACTTACTGAACTCTTTAATTTGATATTGTTTAAATCAGAAATACCAATTCAGTGGTCAGAATCGAACATTATTCTCATATACAAGAAAGGTGACCCGAAAGACATAGCAAACTACAGACCTATCAACTTACTATCAAACTTGTATAAACTTTTTTCCACAATTATCAATTTAAGAATCAGCCCTTCCATTGAAAACAGACAACCAGTAGAACAGGCCGGTTTCAGAAAGGGGTTCTCAACAGTAGATCACATACATACTCTAGAACTGATTATTGAGAAATACCAAGAACAACGGAGACCACTTTATCTTGGATTTATAGACTATCAAAAGGCCTTTGATACGGTGTCACACGAAGGCTTATGGGAAAGCTTAAAAGAAAATGGAGTAGATGAAATATACATAACAATCATAAAAAGAATTTATAGCAACAATACCAGTAGAATAAAACTGGAATCACTGGGCCCAAGTTTCCCTATTCAAAGAGGTGTGAGACAGGGTGACCCAATGTCACCAACTTTATTTTTAGCTATACTAGAAAGCAGTATGAGGAAACTAGATTGGAAGAGGAAAGGAATATATATAAATGGTGCCTTCTTGAGTCATCTGCGTTTCGCAGATGACATTGTGGTACTATCTGAGACGAGCTCCGAACTGCAGTCCATGATCGAAACTTTACAAACAACTAGCAGAAGTGTAGGATTGGAAATCAACTTTTCAAAGACTATGACAATGACAAACGACTTAAGAAAACCAATAATTATTAATGGGGTCCAGCTGGAATATACAGATAAATACATTTATTTAGGTAAAGTAATTAGCTTTAATAGAGAAAGTAATGACATGGAAATTACAAGAAGAATACAACTAACTTGGAACAAATTTTGGAATTTGAAAGAGATCTTCAAGAGCAATCTGCCAACAAATTTAAAAACAAAAGTCATGAACTCTTGTCTTTTACCATGCTTGACATATGGATGTCAAACATGGAAATTCACAACCAAAGCCAAGCAGAGAATTACAACATGCCAGAGAGGAATGGAGAGGAGCATGCTCAAGATAAAGAAATTAGACAAGATACGGCACACAAAAATAAGATCTATAACGAAAGCCACCAACGCCCTCAGTTATGCTCAAAAGTTAAAGTGGAGATGGGCTGGGCACTTAGCTAGGATGCCAGATCAAAGATGGACCTTAAAGGTAACTATATGGAGAGGTCCACTGGGAAAAAGAAATCGAGGTAGACCACTGACACGATGGGAGGACGAAATAGTCAACAATGCAGGCCCGAACTGGATACAGGTGGCACAAGACAGACAAAAATGGACGTCTTTGGAGGAGGCCTTTACCCAATAGGGGGTTCTCGCACTAGCTTTAGGTATATTAATTCATATTTTATCTTTTTTTGTAACTTTTTTTTTAAATCTTTTTTTAACCTTTGTAAATTAGTTCTTAAGTTTAAGCGAGAAATAAACAGGCTTTTATTTATTTTATTTATTTATGGTGTGTCTGTCTTAGAAGGCACTTTTTAGATCTTAATTGAAAAAAAAACATCTGCACCAAGTGTTAACACATTCTGATTGACAATATTGAAGATTTTTATATCAAAGGTAAGTTTTTGGAAAAATAATCAATTCATGAAATATGTATCGCGTTGACTTGAATTTTTTTTACCCGATTTTCGATATGTTGTATTCATCCCACATACAGTCAGACACACAGACTGGCAGACTAAAAAAAGATCGTGAAAAATAATTTCTGTTAAAAACAAGAAAATATTATTCTTACAAGGGTCTTCATTTTACCTTTCGAGGCTCAAAATCCTAAAATTAATTTTATATAATTTAATAATTACCTCCTCCAGCGGGATGAAAACGCTTCAGCACCTGATTGATATCAAGTCCGGTGAGTGTTTTGATAGCGGGAGGTATTCCACTGGCCATTCGAGCGAGATCTCCGGAGCCACCGTTGTCGCCCACCAGAGTAATCTCGTCGGTCTTGGCTAATGGAGCTGCTACTTCTGCAGCAATCTGGAAATAAAAAAGTTTTTTAAGTATATCGTATTTTTATAAAAATTAAGGACTACATTTTACGGGAGTGTCGTCATCCGGTTGTTCTCGTTTTGCTATCGCCAAGTACTGCATAGGCATAACCAGGTGACCAAGATTTTTTAAATCAACAACCTGCTCTGAAATATGGTTTTGATGCACATTATCAGTATCGGCCTCAGCTTATCTGAAAGTGGTCATCTAATGCTCTACTGATTTCTAAAATATAATAAATTACCTTAGGCAGAGCTTCCAGTACAAGGGCCATGATAGCCGCGTCGCCATATTGTTTGTACACTTTAGCTTGGGCCAACATTCTCTCGGCGTTGGCTTTACCGACGTCGCCAATAGCCGTGGCTTCAGCCAAACCGAGCACCTTGATGCGTTCGGCGTCTGCTTTTGCCGCTTCCACTGTTTGAGTACTGGAATAAAAAATAGTAATATTTAAAGTTAGGTTGCTCTTTTTTATTTTATTGTCGAATATTTCTAGAAGTGTTTTGTCAAAAATTATTAGAAGTGTTAATTTGTACCTACATACTAAATGTATGGGAGTTGTCGACAACTAGGCATGAGGTCACTTTTCAAACAAACATGAAATTCTCTTTAGCAAAGTCAAAATACTAAAAGTAATATGTAATTCTGTTGAAATACTCGTCATGATTTTTCTACTAGTAATTAACAAAGAAATACTTATTTGAAAATGGATAATGCACTGCATGGGTCGAGCATCTGGGTTATTCACCCTATGTTTTGTTAATCAAGTATGTATGACGATGATGTATGTAATGATAGAAAGGAGTGGAGAGAGAAGACATATTGCGCCGACCTCATCTAAATGGGATAAGGTGAAGCAAAAGAAAGAAGTTTTGTTAATCAAGATCTGCAGATGCTACTTGATTTGCGTATGTTTTAACGTTCTTATTGAATCCTTTTTTTTGATAATTGTATCTTACCGGTCTCCTTCTGCGATTGTTTGTAGACGGTACGCCTCAGCTTCGGCGGGCAGACGGACTGTCGCCATCAGTTCATCTTCTCTGCGTTGGATCTCTTGTTGTTCAACCTGTTTTAAAACAATACAGTATGTAAAACCAAATTATGAAAAATAAAATGTGAAAAGAATTTTGGACTTTAAAAATAAAAGTGGTTCCAGGTTGTATTTCGACAAGACAGCCCGTTTCTGGTTCTGAGAATATTACATACTCACATTGAATTTGATGAGTAGTGCTTCTCAGTTCTAACTTTACGTTATTAATGATGTTGGTATAATTAATATTTATATGTTCTTTATTCACTTTTAACAGTAATAAGTATCTTTCTATGTTATGTTCGGAACTTACTTCAATCTGTTTGCGACGTTCAACAACTTCGATTTGTATCTCTTCGTTTCGTATTCTTTGTTTGATTTTCGCTGCTTGCAGTTCGTAAGCTAATGCCGCTTCTGCTTTCTGTAAACAATAAGTAAATCAAATATTAACTATGTCTGTAAAGTTAAAATTTTACATTCGATGGTCCTGAACTTCGATTTTTAAGAGGTTGAATGTCATGTATTAAACCCAAACCAATAGTAGGTACTTAATTGGTAATAAATTAAGTTTCATATTCTCCCATCGATATACGAACAAGCCCATTTGTATACCTTGTGGAAAATTAATTTATTTTTCTTCATAATAACTTGTAGCTTTCATTATTTCCTTACATAATTTTCTCGAAGGCATACATCAAACTTTGAAGTCATGTTAGTAAATTGGAATTCTTTTCAACTTTATCGCATCTTTCATACATTATACCTACGCATGTCAAATACAATAACTACGAAAGCGTGTGTAAAGGCTTATTCATTATTTTATTATATGTATAGATAATATGCTATACGTGTTATTATATAAAACGAGATATTTATACTTGGAAATGTAAATTACATTTCAGCACGTGTTAAATACGCATAACTAAACGTGTAAACAAACAATACCATTCTTAATAATAAAATGTTATTGTAAACGTTATAGATCGCGCGATAGATCACTGGAGGTCACTGGATGCAAATAGCGCAGGACCGGCAATTGTGACGAAGTTTGGGGGAGGCAAGTGGACATCTATAGGCCGATAATGATGATGGAACTTTATAGACATGTAATGCCTTGTTAAAGATTTTTTTGTAGATTATTTCGTAAAAGAGGAAGACATTTACATTAGTTAAATTAAAATTTGAGAATATAAATAGCAATTTTATAGAATGACCGGCTTAGCAAATAAAATTATTTCTAAATATTCATTGTATTTAAAATGTTACGATTAAAGCTGCGCCAAACATTAAATATTATTGTTAAGTATTTTCAAACTTACAGCTGTGTTGATCTCTTGATCGAATTGTGCCTTTTGTAGTTTGAAAAGTCTTGCGTTATCTTCTATTTTAGTGTCCATCGAGTATTTCACGTCCATTGCGTTTTTCTCGCATTCCGCTTCCTGTAACAGGATGAAAAAGAGAAATTGTTATACCATCGTAAATCAAGTTGGTTAGACGTCCAAAGCTCCGTATCAGAATAGTAGATATAGATTATTATTAGGGGTGTGCGAATATCGTTCGAATCGAATCGAATCGAATATTAAAATTCGATTCGAAATTCGAATCGAATAATTCGAATCTCCGAATTATTCGAAGTTCGACGAATATTCGAAAAATTTCGAATAATTCGAAAAGTTTCGAATATTCGTTGAATTTCGAATAGTATCGAATTTGCGTAGTCAAATTGCGATGTATCGGAAATAGGACAAGAATTTGTATTTAGTAGATAATATCTTTAATGGGCTAGATGTCTACAAAATAGTCATAGTCGTCATAGTCGAATTCGATACTATTCGAAATTCGACGAATATTCGAAACTTTTCGAATTATTCGAAATTTTTCGAATATTCGGCGAATTTCGAATAATTCGAAGATTCGAATTATTCGATTCGAGTTTCGAATCGAATATTCGTATTCGATTCGGAACGAATAATTCGTGAGTTCGAATTATTCGCACACCCCTAATTATTATCTACTAAAAAAAACTCTCTAACAATACCATGTTACTAAAAAATTCATAAATTAAGAGTTAGAGGTCCAATTACGCTTTTAGACTAACGTTGACGACGAGGTAATTAGAGATAAAGAGATCTAAAGACAAATGTTATGCAGTTTCTTTAAGTACCTAGTGCGTAACAGAACAGTACAGATGTAAAAAGTATACCAAAAAAAAATACCTATTTAATATTTACCTATGTAGAAAATATATAAAAATTAATGAATGCATCTTGAAAAATAAACAAGTAAAATCCAACTCACCCTAATACCAGCGTCACGGTTCGCCATAGCCACGCCAATATCAGCATCTCTCTTCACGATAGCCGTCTGCGACTTCCCCAAGCTGGCTAAGTACTGAACGTCATCGTAAACGTCCTTGATCGTGAACGACAGGATCTCGATGCCCATCCGACCGACGTCCGGCGCGGCAACCTCGCGCACCAAACCCGCGAACTGATCCCTGTCTTTGTACACCTCTTCTACTGTAAGAGTTCCTGTGGACAAATAAATAGGGATTTAGTAAAAAAATATTATTAGATTACCTACCTAATAACCTAAGGTTCTTTTTATTATTATCTATCCACTGTTTTATTGCATTTTGTAGCATTTTTATCCTTACTCCTGTATCATCTGTAGGTGACCTAGCTAACGGACTGTATACTTTCGTATACCTCCGTGTTCCTTTAGTATTCAAAGTATAGCACTTTTAAGTCTTCGTCATTTATATTTAATTATAGAATTTACGCTGATTCAGTCTACCTAGTCTTTTTTAAAGATTTATGTCTATTAAAAGATATCGCATTTTACAAAACTTTGGTTAGACAATGGAACCAAAAAACACGGATCTTTTCATAATCACAACAAACATTGAAGTGAAATAAGAGAAGGAAGAGGCAATTAAGGATCCCAAGATATTCAAACGTTTTTGAAACGATTCAAAAATCTTGACTCGACCAGATGGAACATTTGTGTACATTGTGCTATCGTAAGAATCACATCTTAAACGACTGTTTTGTTACCATATAAGATACCAATATAGGTACTAGTGAAGATACAGAAGTCATATTTAATTTCTATAACAATTAAACTCACCTCTTCACGTTTAGATATGTAAGTCCGATAGTAAGTGTTATCGGTACAAGTGCAAAACGTATAAGCTCCATATTTACACTAAAACTCACTGATTTTCACTTATAACATGTCTGATATAATCACAATACTTTGGTATCTTTGTTTTAATTAAATTAATACTTCACGTAGTGGAAGACTTTATCAAAATGTATCTTGATAAGTAATCTAAAGAATACTGTACATTTAGTTCCTGTTTTTTTTTAAATAAAATCCTTGATGTTCTTTATATTCATGTGTCTTCACGTTTATTTCATAAATATTGTTTGCTTACAGTCAATATTTGAATATGTATGAAGTAGTTTTCAAACATCGGAATAATGTTCACCAAGTTGGTTATAGTCTTAAGAAGAAAGGTTTCGTAAATTGTTCAATGTTCGGAAACAACTATTAATTAAAACAGTATAATAGTATGAAGGAATTTATTTGATTTTTGACATATTTTTCAATTTACTATTCGACACTGGGGATCATTTATAATGTTACTAAATATTGAGCTGTATCACGCATATTTAGAATTACTTTTTAAAAAAAGCCTTTTCACTTTCCACTCAGAATTTTTTTGAAGTTATTGTAAGTAAAATATGATTTAACATCACTTCATTTTATTTCACTTCCAAGATCTTTTTGATAGTCTGTTTCCAGAATTTAATATCAAACTAATTACTACTAAAGAAATTCCACTAAAAAATTAAAACGTCCACCTTAGTAGACCGATCTTACTTCCAATACTGAAATATTTTATGTAAATCTGTAACCTAAACTTAAATTAGATAAATAGTGCAAAAATTCAGTCCGGTAAATTAAATCCAAAGCTTATAAAAATAAGGTAGAATTTAGTATGATAATCCATGTTATCTTATTTATTATTTACTTTGCGAATGATATAAAAATGATAATGATAACATTGCAGATATCACTGGCGTAAATTATTCGATTCAATTTTTTTGGCGCATTTGATAACCTTATCTACTGAAATCCTGCTTCTTAAGTAATAATATTATTTTCCCGCTACTATGACCATGTTTTAATACTCTCATAGAATATATTCTTAAAATAAGACGAGATAAATGTAAAAGTAAAAAAATGTTATTTAATTAAACTCATAATTAAAGTATAAATGTCGTAGACAAACGAAACTTCATCTTCAAAAACAGCCAATGTGGGTATAAGTAGTAGTAGTAGTGTAGATGATATATTTTTTTTCATGGCATTATGTACTTTTGTGAATAATTTTATTTTTTTCAAAACTTTACCACAGTACAATTTTAATTAAACTTCATCATCGATAAAACAGCACCACAAACGTTGTTTAAATAAAATCATAATTAATTTAGATTGTTATTTTTGTATTGATACGCGTCTAACATATTACGTTATTCACTTATGATAATAACATACAATTCCAACCATAATATTAACAAATGAACATCGGATTGGACCAAATCCAGTCATCCATTGTTATACTAATGTTATTTTTTACTGTTATTTTACCTACGAGTAAGATATGACCCATTAAAGAAGCCCTTACGATCTTGCAGCATTTGACATAAGGTTAATACCTCTCTAGGGCCACTTACCGAGTTCTACTTTTATACACCTTGACACGGTTCGGTTCTTGTACGTTGGACTGTAGAAGTAATTAAAAAAGTAATAAATTGTAGCCATTTCTTTTAAAATGCGACTATCACAGTTGATTCATGCGTTTTTAATAATGTGTTGAATACGAATTCTTTTCTGGCACTACGGACCTTTTCGCCTTAAGTGCCATGACAATCTTGTGATTATTTCACGAGCATATCAACTACACACAATATTATAAGGAAGCGTATTTAGTTCCTACATCTTCAATTCATTCATTATTCAATCAGCGACTGAGATTGAAACGTCACACAATAACATTAATCTAAAGTTCCATTTGCTCAGATTCCATACAACTTGTTACACCTTTAGATACAATCCTTTGCTTTTGTACTTTAGCTGTGTTAGTAGTTGTTGCTCATATACCTTACAAAAATTAAGGATATAGTATTCCTAGATGGCATTACTAGCGGGCCCACGCAGCAGTGTCTAAAGATTGTCCATTGTACCAAATTTCATCAAAATCGATTGAGAGGATTAAGCGGGAAAGAGTAACAGACAGAGTTACTTTCGCATTTATATCATTAGTAGGGATTGACACATATTGCATACTACTAACAAAATAATAAACAATGATATGTCTAGAAAATAATACATGGACCTATATATGATCCTATTTTTGCATGATGACATAACATTCAATATCTCGGTCATCAGTAGGTACCTACTAAGATCGTCTACTGCGTCTAAACATGTGTCTATATAAAACAATGCTAAACTGCGTAGTTCTTTTATTGCGAACGCGCATTGCAAAAAATGTCCTCGAAAAACAACCAGAGACGAACTTGGGTTACTACCGGGGTTTTGAACCTTTGTTATAATTTTAAATGACTAGTTATTGCTAAAATAGATTGAATAATATAGCTGAATACCTTACAACAATAAATTACCATAAATATATCCTAATTGTAATACAAAAAAATAGATATTACTATCTATTTTTGAAAGTTTGTATACATTGTACATATAATATTCAGGCTTCAGCGCCAGTATAATTTAACGCTATTTTGAAAATACTAAAATATTTATAACAATAATTGGATCATAGCTGAGCAACAATATATTAATTCTATCTAGTCTTCTAATATATAAAATTGTCGTGTCACGGTGTTCGAACTTGAACTCCTCCGAAACGGCTCGACCGATTTTGATGACATTTTTTGTGCTTATCCGGTACCTATGAGAATCGGTCAACATCTATTTTTCATCCCCTAAATGTTAGGGGTAGTCCACCCCTAATTTTTTTTTCGGCGCAGACGAAGTTGCGCGAGTCAGCTAGTGATACTATAAAAATAAAAATGCAAGCGCTTGACAGATCCTAACAACCTATACAATAGAAAGTATTTCAAAATCTATAAACAATTAGTTACGGTTCTATTTGGTGTGTCATTGTAACACTGCCCTTTATACATTTTGTGCAACATTGCCAACAAAAAAATGTCACGTTTATTTCAATCACTACTAAAAAACAAAAATTACGATGTAAGTTTAGGTTTAAACTCAATAAAAGATCGAGGATATTATTTCAAACCGATAAAAAGTACCTCAATCAAATTATTCTGTAATTCTAAATTAAAATTTATAAAAACGGCCTGTTCCTAAAAGCAATTAAACATACACACATATAAAATAGATCAAAACAGAAGCAGTAATACCAACGCAATAAAAATGTAATTTGTTTTCGTGTGTTTCGAATTAGATTTGTACTCACAAAGTAATCCACGGATTAACTCTCATTTTATCCCTTTTGCCCCTAACAAAACAATTAAAAACCTAAAATAATTACGTCTCGTAAACTGTTTATTTTTTATGATTGAACAAAATACATTACAAGTTTGGTATTCAACTAATTAATGAAATCAGAATGGTAATATTCATACATAACGTGGTTATTAAATTAATGCCACAAGTTGTTGATAAGTTACTCAAACCACAAAACAAAAAAGAAACAAAAATACAATACTAATTGTGTTGCACTAAATTAATATTTTCTTTGTAGATAGAGTAACATTAAAGACTAATCATCGGCATAAAACTCGTTTATTTAATTAAATATTGTCTGGTAATTATGCTCTATGCATTTCTTAAAATAAATAGAATACATTAGCTACTTGAAAAAACCCCAAAAGTAAAAACCTAAAAAAAAACTCAACTATGCTTATCTAAATGTACTTAAGTACCACTTGTGCATTGATATATTGTCTGTCTATTAAAGTAACGTAGTAAACAAACATTTCAAACGCGTTAACAGAGCAACGGATGATGAATCATTAAGATGACCTTGACAATGAATATACGAACGGAGCAATCGTTAAAACGATTGATAAACTCGGACGTATGGTCGATATCAGTATTAAATACTAGCTGACCTACGCAGCTTTGTCTACATCACAAAATGAGGTTGAAATTTCGGTTTCCAATGATTTAAAACCTTTAAAATTATCAGAATCAAATTATTATATTACTTTTTCAAGTCGAAATCGCTCTATAAAATATTATTCTTAAAAATCCGTTTATTTAAAACTAACATGATTTTACTGAAATCTCAACAAGGTTTAA
This sequence comes from Trilocha varians, assembly GCA_030269945.2. NCBI lineage: Eukaryota > Metazoa > Arthropoda > Insecta > Lepidoptera > Bombycidae > Trilocha > Trilocha varians. Next base: position 6,772,218 of record AP028268.1, on the reverse strand, counting down.
GTTCTGTTAGTTTGATATCGCTCTATCTACAAAGTCTCTGTTAGGATTTTTTACTGCAAACTAAATCTAATTATACTTATTGCAATGATAATAAAATCATAATGTTGTCATCACTGAACTCATCAGAAATATACACATTACAAATGAGCTAGTATTTTTATTTAATAATACTACGATTCACTGATTATTGTTGCTGTTCACAGTGATTGTCGCTTTGTTTTGAAAATAATTATCTAATAACAAAAGTCCAAAGGTCTGTTCCTCCATATGAAGACCTGTGCTAACCCATTAATGACCATTAACCACCTACATGAATTAAATCACTACTAAAACAGTAATTTACTCGTTAGGAAAAAACATATTACGACATCGCAATAACAAAATGACTAAGATATTTAACCTCAAGGAGGTATGTAGTTCGACTGTTTTTGAATATGTAACTTTGACTCATATTTTATAATCCCCCTTTTGAAGGTTCAATTATATTTATTACTTCGGAAATGTATCCCCCTATGTACAAAATAAATTCTATTATAACTAAAGTTTCTTAAAGCATTTTTATAAACCTGACAAACAAGACTTCTTTTACTAAAACTGTAAATGTGAAAAGATGGGCGATTTCTACTCAATAACGCCACAGGGCGGCAGCTGAACGAGATTAGATGAAATTTGTCACAGGCCCAGTGATAGATTATAGTCAGAAATAGGCAAACTTACACAAGAACGAACTAACAGGAATAACTGATTGTTTTACAAATACGGAACGGTCTTTAAACTTTATAGTCCCAATGACGTAATGCAAGCATATTATTCCGAATTAAATTTATGTTTAAATTCTTTTCGCATTTTAGGTTAGGTACAATTACAAAGAAAATCAAAAAAATAAGTCTCTGCAAATCATTTCAATTCCTTAACTTAAAGTAACAATCTCATTTATTTCTGTCTCGTTTGCTGATATTACTTGATTCTTTAGATTGAATAACTAAGTTTAACGAAAGATAATGGAATCGCAAAACTTGTTAAAAAGGCAAAGTATACGGCTTACATTTGAAATAATAGAAAGTTTAAGGGCAGTTAGGTGTCATTATTTATTTTCAATTTCGATGAGACTCATTATATTATTATTTCGTATTATTTTCAGATTGCATTGATAAAATTAAATTGTTTAGATAGATACGGATTAAATATGAAGAATCACCAAGTATAAACCAAGTAATGCGAAGAACACAATCTGCAGCTGTAAAAGTCGTTGAAAATAAAACCGACATAGATCCAGAACTAACGGTTTAGTCATCTCATAGGAGCGCTAAAACGTCGTTGTACCAAGAGTAATTACGTAGCAATCGCACTGGTAAATCCTATATAGTTGAATAATTCATTTCACAGGCATATCTCAGAGAGCTTTCGCGAATTAATGTTGCCATCTTAGTTATTTCATGAATGCCTGCTGAAGCATTAGGATATTGTTTCTAATTTTCTTGAGATATAGCGAACAAATTAATTGTTGATAACCATATTTATATTCATATTCAGGCGTAATGCATTTTCAATTTTATTTAAATGCGGGGCGCAAGACAGGTAAGCTTTCCGCGGGTTCCTAGGCTTCACTGCTCAGAGTCATTACGATGGTCGCCGCTGTGGATCCTGGCTACACAGGAGTTACAGTGGTGGGATTGAGAGGTGGGCAAAATACCCAAACCATATATTATTTTTAACACAAAACAAATACGTTTTAGTTAAACTAGAATCAAATTATAAACAATAACTGTAATTATAAAGAGAAACACAGTATCTACGTCTACACGTATTAAATATTTCAACAAACGTGCACAAACTATTCATTAGTCGTTCAAAATATACAGGGTGATTTCCTAGTGAGGGTACATATTGAAGGTCATGGTAGCTGATGGTTATATACGACCAGTAAAACTATTATTACCAAAGAATATGGCTTAATGCCTTAGTAATCGCAACTTAAAAATATCTAAAATTCTTGCAAAATGATGGTTTTTCGACAGCTGATGAGTGTGGCGGAGGTGTGGGGTGCGCGAGATCACTAGAGGTCATTAGTCAACACTCTTTAAGCCGAAATTGCTTATGTTTGAGGTAGTTTTGTCGAATTTAGATAAAAAAAAAAAAAAATATTTTGTAATTTTACTTATTTTTTGTAATATTCCGTATTAGAACAGAGTACTCATTACCCTCCTGCAATATGTACCCTGTCTAACAAATCACCCTGTATTAGTCGTTCTCTAGATTTATTAGTTCCTAGACACTGAAGTCATTCCACTGTAATTATGTACTACTCTAACATAACTAACTGCATAAAAATCTTTCACAATACATATTCCGAGGACTTTTTCCCATTTGAATAAATACGAAGATAATACATTTGCGATACGTTAAAAACAGACATTTTTAAAGATTTTGAGAGAATTGGTAACCAAACTAACCAAACCATCATTGCGAATATAACGTGCGGTATAGCTAGGTAGATGCACCTAATTGTGGTTGTTGTTTAAAGTTCGAATACGTATCTACACGAGACAGGGCTTTCTAAACTAGAGCAGCTGCAACGTCATATTGTAAAATCAATACTGGTATTGATAGAACTTCGCACTTTACAAGAACATAATATACAGCTAGTGTAGTAATATCAATTATAGTGGTGTTTAAAAAAATGTCCTCAGTAACTGTTCTATACAATGAAGTCTGAATCTGTATTAAAAATTAAGTTTATAGTCAATTAATTAAGACTTGTTGTAGAGATGCATGACTAGTAAACTCGGGTTTTAAATTTTAATCCTATCCCATCTTATACGTTGGTGATACAGAAAAAATGCAATAAAAATCATAATGTGCCAAGAAAATTTGTGAAGATTTTCAATTGGATAAATTTATACTTATTACTCTTTAAAATACATACATATCCACGCATTGACTAGTAAATTACAAAAAAATATAGTATTTTTCAATTTCGCGATATACAAAAGGCTGGGCCCGCCGCACGCGACGTCCGCGGCGGAAGCGCCCTACCAAGCGACTGAGAGAACCTCAGAGCACTGGCTCAGACCTTAACCAGAAATACGTAATAACTCCAAGTTATTTATTACCGTCCCTGAAAGAATCCTATTATTTCTAGCTTTCGTATGATCCTATTTATTAGGTATTTCTTGGAGTATAATGGACAACAATGATCCTTATATTATCGACTCGTATTTCTGACTGCTTCTCATTATTTGTTATGTCTTTAGTACACTCATTTAGCTAAACAATGCTTTGCTTTTATATCTAACTAGATGACCCGCGCAACTTCGTCTGCGTAACAAAGGGGTTCAAAAATTGTAGCCTACATAGTCACGCGCCGCCCGGCGCAAACAACTACGACCCTGCATTTTAAATTTGTAATATCTTAAATTATATATATTATATATTATATATTTATTAATTATATATATATTATATATATATATATATATTATAATTTCACTTAAATTACATGCTGTAAAAAGCATATTGATCTATAATAAATGCACAATTTATTTAAGGTACTTAATTGGATAAGGATTAATACTGTATTGTTTAAAATCACTTCGTAAATAACCATTTTTTAGTAAAGAATAAAAATGGTTATGCTGGGTTATCCCTAAGAGATAGACATATACCATCGCGGACTTTTTTGTTGAACTTTTTAAGGTGAACAATACTGTAGTACATTATTTTGGTCTATCTCGTAGGGTTCAGCCAGCGTTTGCAATATAAGCGCAAAAAAACGTGCTTATTTACGACATCACATTAGAAACCTTTAAATTTATCAGTGTTTCTCTACTATATTATGCATTTATTATACATACAAACCTTCCTTAAGAATCACTCTATCTATTAAAAAAAACCGCATCAAAATCCGTTGCGTAGTTTTAAAGATCTAAGCATACATACAGACATACAGCGAAAGCGACTTTGTTTTATACTATGTATTGATGTAGGTATAGCTATTTAGTAAGCAAAAATATTATAGGATTTAAACTAGCATGTTTTCCAGTCATTCGTTAAATATAAAATAACATGTGAAATGAACTGGATTCTGCACATAATAGCCCTGTCTTAATAGGTATTGCTTCCGTTAGTACAAAGGCTTTGTTCTTTCCTATCATGTGAATCATTTTTAATTGCAGAGCTGTCTGAATAGTCAATGAATTAAAACACAAACGTAGTAGTTTGAAAACAATAGTGACTGGTTCTTTTATAAAGTAATTTAAGTAATTTAAGTCTTTGTAAATTAACTCTGAAATCTACATATGCCTTAGGTAATTAGGTACTCTTTGTGGAGTTCGTATGCAAATAAAAGCGATTTAAATGAAACAACAACCAAGCCATAAGTAGGCTTTCTCTTTATTCGATGTTAAATTATTCAAATTTTGGTACTAGGGCTTTTACATTTTAGACCTACTTCACCTAAGGATATCGATCTTTTAGTATTTGTACAACAGTTGCAGAATAAAGACTACAGAATTCACCTGTTACTATATTATACAGAGTATTTTACTAAAAAACTTGTTACTTTAAGAATAAAACATAATGTAATGTCTATCAGACAAATTTACTTTGCGTTGTTGTTTAGAAATACCGTCTGATGTAACAATAAAATAAAGTTGACATAATTCACGCAATTGGGTTTTGAATTTGCAAACTGAGTAATCTCATGAGACTGGATGTTACTTCGAAATGTCTGTTTTTTTTATTGATACTGATAAATTTAAAATAGTACGGATATTTATTAAAAGTAGTTTTTTAAATGAAATATGACTCAAAATATTAGTATAAAACCTTTACAATAAGAACTAACATCGATAGATTTTTCCTGTAGTAGGTATACAGCTTACACCCAGCTATAAATTTATCAAACCCTTGTTAAATGACCCGATTCTAGTTCCATTTGATACTGCTTCGACAAATGATGGCAATTTAAGTAGATAGAACATGACAAAGTAATCCATTTAAAAATCCTCTCTCAGGAAAACGCACTTCAACTAAAACGTCGGATCTCGTGAATTTCAGGAGTGAAAAATAAAACGTTCAAAGCTCGACCTAGATTTTGTTGAAGCGAGCCTTGCGCTTTTTTTTTTTTTTTTTTTTTTGACGGGAGGAAATCGCCGGACTTCCACTCGCCCCGCGAGTGGGGTATGTGGGTGTCGAACCGCACTAAAACCTCCCGCCAATCACGCTCGACATCCGATGATGTAGGGGTGACAGGACGCGTTCGCGATTGTCGCTTACGTATCGCCCCGTCACCCCCGGACGTCGAACCGGCAGCCGTCGGTGAAACGACCACCGGCTCACTCGGTGGACGGGCCAATTAAGGCCCGCCAAGATGGGGCCGTGTGGTGTAGGGTCTCCCTCGGCCCAGGCCGGCCCAGGGCCAGCCCGGGTCGGGGAGCACGGCTTGCCATCCCCCGTACAGATGGCACGGAGGGTGCGCGCTGAAGCCTAGCGCGGCACCCCTCGGGTCCGATGTTGGTGGACCCGGTAGTCTTAGGGGGCCAGGTCCCGGGACAACTCCCGAGGTCGGCCCCCCGCTCGACGTCGGCGGCGACGGGGTTGGTCGGGGAGGGAAGAGCTCTCCCTCTCCCGCCCCGCCGCCTCCTTCTGCGAGATGGTGGACTCGCAGAAGTCGAGCATAGCTTTCCAGGACTCGTCGTCGTCGAGCATCGATGCCACGACGCCCGGCAACGACAAGTCCTGCCCTACTTGTGCGACCAGGACACGGCGCTGCTCCTCCCATGCGGGGCAGACAGCGAGCGTATGCTCTGCCGTGTCCAGGTCGCTTGTGCAATGATGGCACCTCGTCGTCGGCTCGACCTGTATCCGGTGCAGGTACTTCCCGAAGCAACCATGCCCGGTCAGCACCTGCACCAGACGAAAGGTGAGGCGTCCCTCGCCGCGACTCACCCAGTCCTTGAGGACGGGGCGAATCGCCTCGACGGTCCTTAGGCCCCAGTCGGGGTTGGCCAAGCGCCTTGACCCGCAGCTCTGAGGGGACGCACAACGCCCCGAGCGCGGAGGTCGCAACGCCAGCGGTAATCGTCGGCGAGCGCCTCCGCCTCCAGCTCCCAGGGCGGCGTCCCCGCCAGTGCACACGCCGCCTCAAAGGAGACGGTGCGGTATCCGCGGATGGCCCTGATAGCTACGACGCGCTGTGGCCGGCGCAGGCGCCGGACAACGGTTGTTGTCCGGTTTCCTGGTCCGGCCCAAACGGGCGCGCCGTACAGGGCCATCGAACGCACCACCCCCGCGTAGAGGCGGCGCACGGCACGGTTTGGTCCCCCGAGATTCGGAAGCAGCCGGCTCAGAGCGCCGGCCGTCCTCATCAGTCGGGGGACGAGCTCCATAAAGTGGGCCCGGAAGGTCCAACGGCTGTCCAGTATGAGGCCGAGGTACTTCAATCGCACCCCGACCTCTATTGGGACGCCTCCAACCACGATTTGGGCCCCTGCAGGTGGCGTCACCCCAGCCCTGTGGAACCACAGGGCCTGGGATTTATTGAGCGCCACCGCGAGGCCCAATCTCCTAATACGGCCGACGACGAGGGCCACCCCCGCTGTGGCGAGATGGGTAGCCTCTCTGAAGTCTTGACCCCGGGCCATGACGAGCGTGTCGTCAGCGTAACAAATCACCCTCAGGCCCGGGGTCAGGGCGCCTCTTAGCACCCAGTCGTACCCGACATTCCAAAGGAGAGGTCCGAGGACCGACCCCTGAGGAACCCCGCATACGACCGGAAACCGGTAAACGGTCCCATCGTGCCAGGTGCATACTACCGACCTGGCCTCCAAGTAGGAGCCGACCAGCCGGCGGAGGTAGGGGGGAACTCCATGTCTCTCGAGTGCCCCCCCTATCACGGACCAGGGCAGGGTGTTGAATGCATTGGCGATGTCAAGCGACACCGCCAAGGCCACCCCGCCCTGTGATACGGCTTCATTTGAGAGGGCCCGCACGCGAAGGATCGCGTCCACGGTTGAGCGGCCCTCTCTGAAGCCGTACTGCTCCGCCGACAGGTCGGGTCCCACCCCGACCAGGTGCTGGACGATGCGGGCAGCCAGAATGCGTTCCAGCAATTTGCCCACCTCGTCCAGCAGCACGATAGGACGGTAACCGGCGGCTGTATCCGCCGGGCGCCCCTCCTTCCTGAGAAGGACGAGTCTACCCTCTCGCCACAGCGAGGGAAACCGTCCCGACTCGAGGCAAGAATCGTAAAGCCTCAAGAGTCGGTCCCCTAGGGCATTGAGGGCCAAGGCCAGGACCCGGCCATGGATGCCATCCGGGCCGGGTGCCGTGTCTTTAGCACTCATCCTGACTACGGCCACACGAAGCTCCTCCCCGGTGATGTGGGGAACCTCAGCAGGGGCCTCGCCGCCGGTATCCTCCGGCGGCTCACCCATAGCAGGGGGGATAAATCCCTCCTGCTCCTGCGGGAACAATGTCGTGACAATGTCCCGCAGCTGCTGAGGCGGCAGACGCTCGGTTATGGGGGGCGCCCATGGGCGCACCTTGCCGCGCACCATCTTGTATGGGCGCCCCCAAGGGTCGTCATCGAGCGTCTCCAAAAGGCGCTCCGTGTGCTGCTCCTTGGCCATCTTGATGGCCAGCCGCATGGCTCCCCTCGCCCGGACGCATACAGTTCTCAACTGCGCTATCTCGGGCGACCACCAGTACGTCGACCTCGTGGGAGACCAAGGGCCGACCCGGGGCATCGAAGCGTCGCTAATGCGACGCATCGCGTCCCGGAGCCAGAGCGCCTCGGCCTCCACGTCTACTGGGTGTGGACGCATGGGCGTCCACGCCGCCACCGTAGAGGCTTCCATCAAGAGCTCCTTGTTCAGGAGCTTCAATGCCCACCTGGGGAATGACCGGGTCGTACTCCCGCGGGCGTCCGCAGCCGGCGTGGGGACGGAAAGATCAAACCGAATATAACGGTGATCCGATAACGTTTCCGCCCCCACCAACACTCTCCAGCCGCGGATGCGATCCGCGATGGCAGGGCTCGCGAACGTAACGTCCACGATGGACTCGCCCTGCCATCGCACGCAAGTCGCGACCGAACCCCTGTTAAGTAAACAGAGGCCAGTCGCGACCGCCCACTCCTCCAGCAGCCTACCGCGAATTGTAGAGCGGGGGGAGCCCCAAGCGACGGATTTCGCATTGAGGTCCCCCGCGAGTATCACTGGACGGGGGGCGAGGCGGTGAGTAATCGCCTCGAGCCCGTCCAGGAACTGCTCAAACTCGACGGTAGGCCGGCTCGGAGAGAAGTACGCCCCGATCACGACGGTATCTAACACCGAAACCGCGACGAACCCAGAACCCTTGGCCACCATTACCAAGGGCGGGATCGCCGCGGCCCTCCTGATATGTATGGCCGCCAAGCCGCAATCGTCCCCGAACCAACAATCGTCGGCTGGGGGAACGAAGTACGGCTCGGCGACCACGGCAACGTCAATTGACCACTCCGCCATGCTCTGGAGCAACATGTCCTGAGCCCTGGCGGAGTGGTTCAAGTTACCTTGGAGGAGGCGAAGGGTGTGGTCCATTAAGATCGAACCACCTCCATCGCCTCCTCCCTTCCTCCATCGCCCCCGCTATCGGGCGTCTGAGACGCCACAGCGGGGGCCGAAACGCCGGCCGGTACTCCTCCGGCCGACTTCTTCTTCAGGCGCCGCTTCTGCTTGCGGCGCCTGTTGCGCTCCGTGTTGGAGCCGGACGGGGAGCAAGCCTTGCCCCCCGCCCGGTGATCAGCCTTGCGCCCGGCCGCCGCGCACAAAGCGCAGTGCGGTGCGGCCGAGCACATGGCCGCCTTGTGTCCCGGTTGACCGCAGCGGAAGCAGAGTTCCCTGCGGTCAACCGTACTCGTGCACCTGGCGATGCTGTGTCCGGTGCCGAAGCACCGGAGGCACCGCCAGGCGCGCGACTCTAGCAGGCGCACGTGGGCCGCTATCCAGCCCACGCGCAACCTGCCAGGGTGTCCAGCCGGTCGTCCCGGCGGGGGAGCGGCCAGGGAGGTGGCCGCCTCAACAGGGCATCGCGCCCACGCCGATCTGGCCCCGGAGTAGCCGGGACGAAGCTCGCCCACGACTACGTTCTCCGGGGCACATTTGCCCTGGGCAGCGATTGCTGCTGCCACCTCCTCCTTGGTGGCGCAGTCGTCCAGACCGGTGATTCTGACTTCCGCCATCTTCACCGGCCTGTGGACTCGCACCACCTCCTCCGGCCAGACCGCCCGGAGACCCGCCATCAGGAGGTCCGCGATGCCGGAACTATCGGCACCGGGACACTCCAGCAGACGAGCCCCGTTGGCGGTCGTCCGGAAGCGGAGGCCCTCCCCCGCTCCTATCTCGCCCAAGTCGATGGCCGCGCGCGCCTGGGCCATGACGTTAGGGTATGTCATGCCCTTTTCCTCGCCGGCTGGCAGCAGTGTTACCACTACTGCCGCCGACTTCGGCGCGCGCGGGCCCTTCTTCTTGGGCTTCTTCTTCTTTTTGGCGGCCGGTGCTCGACCCTCCCGGGGAGCAGCCACGGCCGCCGTGGTCGTAGTCCGGTTGGTGGGGGTGGCGGGCGCTCTACCCCTCTGGGGAGCTTCCGCCACCGCCCGCGTCGCAGTCCGGTTGGTGGGGGTGGCAGGCGCTCGACCCCTCTGGGGAGCTTCTGCCACCGCCCGCGTCTTCGCCTGTGGGGGGGCTGCAGGCCCTCCAGGTGGTGAGGCCTCCGCCGCCACCGGAGGGGCCGCAACCCTGGCCCTTTTATTGCCCCGCCGCACCACCTCCGTCCAAGCGTCGTCCATATTGGACGGCGCAGGCGGCAGTGGACGGGGCTTCGGTGCTGGGACAACCGCCGCGCCAGCACCGCGTCCCTTCTTTGGGGCCGGAGTTGGCCCTGCGGGGGGCCGACGAGCCGACAGCCGAGTGGTGGGACCAGACGGGGTGGTGGAGGGTGGCGCCGCGTCTGCAACTGCAGGTGCAGCCGCAGCCGACGCAGCACCACGCAGGGCAGCGACTTCTGCCCTGAGTTCGGCAATCTCCTTGCCGAACTCCTCCATCAGTTCCCGCCTGATGCGCCCCTCCAGCTCGGTCGCCTCCCGGATCTCCGCCCTCGAGCGGGGCGAAGGGTGGCGCCTGGGCCCTGCCGCCTCCTCGGGAGAGGGCAAGGCTGGCTGCTTGTCACTCGTTGGAGCGGTTGGGGACCGATGCGCTGCCGCATCCCCCGGGCTAGGGCCTGGTGTGGGCGTGCGCCGCTCCCTACGGAACGAGCGCGATGGCCCCTTCCGCTCCAACGCCGCCAGCCTCACTTTGAGGGCGGCGATCTCCTCCGTTTGCCGAGCGTTCTCTTTACGAGACCGCTCGGCCTCCGCTTCCAGCGCCGATGCTCGGCTGATGGCTGCCGAGAACACCGGCACCAGTTTGCGGGCATCGGAGGCGATCGCTCGCAACCTCTGCCCTTCCTCCCTGGCCCCTTTCCCCGAGGCCCGGCTGGACGCATAAAGCGCCCTGCGCCCCAGGCTCTCGAGGACGGCCGTATGCTCGTCGAGCTCCTTCCGAGCCGGCCGAGGCGAGGAGCCTTGGCCGGGCCCGGCGCCGCCACTCTTGGCGGCCAGCCTCCCCGAGCGTCTCTGCGGCCCCTCACCGCGAGAGGACGAGTCGCCCCCCGAGGTCCTCCGCGTAAAGGACTTCCTCTTGCGAAGGATCCTCTCTGCGTTGAATTGCTCTCCAGAGTCGACATCGCTCGCGCTGGTACTCGCCAGCGATGTCGGCTCTGGTCCCGCATCCTTGCCCTCTTCCGCCTCCGAGCCCATCTCGTCCGCCCAAGAGAACGGGACGATTTGGGCCCGGGCATCGGTTTCGTTGCCACTCGCAGGCCCGGCTACCTGCGAGTGCCTTCCAGGGTCTACATCCATCGTAGGGGCCTGGTCGCCTACCCCTACGTGGGCATCGGTGTGAGACTTCACACCCGCGGGCCCGGATACCCGCGGGCGCCGGGTGCCTGGGGCCGGATCGTCCGGCAAGGCATCCATATTATTTGTGTCACTCATGTTTACGATTTTAATATGGGGATTACTCGCACCGCTTTCCCAAGGCGGTGCGGTCGCACTTTCTGGGGGGGATTTAGTCCCCCAAGGCTCGCGATCGCCTGGGTGCAGGTTACCCGCCGCCTGCGGTTCGGCGTCCTCCTCCGGTGGCCCACTAGCCACCCTCCTCGTCCCCGAGGGCACCGCTTGCTTAACAAGCGGTGTGGGGAGAGGAGCTCCGTGTGGTCCTCTTAGTCGCGGCACCCCCTTGCCAGTTAAACACCTTGCGGTGTGCGAGGGTGCACGCTCCAGCCCACCGCCACGACAAGGCGGGACCACCGGGTGGGGAGCCTTGCGCTACTGAATCCATACGAGTACATGTACGAGGAGTAGAGTATTTTTATTGCAATGTTTATGGGATTATCGGATATAGCTACCTTGTAGACTAGGTAACTTAATTTTAACATTTTTAAAATGTCTAAGACGGATCACTAATATTCTACACATGGATAAAATTAAATGTGTGGTTGTACAATACCTATTTTTTCTAATTGTTGGGAATTCTCGAGACTATGGTAATTAGGAATAAGGTATACCTATTACCTAAAAAAAACCTACGTAAAATATACCTGATTATGCTTTTAACTTCTGAATAAACAGACTACCTACATAAAATTATAACTGGATGAGAATCACAGTTCACATCATTAAACACTCGCTTCGGTAGACAAAGGGCTTATTGTTTGACGTTCAGAATAGCATTTAGGCTTAACCCATCAATTTACGACATAAAGATAAAAGAATCGATACTGAATATTGGAAATCGATTTTGAGGATTTTGTACGTCAGCATTTTTTGGCTTTGTAGATTATTTTGTCCCTTTCGATGTGATTTGTTGTAAGTTTCATTATTTCTTGTTTTTTTTCCAAAATTCGTAATAATTATACTAAGCTATGGGTAAAAAACCACCGCCTCAAGACGACTTTCAATTTCTTTCAGTAGACATCAAGTGATTCTTGAGTCTCTCTCCGTATCTCAAAAATTGAAAAAGCCGTCAAACCTACTGAATGGCCTCTTGAAAACAAAGTCTGCTAGAAGATTCTAATGATTCTCAACATGATCTCAAGTAAGCGTTATTGATATTGATTTATTTATTTTAGCCCATATCTTTCATGTTGCCTGTAAGAGACAAACTTTCATCTCATTAGCTGAATCACTGTCGCAGACAATCTCATCAGATATTGTCAGCTGCGAAAAAATCGATAAAAGTCATTTAGCGATGTCGCGGTTTTCCTCAATCTTCATTCAATTACTCTTGCTGTATCTCTTGTTTTTGTTCTGATGAGATTTTCTGATAGAACTGGCTTTTTATACTTACCTATAACGGAAGACTAACCTTATATCTATATGTAAAGAATGTGGTCGCACCCATTATTGTACCTATGTTTAGTTGGTCGGGCAATACCAAGCAGTTCACCGAGCTTAAAATATCATCTTGATGTAAAAAAGCGTATAAACCTAAATGTTTAGTTACTTAAAAAACAATATACCTCAATCGTAATCTGCGTTAATTTATTTTCAATGTGATTCAATAGTTCTTAAAAAGAAAGCAATCAAAAAGATAACGTTCATATAGTTCATCTCAACTCGTCTGCTGAGTTTACTTGACAGCTCATCAGTCTTGGCTGCTGCGGCTGAGTGTGTTTTTATTACAAAAAATATACTTGATATAATATTTCCTTTTATGAGGATAAAGAAATTGTCTGTGCGTAAATTTTGCAGATGGAAAAACAAAGAAAATTGCTTGTTTGGAATGACAGTGAAAGGCTAAATGGTTTTGAACTTCATAACTTATAGATTTCTTGTTGCGGCTACAATACAATAGATATCATTGGCCATCTTCTATTTATCTAGTTTATTCCTCAGTTGATGTCATTTACTATAGTGAAGGTTAGTTTTAATATCTCATGATTATCTATTACATCATAGTTGGGAAAAGGGCTTAACGGAATACTTAACTTATCGTCATTTTAAGATCGGCGTGTACGACATTGTCATTGATAGGCTTAAAACGATGATAATTAATTATATCGCTCCTGTAGAAGAATTTAACAGAAATCGGAACCTTATCATATTATAAGACATATATAATACTTAATGCTACTGAGAACAAAAAAACGTGTCAACCGAATGTAACCGAAGGTAGCACTGATAAATATTTTAATTTGATCTAATCATTTATGAGTTTTCATTGTGTACATTCTACAGGGTGGCGCAATAGAACGTGCAAATTGCATCATCTTTTTTTGCGGGTTAGAAGGGGCGTGGGCGGGGGGAGACCGATATCGTTGGGTAGCGCGGTTCATAAAGTTTTAGTCACTATGAGTCACTTCGACGGGAAGCGTCGCGCATTTTGCGTGCGCGCATTTTACGAAAACTCTCGTTCGTACGTAGTTGTCAGGCGACTATTTTGTTCTGAGTATGGTGTACGGCAAATTAGGGAGGCTCCGAGTGCTAATTTAATTAAAATCTGGATAAAGCGTTTTGAAGAGACTGGATCGACGTTTAAACCACACGCGAAAGGTCGTCCACGCACATCTAGGACCGAAGACAATATTGAGAGTGTTAAGCAGTCGGTACGAGAAGATCCACAAATGTCTACTCGCAAGAGATCGTCTGTCCTAAACATATCGCGACGAAGTTTGCAACGAATTTTAAACTTGGATCTTAAATTGCATCCATACAAGCTGCAATTAACTCAAGAATTGAAAGACTCTGACTTCATAGCACGGCTCACATTTGCTAATGAAATGCTCAATCGGTTTTCAAATTTTGAAAACATCCTTTTCTCTGATGAGGCACATTTTCATATGAATGGGTTCGTAAACCGCCAAAATTGTCGTTATTGGAATAGTGAAAATCCCAGACTCAAACATCAAAAACCGTTACATAGCCCTAAAGTGACAGTTTGGGCCGCAATATCTGCCAAAGGAATAATTGGTCCTTATTTTTTTGAAAACGCACGGGGGCAAAACATCACTTAATACCGAACGCTATGTTGCGATGTTGGAAGGTTTTTTGGCCCCAGAACTTGAAAATTCAAGAATAAAGAACTCTAGGACTTGGTTCCAACAAGACGGAGCTACCAGTCACACATCAAATGACTCCATGGCGGTTGTGAAGCAGATGTTCCCTGGCAAACTGATTTCGAAAAGAGGTGATATACCATGGCCTCCGCGCAGTCCAGACTTGACGCCTCCTGACTTTTTTTTGTGGGGATACCTCAAACACAAAGTCTACACCAATAATCCGAGAAACATCAGTCAGCTCAAGGAGAATATTCGTGGTGAAATGGCAGCAATCACACCAGCACTACTTAAGAAAGTTTTCGGTAATTTCCGTTTGCGGTTAGAGGAGTGCCAACGTAGAGAGGGTCATCATTTAGATGATGTTATTTTTAAAAAATAAACTTCAGTTATCACTTAATAATTGCTTAGTTTTATTTTAACTATACCTTTTGATTTTATTTTTTAATAATTATTTAAAAAATGCACGTTCTATTGCGCCACCCTGTATTTCAAACTATTCACAGATAGCTTTCAGGGGCTGCGTCCTTTAGATCACTATTAGAACTAATTTCAAACTCAGAACTTCCCATAGATAAGGTTTACTGAGAATTCTGTGCTCGGAACAAATTGTTTCCTGAGCTGCATGATAACAACTATAAATCATAGACCTTTGAATGTACAAGCGGATAGAAGGATAGTTGTAGTTATATCCTTTCAAAGTTGTCTTCAATTAACTTCGTCTGACTCGTTTAGATCCTTCAAGATCTAGATCTATTTATCAAGATATGTTTGATAGTCATTAAATTTTACGTCTTGATTTTGATATATTTCATTCGGGTTAGCCATACAACATCTATTTTTTGTATTAAAAGTTTACACAGTATTTAGAAAGTGATACATCAAACGTGGGTACCCAATGTGTAAAAATCTATACTAATATTATAAACCTGAAGAGTTTGTTTGTTTGAACGCGCTAATCTCAGGATCTACTGGTCCGATTTCAAAAATTCTTTCACTGTTGGAAAGTCCATTTATCGAGAATAGTCCGGTCAAATTAGACTAAAAAATAGGGGTAAGGTTACAATAATTCGCACTAGGCTGAATTTTGGTAGGATTGTTCAATACACTATTATAAAGGAAATGTGAAAAGTCCTCATCGATCCGGCACGTGCAAAAAAATTTACTCGGGGTCTAAGGTCCCAAAAACGGGTTTTTCGCGATTTTCAGCAAAATGGTAAGTTTTATCATAAAATTAGCTCAGACAAAAATGAAGATCAGATAATTATCAATAAAAAATGTCTACATACTTTTTTTCCTAAGAGCCACCGTTTTTGAGATATAACGATTCAAAAAGTTGAAAGATATCATCATTTTGATAGATCTGGATCGGCACATGAGCTTTTGCCTGAAAATCTTTTGCTGAAAAAGCTTCTCTTACTCGTGGCATAAGTTCTTCTAGTAAAACGGAATCTTTTGGAGTAACAATTTGAATAATACCCATTATGTGGAGCGTATTATTACCATCTAGCGTATTTACATTAATATCAGCATTGTCTACAACGTATTGAATAAGTGTGCCACTTTCTGGTCGTAGGACATGAGGAGGACGATGAAAAACTGCAGCTGCTTCGTACATTATTGTATCATTATAAGATATATAATATTTCCTCCATTGCCAGATTCGTAGATTCATCTTAGGGTCGACCGACTTCAACCCCAGTTTTAGGTCTTAAGAATGAATTTAAGCAGTCATAATGATACTTAGCCTCAGCAGCAACTAAATCGTATTCGTATTCTACTCGAGAAAGAACAGTTTTAAACACGTGTTTTCACTCCAGAATAATTCGTAAGTTCGAATTATTCGCACACCCCTAGTATTAAGATATTTTTTATTGATAATTATCTGATCTACAATTTTTGTCTGAGCTAATTTTATGATAAAACTTACCATTTTGCTGAAAATCGCGAAAAACCCGTTTTTGGGACCTTTGACCCCGTGTAACTTTTTTTGCACGTGCCGGATCGATGAGGACTTTTCATATTTCCTTTATAATAGTGTATTGAACAATCCTACCAAAATTCAGCCAAGTGCGAATTATTGTAACCTTGGATGTCTAAATTGACCGGACTAGAAAGGTTATAGGCTATATTTTATTTTCAAAAAAATTAGGGATCCGCATGAAAATATCGAATATGTAACAAAAGGTGAAAAATTGAAAACCTATTTATGCGTACGCTGCAAAAACTATTGACAATAGAACAAAATGATGTACTACGGGTTTTTAGGTCTTTTGAAGTCAAACAAAAAAGTCCGCGACAGCACATATCTAACTATCATAGTTTAGTCACAATAACCGCTTTTATGTTTATAAAACTATTTTTTCGTCCCAAGATTGAATTTAACGTTAAATGAGTATCGTTATATTAACCCTTATCCAAATTAAGTATTTTGTTATCAAGAGTATTAATGTAGAAGTAAATTTACTTTTTGTTTTATTCCAATTGAACTTTTCGTTTAGAAGTAATTACGAGTATAAAACTCGATGAATATGTGGGGCACAGCGAGCCGCGAAAATAATAACTCGACGGCATTGCGAGTACTGTTTGAACCTCTTTAAGTCGCAGACGAAGTTGCGAGGGTCATCTAGTATTTCATAATTTTCCGATGGATTTAGTCTGTAATTGAAGCCTACTTATAAATTTATATAATAAAGCATTTGATTTTCTAATAACAGGTAGAGCGCTCTTAGATACACAGAGCGCCTCAGGCGAACTCTAAATCAACTTTACGAGATACACTTTAGTACTGCGTAGTACATTAGAACGAGATTTATTCAAGTGCGAAGGTCAATTGACGGCTGCCCTCCAGTCAAGTTCAGGGCTTTGACGTCATCTGTGTCAGCACCGGTACTTTACGACGACAACTTTTAATGTTTCCTTCATTAATCAAAAAATATGGCTGCATTAAGATAACCGTGTCAATTTACAATTTAGTTAACGTTGTATTTATTAATATTTTTGTTTGTTTAAGATATTTGAAGGGTCAACCTTCAAACCTAACCCTCTTAATTCCTAATAGATTAGAATGTTTATTTTGTATTCTACAAATATGGGACGATAGTACCCAAGCGCAGCACGCAGGGAATTAAATTAGAGAAAATAAGTACTTTCAGGGATTTAATGTAAAATATGTGAATGTTTTGTAATTATTATGTGAATTAAAAACATAGCAATACTTTTAAAGTTCTACGAGCACCATACGGTCTAAATTTTAAAACAATAAATGGTTTTTGATCTGACTCTTAAAATTAGATGTTATTAATACGTCTTCATCTATAATATTATAGATATTGGTTTTGGAATTGAACAAATAAGCGCGGGGCGACGACAGGTTATGTTTTTATTACGACGCTGATATTCATAGATAGGTACTACTATATATGAGGCTACCTACATATATTTCGCGAAGGTCAGCCCTTTTCGCGAACATGACGTAACGAATAGATTCGAGAATTGTTAATTGGTATCTATACTGGTTTATTTAATATCAGTTGTGTTTTGTTTTAAATATGACGAAATAGTCGTAATGCTTTGTTTTCTGTTTACACATAAATGGATCCAATATTTTTTGTACTTCAAAAGCCGCAATACGGCTTTGGAATAACATGTTTTATTATTGTCAGTCTTCGCTTGAAATTAAGTGTCTACCTTAGGACGGTGGAAATCAAATGTATCGATTAACTGATGATGAAATAGATGGCAATCACTACGTTACATTTATTTCAACTTTAATAATTATGTGTTAATAATTGGTTTCAAAACACCAACGATACATCGATAAAATAGTTGGAACTACAATAATAACTATTATGAATACGCCTATTATGAGTCATTTTCATTGGTAATAATCTAATAATTGAAAAGATTTGAATTTTCTTTAGCCTCGTCTCGATTAATGTACACAAAAACGGCCATTTTTAAACTTTCTCAAACAAAGACTTTTTCTTTGAAGTGATTCATTAAAAACTTACGATCTTCAGACGCAAACAAAGTTAAAGTAAGGTTCGTCGTTCAGAAAATTTCGCTTTTTACTGGATTTACTTCCTTTATATAATCTTGTAGTGAGAATCAAGTAAAAATAGATTAACAGTTTATTTTCCTGCTTGAGAAAAATCAATATAGGTACGTTTTTCTCAAGTAAACACTAAAGGCGGAAGTCTTATACTCTAATAATAGCTTAAGTAGATAATATAATATAATAGTTTAAGTTAATTCTTAGATAGATTTATAACGACTTTTAAATGTAAAGTAAATTACATTTTAAATTTGTTTTTTATACATATACTTAAGTGCTTGGACTTTACATCTTTTAATAATTAGTTGTGCTTATACGCTCTAACAAAAAGACCTTACCGTATTTAATTTAAAGCCCATATCAATTTACACACAAATTATCTATTGTTTTAATAAAACGAAATGTTCTACATGAAATCGTGTATTCGTTCAAAGGTCGCCTGAAAGAGATCCTTTACATCGATAAGGGCTTTTGTCTGCTTTTGCTTCATGAATTATTATGTGTATTGTATAGAGGTATTGGTATTGGTATTGGTATTGTTATTTCCATTAACTAATGTTTACAGACATAACTGGAGATTGAGTGTGAGATAAAGCCACTTTTTTGTATATTGGAAAATGGATTCTAATTTTACTGGCGACGAGTTAGATAAATAATGCTTCAGTGAAATACCACACAAAGAATACAAATTAGCTTATTATTTAGTAAAATAAGTTACTTTGCGGCAAAGACCTCGAATCTCCAATCTTTTGATATAATTTATTTATTTATTTTTTAGAGTGTTTCGCCATTATGTTATGCTATATTTTAATATCCTAAAGGTAAAGAAAATTATCCTCACAGGTACAACGAACTCTCACCAAATACCTTCTAAAGTAATGTACACAACACTTCAGTAACAAACTCTAATTCGATTGTCTTTTATTTTCTTTCTGAGAAAACGTTTTAATCATATTGTACTTCAATTTAATTTCATTGAAAGCATACTCCGTAAACGTATTACGATTGAAGAGCAACGGCCCTAATTCCGTCAGGCCTAAAATAAATAAAGGGAAACATCCTTTGTAAACAGAACCCGAGAAAAAAAAGTCAACCATAGACGACACATGTTCGACTTTTGAAATGTAAATTGTTGCGTGTTCCACATTCAAAATTAGTACCTGTAAATTACAACGACAGAGCCGCATGGCGGACTCATATTCGGAGGGCCGACCCCAAATGAAATGGGAAGAGGCACGGAGAAAGAAGAAGTGACGGATCTAGATTCTCATTATTTTTACTTGTATTGTATGCAGGTCCGATTTAGATATAAGTCTAATAAAACAAATCTAATTTGTCCTTTGTAATTATGTACATACTTATCTAGAGTTTAGAATAGGTATATTTGAAAAATGTAAGTTCCCCACTATTTATTAATAAAATCCCTCCTCGAATAGAAGAAGTATTAAAATGGACTTACCCCTTGACAACAGCTAAAGTTGCTCCAACAGTTAAACCTAGGTTAAGAGCGCTCATCCATAGTAGAGACATGGCTATGAAACAGCTTGAAGGCTTTGTTCATAAGCAACGTTGCACGCAAGCGCACTATTTTAATTAACAATTCATACCGCACAGCACTATTGTCTTAGTTTTAATTACTCACAATTTACACAAAGAAAACCAAAAAAATCGTCACAAATAACAATTGTCAAAACACTGATTTAAAAATAGAATGTCCAAATTTTAAAAAATAATCATAAAAGTTCGATTTTAAAAACGCAATTTTTTTAATTCACGTAAAAAGGTCACGTGGCTATAGTAAAAATAATCGATTTTTAAATTAATTAACAATTTGAATCGACGTTCGTTGCGAGTTGTAACGATCGCGTACGAGCCACGAGTGTGATGGCTAACCAGACGGTTTACAATATAAAGTGTAAGTTTCCCCCCGCCTGTAACTAGGACCGTAGATCGTAAGCCGAATGTGACGAAATCCTGTTGCAACCGAAAAAAGTCCAAATGCATTGAATTTTATTTTGGTGTTGATAATTGTTTAATTTGGAAAAACTTTTCCTAAAGTTTTCATAAAATTCCGATTGTTAAATTTGGCGATTAAAATCATCTCTAAATCAACTCTAAATTTGTAAGGTCTTACAAATCTGTAGTGTTTTAGTAGGTAAGGGCCAGTATAAAAAATTAAAAATCCTTTGAATCCGTCACCAATTATTTTATACACCGAGTACATAATCAAAAAAGTTAAATAATATCTAAACATTCTAAAATAATAATAATAAAATAATAATTAAAAGGTGTCTAGATAATGATATCAATTCAATTAATTAAAATCGATACCTATCTCGTTTAAACGTCAACTCGAAGCTTATTTTGACCGAGTAGATTAAAAAGAAAACTTTATGAATGAAATTGCGTACACCAGGGAACACCATGTGACAGCAATTTCCGTAATGGCATTTCTCATTAATAATAGTAACTACTAAGGAAGCGTACAGACAGAACATTTAGGATCAAAATCAATTTAATTATTTTTAACGTAGATACGACGATAGTTTGTGACGGTTTAATTGGTGTTTATTATTATTATTATTTATTATTTTAACCTTAATTTTAAACTTTTATAAATTTTATTTATTTGTAAATTTCAATATTCAGTTAGGCTTAAAACAAACGGTACACTTTTATAAAAAAACAATATATTTTGCAATAATGCAAAAGAAACAATAGGTAGGAATTCCCTTATTTATATTTTGTATGATGCGTGAATATTTAGAGTTTCCCATACTAGCTTTTGTTCAACGCATATTAAATATATTAAATAGGCGGACTTTTATTATATTTAATGTATGAACTGTAGAAATAACAAAGTAATGTTTTTTTTGGCTTAATAAATAAATAATCCCAAACTGAATGATGAAAATTATATAGATTCCCGTTTTGCGTGTTGATACAGACGTAATATTTGATTTCAATAATATTGACTCTGACCAAGAACAATAAATAGTAATAACGACATACGTAGACGAGAATTCCAGCTAGGCGCATAATATAATTTATCTAGTAAATTCCAGAACATTCCAGATCGGTACATAAAATAAACTAGTTCTAAGCTGTCCTACAGCTCTAGATTGCGATTCTTTAAAAAAAAAATTGCTTGTTCCCTTCAAGAGCATTTGGTTGGTACAGTATTTCTTTTATTGCGTGATAGATAAATGAGCCTACTTTCCATCTGATAGTAAGCCCATGAGCCTCTATAATGCCAGGTCATTGGGTTATGTTATTAATTAATCTATAGGCTGCATATAACCTTTATCCCTGTGCTCATTATTTGACTTTGACACCTATCAGAAAAATAAAGGTTTCAACTAAATTATCGGAAATCCGCACATGCATATTTTTATTAACTACGGTTCATGTACTATTAATTACATTGTCATAATAATATTTGTGATGATAGACGATGCTTTATTTTCACACACTCATGACGTGAATAGTGTGTTGTGGGATCCGTAATGCATTTCTCACATGTTTTAAACTACAGTTACTGTTATAAGTTTCAAATATTTTGGTTGTTCTTTAAATTTTCTTTTTCAATCGAAGTTTTATGGTTTGTACATTTAACAGGGATTATAATGATGTCCTACATTTTGTATGTTATTATTAGTTTCACGGAATACAATAAAAATGAGAGAATTAAGATTATAACAATTATTGCAATATGTAGTATTTCTAACTCTCTAAAACTATTCAAGCAAGAGTAGGTTAAAGATAAGAAACGAAAATATATTTTTTTGTTCAAAATATATTTTGTGTTCGCTCTACTCTAAAAACCGCACGTAAGCGTAAATGAACAAGACACTTTTAAAACTATTCAACAAAGAACAGTAATATTAATATGCTTAAAGTTGTTCAAGCGAAGGTGTTATTGGGTTCAGCATATTAATTTACAAAAGGTTTCGTGAGCACTACAATTCCAGGAAAACGTCAAAGGAAAAAGGAAGGAAAATCGATTCAATGAGCTACTTCTTGGATCTTATTATTGCAGTCGCATACTAGGTACTGTACCTACTGTAAAGACCCACTAATCCCCACTGCTGGGCTCAATAGAAAGATACCGACATTTGTTTAATTTTATATTTTTTAACATTAAAGATTATTTTCAGGAAGAGTATGGGTGGTAGGCATAAGGCACTGCACAAACGCTTTAAGATTTTTAAACTTTAAGTTGAACACTATTACAGTCTGTATATGTAAGTTCTTTATACTAACATAAACGGGTGTATTTAATTTTTAAATTTAGTGAAACTTTAATTGTACAACGCATTTTATTTGGATACAAACTCCACCCACAACTCAACGAGTACCTTCTCATTTCAAAAGATGATTTTTATACCCAAAACAATGAGCCATATTGCAAGAACAGATATTATTATGAAGTTGTTAAATATTACAGTTTTTCATAGTAATATTTGTGCAATACTCAGATTGGAGGCATTGTTCAGTGCAAGTAAAAGTGCCTACGTGATCAACTACACGTGCGGCTTAGGTACAGATTGCAAAAACACCTGATTTAATTTGCTTTTTTCTGAAATCATACATACACACTTACATGCAGTTACAAAATAATTATGATTATTTAGTGAGTCATAAAATTCACGCCCGTTTCAAATGTATAAAAGTATATTTCAAATGAATAGTCGTATTATTTTAGGTGAAAAATTTACTTTATCTTTATTCCATAATTATAATATAATAATTGTAATTCATAGTCCATATTCGCAAACTGACAATACAACCATTGTTTACGAAATATTCAAATATGCAAAAACCAACTGTGTCATATTTTCGGATTTTACGTAAATATTATGAACGCCGCAGTCGCAGATAGGACATTATATTTTTATGTTTGAGCTAAGCATTTGCGTCGCCCACCCGGTGGTCCCGCCTTGTCGTGGCGGTGGGCTGGAGCGTGCACCCTCGCACACCGCAAGGTGTTTAACTGACAAGAGGGTGCCGCGACTAAGAGGACCACACGGAGCTCCTCTCCCCACACCGCTTGTTAAGCAAGCGGTGCCCTCGGGGACGAGGAGGGTGGCTGGTGGGCCACCGGAGGAGGACGCCGAACCGCAGGCGGCGGGTAACCTGCACCCAGGCGATCGCGAGCCTTGGGGGACTAAATCCCCCCCAGAAAGTGCGACCGCACCACCTTGGGTAAGTGGTGTGAGTAATCACCCAAAGGACCCCGTAAAAAACATGAACAGTAAAGAGAATATGGATGCCTTGCCGGACGATCCGGCCCCAGGCACCCGGCGCTCGCGGGTATCCGGGCCCGCGAGTGTGAAGTCTCACACCGATGCCCGCGTAGGGGTAGGCGACCAGGCCCCTACGACGGAAGTAACACCTGGAAGGCGCTCGCAGGTAGCCGGGCCTGCGAGTGGCAAAGCTACCGATGCCCGGGCCCAGATCGTCCCGTTCAATTGGGCGGACGAGATGGGCTCGGAAGCGGAAGAGGGGATGGATGCGGGACCAGAGCCGACATCGCTGGCGAGCACCGCCGCGAGCGATGTTGGCTCTGGAGAGCAGCAGAAGGCAGGGAGGGTCCTCCGCAAGCGGAAGTCCGCTACGCGGAGGACCTCGAGGAGCGACTCGTCCTCTGGCGGTGAGAGGCCGCGGAGGACGAAACGCTCGGGGAAACAGGCCGCCAAAAGCGGCGACGCTGGGCCCAGCCGAGACTCCTCGGCTCAGCCAAGTCAGGAGGAGGAGCTCGATGAGCACACTGCCGCCCTCGAGAGACTGGGGCGCAGGGTGCTCTATGCATCCAACCGGTGCTCGAGCAAAGGAGTCAAACAGGAGGGGATGACGCTGCGGGTGATCGCCTCCGATGCCCGCAAACTGGTGCCGGTGTTCTCGGCTGCTATCAGCCGAGCATCGGCGCTGGAGGCGGAGGCCGAACGGTCTCGTGAAGAGAACGTTCGGCACAGGGAGGAGATCGCCGGCCTCAAGGTGAAGCTGGCGATGTTGGAGCGGAAGGGGCCATCGCGCTCGCTCCGAAGGGAGCGACGCCCGCCTACACCGGGCCCTAGCCCGAGGGACGTGGCGGCGCATCGGACCCCTTCCGCCCCAACTAGTGCAGAGCAGCCAACCTTGCCCCCTCCTGGGGAGGCTACAGGGCCCAGGCGCCACCCTTCGCCCCGCTCGAGGGCGGAGATCAGGGAGGCGACGGAATTGGAGGGGCGCATCAGGCGGGAGCTGATGGAGGAGTTCGGCAAGGAGATTGCCGAACTCAGGGCAGAAGTCGCTGCCCTGCGTGGTGCTGCGTCGGCTGCAGCTGCAACTGCGGCTGCTGACGCGGCGCCACCCTACACCACCACCCCGCCTGGCCCCACCACTCGGCGGTCGGCTCGTCGGCCCCCTGCGGGGCCAACCCCAACCCCCAAGAAGGGACGCGGTGCTGGCGGGGCGGTTGCCCCAGCACCGAAGCCCCGTCCACTGCCGCCAGCGCCGTCCAATATGGACGACGCTTGGACGGAGGTGGTGCGGCGGGGCAACAAAAGGGCCAGGGTTGCGGCCCCTTCGGTGGCGGCGGAGGCCTCACCACCTGGAGGACCCGCAGACCCCCCACAGGCGAAGACGCGGGCGGTGGCAGAAGCTCCCCAGAGGGGTCGAGCGCCTGCCACCCCCACCAACCGGACTGCGACGCGGGCGGTGGCGGAAGCTCCCCAGAGGGGTAGAGCGCCCGCCACCCCCACCAACCGGACTACGACCACGGCGGCCGTGACTGTTCCCCAGGAGGGCCGAGCACCGGCCGCCAAAAACAAGAAAAAGAAGAAGCCCAAGAAGAAGGGCCCGCGCGCGCCGAAGTCGGCGGCAGTGGTGGTAACACTGCTGCCGGCCGGCGAGGAAAAGGGCATGACGTACCCTAACGTCATGGCCCAGGCGCGCGCGGCCATCGACTTGGGCGAGATAGGAGCGGTGGAGGGCCTCCGCTTCCGGACGACCGCCAACGGGGCTCGTCTGCTGAAGTGTCCCGGTGCCGATAGTTCCGGCATCGCGGACCTCCTGATGGCGGGTCTCCGGGCGGTCTGGCCGGAGGAGGTGGTGCGAGTCCACAGGCCGGTGAAGATGGCGGAAGTCAGAATCACCGGTCTGGACGACTGCGCCACCAAGGAGGAGGTGGCAGCAGCAATCGCTGCCC
Organism: Trilocha varians; assembly: GCA_030269945.2. Lineage (NCBI taxonomy): Eukaryota > Metazoa > Arthropoda > Insecta > Lepidoptera > Bombycidae > Trilocha > Trilocha varians. Next base: position 6,746,836 of record AP028268.1, on the reverse strand, counting down.
AGGGCAAATGCGCCCTGGAGAACATAGTCGTGGGCGAACTTCGCCCCGGCTACTCCGGGGCCAGATCGGCGTGGGCGCGATGCCCTGTTGAGGCGGCCACCTCCCTGGCCACTCCCCCGCCGGGACGACCGGCTGGACACCCTGGCAGGTTGCGCGTGGGCTGGATAGCGGCCCACGTGCGCCCGCTAGAGTCGCGCGCCTGGCGGTGCCTCCGGTGCTTCGGCACCGGACACAGCATCGCCAGGTGCACGAGTACGGTTGACCGCAGGGAACTTTGTTTCCGCTGCGGTCAACCTGGACACAAGGCGGCCATGTGCTCGGCCGCACCGCACTGCGCTCTGTGCGCGGCGGCCGGGCGCAAGGCTGATCACCGGGCGGGGGGCAAAGCTTGCTCCCCGTCCGGCTCCAACACGGAGCGGAATAGGCGCCGCAAACAGAAGCGGCGCCTCAAGAAGAAGTCGGCCGGAGGAGCACCGGCCGGCGTTTCGGCCCCCGCTGTGGCGTCTCAGGCGCCCGATAGCGGGGGCGATGGAGGAAGGGAGGAGGCGATGGAGGTGGTTCGATCTTAATGGACCACACCCTTCGCCTCCTCCAAGGCAACTTGAACCACTCCGCCAGAGCTCAGGACATGTTGCTCCAGAGCATGGCGGAGTGGTCAATTGACGTTGCCGTGGTCGCCGAGCCGTATTTCGTTCCCCCAGCCGACGATTGTTGGTTCGGGGACGACTGCGGCTTGGCGGCCATACATATTAGGAGGGCCGCGGCGATCCCGCCCTTGGTAATGGTGGCCAAGGGTTCTGGGTTCGTCGCGGTGTCGGTTCTGGATACCGTCGTGATCGGGGCGTACTTCTCTCCGAGCCGGCCTACCGTCGAGTTTGAGCAGTTCCTGGACGGGCTCGAGGCGATTACTCACCGCCTCGCCCCCCGTCCAGTGATACTCGCAGGGGACCTCAATGCGAAATCCGTCGCTTGGGGCTCCCCCCGCTCTACAATTCGCGGTAGGCTGCTGGAGGAGTGGGCGGTCGCGACTGGCCTCTGTGTACTCAACAGGGGTTCGGTCGCGACTTGCGTGCGATGGCAGGGCGAGTCCATCGTGGACGTAACGTTCGCGAGCTCTGCCATCGCGGATCGCATCCGCGGCTGGAGAGTGTTGGTGGGGGCGGAATCGTTATCAGATCACCGTTATATTCGGTTTGATCTTTCCGTCCCCACGCCGGCTGCGGACGCCCGCGGGAGTGCGACCCGGTCATTCCCCAGATGGGCATTGAAGCTCCTGAACAAGGAGCTCTTGATGGAAGCCTCTACGGTGGCGGCGTGGACGCCCATGCGTCCACACCCAGTAGACGTGGAGGCCGAGGCGCTCTGGCGCCGGGACGCGATGCGTCGCATTAGCGACGCTTCGATGCCCCGGGTCGGCCCTTGGTCTCCCACGAGGTCGACGTACTGGTGGTCGCCCGAGATAGCGCAGTTGAGAACTGTATGCGTCCGGGCGAGGCGCCAGTGCGCTCGGCACCGCCGTCGCCGCCTTCCGCGTAGCAACGACCCCGTTGCATTTGCGGAGGAGGAGGCCCGGCTGCATGGCTTGTACAAGGAGGCGAGGGGAGCCATGCGGCTGGCCATCAAGATGGCCAAGGAGCAGCACACGGAGCGCCTTTTGGAGACGCTCGATGACGACCCTTGGGGGCGCCCATACAAGATGGTGCGCGGCAAGGTGCGCCCATGGGCGCCCCCCATAACCGAGCGTCTACCGCCTCAGCAGCTGCGGGACATTGTCACGACATTGTTCCCGCAGGAGCAGGAGGGATTTATCCCCCCTGCTATGGGTGAGCCGCCGGAGGATACCGGCGGCGAGGCCCCTGCTGAGGTTCCCCACATCACCGGGGAGGAGCTTCGTGTGGCCGTAGTCAGGATGAGTGCTAAAGACACGGCACCCGGCCCGGATGGCATCCATGGCCGGGTCCTGGCCTTGGCCCTCAATGCCCTAGGGGACCGACTCTTGAGGCTTTACGATTCTTGCCTCGAGTCGGGACGGTTTCCCTCGCTGTGGCGAGAGGGTAGACTCGTCCTTCTCAGGAAGGAGGGGCGCCCGGCGGATACAGCCGCCGGTTACCGTCCTATCGTGCTGCTGGACGAGGTGGGCAAATTGCTGGAACGCATTCTGGCTGCCCGCATCGTCCAGCACCTGGTCGGGGTGGGACCCGACCTGTCGGCGGAGCAGTACGGCTTCAGAGAGGGCCGCTCAACCGTGGACGCGATCCTTCGCGTGCGGGCCCTCTCAGGTGAAGCCGTAACACAGGGCGGGGTGGCCTTGGCGGTGTCGCTTGACATCGCCAACGCATTCAACACCTTGCCCTGGTCCGTGATAGGGGGGGCACTCGAGAGACATGGAGTTCCCCCCTACCTCCGCCGGCTGGTCGGCTCCTACTTGGAGGCCAGGTCGGTAGTATGCACCGGGCACGATGGGACCGTTTACCGGTTTCCGGTCGTATGCGGGGTTCCTCAGGGGTCGGTCCTCGGACCTCTCCTCTGGAATGTCGGGTACGACTGGGTGCTGAGAGGCGCCTGAGCGTGATTTGTTACGCTGACGACACGCTCGTCATGGCCCGGGGTCAAGACTTCAGAGAGGCTACCCATCTCGCCACAGCGGGGGTGGCCCTCGTCGTCGGTCGTATAAGGAGATTGGGCCTCGCGGTGGCGCTCAATAAATCCCAGGCCCTGTGGTTCCACAGGGCTGGGGTGACGCCACCTGCAGGGGCCCAAATCGTGGTTGGAGGCGTCCCAATAGAGGTCGGGGTGCGATTGAAGTACCTCGGCCTCATACTGGACAGCCGTTGGACCTTCCGGGCCCACTTTACGGAGCTTGTCCCCCGACTGATGAGGACGGCCGGCGCTCTGAGCCGGCTGCTTCCGAATCTCGGGGGACCAAACCGTGTCGTGCGCCGCCTCTACGCGGGGGTGGTGCGTTCGATGGCCCTGTACGGCGCGCCCGTTTGGGCCGGACCGGGAAACCGGACAGCAACTGTTGTCCGGATCCTGTACCGGCCGCAGCGCGTCGTAGCTATCAGGGTCATCCGCGGATACCGCACCGTCTCCTTTGAGGCGGCGTGCGCGCTGGCGGGGACGCCACCATGGGATCTGGAGGCGGAGGCGCTCGCCGACGACTATCGTTGGCGCTGCGACCTCCGTGCTCTGGGTGTGGTGCGTCCCATCAGAGCCGCGGTACGGGACCGGAAGGCCCAATCTCGGCGGTCCGTGCTGGAGGCTTGGTCAAGGCGCTTGGCCAACCCCAGCTGGGGTCTAAGGACCGTCGAGGCGATTCGCCCTGTCCTGGAGGACTGGGTGAGTCGTGGCGAGGGACGTCTCACCTTTCGTCTGGTGCAGGTGCTGACCGGGCATGGTTGCTTCGGGAAGTACCTGCATCGGATACAGGTCGAGCCGACGACGAGGTGCCATCATTGCACGAGCGACCTGGACACGGCAGAGCATACGCTCGCTGTCTGCCCCGCATGGGAGGAGCAGCGCCGTGTCCTGGTCGCACAGGTAGGACAGGACTTGTCGTTGCCGAGCGTCGTAGCATCGATGCTCGATGACGACGAGTCCTGGAAAGCTATGCTCGACTTTTGCGAGTCCACCATCTCGCAAAAGGAGGCGGCGGGGCGGGAGAGGGAGAGCTCTTCCCTCCCCGGCCAACCCCGTCGCCGCCGACGTCGAGCGGGGGGCCGACCTCGGGAGTTGTCCCGGGACCTAGCCCCCTAAGACTACCGGGTCCACCAACATCGGACCCGAGGGGTGCTGCGCTAGGCGTCAGCGCGCACCCTCCGTGCCATCTGTACGGGGGATGGCAAGCCGTGCTCCCCGACCCGGGCTGGCCCTGGGCCGGCCTGGGCCGAGGGAGACCCTTTGGCGGGCTATAATTGGCTCGTCCACCGAGTGAGCCGGTGGTCGTTCTCACCGACGGCTGCCGGTTCGACGTCCGGGGGTGACGGGGCGATACGTAAGCGACAATCGCGAACGCGTCCTGTCACCCCTACTACATCGGATGTCGAGCGTGAGAGGCGGGAGGTTTTGGTGCGGTTCGACACCCACATACCCCACTCGAGTCGGGGCGAGTGGAAGTCCGGCGATTTCCTCCCGTCCAAAAAAAAAAAAAAAAAAAAAAGCATTTGCGTCGTGAAGATTATTTTGCTTGGTAATATTTTTATCTTAGTAAGAAAACAACGTTAACTGTGAAAGCAAACACTGTTGTAAAGGTCAGACATTTTTATAACAACCGGCGTGGGGAGGCAAATAAAAAGAGTTGAATTTCAGAGATTCTATCTCTTTTATCTCAATAATTGTTTGTTTGGTATAAGAGTATCGTTTCACGAGTAACCAAGGAAGAAACTACAAAGGATCTTCTGTAATTTGCATTTTTGACGATTGGGTCAAGTTATGTCAAAATTCACCATTTAAAAATCGATTTTTGCAGGTGGTTCATTTTGGAATGATTCGATACAATTAACAATGGTATTTTTTAGGAATTTAATTTTGAGAAAAACTAAGTTGATTTATTTGCAATCGGTACACAACGGTCAGTGCACTCCCGATGTCGGTATGTCTGACGATGCATTTCCCCAGGACATCATTCGTGGTGATCATGACTCATACTTTACGAGGTTTACCCTATCTACAGAAGTTCTCGTAAAAACGAAATACCGGACCCTAATCTACGAGACTCAGGACAATTTAGAGTATTACAGATATGACGTATACAGGGTGATTTGTTAGACAGGGTACATATTGCAGGAGGGTGATGAGTACTCTGTTCTAATACGGAATATTACAAAATCTAAGTAAAATTACAAATTATTTTTTTTTTTTTTTTTTAATCTAAACTCGACAAAACTACCTCAAACAAAAGCAATTTCGGCTTAAAGAGTGTTGACTAACGACCTCTAGTGATCTCGCGCACCCCACACCTCCGCCACACCCATCAGCTGTCGAAAAACCATCATTTTGCAAGAATTTTAGATATTTTTAAGTTGCGATTACTAAGGCATTAAGCCATATTCTTTGGTAATAATATTTTTACTGGTCGTATATAACCATCAGCTACCATGACCTTCAATATGTACCCTCACTAGGAAATCACCCTGTATAGGTTTGTTATTTTTAATAAAAATACCTACAATCCAGTTGAGTAAATATCATTTATTTCTTAAAAACAAAAATTCATGATGGAAATTCCAACATTTTGTTTCTAAACCAACATGATTTGATTTATTTTTTTTATTTTACACTGTTATATAGAGATTTAGTGTTTACTAGACACATTCCGTTACAATACGCAGTTTGCATAATATAACCCGTAAGTAATCCTAAGCATCGATTCCTTACTCATTTATTAAAAACGAATAGGATCTTTTACTTAAAATAAGGAAATACTTAAGTGTCGGTTTACCTAAGTTTCCCGCCAAAACCCGTTTAGGAAGATAACATTTAAATTATATTAAAGTACTTACGATGTGAGTCAGAATGTTTACGAAATATCATGGGTTCCCCACAAGTTTATGCCCTACAACTCGTTCAGAATAATACAATAATTATGCAATCACTGTTAACAGGAAACTTGAAACCAATATCTTGTATCAACGGTAACGATTAAGCATTAGGTATTTGTAAAGCGTCATGTTCATTTACAATACAATTCAGTGGATCGGTAGATGCATGATTCTTTTTTTTTTATTGCATGGTAGATAAACAAGCCTACGGCCCACCTGATGGTAAGCAGTCACCGTCGCTCATGAACCTCTGCAATGCCAGGGCAAAGTGGGGCCGTTATCTACCTCCTACCCATACAGGACTTTTCTTAAACCTCGTTTAAAGAGGGACATGTCATAGCACTCCGGGAACACCGCGAACGGGAGTCCATTCCAAATCGTAATGGTACGGGGCAAAAATGATCTTCTGAACTGAACTGTGGAAGAGCGCAGCGGTTCCAAGTAAAGGTGGTGAACCTTGCCCCTGCGACGTGTGGTGCGATAATTATCTCTATCAATCAAAAGACCATCAAAAAACGTAGTGAAAGAAAACACTATTGTATATTGGACAAGATTTAAAAAAAACCCATCGAAGATGTCCCCAATCCGCATAAAGCAAGCGTTGCGGACTATGACTTATCTCTTCACTGACGATACCTAATCCCAGCAGTGGGCAGAATGTGCAGTAGATGAAGTTAACCTACCTATTTTAAAAGGCGTACAAAAGAAAGTTACAACGTAGCAATGACGAAATGTACGGTATTTTCCAGAAGGGCGTACCCTAGAATCAGGGATTTCACAACACCGTAATTGTGCAATTGTTGTTCGATGCGGCGACGAAAGTTTATGATTGATCACGAATTCCATTTCGTTGAAGTATCGGCAGTAGGTACTGAGGAACATTTATGAAAATACAGGGTGGACCTATTCATTGGGGCCTGTCAAAATACAACTTAGAAACACTTTTATTTTTGGAAACTGTTATTTTTTATATCAATATCGTATGGTTTATGTTCGACTATCATTGCGGGCTTCTATAGGATGTTAAAAATGATTAACCGATTCCAAAAATAAAAGTGGTTCTACGTAATGTTTGGACAAGTCATAGCACCCCACATTAGCTGGCACAAAGTTACACATCCACACTGTATATCAGTACACAATACAGGTATTTCTATTGGTTGAATGGAATTGTTCTTTTTCGCATGAGGTCGAAATATTTTCTTCAAGATTATTAATATCCTATTTCAGCGAGTGGTTTTTCGGTGTACCGTTACCAAAAAAATTGCATAAACAACCTCATGTACTGCATTACCATAATAAAACACAACACTGCATTGCATTGCAGTAAAGATAAGCATACAATGTGATATGTATTTAACAAATGTTTCCGAGTCACGACATTTCGGGTCCGGAAGTACCAGAGCAGAACCGGAAAGCCTTCAGCAAAGGGAACAAGGCTGTACTAATGACCCTTGATATGGTTCTCGAGTTCCATATGAAACTAAACTAGATGAGTACTTTCTTAAAGTAATTTCCAGAAGTTAATCTTCAACTAATTTGAACATTGAACAAGTTAATAAAGTCTACTGTAGGTTATCCGTCCCAGAAAGACATTTTTAAGGTCATCAAAAACTGAATAAAAAAGGTAATAAATCAATTACCAATAATAAACATCACAGTATCAATAATACTTTTCGTAACATATGGTTACCTTCCCAGAAAAAAGCAACAGGATCCTTGTTAATAACAAAACCCGTAAAATGTTGAGTTTTTTGGTTTAACACCTACTTATTAATAAATTGTATTGTGTGCTGATTAGTGATGTGCCGGATCTCTAAAAATGTATATCCGCGGATACGGATCTGAACACGGATATTTAGTGACTAGAGGATTTTTATTCACACAGCACCTTGGATAACTTACCTACCGCAATCCAATTAATGAACTGTGATTTAGAGACAATCTCAGAGTGGAGTCTTAGGCATGGTCTGAAGGTTAATCCGATCAAGACCCAGTGTATAATAGTTGGAAGCTCAAAACTACTGCACAGGATCGAATGGGCTGAGTTACCCTCGATTATTTTTGAGGGTATCACCGTAACATACAGCAAGGTTGTAAAAAATCTCGGCATACTGATCGATGAAAGTTTATCATGGTATCCACAAGTTGCGGAACTGAGTCGTAAAATGTTTGCGGCGGTTGGTTCTCTAAGAAGATTGCAGAACTTCTTGCCAATTCATACTAGAACCATGCTTGCTCATTCTCTTTTGCTACCGATTTTAGATTATGCCGATGCGAGCTATCCGGATTTGTCTGAGGTCCAGTTGAATAAGCTTGAGCGTCTCCAAAATCTCTGTATTCGATTTATATTTGGCCTACGTAAATACGACCATGTTTCTGAGTACCGCCAGCAACTCAAATGGCTTCCTATTCGCCTTCGGAGGGATGCACATCTACTAGCCTTGCTTTACACTTTCCTCTATTCACCTTCAGCTCCTTCTTATTTAAGGGAATCTTTTGTGTTTCTCTCCTGCGCGGGTCACTCCCTACGATCTAGTACCCAACTGTTATTAAAAATACCATATCACACTACTCAATTCTATGGTCACTCATTTGTGGTAAGGGCTGTTCGCCTGTGGAACTCCCTGCCCATCAGTGTGAGGCGAGCGGACAATCTAAGGGCTTTTAAAGAAAGAGTCATGGACCATTATCTGACTCTGAGCTCATAACTACTACAGGACTGTTATATATAATACAATCTGTCTCCTATTTGCTGTCGTTGTTTGTTTATTTATTTATATTGTAATTATTCGTTTTTTTTTTTATTTACCTGTATTTTTTATGTTATTTTTTCATTATTGTATTACTTTGTACCTAAATACTTATATGTATATATATTTATTTATTTATTTTTTTGTAAGTATTGAAACGCCTACATAAAATTTTCCATTTAGTTTCCATACCCTAAGGTTGCCTGGAAGAAATCGCTATAGCGATAAGGCCGCCTATATTGTACTATTACTATAAGCTGTATCAGTTTTTAAATTAATTGGTGTTTTGGTACAATAAAGTATATTCTATTCTATTCTATTCTAGTGTCAAGATCCGCGGATACGGATACGGATACGGATCTTTATTTTCTTATTCGATTATTGTCAGCGCTCGCGACATTCATTTAGAATTATCATTTAATTGGAATATATTTTCGGTTTCCTCATTATCTCAAAGTGATTTTATAGCTTTCTACTGTATTGATTCATAATTATAAAAAAAAGAGGTTTACGTTTTAGTTTCTTTTTTCATTGACATAAAAGTGATCATGATGTTATCTATAGCTTGCTATAATATTCCCGTAATTGTATGAAAAAGTAGATTTCAATTTCAGTTTTTTCATTGTCATAAAATCTCTCACCTCTAAATTTTTATTTATATTTTTTCGACGCAGACGAAGTTGCGCGTGGCAGCTAGTTGTTAATAAAATATCATGTGTCTGGGCAACCTATTTCATTAAAAGTACATGTCAGCATTCTGACGGAGAACGCGTGGTCGAGATAGTAAATCGATAACACATCACAGTTCATCACACCTGCTATCTAGGGTTGCCAGATGCATAATATTTATTTATGACATCAGACTGCAGACTATGAATAGGTAATTAATTTTGTCTAAGAAATAGGTTTAATATAAATTAGGATATGTTTTGGAATAAATATACATGGTATATGAATGACCCTTCAAAGAGTGCTTTTTTATCACTTAAAACTAATTAGTTGTGGCCTTTATTTCGTATTTCAAAAAAAATATTACGATTTCATAACTAATCGTAAAGATTTGTTTGTAAATATAAAGTCAAAATTATTGACCTTTCTTTTTGATGAAGCAGCCCTAGTTTATAAATACCACAATAACTGGGTCATATTATTATTACAAACAATAAATTGATGACAAGTAATTTTCTTCAGTTAAACTGGGCTACATTACAAGAACCTATAATAACATTATCTGCTTTGTACCTATAATAATTATAGAAAGTTTGTAATCTTTGTCCAATAAGAGGGATTCTCTAATTGCAATATAATTCTGAATGAAAAGTAACCTGCATTAAGATAGTCTAGATCCGCTAGTCAGTAGTTACTGCTAGTAATGTTCACGCTAATAAATATTGCTTTGTTGTTTGTACTTTTTGCTAACCTATGTACTTGTATTTGTTATTAGCTTATTCTATAATTATTCGTGAAAACCTATAATTAGTTTTTAGTTTTTTATTCTTAGTTTTGTACCCAGAGTATCAGCTGTTTTATTTATTTATTTAATTTTAAGGAAAAAAATTAAATAAATAAATAAAAAAACATTTACGTGCAATTTATCAAAATACAAAAACATCCTTTAGGAAACCCGCATAATAGAAATGGATGGATTGGATTTGATGGAATGGATCCTTCGTAGATATGTGAAGTTCTCAATCCGCATTAGTCAAGCATGGACCTGATGTCAGCAGTGGGTAGTAATGGATTGTTACAGTACAGTACAGACATAGACCTCATACACCTACAGAATATACCCAACTTCAAACGACAAATTGTATTAAACTATTTCTAGGAATGCAAAGAAACCAACTCAATAAATGAAAAACCTTTCGATACAGAGACGTGAATGATGCGAACAGGAAATACAAATCAGCTGCAACAAAAAGTTTCCAAAGTTGCCTTGAAACATAAATTTAACTGAAAATTTTATAGTATGTATAAGACTAACCTATTTAAAGGTAACGTACTTTTATAGAAGTAGGTTACAATGATTATTGTAATCGTAAGAAAGTTGACAACATCAACATAAAAAAAAAAACTGATAAAGCGACATCTGAAAATAGTTCTTTTCACTACATTGTACTTATCTTTAAGTATTCTGTCAATAGATGGCGTTGTTTTGTGATGTAGGTACTCAATAATAGATGGCGCTTTTTACTTATCTTAGTACTTATCTTCAAAACTAGATGGCGTTCATCAACTAGTTCTAGAAAGCAAATATATTTGGCGCTAAACTAAGTATTCACTCACCCAATATAGCTCGCAAATGACCTTCCAAAGTCTGCAAGATGGTCATCTTGATTTCTTTCACGTTCTTTCCCAGGAACTGCTCGCAGGCAGTCGTGAGAAGCTCGTCTTCGTTCATGATCTTGCATTGGGCAACTCCAGTGACTGTGAGAGGTACACCTTGGGCTGTCTCCACGAATTCACACATCGGGTTTAACGTCATAACCTGAAAAAAAATATAACTTACTAAGTTTAATTATAGGAGATTTTTTGCGACGCTAGACTTATTTTAATTAAGTAATCCTTGGTTATAATTTACCTACTAATAAAAGAATAACACTGAATTTTTCCCATATTATTACAAAAATATAAGATTTAATTTATAATAAGATTTTGAAACACAAATATAATAGTTTTTGTTTAATCTTCTAAATATGCAGGCTATGAAGGTATAAGATAATGAAACATCTAACCTCAAGTGATATACGTTGTACATCAGTGACAAGCCACCATGCCCAGGCCCAGCCTCCCACTATAGTGCGTTTAGATGTCGGCCCGAAACAGCCACCTGTGAACAAAAAGAAGCATTAATTTAGGAGGAGGAAGCATTAGTGTAGGTAACACTGAGAAGAAAAAGAAACACCTATCAGCTCAATAGTAGGCATAGTTATTTAAAACTAGCTGGCCCGCATCACTTTTTTTGCGTCACATAAATAAATTTTTTCACCGTTTTAACCTTCCCTGAACTTCCACGAATATTTCAAAACTAAAATTAGCCAAACCGGTTCACCCGTCCTCGAGTTTTAACGAGACTAACGAATAGCAATTCATTGAGATAGACAAAGAGTTGGGTACCCTGTTGTTGTTTTAGTAAAATTTAATGTAATTACACTATATTGAAATTGAGCAATTAACAAATTTTATTAGAATGTCTGAGAAATTGCATTAAATGCTTGTTTACTTCTATAAAGATTATAATTTACTATAATTATGTAACTGAATAAAGTCAAAATCTTAGAATGAAAGCAGGAAAAGCTTGCTTAAATTCCTCACTGCGTTCTCGTTTTGTTTCTTGAAAAGACAAAATTGGCGCAATCGAGGTGATGATTCAAATTAATGATGCATAGCTAAGGTATATATTCATTTTACCGTATCTGCTTGAAATTTAGTGATTGGCGTATGTTCCATAGAACAATCGGAGTTGGGGTACTAATAGTGGGAAGACCACATCATCAAGCGGATTGTTACATTTTACAACTTCAAAAATAGTGCTAAAGCGTCCTGTTTAACCGAAACTGTAACTTAAAAATATAAATTCTAAGCAGGATGGTTTTGTCTCTGTTTTGCCAAATTTCTCATGTTTAATCTTGATTAATAGACTACAGGCCCATGAAGAAAAAATATGGGTCATTTGAACTACCAGGTGACCTATCTAAAACGAAATTCTAGCATAAAATAATAAGTACAAAAACCATGCGACAAGGGGAAAAAACGATGGTTGCAATCCCCTGAATGCTCACCTGCACTCATTTGGACAGCTTACATGTGACGGCATAGTACTGAATCTTATTATTTTATGCTAGAATTTCGTTTTAGATAGGTCACCTGGTGGTTCAAATGACCCATAATTTTTCTTCATGGGCCTGTAGTCTATAACCCTTTATCCTATTCTCAGCTCACATGAACTGGTGAACATGAGAGCCATCTTCATCACATCTTCTTTAAAAAAAACATTTCTCATTTATTCTACATCTTTATTGTATCATAGTGTAATTGTATTTCTTATTAATTTTATCATTATGTAGTATTGCCTAACACACAGGTTAGCGTGTTCACCAGGCTCAATGAAACTCTACAATGTTAGTACAGGCTTTATGTAATTTCCTTGGCGACGTTCATGAGTCATTTCTAGAAACCAATGCACTGCAACATGCGTACAGGATGGAAAAGTGGCCCCACCATTTCTCCTCAGCCCGATATGACGCCAAAGTTACCGTTTGACCGTCAAAGAAAGTAGTTGTACCGCTACCTATCGAACACTATCGATTTTAAACTTGGAACTGCTTCAATTTGTTTGAAATTGTTTTTCGATGTTTGAAATTGTTTTAGGAAAGAAATTGTTTTTCGATTTTTGAAATTGTTTTAGCAATTAGATGTGTTACATTTGTATGTGATTGTGTTCACGTAACTATTTCTTTCAGTGAAATGGATTGTAACTCAATGTTATTGTTTGTCAGTTGTTTTATTTGTGAAAGTGTATCTAAATAGTTACAGGTAAGTCGTTACTTTTATACCGAAGTACATTACTTAAAACATGTTTTTTGTTAAACTTTCAAGTCTAAGACTTTATCATCAACTAGTTTGATTAGAAGTATCCATATCTAGTGCAAGAAATTTATGGTTTTATTTTTGTTTACTTTATTATATTTCTTTGTTTATTATACACAGTCTGTGTCATTATATGGGTCTGTGACTTTATCCCAGCTAAAGTGGGGTGAATGACCTAGCGAACTACAGCTGAGAACCACTTTTATTTTTGTTAAACTTTTTTTCAATGTCATGGAAGTCGGCAGCGATAGTCGTGCATACACCATGCAATTTTATAAAAAAAAAAGAAAAACCAATTCCGAAAATTATAGTGGTTCTAAGTTGCGTTTCTGCCAACTCTAGCTCATACAAAGTGACAGATCTACCCTGTTTATGTTCAAACAGATTAGTTAACGAAAATAAACTATTAGACCTATATAGGTAAATAGTTACACATTACCTGAATACTTTTTAAAATTCTTAATCGTCTTCTTCATGAGTGTTTCCGTTATTCTTAGTTTGCAGACTATAATTCTAGTTTATTTTCAAAGTACTAATTATAAACTTTATCTTATAAATACTTTGAAACTTTGACTTGTATTTTTACTTGCAAAGTGCAATCTGGTGGACGTATTTTTTTTAATGTAAGAAGGTATTAAGCTGTATTATTTTATTAATAGTTTTAAATAATGTAGTGTAAGTTAGTCTGTTAATTAAGTAGTTTAAGGAAAAAATGTTATTTGCATTATGGGGCGACATAGTCAGAAAATAATAAAGCCCCCAAATAAAGATTTTAAATAAAAGTGCAATCTATGTGCCTCTCATAATCTTCTTCCTCTATCTAATCTCCTAATGTAATTTAATTTGTTATTAGCAACTCATCGACTAGAGGTATTTTTTGCCTCATCGTTTTCTATTCTTCAAAACCGAAGGTCATCATTACTTACATAACAGCCCGAATTTCCATTCAAGTGAAAATCGAACATAACTGAAACCTCTTGTTGTAAACAGCTTATCATCATTACTGTGATAATGGATTGGGATTTTTATCCAATTTTCGCATTGTAATCTAGCGGTAAACGCTTCAAGTCATATCAGTGCTAGTTTGCTCAATATGTAATTCAACCTCTTACATTCCTTCACTATGCTCACCTTTTTAAATTATTCTTATTTTTAGATATTTTTAAGTTATTTTGTTAGTAATTGAAAGTCTCAAATTAAGCTAAATATTAAATCAGCTAAGTCAGCGTCTAATATGTAGTTGTCTTAAAGAAATGTTCAATGTAATAGAAGTTAACTTTAACAGCCTACCGTACAACAAGTATTACCACTGATACAATGTAAAAAGATCATTGTTGGAATGGGAAATTATAGGGATTCGCCTATTAAGCTAAGGGCAAATGCTCTTTGGAGACTTCACATATTTTCGAAAGGTTCTTTTTTCTTCTCCAATATGCAGGTTTCCTTACGATGATTTCCATCACCATTTTTAATTAGTGGTCTTGCGATTTAAGCGATCACGCAAAGCGTGTGGTCCAAACACTCGGTCACCACGACTTCAAATTAGGCGTATTTTTTGATTAAATTAATCTTATCTGCAGTATTTCGTAATTGTTCATTGTTAATTTATTTGTACTCCACATACGCAGATTTAGTGACTTACTCAGATGACCTATAAGTAAGGTTATACCTACGTGCCACTAATCACGATTAAATTAAATGAATATTCATGTTTTTAAATGGCACAACGTTACATTATCGTTATATAATTGAACTGTTATTTTCACCGGAACTTTTTAGTATGCCGTTTGCGATTACTGCGCAATGTGCCGAATGAAAACGTTATTTCTTAATTTCACAGGAGATTCACTTTCTAAATCCGTCCAAATAACCGTAAAATTGTCTCTTTCTGCCATTAAACGGTTAGCGTGTCTGATGACATTAAGAAACCCATACTATTAAGTATTTTTACGTGTAAAGTGTACTGTTGATGCCGAGGTTAATACACATGTACACCTGATCTGAAGATCTTGCTGTTACCACATAATAATACCTCTATTATTTTGTCTATGATTACTTATGTCAGTTTCTGCTTGAATTATATTTTTTGAGACGTATTTTTGATGACGAAGTTGATAAACAACTTCAACAACAACATTTACCGGCTAGAAAGATAACTGAGAGCAAAAATTCCTCACTTGGAAATAGACCCGTTTGTCAGAAACCTTCATATAAGATTTTCAGTGTTCATTATTTAAAGACTTAAGATTTTTTTTCGATTTAGAAATAGGAATAAAGCGAAACATGCACCTATTATTAATTTAATGAATTAACTTTTAACCTCTTCAATGATTCCTTTCAAATTTAAAACAGGTAAGTTAAAAGTAAATTCATGTACCGTTATGACAAGTATGTATGGGTCACGTGCTTTAAGTGACACCAATTTCTTTATTGTGGTTTGTTTCAATTCTTATCTGCTGTATTTTTCTATAGTTAACTGGCCCAGTGGCACGATTTCGACTGTATATGAGTTTTTTTCCGTTTCTATTTAACAGACAAAATATAGAAAACTTATTGGGGTTTTTGTTTATGTTGTTGCTGCACCATATTGAACTATGCACATAGTCACATCGTTTACGTTTCAATGAGATTGGTCGTCCGCTCGATATTGATTATGCTATGTACTTTTATACTTTTCTTGTTAGATATGTTACTAGTAAGATTGAGAATATGAAAAAAAACCATCACTAATAATTTTTCATTTCGAATCCCTGAGTCCGCATTTAATCATAGGAATAATGATAAAAGTCATAAAGAAATGGTACGAGATCAGAAATGCCTTAGATTATGAAAGATGGTTTGACCTACAGTCAAGGGTGTCGTACGGGTTTGTGTTGAAGACGCATTGTGAGATGAACTCGAATGACAGTAATTACTAAGGATTTTTGTGTTTTCAGAAGGCAAGATGAGTGCTATAGTAAACGCGGCAGCCGATGTGCTGTCTGGCACGGCCATTGTTGCTGCAACTGGCTCACAGGTATACATCTAGTCATAGAAAATATAATGTATTATAATTGCTAGTTAGTTCATTCACAATAAATTCGTTGAAACTTTTTCATTCTTAAGAAAAAATTGATGATATATTTAATAATATATATTTCTATAATATATCATAACATTTTTCAAGGCACATTCTTATAATTTCCGTCGTGTATCGAGTTAATTTTTTTAGACCTTATTTACATTAGAATTGACGTTTTTTTTTACATTTTCAGGTAGCATGGTTCATTCCGATGTTGGTAGCGGCAATCGCGTACTACCAATACGATCAGACTGATCCCGAGGGTCGCCCCGCAGACGTCAGCGATCAGATGCTTCCTGAGTACGACTTCATCATCGTAGGGGCAGGCTCAGCGGGTTAGTAAGTATGCTTGGTTTACAAAACATAGACAGGTGAATGAGAATTTTGTAATCTTGGTAATTGGATACATTATCGACTGAATTAGAAAGAAAAGATGCTCGATTTGCCGTTTTTTGCGTCATTTTATCGAGTATGACGTGCTTTTGTTGAAAATATAACGAAAGACATTCAATTTTGTGATAAAAGTGTTTTTTTGGTATCACAGGAGCAGTCCTAGCGAATCGACTGTCTGAAATCGGTCATTGGAAGGTATTGTTACTGGAAGCCGGGGGAGATGAAACAGAAATATCAGATGTGCCGCTACTGGCTGGATATTTACAACTCAGCAAACTGGATTGGCAATACAAAACAGAGCCACAAGGAACCAGTTGTTTAGGTAAGGATTTTTAAGTTATTAAATACAAAGTAGTAGTAAGTCATAATAAAGTCAGACCAGTGTATAAAGGTAGCCTATTAAAGATAATCTATTCGTCAATTGAGTTGAATTTAAATTAAACAATAGATACTCAGTACATTTCTTACACACTGTAATAAACTTTCCATGAATTGAAATATTTATTTATAACTTTAACTAATATATTATTATGTGCAGACAGTTAAAAAGAATCTTCATTATCATTTTATTAGCTATAATTTATTATTCAAATATCTTATATTTTAACCAGAGTGCTGTAAAGATATGTATATTTTTCAGCCATGGAAGGCGGTCGCTGCAACTGGCCACGTGGTAAAGTCCTTGGTGGCAGTTCCGTATTAAATTATATGCTTTATCTTCGAGGCAACAAGAAAGATTACGACATTTGGGAGGCATTAGGCAATAAAGGCTGGGGATATAAAGACGTACTTTACTATTTCAAGAAATCAGAAGACAACAAGAACCCCTATTTGGCGCAAACTCCTTATCACAGTACCGGTGGATATCTCACAGTTGCTGAAGCACCCTATCACACTCCATTAGTATCAAGTTTCATTGAAGGTGGTCTAGAATTAGGATATATGAATAGAGATATCAACGGAGAGAATCAGACAGGTTTCATGGTCGCTCAGGGCACCGTCAGAAGAGGCAGCCGTTGTTCCACCTCAAAAGCTTTCCTGAGACCCGCTAAAGACCGTCAAAATCTACACGTAGCAATGCACTCTCATGTTACAAAAGTCCTTATAGATCCTCGCACTAAAATAGCATTTGGAGTGGAATTTATACGCAACAAGATGGTTCATCGTATCCGAACACGAAAAGAAGTAATATTATCAGCTGGTACAATTAACTCCGCTCAAATATTAATGCTTTCTGGCATTGGTCCTGCAGAAGAATTAACAAAGCATCGAATCCCTGTCATTCAAAATTTGAAAGTCGGAATGAACTTGCAAGATCATATCGGTTTAGGAGGCTTAGCTTTTATGGTAAACAAAGAAATATCTATCGTGGAGCATCGCTTACACACTGTAAGTACTTTGATGGAGTACGCAGTGTTAGGAGAAGGGCCTTTGACGATCATGGGCGGAGTAGAAGGCCTGGCATTCGTGAATACGAAATATGCAAATGCCTCAGACGACTTTCCTGACATCGAATTCCACTTTATATCAGGCTCTACAAATTCTGACGGAGGGGAACAGATCCGCAAAGTACACGGTTTGATGGAAACTTTTTACGATGCAGTATTTAGGCCAATCAACAATATGGATGTCTGGAGTGTCATACCTATGTTGCTACGCCCAAAAAGTAAAGGGCTTATAAGATTACGAAGCGCGAATCCTTACGATTATCCATATATCTATCCTAACTATCTGAGTGACGAAATGGATGTGAAAACTCTCGTGGAAGGAGTTAAAATAGCTGTAGCTTTGTCCCGAACCCAAGCTTTCCAACGTCACGGGTCATTTCTAAACAAACACGTATTTCCTGCGTGTGTGAGCATCAAAAGGTACACTGATGCATACTGGGAATGCATGATAAGGCAGTATACTTGTACAATTTATCACCCAGTCGGGACAGCGAAAATGGGACCATATTGGGACCCAGATGCAGTTGTCGACCCCGAATTAAAAGTATACGGAGTAAAAGGCCTAAGGGTAATCGACGGCAGTATAATGCCTAATTTAGTGAGCGGGAACACAAATGCACCTATTATTATGATTGGGGAGAAAGGCAGCGATATGATCAAAGAATTCTGGTTAAAACGACGAGCATCAAGATATTACATTTAATAATAAGTACAAATTTAAAACTCAGTATTAATAGTCGTAGTCTGTAAATAATTATTTATTTATTTATTGTAAGTTTAAGATTGGAGACGAATGCTGTTTAATAATCATGTTCTGTTATTAATAAATAACAATCAAAAATTCTTCAGGACTTTTAATAATAAATCATTTCAGACATTACTACATAGCATAAAATGATGCAGTTTTGAATACACCATTGTTGTTAAGAAGTTTGATTTCGTCGAGATGACGATTGTTTGTAAAATGCTGATTGCATATTGCTGATGTGAATTATGTGATACAGTATTCATCACATTATAAGACACGGCTTAAACAATTCTTCTTCTGAAATAGTTTTTGGTATGTTAAGAAATTAAATTAATAGATCGGATCTTACATAGTATTGCATATAATCCACAAAAAGTTTCATTAATGCAAGTACTCCTTAAGTACTCAATAGTCTTACAAAGGAATCAGCTATCGAGCATTCACCAGGTTCTGTCGTTAATAATACAAACAAATAATTCATAAGTTAATACTGTAAAATATGTTTTGTAAATAGCATTAATAATAATATTTTATGAAGATTACAATACTAAAAAACGCAAATTACAATTGGTATAAAATAATTACAATGAAATAAAAAAATATAAGTTTGATACCGTGATTAATTTGA
This sequence comes from Trilocha varians, assembly GCA_030269945.2. Taxonomy (NCBI): domain Eukaryota; kingdom Metazoa; phylum Arthropoda; class Insecta; order Lepidoptera; family Bombycidae; genus Trilocha; species Trilocha varians. The sequence continues at coordinate 6,727,675 of AP028268.1, read as the reverse complement.
GGAATTAATTGAAAGTACTAACCTATTTTTAAGGAAGATCGTAAAAACAGCATTTTAATTTAACGTATTACTTGTTTCGTTTTACATATCTTCATATTACTTATTCTATAATGCACAAACATTTTTGCTGATGCAAAAAAACGATGCATAAGTTTTATTACGAGACATTTATCAGTTCGAACCATAATTCAAAACAGTGAAGTGCACTCTTACGTAATGTCGGAACATAGTCCAGTTTCTATTAAAACTATCGTGTCAACTACTAGAATAACATTTGGATTACTACCAGGTTTAGGCGCTTTGATTGTAATTCGCATGGTTATACATCTGTACAGACCTGATATCGAGGATTCAGAACACCGTATCAGAGACCGTCCCATTGAAGACTTGAGCGACTGCTACGATTTCATCATAGTTGGTGCAGGTTCAGCCGGAGCGGTATTAGCTAACAGGTTATCAGAAAACTTGGGATGGAACGTGCTGCTTTTAGAAGCCGGGCCGGACGAGAATGTGCTATCCGAAATACCTGTACTGTTTCCATTGTTACAAACTTCTCATATAGACTGGCAGTTTGTGACTGAGTCCAGTGATCAGTATTGTCTTAGTATGATCGATAAAAGGTGTAAGTGGCCACGAGGTAAAGTGCTTGGTGGTTCCAGTGTTCTTAATGCAATGTTGTATATTAGAGGTAACAAACGTGATTATGATAATTGGGAACAGTTGGGGAACGTAGGTTGGAGTTACAACGACGTCCTTCCTTACTTTTTAAAGTCCGAAGATATTAGAATTCCTGAACATCAAAATGATCCTTACCACGGGACTGGAGGTCCATTAACTATTGAAAATTTTGCTTACGAACATCCAATCACAAGAAAAATATTAGAAGCTGGTTTACAGCTTGGGTATCCAGTAAGAGATGTCAATGGAGAATCACAAACAGGATTCACTAGATCACAGGCAACGATACGAGATGGGCTTCGTTGTAGTACAGCCAAAGCGTTCTTAAGACCTGTCTCAAGAAGGAAAAACCTTCATATCAGTATGTATTCATTGGTAGAAAAAGTGCTCATAGACGAGTATAAAACAGTTTATGGTGTTCAGTTCTCAAAGCACGGTCATCAAAAAATCGTAAAGGTGAATAAAGAGATTATACTTTCTGCTGGTTCTATTCAGTCACCACAGTTACTAATGTTGTCTGGAGTTGGTGATGCCGCCCATTTGAAAGAACTAGGTATATTTCCAATCGTACATTTACCAGGAGTCGGGAAAAATTTACAAGACCATGCTGCTATGGGCGGTCACTCCTTTCTATTTGATAACCCTTACAAAAATGGTACCGATTACTGTTTCAACTTAAATACTATTTATTCTTTTGCAAATTTAATAGATTTTGCAGTATATAAAAAAGGATCATTATATAGTATGGTAGAAGCAGAAGCAATGGCTTTTGTAAATACAAAATATCAAGATCCCAATGAAGACTATCCTGACATTCAACTGTTTATAGCTCCTACTGCAGATAATATGGATGGTGGTATATTCGGAAAACGAGCCAATGGCATCACAGATGAAACTTATGCCGAGTTGTACGAAGACATTTTATACGAGTCTTCGTTTTCTATAGTCCCATTACTAATACGACCAAAGAGTCGAGGTTATATCAAACTACGGGACAGCAATCCTAATTCGCCTCCTCTTATCTATCCAAATTATTTTTCTCATCCGGATGACGTACGAATTATGGTAAGTTTAAAAGTCATTCATTTGTTACATGATCATGCAATAATTAAGACATTAATTAAGATGATAAGGATTAGTTTTATCATCATATTTTTCGAACTTTTAATCCCTGACCTAGTAGTCACGGGTTAATGCTTTTTAGTAACACGCCACTTAGCTGAAACGTGATTAAAACTACTGTTAATGAACCTAATTAAAAATCATGATAAAGTGTCTTATTTTAAATCATAATGAATTATGTAATGTCCTTTAAAAAAATACAACTCAAAAGTGGTATCCTCAACTATTTAATTAAATACATTGTTTAAAATATTCTTGTATTATTTTAATCTTTTGAAATTTATATATTTCAGGTAGAAGGAGCACGCATAGCTCAATCTTTAATAGAACAGCCCGCACTCAAAGAATTGAATACTCGTCCCAATCCACATCGAAATCCAGGATGTGAGAAGTACGAATTGATGTCCTACGAGCACTTGGAATGCCAGGCTAGGCATCATACATTGACTATTTACCATCCGGTGGGAACCTGTGCCATGGGTCCTCCTGAAAACCCAGAGGCTGTTGTGGATTCAAGACTAAAGGTAGTCTTCGTTGCATAATTTTGATATCATACCGTTTTTCTTCAATTTAATTTTGTTATTATTTGTATTAATCCTGTAATATTAACTACAAATGCTGATGAAAGATTACTTAATTAAATATCTATGTAATTCTTATGTAAATTAATTTAGTTTATGCAAATTAAAATCCTTCAGATTTTCTAGTAATCTTGTGATGATCGTTAATGTCTCTGGTGCGTCATTAAATAATTCATCGTCTATACAGGGTGATTCTTTAATGAAGAAGGGTATTAAGCTATTCTAATACGGAATATATATCTTCAAGGTTATAATATTGTTATTGGTTATATAACTTGTATATGACCATCCACTATTACCTATGTCTTTCACTATATCCAACATTAAAAAATCATTTAGTATAATAAAATGTGTGGTAGAAAACAAAAAGAAATACACATGAAATTTAATTGTCCAATTAATAAACTTATAGCATGATTTTGTTTAACAAAAAAAGAGTAAGCCCTCTAAAATATTTGTAGTTGTTTTTTTTCAGGTCTACGGTGTCAAAAACTTACGTGTTGTCGACGGAAGCATTATGCCTACGATCGTTAGTGGTAATACCAATGCACCAATCATTATGATAGCTGAAAGAGCTGCTGATATGATTAAAGAAGACTGGTTTAATTTGCCTAAAGAGCTTGCTTCAGAATGTCCGGATAACAACGGACGTAAAACAATTAATGATGATGAACCAAGGAAGATACGCCCTACGTATCACTTAGATATATTCAATGAAACAAAAGCTATGTTTCCTAATATAGCTGAAACCAAAACTGTACAAACAATACCAAAATCTAAAAAAAAAGAATTTAATAAAGATAAACATACTGTAAGAGAACTACCTGTAAATCCATATAAAAATGTATTAAAAATAAGGAATGATGATGATGACAGTGTTGTAGATAACATTCTTCCATTATATCCACCGCCTCCAATTTTACCTCCTCCACAATTTCCGTATTTGTTTCAAAATGAGTACATTCCCCATTCAATTGATCGGCAAACAGAAAAAGCTAAAGTTACACCAATAATCACAGACAATGTGCACACAAGGTTCATACAAAAGAACAATATAATTAACAAACTAAAGTTTTCTAACAGAAATTCGATAGGCAACGTGAATAAAAAGGACGATTTGTTTTATGAAACTAAACAAATAGAAACTTCAGATGGAGAAAAGAAATGTAAGCTGTGGTTGTACTATGATGGTGTTAAATACGAAGTATTGTGAGATTCAATAAAGTTTTATACAGCTATGTCTCGTTTTATTTCAAAGTGGTTTATTCTTATATAATAATAATAACTTTTTAACCAGGTCAATAAAAATTTAAGCATAAAAGTTAAGACCTCACTCTAGAAACCTCTCTCTCTAGACCTCAGTCTAGAAATCACTAGTTAAATCACGGTATCTTTGCAATTTAAAAGTAATGGACCAACGGTAAAAATATCAACAGAAATATGGAATCAAAAATAAATAAATAGATAACGACTTTTACCTAGTAACCGACCATCTCAATAACAACGATGAAAACAAAACAAAAAATATCGCAATTTCGTAATTTTTGGAGATAAACTTTGACTCTTTTATTTAGTAAAAAAATTGTAATTATGTAATAATTACAGAACTAATGATTCTTAATGAGGATCAAAAATCGCTCAATTAGTGGAGCGCTTAATTAGTAAATGATAATGACGCCAATAAAATGTTATCATTTTGATATTATCAACTGAACTTAACCCCAAAAGTCTCGTGTTTAAAACTGTGTGAGTTATTAAAATAATAATATCAACTACGGGTAACTATTACGAGTTTGCCCATTCAATGGTTAAACTTGTTAAACAACCACAACAACGTACAATCGCAGAGATACTTCAAATTCTTTTTAAAATGTGCGAAAATATAATTTCAGACAGCACTACAAGTCCTTTCGTTATATGAAAATGTACCAAGTTTTTTAAATTACGTATGTATTAATAAATCATCAGACGTCAGATATCAGATCACAAAAAAGTTTACGCACCCTTAAACGACTTTGATAGTTACGTAACAGGGTGAACAGGTCAAACACGTTTTGTGCTATCAATATCTACTTCTTATAAAACAAAGTCTCATTTTTTGTATCCCTTATCAAACCACCACGGGGCTTTAGACCAAACCCCACCCCCAAGTGATTCTAAAGGATGTTTTATATGTACCTATATTTTATTTTGAAAAATCGAGATGAAAATGTGAAAATATCGAATTTGTAACACAAGGTGTAAAATCGAAAACATTTATGCGTACGCTGCAAAAGCTATCAAATTGACAATAGAACAAAATTATATACTACGGGTTTTTAGGTTTTAGTAAGACCGACAAAAAAGTCCGCGAGAGCATATATCTGAAATTCATAGTATAGTCACAACAACTGCATGTTTATGAAAAATATTTAAATCCGAAGAATGAATGTAACGTTAAATGAGTATCGTTATATTAATTAAAAATTGACATTCACAACATCCCTAGTTCTTATGTCAAGTAAAAACTTTTTACTGTCATGTATGCAGGCGAGCTAATCGATAATCTTATTGAAAGTGGTTATTGTCGCTCATGGACCTCTGCAATGTCAGAGGGTCGCTACGGAGCCGCACCTACGGCTTATCTTTAAGGACTGCACCTTTAAATTGTGCCATGTACATGATGAATAAACTTGAATAAAGTATGAAACTATTAGATACGTTCTTTTTTTCTATAGCCTAGTCATGCAGCCAAGCTAATGGGCCACCTCAAGGTTTTTTTACCTGTTATCTTCATTTCGGTAAAACATTGCCAATGTCAGATTTGAAGGAATCACAGTCAACCTGCTATTAAGTATTATTACTTGTGCTTATTGTCAATTAGCGTTACAGATATCATTCCTATACCTATAACGATCATAAGGCTATAAGGTTAACACACTGATGTTCAAAGTAACGACTGCTCTCGCTCAATAATAACACCTCAATCTTTGCTCTTCTTTACACGACGAAAGAGTTTCCGTATTCTTCGAATTTGCCAACTGTTCGAACAGTTATCAATGGCAGCTTCAAGCTGACTCCGACTCTAGAGCAGTCCGTGTATGACCAAAATAAAATAACAATATCTTAATATAACAAAGAGGTAGTGTCGTGATATTTATAGAGCTGTAGGGGATCAATTGCACCGATTTGAATTATTTTACTAATAGCTAAAGAAAGCTAAGCTAAAGCTAAGTTATTTGTGAGTATATCGATAAAATAATCATAGCGATAAAATAATTCTAAAATTAAAATACTTCGAATCGAAGACGTACTATAACAAAACCTGAAAATTTTGACTCCTTCTGTGACGTAGATGACGTCACATAAGGTAATAGCACTTTTTTACTATTTATTTATTACTTGACAGTTATTTATTAAAACTTAACAATAATTCAGTGCTGCTTACTTCATAGATTTCGCAACTTACAAATAAAATTTCTTCGTTGGACATGGATGAAATTACGTCTAACATATTTCATAGTTTAAAAAAAATAAAACAAAATAACATAAAATGATAAAAAAGCAAATTAGCGAATTAACCGAAAGGTTAAAATAACATCGATAATATTTTTTTGAATGTTTATACAATTAAATATATGTGTACTAATAACATTGATAAGAAAAATAAGATAGATTTCGCAGTATCAAAATGGGTATATATAGCCAGAGAATCTGTAAAGCTCATCACTTTTGGTGGACACCTCCCTGCAGACTTACTTCGGGTTCAGGCGTTGAATAACGGGTAAGTAAGCAGTGATATTTTTATCATTCAAAATATACATCTCGCCAAGATGAATATTTTTGAAAAAAAAAATCATTTCACACATCATCGGAAGCAAAACAAAACAATTATACATTCATCGGAATAAATAGTCGTACCAGCTCACCTCTTTCTTTTTTCTGAAATATTAATGGATATTTTTTTTTTATTATGTCTCCATATCTGCAAGAGTTTAACCAACTTACGATCAGGTGGCCTGTTAGCTCGTCTGCCTACGAGGAAATAGCTAAAAAGAAAAATAATCTTCCTATCGTTTATCAGCTCATGCTCTAATTACATCTTATTATCGCAGATCAGCACGATTTGGTACATAATAGGTAAATTTTTCGTTGGCTTATTGCAAACTTATGATGAAATAATCAAAAAGTTTATTGCTGCCCTTCACTATTTAGTTTAGGTACAATCTATAATTTAGGTTTAAGTCCAAGTTGAAACGACATTAGCCAGAAAATCCTCTATTTATTCTGCTTCTTGTCCTTTCTCACTTTTCACAGCACTGGAACAGCTTCTTAGATGTACTTCAAAAATAATATGATCATAATCATCAATTAACCAAAATAACATTCAATTTTCCATTCACATTATCCAATCATTTCTTGGACCATATCTGACATGACCAACATAGCCTGAAGAACTGCGACTTTGAAGAGGCAATGAGCTGGGTACATTGTTGACAAAATGGCCGACTAGGCTTGAAGGTTCTAGAGTGATCAGGAAGGAAACCAAGCGCAATCGTGGCAAAGTGGAGCAATGCGATGCCATAACTAACGTGTTTTGTGTTTTCAGGACAAGATGTTCTGGGCGTGCGACCCAGCATTAACGACTAATATAGTCAACAGCTACCAGGTAGCCGGACCAGTCTTCCAACAAGCCCTGACCACATTCTTGGCTGCACAATGTGCGATTGCTGGCGACCACTTATGGCCCGCTGATGCTATTGACAAAGTTGTCCAAGGTAAAACTTTAATCAAGGTATTTCTAAATTTCTTATATTTTAATCCGCTCGTCAGTGCTAGTGACAGCTGAGTCCCTGAAGCAAAAACGTAACCCAAGTTTCGACTAAAGCTACGTTCATTCGTGCAATATTAAATGTAATTTACTAAAAGAAAAATACACTGATTAAGGAAAGCGCGACGTCAACTAGTTTAATAATCATATTTGACTCATAATTTCAGGACTTGATAACCTCAAGTTTAAGTATGCATTATTAACTAAAAACAATTGGAATAAAGAAATAAGATAATACAACGTAATTTTAACGTTGCAGTTCTGTAAAAAATAAATAAAAAAGATGATAGTTTCTCAACAGAAGACTTTTATCAGCGTATTAAATTTTTCAGACCCCAACTATGACTTCATCGTCGTGGGAGCTGGTTCTGCAGGTTCCGCTGTTGCAAACCGTCTTAGCGAAGTACCTGACTGGAAAGTGCTCTTAATTGAAGCTGGTGGAAACCCTACTTTAGCAACTGAAGTAAGTGCAATTATTAAATACAAGTTTAATATATTCCAGATTTAAAAAGTTAAAAGACTAATTGTTTAATTCAAGATATCATCCAATTAGTTAAAAATATCTAAGTAAAGAATCTGCTTATTGTTATTGATTATCTTTATCGTTTCAATTTAAAAAAAAGAAGTAAAACTTACCCTCTTTACCACAACAGATACCACAACCGTACTACAGCAACTTGGGAACCTCTGAAGACTGGGCTTACCACACCGAACCACAAGAAGGAGCTTGCCGTGCTTACAAAAACAAGGGATGCTATTGGCCACGTGGTAAAGTACTTGGTGGAAGCAGCAGCATCAACCTTATGTTCTACGTTCGCGGTAACAAAGCTGATTACGATGAATGGGCTGCTGATGGTAACGATGGTTGGAGCTTCGAAGATGTTTTGCCCTACTTCAAAAAAAGTGAAAGCTTCATGGGTAAATTTGATGCTGAAGCCACTAAATACCATAGCAAGGGTGGTTACCTTAGCGTTGCTTCTGACGACAACATGCACGAAATTGAAGATATGATCATGAGAGCCGCCGTAGAATTAGGACTGAAAAATTTAACTGACTGTAACGGTGACAGTCAAATTGGAGTTATGAAATCTTTCACGACTACAAAGGGAGGCACTAGGTTCAGTACTGCAAGAGCTTTCCTTAGCCCGATTAAGGACAGAAAGAACCTTCACGTTGTTAAGAACGCTCAAGCTACTAAGATCACCTTCAAACCTGGTACTAATATCGTTAGTGGAGTGATGTTCCACAAAAACGGCCGCGATTATGCCGTGAATGCCAAGAAAGAAGTTGTTGTTTCTTCTGGAGCTATCAACTCTCCACAACTGTTGCTGCTTTCTGGTATTGGACCTCGCAAACACTTGGAAGACCTCAACATTGAAGTTAAGGCTGATTTGCCTGTAGGAGAAAACTTGCAAGACCATTTATTCGTGCCTGTTTTCTACACCAAACCTGAAAACAAGGAAGGCACTACTCTGCCTAAGATTATTGACACTTTCGTAGAATACTTCTTGCACAACACTGGAGATTTGATTGATACCAGCCCGCACAGAATTATCGCTTTCGAAAACACCACTGACCCGAACTCGCCTGCCTCAGACATGCAGTACCATTACCTGATCTACCCTCCCAAGTCTTCCAACTTGTTGGACTTGTTCCGCAAACATGGTTTAAGCCAGGAAGTACACGACAAATTCATTAAAATGAATGAGAACAAGTATGTCATGCTGGTTTACAACACTTTGTTAAAGCCCAAATCTGCCGGTACACTGTTGTTGAAGACCAAGAATCCTTTAGAAAAACCTTTGTTGTACGCTGACTACTACAAGGACATCGAAGACTTGTACACTGTCATCAGAGCTTTCAAACAGCACAGTTTGAAATTAGGTGAGACTAAAGCCTTCAAGGACGCCGGTTTCAAACTGGAATGGATCGAACTTGAAGCCTGCAAGCACTTGAACAAGAAGAGTGATGAATTCCTTGAATGTATTGCAAGGGAACTGACCTTCTCTCTGTACCACCCTACCAGTACTGTGAAGATGGGTGCTGATGGCGACCCGACCTCGGTAGTAGACACTAAACTGAGAGTTCGCAACGTTACCGGCCTCCGAGTCATGGACGCCAGTATTATGCCTTCTGTTATCAGAGGCAACACCAACGCTCCTTCCATTATGATAGGTGAGAAGGGAGCTGATTTCATTAAGCAACAGTGGTTGCATCAGCACACTGAACTGTAGATAGCATTAGCGTCTACGAAAAACATTTGTTTTTTGTATACAATTTAGATGCGTAGTTGTTGAATAATAAAGTAGATTTTTGTTGAAGTTTTTTTTTTATTGTATTCATTTATTTACTCATTTTTTACATTATATTTTTAAAAAAACAATCACAAAAAAAATCAATTTAAAAATACAATATAAAAAACAGAGGGCCACTGGAGACGGGGTCTACGACCCAAGCCATCAGTGGTCAGGGCTCAAGAGAGAGGAACCTCCTCACAATACGTGCCGTGTCAAGAACGACCGCATTCTGAATCAGGCCCTTTACCCAGCCGGGGAGCGAAAGCTTCTCTAGATGACGGTCGAAGCTTTTCGCTATTAGACCGTGCACAGATACAACGATCGGAACAATGATGGTCGATTCAACACGCCACATGTCGGTCACCTCGTGGGCCAGCTCCAAATATTTTAGCAGTTTTTCTTTTTCTGCCTTCACAAGGTTCTCGTCATGTGGAATGGTGACATCGATCAACACCGCCCGATGCGCATCCCGATCTATTATCACTATGTCAGGCTTATTGGCAACAATAGTCCTGTCAGTGATAATAGATCGGTCCCAGTAGAGCGTTACATGACCGTTATCGAGAACCGGCTGAGGCCAATACTGGTAATAAGGTACAGCGGCTTCAACAAGGTCGTATTTCAGAGCAAGTTGTTGGTGGATAATCTTAGCTACCTGGTTATGCCTGTGCAAGTACTCGCCGTTAGCAAGACGAGAACAACCGGAAACGATATGTCTAATAGACTCTCCCGGACGGTGACATGCCCGACAAATGTCGACCGTCCCATCCTTTAGAATATATTTACGGTAGTTGTTTGTCATGATAACTTCATCCATAATTGCAAAGACAAAGCCTTCAGTCTCTCCGAAGAGGTTACTGTATCGTAGCCAAGATACGGAGGCTAATTGATCTACATCGGGGCTCATAAGGGCCCGGTGGAACCGTCCGTGTAGTTCCTTGCTCTTCCATACGTCCGTGCGTTCTGCCACACTCATTACCTTTAGCGTCCGCCAATTCTCGTTCGCTAAGGACAGCGGAGTGAGTCCCTTATCAACTGCTGCTACATTACGGTACATACCCACGCTTACCTTAAGGAAATATTCCCGAAGGTTGTTTACCTCTCGGTTGTGTAGGTCCTTGACATTTAACATGCCACGACCCCCACACTTCCGAGGAATATACAACCTCATAACAGATGAACGTGGGTGGTGCATCCTGTATGCCGTCAGCAGTCGCCGAACTTTTCTATCCAGGGCATCTAGTTCTGATTGCGTCCACTTTAGAATGCCAAAGGAGTACGTCAGTACAGGCATGACCCAACCATTGAAGGCTCGGATCTTGTTTCCGCCAGATAAGAGGCTTTTCAAAACCTTTACCAAGCGGCCGAAGAAACGATCCTTCACCGATTGTTTCATATCTGCATCGACTATACTCAAAGCTTCGAACATTCCAAGGTATTTGTAGGTTTCCGACTCAGAAAGAGATCTGAGCACCTCACATTGGCTAAGTTGCAAACTCTCCGAGTTTACAATTTTACCTCTCTGTATATCTATGACCGCACACTTATCTACTCCGAATTCCATTCCAATAGCTTTACTAAAATTGTCGGTTATTTTGAGTAAAGATATTAGGTCAGATTTTTTAGAAGCAAATAATTTGAGATCATCCATGTACAAGAGATGTGAAATGGGCTCACCCCCTCTCTTGAGTCGGTAGCCTAGCGTTGAATCTCCAAGCAACGTGCTTAGAGGATTAAGCGCCAGACAAAACCACAAAGGACTCAGACTGTCACCCTGGAAGATACCCCGCCTTATCCTTATCAAGCTCGGGGAGGCCGGAGATCCAATATGTCCTGGTTGACGAAGAAACGTAGACCACTGACCCATGCATGAGCTAAGAAAGGAGCGTAGAGTGGGATGTATTTTATAAAGCTCTAAAACTCTCATTAGCCATGAATGGGGCACCGAATCGTACGCTTTCTTATAGTCAATCCAAGCCATATGGACACCCTTTTTGCTTCGCCGAACTTGTTGCGTAATAGTCATGTCAATGAGGAGCAAATCCTTTGTACCCCGGGACCCTATCTTACACCCATTTTGAGAAGGTGACATTATGTCATTTGCCGAGATATGTATTTGAATTTTGTTTCTCAGAATGGATGTAAGTAGCTTATAGATGGTGGGTAAGCAAGTTATTGGTCTATAGTTTTTAGGGTCCGAGGTATTGCCAGATTTGTATATCAGATGAGTGACTCCTGATGTCATGAAATCTGGGAGGGTTTCCGACTCAAGGGCTTGTTGAAACTGAGCAGCCATGCGCCCGTGCGAGTTGCGTATCCATTTCAGCCAGTAGCTGTGCAGCCCATCCGGTCCCGGACTTTTCCAGTTCGGGGCCGAACGCACCGCACAAGCTACGTCAATCGGCGTGATCGCTACGATGTTCATGTCTCTGATAGACTCGCACGAGCGCCCGACCGTCTCAGTCCACTCCCCCTCGGAGTGACCGATGGGCACCGACCAGATATTTTTCCAAAATGAGGTCATCACATCCTCATCAACTGGTGGGTGTCCATCGGTAACTCTTCCTCGAGAAGCCTCCCAATTTCTATAGACACTCCTCTGATTACTCTGGAAGACTCTATTCAAGCGGTACCGCTCCGATCTTATTCGGTACCGACGAATACGGTTCGCCCATGCGCAAACTTTTTGCTTCCAGTAGTCAACACGCTCGACGACACGAGCCAGGTAGTCGTTCCTGCTGACACCGGTGTCAGCGAAGGCTCGGTCGACGAATCGCATTACGCGCGGGCGCGTGTTGCCTGCCTGGAAGCAAATAAGCTTCGCTATAAGGGTCCTGGCTGCATCTATGCGCTTCTCGATTCTGCACTGCCACTGCGGCTTACCATCATGTCGGCGGTATGTCTGGTTCGGGTTTGGAAATTTTACTCCTGCCACACGACAGACAGCAACCGCACCGCAGTACAGAACCGAGTGGGTGTCAACAAGGTCTACAGTTGACTCAAAGTAAGGTTTTAATATGCAGTCCAGGGCCAATACTAGCGAAACATTGCGTTTACACATGGGCAACCGCGGTAAACGTGGCCGCGAGCATGGCGGGACAAACCTAAACTCTTGCATAGCGTCCTCCAGAGCGCTCCTCAAACGCTCATCATCCTGGATATTTGCACATGCCTGCACCTGAAGTTCCTCCGCTGGTGGTGTAGGTTGGGTGACGGTGACATTTACCACATGTGTTGGTTGTGGTTCAGGAGGAGCAGGCAGTGCTTCGTTGCGCAATCGGTCAAGTAGAGACTCATCCAACAACTTTAGTCGCTGAATGGCCCGCACCTGATCCGCTAATCGTTGCACCGTGACGTCGACAGCTGGGCACAAGACCTGAAACAGAGGCACCATTCTTGAGCGATACGCAGTGAGGTTAGTTCCCCCCTCCGTAGCCCTGTAGTACGCCCGCATGACATTTTTATTGATTTCTTGTGTCCATCTCATGCGTGGGCGCACTGCACCACTGGTAGCGGGGGCCGTAGACGGACCATTTCGATCCGCTGGTCCCAAGCGAGCCGGTGGGCGTCCCCGCCGCGCAGTTGTTGTTGGCGCAGCGGGAGTCTCGTCGTCGGGTGTTCTTGGTCTCGTCGTGTGCTCACTCGACGATCGCGACGAGTCTAGCGTAGGTGGTAATTGTGCGCTTTTCTCTCGGCACTGGCACTGACGTTTCGGATTTCGTCTCATATTATTTTAATTATTTTTCAGTAATATTTGGCCAAACTGTTTTTATTGTTATTGTTACAATACCTATCCTTCAATATAAAATCGGCGCGTTAGGTGGGAGAGGCTTATGTTCAACAGTAGATGAACGCGGGCTGATGGCGATGATCCTAATGAAACAAATTTATCAATGCTGCGAGATGAAATTCTATTTAGCATTCTTTTAAAATCTATTAAATAAAACTTTTCATTTTTTATTTATTTAGGTAAAGTTTAACTCCACTATTGTTGGTATTACATATTATTAATATTTATATAAATAACATATTTGTACTTTCACAAATACTCTCGCTCGGAGCATACACATTAACAAAAGTCAATGGTGAGAGTAACAAGTATACATAACTCTTTATTATTATATACAGGGTGATCGGGGATTATGCAACATGAATAAGAAATACCTTAAATATTGGAGATATATATATACATCCTGTATTGCTGAAAAGAAATTTTATTTCTAACATAAAATAACATTGCACGCAAAAGATTATTCATAGATTGTTTTACTTGGCTGAAAATCGAACTAACGAGATCGGAAAAAATAACACCCTATATTTTTATGAAGTAAATGAAAAGAACACTAATGGATCGACTAATCTTTACTAAAAAGATTCTGTCTTAACCAACAGGAGCATTTGAAATGCGAGATTCAATATTTTAAGTACCTTATTTTCCACTTTTATTCACTGATTCACTGTGTTTGTCGAACAGCTAGTAATCATTATTCAATCGATAGCTTTGATTGGTTGATAAAGACCTACTAACTAAACTTGTACTTAGGGAATCCAATCCCGCGGTACTTTTGCGATCCCGGGATTTCGGGACTGAGGACGTGTAATCCCGGGATCCCGGGATAGTCCCGGGATTGATGAATGTGCTTAAAAATTCAAAATTTTTAGTAATTATCGCGTATTTTGTACTAAATATGAATCTAAATTGGTTTTAAAAAGTTTTTAAAGACATTGCGCACTTGTTTGTCACATAATTTAAAATTACAGAACTTTTAGTTCAAATTTTATATTTCAAGACAGAAAGAAAGCGATTTTATCAACAGTTCAATTTTAAGTTTTAACATTTCGGTTCACATCGTCTAGTATTATGGTGTATATAGGTACATACATTAGCACAGTGTAATTTCGAGTTCTTGAATATTGCATTAAAGTTTCTAAGCTGTCACTCTTTCTCACTGTCATAGTAGTAGATTTTAATTGTGCCGCCTTGCATAAGATAGCGAGAAACCATAGTAAAAGGTTTAAAAATAATGCTTCAGAACAAAAGGTATGAACAATCCGATAACCCTATAAAATAAATTGTTAAAATTATTTAAATTTAAACAGAAAACGCAAGAAGATGACCACTCGACTGATATTCTGTATAGAATAATCAAAAAATAATCCAAAGAAGCAATATGCATGATATTGTTGTTGATCAATAACTTCAAGAACAATTAGTAACAAGCTGGCTAGCAAGAGTCAAAGTCAAATCATTTATTTCAAAGTAGATGTGGACACACATACATTTTGAAAGTCAAAAATAAAATAAAATCAAAAGTTCTACCACCAGTTCGCTAAAATTACGCCTCCGTCCTGAGAAGAACCGGCGCAAGAAACTCAGCGTGCATGTCTTTTTTTAATTTAATATGTTTTTTTTTTAGTCTTATGACGATATACCGGCTTAATGCTTTATGTATTACCGGAGCAGTGAGAATTATAATACCCAAGAGCAGATATTGAACGATCAATGATTTCATCAGTAAAATAATAACAATTTCCATTGGGTTACATATGAAAAAGAACACTTATTCAATAAGATTATACCAGACTTGTAATTAATTTGGGTATTTTATCACAAAAGCCGTGTTTTAGTTCATTTCTTTAACTATTTTGCTAATCCCGAAAATCCCGGGATTTAACAATTTCGATCCTGAAATTTTCGAGATTGAAAAAGGTCCAGGATCCCGGGATTCGGGATAACGCGATTGGATTCCCTACTTGTACTATAATATGGATAAAAGGAGGAAGAGTAAGGTAATTTTTTATTGTTCAGATGAATTTTCTGCAGAGTAAAAGTGACAGAAAAGAATTTATTTTTTAAAACTAGATAAATAGCATGTGGCTGCTGTTACGAGGCACGTGCTTTAGATACTTGTATGAAGAATTTCCTATTAGTTCAGTTTAGACCAAGAAAAGATGGATGGATTGTGCGAAAGATGACAATATGAAAAATTGCTGCGAGGTAGCTTATCTATAGCAGCATATATAGGGAATAGGCTTGACCTAGTGTGGAGATCTAATGGTTAATTGTATATTACACTGTAAATTTTTGGCTGGATAATTTTTTTTTTTCTCACTGTAATCGTGATACTAGAAGGTTTCAAATTAACGCTTCAGCACTTCATGGGATTTTCGACTAACTCTCTAAACCAAAATCTTAACGTTGTTAAGGCTAACAGTAAATGCAAGAAGATTAATTATAATTACCACTCGACTGGTCTTGTGTAAAGAACAATCTAAAATAATGTAAAGAAGGAATATGCGATATTATATTGTTGTTGATCAGTAACTTAAAGAACCAGTAACAAGCTGGCTAGCAAGAGTCAATGACAACGTACCGGCTTAATGCTTTAAGTATTACCGGAGCAGTGAGAAGTATAATGACCCACGAGGACACATTGAGCGATCAATGATTTCATCAGTAGAATAATATCAATTATCTATTTGGTTACATATGAAAAAGAAAACTTATTCAATTAGATTGTACCAAACTTGCTACTGTAATTAATATAGGTATTTTTATTACAAAAGTCACGTTTTGGTTCGTTTCTTTAAGTATTTTGCCGATCCCGAAAATCCCGGGATTAAACAATTTCGATCCCGAAATTTCCGGGATCGAAAAAGGTCTTGGGTCGGGAAGGAAAAAGGATTGGATTCCGATGAAATATAATATAATATATGATTATTTATATTTTAGGATTTATACAGGGTGGAACCGTAGTTTTATCGCCACCGTCCTTTTTTGTAATATTATCAGCATTTTTTAAAAGTATTTTAACAATATGATACATAAGTTCTAATGTATTGAAAGTTTCGGTATTGTAGCATAGCAAGCAATTCGTCTAGCATATACTTGACGAATATTGTACAGTATGGAGTATACCTTTAACGTTAGAGTAAACAAATGTAACTTTTAATTTGTATTTAAAATGATTCTGAAAAGTTTTCGTGCCTGCATTTTTTTGAAACGACTTAATGAACCCATAGTTTTCAAATTTAAAAATGAGTTTTTGTTATGTTTTTTTAGTTCGGAACTCTAAGGCAGAAAACATACTGCGTACGTCGTACGCGTCGTAGCGCGTAGTAAGTTATGTCAAAAATATATGAAATTCTGTCAAATTTCTCGAAAAATACGCAGAAGCAATAAAAAAATGATATCGACGGGTATAGTAGGTATGTAGTTTCAAAAATTCTTCCAAAATTAGGTATACCTTTTTTTTTAGTTTGAGGAAATCACGGGATTCGGTTGAGCCGCACTAAAACCTCCAATCGCTCACACTCAGCGTCCGAACCCCGGCTGGGGTCAGAACCCCCAGGGACAGCGCGAAGCGTTACGCCCTCGGCACTCTTTCCCGTTGCGCCGCCCCAAGATTTAAATGCTAACTAACAAAATTTAATTCTTGTCCGGAATCCATACAGCGCAAGAATAATTCACGCTTGTTCACTTTATGAATGTCCAAGTAATTATAGACCAAGAGCTCACAAAGAAATTACACATATTATGTGTCTAATAATTTTGATGGAGGTAAGTATTCAACGAGGGTTTTTCTAAGCGCCTTAGTTTTATGCTATTTAGTTTATCTATTAGTTAAAATACAACCGTCAAATTTTATTTTACGGTAACGATAAGTTTGAATTTGTAGAAAATGCGGAGTGTAAGTTTGTTTTTGCACTTGATCTAAACACGTGTTCCTAGTTTCAACTACGGAGCCGTAAAATAAACGTATATGATAATTGTTTTGATAAGGCAACTAGTTCTTAAACTATTTTATAGAAATGACTTTATTATTAAAGTTTAAAATGACAATTACAAAATGCAATATGGCCCATTTTACGTGTGATCGATCCGCGGGCAGATCCGAGGAACCCGTTCGGATTATCCGCGGACGGATCTGTCGGATTTCTCTCTCGCGCCATACATATTTGCCCGTCCGCGGACAAATCCGTGGGTGCTTAAAAGTATCAAGGATCCGTCCGCGGATAATTCGCGGATCTTCTGTCAGTTTTCTCACTCGCGTTTCTGACGATTTTTCTTGAGTTTTAACCGTGGAGATTATCGCCATTTTATTTCTAGTACCTACTCCTTTGCTGAGAGTAGGTAATAAATAAAAATTAGTAATAATATTTTTTTTTACAAATACGAAATCATCTTTTTGAAACATTTGCAATTAGTTTAATTTATACAATATTTTCGATATTACGGTTTCAGTTATATTATTTTCTACTATTTGACATCATCCAAATCGGTTCATCTTCAAAATAATCATCCAAATTGGTTCATCTACAACACAATCATCCAAATTGATCAAAATAATCCAAATTTATGCAGGAACATACAAAACATAAACTCGAATTGAGTACTGCTCCTTTCGTAGATGGTAAAAAGCCAAAAATGTAACTAGTAATTAAAAAATATTGTTGTAAAAATAGTATTAATAATTATGTGATATTTCTATTACGAAGGTAAGTTTTAGCTCATTCGTAAACGAACCAGTGCGATAATATGCACTAAGAAAATTAGAATTTTCACACAAACGTATGAAATCCGTCGTAAATCTTTCAAACTAACTAAAAAATTCGTGATGTTACATTTTACAAGCAAATCTCTCGACACAGATCTGTCACGGATCCGTCCGCGGATTATCCGTGTAATAAATCCGTGATGACATTTTAACGCCTTTTTAGAACCACGAATTTGTCTGCGGATCGATTCGTGAGAAATTCTTAGTAGGTGTATCATCTGTTCTATTTCGACGTTGGGAGTTGACGTTGTTTTGACAAGAAGGACATTTCCAACTCTTTTTTAGTTCCTGAACATTCTGAACATAATAGGTTAATGTCATATTTAAGCAACGGAAGTGATATGTTCCCTTGCAGAGAACACATACAATCAGATCTTCTTTATTAACAAGGTTAGGACAGGCAAGACACTTCATTATTCAAGTTTGTTGTAATAGTTGACCTTATATAACCTCCAAGATTTATTGAGAGGAAAAAACAAAAAGCAGCTCTCAATGCCCTCGATAAGGTGTGTGGAGAAGTTATAGCAACAAGTAGAAAGCTAAAATAAAAGCAAAAAAGCACAAAAACCAAATTCACTGTGGGATTTGAACCTTGGACACCTTGTTCGAATCAGCCGATAAGCGATCAGCCAATGCTCCAACTATTAACTACGAAGCAATGACGAATTTTTAGTTAGTATGGCACAGAGCGAAAGCAAACAAAACAGGTTATTGGCTTCCTTTGTAAGTTCACGATGTCAATGCACCCGCACTACACTTTAGTTTTTTATCAATAAATCACTCAGTTCTTCTAGAAACAACACAATTTTTATGCCGATCGATGAAGAAATACTTATTTCACAAGCAGATACTAGTCCTGGCACAATTCACACTCGTTGAACACCTTTTATTAATTTTAAATCAAGAGAGAAATTGTCAGTGACGTGACTCCACAGAAGCGATCGGTCGAGTGATAACGGGAACGCGAACGCGTCCTGTCACCCCTACCAACCTCGTGCCGGGTTCTGTCCTGGCTGGGGATCGGACGTCGAGCGTGAGCGGCGGGAGGTTTTACGTACGTGAGAGTCATGATCGCTGAATTTAGATTTAAGCTCAAAGAGACACGATTTTAGGTTAAGCAATAAAAACAACTTTTCCAACAGTGTTTTCAAATATTCTAGAAGAATATTCTAGTTGTAATATAGACATTACTAACATCATTGATTTTATTAATTTTTACTTGTTTGTTTCGACTGAGTGCAGGACGTCATACCGACTAGTATAAAAACCGTTGTGTAGCGTACGTGGGGATCGTTTGTCGGTAATCTCGTACGGATAGGACCCTTATATAAGGAATCAGAAATGGACTTAATTAACAAAAGAATTGTTAATTAAGTCCATTTCTGATTCGTTGGGTTGTCTTCTAATGTTTTTCTGTGGCATATTTGCTACGACAACGCGTGCGTTTTTCTGCCCTACGACGCGTAGCGCGTAACAGCGTACCAGAGGCCTAATAAAACAGAAACTAACATAAAGCCAATTAGCGAATTCATTCGATTAAAATAATAGCGATAGTCTTTTGACTTTAACTAATCTTCTGCCAAATTTTTTTTGTGTGTGTTTTTACAATTAGTGATATATTGATAACACTAATGAGGAACTTAATACAGATTTCGCAGTATCGAAATGGGTATATAAAGCCAGGGAATCCGTAAAGCTCGTCACTTTAGTTGGAGAAGCAATCTTACTTCGAGTTCAAGCGTTCAGGCGTTTAATAACGAGTAAGAAACCAGTTTATTTTCACATCAGAAAAAAAAACATCAAAACCATACATCCATTTTACACATTAGGAAAGCTACATACATAAGCACTAGTTTTAAAAAACCCATTGATATTTTCACCGATATAAACTCAGATGTCTTAAGACTAACATTTCAGTCGAAGCTGTCGATAAAGTAAACAAAACAATATATTTCGTTCCATTTTATCAAAACTCTGCACCAAATTACATCAAGATCGGTTGAGAGGTTTAAACGGGATAGCGCAACAGACAGACAGAGTTACATTTGCATTTATAATATTTGTAGAGGTTAGATATTCTCCTTGTTAAACTTTGCTAATCTTGGATATTGATAACAGACATCATATTAGAGGTTGGTCATTTCATCAAACCATCTAGGTTTATCTACTGTTGTTTTGTTGATAGAATGTTTATTTTAATATTAAATTTTGTAGCTTTATAGATGTTTAAAATTTTCATTCACGATCATCATTCGGCTATAGAATGAGTTCTTGTCATCTCTTTTACCCGAGCGAAATTACTCGTCCTTCTTCAAACGAACTTGCAATTTGAATTGCACAGGTCTATGATCGATGTAACCAAGGTCGTCCGTTGATCCATTTGCCTAGATGACAATTAAAAAAAAGTTGCATAATACTATGAGATAATTCAAAATTCTTTGTCGTTTTAGGACAAGATGTTCTGGGCGTGCGACCCAGCATTAACGACTAATATAGTCAACAGCTACCAGGTAGCCGGACCAGTCTTCCAACAAGCCCTGACCACATTCTTGGCTGCACAATGTGCGATCGCTGGCGACCACTTATGGCCCGCTGATGCTATTGACAAAGTTGTGCAAGGTAAACTTATTAGAAAATCTTATACTCCTCAATTTACTGTTATTCTGATCGGCTCGTTGGTGTTGGCTTGCTTGACGCTTGGGTTGAGTTAATCAAATAGAATATTAAATCTAAATTAGTCCTAAAATAAAATAGATACTTAGATATTAAATCACGACGTTAATTACTATATTATTGACCCTCAACACCAGTACATAATAGCCCCAAATTAAGTATTGATTATCAAATTACACAATAGAAAATTGGAATAATACATAACTACAATATTGCAAATGTTTAACAGTAATTATTAAACTAGTACATAATTTCATCAGATCGTTTAATTTTCAGACCCCAACTATGACTTCATCGTTGTCGGAGCTGGTTCCGCAGGATCTACTGTTGCCAATCGTCTTAGCGAAGTACCTGACTGGAAAGTGCTCTTAATTGAAGCTGGTGGAAACCCTACTTTAGCTACTGAAGTAAGTGCAATTAGTAAATACACTGTTAATTTATTCCGAAAAGTTATGTGAGTAGGAAATCTTTTTAAAATGGGCGCAGTCACAAAACATATTATCTTGATTAAAGATCTCATAGAATAACTCAAAGCAAAAAAATAGAATTAATAAAAATTCTCGATTCGTTCAAATGCGTTCATATTGGGACTGTTATTAGTGTTAATTTTTGTTGTACCGTCAAAATAAAAATAATGTAAAACATGCCATATTTATAATAGATACCGCAACCGTACTACAGCAACTTGGGAACTTCTGAAGACTGGGCTTACCACACTGAACCACAGGAAGGAGCTTGCCGTGCTTACAAAAACCGTGGATGCTATTGGCCACGTGGTAAAGTGCTTGGTGGAAGCAGCAGTATTAACCTTATGTTCTACGTTCGCGGTAACAAAGCTGATTACGATGAATGGGCTGCTGATGGTAACGATGGTTGGAGCTTCGAAGATGTTTTGCCCTACTTCAAGAAAAGTGAAAGCTTCATGGGTAAATTTGATGCTGAGGCCACTAAATACCATAGCAAGGGTGGTTACCTTAGTGTTGCTTCTGACGACAACATGCACGAAATTGAAGATATGATCGTGAGAGCTGCTGTAGAATTGGGACTGAAAAATTTGACTGACTGCAACGGTGACAGTCAAATAGGAGTTATGAAATCTTTTACAACTACAAAGGGAGGCACTAGGTTCAGTACTGCAAGAGCTTTCCTTAGCCCAATCAGGGACAGAAAGAACCTTCACGTTGTTAAGAACGCTCAAGCTACTAAGATCACCTTCAAACCTGGTACTAATATCGTTAGTGGAGTGATGTTCCACAAAAATGGCCGCGATTACGCCGTGAATGCCAAGAAAGAAGTTGTTGTTTCTTCTGGAGCTATCAACTCTCCACAACTGTTGCTGCTTTCTGGTATTGGACCTCGCAAACACTTGGAAGACCTCAACATTGAAGTTAAAGCTGATTTGCCTGTAGGAGAAAACTTGCAAGACCATTTATTCGTGCCTGTTTTCTATACCAAACCTGAAAACAAGGAAGGCACTACTCTGCCTAAGATTATTGATACTTTCGTAGAATACTTCTTGCACAACACTGGAGATTTGATCGATACCAGCCCGCACAGAATTATCGCTTTCGAAAACACCACTGACCCGAACTCGCCTGCCTCAGACATGCAGTACCACTACCTGATCTACCCTCCCAAGTCTTCCAACTTGTTGGACTTGTTCCGCAAACACGGTTTAAGCCAGGAAGTGCACGACAAATTCATTAAAATGAATGAGAACAAGTATGTCATGCTGGTTTACAACACTTTGTTGAAGCCCAAATCTGCCGGTACACTGTTGTTGAAGACCAAGAATCCTTTAGAAAAACCTTTGTTGTACGCTGACTACTACAAGGACATCGAAGACTTGTATACTGTGATCAGAGCTTTCAAACAGCACAGTTTGAAATTAGGTGAGACTAAAGCCTTCAAGGACGCCGGTTTCAAACTGGAATGGATCGAACTTGAAGCCTGCAAGCACTTGAACAAGAAGAGTGATGAATTCCTTGAATGTATTGCAAGGGAACTGACCTTCTCTCTGTACCACCCTACCAGTACTGTGAAGATGGGTGCTGATGGCGACCCGACCTCGGTAGTAGACACTAAACTGAGAGTTCGCAACGTTACCGGCCTCCGAGTAATGGACGCCAGTATTATGCCTTCTGTTATCAGAGGCAACACCAACGCTCCTTCCATTATGATAGGTGAGAAGGGAGCTGATTTCATTAAACAACAGTGGTTGCATCAGCACACTGAACTGTAGATAGCATCAGCGTCTACGAAAAATATTTGTTTTTTGTATACAATTTAGATGCGTAGTTGTTGAATAATAAAGTAGATTTTCGTTGAAAAATATACTTCGTTTTATTAAACCCTTTATACTAAACATATATCATAATCATAATCAACACAAACCAGTATAGTAGGCCTATTATGGTATTGCAATATACCTATGTTCGTTAATTTCGTAAGTAAAAAAAAACTGACTCAGACAGTAAGGACCTTATTTACATTTCTCCTCATCACAGGCCTACCTCTCCTCTTAAATTAAGCTACATAATTAAAGTTATTTTGGAAATTCATTAAATCAAGTTTAGTCTGCGTTAAAAAAGACTAAAAGACTATTTCAAATCTTATTATTCGAGATTGTTAATTAGCCATTGAGGTCATAAAACGTTTTTGCATTAATACGTAATTCACTTACTAAAGTATTATTTCTAACTGTCAGATGAATAATATTATAATTCGTTAATTATTTCTATATGTTTAACACTCATACACGCACAAAAGAATATTTATATAGAGATGATTTATAATATTTAATGTTCTTACCAACAAAAGATTCACAGTATACATTTGCAACGTCTTCGGATCACATGTTCAATTGCACTGGAAATAGTTACTGAAAAGGTAATCTAGATTCTAATACAAAAGTTTAAATACCTCTGTTGCTTTACAATATTATTATATTCATTTTTCGTTAACAAGTGTAGTATAATTGTTTTTATCCAAATGTGCTTAAAAGGAATCTTTCGATGACAAAAATTTTACCACAAATCACCAGGTGGTCAGTTGACTCGTGAGCTATCTATTGACAACTAACATTTACATTATTATTTTAATTTAAACGCAAGATTATTTATTTTATTTATTTATTATACTTTATACACAATGGATTTTTTTTACTGCCCTGTCAGACGAGCCAACGGGCCACCTGACGGACTATGACGGACTTAATGCTTAAGGCATTATTTTCCAGTCAACCAAAGGTGGTGCATAAATAAATAAAGCAGAATTATTCTTATATTTTGAGTATTAACCCTAACCCACATCGTAATCGTAACCATGTCGTAATCCAAATTGTAATCTATTAGAAATTATTTGAGAATATTCACCGCATTTAATAGTTCCCCTATCCGTTATTATTTTTATTAAATTTTCATGCATTTATACACTTTGTTTGTATTTTGAAATAAAATTGCGTTTGCATCATCGCATATAGAACGGAACGAGAAAAACCACTACATTGTAACCATAGTATATTTTTTACACTTGATAAACGTAATTATAGACTGAAATAATTCGTTTGCAAAATATCCTTACACAAAGATATTGAGGGGAAGTGAAAACTTCATAATTTGTGTATTTTCCCTGTAGAATATGCACGGCTATTAACTAGGTTTAATTCGTTAATATAATTATGAAATAATTCTAACAGATATATAAAAAGTTTAGTTTGTTTATTAAGTAAGTCAGTAATAGTGAAAAACTGCTCTTAAATTTGAACAAACTAACCAACAGTAAATATTATACTAAGAATACGACACGAAATGTATATATAATAATTATATGTAAAGAAATTTGAAGAGGAATACTGTTTTGTATAGATGATACTATAACAAACAAAGAAGAAAGTTTCATCAGTTATGAGTAAAATTGAATAGGTGAAACGACTAGTGGTGCATTAAATGCACTTCATAACATACTGTCACTTTAAAACGATTATAAATCAAAAATAAACATTTGAATCAACAATTGAATTCCAGCTACAATAATATTCAAATATGATTATTTAACCTACGCTATAATAAATCAAACTCAAACTACACATTCATATTTGTTGAAAGAAAAAAAGTAAAACTACTTAAATTTAACATATTTTTTTGCAATATTCAATATATTTACGAATATACTATAATGTTTCATGTTTTTTTCTAGAAACAAACAAATCAGAGACATTATGTTGTAAAAACTTGTTGCTTGCCTCTTACCTTGTCGCCTTAAAAATATTCTTTATATCGAATATTTGATGTCGATGATAACTGTTTAAAAATTCAAGAAAACTTATGTTCCAGTGAATTATTATGTGGGCGTGTGATCCAGCACTGAGTTCGGCAGTAGGTGACAGTTACGGAGATCTCACAGGGCCAGAGTTTACACAAGCTATCACAAGTTTCCTAGCAGCACAGTGCGCCATTGTCGGTGATCATTTATGGCCTGAGGACGCTATAAATTCTGTTTTAAAAGGTAAATTGTAAAACAATAATACTTTTCCAAAAATAATCTAATATCTTCTTCTTATAATTTCGCCTTTATAAAAGGCGAAAGTTTGTATGGATGTTTGTTACTCTTTCACGTAAAAACTACTGAATGGATTTGAATGAAACTTTACCACAATATAGCTTATACATCAGAATAACACATGGGCTACAATTTTTGAACCCCTTTGTAACGCAGACGAAATTGCGAGGGTCATCTAGTATTATTATAATTCACCACTTCAAAAAGCTTTGTATTTTAATTTTCAGACCCAAACTACGATTTTGTCATAATAGGAGCAGGATCAGCAGGTTCAGTGTTAGCAAATCGTTTAAGTCAAATACCACAATGGAAAATTTTATTAGTGGAAGCTGGAGGAAATCCTACATTAACAACTGAGGTAATAGATCTTATTTTTCGGATTTAGATTTTTTTTCTTTCGATATAATTCGTTGAAGTTTAAATAATACTAAGTAAAAGATAATATTACAGTTATATTTTTTTAATTTTTTTATTTAGTTTTAATCATGGTGGCTACAAGGGCCCACATTACATATCATAAAATACATAAAAGTGTTATAGTACAGTACAGTAAATTTTTCAGACACCACATAGTTTCTACAAAAACATAGGAAGCTCAAGAGACTGGGGTTATAAATCTCAAGCACAAAGTGGCGCTTGTCGTAGTTATCAAACAAAAGGATGTGCTTGGCCGCGAGGTAAAGCTCTCGGTGGCAGTAGCAGTATAAATGCTATGTTCCATGTTCGAGGTAATAAATTAGACTACGATGAATGGGAAGCTGAAGGAAACCGTGGATGGGGATATGAAAAAGTTTTACCGTACTTCAAAAAAAGCGAAAAATACATGGGATACATTTCGGAAAACGATAAATATCGTGGAACTGAAGGTGAACTCTATGTGACCAAAGATAATATATTAGATCCATGGGAAGAACTTATACTTAGTGCCTATCCGCAGATAGGAATACAGCACGTGGATGATTTCAACGGAGACAATCAAATGGGTGCTTCGCAAGGTCAAATAACTTTGCATGAAGGAGCCAGAATGAGTGCTGCTCGAGCTTTTCTATCACCTATACGAAACAGAACTAATTTATATGTAATCAAAGATACAATGGCCTTGAAGATACTTTTTAAAAGAAATAGCAATGTTGTAAACGGCATTTTGCTTCACAAAAACGGTAAAGACTTTATTGTTAATGTGAAAAAGGAGCTAATTATATCTGGGGGAGCAGTAAATTCTCCACAACTTTTAATTCTTTCTGGAATAGGACCACAAAAACTTTTAAATGCTCTTAATATTAAAGTCAAGGCTGATTTACCAGTTGGAGAAAATTTACAAGATCATCCCTTTATACCAGTAATATACACAGTTCCTGTTAATAATTCTATCAATATAACCCCTTCATTAATCATGCAAAATTTATTACTGTATATGCAAACTAAACAAGGATTGTTTAGTGATATTAAACCGCACAGAATTGTAGCTTTCGCCAACAGTACTGATTTTACAGCGACGAGTCCGGATGTACAATTTCATAATCTTGCATTTGCACCCAATATTTGTAACTTTGTTAACTTATTCGAAAGACACGGATTAAATAATGACATAATAAATCAATTTAATGAACTAAACAAAAATAGTTATGCAGTGGTCATTTACACTACTCTGTTGAAACCAAAATCTCGAGGGAAGATTACGCTCAGGAGCAAAAATCCATTCGATGAGCCACTGATTTATCCCAATTATTTTAACGATATCGATGATTTAAAAACTTTAATAAGGAGTATTAGAAAATTTACTTTAAAGTTGGGTGAAACAGATGTGTTTAAGAAAGCGAATTTACAGCTACAGTGGTTTAAAATACCGGCTTGTGAGCTATTTGATAAAACAAGTGACCTATTCTTGGAATGTATGGCGAGAGAATTGACGTTTTCATTATATCATCCTACTAGCACGGTAAAAATGGGACCATATGGCGATCCTTCAGCAGTAGTGAGTCCTGACCTAAGAGTTCGGAATATTGTTAATTTGAGAGTTATCGACGCTAGTGTGATGAGTTCCATCGTAAGAGGCAACACTAATGCAGCCACGCTGATGATCGCAGAAAAAGGAGCTGATCTAATCAAAGAATTCTGGAAAAATACTATATAACAAGTACGTAAATGTTGATTCCTGCTGTCCTTGATTGGTCTGTAAAAGGTGTTTGGTACCATTAATATAAAGACTTTCCAAATTTTATGTCAGGGTAATTCCAAACATCACACTCATTACTACGCCGTGATGATAACAATAATTTATGATCAATTTAAAGAAATTATCAACGCTGCAATCGACATTTTGCTCAATAAAAAAGACAAGGATTTATCTTGTATAAATAATCGAGTTCAATCAAATAAATAGCACAAAAGTAAAAGTTATGTATGTGTGTATATACTACCCCCTTCATGTAACTACCTATCGACTTTTAATTTTAATTTTCACACAAAACGTTCTGGAGTGGCGGCCACGAAACGTTAGGCGCAACGTAGGCATACCTCCCGAAAGCTGGATCAATGACTTGGTCAAGGCCATGAAAGCCACCGGATGCAGATAGCGCAAGACCGGTCATTGTGGCAAGGCATCATTGGATGTTTACGAACTGTTGATGATGATGATCATGATTTCCGCATTCGTATATACAATGTTCAACGAATGCCGAATCATCTTGTATCATCCATTGCTGGACATAGGCCTCTCCCAAACCGCACCCCAACGACCCGTCCTGGGCTGTCTGCATACATCTAACATAATATCAATATAACTCAAAAAAGTAGAAATGTAAGGAACCGAAAAGGTTCAAAGTGAAAATGTACAGATCACAAGAAACTGGTATCTAGAGTTGTTGTAGCTAGTGACGCCAATTACGATTAATCTTATCTAAATTTACGTTAATTATAATAAAATGATTTAAATTAAACAATCGCGTCACAAATTTTATTATTAACATCAATTGACGATAGCCTATGAAAGAAATAATTTCACAAATATTATCTTTATTGAATCTCGGGATTAGAACGAATGTTAATTAAATCTTTTGTATTTTTAAGTGTATATAATAGTACTGTATAGTATAGGATGAACCGTACTAATTCATATTGTACTACTAATACTTATTTTATATGTCAAGTTTGCAAATAATGTTTTAATTGTACGTCACTCTTTTACACAAACAATGTGTTGCTTATTATAATGAAATAGACTTCATTTTCCAATAAATTTGTAAAACCTATTAGTAGGTATTGTTTTATTTCTAACTTTTTAAGAGTTTATTATTTTCTAATGCTTTTTTCTGAACTTAGTAGCTTTTAATTTTTGATCGTAAATTATTATTGTAATTGTGAAAGTTTGTGGGGTTGGATGTTGCGACCCAATAACGTGAAAGACAATATTTTGAGCGATCAGAACGCGACCAATGTGCCCAGATTAGAGTTACATAATATTACATATTATTATTTAAACTCAGGTCGGTCCGGTATCGCAGTGCGTCTCGGATATTTGCCCACTTCTCACTCCCACCACTGTAGCTTAGTGTAACTAGGATCCACAGCGTCGACCACCGATATTATTCTCAACTGTGAAACCGAAAACCCTGAGAGATAATTGCTCAGCAACCAAGTAGATGATGTTAGAAGTAGTAGGAAATACCTACTAGTAAGGCGGGAGACAAAATTGTTTATCAAAGTAAAAAACATAATAGTACAAACGGAAAACCAAACTAAGCTGAATGCTGATAGTAGAGTACAGACTACCTAATTTGTTCAACCGTTGTTATTATTTTGCACAGTGTAGCATGTATTCGCAAACTGGTTAGTTTTCACACCAACATATCCGCTAGCAGTCTCCTGTTTCGATGAAAAATCCCTATACACTGTTTTAATCTATTTCTAGTTTTAGTTCTAGCATTTATGACCGACATTCAGTACTTATTATCGGTTTAATGCAACAGTATAGACACTTCGTTACCGATGATAAAAACTACGTTATCAAAAGGAAACCGACCGACCTTCAGGTCAACACATCACACACTCGAGATTTTTTTCAATTTCGTCGATCGAGCGCGTACATTATTTTAAATTACTACAGTCTATGTTCAAGCGGCTACTGGACGTTTGTTATCCGAAATATTGTTGAAGTTTTGGTCAATTACAATACCATTAGCATGTAATGTTTACTTCATAACTATCAAAGTACGTAAGAAGAGCCGGCTTGTGAGACTCATTTGAGCTATCCTTCGCGTGTTTAATAAGTTAAAGGTAAGAAACAAAGTTCTTGTTTTTAATTAACGTTTGTGTATTAAACATATATTACTTTTTATTGTTATATAGTCCAGTCAAATTAGCTCCAAAAATAGGGTTAAGATTACATTAATTCGCACCTTGCTAAAAATTGGCATGGATGTTGAGAACCCTATTACTATTACCCCTACACATAATTTGTTAATCATCCACATCATTCCGATGCTTGGAAAAAAGCTACTAAGGTCAAATGTTGGTAAACTCGGTTTTGTGAGGTTCCCAGCTGAACGGTAAGTTTTATCATAATGTTTCTAATCGCAGTTTCTATTGATGTGTTTTGAATGTTGACTTACACCAAAAAAAAAGCAACACCATCCACTGTTTTAATTCAGACTTTTTCTAGCACTATAAGCGGTCTGTTTAGTTTAGTTCTCCATTAGAGAACTCATTTCCTTTATCAGCCTTAATAACTCAATTGGTTTTTTTATTATAGTTGTTGCCAGACAGCCTTTGAACCTATGTAATACTTGACTTATGGACCAAGCTGTACAAAAAACTCAAGAGCTTACATTTCTTACGGCTGCAGTGGTAAACCTAACTGTTTTTTAATAGCGCATTCTACAACGGTTTCTGATATCGAAGATCGGTGCAGTGGTTATCTGTGCATTTTTTGGATTGTAGCGAACCATGTGGACGTGTGATCCAACGTTAACTTCCAATGTGGTGAACAGTTATCAGGCGACCGGGCCGGTGTTCATGCAGGCATTGACCAGTTTTTTTGCGGCGCAATGCTTAATGTCGGGCGACCATTTGTGGCCTCAAGACGCCATTGACCAAGTCATAAAAGGTAAGTGATATTTAAGTATGGTTCAGTTTACTTGTCAATGTTACTTATTATTTATGCTACAAATTACACTATTACACTTAAGTACAAATCGACTTTTCATGTGTAGGATTGTGTTTATGTTGTATGCACTATATACCTACAGTCCTAGATCTCACTGACATTTAGGAGATTTATAAATTGCCATTTACCATCTGGTACACCATTTACCTACGCAATGAAGTCTACTTGATTGTATTTATTATAATTAATAATAAGCGAATTTTCAACGATGCTATTTTTTGTCATTGTAGGGGTCCGTGAGCAATGGTAATCGTCGATCGTACCTCATGTGATGAGCTGTATGATTGTCTTTGTAATATTCTTAAGTTTTCCTTCCCGCTCTGAGATAGAAAAAATGTATTTTGCGTTGATAGTATCTTTAACACTCTTGAAGAATCCTCGAAGTAATAAAATATTTACTTGACATTAATTAAAAATTATGTTTATGGTTAAAATAAATATCGTGACGTCTTTTGTTTTCGTATCAGTCAGTGGCCTTTGAACCAACACCAGAATTTACGTATTTAGCATTGCGAGGGTATAGTGCTAAAACCCAATTAGTGTCAAAACAATCTAAAAATCCTTTTTTAGTCTATCTTGATCAGTTTTTTGCGCTCTTTCTAGTAGTGTAATCAAATAAGAAGAATTCAGTATAAAGAAAGTTAGTTGACGTAAAACCCAATAAATTACCCTTGTTTAGAAACTTTAACTTTGAACATTTCGAAAGTAACAATGTTAGCCTTATTGGGTTTTAGCACTATACCCTCGATTGGTTCATGTAAACTTTAACAGATATTAAGGGGCACTGTTATCTTTATAAATCAATTCAATGAACATAATAATGGATTATGCTTAAACTTTATTGCATTTTAAATAACCCCTTTACTACTATATCTAAAACTATTGGTCCGAAAAGATAATATATGCGCTGGACGTGAACTGTTGAAGTAGCTTTATGTAACACTTTTTTTATTTATTTGTATAGTCTTATCTCACACTAACTTTCTTGGAATTGAGATATGACCTTTTACGCTTTAAATCTGAGAGGCTACAATTCTTACGTGTAATTTGCATATTTTCCGTGTAACAATACTCCGAAAAAAAATTGGCGTATCTGAAGTATAATATACTGTATATAATTGTCAAATTATGTCTACATAAGACCTCGCATAAATTGTCTAGAAATACTTAATGACGGAAACAATAATATGAACTGAATCAGACTGACGAATCAAAATTTTTCTTTACATTTCCAGATCCCAACTATGATTTTGTGGTAGTGGGAGCAGGGTCGGCTGGTGCTGTGGTAGCGAATCGTCTTAGTGAGGTTCCTCATTGGAAAGTACTACTAGTCGAAGCTGGAGGAAATCCGACATTAGACTCTGAGGTAATTGGGATCACAGTAATAAATAAGTTTGCATTAATGAAGTTGGTAGATCGAAGAATACCTAGATAATTGAACTTACTTCTAAGTATGCACGAATTTAAAGACTATTATTAATAGGAAAAAACCGTTTTTGGTATTTACCTATTCCACTCTTTCATCGGTCTGTAATTAAAGACCTATATATATTCGACCTAGTTTAAGTAAACAATAGACTTTTTATTCATTTGTTCATTAACAATTGATCCCATAAAATTTACAACTTGCAGAAATTTATTGTTTGATCTTTATCTGTAAAATTTATTACTATTTTAGATACCGCAAGTATTCTTCAATAATTTTGGTACTAAATCCGATTGGGCATACAGAAATGAAGCTCAGCCAGGCGCCTGTCGAAGTTACAAAACCAAAGGCTGCGCCTGGCCTAGAGGTAAAACGCTCGGTGGTTCCAGCAGCATTAATGGAATGTACTATGTCCGAGGAAATAAATTAGACTACGATGAATGGGCAGCAGCAGGAAACTACGGCTGGAGTTATGACGAGGTACTCCCGTACTTTAAGAAAAGTCAAAAGTTTGTCGCATATGTACCTAAAGACGATTATTATCACAGTACAGAAGGATATTTGTATGTCACCAAAGACAAGAACAATCATCCACTTGAAGAATTACTTATAAACGCATACAAAGAGATAGGAGTACAAAATTTGAGCGACGTGAATGGAGACAACCAAATGGGCGTTACAAGAACACAAACAACCATTCATGAAGGAGTTCGAGTTAGTACTGCACGAGCTTTTTTGAGCCCAGTAAAAAGTCGAAAGAATTTACATGTTGTAAAAAACTCGCTTGCTACAAAAATATTATTTGAAGACGGCAAAAATGTTGTAAATGGAATTTTGTTACATAAAGACGGTAAAGATATTAGAATAAACATAAAAAAAGAACTGATAGTATCAGCTGGTGCTATAAACACACCACAACTATTGATGCTTTCTGGAATCGGACCAAAATATCATTTAGAAGAGTTAGGAATAGAAGTTATAGCTGATTTACCGGTTGGGCAGAATTTACTGGATCACCTTTATATACCAATACTTTATAAAGCACCCGTTGACGACAGCATGAATGTAACATTACCA
Organism: Trilocha varians; assembly: GCA_030269945.2. Lineage (NCBI taxonomy): Eukaryota > Metazoa > Arthropoda > Insecta > Lepidoptera > Bombycidae > Trilocha > Trilocha varians. The sequence goes on along the minus strand of AP028268.1, from coordinate 6,694,729 downwards.
AAAGTAGCTATGGAGTACACAAATTATATATTTTCGAAAAAGGGATCACTTGCCGATACAAGCCCACATAAAATAATTGCATTTGTCAACACTACAGATTCAACAGCGTCCACCCCAGATGTACAATTTCACCAGGTTATTCTACCTCCAAGTGTGTATCTTTTAATAGATATGTTTGAAAAACATGGCCTTAAGGAAGAAGTTGTAAACGAATTCAGAGAAATTAATAAAGATAACATAGTATTTTTGGTCGCTACGGTACTATTGAGACCTAAAAGCAAAGGAAAGATTATTCTCAAAAGTACTGATCCACTAGAGTATCCTCTTATATATGCAAATTACTTTGACGATCCGGAAGACATGAGAACTGTAATAAGAGGAATTAAACAGTACGTTTTAAAATTCCGGACAACAGAAGCATTTAAGACAATGGGTTTAGAACCACATTGGTTAAAATTAGAGAACTGTGACATTTTTAAGAAAGAAAGTGATGAGTACCTAGACTGTTACGCAAGAGAAATAACGTTTTCGCTTTATCATCCAACAACTACAGTCAAAATGGGACCAGACAGTGATCCTACAGCGGTGGTAGACCCAGAATTAAAAGTAAATAAAGTGAAAAGTTTAAGGGTCATAGATGCCAGTATAATGCCCGATATTGTAAGAGGCAATACTAATGCACCTACTATAATGATTGGAGAGAAAGGAGCGGACTTAATCAAAGACTTTTGGTTAAAGCGTACGGAGTTGTGATTGTTATTTATGCATTATTATTTTTATCACTATTTTAAAAATATAGTGTAATTTATTGCTTTTGAATCAGATAATAAAAATGTAGTTAATATACTGGCTGTTTTATTGTAATATGTTTGTCATATAGTACATAACTATAAGTCGCCAAGCTTAAATATATAAATTTAGAATAAGAGTATGAGTATTAATCGTTACTGGTCTGCTGAAAATATAATCATCGTGGTGTGTAATTGCCTCAATGATGATCATTACATATTATTTCGTAATCAGGTTTTGTTCGCATACAATATTACCAAGTTCTATCTCTTGGGTTCCTGGGCTTCATTGTTTAGTCATTACGGTGGTTGTCACTGGATCCTGGGTACACAGGAATTACAGTGGGGAGTGAATGGTGGACAAATGCCCGAAATATAATATCGCCTACATTTTGCATGTCATGATCATTATAAAAATCAGTGTTGTAGTTCTTCCCTTTTCCTTTCCCCTCTTTTGCTCCGTTAGAGTGACGTTATCAACCCAACTTCTTTTTTATCGTTCCACATTTATTTTTTCTACTGGTCCCCTCCACCGTGTGGTTTCTATTGTTTACGTATGACATGACCTGACATGTGTCCCGTCCATTGCCATTTTGAATCTAAACAATATTGTGTCAGTACATTACACAAATTAGAGTTTTATTTTTGATAATAATTGCACAACCTTTTATTTTGTCATTAATTTAAGTTTGCCGCACTAATTATACGTGTACAAATTTTGTTAGAATTATTATGTTCATTACCGACGTTAATTGCTGATTATAATCATTATTAATAATTATTAGTTAACTCAATATTATCATTCTAAAAACTTTGTCACTGATGATAAAAAAATTGTTTTCAAAAAAGATACGACTGACCTTCAAGACCTTCGACCGGTCATCAAACATTACACTCACTGACAAGATTTGTTTCAATTTCGTTTATCGGTTTATTACTTTATATTCGTATCTACAGACCTTAGGACTACTGGACTTGCTACTGGCTTGGTATTCTTAAGAAAAATTAGAAAATATCTTCTTTCAATAACATATTTATAAAAATAATATTTATTCATAATTATCAAAATACTTAGAAAACAGTATCCTGTTGAGAACTCTTATGTAAGTAAACTATCGTGAGTTAAAGGTAAGAAGTAACTTTATTATTTTTTAAGTAGGTATATAATATGTACATTGCACTTTTAAATACATAATATATTTAAAGGAAATCTACTCAGTTGATCAAATGAAATTAAGCACACGAACAGATTCCAAGTCGTTAAGTTTATCCTATAACTAAAATTTGCTTCCTAACTAAAATAACTAAAGTTTGTACGGTCGTTTGCTCGACTGTCATGTCCTGTGGTTTTCATCTTTGTTAATTCTTAATGGGCATATCCTAACAGTCAGTCGTAGCCTCGACCTTGGCAACTCTTATTGACATAACTGTAGAAAACTCATGTGCTTACACATACGGCTGTTTTTCGATAAAGCATATAATTTTGAGAATGGTTTGATAGTTATCTGTGGACTCTTTTAATTTCAGCTGACCATGTGGACGTGCGATCCAACGTTAAGTTCAAATGTGGTGAACAGTTATCAGGCGACTGGGCCAGTTTTTATGCAGGCATTGGCCAGTTTTTTTGCGACACAGTGCTTATTGTCTGGTGACCATGTGTGGCCTGAAGACGCGATTGACCAAGTCATAAAAGGTACTAGTAAATTATGGTCCAGTTTACTTGGATAATTTGTTGATTTCTACAAATAAATGTATTCTCGTGTGCAATGAGATTTTTTTGAAGTGATTTTAGCAGATTTTCTAGCAACTTGATCAAGGATTTTTTTTGCGCAGTTTACTGGCCATTTCTCCTTTCCAAATACCTTTACAAAATTAAACTATAGACAGTGGAAGTCTATCTAGGTTTAGTAGAAAATTCGGCACTGAACTATTTTGTTTGGAATATTTTCTTTCTAATACTCTAAAACGAAATTGTCTTATTAATTCTAAAATTATAGTTACTGCTGTTTTTATACATAGAACTTGCGTAATTATATAATTGACTAAATAAAAAAGCTTTCAAAAACCAGTCCTAAATGTAAATACCTATGTTGACAATAAAATATATTTGATTTGATTTGAAAAACATAATTTTTCTTTACAATTCCAGATCCCAATTATGATTTTGTGGTAGTGGGAGCAGGGTCGGCTGGTGCTGTGGTAGCGAATCGTCTTAGTGAGGTTCCTCATTGGAAAGTACTACTAGTCGAAGCTGGAGGAAATCCGACATTAGACTCTGAGGTAAATGGGACCATATTAATAAATAAGCTTTGGGTAAAGCAGTTTTTGTTGGATTGAAGAATATCAATATTCTGGGACATACTTGTAAGTATGCCAGAATTTTAATACAATAGTAGCAGAATAGAATATAATATTATTAATATATCTTACAAGAACCCGTTGTCCTGTGCGATAACTTACCTGACGCACTTGATCTTTATTAATTTTCGACTATTCTTTACTAAAAAACGACATAGTTTTAGCAGCCATATAATACTTCTTAAATTGTAACTTGTTATTGATTATATCTTACCTTGGGCTTAAGCTTTATATAATTGATACCATTTAACAACCGATTTTATCCAAAAACAACTTCTAGAGAAATTTTCAGTAACATCATTATTTATTCCAGATACCGCAAGGATGTTTCAATAACTTTGGGACGAAATCTGATTGGGCTTACAGAAATGAAGCACAACCAGGTGCGTGTCGAAGTTACAAAATCAAAGGCTGCGCTTGGCCTAGAGGTAAAACGCTGGGTGGTTCCAGCAGCATAAATGGAATGTACTATGTTCGCGGAAATAAATTAGACTACGATGAATGGGCAGCAGCAGGAAACTACGGTTGGGGTTACGATGAAGTATTACCATACTTTAAAAAAAGTCAAAGGTTTGTCGCAGATGTACCTAAAGACGATAAGTATCATAGTACTGAAGGATATTTGTATGTCACCAAAGACAAGAACAATCATCCACTTGAAGAATTACTTATAAACGCCTACAAAGAGATAGGCGTACAAAATTTGAGCGACGTGAATGGAGACAACCAAATGGGTATTACAAGAACACAAACAACTATTCATGAAGGGGTTCGAGTTAGTACTGCACGAGCCTTTTTGACTCCAATAAAGAGTCGAAAAAATTTGCATGTTGTCAAAAATACGCTTGCTACTAAAATATTATTTGAAGACAAGAAAAATGTTGTAAGTGGAATTTTGTTACATAAAGACGGTAAAGATATTAGAGTAAACATAAAAAAAGAACTGATAGTATCAGCTGGTGCTATAAACACACCACAACTATTGATGCTTTCTGGAATTGGACCAAAAGATCATTTAAAAGAGTTAGGAATCGAAGTTATAGCTGATTTACCAGTTGGACAGAATTTGCAGGATCACCTTTATATACCAGTACTTTATAAAGCACCCGTAGATGATACTATGAATTTAACATTAGCAAAAATAGCTATGGAGTATACCAATTATATCTTTACAAAAAAAGGACCATTTTCCGATATAAGCCCACATAAACTAATTGCATTTGTTAATACTACAGATTCAACAGCAACCAGTCCAGATATACAATTTCATCAAATGGTCATATCCCCAAGTGCTTATCTTTTAGTAGATATATTTGAAAAACATGGATTTAATGAAAACGTAGTTAGCGAATTCAGAGAAATTAATAAACACAACTTAGTATTTTTGATTGCTCCGGTACTATTGCGACCTAAAAGTAAAGGAAAAATAATTCTAAAAAGTACTAATCCACTGGAGTATCCTCTTATATACGCCAACTACTTTGATGATCCGGAAGATATGAAAACTATATTAAGAGGAATAAAACAGTACGTTTTAAAACTTCGAACAACAGAAGCTTTTAAGACAATGAATTTAGAACTATATTGGTTGAAGTTAGCTAATTGTGACAAATTCGAGAAAGAAAGTGATGCGTACTTAGACTGTTACGCAAGAGAAATAACTTTTTCGCTTTATCATCCAACAAGTTCAGTTAAAATGGGACCAGACAGTGACCCTGCAGCAGTAGTAGATCCTGAGCTAAGAGTAAGAAAAGTTAAAAGTTTAAGGGTTATAGATGCCAGTATAATGCCCGATATTGTAAGAGGCAATACTAATGCACCTACTATAATGATAGGAGAGAAAGGAGCGGACTTAATCAAAGACTTTTGGTTGAAACATACGGAGTTGTGATTATAATTTGTACATTTTATTTCGCCAATTAAAACTAAAAATAAAATATACATGATCGAAATACAAATACAATGGTCCATTTATTTAGATAAGCACTGTTCTTCGATGTGCCACATCATTTAAGTAGAGAGCAATCAAAATTTCATCATTGTATTTTACCTTTTGAATCAATGGTGATCATTACATATTACTTCAAAGTTATGTATTGTTTGCAACATATTATCTTCGTTGTGCATGTCATGATCATTACAAAAATCAGTATTGTACATTCAAGGTTATACACATTCTATAGGTTGGCAGTCATCATTTCTTAATTTGGTACCTCTAATTTCATAACTTAAACATGAATTTGCAATACATGTTGCTAAATTTGTAGTATCTTATGTGAGATGTAAAAGTTTACCATTCATAATTATTATTGGTGTATTATTGGTAAGTAATAGCATGTGAAGTGTATGCAAATAAATTTATGATAGATTACCGTCTCGTCTCAAGAAGACTAAATGATTAGAATATGAAACCGATGAGTTTTAATTGTGTACCTTAGGTTTTTCACTTTCAAATATAGAGTATTTCACACTGTAACTTAAGACCTTGTACAAAACTTCACGAACTTGTCGTCATCAAGAAAATCTTAATTTAACGAATTTTATTTTAATTTCTCAGACTGTTTAATTTAAAAGCATAATATCTGAAGACGTTCACATAAACCGCAATATCAAAATAAAATATCTATTGATATATTACCAAATATAGCTTTACAGACATTCACAATAGGATAATACATAGCTTCCGTTTTTTTAATCTAAAGTAGGTAAGAACGCTGTCCAATAATCGGGTTGTACCCATCCGAGTGAGCACCCAACACGCTCTATCACCATTACGCAATTAAAGTACTGTTTCTTGTGCACTGGATCGTAACAAAAATAGCTGCTACTTTTATCTTTCATAATATTTTATTTTAATCCACAAAACGGCTAGACGGATATATCATGTCTGTTACTAAAGATTATCACATTATTTTGCATCATAATGCATCTGCAGTGAATGAGTGAATATATCTGTGAATGCAACAGTCACTCACGACTTCAATACACCGGCACACTTTCAGTTCGTTGTACTATAATAAATCCTAAGTGACGTCAGAAGTCGGAATCAAATAAATTACAGGTACTTGTCTTCCTGGAAATACTAAAGAGAACTGATGTTTTAGTAGTAAATACTCATATTTATAGATTAAATGTGCACTTCTTTTAATCATGTTTTCATTTTTATGCTATGTCAGCTCATCAATAATTAATAATAAAGCCTACAGTCCCAAATTATATTACTTATATTTATATAATAATATCTGACCTATCGATATTGCACAAAATACTAACGATGTAAGCGCCTGACAAGACACACGTACGCCACTGATAATAATAATAATTATATTTTTAAAAATATAATGTAAAAAATGAGCAAATAAATGAATATGGAGTATAATAATTATATAAACTGCTAAAATATTTGGTTCTGGCCCACGAGGTGACCGACATGTGGCGTGATGAATCGACCATACATTGTTCCAGTCGTTGTATCTGAGCACGGTCTAATAGCGAAAAGCTTCGACCGTCATCTAGAGAAGCTTTCGCTCCCCGGCTGGGTAAAGGGCCTGATGTAGAAGGCAGTCGTTCTTGACACGGCACGTATTGTGAGGAGGTTTCTCTCTCTTGAGCCTTGAAGCCCTGACCACTGATGGTTTGGGTCGTAGACCCCGTCTCCAGTGGCCCTCTGTTTTTTATATTGTATTTTTATTGTAATTGTTTTTTTAAATATAATGTAAAAAATGAGCAAATAAATCAATATGATTATATAACATTCTTTGGTGGATAACGTATGCTCGTTTACCTCTATAAACATCCACCTCATTCCACTGCAACTTTTCCTATCTAAATAAAACTCAACAACATTTTAATACACACACGAGCGTTAGCATTGACCTCAGTCTAAGGTGATCGTAGTTAAAACACATGGCGAGACATCCGAAAGAGTCACGACACGCAAACTTGCACAACTAGGGCCATCCTTGAAGATGTTCGACCAATTCAAAGTGGCGTAATGCTGTTAATTTACATCAGAAATCAAGAATTCCCGCGACTTCATTAACTCGCCGAAATCTAAATTCCTTTATTTTGAAATCTATGTAAAACAATTGATATTTTTTGTCGTGAACAATGAATATACCACAATTTCCAATCTATGCCTCCGACCTGGCAAAACTGACGAAATAAACTCAATGGGCACGGACATACATATGAAGACACTCGCCATTAGCTCGTTTGTATGAGATGAGATAAGTTTATCTTTGAAGTGAACCTTTTACCATCGCTACAAAACCTTCTGGAATTTTCGAATTAGCTATTGCATTCCCCCCAATCTTTTTATACATAAACTTTAGGTTGTACTCCCCACCTTAACATTCTCCATGCTCTTTCGTCACTCACCAAGGTTAATTATGAGTTATATGCTTTAACTATCTACCCGACAGTTCTATGGACAATGGTCACTGTACCATAACAAAGACACCTGTCCATCTTGTGAGTTAAAGCTGTTGCTGCAATTTTATTGCCTCTCAAGGTGAACCTGTGCGAAATACAATAAACTAAAGTTAGCATCCTGCGATCGATTTCCCCAACATGTTACAAATGTATGGTTACGAAATTACAAGTCAGCACGTGCTCAGTATTTCTAGATATGTGGCCTGAACGTTGTACCTCGAGCACATGGTCGGTTCGAAGAAGAATATCTAGCTCAAATCTCAAACAATCTTACCTATACTAACTTACGAAAGAAAAGTTTAAAGTAACACGTAAATATTATGATGTTCATCTATACTAATATTATAAAGCTGAAGAGTTTGTATGTTTGTTTGTTTGTTTGTTTGTTTGAACGCGCTAATCTCAGGATCTACTGGTCCGATTTCAAAAATTCTTTCACTGTTGGAAAGCCCATTTATCGAGGAAGGTTATAGGCTATTTTATTTTCAAAAAAATTAGGGATCCGTATGAAAATATCGAATATTTAACACAAGGCGAATAATCGAAAACCTATTTATGTGTACGCTGCAAAAACTATTGACAATAGAACAAAATGATGTACTACGGGTTTTTAGGTCTTTTGAAGACAAACAAAAAAGTCCGCGACAGCATATATCTAACTATCATAGTTTAGTCACAACAACTGCTTTTATGTTCAAAAAAAAAAAAATTCGTCCGAAGAATGAATTTAACGTTAAATTAGTATTGTTATATTAATCCTTATCCAAATAAAGTATTATGTTATCAAGAGTCAAGAGTATTAATGTAGAAGTAAATTACTTTTTGTTTTATTCCAATCGGACTTTTCGTTTAGAAGTTATTACGAGTATAAAACATGAATACTCCCCGGGCCGCGCAAATAATATCGTAACAGCATTGCGAGTACTGTTTGAACCCCTTTGTGACGCAGACGAAGTTGCGAGGGTCATCTAGTAATATATATGCTTTATAATTTTTCGAAAACTACTAATGATTAAAAATAGAAAATGGAGATTATTTCTTGTTGAGAAGGAGGAGGAGGGGGAGGATTCTCCAGGGAGATGGTATGTTAATTAATTACATACCATCCCCCTAGAAGATCATACATTCTTTTTGTTAAAAGGATCATATTTAGTCACCTAAAAATGCAACAAAGTGTAATTATAAATTTTGTAAACTAATATAAACAAATCTATATTAAAATTAATATCTGACCTATCGATGTTGCACAAAAGACTAACGATGTAAGCGCCTGACAAGACACACGTACGCCACTGATATTAAACGTTGCGCAAATGTATAAGTCTGTGTATTAGTACATTTTTACAGTTATTATTTACATTGTTTCGGTAATTTCTGTGTACAAATTATTTATTAACAATTAAAAAACAATGGATTTTTTTAAAGTATGTCTGTATTTAACTTAATAGAAATACCTACAGGTCTGGACTTCACTTTCATTCAACTTTGTAGAACTTGATACTTGGTAGATCTCTTAAGACGAAAATTATCAAGCTTTCGGTAAAATCGCGCAGCACCTATGAAAATTAAGAAAAAATCACTTTGTAACTTTGAACAGTGATTATTTATGCTAAATCGAGATCTAGTTCAGGGTTAATCTAGTGTCAGCTAACACGTTACAGGTTCTATATGTTTGCATGCTAAACCTCGTAGAAAGGTCTTTAGCTACTTTCGGATTAATTCCTTGAAATCAAACGTGCAAAACTATTATAAAATAGTTACTTCAAGTAAAGTCAGTTTATAAGGTTTTTATACTATATATTATACTACAGTTGTAAGTCTACATTCCATTAAAAATTCCATTTCTAACTTTGTAGCAATGATTTATTTATTTTAAATGAAATAGGATTTCTAGTATATTGGGTTGTTCAATACAATTATGTAAGTCGATCTGTTTACTATTTTGAAAAAAGTATAACATTTCCATATTATATTGCTGTCGTTTCCTTAATGAAAAAGTGGTGGATTTCGTTTTATGTGGTGTGTTGATATAGTAAAACCTATAATATTATCCTTTAAAATGCCAATCATAACGAAAATACTACTCCAACTGGTAGTTATTTTCAGTTTTTCAGGATTGCAATTGGTATAGATACAAACGGTTAATTTGATTGAAACGAGTTACTAAAATCTCTATGAAACAGGCTTGACCTAGTGTGGAGATCTAATGATTAATTGTATATTACACTATAAATTTTGGCTAAAATATTTTTTTAACTCAATGTTTCACCATACAAATAGATACTTATATTTTTTTCAAATTAATACTTATGTGATCCGATTATGATAATTAACGTAATTTAGCTTACACATGTGGAAATGTTGCTGACATTGGCTCGTGTTCCGAAATAACAGCCGAATGATTACTTTCTCGACAAAAAGAGAAGCAGCCAATTTAGTTTTATAGTCAAATTGTTTGGGATGCGGTCGATTGATCATAATATTTGTGGTTAGTATAATCTACTTAATTAGATTGACCATTTTAGAATCTCAAGTTCAGCATCTTAGCAAAGTTGCTAAATGTTATTCAAACAAATTCTTTATGACGTGTTCGTTACATTAAAACATATATTACATGAAAAAAATAGACAAATCATTATTAAGTTTAGAATAAATCCTATACTATTAATATTAGTAGCTTCGACAGTCATCTAGAGATGTTTGCGCTCCTCAGCTGGGAAAAGACCCTGATTCAGAAGGCAGTCGTCCTTGAAACGGCGCGTTTTGTAAGGTTCTTCACTTTGGAGCCCTCACCAATGCAAGTGGCTTCGTATTATGCTTTACATTTTTATGTTGAAAATTAAAACATAATGCAAAAAAGAGTAAAATTGAAAAATTCTGTTCACTTAGAAAGATTGTGTGGAACAGTTTCAGCCTCAAATAGAGCTTTTCCATTTCCTTCTTCAGTCTTTTAAAACTCTTTAATTTTGTCAAAGGAAGCTCAAAGAAATGGTTTATCCCAGTAACATTGACCGCGTTGATTTCGCAACCATACAACTCGGGCCTGGCATGACGGACGGTGAACAGCGAACAGTAACCATCCGTGGCTTGCAAGAGAGTGTTGTGTTGTGCTGAAAGTGTTTTGTAATGTGGTATACCCGTAATAGTATTTCGAAAGGTTTGTTTTTGTCTCTTAACTTTAAGTGTTATACAGTGTGTTACATTTAAGGAATTTGTGAGAAATTTTATATTTTTTTGTAAGTGAAAACTGAATCGGTTCCGATTGTAAAAAAAATAAAATAGTTCGCTTCCGGGAAAAGGATAGCCTAAGTTACTCACCAGTAGGTACATGAATTATCTAGTGACGGAACAATCTAATAAACAATTTAGCATCTCATAATTCGAGATCATTATCATATATATACATAATTAATGTCGCATGACTAATAAATGTTGTAAATTAGACAGTCTAAAGGAAGTCCCTTTACCGCGGTTCTTCGTTTGTTTATCTTCTAATAATGCATGACACGTATAAAAACTTTAAATTAATAATACTAAAGATGGGCCACCACTTCTTGTTCTTTAACTGGGACTAATTACCTAGTTATGCCTAGATCCATAAAATCTTAGGTAGGTCAGTTCTATAATTCAACATTCTGTGGAACGTCGAAGGCAAATTTGAATGAAATAATAATAGTGTGATTTTAAATAATAATTCAAGATTACTTTTCAATAGACCAAACATTAACGAGTTTCTAACATGTTTTTTATTAAACCCGATTCCGATATTTCGACGCTGTTGCAAGCCCATAGATAATGAGGAACACAGGTTAATGATGTAAATAACCGTGAGTGTTTAAAGAAGAAATAAATTAAACAATTAAAAGCTTTTTACTTATGGATATCATGTAACAGTAAAGTGCCAAGCCAAGACAAGTAAACCCCCTAATACGATGGGTATATCTTGTTTACTACAGGAATTCCTATCAGATCAGTTCCATTGTAACATTCATTATTTCATTTTTACGCGATGTATGCAAAATTCCAGATCAGTAAGAAACCGGGAAGTTGGTCAAATTCAACTCGCAAGATACGTTGGTACCTTTCGTACTTACGTTAAATAAAAGCATTAAGTTAATTGTCAAATAATTCCGACTTCATAAACATGAAAAAAAACTGGACTAATGTATTCAAAACTGAATTAATTCATTGAATGTGATTAATATAAAATGAATCATGTTATTTCAAACATTATGAGTGTTCTTTGAGATTGCGTATGGTTTTGGCGCAAGTGTGTGGTAACATAGGTTGGGTGAAGTTTGCTAACCGACCTTGTGAGAAAATCATTGCATATCTACGTGTTATTGAGAACCTATAAGTATTAGAAAAATGAACTTTTAGTCGAAAATTACAAAGAGCAGATTTACTTGGCAAAATTTGTAATTTTATGGGAAACTGAAAATAAAAATAAAGGACGAGTATCTCAATTAATTTTAAGCATAAAAGGATTAAGTATATCAGAAAAGTTTGAGTCTTACAAATTTAATTTTGTATAATTTGTTTAGTTAAAAGTTCAATGAAAAAGACTTTTTAAGCCAACTGTTAATTCCCTGCAAAAAATATGATAGTATCTACTTCGAATTTACGATTCATCACCAAGGACGTTAGAGAAACATTATTTAGCAACAACACTAATTTATTTAAAACACAGCTACAAATACCACATACATTTTAATTTCGACATTATTTTGAAATCACCACAATTAGCATTGCTAGTTATAGACAGGTCACACTATACTATAATTAGCATTATTCCGAAATTACTCATAAAGCCATTAAAAAAGTCATATTCATTATTACAGTTTTTTTTGCGCAAAAAGAGTAATTATATAACTATCTTACGGTAGCGGGCTGTGTATTTTGAAATTTAAAAATTTCGGTTTTAAATTGCCTTTTTGTTCAACTTAACCTACTTAGGCTTAACCTACAATAGTTCCTGCACCGCATCTACTTATAGTCATGAAGACTGGTTGCATGATAGTTAAAGTTGCAAAATTAAAAAAAAAACCCTTTATTTTGTACCATTTCGGATATTTAGTACCTAAGCGGTAAATAAACGAGTTCGAATCTCTCTTTAAACAAGGTTTAAGAAAAGTCCTAATAGGTAATGGGTAATGGCGTCCCCAATGCCCTGGCAATGAAGCGGCTTATGAGCGACGGTAACGATGAACCATCATGTAGGCTCGTTTATGTACCTTACCAAAATAATAAAAACAGTTTATGTTCATAAAATTACACATTTACTTAAAGAGTTTTATGCTGGTAAAGATAAAACTATAAAAGAGAGGACTGTGTGTTAAAGAAATATGTAAATATATGGTGGGACGATAACTTTGTTCGTCGTCTAATAATGTGATAGATAGCATGCTGCACTTACTTTGTAAGTTTATCTTCAGCAGGAATCTCGCAGGATAATGGGAACGTTGACAAAATCGACTAAACTTCTTATTTTCATATTAAATTATTTTTTCATCTATACGTCAAACCGTCTTATATTTTCTTGGAAATCTAGTTGGCCATGCTCTGGTCTAGACGCCATAATTATTTTCGGCCAGTATTGCGTTTGATGGAAGCGGCTGTGACTACGAAGGTGTTACTCATTTCGTGATTTTCTTTTTATTTTATGGTATTAGGTAATGCAATATTGTCGATTTCTCGGTTTCCACCGTAAGTCTGACGAAGACCGAACAGTATTTATCGAGATTTTTTTTTCTGTAAGAGTGACCAAATTATGACTTATGGCTACATAGTTTTATGTTTATGCACGATACATTGTTGAATCTTCATATTGTTAGAAGATCGCAGATGTAACGAAAGTTATACACGTCACGGTCTAAATAACATTTGAATAAATATACATAGATGGTATCTATACAAATAAAATAACATTTAAAGAGTGTGTTTGTAATATATAAATAAGCGTTTTTTAATCCTACACGTTACACTTATCAAACAATATTATTTTAAAACTGTTTGTTTGTACTTCGACTTATATGTGAAATGGACTGATTTACTGGCAGAAAACTGGTGTTGAGTGATGCTTTGCTACTTTAAAAAATAGGTTAACTTGTTTGCGCAAAAGGTCGCGAGCAACATTTAGGTATAAATAAAAACTAAAGTTCACGTAATAAAGAAATGTTAGTAAAAAGTTGTTCTATAATCGAATCGAAAGTAAGTGAACGAATTGTCTGCGAAATAAATGCAACCAAAACATTGGGTCTTTGACCGCTTAACTGGCATGTTATTCATTGTAATTTATTTCATAAAAACTGCATACATGTGAATTGCATGTACCTTTTTAATGTTTAAACGAAATTATTTAATCATACGTCAAAATGACCCGATTTTCGTAACTTAAAATCTATGGGTTTTCCGCAACAAAAGATGGGAGACGGGAAGCAATGCAAAATATATTTTTGACACTTTTCGCACATAACTTAACCTTCCTACCTTTGGTTGCGCCAAAGCAAGCAGCTTATAATCGTGGAGCTTCACAATACAAAGTGATTAAAGTATCACTTATTTTAAACCGTATTTTAGACACCAAATAGAGGATTGTTGTTTACTTTTACTAATATTATAAATATACAATATCGTGAAGCTTGTGATGTGTGAATTGATGTATGACCTAATCTTTGGATTTACTGAACCTGTTTCGTAATTTTTTATTACCATTGAGAAGCTACGTTATTTGTGAATGTCATAGACTTTTTATAAGTTCTTAATTAAAATTAAGTAAAATTAGTAAAACGTTCCTAATAGGGATGTTGTGAATGGCGATTTTTGGGCGAATACGAATATGCAAAAACATGCGAAAATTCGCGAAAGCGAATGCTATTCTTTACATCCCTAGTTTCATCATCTCATATCCTACATCCTTTCGCGCTGAAATTTTGCGCGGTTTAGTTGTATTTACAAAGAAAGATACAATGTTGCCATTAAATTTCCTTTCAAGAACCATGCAATGTTCATTTACATAACCTGACCTGGATTCCGTGCGTCCTGCCGGAATCCATCCGTGCAATAGTTCTATTTCAAGGCCAACTAGATTTAAAACAAACTTGAATGCACTACGCGGATTGTTACTTGGTTAAATAAATGAATTAAGTTTTTAGACAAGGTTATGAATGTTGTATTCAGTTATTTCTACTTTTTTAGTGTTATATTTACAATGTATAAAGTTTGTTTGTCTAGGTAACTTCGAATAATCTCAGGAGCAACTAGTTCAACCTAAAAAGCTTATTTATATATAGACAACGTTTAACAGCAAAATGACCATTAAAGCAGAGTGGAGTTGAAACATTTTACTAAAACTGGATAAAGAAAATTTTTAAAATGCATATTATAATACCGCATGTCCTACAACTACTAATAAATTCTGATAAAAAGGTTAATTATTGATACCTATCTAATACCACCAGATTTAAATATTAATACCAAGGAAGCCAAGATTTGACTTCCAAACCAAGAAAATAGGACATTCGAAAATGCGTTTATTTTACTTCATGAAGAAAATTAGTAAAATAAGGTCAGTTATAATTGTAAGTCTTATTTCGAACGAACCTATGATCAAGTGAATGTATGAAGAAATTCTCATACAAAGAACCTGTACGACCTAATTCTCATAACATAAATAATTCTGTTTACCGGTCTGAGAATCAATTTAGTCGTAAATTGAGTTTAATAATCGTGTTTTGAAAACGAAAATTTTATTCATTCATCATCATTATCAACATCGTTCGTCACGTTGTTTTAGTAACCAAAAAAATAATTAAAACAAATTGTTAGTTCAAATAGATGCCTTTAAAATAGTAAACACTTGTTATTAAGTGACTTTTAAACTAATTTGCATTCTTCATTCAAAGAAACAAAAGGCCTATGTGGTGGCATACGGACTGATGAAGATTTGATACAATCAACAGATACCAATCTTAATTTCTATCGGATGTTAACCTTAGTTTGGGGTCAGATGGTTCATCTTTTCATCGAAATGATTAAAGGTATTTTCGTGTTGTAAAACTTCACATAAAGATGACATTTAAGATTCGCAATTTGTAACTATTAAGAAAGAAATATCTTTATTACGTTGTGCAATATTAAATAATAGCCATCACAAGTTCTGTAGTAACATCTTCATATTGTGTTGGATTACTTTCAATTTGTACTATTATTAGAGTTTCATAATTGAAAGATATCTTCAATAGAACATCTTAATGCAAACATACGATAATCTAATATTTAGAAATACTTCATGGAGATAATGAGTGATGATGATGGTAATGATCATTTAATTAACCAGAAATTTCCATAGACTCACATTGTTCGATTTGATAAAGACGTTCACACTGTTATTTCGATTCGTTGAAAACATTTTAATTCATAAGTTATTTTTAAAACATTCTTTACTTTAATCATAACTGGTAGATAATGCTGTTTAGCATTAAGTTCGCCCATGTACATTTATTTTCGTGTGCAATAAAGAATTTTCTATCTATCATAGGTAAAGGAGCATACTTTTATGATGTTTGATAATAAGTAAATTTAGATCCTTTGTCTTATTCTCGCTTACCCTCTGAGTTTCTTGCTGGTTCTTCTCAGTTGGGTCGCGTTCCGAACCAGTAGTAGTAAATTCATGATGCTCTAATAAGTTGACTTCGGGCAACTGTTAGTATTCCCATCCTATCCTATACTCAGCCGAGCCCCTCCTGAGCTCGCACCCCATCATGGTGAAGCTGTAAAGGCCTGAGGGCCAACAGCGATTCCTCAAATCAAAAAATTCTTAATATGCAAAATTTTGTTAAGAAACACTTATAATTTAAGAGATTTTGATGTCAGAATTAAAAGCATTTGTTTTCATTTACATCACTAATTGGGATCGAAACCTCACATTGTCATGTAGCAGAAGCTGACCCAACTAATTATTATTAATCCAAATGGGTCCAACAAACCCAAAAAAGATTGACTAACCAGCCTATAGTTTAAGGTGCAGCAGCAATGGTATTCCACGGTCACAAAACTCCATACAGTCAAGTTGCATTGCGTTGTTCGTCTTACGTAATTGTTACGTCATCAAGTCATGCATGAATCGAGAATGCACCAGTATGTGAGTTGCGGTTAAAGAGATTTTTCGAAATCGCTTTTAGCTTTAGGTCACTTGCATATTCAATCACAATAAACAATTATAGTAAATATTATTAACAGAAAAAAGTGTTATTATGTTAAGCTTAGACTGTATAATACTGGACTAACTATGTAAATTCGGGTGGAATCTTGCAAGCTTAATTTGACAAACTTCCCGGTTTTCCATTGAGCTGACATTTTGCATGCAGATGAATATATATAACGCGTGACAATGCAATAATATGACAAAATGGCGCTGATCTGATGATGGATCCGGAAGGTGGCCAATGTTCATATGAACTCCAGAACCAAAATAACAGCCACCAACCAAAATAGAAACCGTCGTGTTGGGGCTCGTTTTGACTTGTATTAACTAGTACTCTACTGCTACATGGTATCCAGGATCTTAAAAGCTTGTATTTAAAATGTTTTCTTTAAAATAAATTATTTTCCTTAATGACAACACGAGCGGAATAAGATTCATCAACTTTAGTTAATCTATGAAATTTGACGACTACACTTAAAATCGATTTTTAGCTACTCGTCGCCTCAGTGCTTGTTTGGCCTATCTGACATTTTTTACGAAAATGACTTTTTAATGCAGTATTATAAAGAATAAAATTTCCATCCGACTGGTAAAATATTTTTTTAAATATTCAATTCTAAAACAATAAAAATCTCATTTCAATTTTTTTCTCAACACGGCACTTAAAGAAAATGCCGTGCTTGTTTGCTGTCTCCTGTAAAATTTGCTCGAGTGCAGATAGGCCAAACAAGCACTGAGGCGACGTACTATAAAATGGTTTACATCACCGACACTTTAATTATTGTACTCGTAATTATTTGTCGCGCACGTAATATTATCTTTAGTTATTTTGTTAATCTGCATGACGAAATAGCAGTTTTATTTTGTAACCGAAGACGACCAGTCTAACCAGCGGTCGGTTTAGCGGTATATCCGGTATAGCCAGTCTCATAATGTTACCTATTCATTGATCCTTTGACTATGACAAGGTATGACCCTTAATCGACTTATCGGAGTTTATTACAAATTGTACTGAAAATGTAGTAAAGCAATGTAACTTACACATAATATGTATAAGCCTTTTGATGTACCTAAATAAATATATAAAATATAAGAAACGTATTAAACTAAATATTTGTCCCTAGATCTAAAAAGGTACAATAACATAACAAAATGTATAATTTTTGACATTGTAGTAATTGGTAAAAGTGTACCATCAATAACACGAACCTCATCTTGCGTTTCAGGCATGCTGCACTAAAACACAATGGCGGTCTCAGCAGTCGTATCAACGGCCGTCAAATCAGCCCTAGCTATCGGCGGGCTGAGCAAACTAACCTTCATACCAATAATGCTGGCTGCAATGGCTTATTTCAACTACGAACTATTAGACCCAGAACAGAGGCCTTTTAACCAGAAATATCTGAGAGAAACCTACGATTTCATTATCGTTGGAGGAGGATCTGCTGGTGCTGTGCTAGCGAACAGACTTTCAGAGGTCGAAGGCTGGAATGTATTGCTTCTAGAAGCTGGAGGTCATGAAACCGACATAAGTGATGTCCCGTTACTTTCCTTATACTTACACAAGAGCAAACTTGACTGGAAGTACAGGTAATTACGTAATTACTCACATTAACATTATATTCGGTCTAATTTTAAATTTCGTAATTAACAACTTGTCTTTACTGTTAACCAAGTTTGTATCGTAATATGTATTGAAAGTGTATTGACATAAACTACTCAATTATTTCAGAACGCAACCACAAGACACGGCTTGTCAGGCTATGATAGACAAACGCTGTAGCTGGACCAAGGGCAAAGTCTTGGGAGGTTCTTCAGTTCTAAATACAATGTTGTATATCAGAGGAAATAAACGTGATTTCGACCAATGGGAGGCTTTTGGTAACCCTGGCTGGGGCTATGAAGATGTTTTACCATATTTCAAGAAGTCTGAAGACCAACGCAATCCATACTTGGCTAAGGACACAAGACATCACCAAACCGGTAATTTCTATTATTATTCTTAAATAGTTTGAGAAATAATTTTATAATTGTAGATTGTGTGTCGCTTTCATGGAAGTTACATATAGAAAAATCCATAGCTTATGCAAATATTTAAAATGTTTAAATATGTTTTTCAGGAGGCTATCTGACTGTCCAAGATTCTCCTTACAACACACCAATCGGGGCAGCACTACTTCAAGCTGGAGAAGAAATGGGATACGACATTGTCGATGTTAATGGAGCTCAACAAACTGGATATGCGTGGTACCAATTTACAATTCGAAGAGGCACCAGATGCTCGACAGCAAAAGCATTCATTAGACCTGTAAGATTACGACAAAACCTACACGTTGCACTCTTTTCTCATGTAACTAAAGTCTTAATCGATAAAGAGAATAAGAGAGCCTACGGAGTAGAGTTCCTTAGAGATGGCAAAAAGCAAGTTGTTTATGCAAAAAGAGAAGTTATACTGTCAGCTGGAGCCATAGCTTCACCTCAGTTACTTATGTTGTCAGGCGTTGGGCCCGAACAGCATTTAAAAGAAGTAGGGATCGATGTGATCCATGATTCTCCTGGAGTCGGGAGAAACTTGCAAGATCACATCGCTGTTGGAGGTATTATCTTCCGAATAGATTATCCCGTAAGTTTAGTTATGAATCGTCTCGTTAACATAAACTCTGCTTTACGGTATGCTATCACTGAAGATGGTCCACTCACATCCAGTATCGGTCTTGAAGTTGTTGCTTTTATAAACACAAAATATGCAAACGCTACTGAAGATTGGCCAGATATTGAATTTATGATGACGTCAGCGTCGACACCTTCTGATGGTGGAACACAAGTTAAAAAGGCGCACGGATTAACCGACGAATTTTACAATGAAGTATTCCAAGAAGTTAACAACCAGGACGTGTTTGGTATCTTTCCGATGATGTTACGACCAAAAAGTCGAGGTTTCATAAAATTGCGGTCAACTAATCCATTAGATTACCCTATCATGATCCATAACTACTTGACCCATCCAGATGATGTCGGAGTTTTAAGGGAAGGTGTGAAGGCAGCTATTGCAGTTGGAGAGACTACGGCAATGAAGCGTTTTGGATCTCGATTCCACGCCAAGCCTGTACCAAACTGCAAGCATCTACCTCTTTATACAGATGAATATTGGGATTGTTTTATTCGGCAATACACCATGACTATCTACCATCTTTCATGTACAGCAAAAATGGGGCCGCGTTCTGACCCCATGGCGGTTGTGGACCCAAGATTAAAAGTATATGGAATCGAAGGCCTTAGAGTAATAGATGCTAGTATTATGCCCGCTATCACTAATGGAAATATTAATGCACCAGTCATTATGATTGGTGAAAAGGGAGCCGATTTGATCAAAGAAGATTGGTTACCAAAACCTGAAAAACGTAAACGTAGAAGTATAAGATGTTCTAGACTAGAAAAAATCGGTTTTAGTCGTAGTAATAGAAACCTATGCTCAGTTGAAAGGTGATGTAATTACTTTTATAGAATATAGTAGCTTAATTAGGATATTTTTAACAAAGAGATACCAAAAGTGTTCATGTTTGACTGTGTAGATTTACGCTGAGTACTAGATGTGTGAATAATCTGTTTCGCAGATTCTAGTCTATGGAATGTTTGAATGAGAAACATTGCGACTGTGTGATTGCTTTGAAGTTACCATGAGAAGGCTATATTCGTAACCTATGAAGTTAGAAAAGACGTATACAAATATACTGGATTTTTTTTATAAACATTTGTTTATTTATTACTTGTTATTTTAATAATTAATATTCTACTTCTATATCTTGATTACGTTTAGTTTTATTATCAACTGAGATAGTAAGTTGTTATGTGTATAAAGTAGTTGAAAGGTGAATGTTAAATATTTGTGTCATAGAAGTTGTTAGTAGGTACAAGTTTTTGGTTGATTAGAAATTAGAATACTGTTGCTCAAACTTAGTATTATTTATTATAATCACCTATTTTGTATATTTTCTATACTTCACTCTTATTAGTTATAATTACTACTATTTTAAATAAAATGGGAGGTTCTATAAAATTATGTGTTTCGTTTCGTTAAAACGGGATTTATTTTTTTTATGAAATTGATGCCTACTCTTGCATTTTTTGACTTAAAAAGTAAATGACAAATAAACTTAAACCTTAATAGTACTAATGACAATAATATTTAGCTACACTAATATTTTAAAGAGGACTGATTTGTATTTCGTATGTAACAAAAAACTCAAAAGTACTGGACTGATTTTAATAATTCTTTCACCCTTCGAAAGCTACATTATCCACGACATAATAATAAAAGTAACATAGGCTGTATTTTATTAAAGAATTAGAGATCCGTATGAAAATATTGTAACGTAGACGAAGTAGCGAGAGTCATCTGGTCATTAATAAAAAATAATGAAAGCAACAAAAACTGAAATGAATAGTGTTCACGCCGAAGTTTTGCTCATATTTTTTCATCAGGGACTGACAACAGCAGCTGTTTCACCGTCTTCTGTTGTCGCTCTCAAAGATATTTTCTTATCTACATTTTTTTGATTGTAGGTGATTGATTAGTTTTACTCCACTATTTTTTTTTCAAATGAAGTCATTTTCAAAAATGAGTGCCATTTCGATTAAGGTGAACTCTAAAAATTAATCGCCGAAATTTATCTAAAATTCTTCTTTATTGTGTTTGTAATTAACATGAGAAAGTACAATACATATCATAATTTGT
Organism: Trilocha varians; assembly: GCA_030269945.2. Classification (NCBI taxonomy): domain Eukaryota; kingdom Metazoa; phylum Arthropoda; class Insecta; order Lepidoptera; family Bombycidae; genus Trilocha; species Trilocha varians. The sequence goes on along the minus strand of AP028268.1, from coordinate 6,673,209 downwards.
TTTAGTACAGCCTTATAATTGAAATAATAAAGACAGGCAGATATTTTGATAAAACAGATAACTCAAGATAGCCTATTAGCCTAAAATCTAAAACTTTCAACCTGCTACACTGCAGCAACTCAGCAGCATTATTAGGCGACAGTGACATCATAATTAATTAAAAATTCAGCCATAAAATTATACAAAACAGCCTAATAAGATGAAGAAGCGGATGGCGAAACAATGTATATTTTTTTTAATATTTTTTTAAAAATCAACTAATTAGGTCCTTCTAAATCTTTTACTTGTATCATCAGCCATACACGGAAATAAAAACTCATAAATGTTCAAATTAAAAAACGTTAATATTAATTAAATATTAACCAAAGTTTATTGACGTAATATATAATGATCAAGTTGCAAATTTTTTAATAGTACTTTATTAATGTCAACGATTCTAGATAAAACAGTCACCAATTAAAATGATAATGAGTTAGGTTAAAAAATAAATAAATCTATTTTGTTATTTTTGACCGTGTTTTAAATGACCTGGCGATTAATAATCATTTCAATAGAACGCCTCATTACACAACATTGAATTTGCGAAAATTTATTGAATTCGACAATCTTATAATATGGATGATGGATTAATAATTTAATTTCAATTTCAATATCTTAATCATTTTGGTAGTTTAGTCTTCAAGATAAGAAAAAGATAGACATAATATACTTTCCTCTTTGTGTATGTGAAATAAATTTACTTTCTTTCTTTCTTTTCTTTTTTTGCGTGATAGATAAACAAGCCTACGGCCCACCTGATGGTAAGCGGTCACCGCGGTCGCTCATGAACCTCTGCAATGCCAGGGCAATGAAGGGCAATGAAGGGCTGTTATCTATCGCCTACCCATACAGGACTTTTCTAAAACCTCGTTTAAAGAGGGACATGTCATAGCGCTCCGGGAACACCGCGGATGGGAGTCCATTCCAAAGGGGCAAAAATGATCTTCTGAAGCGAACCGTGCGGTTCCAAGAAAAGGTGGTGAACCTTTTCTTTCATTCATTTTTTTCATGTTATTAGTTATTTCCTTAGTTTAGTTACAAAATGTCACCACCCACCATCATAAGACATATACAAGATATAAAAATTATAATAAAACAAATATGTTCAAGATTGAACGAGGATCTATTTATGACATAAGCCATTACGAACATTAAGTTTACATACAATGTTACTAAAATCAAAGATAATCTCTAACATAAATAAAAGTGGAACTCGTGAACAGATTAATAACTAAACTCACGGTAGATTTACGAAATACAATACATCTTTTATCTTACAGAGTCATCGTGTGACTTGACTTTTATTATGAGGTGATATTACATAATATTGTTATAAAACTGTTTTGAACCGCGTTTAGTTAAGATTTCAAACTAGTACCAGATCTCGATGTTCTAGTTTAGTTTTAGACAACTATAAGTAGTTCCGTTTGATAATTAAATGTAGAAACAAAAGGCATTTCGTGTAGTATTTTATGTAAAAAATATAGGAAAGTAAAGCAAAACATAGATAATTCATCATCCATTTTGATTTTTCAGTGTGGACATTATTACACTGTGTGTAAGGTCTAAATCGGTAAAGGAAAATATCGTGAGAGTTCCGTCTTAAATAAAAAAAAATATATATTTTAATACATAATATTTGAAGTCCCCAACCTGGGGGTGACGGGGCGATACGTGAGCGACAATCGCGAACGCGTCCTGTCACCTCTATTACATTGGATGTCGAGCGCGATTGGCGTGAGGTTCTAGTGCGGTTCAACCCCCACATACCCCACCCGCGGGGCGAGTGGAAGTCCGGCGATTTCCTCCCGTCAACAAAAAAAAAGTCCCCAACCTGCATCAGGCAAGCGCATTGGCTTGCTCCCTTAGCCTGATTCATAATTTGTATTACACCACCCCCATAAGCTGATAAGCTTAGTTTGTATTATATCTAGAGCAAGATGAAGCTAAACAATGGTATTTTTAAGCATAGCTCTAGCTAACCAATACTAACAGAACTAAATAGTAGGTTTTATCTCTTCTAACATTTTTTGTTAAATATAACAAAGCCTGCTTTTTATTAAAATTATTAAATGCAAAATATGAATGTACTTATCGTTGCACAATGAATATATTATTATAGGCCATAGGCCTTTATACCGAAATAATATTCACATATCTGTTTGTCCGTTTGTTTCAGGTAATCTCTGAAACAGCTTGACTTATAGCTACATAGTTACATAGTCCACTTTTATCCTTTTTGCAACCAACATTTCACGATATAGTTACGCGGTTTTAACACAACCTAATATTTAATATTAAAATATACTGACCCCAAGCGACTGCTAATAAAAATGCAGTAAAAAACAACAAAAGCATTCGCTAAATCACCTAGTTTACATCCGATGTGTTTCAAAACACTGGGTTAAAATAAAAAGTCGAAATGAGATCGTTATTCTTTTAAACTAAAACTTGTCCCATTTGCATATTATCTACATAATATTTAAAGTAAAACGTGTAACAACACATAACGCGTGGTATAGGTCCAAGAACCAGTTATTGTCTTAGATCTAAACTAGCTAACCCGTACAACTTCGTCAGTGTTATATTTACGCATTTTTGTTTATTGCAAGTGCACCGGAGTCCATAATGTCCGTCGCTCGTTGATAGGTGATCGTTATGAAGTTATTGGCTATAATGTATATTCTATATTCATTTATTTACTTTTTAAATTTTGTTTTAAAAAAATACACAAAATAAAATTCAAAAATACAATATAAAAACAGAGGGCCACTACAGATGAAATTTACGACCTAAGCCATCAGTCGTCAGGGCTCAAGAGTAAGGAACCTCCTCACAATGCCCTCAAATTCAAACCCTTTACCCAGCCGGGGAGCGAAAGCCTCTAGCTCTAGGTGACAGTCGAAGCTTTTCGCTATTAGACCGTGCACAAATACAACGCTCGGAACAATGATGGCCGATTTAACACGGTGTGTCACATATCGGTCACCTCGTGGGCCAGGTCCAAATATTTAAGTAAATAAATTAATGCATAGAACTATTTTTAAGCTCCTACTTTTTATATATTTTTTAAAGAATAACGTTCCTAAATCCATCGTATAGTTTTAAAGATCTCTAAGAATACATAGGACACAGACAGTAGGAAGTGACTTTGTATTTATACTATGTAGTCGGGATGTCGCGAACGCTAATTTTCAACATTCGCGTATTACGTGCGCGTGACGCGATCGTTGCATCTAGATCAGTTGCAATAAATTTCTTTAAACACTCGCGGTTATCTACATCACTTACACTATTACTAAACGGGTTCTTACCACGATTATTTTTAATTGAGCGGTCCCGATATTTCAGCACTGTTTCAAGCGCCATGATCACGGGAAGACTGAAGAACTGGTAGGTAGGGTAGGTCATTTAAGAGCAGACAAATCAGTCTACCCTCTTTCTCGTTCGTTTGCCGGTACCACTGGAACTCGAACTCACATTTCGACATACCACGCTGACAGTATCGGCTGCCGTCTCAAAACTATTTTTTTTTCGAATCGTGGTAAGAACCTGTTTAGTAATAGTGTAAGTGATGTAGATCAGTTGTATCTAGATCTATCAGAGGGGTTTACCTACTTGCCCCGTTCTCATCGAAAAATTTACCAAATTGAACGGGGACTTATTACCGATTCATCTGTCAGATTCCCGCTTCATCCACACCACTTTTGTCAAAACAGCATAACACATATTTTTTTTTTTTTTACGAATGCGAATTTTTGTTACATCCTAACTTTTAAGTAATAAATCAAGCTCATGTAGGTATACTCGTAATGTTACGCTTCATTTGAGTCGGTTCTTACACACAACTGTAAGTAATGAAAGTAGGTACTTACTTATAGCTAAGCTTATATGTAATGTTTCCAAATATCAAAATTAGTACGTTCAAACAAACTGTGCAGCTTGATTATATTAATGTAGATTTTTGTACCTATATGTTGTCTTAGTCGAAGTTATTAAGCGAACTCAAAATTATATTTTATTGCCAAACTCTTCATATCTTGCATATTGGATAATTATTAATAATCGATAAATCTAATTCACGTCACTTTACATAATAACGTTGTGCAATAATTTGCAAACAACTCAGGAATTAATAACTAATGCATTAGTTGATCAGAATTTGAAAGAGATTCTATATTTCTATATTTATATTTACAAGCAGACTATCAATTAATTATCATAGAAATTAAAAAAAAGAGTTCATAATAAGTCTAATAAAAGCCGATGCTGTAATCGCTAATATCTCATTAGTAATCTCATTTAGCATTTGAACATATTATAATGTCGATGAGATCGCATTTTTTTACACTTCCGCTCTTAAGATTGCATCAGTGGAACATTCGCCTTAAAAATGGCACTATTACTATAGTTTTACTAGATAAGTTTAGTCTAGTCGACAAGTTGAAAATGGTACAAAATAGAGATACTGCTCTTAAAATTATTTGCGATATTCACTGGATCCGCAATGGCGTCTAGAAAAATGTGACAAAAGCGTGTATTATGATTCAGAAACTAGTAAATTAAAATTAGCGCTACAATAAAATTTATGGTTAGTATAGATAAACAATTTAAATATGTGTAGTACTTAGAGTAATATTATTTTAAAGATGGAGGACATTACACGTGAAATTTGATTATTAAAAGCTTCACAAATTAACGTCTCGATTCTATCTAAACATAATAGCGAAAGTTCCAGTTTAAATGGTTATTTTACCACTGAATAGTCTATCGTGTTAGGCTGAATTCCAAAAAAAAAACAAAAAAAGAATTCAAATTTTACTATTAAAAATGATTTATAAGAACGCCCTAGTACAAGGAATTATTATTTAGCTATGTCATATTTTTTTTTAAATGAAAATTAGAACATGCAACACACAAAACATACACATGTAGTCATATAACGAAATTGATTATGTTTTGACTCTCGTAAAATACAACATTATTCTGAAACGCTTGCTTGAATTTTACGATCTTGGTACTTTTATCTAATAAGAGTATAGAAGTAAAATTAATCGTTGCATGATCCCACATATATTTATTTATGACATATCAATCTCAAACATTTATTACCCGGAAAAATTAAGATCAGTCGAGACCGCGATGCGAAAGTTATGAGGATGTGAACATTGCATAAGTATAATAACACAATATTTATTACTCCTACTATGTAAAACGCAAGTAGGTACTCGTTTTTTGACTAGCTGAATAAGCAGTACTACAATTAGCTTTTAGATAATAATCAGAAAGAGATATTATTCACTATTCTTCTCTACCTTTTAGATATCTAAGTTTCAAATGTTTCATCGACAAATAAACATAAAACATACAGTAAGGATTGCAAAGGTGCCTATTTAATTTTATGTTAAAGTTAGCGTTTCACAATACAGTATTTTCATAATATGTGAGTTGTATCTGTTGCTGAATGTGACTAAGGGTCACGTCGGAGATAGCTTGTAATTATTAGAAGTAGAAGCAACAAGTATCTTTCCCTTAAAGTTTTATAACCTTAATAATTATAATATGCAATTTCATTTAACTAATTACTGTTAATTCATACACCTTTGAAAGGGACCAAAAAAGCTTCTTAATGAATGATGAACTACGATGGTGTAATTGGTAACTTATTTCTAGTGATCGATTTATACTTTCGGTTTCGGTCGAAATTGAGACCAAGACCGAAGATTCGGATCCAGTTTCGGTTTCAGCTGAAATAGCAGTTTCGGTTAGGTACACCGTACACGCTATTTCAAATTTACTTCATCTCATAAATAAATAGCAACATAACAGCGGTCCACTTTAAACCATTTAACTACATCTATAAATCGCTATAATTCTCAATTGTAAATACTGAGTTATTATTTAATGACGCTATAATATAATAAAAGTCGTAATAAGGAAACATCGTGTTAAATTTCTCTTCAAATCAGATAACCATCACACGCTCGCGTTTATAACAAGATGTACCTACATGTCTAATGTTTATAACAGATTTAGTGAATGCCTTCGTATCTTCGTACCTGTTGAGTTTATTTTTATTCTCTACTGTTTGAACGAATTTTACAATTTTTAAGTATTCAACGAAATTATTTAAACATGATCTTATTTTAGTAAATTTTGCTGTGAACGGTACACGATGGCTTCCTAGTTATACAGGGTGATTTTTTAAAGAAGTTACATATTGCAGGAGGGTGATGAGTACTCTGTTCTAAAATGGAATATTACAAAAAAACATTTTTTTTAAATCTAAATTCGACAAAACTACCTCAAACATAAACAATTTCGGCTAAAAGAGTGTTGACTAACGACCTCTAGTGATCTCGCGCACCCCACACCTCCGCCACACCCATCAGCTGTCGAAAAACCATAATTTTGCAAGAATTTTAGTTATTTTTAAGTTGCGACTACTAAGGCATTAAGCCATATTCTTTGGTAATAATATTTTTACTGGTCGTATATAACCATCAGCTACCATGACCTTCAATATGCACCCTCACTAGGAAATCACCCTGTATAGTATTCTTAGCATGCACTAAGAAAAAAATACACGCTCTATTAAGCAATAGACTTACTAGTGTAGTAGGTAGGCACAAGCCTAACACCTCTTGGTTTTTCATTTGTTATTGAAATTTCACGTCTTAGAGGCAAATAAAGTCATCAGTAGGTACCTGAAAAAACAAAAATAGATTAGTTTTTCAAAAAGCATTTAAATAAAAGCTAATACTAGATTCAACAGCATCTCTAAGTTTTACACTTGAAGTAAGTGGCTTAAACAGTTAAGTAACTTCTTGTTTAAATTAAGATGACTATTTAAATTAACACACAACTCTAATTTAAATAATATTATGTGAGAAATTACATATTTAAGTAATTAATTCATGATTTCTCAAATACACTATTTACTTACTACATAATATGTTACAATAACACAAACGGACATCACTAAAATGAATACCTAGTTATTTTACGCAATAACATAGTCTGAATATCATATAAGATCTGACTGTAATGCAATTAATTGTTTTGTTAAAAGAAACACTGTAATTTGAAACTACCTCCGTTAGTAAAAAACTTATTTAACATGAACAACGAACATGCAATAGACGCTGCAGATAGGCATTTGTTTTTTATTTATCTGTTTCCCGGTTCACAAACTTTACACGATCATCATCATCATCATTAGATTTCCATTATAAGTCTTATGCCTCATTCAAGACTTATCAGCGTGTGGTCCAGTCTTGTAAAAAACGTGACGACCATAGAACATTCTGCCTATGGCTATGACGGCAATGTCGCAGTTATGCTGAAGCTAAGCCTTTTTATAACCGCTGAGGTGGGTCAAAATCTCATACATTTCACACTCATCCGAATCTTGTCTTAGTCCAAAATCCAGTTCTACGAGGTGAAGGTGTCACGCTAAGGCTCACGTATCGTCCCGTTATCTCCTACATTTAGACTAAAATGCCCTGGAACTTTGCAGAGACATTGCAGTGCTCCATGAGGAATTAATGTTTCCTGGAATTATATAACAGTTGATAACATTCGAAAGCTGGGCATAACATTAGTCACTGGATGAATTATCTTGAAATTGAAATCTAGAATGTCATTTACCGTCTTCGAGAAAACGTACGGGAAAGGCAAAGTTAACTTCCGTTTCATATAATATTGTGTAAAATATTATGATCTTCGTTATTTATTCATTAGTTGGTATCTGATGTAATCAAAGGTATGTATGTTCACAATTCTAGTAAAAAGGTTGCTTAAACCTAAGAAAGTTTTACTATGTCCTGGAATTACGAATATTCACAGGCAAAAGCAACCACTTTACACTAGGTAAGTCGTTTCGGGGGTGACGGGGCGATACGTGAGCGACAATCGCGAACGCGTCCTGTCACCCCTACCAGCCTCGTGCCGGGTTCTGTCACGGCCGGGGATCGGACGTCGAGCGTGAGCGGCGGGAGGTTTTAGTGCGGTTCAACCCCACATACACCACTCGCGGGGCGAGTGGAAGTCTGGCGATTACCTCCCGTCCAAAAAAAAAAAAAAAAAAAAACAAAAAATAAGGTAAGTCGTTTGCACATTCTTTAGCAATTTCAATAAAAAATAACTTTTTCAAAATACGAATACTGACGTACTCAAGTAACATAAGTGATTGTAGTTTCGTACATAAAGTTAGACAAAAATATACTTAAGTTAGGTTAAAGTATATTCTATTCTATTTATGTAAAAATCTGTATTTGTAACCAATTTAAGTATTAAAGATTCCTGAGTACTGTAAGCCATTCCAGTTCGCCTAGCAACTAATTGATAGAAAAAAAATCATATCGTGTTAGCACATTGATTTATTTAATGTTTAAATCATTGTTCTATCACACGATAATTGGTGTATTAAAACAGAAAGTTAACTTGTTTTAAGTGTAAGATAAAGTTACAATTTGTCTTCGCAAATTGATCGACGTGTTTTTACTTTTTGCTCTCTCAGAAGCAAATGCTATTTTAAAAGAAATTAAATTTTATAAATGCTTAAAATGTATTGAAAAACAGTAATCATATTTTTATCTATTCGATCAAAAGAATCAAAAAAGAAAAAAGTGTCAGTGGCCAAAAATAAATAAATAGAGAGCATTGTATTAATTTACATAAAACATTCACTTTCAACTTTATTTGTATGGTTTGCAATTTCTTAACCATATATTATAATTATAGTTGGCGAAACTATTTCAACAAACAGGCAGTCTCATTTTAATGCAAATACAAAAATAATAATTACAAACGTTTAACGTATTTCATAAACATGCAAAAAATCGTATTTTAGTTATTCCGCTAGTGTTTCCAAATTAGAGTTGCGAAAATATACATTAATTTGAAATTGATGAAAATAGGTCTATGTTAGTATAGGCTAAGTTGTGAAATGTCAGCATTTATTTATTTATAGCACAAATAAACGAATTTACGGCCAATTGGTGGTAAGCTGTTACCGTTGCTCATGAACCTCTGCAATGCCAGGGAATGGGAGGTTGTTCAATCACCTACGCAAGACTTTTCTTAAACCTCGCTTAAAGAGGGACATGTCATAGCGCTCCGGGAAACATTAAAGACGGTATTCCATTCCAAATTAGAATGATATGCAGCAAAAAGTATATTACTATTTTCAAGCGTACCGAGCACGACCGCAGCGGTCCTAATTTAAGCGATGAACACCTGCGTTGTGTGGTGCAATGATAAAAGGAGATGAAGGAATCTTCTCAAAGAGTTCCTCAGAGCATTCTCCATTTTAAAAATACATATTTCTAATAATTTGCAGCCAGTTTACGCTTGCCAGACAATTATCGTTTTGTCTGTCGTAAATGCCTAAATAATGTATGCATACTAAATGTGGAATTATGCAAAGTAATTTTATTAAAGAATCAGACCAAGGTTTCGCCATTTTATAATAAATTATGAGCAAACGTTTCACATTTTTATTTTAATAATTTAGAAATACATCGTTTATAGCCTATTAATTATTACTTTTAAGATACAGTAGCTATGATAAACACATTATGTGTCCATCAAAATAATCTAATCTTGTAGTACAAAAATTGCAACTTCGTCTTTTGTCGACATTTATCAATGAACTTAAATTTATGAAAGAAAAAAGTTACAATTACAACTTTTGATACTCGAGCTCAAATAAAATATCTTCCGAAACCGGCCATGCAAGTAAGCTAACTATAATATATTGTGACATAAATAATTCAGTCTTCAGAATATCAAGACGAAATTGCATTAAAATTCAATAACTCTTGACGTCTATTATTTTGGAAATCACGCGATGCAATCGTAGCCGGCGCATAGCAACAAAATGACTCGCTATTATTGCACGAACTAAACATTATTGTTGAAAGCTAATACTTTAAAAGATGTGAAAACAAGTGAATAGGAATTTAGATGATCGTTAGGGCCGAATTGCGGTGGCGGCCACAAACCGGTAGGCGCAGCGTAGGCAGACCTCACACTAGATGGACCGACGAGAAGTCACTGGATGCAGACAGCGCAGGGCTGGTCGGTGCGGCGAGATTTGGGAGAGGTCTATGTCCAGTAGTGGACGTCTATAGGATGTTCATTTCAGTTCGTGTTAAAAGACTCAGAAACAGTTTTAGTGATCCATTTAGATACTATTGTATAAAACAATCGAAATATTTTTGAGTAATAGGCGGTAGGTACTTTATTTCCGACATAAAGTACATCCTTACATAATATGTTCTCCATCTTTTAAAAACACTCAGTTAATCACTTAAAACTATATTAAGTAATTTAATGCAATTCATGCTTACTAAGCTTCGAATTAGACTCTTGAGTGATTTTGAATAGAAACGTGGTCCATCAAGTAAAAGATCATTAGCAATCGCTTTTATTAATTACAAAACACTCGTAATTGGTAACCAACGTCCGTATATCACGGAGACTCATGTTAAGAAACATTCACACGCTCACATGAGATGTAGACCTTCAAGATATAAACAATAACGAACACGATATAACTACAAAGTTAGTGTACGGTAAAAAACTTTTTTCTTAACAATTTTTCGTATGTTTTGTACTGGTAATCTCGTGTGTTTGATGATAAAGTTATGAAGCTATAAATCTGGTTCTCAGTGGAAAAGAAACGAAAAACATATGGCAAACTTCTCATTTTTTTATTTCTACCAGATGCAGATGAAGGCTCATTTATTTTAACACAAAACAGTATATAAAGAACGTTACATTAAACCTCTAAAAATACGAAGAAATAATTAAAAGGGTATATAATTAAAAGTATACTGTATAATAATTGATAAAATTTTAGCTTAAACTGTAGTCTCGATGCGAGACATACTTTTGAAAGGCAGTACTCAGGGAAGTCCGTAACCTTATACACTCATAACGTATTGTAAATTATTCTATAACTGCTCCACATTTTAATTTGTAAATGAGTTCGCTTACAGTATCAGCAAGTGAAATGTCGATTAAACCATTTATCTGATCTAGTTAACTGTAACTGTCATATCAAGATGAATAGTGACAAACGAAACCATATCTATATTATATAACATGTGTATGCAATATATTTTGCCTTCCATTACTATTTGCACATATGACATAACTAAAAATTTAAATAAGGATAAATTGATTTATAATAAACTGCAATCGTCAACAAGTAAATAACAGGGGGAAATGGTGAGAAACTAACTGCTCAAAATGATCTTCAAAATCATTTTTAGGAAAACATCTGCATCATAAAACTTGAGAGGTCACGGGACATCCGGATAGAACGAAGTTCCTTTCGATTAAAACGTATCTCATAAAAATTATTTCCTTTCGTAACTCGCGATAAGGAACGCGTTTTAAAATATTTTGATCACAGCGCCATCTAGCATTAACCATATAAAACAAAATAAGAAATTGTTTTAAAAGATTTTGATCACAGCGCCATCTAGCGATAATCATCTAAAACAAAAAAAATTTCGTGACAACTTTTCTTAATATTTTTTTCCGTCTAGCCCCCTTTCATAACGCGCGATAAGGAACTTCTACCAATAAAATAGGATTTGGTTATCTAAGAAATGAAATTAATATAAATTAATGAAAATTTCGGGAATTGGTAACAAGGTGACTTCTCAGATAAACTTTTGCCGGAATCGGTTTTGCCAAGGATAATAAACACATTTTATATTATTCTCATTATTTTCTACTTTTTCAACGACTTTCCAAAAAGAGAAGAACGAACTTGACAAAAGTTGATCGTATTAAGGTACAGTTACACATGCTAGTTAGTAGCATGCTTTTTAGTATGCGCATTAGCATACTTGTTTCAATCACTTGTCTCATCTGTGGAGTGCACGTCGCTGATTGGCTACATCTATACTAATACTAGCGGACCCGCGCAACTTCGTCTGCGTCACTTTCAATTACAAGGTAGCTTCTTTCTCAAGGTTTAAAAATTGTCTGTGCCAAATTTCATCAAAATCGTTAGAGAGGTTTAAGCGGGAAAGCGTAACAGACAGACAGACAGACAGACAGAGTTACTTTCGCATTTATAATATTAGTATGGATTATAAAGCTGAAGTTGTTTGTTTGTCTGGACAACTGGTCCGATTTAAAAAATCCTTCAATTATGGATAGTCCATTTATCGAGGAAGACTTTAGGCTATATTATATCCCTCTGTGACGCAGACGAAGTTGCGCGGGACACCTAGTTTATTAATAATGTCCAGTGTGAACACGTCCGAATGTTAGCGAGATACAATGGCGAGCAGCACGCGCTCCTCAGTTGTAACGAAGCGTGCGCGGAGGCGACACACCGACTCTCGATTTTCATACAAAAAGTGAAAATACACATGTTCAGTTGATTACGTTTTAAACTAAAAGGATTTTTATTTTGGCAAGCATATCGCTTTATTCATTACGGTAAGTACTTTTTAAATGTTTACTTAAAGGTCCATCCTTTTTTGGTTTAGATGGTGACTGAATGAGCTGAAACCGCCTAAGAAAAATACCCGAAAATGTCTTGAAAACAAAACGATACCTCTTATCAAAATAATCGATTATGGACTATTGTTCTATCTATGATTAACACATTAGAAGAACCTGAACCAATCAATTTACACATTACTACTATTTCATCAATCACCATAACAAATGAATTTAACATTAAATACAATCTTTACAATTCACAATATTTTGAAATAGTATAGAAGACTAATAAAATAAACAATAATTAGTTGTATTTCAATTGGATATTTATTTCTCATTTCAATCTGAAATTACAATTCCTTATTTCTGAAGACGTGACTTATCAATTGACAGTATCGTATTTAGGATATTCAACTCCTGACGAATATATCTATAGGCATATAGACATAATATATAAAGAAGACAAATTATCAACAAATTAGTTCAATTAGTACTGCTTTCTATTACCAAAAGATCTGTAATAGAAACAAGATTATTATTAAGCATTTCAAGAATAGCTAAGCATTGTAAATGAATCTTAATTTTAAAATTTTATTTTTTTTATAATAAATATATTTATTATAGAGACAGACGTTTTAAACAAACTAATTATTATAACTTAAATAAAATATTTTGATCACAGCGCCATCTAGCGATAATCATCTAAAACAAAAAAAGTGTCGTGACAACTTTTTCATAACAATTTCCGTCTTTTTTTTTTTTTTTTTTTTTTTTTTTTTTTTTTTTTAGTTGGAGGAAATCACCGGATCCCCGCCCGCCCCGCGGGCGGGGTATGTGGGAGTTGAACCGCACTAAAACCTCCAACCGCTCACACTCAGCGTCCGAACCCCGGCTGAGGCCAGAACCCAGCACGGGGTTTGGAGGGACGGGGCGACGCGTTACGCCATCGGCATGCTTTCCCATCGCTCCGTCCCCGGACGCCGAACCGGTAGCCGCCGGCGAATACGGCCACCGGCTCTCTCGGTCGGCGGGCTCTCCGAAGCCCACCAAGATGGGACCGCGTGTCACCCTCCCGCGGAATACCCCGCTGGGTCAGAACCAGCGTGGGTCGGGGAGCGCGGTCTACCATCCCCCGGATGCTCTAGCGCTAAGGGCGTGTTGAGCGAGACACGGCACCTTCTTGGGTCCCCGCTCGCACTCGCATGCGTTGGGGACCCGAAACTCTTAGGGGGCCAGAATCCGGGCGAGATCCCGGTTCCGGCCCCCTGCTCGACGGCGGCGGGTTGGCAAATTGAGAGCGGCGTACAGCCTCTCTCTCTCAGCCCCCGCCACCTGCTTCTGCGAGATGGTGGACTCGCAGAAGTCGAGCATCGCCTTCCAAGACTCGTCGCTCTCGAGCATCGACGCCGCGACGCTCGGGAGCGACAAGTCCGGACCTATTTGTTGGACCAGGACACAACGCTGCCTCTCCCATGCGGGGCAGCGCGCGAGCGTATGCTCCGCCGTGTCCTGGTCACATCCCACGCAATGGTGGCACCTCGCCGTCGGCTCGGCCTTGATCCGGTGCAGATACCGACCGAAGCACCCGTGCCCGGTCAGCATCTGCACCATCCAGAAGGTGAGGCGTCCTCTGCCACGACCCACCCAATCATCTAGGATCGGGCGGATCGCCTCGACGGTCCGTAGACCCCATGTGGGGTTAGCGAGACGTCGTTTCCACGCTTCTACTACGGACCGCCGAGATTGGACCTTCCTGTCGCGAACCGCTTCCCGCAGGGGACGTATCACGCCCCGGGCGCGGAGGTCGCATCGCCAGCGATAATCGCCAGCTAGCGCCTCCGCCTCCAGCTCCCAGGGCGGCGTCCCCGCCAGCACGCACGCCGCCTCAAAGGCGACGGTGCGGTAACCGCGGATGGCCCTAATAGCAACGATGCGCTGTGGCCGACGCAGGAATCGGGCGATGGTTAATCGCACCCGTGCGTCGGCCCAGACGGGCGCACCGTATAGGGCCATCGATCGCACCACCCCCGCATAGAGGCGGCGCACGGCGTGGCTGGGCCCCCCGACATTCGGGAGCAACCGACCGAGTTGGCCGGCCGTCCTCATCAATCGGGGGACCAGGTTCGCGAAATGTGCCTGGAAGGTCCAACGGCTATCCAACACGAGGCCGAGGTACTTCAGCTGCACCCCGACCTCAATCTGGACGCCTCCAACCATTATCTGGGCGTCGACCGGCGGCACAGCCCCAGCCCCGTGGAACCACAGGGCCTGGGATTTGTGCAGCGCCACGTCGAGGCCCAGCCTCCTTATTCTGCCGACGACGAGGGCCACCCCCGCTGTGGCAAGACGGGCAGACTCTCGGAAGTCATCCCCCCGGGCCACGACCAAAGTGTCGTCCGCGTAGCAAATAACGCTAAGGCCCGGGAGGAGGGCGCCCCTCAGCACCCAGTCGTACCCGATATTCCACAATAGAGGTCCAAGAACGGACCCCTGCGGAACACCGCGCACGACCTGGAACCGGTGCAAGGTCCCACCGTACCCGGTACACATGACCGACCTGGCCTCCAGGTAGGAGCCGATCAGCCGGCGGAGATAGAGGGGCACTCCATGCCTCTCCAGTGCCCCCCCAATCACGGACCAGGGCAGGGTGTTGAAGGCGTTGGCGATGTCGAGCGACACCGCCAAGGCCACCCCACCCTGGGAGACGGCCTCCTCCGAGAGGGCCCGGACACGTAGAATTGCGTCTACGGTCGAACGACCCTCCCGGAAGCCGTACTGCTCCGCCGACAGATCGGGTCCAACCCCGACCAGGTGCTGAACGATGCGGGCGGCCAGAACGCGTTCCAGCAATTTGCCCACCTCGTCCAGCAGCACGATGGGACGGTAACCGGCGGCTGAGTCCGCCGGGCGCCCCTCTTTCCGCAAGAGGACCAGTCTGCCCGTCCTCCAGAGCGAGGGAAACCGTCCCGACTCCAGGCAGGAATTAAATAGCCTGAGGAGTCGGTCCCCTAGGGCATTGATGGCCAAGGCCAGGACCCGGCCGTGGATGCCGTCCGGGCCGGGGGCCGTGTCCTTCGCACTCATCCGTGCCACGGCCACATGGAGCTCATCTCTGGTGATATGAGGCACCTCAGCAGTGGCTTCACCGCCGGTGTTATCCGGCGGCTCATCCATAGCAGGCGGCGTAAATCCGGCCTGCTCCTGCGGGAACAACGTCGAGACGATGTCCCGCAGCTGCTGAGGCTGGAGACGCTCGGTCATGGGAGGCGCCCACG
This sequence comes from Trilocha varians, assembly GCA_030269945.2. Classification (NCBI taxonomy): domain Eukaryota; kingdom Metazoa; phylum Arthropoda; class Insecta; order Lepidoptera; family Bombycidae; genus Trilocha; species Trilocha varians. The sequence continues at coordinate 6,657,421 of AP028268.1, read as the reverse complement.
GGCGCACCTTATCGCGCACCGTTTTATACGGGCGCCCCCACGGGTCGTCATCGAGCGTCCCCAAGAGAGTCTCCATGTACCCTTCCTTGGCCAGCTTGATGGCCAGCCGCATGGCGCCCCTCGCTTCCGCGTATTCGCCATGCAGCCGATCCTCCTCCTCCGCGAACGCGACGGGATCGTCGCGACGCGCGAGGATGCGGCGGCGATGTCGGGCGCACCGGCGCCTCGCCCGGACGCATACAGCACGAAGCTGCGCTATCTCGGGCGACCACCAGTACGCCGACTTACTCGGAGGCCGAGGGCCGACCCGAGGCATCGATGCATCGCTAATGCGATGCATCGCGTCCCGGAGCCACTGCGCCTCGACCTCCACATCCACGGGATGTGGACGCATGGGCGTCCACGCCGCCACAGTGGAGGCTTCCATCAAGCGCTCCTTGTCCAGGAGCTTCAATGCCCACCTGGGGAATGACCGAGGTGCAGTTCCCTGGGCGACCGCGGTTGGCGTGGAGGCGGACAGATCAAACCGAATGTATCGGTGATCCGATAAGGACTCCGCCTCCACCAGCACTTCCCAACCGCGGATGCGTTGTGCGATGGCAGAGCTCGCGAACGTCACGTCCACGATGGACTCGCCCTGCCACCGCACGCAAGTCGCGACCGAACCTCTGTTCATGATACAGAGTCCGGCCGCGACCGCCCACTCTTCCAATAGCCTACCCCGAGCGTCTGAGCGGGGGGAACCCCAAGCGACACATTTCGCGTTGAGGTCCCCCGCAAGTATCACTGGACGGGGGGCGGAGCGCTGAGTGATCGCTCCGATCCCGTCCAGGAACTGCTCAAACTCGTGAGTAGGCCGATTTGGAGAGAAGTACACCCCGATCACGACGGTATCTTCTATCTTCGCCGCGACGAACCCGGGTCCCCTGGCCACCATTTCCAGGGGGGGGATCGCCGCGGTCCTCCTAATGTGTATGGCCGCCAAGCCGCACTCATCCCCGAACCAGCAGTCGTCCGCTGGGGGGACAAAATACGGCTCGGCGACCACAGCCACGTCAATGGACCACTCCGCCATGCTCTGGACTAACATATCCTGAGCCCTGACGGAGTGGTTCAGATTACTTTGGAGGAAGCGACGGGTGCAGTCCATTAAGGTTGGACCACATCCATCGCTCCCTCCCCTCCTCCATCGCCCCCGCCTTCGGGCGCACTAGGCGCCACGGCGGGGTCCGAAACGTCGGCCGGTACTCCCCCGGCCGACTTCCTCTGTTGGCGCCGCTTTGTCTTGCGGCGCCTGTTCCGTTCGGTGTTGACACCGGACGGGGAGCAAGCTTTGCCTCCCGCCCGGTGATCAGACCTGCGTCCGGCCGCCGCGCACAGCGCGCAGTGCGGCGCGGCCAAGCACGTGGCCGCCTTATGTCCGGTTTGACCGCAGCGGAAACATAAGCCGCTGCGGTCCACTGTGCTGGTGCACCTGGCGACGCTGTGCCCCGTGCCGAAGCACTTGAGGCATCGCCAGGCGCGCGATTCTAAGAGCCGCACGTGGGCTGCGACCCAGCCCACGCGCAGCCTACCCGGATCTCCGGCCGGTCTTCCGGGCGGAGGAGTGGCCAGGGAGTTGGCGGTCTCCAGCGGGCACCGCACCCAGACCGAGCTGGCCCCGGTGTAGCCTCGGCGAAGTTCGCCTACGGCCACATTCTCCGGGGCACATTGGCCCTGGGCCGCGATGGCCGCCACCACCTCCTCCCTGGTGGTGCAGTCGTCCAGGCCGGTCACCCGCAACTCGGCCATTTTGACCGGCCTGTGCACCTTCACATCCTCTTCCGGCCACACCACCCGGAGGCCCGACGCCAGACGGTCCGCGATGCCGACGCTGTCGGCACCGGCGGGACACTCCAACAATCGGGCCCCATTGGCCGTGTGCCGGATACGGAGGCCATCCTCCGCCCCTATCTCCGCCAAGTCGACGGCAGCGCGCGCCTTCGCCATGACGTCGGGGTACGTCAGCCCCTTCGCCTGGCCGGCCGGCAGCAGTGTGACTACCACTGCTGCCCGCCTCGGCGCGCGCTGCTTCTTTTTGGCCTTCTTCGCCTTTTTCTTTTGTTTGCCGGCGGCGGGCGCTCGACCCTCTTGGGGAGCAGCCGCAACCGCCGGAGTCGCGTTTCTGTTTTGGGCAGTCGGCACTCTCGTGGCCGCTGCCCTCGTGTCAGTCTGTGTTGGTGGTTGGGCTGGGGTAGTCACCCTGGCCCGTTTGGCGCCCTTCTTTACCACCTCAGTCCAGCCCTCATCCATATTGGATGGGGCCGGAGGAAGCGGGCGAGGCTGTGGGGGAGGCGTAGCCGTTTTAGCACCGCCACCCCCGTTCCTTTTCTTGTTTCGGGTCGGACCGGCTGGTCCTGGACCCGGACGCGCGTCTGGTGAGGCGAGAGCGACGGGACGCGGCGCAGGTGCTGCTGCACCGCGCAGGGCCGCAAGCTCGGCCCTGAGCTCGGCAATCTGCTTGCCGAACTCCGCCGTCAACTCTCGCCTGATGCGAGCAGCCATCTCATCCGGGGATTCGATGGTCTGCTGCACCCTAGTACGCGGTGACGCGAGACGTTTCTCCTTCTTGTTCCGTCCAGGCAGCCACTCGCCGTCGGTCTCCCCAGCCCGCGTCGGCGCCTTGGCAGACGACGGAGGAGGAGGAGGAGGAGGCGACGGTGTAGGCTGCGTCTTCCGCGGGGCACGCGCTACCACTTCGCGCTCGATCTCAGCCCGTTCAAAGGTAATTAGCCTTTCTTTGAGGAAAGCCACCTCGGCCTTCGACCTCTCCAACCCCGAGCGCAACTCCGCGTCGCGACTGATGGCCGCAGAGACGACTGGCATAATTTTGGCAGTGTCTTGGGCCATCCGTCGCATGACCTTTGCGTAGGTTGCTTGCCCGGTGACACTACACCTGGACGAGGCGTTGCTGGCTCGACGTCTTATGGCCTCAAGAATGACGACGGGGCTCTCGGAGAGCTCCCCGTCGGACGTCCTGGCCGAGGCGAACGACGTGACCGAACGCGTCGGCGAGGCCACAGCAGGCGACTTGGGCCTCTTCTTTTTATCTTTCTTCCGCGTCGGGGCGGGCATCGCTGTGGCATCTGCAGCGGTCTCCGATACTCCGGTGGTTTTAGTGGCCGTTCGCCGGGTGAGCCTCGCCTTCCACGTCGTCGTCGACTCGCCGTCGGAAGAGGACGAGGACTCACTCACTTCCGAGCTCCGGCGCGCCGCGGACTTCCGCTTGCGCCGGATTCTCTCGTTTTGCTGCCCGGAGCAGGCGTCGCTCGCGACGGTACTCGCGACCGACGCCCACCCCGGCTCTGCGCCAGAGGCATTCTCCGTCACAGGGGCCTGGACGCCTACCCCTGTGCGGGCTTCAGTGACGGACTCCACGTCCATCACTCGCCACGAAGTTGGGGGGAGCTATCGCATCAGTGCGAATACTCCCTGGCACACAACCCCGCGGCTACACTCCCGTTGCTGCTTTGGCACCACCCAGAGGCCACGTATGGGGTATTCCTTCACTGAAGGCGGTTATTCCCACGGACGCCAGCAACGGGGGCCCCCAACAATTTCCGTCTAGGCCCCTTTCGATAGCGCGCGATAAGAACTTCGTTCCAAAAATTTGCCAATCATTACCTACATCGATAACAATACTTAAAAACTAAAATAATATAAGAAGAAAACAATCATATGCAATCTAACTTCATAAGATACTTTCACAGATAAACTGTGTTCAGCATAGGTACATCATTGCAGCAGATAAATTTATAAGACAAAGTGATACACTAACATGTAAATGTTACTATATGGCACGGTAAAGTCATAACGGGATGGCATAAATGTTTGAGCTTCATTTCCCTCATCACAATAAACGTTTCGCTTTCTGACTTCGGACATTCCTTCTTGAGCACTTGTTTTATTATCAATTAGCATTATTATAGCTCGACTGTACTTGGATGTCTGTCCACGGACAAACAATTAAGTGTCACCATTAATATCAAGAGTTTTATGAAATAAATTTTCTTAATAGAATCGAAGCAAATTATTATAAAATAATCTGAATATTGGCAGAGAAGAATTGGATACAAGTTTGAGTAATAGTTTGTTCACGTCAAAAACCTAAAAACCTTGAGAACTTGAACTTAAACATAAGCACTAGGGGTGTGCGAATAATTCGAATTTCGAATCGAATAATTTGAATCTTCGAATTTCGAATAGTATCGAATTTAACTACGACGATGCATCGGAAACAGGACAAGAATTTGTATTTTGTAGATAATATCTTTAATGGGCTAGATTTGTACAAAATAGTCGTAATCGTCGTAGTCAAATTCGATACTACTCGAAATTCGACAATTTCGAATAATTCGATTCGAACGATATTCGCATACCCCTAATAAGCACCATTGTCCAAAGATAATGTTGAATCAAATTGCTACCAGCACATGCGACCAACCTAGCTACATGTATCGTTGTATTGTAGTAAGCACTAGTGTGCGTAATCCAAAACGCAGATCAACTGATGTAGTTATTCATGTCTCGATGGTGTTCAGTTCTATGTAATCAATAAATAAACACAGGCAGTGTCAGATCGCTTGTATTCACATCATAATGTTCTCAATTTGTTACAGCGTTCTACCACTTTAGTCCAGAAACAAATTTTACAACTAATACACATATTATACGCCTTCTGGGTGGATAGCCTTAGGCATACAAAGAACTCTACTGTTTACCTGTCGATTCAAAACCTTTACGAATATTTGAGATAGGTATATACACCTCGTCACCTCGTTTTTTTTTATTGCCATGTAGGCAGACGTGCCAACGGGCCACCTGATCGTAAGTGGGTACCGTCGCTCATGAACTTCTGCAATGTCAGGGGACTCTGAGGGATCGCTACCTACGACCTAACTTTTAAGTGTTCAATTTTGTAACCATATTCATGAGAATTTCAAACAATATAAATTGTTATGATATTAATATTAAAACAATTTGCAAATACAAAACGTGAGCATAAATAAGAATACAACTTTATTTTTATTTAGATGTAAAGTTCAAGGTAGAAAATTCAAGTAGATCAAGATTAACATTAAATTTGTATTTTATTTCAGTTCTAAAATTTAACATACTAAAGGAAGGTTGTGGATGCTATTATTTAATTCGATTTTATTCTTATTTCTCCATTAAAATTTATACTTTTTTTGACATGGAATTTTATGGTAATGAATCACGAATCAATTCTATTCTATTCTTTTTATGGTGTCACTGCTGTGGCGTGTTAGACAATTTCTGCTAGTGTCACGTATTAGAAAAACAAGTTTAAATAACTACTCTGTTTCATCTGTTTGTCCTCTTCACCTATATAAGTTACGACAATGCATAATATTGATAGATTTAAACAAGACAGTTACAGTAACTGCTCCGATGATATTTTTATTGAAGTTTTATACCTAATTTTGTTCCGCACAGAAAGCTATGCTACTTCTTTTACTGAAGAGACACTTCCAGTCAGCACGTCAGTTCCAAATAGGGACTTGGTTAGAAAAAGAATGTTTCAAAAGAGCATTGTTCAAAAAGGAAACAGAAAAGCAAGCCTTTTTCTCCTCAATGCATTACCAGTTCATTTGGAATAAAATTGTATAACAATTTAGAACAATTAAATAAAAATAACACATTCGCTATTTTGATTGCCAATTTCACATCAATAGCTTATAATCTAATCAAATTAACCGAATAAATTAAAAAACTTGTATCATTTTGATCTACATACATAATATCTGTGTAACACATGCCTCGGTCTGGTTGCACAGACGCCGCTACCTCCGTTTATTACACATTAATACTGCAATCAAAATTAATTCAAGTTGGGTTCGCGGAAGTATTATCGTAAACAAAATTGTGTTTTCATTAATAAATTGCATATTAGTGAATACAGGAATTGAATTTTACGAATTTAATTATTAATTGAGAATTTAGTGTCTCGATTGCATCGAAACGATTTAATTTGAGAAGTAGTGTCGAAAATTTCACTCAAGTATTACGCTTTAATTATTTTGTGTGAAATGCCTTGGTTGAGGCCATTAAAGTTATAGTGAATGAGACGAACCTATTGATCGAAAAGATAGGTGATCATGACGCCAAACCTCGCTGGAAAACGATTTGATGAAAGAACAAATCATTGAGTTTTATATAATCCCTATTTACTATGGTTTAAATTTGAGTGATAAAAGGGAACGTTCGGAATGATTTACATGACTGTGGACAATCTAACATTATGAATAATATTATTTTACATTTTTCCCTACATTATGTGGCAGAATCAATACATAACTGACCTCGAACATGCAAATCATCATCACATATCAATTACATATGTGAACTGCACAATACAAACGTCATCGACGAACAACGTGCAAGATCATCAAGTATCAATTACATGTCCAAAATACGTACGTCATCGAACAAAACAAAGCGTTCCGTGCTCACATGTACAAGTAAAATGTAGCACAGACTAATTCCAACAAAGGGCATTACAGACGCATCCGACAATCGCGCACATAACATAAGTTACATAACTTACATAATGTGTACGCGCCTAAGACTGATTTCACTTTCGACTGCAAATACGACAGAGTCAATACAAACGCGAATACGGCAATTCAATTAAATTCAATACGATTTTTCGATTTGTGAATGTTAATCGATTTTTCTTTGAATCGAAACGAGGTGTTGGATAACTATAAGGTAACACTTTGTTTCGATTAACTATCGAGTTATTGAAATGTATGCAAATATTTAGAACTAGATTGTGCCCCGCGGTAGAGTGGGGATGTGGATTTAGAGCTAGTTTTCTAGAATTGGAAACCAAAAAATTTAGCAATAGGCATGATGACTGTGTCGAAAAAGCCCGCTACTCTAAGCAAATGAAGTCAGGATTTCTATTGACATCAAGTATTTTTTAAATCAAGAGTCACATCAAATCCACGTCATGACACCTAAGGGTGTTATAGTTGATATTAAATTGCTTGCATTAAGTGCTTTTATGATTGATATGAAAAATCAAAGTTAAAAATCATACATGAGTATGATGAAGTAATTGCCGTATTTGATTAAGAAACAATAATCCAATCTAATAAATACATTTAATCTAAATGCCGTAGTAAAATATAAAGAATACTTTAAAAATACATTTCAACTTTTTAAGTACCAATTCCGAAATCTATAATATTGCGCTTCGTACACATTTCACACGCTTTGTTAATCCTCGATTATAATATTGCAACGGATGTATTATTACGAAACAATGTTCATACAATACTTTTGATATTTCAACAATAAATTTAACAACAGTTGATTGCATAATTGTAAATCACCTTCGATCGCATGAAAGCAATTTGAGTAACCAATAAGATAGGTACAACACCTGTATGTGAAGATGATGATGTTTTAGACAAAAGCTAGTTACCATCGGATGTGTCTGGCTAGTTTTGACAAATTAGATCTTCCTTTGACCTCTATGGAATGGGTTTCAAAAGTACTCGTATCTAAAAGTAACTTCAAGTGTTACATAAATAAAACTCAATTCACATATTCATGTATTGACAAAATTATTATTAAATTGCTTCACTGTATTCGACTAAGCCGAGCTTGTACAACAACACAATTTAAAATTAAAAAGCCATGAATTTCCATCATAAGCATGAGTATATTTTAGGCATGTAGGTATGTGTACGTCTCAGAATTCAATAACCAACATGATAAGTTGTGAATTGATAATTTAAAACTCAATAGTTTTGTGAAATTTCATAGAATGATTCTCTCATCATTTTAACAGTATATTATTATATTTTTGGCAGATGATTTCCAATATTCATTCGATTGCTTCAATAGCACATTTGTTAATCAAATTAAAAATAGAACATATGTATACTAACTGCCTATATTAGTATCGAAATCAAATAAATTAGCGTCTTAACATAATAAAATTCAGTAATATTTTCTAATTAAACATTTAAATGCATTCCGCCATTTTCCATGAACATCCAATAAAATTTTCTTTCAAATATTAATAAATCCTACGATTAGGTATTTTTAAAATGTCTTAGCGAAGCTAAAGACTATGATTTGTCATTTGACATAATTTAGGTAAACTATTCCAACCAACACTCAGGTTAAAGTTTAATTATTTGTCATCGAAAAATTTCATTAAGTTATAGATACTGAAAATAGACCTCTAAAATTATGATTTACTAGAACGTTGTGTTTTTGTTGTTCAAAATTCTACATACATACAAAATAAACATTTGCAAAGTAAAGTCTAAAGATATGAAAAGAAGCCTGAGAATGAAAAATTTAACATTGCTTTTTGTTGCATTCATACCATTCTCATAACCATGATGCTAATAAAGACCTACTTCATAACTTCTAGCGTAATACATCAGCACAGTAGGCCGCCAATCTCGAACCAGTTATTCAATATTATTAATTAGATTAATCAAAATATTACCATATTTTTAAATTTTGCCAAACATAACTCATACTTCGATGGTATAATTTTAAAATTACCGTTTTGTAATAAATTTTAAACGCTTATACTTAATCTTAATCATGAAGATTAACTTCAATATGAATAACATTTGTGGATGACATTTGGGTTAAGTCCTTTTAATATTCGTTATTTGGCACAGATGGGCGGATGTATGAGGTAACACTATCATTTAATGAATCTTTTATGGGCAACACGTAGAACATAAAATATAATTACGAACAACATTGAAATTACCATCTCCAAAAATCTTTTAGAGAGAATAATCTTACTCTAAATTCACATTTTGGACTATTTTAAAAGGCTTAATTAACATAAACGTAAAACGACATATCCCTGAAAATGTAGATGGGTAGACGAGCCTACGATCCACCTGATCGTAACTGGTTTCTTTCGTTCATCGCCTCCTTATACATGAGTTCCTACTATATTTTCTACAAAATCGTTTAAAGAGGGTCATGTAATAAATTTTAAACCCATCTCGAAAAGGCCGTGATAAGTAAATATTAGGTACCATGTTGTTTGTAATTTCATGTATCTAAAGAATAGTTTCAAACTACTACGTAATTTTGAGATAATATTGTAGATTGAATGATCAAAAATTCAATATCGATCAATGTCTTAAAACATAAATTTTAATTAAAAATAAAACGGAAGGTATCATTTAAGTTTAGATAACTCTTATATTTCCTACGATTCCATCTAAATTAAAAGAAGCTGTCGAATCAAAATTAAATTATAAACGACTATGCATATAAATGTCAGTAGATAATGCAGTTTTATGAATATAAAGCAGTATTATAACGATTAAAATGGTTTAGAATATAGTCACTACTGACCTTGAACTGAATCCACTTTGACTTTCGTTCAAGTCTTCAAACAACAATGACTTTTAAATAATTAGTAAAATGAAATAAAATTGTTACAAGGATATTAAGAAAATGATAATGTGTATTATTATGATAGGTACAATATGATATGATGAAAGAACAGCGTGCTTTACTTTATTTGTTTCAACAAGTTGTACTTACTTACCTTATACTACTAAAAAATCTTCAAAATTTAACCTCGACTGGGTATTTTAACCTGGATTGATTTCTTGTTACAATTACGAATAATTTTTAAATTTAATCGACATATTTATATTATTACCTGCGTCGAAAAAAATAAAAAATAACAATTTTGGGGTGGACTACCCCTAACATTTAGAGGATTCTCATAGATACTGGATAAGCACAAAAAAATTATCAAAATCGGTCAAGCCGTTTCGGAGGTGTATGGCACCGAAATGTGTGACACGAGAATTTTATATACATATTTTGATTTTGTGTCGTTATTTCCTTTTCAAAATAAATTTTCAACACTTATCATTAATTAATTTAACACTTATTATTTCTACTTATAATACTCAGTGTCTAGTGCAATATATTACAATACAAAACCTCTTTTTCTAAAAGAAATTCTGTAATCCTCGTGAAAAATTTTGTAATCTCATTTTATCACTCATACCAACAATTTTTTGTCATTTCATCGATGTATTTGCATGTTGTGTCGTTATATAGTTTCTCAATATTAATTTTTAAATGTCACATTATTAAAATAGCATATAGATATTTGCGTAAGTGAACGAAACTAGATCGTAGACTTACATCATTAAGTTGTGACCATAGTTTAAACCATTTTAACGATATTTTTAACCACTTTTTAACAGTTAAAATATTCTGCTCTAAATTCCAGTTTAAAAAGTTGTGTAATTGAAAGACAGTTTGGCTATTCGATAACTGTAGCATGTCCTGCATAAAAATAAATATACATTCATATATACATAGTACAGACATACTGCAAAGACTTAAAACAATAATGAGTTTTTACTGTACATGGATAGTAGCTTCTATTCCGAATACCCACTCGCATAAATAACATACGTATTAAACGGCATTTACAATTCATTTTTAGGTAATTTAAAATTATATCTTTTGACAGGAAGAGTAAATTATTTCTACAATAAATTTTATATAATCTTGTACCTATCATGAAGTTCTGGCCGTTTAGAAAGTTTTGTTTTCTAAATATTTCACTTTTAATTTTAACTTCACTAACAATTTTATTATAACACTACGTGACCCGCGCAACTTCGTCTGCGTTACAAAGGGGTTCAAAAATTGTAGCCTATGTGTTATTCTGATGTATAAACTATATTGTGGTAAAGTTTCATTCAAATCCATTCAGTAGATTTTACGTGAAAGAGTAACAAACATACATCCATCCATACATACAAACTTTCGCCTTTATAATATTATTATTTTAATTTTGACTTCACTAACAATTTTATTATAACATATTCATAGACACCATAAATCCCGCGTAAACAAACAAGGAAGTCCATAACTTTACCATAACTGAGATGTTTTGTTTAACCATTCATAAATATTAATTTATCTTATATAAACGTTTTCGCCAGGTCGCATCGGACAAATCCGATTTGATCATCAGCAATCAAGGTAATGATTAGAAATGAATAAATATATGTTTCAACGTGTGTTTAATGTACATTATGAATTATTCATAGTCAAGCCTAATAGTTGGAAATGCTAACATCACAGATTTTAAAGATAAATGTGGAGTTTTTTTTTGGAACGAAGTTCCTTATCGCGCGTTGTGAAAGGGAGCTAGACGGAAAAAATTCTTACGAAAAGTTGTCACGACACTTTTTTGTTTTAGATGATTATCGCTGCCGCTGTGATCAAATCTTTTAAAACACTTATCGCGCGTTACGTTAGGAAAAAAATATATAAGATATCTTTTAATCGAAAGGAACTTCGTTCCATCCGGGTGTCCCTTGACACCTCTCAAGTTTATTTAAAAATGAATGATGAGTCTTCTACAAAAATCGTATTCAACAATCTTATTTTACGTCCATACTTACTAAAACAACTAACTGACATCAGGTGTGCCGGTAGGCCGACCTGCTAAAACAATAAAAAATAATTTGCAAAATGAGCGAAATAAGGGAACCAAAAAAGTGACCGGTATCACCAAGAGTAGACATCTTCAAAGTTATTTGACTGCTTAAGACTGAATTAGAATCCAGAAAAAACAAAATGAGCACTCTAGTTATTTAAGATTCAGAATGTAATTAGTCGAGCAATAACAAAATACTAGGTATGCATATGAGTGCATACCAAATATCGTATCGGTGTATTGAACCATTTTGCATTCGTAGTGAAAATAATTCACTTTCACACATCTATAATTAGTGCTAACTATGTAGATAACAAAGATACTATAATCGACACTTTACATGTATGAATTTTACATAACGTCTCGTTAAAATAATGGTTGTAAGTAATAATTGTAAACTCGTACACTTTTAACGAATAACATTGAGACAAATTCAACAACTATATACCTACAATGGACCATCTATTTCGACTATATGATTTAAAACAACATAAGTAATCGATACCAAAATAGACGAAATCAGAAATGACTATTTACTGACGATTTCATTTAATTCACTCCTTTTTGTGTATTTTGTTTGGCTTCGCAAGCCATATTTGCACTTGAGACAAATTAGATAGTCGTTCGTCATTTCTTTCTGGCCCAAATTATCCCGGCTCTGTCCCAATTTATTCCTATCTAATGTTTTTTTTTGTTCTCTATTTTTTCAAAATAAAATGTAGCCAATGTTCCTCGTGGATAATGTACCTTTCGTATGATGAAAGACTTTTTAAAAACGGTCCAATACTTTTTGAGCCTATTAATTACTACTAAACAAAGTTTTCCTCTGTGTAGTAATAGTAGTGTAGAAACGACAAAGTTTTTTAAATGAAATAGTTAAAATGAATATTACAAAAGTATGTCATAATCAAATTAACATTCGCGCGAACTCAATAATTTACAGTTCAATAAAACTGAACGTTAAAAATTAGATTATGCAAAATTTTTAATTAACTGTTATGCGATAGTTTATCTTTTCCAATATGTCAGTATACTTTTTGCATATTATTATGTTTTTAGTAATAAATAGCGTGTTCATTAAGACAGTCATTTAGTTAAAATCGAAGTTCAATATTTTATTCTACATTTCATATAACATAACTATTTTACTTTCACAATTAATTTACTTCAGTTTATTAAAATATTAATATCATTATAAAATAAAAATAAATAGTATATGCAGCTAAGAAAGTAAAACTGACAATTATAGTCTAAATTAAATTGACTAAGCCGAAGGAAAATACTTATTCTTTAACAAAACTGAAGATATAGCTAATCTATTATAAAATTAAAAAATATCATAAAAGATTCTCGATCGGAACGAAAATTATGTAAAGACAAATTCAGTTATACAGAAATCATTTTATACGTCGTATTATAATGATTTATCGGGTATTATTGTGATTAGTAGGAAGTTATTAGGCGCAGGTTTATGACCTGCCCTACAATAAATATTATTACGCAATACGCAATAACTGTTAGGAAATTATCGTTTACCATTTTTGGAATGTCTCATCCGGTTTCCGAATGAGTGCGACCTTAGTGTAATCTTGCTCAGATTATGACTATGCATATTTTTGACCACAAATAAAGTATCTCATTTCTTTAAATTCCTCAAGATTTGTTACTATGAATACTAGAGCTTAAATTGTTTTTTTTATTAAAAATATGAAGTAGCGACGTGTGATAGTAGTTATTTTCGATACTATAAACATACTATCTTAAACTATATGCATCATAATCTACCCAAAATCCACACAGCTCCAAAAATTTTTTTAGTATTTTTTCTAAAGAAATCTTTGTAACTTTCACTGAAATGTCAGAATAACTAGATTAATTAGTGCGGTGCTCATGTACCGGTGAAAACAAATAAAAATACAAACTAAATTAGCCTGGAACACATGATTATGTGATGGTGAACGAGGCCACGCTGTGTTCTCTGGTTTTACATTCTTTTATTGCCTTTAATCGCGAATTCTACGTTAAATAATAGGCAAGAAAACCAGGATTGAACTGCCAAATAAACTAATATAAGGTAACTTGTAAATAATGTAAAGTATTAGACTCTCAAAAATAACTATTAAGTAATAACAGCTGTAAATATAAAATATCTCCAATAGTTTTGGAACGAAGTTCCTTATCGCGCGTTATCGAAAAGGGGCTAGACGGAAAAAAATCTTACGAAAAGTTGTCACGACACTTTTTTTGTTTTAGATGATTATCGCTAGATGGCGCTGTGATCAAAATCTTTTATAACACGTTCCTTATTTTGTTTTAGATGATTATAGCTAGATGGCGCTGTGATCAAAATCTCTTAAAACACGTTCCTTATCGCCGTTAAGTTAGGAAAAAAAATTATAGGATATCTTTTAATCGAAAGGAACTTCGTTCTATTCGGGTGTCCCATGACACCTCTCAGGCTTTTTTTTTAATATTATATAACTCAAAAATTAAATCACCCTGCTGTACTGTTCCGCTCATTAATTACGGGACAACATGTCGAACTACAGTGATAATGAGTTTACAAAGTTGGAAAGTCCTATTTTCCAAATTTGTTAACGTAATTGAGAAATTAGTATTGTAGTGTGAAAATACCAGATTATATTTATTGAATAGAAGTGCCTATTGCAGTGAGAATGTATAAATTACTTACTAACAGTTTAGAAAATCGACGTGTCAAATTTACAGCTCATTAGCAGTTACAGCTGTCTAATAAATAAGTATAATTTTAACCAGGACATTCATTTTACCTAGATTCAAAGCGAATTTATAGCAACAATAACTTAAGAAAGTCGTAATTTAGCCGTAAATTCTCAAATCACGTAAATATGTCGCACGTGAAAAACGTAATGACTGAAACTTCCTGGAAAACGATTAGAATGCGAAATAAGGTAACATGTTGAGTTACGATCTTGTAAGAAACATTTTCTTTATTTTGTATCAAAGTTAAGTATTTACATATGGTTTTACTAGAATATAAATTCGTTAGATCGTTTTTAACTTACTTCGAAAGAATTGCTGAATATTATTTTACGAGTATTTATAGGTTACTTACACTATTTCTAAACGGGTTCTTTCCACGATTATTTTCAATTGAGCGATCCCGATATTTCAGCACTGTTTCAAGCGCCATGATCACGGGAAGACTGAGGAACTGCGGGTAGGTCATTTAAGAGCAGACAAACCTGTCTACCCTCTTTCTCGTTCGTTTGCCGGTACCACTGGAACTCCAACTCACGTTTCGACATACCACACTGACAGTATCGGCTGCCGTCTCAAACTAGATATTTTGGCTTTATTTTCGTCTAACACTGGATTCCACATACAGATTCAATAAAAAATAATTGTGGTAAGAACCGTTTAGTAATAGTGTAAGTGATAAGGTAACATGTTGAGTTACGATCTTGTAAGAAAGATTGTTCTTTGTTTTGTATCAAAATAAAGTATTTACATATGGTTTTACTAGAATATAAATTCGTTAGATCGTTTTTAACTTACTTCGAAACGATTGCTGAATATTATTTTACGAGTATTTATAGGTTCTCATATACAGGGTGGATCTGTAACTTTGGAAAATCTGACGTAGGTAGGGTGAATGACCTGTCGATGTACCACTTAGAACCGCTTTTATTTTTAGAATCGGTTTAACTTTTTTTTCAATGTCATATGGAAGGTACACATCCCATATAATGTCAGAAAAAAAAATTAACCGATTCAAAAAATGAAAGTAGTACTAAGTTTTATTTCTACAGGTCATTCACTCTACGTCAGATAGTTCTAAGTTATAGATCCACCCTGTATATTCTACGACAGTATTTCCGTAATATTTTATTTTCAAATATACTATAATAATCTTACAAAACCATTTAACAATATCGTGAACTCAAGAATCTGACACAATGCGTTCTCGACACTTCTGAGGTAATAAATGATCTTTGTTATGTACTGTAATGCAACATTTGTGTAAAAACTTCATGGAGAATTTAGAAATGAATGGGCAGTAGCCAATACGATATTCGTAACAAAACGTACTTGAACGGATTGATTGTAGCAATATGATTCCATACAATATTAATAACATCTGGATGTATAAACTTAATATGAATACTGTTATTATAGTTTGGTATTTTATTAAAACATATATTATGTGAATCTTGTGTATCTGTGTATCTCTGCGATGCCAGATCATTCCTTATCTTACTAATATACAGGGTGTTGGTGCCCGGTGAAACAAAACGTTAAGGGCTTAATCTATATCACATTTCAAATCATATACACATACTTTTGAAACGGAGATAATTACTTTATTTTCCCATACAAAGTTGAAAAAATATTATTTTGTATTATTTTTGACAACCCTTTTACATTCACACTACTAATCAACCAATCATAGAAAATCGACATTTTACAAAAATAAAAAAGTTCCAATGAGGAAGAGAGCGCTTCGTTTTAATGTCTTTTGTTAAAGCCCTGTATATTGTAAGTAATCAAAAAAAGTTTGTTAATATGACTTTGATCAACTCTTTCTCTTAAAAACTATTGGAACTACTAACTATGGACTTTCATTTGTATACTTTACCTACAGTTGTATAGGTTATAGGTATGTTCGAAATAGTTCGAATAATGCATAGTCTACTAATTTGGAGCCGTTAAGTGGCGCAATCAGGCTGAAAAACGTCTGCCGGGATCAACTAGTAAAGCCATAGGTACCTCCATGAAATTTAATATACTTACTTATTTCCATACGAACATAAAATCTTTCCTGTGATAAACTAGTTTGAAATATAAAAAAACTTGAGTGGTGTCATGGGACACCCGAATAGAACGAAGTTCCTTTCGATTAAAAGATATCTTATATATTTTTTTCCTAACGTAACGCGCGGTAATGAACGTGTTTTAAAAGATTTTGATCACAGCACCATCTAGCGATAATCGTCTAAAACAAAAAAAGTGTCGTGACAACTTTTCGTAATATTTTTTTCCGTCTAGACCCCTTTCGATAACGCGCGATAAGGAACTTCGTTCCAATAAACATGTAACATTTATTAATTATTTCCTTTCTGACACAAACGAAATGCGCAGGTCAGTTTCGGTCAATTTATAAAAGAAATTAACACACAATAAACATAACATTATTTGTATACATTGAAACTCATCATTATATATTTATAACGACCTGAGTTTCCGCAGTGAAAACCATTTTTATTTCATTTTGTCCATTAATTCATTGTGTATATTTTAACAAAAATAATGTGACATTTTGTGACCCGCTTATATTATATGTCTAATATGAAATACAGCTATTAAAACCAGTTCATTTCCTAGTACATCTAGATTTGAGGCTCTTTTTATTGTTCATTTTAGGCGTTATTGGGGCCGGTCGATTATGTCGTAACGTTTTGCTGTTTATATAGAAATATACACGATTATAAATTAATCTAAAATACAGTTTTTGTATAAAATTATAAATATAAAAAAATTGTTTAGTTAATCTTCAGAACATGTAAAATCAATGCTTCTAAATAACTATTTGCATCAAAAAGAACGAAAGCAAAATTAACCATTATTTTTCAGAGTGTAGGATCACATTTTACCTAATTATACATATATGTAGGTACCTGTTACACTGCACATACGTATCCAAATCGAAAATATCTAATAGATTCACTTTTAAAATAAATATTTAAATCAAAACCACATTTTAAGGGACGCTTTCATTAAAAAATGATAGAATTAGTAAAACAACGTCACACAAATTAATGCTCGATATGGCTCTACTACAAAAGATTATTTTTTCTGTTTTATTTGATGTACTTATTACTAAAGAAAGACCTAACGAACACTTTAATCAATTTGTCTCTTAAGTCTCTTAAAGAAAGTGAATAGTGACTTCACAATGTGCTTCTTCGCACTGTGAAATGATTGCTATTTACATATCTGCGATTTTTTTGCATGTCGTGTCGATACTTTGTACGGACAATTTTAGCACCTTATTATTGTCGAGAATGCAATTTAGTTGATTAGAAATAGCATTATTTAAACAAGCATACATGTATTGATTAACTGCTAACTGACACGGATGCGAGTGCGCTGTGATTTTTTTATATATAATACATGTAAAAACAATTACTAAACAATGCTATAAAAATATATAATACGAAAGTTACAGAACCATTAAAGAAAGAAATGTAAATTTAGTATTTAATACAAAACGTTTTTGAGAATACTTTATGGCATACAGCGCCATCTACTTTGAAGATTCAGTACTTTTAACTTGACACTATTTAGTACCGCTACTTACCGCTAGAGTAAATTATGTCATAGTTAGCTGTGATGAACGATAGATGGCGCTGTTTTTAATTAAATGACTGTTTAAATTTTATTTTAGTTAATTTGAGTTACAATGTATTAAATTATATACGAACAATAAAAAGACTGTTATGTTTCTGTTATATTTATCATCAATATATTTTGCGATTTTAAAACTAGTCATGAATAATCTTTGGAATGTGATGTGAAAATCAGATAACAGATGGAGTTGACATCAACATTGAAAACATATTTTTTCTTATAATTTAACGAAACGAACCGTATCAGAGCAGACCGATTAAGGAAATTGGTATTATAACTGTTATAACGGATTTTAATAACTGTAAAAAATATTTTAAAACTCGTCGAATTGGAAATCAACAGAATTGTAAAATAGGGTTAGTTTTTAATAAAGACATTCATTCAATAACACTTTTATTACTTTAATCTCTTTAGTCTTTAATCAGAAAACTAATCACACTTTCATCTACGTATATTATATCTAATACCTACGACTAGCACGGGTTCGAAGTGAGTGTCGTAATACGTAACGCGTCGTGCCGTCCCACATAATCCCGTGCTGGGTTCTGTTCTGACCTTATCCGGGGTTCGGACGCCTGTGTGAGCGGTTGGAGGGTTAAGTGCAGTCCAACTTACATATCCCAGCATAATGCATTTTTCAGTTTTGCGGACATTCTCGCTTTTTTGCTTCAACGACGTAATATAGGGGTGTGCGAGTAATTCGAACTCACGAATTATTCGTTCCGAATCGAATATTAATATTCGTAATTCGAAAAGTTACGAATATTTTTCGAATAGTATCGAATTTAACTACGACAATGCGTCGGAAATAGGACAAGAATTTGTATTTTGTAGATAATATCTTTAATGGGCTAGATGTCTACAAAATAGTCGTAGTCGTCGTAGTCAAATTCGATAATACTCGAAATTCGACGAATATTCGAAACTGTTCGAATTATTCGAAATTTTTCGAATATTCGTTCGAATTTCGATATTCGCACACCCCTAACGTAATACCTTCCTAAGTACTTGTTCTGGAATATCACATTGTTGAAACAAAGAGCAACGAGACTCGTGTGTGTGTGTGTGTGTGTGTGTATTTAAATTTGAGGCAATCTTGATTCGTTACAATTTGAAAGTCCGTCTATTTGTCGATACGATACCCCAGGATTCACAAAAATCATATTTAAAAAATTAGGAGTTCTATCCCGATTTTATCATATTTGTAAAGCAGCCATCTGATGGGAGCTAGTTTCTGTCCTTAATGGACTTCTTCAATACTAAGGCACAGCGAAGCTACCAAATGCTATCATTGTCAAAAATCGCAGCTGGTTTATTTTGCTATAATTTATAGTATCATGATCATGTCAAAGAATCTCCGAATGCGAAGGTCTGTTTTCTATCATCCACATTTTTAACTAATCATCCTCCAACTTATTGCCGAAATCTTAATGCTATTAAAAACTTGCGCGGGAGCTACCAACAGAATCATAAAGTCCACATTCTCACGAAACGCTTTCAGAACTAAAATTTTACAAAATTAAATATTTAGTTACATTATCAAAAATATTCGTGAATTAAATTATTCGAATTGAGCAACAATAACGTTACAATAAAGATCATCGGCTCCATCGCCTCACTCGTCGTGAGCCGAAGCACGTCAGCGCACGCGTCCGAAGAAAGTCTTCGGCCGGCACACTAAGAAGGCTTTCTATCGGTCGACACTAGGCGAATTCCGTAACGCATTATAAAAAAAACAAGTCATCGATAGAAAAGTGGCCAGTGTTTGATAAAGAAAAAAAAAACAAAATTAACGTTTCGCGCAAACGTCAAAATTTGTATTTGGAATCGTGTTTTGTGTTCGTGATTTTTGGTTGTTAAAATTTAGTGTTTGTTTTTCGATACGTTACATTTGAATCTTATTATCTGGATTGACAAGATGGAGTCAAGGTAAATAAATATAATTTTATTTAGAGCATTATTTTACTATAGTTCTCGATTCTTCTACTAAATAAGTATGCTTTAGAGTCAGTTTTTCTCTTGTTTATTTTCATTCGTATAATTTTGTTTTCTACAAAAGCATTATTGCAGCATCCAATAATGTTAAACATCAGATATTATAACTACAGGTATTAAAAATGTTACTTTTATAAACTTTGGATAAACGTATCAACTATCGGTAAACTCGGACCATATCAACACGTATCAGTATACCGGTTTGTCATTGCAATCAACCTGCGAAATGACCTGATTAATATCCATAATAATTATAAAAACAAGGTCAAAAATAAAGAGATAGTGTACTAAAGAAAAGTTCCAAAAATACAACTTTACTCTATGAAGTGCTACAAAAAGTATTTATTGCTATGATGCCAAGACTGGCCATAAAAAAAAGAAATTATAACACCTTCAACTAAAAAGGTTTGTCGCTCTTCGTTCCTAATTTGAACAGCAGCTCTATTTAAACTATTTACAAACATAATATAACCGTTTTGGCACGTAGGTACAGATTCGTTCACGATCGGAATTAATTTTATATGAAAGTGGAAGCCGCCCCGTTCTCGTTTCTATATAATTCTACATGAACGGACCAACATTCACTGCAACGTGTCACGGTCATCATATTTAGTAAAATTTGATGTCTTCACTGGAACTTACGAAATTCTAATGTTTATTTTTCAGAGCTATTGCAACAATCAATTTGAAATGTTTACGCATAATTTACAAGGAATTAGAGTAACTATTTCTATAGCGCAATACATTTTTCCAGAACCATATCAGTGTTCATAAGAATCAGAAAGCATCTTTTGATAGTAACTTAAGTGATTAACATTGTATTCAGTTAATGAGATCTTAATTAATTTCTAATTAAAACTGTTATACAATGTACCGTAATTGTTTAACAATTGGGGATAGAAGCAATCAGTACTTCCTATCTATCAAGTTTCTCCTAACGTTAAACCGCTGTGCAAAGTACAAAACGAAGCTAATATTATTGTATCGCACAACAATCAAATATAAACACTAAACTCCTACTATAAAGACTATATTTGTATGCATCAGTTGCTAGTAGACAGTTAGACACCTTCCTGATTCAGTGGTCAAACTGGATTCCGAACACTTTCATCCTGACTAGCTTTACTGTCTTTTTATTTGTTTTCACACGATATTTTACTCTGCGTTCTTAGTTTAATGTTGTTTGTTTATGGATTTTTATGTTTCTCTTATGTACATGTCTTTTTTGCAATTGTATCCTATAGTTTGTGCCTTATAAATACGCTGAACCTCAAGTGATAAGTTTCTTAAATTTGGGTAATCTTCGGTCCTTCACGTAATAAGTTTCACATCTGTTACAGAGATTTAATTCAATTGACTCAACAACTTTCCACAATAAATAAGAATCTAAAGAAAAACAAACACAAAAGAGGTCAGGCATCAGATTGCATGTCTCCTTTGACCCACCAAGTTAATTGCAAGTAAAACCACGCAATTAACAGCTGCAATGAATTATACCTGTTTATTTGTCATTTAGACGGTAATAGCTAGACTGAAAGGTCGTATGTCGAAATAATACGAGATTATTTAAGATTTGCCAACGAACGAGCTGAGATGTTTTGTAATCGGAAATGAGGCTGTTAGTTTGATCCTCGTTTTATGAGTATGTTTAAGAATGATAAAATTAACAATGATTTTAAAGCAGTCGATTTACACCTGCTGTTGTCCTATGAATGGTGATTTAAGGTCAAACGAAAGCGACCTTGGAACTCCTTCATTGAATCCTCTAAAGTGTCATTCTCTCTTCTACCAATTTCGATTGAAATAAAAGCGATCATATTATATTTTCTTGTAGTTTATTACATTTAAATTCACCTGTTGACATCATCTGCTGTATATGAAAAATTACAAGGATCAAGCTCTACACTATACATTGTACCAATGAAGTCCTAACCGGTTACTGGTCAAGACAGTCGGGCCTTTTAAAAACATGGGTTTCTACAAAGCTGCTTAATGTTTGGTCAACTCAAGAACTGGGTTAAAGCAATTACGACGCGCCTTATTATACACACACTTCTTACTACTTGTCTTTTCCTTTGTTGACCTTTAAATAAGTTTGGAAGTCCATTGACTAAAATATTTAGCAATGAGCTAGGCTGAGTGACGTCATAGTCCAAATAACAAATCCAATGAAATAGATTTTTGAATTTTAGTGTGGTTTAAAAGTTTTAGTGCTCATTGTGAAATGAACGAGTTCCTGCACTTAGCCATTTACTCCGTTTCTATTAATACAAAAGTGTGTAAATAATAAACTCAATATTTTTTCAATCTTTCGAACTATTAAATTTATTTTCCTTAAATAAATTTGTATCACTGAAATACAATCAAAAATATCTACTAGATAAGTATATTATTGGAGCACATACTCGTAGAGATAACAAACCATTTTCATTAAAAAAAATAAGTTAAATTATCTAGAGCGCACACAAATTCTTTATTCAAAATACTCGTAGAATATTCAAACAACAAATGTTAAAAAAGCATAAAGATATCAAAAGCCGAAATTCTCACGAGTTCAAGACACGCTCATGTTTTCAAAGTCGTGACAAAAGAGAAAGGAACGGAGAAAGGGTCATTGATACAGTTGATTAAACAGGTTCCAGTATTCGCGAAAATATTTAAATAAGTGTGCTAAACACTGCATCTATGGCATGCATTGATCTACTCAAAATATTAATATTTTTGAAAAATTATCATATTCTCACGGGTTTTTAATTTTAAAATAATTTTGGTAATGCATCATAAAAAATTAGGCTCAAGAGTTATTTAATTGTAATTATGAATGAATACATGAGGTCAATGGCCTGAAATAGCGTATTACACGGTAAAAGTTTTTGCTTGCAATAAACTGGTGACAAAAAAATAAGATTAGATAGTTCTTAGGTAACTTATGACGCCTCACATGGTAATGAGAGAAATGAAACAATAATTGTCGGTTACATCACTTTTTTTATTAAAATCTGTATAATACGGAAGTTTTTAGCACGACCTTCAGCGCCTTGACATTTCACCAGGTACATTACGTGAACGATTAATCATTTAATAATTGCGAATCGTCTGGCCCTTTCTTGTAGTAAACAATTAAATTCACTTCCTACTTTTAAATGCTTCTGAACTTTGAAAGAAAAGTTTTCAATTGCATAACAATTGAAGTAATTACTTTTAAAAGATCATTATTGGTCTCGAGTTTGTCATTCATAGATAATTTCGAACAAAGGTTTTGCTTCTGAATGAAAACTCATACAAATGGTTAACTTACCGATATTAATTAGTTGGTAGTAAGATATTAGTATGTTATTTCTTAGTTCTGGTATTATTCAGGTTTACAATTTGCATAATATCAAACAATACTCGATACTTACCAACGGATATTTCCGTGTCATTATGAAACCTAATAGATACGCTTACCTGTTCTTTACCCGTGAAATACGTTACTTCTATACGCTTTTCGTAACTAATATTTTAATCATACTAGTTGCCTCACTGAATATTAACGATCATTTTCAGTTCACACGGGTCACGATTACAAATTATTACGCAATGTATACTAAATTTAATTACCGAATCTTATACAATCGATGCTTGAGGTCCAAAAGTGTCAATAGAAAATGAGAGTGCGCACCATAATTTTGTAGTTACGCCACGATATGTGCGTCAAGTGGCTAGCTAAGCGCTTGGTCAACATAAGACGAGCAATCTTCAGCTTTCTCCGACGTGGAAGCGATCACATCCACAATAATTCGATAAAACAATTGATAGTAGACTTTATTGTGTTGATATAAGAGTTATAGTCGATGGCGGGGGTTTAGATAGAGGCGATGACGGTCCGCAGTGCACGTAGGCTGATGGAATCGAAGCCACTGCCCCACATCGAGTGGCCGTTCCAAATAAAGTTCGCAATGAAACTGCAGGTGAATTAATTAGTGTTTTTTATTCGGCACACGGACTGGATGCCGCACAAGTAGGGTTTGCTTTTAGAATAAAGATAGTACATAATAAGGAATAGTAAATGTACGGCGAGTCATTAGAAGTTTCTGGTTTTTGCAGGATGATACAAAATAAGCATATAGAACGCTTGCAAACTTGAACTTTTATACCAAGTCGCAATAAATACTATTAAACTTCTTTGATGAAATAAATAATAAATAAATAGGTACACAGATATTGGAAGATGATATAACGTATTTGTAATTTCAATCTAATTAATTATTCTATACGCATTTCTAAATGTCGTTGAATAAAGATGGCAGCACAGTTATCGAAATTCATTTCCTTGTCGTAAGTGAAGAAATAGATACCTACTTACAACATTTTAAATATATGCATTAGGCATTTTCATCAAAGTAGAGCGAGCTTCTTGCTTATCACGATGGTGACTTTTCAGTGTTCTTAATAAGTTTAACTAGTTAACTTCCTTTTAAAATATGATTTAATTTATTTTAGGCTAATCTTAAGCACCGTTATGAATCTATACGTAGCCAAACAATGGAATAATAATACTGAATTCGGAGTTTTTTCTTTGTAACAAACGGTGGCGCGATTCAGGAATACAGTCAGCGCCATCTATTGACGACCAAGTAGACTACAAATTATAACCTAAAAACCCACCAGCGCGATACAATGTTAACATTGGTTTACAACTGTAAATTTGAAAATTAAATTCAATATGGAATCATGATTTTGATCTTATTAATGAAACAAATCGGAATAACAAGTATAAATTAATTTGATGACCTAATACTAGACGTAGTCTACATTTACATAACATGATTACTAAAAAACTTTTAAATAAATAACTTGAGCCACCATAATCATTGGCTCCTAAGAGACACTATTGCAAAACGGTAGGTAACCTGTCCAACAGTAAACACTTAACTTGTTTAGCTTCTATTTCTTAACACGTTATTTAAGATACTGCGGCTATTTTGAAATAAACAAATATTACACATAAACTCAAAGTCTTGATTACTTTGGTTGGCAATACTGGGAACTATCCACAAATATTCGGAAATAATATCGAAATACAATTAGGAGCTAAACGGTTTTCTTTTTCATTACCCTTAGCTTAAGATACAAATGCAAACGGATTTTGTCGAGAAATTCAGAATAGTGTTTCTACCACTAATTCACGTCTATTAATACGTGAACAGTATCCTTTGATTATTTATATTGCAAAACCAAGTCTTGTAGTGTTAGTTTTAGCAAAACTAATTCCTATTCTAGTAAACATCTAACACAAATTCTATGCCGCAAATTTTGAAATGTTCTTTCACACCATCTATCTCTTCTTAAGCCTTCCTCTCCTTATAAACTCCTAAAATCACTGAAGACATACTAAACAGAGAAATAAACACGAAATACACATCCAAATGTTTCAAAATCATTAATGATTACGAAACTTCCACCTAGCACCCATTTTGTAATTTTATAGCCTTAAATCATGATGTGGTCATTGATAAACCAGGTCAAGTCATAATTGAATTATCGCCTAGGGAAACGCATGTAATTTCTAAATAAAAATCAGGTCAAAAACAATACCAAAATCGTATTTATAACTATTTTGTAATAGTAAGTACTTAAAGCAAATTACAATAATACGTGTGTTATGTGAACGAAATCCATACAGTTCGTACATTCATCGTGTATACATAGTATTTAAAATATAAATATTTTACTTTATTACATTACTGAGTTGGTAATTTTAAAAACCAAACTTCACTATGCACATTGGGATGGGATGGTAATTATGAAATAAGATGAATATGAACTGATGAAGATGACACACTAATATATTAGAGTATAAATGCATGAAGAGAGAAGACCTGTACCTGTACCTGTACCAACCCATTACATTAATAGCGATTAAGAGAAGACAAATAGCGTCAACCCACAGATACTATTATCTATGCACCGAACTCATTTAAATAGGGACAAGGTAGAGCGAAAGAAACATATATTGTTTTTTTCGGTACTATCGGTTCTAACATCAAATTATTATGATTTGATAAAATTAATATAATCATAGTGTTTATAAAACGACGGAAAAAAAAAACCTGGAAGAGGTTTTCCGTCGTTTGGATTGGGAAGAAAAGGGAATAATGATAAATGGAGAATACCTGTCACACCTGCGATTTGCGGATGACCTGCTCATCTTCTCCACTACAATGAACTCCAAATAATGCTTACCGAATTGAATAAAGAGAGCCAAAAAGCTGGACTGATAATGAACATTGAAAAAACCAAAGCAATAACAAATTCTATACAGGAAGAAATTTGGATTCACAACAACAAAATCGAATATGTGGAGGAATATTTATATCTGGGGCAAATCATCTCCTTTTCAGATTTACATAATAAAGAAATTGATAGACGAGTGGGAAATGCTTGGAAAAGATACTGGAATCTAAAAGGGGTTATGAAAAATAGAGATATAAATGTATCAATAAAACGAAAAGTTTATGAAACCTGCATTCTTCCAGTTCTTACGTATGGCTGCCAGACTTGGGCCCTTACTAAAGCACAAAGTAAAAAATTAACAACTTGTCAAAATGCTATGATGCGAAGTATGACAGGTAAGAAGCTTTCTGATAAAGTGAAAATATCGGACTTGGTGAAATTAACGAAAATTAAAAACGTAGCAACAACAGTTAAACAACTAAAATGGAGATGGGCAGGGCATACCGTAAGAGGATCTGACAAGTGGAGTAAGAAAATTATGCACTGGTTTACTGGGCACTGGAGCAGAAAAAGAGGGAGACCATTCAGACGTTGGGCAGATGAGATCGCAAAAGCAGCTGGTACACTTTGGACCAGAATAGCTAGAGACAGGAACTTGTGGAAAGGCTTGGAGGAGGCCTTTGCTGAAGAGCAAACAGACAGGGGTTTTGAGGCAAATTTATAACGTTTTTTTTTTTCTTATTTTAAATTAATTTAGTTTTTAAGCACATTGTATCTTGTCTGAATAAAGGCTATTTTTATTTTATTTTTATTTTAGTGTTTATAATATTAATCGTTTTTAACTTAATGAATGTAGATGACACATATTTTATAATCTTTGTCTGTTCATACTGGTTTAACTATATGTATCCGAAATGAATGCGCTGATTCTCATTTGACTTATTTATATTCTCAATAGATATCTGATGAGATAAAGGATATCATAGATACTTATATTTTTGAAAATAATGACCCTTTATGTACGGGTTAGTCAGTAAAAAATAAAACCAAAATACAACCGAATACAAAAAGTGTAGGTAATAATCATTCAAACTCTAATCTAGTAACCTCTTGAGCGATGAAGCAGAAAATGGCGAAGAATAACGGAAACTCGTTTCAATCGTTTAACAGTACGGTATTGGAATAACCGTCATAATTCATACGTTTCGGTCTGAAGGACTGCCTTATTGCAGTTAATATGACTGTCGACTGCCGAGTTGAACAGCAACATTCATTAAATTTCGTGAATTGTGAATCCAGCTACCGCTCTTCAGTTAATCGGAAAAAGCTCAATCAAAAAACTATAACAATAAGTATAAGAAATAAAACAAAAGAAAAAAATAACATGTTCAACAATTGTTTATAATCTTTAAATCCCTTTATTCAACAATAGTTCCAGCAAATATTGATTCAGTTAATTTAACGGGTGAATACAAAAAGTTAATGTTTGCAGTTCACTTTCTGTTTTACCGACGATTTCATTCGTATTTATTCAGCTCAAACAATTTGAGGACTAAGTTTTTTTTTGTATTGCTTATAATAAGGGGAAGCATGAAATTTTATGTTTTTACTTTCATATTATTATACCAATTTAATCCTTAACACATATCGGCCAATAACAGTTCAAAGTGTAAACTATACATTTTTCTGTTTTTGTATAGAATAGATCCTAAAGTATAGAATATTTTTAAATGTTTTTTTTTTTTTAAATAATATAATCAGAAAGGTCTAAATCTCTTAAAATCATCAAGTGCAGTAAGGTTAATTCAAAGTCACTTTCTTTTTAAAGAGAAAAATCATGTTGCTCACATAATGATTTAAAATGTACTGACCAGTGTTTTATTAATCATTTTATTCAACATTCTATTTTCTTAAAGCGGCAGATAAAACATATTTTTCGATATTTATTCTTAATTATTGATTAATTATTCTTGTAGCTATGAAGCTAATGGTAATGAGACCAATTAGAAAAGATCTACAGACAGTAACAACTTACAAGAAACAAAGTATCTTTTAAACTCGACAGAATTCTTTGTCGCTAACCTGACCTGTCACGGATAGTCGTTACATAAAAAAGTTATAAATTTAACATAAAATAATCATAAGATTAATTTGATATTACACGAGAAAGATAGAAAGATTGTTCAAATATTTTTTCTTCAAAGATATACGTATATTATGATAACCAAGTGCAATAACTAATCCATAATAGAGTTCTTCTTTATACACTTGGTAATTTACAAAGCAATATTCATATGAAAGAAACAAATACAATAAGAAGGAATGAGATATTCAAAATAAGCGGTTCGAAGATTACAAGTGAAAGTGAACGAATGCCAACTCCTATCTGAATAAAACCGCAGATCTGTACGCAGATGCAAATTCAACAATACTTCATTACAAGTGTACCCACAACACGAGGAAACTAATTATGTTTAAACCCCAGGTAAAATACCTCGTTGTTTGCGTAATCAGAAAGAATTACATAATGTGAATGAAAAATATAAGCTTATTTGGATTTTAATTGGGGAATAGTGTTAGATTATTACATGAAAACTACCAATATTCCTTCATTGGGAAAGCTAGGTACAAGATGGACCCACGACATGATCAGGATGGCGGGAAGTCACTGGATTCAGATAGCGCAGGACTGGTCATTGTGGCGAGGTTTGGGGGAGGCCTATGTCCAGCAGTGGATGTCTATTGGGAGAGAATGAGCTGTAATTCAATGAATGTGACGCCTCTACCAGTTGTAGACACAGATACTTTATTTGCAATAAAAAAGAAGCACCTAAAACTAAAACATCTTTATATTTCAATGTTATATGTAAAACATCTCTACATAATATTTAGTACAGATTACATTTAATTCTAGACCAGCAGACATTTGTGTGGAATTAGGAAACTCTTTCGTCCGTTGAATTCCTTCAGTACCGCTGTAATTATTACAGACTGTATTCAGCAGTCGCGGGCACTACGCACTGTTGCCAACGCTCCACGCTTCGTACGGAATGCCGTCATCTTGCGTGACCTACGCATGGAGAGTCTCGACGACCACATCAGACGCCTGAGTTCCTCTATGTTCGCGCGCGCTGACGGAGCGCAATCCCAACACTTACGTGGGATCGCACCATACCATCGGCGCCCGCCGGACAGTAGAGGTTTACCACGTGACCTTCTTCTCCCCTAAATAAGACCGCTCCTCACCGCCGACGACTGAACACAGAGGCCTTGCCTTCTGTGCTCTTGCTCGTCCAGTGGTGGGTTGTAGCTACTACCGATCAAGACATCCTCAACCGTAGTTCGCCGATCACCTGCGTGACCTTGTCCACAAAGGTTCGATCGCACTACCTAGAGGCTCCCACCTGACTTACCCACAGGCCTTCTGGCCCTACCAAGCGACCCGTCTGTAGTAGCAGGCGGCGTAGCTACTACCGAAACAGGCCATCGCCTGGAACGGTTACCCCGGGACCGCCATTATGGGGTCCAAGGGACGTCTTCTGTGTGTGAAGGCCGAAAGAACCAGTCTAAACAATTAAAATATTTAAACAATACAATAAAGTATCGGCAAATGATAACAATGTCGAGCGAGCAGCTGCGCCTCCGTAACGATACCAAGGCCACGGTCAGTGAACGCTTTAAGTTTACTAAAGTCGTCAATAGATGTCGCTGCCCGATAGTTAAATCGCGCCATCGATATGTTACAACGAAAACTACTTAAAAAAAATCGCATCAACGGACCGTTGCCATCAGGAGGGTCTTAACTGACTCGACTGAACAGCGAATGATGATCTTGGATATGAATTTAGTTGATTAAATTCCGCTCCCTAGAAGATCAACTATCGCAGATCTTCTAGGCGAATGACTGACGCTGTTTTTGGCCACTTTTTAAACCATTTATAAAACTACTATAGAACACAATATCTAATTAAGATAATTGCTTTTCGCGGTGATAAGTATTAATTGTAATTTGTATTCGTATTAGTAGATTTTCGCGAATTTGTCATAAACAATGATCTGGTAAATTGTTTATAAGACGTAACAAAGTAAAATGTATTTCATGATCATTGTAAATAACAATATTATCGGATATACAAAGCAAAAAAATACAGTCAATTAAAACTTAGGTATTCGATTGGAAACAAAATTATATATTGGACTTGTTAGTTAATTACATAGAATTATTACCTCAGGAACGTACATGGGGAACAAAGTTGGTGAAGATTAGCCAAGTCGCACCACACAAGACCCTATGACATTGACATTTATTCGTAACTTTGACATAATTTAATTTCAAAGGGTTACCAACCCAAATTTTGAAATCTCCCATTTTATCTTATTAAAAATAAACGAATATAGACAGAATATATTTGTTGAAATAATTTTGTTGTTAGATTTCCACGTGAGAGTGAAAATAAAAGTTTATGGATAGCGGCTATCAGAGCCAGTCGTAATGATGAGTTATGGCTCCCATCAACTTGAAGTGTGGTATGCCCTGATCATTTCGAATGAGGACGTATATATACCACACAAAACATGGGCGCAATAAAATTACGAAAGGCAGATCTCCAACGAAGGTACATAATATAAGAAAGTGTCGAATCAGAAAACCATTATCACGAAAAAAATCTATATTGTACGGTTTACACGGGAAATCACCACTAAAAGTACCCGATTTTTGGGGAGATTTAAAAACATGACATCTCCCAGTTTTCGACACAGACATTTTTCACAGCTCCGAATGCTTCAGTTTGTTGTTCATCATGTAGATTCCAGAGGTAATAATTCCATGGTTAATTATTATAAAAATAAAATTACTTACTACTTTTCTCTACGCTATTCGAAATTATAATGCTTTGGTTTCTTGTTGTATGCTGATTAATCACAATCGTTAGTTAAGGAGTTACCTGTAACATAAAAAAACACTATTTAATACCAAACACTATAAATTGTGATTTACGGATATATAATTGTTATAATAACTTTGTTCATAATTGGCAATAATGCCAAAAGCACGTTAAAACTGAAAGTAAATAAGATTGCTGCATCTGCAAAGCTATTTTGAAAGTATCAAGCTTTCAAATACAGAACAGCAACTACTGTTACAGTAAAGTTAAATTGCAAGCACGTTTTTTTCATACGAGCATGTCGTAAATAAACGATCACACTACCCATCTGATAGTGAGTGGTGATACTACTGAAACTTATCGATTCTTACAATATCAGGGAACACTATAGTTACGCTACTTATGACCTACTATACCACATCATACCTACCGTAGTTTCTGTAGTAAAGCTAATTTATAATATTTCTCATTGCAGGAACCAAAAAACACGAGAGCGCGATCGCACGTCGCAAAATGGGACAAGAGCAATCATACGTACACGCTAACGTTCAAGTTAGACGATACAAGAACAAATACGAGGATCCTATACAGTACAGGAGCTCGATCGACTACAGGAACCGAGAATACGAAGACAAAGATTACGAATACATACGACAGAAGGCCAGAAGAAGCGCTGATAGCTTCAAAAGCGACAACTCGACAGAAAGTAGTGGATACAGAAGTGGTTCTAGCGCCTGTGAGTGTAGATCTGACATATCTTCAAAAAGCGGATACTACGCCACATCACTGTACAAAAACGATCACTATAAAGACGTGAACAAAGATATCTACAAGCCAGTGAAGCTACCGAAAGAGAAACGCTATAAGAATCAGCTACTCGAACTGCAGAAGGGAGACCTCAAAAGCGCTCGACTGAAAAGCTATTTGGACGAAACCGAAAAGGTCAAATTCAAAACTAGTTCGTCAAAGAACTCTGGAATTAGAAATTACACTCCAAAGATTCTTACAGAAGAGGAACAGAAGAGTAAATTGGATTGGAGTTAGGAGTGAGATAGCTGTAGTTGTACATAGTAGTGTAGTAGTAGATGTATTGTAAAGATGGAGGCGGCAGGAGCGTTGGCGAGCTTGGCACCGTCGCCCATCACCGTATTGGGCCTGATACCACTCCTGGCATTAGGGATCACGTACTTCAGATACCAACAATACGATCCAGAGTCCTATGTTGGGGATATCAATGCTGTAAGTTGCATTTGAATATTATTTATATTTTGGATTAGTTGAAATTAGAAAGCTGAATTAAGCAATCAAACATTAAAATGCATGAAGGTAATGCAGCTGTAATTGCTGAATAAGTAAATAGTGTTTACGTAATTATATGCAATAATATAACAAGTTTTCAAGAGTAAAGTATAATGATATTATATTTACGGTAATACATATAGTCATGTCAGTCATATTTATGGTGAGGAGAAATTTTCTACAGTTGTAAAAGCACTCAGCACACAAAACTGTTAGATCTTAAATTAGTTCTTTACACATTTCAGGTGATGCCGATTTACGACTTCGTGGTAGTGGGGGGAGGTTCAGCCGGCGCAGTGGTGGCGTCACGCCTCTCTGAAATCGGCAACTGGACCGTCCTTCTTTTAGAGGCAGGACAGGACGAGAACGAGATCTCGGACATCCCAGCGCTGGCGGGCTACACGCAACTCTCCGAAATGGATTGGAAATTCCAAACGACACCTTCGAACAACCGCTCTTATTGTCTGGCCATGAACGGAGACAGATGTAATTGGCCTAGAGGCAAAGTACTCGGCGGCTGTAGCGTCCTTAATGCCATGGTTTATGTAAGAGGAAATCGCAACGACTACGACTTGTGGGAGGCTCTAGGCAACCCAGGCTGGTCTTACGATCAAGTTCTGCCTTACTTTTTGAAATCCGAAGACAATCGTAATCCGTATCTAGTGAATACTCCATACCACTCTGCTGGTGGATATTTGACGGTCCAAGAAGCTCCGTGGCGTACTCCATTATCTGTCGCGTTTTTAAAAGCAGGCATGGAGTTGGGGTACGAAAATCGGGACATAAACGGAGCGAAACAGACAGGCTTTATGTTGACGCAAGCGACAATGAGACGAGGAAGTCGATGTAGTACAGCAAAAGCATTCTTGAGACCTGTACGGCAAAGGGAGAACCTTCACGTCGCATTAGGAGCACAAGTCACCAGGATCCTTATTAATTCAGTCAAGAAACAGGCTTATGGAGTGGAATTCGTTCGTAACGGAGTCAAACAGAAAGTCAGGATCAAGAGGGAAGTGATAATGTCTGCTGGTGCTTTAGCGACACCACATTTGATGATGCTTAGTGGAGTTGGTCCGGCTGAACATTTAAGAGAGCACGGAATCCCTTTGATAGCGAATCTGAAAGTGGGTCATAATTTACAAGATCACGTAGGCTTGGGCGGACTGACTTTTGTCGTTAATAAACCCGTGACATTCAAGAAGGATCGTTTCCAATCGTTTGCTGTAGCCATGAACTACATCTTATACGAGAAGGGGCCGATGACGACCCAAGGAGTCGAAGGATTAGCCTTCGTCAACACAAAATATGCCCCTTCATCTGGAAACTGGCCTGATATACAATTCCATTTCGCCCCTAGCTCAGTCAATTCAGACGGTGGAGAACAAATCCGCAAGATTTTGAACCTTCGTGATCGGGTCTACAATACCGTTTACAAGCCTATAGAAAATGCTGAAACATGGACCATTCTTCCTCTTCTTCTGCGTCCGAAAAGCTCTGGCTGGGTGAAACTGAAGAGCCGGAATCCATTTCAGCCTCCATCGATCGAGCCCAACTATTTCGCGTACAAAGAGGACCTCAAAGTTCTGACGGAGGGCATCAAGATCGCTATGGCTATATCTAATACGACCTCCTTCCAAAGATACGGGTCCAAGCCCCACAATATTCCTATGCCAGGTTGCCAACAACATGTACTATTCTCCGACGAATACTGGGAGTGTTCTTTGAAGCACTTTACTTTTACCATTTATCATCCCACTGGGACTTGCAAAATGGGTCCTAAGCATGACCAAGATGCCGTTGTTGACCCGAGGTTGCGAGTGCACGGTGTTGCCAACTTAAGAGTGGTGGATGCAAGTGTAATGCCAACTATAATAAGTGGCAACCCCAATGCTCCTGTCGTCATGATTGCTGAGAAAGCGTCAGACATGATCAAGGAGGACTGGCTTGTGTTATGACAGTGCTAAGTGTGAGAACTGAAACATTCAAAATACTCATAAGTGTAATTTCATTTTAGTTAATTTAATCTTGTAATTATTGTGATTTTGTTTTGTTGTAAATATTTCTAAAGATTAGTTGTGTTAAACTTTTTTTGTATTGTGTAAGTCTTTAGCTTAAACTAAAAATAAACTTTTGAATAAAGAGTGATTATTCTTTCTTCCTTTAATTAGTTTTAAAAATTTAGTTGCATTATAAGATATTGACTGAACAATTATAATAAAAATATATACTTTACGAAAGGTCAGGAAATAAAATAGATTGAAGTAGCAAACATAGTTTACCTCAGATGCCTAATGAGCATTAATTGGGGCTTCGTTGGGCTTATGATTATTTTCCAATAATAATGTTTTTATAATAAAATCTTGATAGATTCTATATGAAAATGAAAAATTATCGGTAAGATTCGAATTACAACAATATTTAGTGCCTTAAACTACATATTTCAATACGAGTGTGTTCTTCGAAAACAACGCCATCTATTATTAAGTAGCGTACGATATTTATTTACCGCCATCTACCGTTGAAAAGCCAAAACTACTTAACTAAGTAAATTTCTGCCATCTAGCGAGAAAATATATAAACAGAACAACATACTTATTGAACCGATTGTTGTTAGTTTAAGTAAATGCCGACAGATGGCAATGCTTTCTCACGAGAAATTGAATAGTGATTGCATTTATCGAGGAAGGCTTTTTTTTTTTTTTTTCATTTGGAGGAAATCACCGGATCCCCGCCCGGAGTATGTGGGAGTTGAACCGCACTAAAACCTCCAACCGCTCACACTCAGCGTCCGAACCCCGGCTGAGGCCAGAACCCAGCACGGGGTTTGGAGGGACGGCGCGACGCGTTACGCGCTCGGCACTCTTTCCCGTCGCTATCGAGGAAGGCTATAGGATATATGTTTCCCTTTGTGACGCAGACGAAGTTGCGCGGGTCAACTAGTATTCAATATTTGTATTGAAGCATATTATCGGAATCGTAAAGATTTTTAAGAATATTATTTTTCAAATACTTGCGGTTAATTAAATATCGTGGTAAGAACCCGTGGATAATGCATGAAAGATTTTTAATAATGTCTGTCTTAATGACTGGGACATGGTTGAGCCTAGGCATTGCAATACGGAAAACCGGATCCGGTAATCCGCCGGATCCGGTGTATTTTTGGGCCGACCGGATCCAGTCACCGGATCCTGTAGTGCTAATCTTAGACTAATTAGAATTAATTTTGCCTTAGTATTTGTCATAATAGTATTAGTATTAGTCAGAAAGTATTTGCATTAATTAAAATAAAAAAAAATCTGCAAAAAGCTTCGAAATAAGCCAGTATTGTGAAAATAACTAACCAAAATGTATTTCTTTTCGACCTTTTCAAGTATCTACGTAATGACAGCCGCCGGATCCGGCTGGATTGAAAATGATGCCGGATTGCAATCCCTAGTTGGGCCGCTTGTGAGCAGTAACGAGGTTTTAGTTCGGTTCCTTCGGTACCTAATTGATTTGTTCAAATTCCCATTTTTTCGTGAAGTATTCTTTATTCAGTGTTGATGAATTCGACAATACACTATATCTTTCATAAATACGGTACTTTGAATAGCAATAATTATAATCTTTAAAATTAACCTCATCAGTAATAATCCACATAATAAGTCCGAAACACTTTGTTTTAATCAATGAATATGATTATAAGTAATATCATAATTAATTCAAACAAATGAAGTAAAAAGTTCGAGCGCCAGTGAAGCATTGATTTATGTTCTAATCGGGCGATTAAGTTATTACAAAAGAATATAATACAAACCAGTTATTAATGTGTATAATAAAAGTAAATAATATAGGTGCTTGACTACTGTGTATTACTGTAACAAACTGGTTTTAAATCATAATAAATGTAATAGGACAAGACACGAAAAATTATACAATACTTACTTGACGTAATAATGTAATGTACCTAGTAGTTTAAATCACTTTTGACTGACTTCCAAAAAGGAGGAGGTACTCAATTCGTCTGTGTTTTTTTAAATGTTTGTTCCAACAGAACTTTACTTTGGTATAGATTTGATAATTCTGGTGTCAGATGAAAGATGATGGTCGTCATGGAGTCCCATTTTGTATCATTTAAGTACTTAGTTTGGTAGACATGCTCAGTAAAATATTGATCCTACTGGTTTCTACAGATGTGTTGTGTAGAAAAAAAAATACGACTTCGTTCATAATTATGCTTTGAATAATCCAATCTATTATATTCGTAACATTAAAATTGATGAGGTACAAG
This sequence comes from Trilocha varians, assembly GCA_030269945.2. Taxonomy (NCBI): domain Eukaryota; kingdom Metazoa; phylum Arthropoda; class Insecta; order Lepidoptera; family Bombycidae; genus Trilocha; species Trilocha varians. The sequence goes on along the minus strand of AP028268.1, from coordinate 6,620,832 downwards.
TTCGGTTAGAAATCCAGTATTTTGCAATATGATGTTAAGTTGAAAAATGAACGATTTCCTGGAAATTGTCGGTTTCAGTTTCATTAATGCAAACATATTACTATAGTAGGTACATAATAATATAGTGGAAGTTTCTGCCATCAATTACGAATATATAATAATTTCATATATATGTCGAAACATACGCGCATACGCTGAATTTGAGTAGGATAAAATCTGCATTTAGAGTCCGAACCCATGCTGGAGTTATGGGAGGCGGCACAATGTATTACGCACTACGGCATTCGTCTTCGTTACATAACGCTAATTCTAGAATAAAAGGAGATGTTAAAAGAGAGAGAAAAAGAAGAGAATTGTGAAAAAGTGAGATCTTAGCCTTTCAAAACGCTACATTTTTCCAGTTGCAACTACTCTGATAGTTGAAGATGTCTGCGATGTCTGTCTTAATTGGTCTGAAATAACTGGGTCTACTTTCGCAGTATTTTCACTAATAGTTAACTAACGGGATATATAATAAAATTGCTGGGAAGTAAAATCGAACACTTCTTTTCATGGACAACATACTTTTCTCCCCGCGCAGACGAAGTTTCGAGGTTCAGCGAAAAAGAAAATGAAGAAAGAGTAAATACATGTCTCATTCGACTTTGATCTGTGAACGACCAACATTTTTTTGCAACATGTTGAGCCTAGTTTGTGTTGAAAATATGTGGAGGTCAGACGTCTTACTTCTATCATAAAATACTAAGTATGCCTATATTTGTTATTTATTCTTCTTTAAGCGAGTTTAAAAAAGCAACTACATCCGATTTTGCAATAAACAAATCTAGGTTACTTCCAATACAGTACCTACCTAACTTTACACCTACTGGTAATCGTTTGTAACAGTGTGACATGACAAAACCATAACATACGTTACGTGCACGTTACGTCAAGTTATATTTCCGTACTGCATTCTTTTAACTGCTTAGGATCTTATTAGCTTTACATTATATAAGGTGGAATACGCATTGTCATCTGTTTTTGTAGGATAAGAAAAGATCTGGATAAAGTGTTTAATGTAATGTGATTTTGAATGTCTTTGGGTCAAGTTAGTCACGGATTTTGAATGATACGAATTCGAAATTTATTTGAGTATAGTCGATTTCTTAAGATTCTATTAAAATATCCTCAGCAAGTGGATGAGTCGACGGCCCTCCTGTTTTTCAGAACTCAAGAAACATTATCAATATAAAAATGCATGTCAAATATAACAATTGACAACCCATAGTGCACACCGCTGGGCTCGAGAATCCCCCATATAATGAGGTGGTTCACCACGCATGCTTAGTGCTAATACTGATGTTTATAGTATTCCAAGGACTCGTGAAGTGTTTCTTCAACTGTTTAGTTCTAGTACTGTTTTGTTTAGGTGCAGGTAAATCGTAATGTATCTAAATTTAGATATGCGAGTTAACTGCAACTGGAACTCGCAACTACCTACTTATAGTTAGAAATATAAAATTTCGTACCTATTCTGGTCTCGATGATGGATCATGATGACAGCTACAATTAATTAATTTAACATATTTACTACACAGGCACAAGTTCAAAAATAATAAACATTTTCCACCAAAAAAAAGATCGCTAAAATTGTCCAGTTTCGCAATCAAAAGAATTCACAGCACGCATTCGATCATTAACCAAAGTTTAAGAGATAAACATCGAAATTATTCGCGCACAATGCAAGAGAACCAAAACGTAATAGTTGTGTACATTCGTACAATAAACGTAGTCTGTGAAAGCAAGCAAGCATGGTTACGTAATCTGTTCTATCAATGTACTTTCCTTTGCTTCCAGAAACTTCTACAGCTTCCTGGTGCTCTATGCCATTAGATAAAATTTAGATTTAGAGAGGTTAGAACGGTCCATTGTAATGGACAAGCCTGTGCTGGAAATATTGATGCCCATAAGCTTAAAATAATTCTAAGTCAGTTAGAAGATTGGACTCGTGAAAAGACCGAAATTCTTTCAGTATCTCAGTACTATAGGATTTTTTTTTACAAAAAAAAAACTACAGAAGTACAAAGAAAGGCGTTTAATTTAAACAATAAAATCATATCTAGAATTCAAAGTCAATTTCAAAAACTAACCATAAATAATAAGAAGGTGTTGCTTACACTTAACAGCACAGATACCAATGAAAGAACTCTTAATAACATAATAATATAGCCCTGGGCTCCTTCCGTAAGACCAAATTCCAAGCTGTCATTACTCCATTGAAAGCCCCGCAATTCCCCATAAGTTATTTCGTAAGGCTTTCAATTCATTCCAATGATTTCCATTCGAAATTCTAATCGAAAAGCCATTGGTATCGACTGTGTTACGTTATCGAATTATCGATACTAGAAAGGTGACAAAATTAGTCTTTATCGATATATGCGAATCGATAGATTACACGTTTATTCTGTGCAATTTCTATTCTAATCTATACTAATATTATAAAGCTGAAGATTTTGTTTGTTTGTTTGTTTGAACGCGCTAATCTCAGGAACTACTGATACGATTTGAAAAATTCTTTCACTGTTGGAAAGTCCATTTATAGAGGAATGCTATAGGCTGTTGTATCCCTCTGTGACGTAGACGAAGTTGCGCGGGTCACCTAGTCTATAATATAAAAATGGACCTCAAAATGTTTGTAAGCGCATAAATCAACAACGCCTGGACCGATTTGGCCAAATCTTTTTTTTAAATGTTCGTTGAAGTTCAAGGATGGTTTTTACGGCGAGAAAAAATCGAATAGTTGCCGGGAAAAATGAAAAAAAAACGGGTCATAGGGTTCACGCAGACGACGTCGCGGGCAGCAGCTAGTCTATAATATAAAATGAATCCCAAAATGCGCATAATTCAAAAACGCTTGGACCAATTTGGCTAATTCTTTTTTAACATGTTCGTTGAAGTCTAAGGAGAATTTTTCTTCTTCTTCATTTCCTATGTCCCCAAGGTGGGGCAGAGGGCCTCCACAGTGCTTCTCCATTTCGATCTGTGTTGAGCCACGTTCTTTAGCTCCGCCCATGACAACCCGGTCGCTTTAAGATCGGCTGCGACAGAACGCCGCCAAGTTTGCTTTGGGCGGCCACGCTTTCTGGAGCCCTGAGGTGTCCAGTCCAGGGCCTGCTTTGGTATGTGACTAGCGTCTCTTCTAAGCGTGTGGCCAATCCATGTCCATTTACGACGTTTGATCTGGTGTTCGATCGGAGATTCCCTGCATCTATCCCACAGGCTCTGGTTTGAGATTTTTTCGGGCCAGTAGATACCGAGAATCTGACGGAGGCAGCGGTTGATGAACACCTGGATCCGATGTGTGACATCTCTAGTTTAAAGAAAGGAAAAGGAAAGATTTAAAGAAAGGAGAATTTTACGGCAAGAAAAAATCGAGTTTTTGACATTTAAATTTATTTGAAACTGACGCAGACGAAGTTGCGCAGTTCAGATTTCCTTTTTATTTTCAAGTTACTGGCAGAGGAGTGATGAATTCGTGAGTAGCTTAGGATAATCCTAATCGTAAGCCTTGGAGTGCTACGCGTCGCGTCACCTGCACAATCTCATACTGTTTTCCACCTTTAACCGGAGTTCGGACGCTGAGTGTGACCGATGATCATAATATCAAGAGGTATTAAAACTCATTACAAAAATGTAGGTAATAAATGTAAATAATATTGTAATATATTCATCAATGAATTATGTAATACTTCATTATAAATATTTGGTGCATTGTTATATTTCATGACTACAAAATACATTATAAAGAAGGCTTCTTTTATTTTAAAATCTAGCCATAACTAATCACACATTCGCAAACGTGAAAACCAAAATGATATAATCCAGATTCGTCGTTAGTCAAAATAATTATACTAATAATCACATTACTTTAATAACTCTATGGCAACTGTCACGAAAATAACATGCCAAAATTCTAAAAATTAAAATATTAAATACAATTGCGAAAAATGTCGAAATTAAACATGAATTCAGCAAAACAATATAAAATATGGACTGCAAATATATATGGTAAAACAGTTTGGCCAAATATTACTGAAAATTAATTAAAACAGTTATGAGACGAAATCTGAAACGTCAGTGCCAGTGCCGAGAGAAAAGCGCACGATTACCACCTACTCAAGACTCGTCGCGATCGTCGAGTGAACACACGACGAGACCAAGAACACCCGACGACGAGACTCCCGCTGCGCCAACAACAACTGCGCGGCGGGGACGCCCACCGGCTCGCTTGGGACCAGCGGATCGAAATGGTCCGTCTACGGCCCCCGCTACCAGTGGTGCAGTGCGCCCACGCATGAGATGGACACAAGAAATCAATAAAAATGTCATGCGGGCGTACTACAGGGCTACGGAGGGAGGAACTAACCTCACTGCGTATCGCTCAAGAATGGTGCCTCTGTTTCAGGTTTTGTGCCCAGCTGTCGACGTCACGGTGCAACGATTAGCGGATCAGGTGCGGGCCATTCAGCGACTAAAGTTGTTGGATGAGTCTCTACTTGACCGATTGCGCAACGAAGCACTGCCTGCTCCTCCTGAACCACTACCAACACATGTGGTAAATGTCACCGTCACCCAACCTACACCACCAGCGGAGGAACTTCAGGTGCAGGCATGTGCAAATATCCAGGATGATGAGCGTTTGAGGAGCGCTCTGGAGGACTCTATGCAAGAGTTTAGGTTTGTCTCGCCATGCTCGCGGCCACGTTTACCGCGGTTGCCCATGTGTAAACGCAATGTTTCGCTAGTATTGGCCCTGGACTGCATATTAAAACCTTACTTTGAGTCAACTGTAGACCTTGTTGACACCCACTCGGTTCTGTACTGCGGTGCGGTTGCTGTATGTCGTGTGGCAGGAGTAAAATTTCCAAACCCGAACCAGACATACCGCCGACATGATGGTAAGCCGCAGTGGCAGTGCAGAATCGAGAAGCGCATAGATGCAGCCAGGACCCTTATAGCGAAGCTTATTTGCTTCCAGGCAGGCAACACGCGCCCGCGCGTAATGCGATTCGTCGACCGAGCCTTCGCTGACACCGGTGTCAGCAGGAACGACTACCTGGCTCGTGTCGTCGAGCGTGTTGACTACTGGAAGCAAAAAGTTTGCGCGTGGGCGAACCGTATTCGTCGGTACCGAATAAGATCGGAGCGGTACCGCTTGAATAGAGTCTTCCAGAGTAATCAGAGGAGTGTCTACAGAAATTGGGAGGCTTCTCGAGGAAGAGTTACCGATGGACACCCACCAGTTGATGAGGATGTCATGACCTCATTTTGGAAAAATATCTGGTCGGTGCCCATCGGTCACTCCGAGGGGGAGTGGACTGAGACGGTCGGGCGCTCGTGCGAGTCTATTACAGACATGAACACCGTAGCGATCACGCCGATTGACGTAGCTTGTGCGGTGCGTTCGGCCCCGAACTGGAAAAGTCCGGGACCGGATGGGCTGCACAGCTACTGGCTGAAATGGATACGCAACTCGCACGGGCGCATGGCTGCTCAGTTTCAACAAGCCCTTGAGTCGGGAACCCTCCCAGATTTCATGACATCAGGAGTCACTCATCTGATATACAAATCTGGCAATACCTCGGACCCAAAAAACTATAGACCAATAACATGCTTACCCACCATCTATAAGCTACTTACATCCATTCTGAGAAACAAAATTCAAATACATATCTCGGCAAACGACATAATGTCACCTTCTCAGAATGGGTGTAAGATAGGGTCTCGGGGTACAAAGGATTTGCTCCTCATTGACATGGCTATTACGCAACAAGTTCGTCGAGGCAAAAAGGGTGTCCATATGGCTTGGATAGACTATAAGAAAGCGTATGATTCGGTGCCCCATTCATGGCTAATGAGAGTTTTAGAGCTTTATAAAGTACATCCCACTCTACGCTCCTTTCTTAGCTCATGCATGGGTCAGTGGTCTACGTTTCTTCGTCAACCAGGACATATTGGATCTCCGGCCTCCCCGAGCTTGATAAGGATAAGGCGGGGTATCTTCCAGGGTGACAGTCTGAGTCCTTTGTGGTTCTGTCTGGCGCTTAATCCTCTAAGCACGTTGCTTGGAGATTCAACGCTAGGCTACCGACTCAAGAGAGGGGGTGAGCCCATTTCACATCTCTTGTACATGGATGATCTAAAATTATTTGCTTCTAAAAAATCTGACCTAATAACTTTACTCAAAATAACCGACAATTTTAGTAAAGCTATTGGAATGGAATTCGGAGTAGATAAGTGTGCGGTCATAGATATACAGAGAGGAAAAATTGTAAACTCTGAGAGTTTGCAACTTAGCCAAAGTGAGGTGCTCAGATCTCTTTCTGAGTCGGAAACTTACAAATACCTTGGAATGTTCGAAGCTTTGAGTATAGTCGATGCAGATATGAAACAATCGGTGAGGGATCGTTTCTTCGGCCGCTTGGTAAAGGTTTTGAAAAGCCTCTTATCTGGCGGAAACAAGATCCGAGCCTTCAATGGTTGGGTCATGCCTGTACTGACGTACTCCTTTGGCATTCTAAAGTGGACGCAATCGGAACTAGATGCCCTGGATAGAAAAGTTCGGCGACTGCTGACGGCATACAGGATGCACCACCCACGTTCATCTGTTATGAGGTTGTATATTCCTCGGAAGTGTGGGGGTCGTGGCATGTTAAATGTCAAGGACCTACACAACCGAGAGGTAAACAACCTTCGGGAATATTTCCTTAAGGTAAGCGTGGGTATGTACCGTAATGTAGCAGCAGTTGATAAGGGACTCACTCCGCTGTCCTTAGCGAACGAGAATTGGCGGACGCTAAAGGTAATGAGTGTGACGGATCGCACGGACGTATGGAAGAGCAAGGAACTACACGGACGGTTCTACCGGGCCCTTATGAGCCCCGATGTAGATCAGTTAGCCTCTGTATCTTGGCTACGGTACAGTAACCTCTTCGGAGAGACTGAAGGTTTTGTCTTTGCAATTATGGACGAAGTTATCATGACGAACAACTACCGAAAATATATTCTAAAGGATGGGACGGTCGACATTTGTCGGGCATGTCACCGTCCGGGAGAGTCTATTAGACATATCGTTTCCGGTTGTTCTCGTCTTGCTAACGGCGAGTACTTGCACAGGCATAACCAGGTAGCTAAGATTATCCACCAACAACTTGCTCTGAAATACGACCTTGTTGAAGCCGCTGTACCTTATTACCAGTATTGGCCTCAGCCGGTTCTCGATAATGGTCATGTAACGCTCTACTGGGACCGATCTATTATCACTGACAGGACTATTGTTGCCAATAAACCTGACATAGTGATAATAGATCGGGACGCGCATCGGGCAGTGCTGATCGATGTCACCATTCCGCATGACGAGAACCTTGTGAAGGCAGAAAAAGAAAAACAGCTAAAATATTTGGACTTGGCCCACGAGGTGACCGACATGTGGCGTGTTGAATCGACCATCATTGTTCCGATCGTTGTATCTGTGCACGGTCTAATAGCGAAAAGCTTCGACCGTCATCTTGAGAAGCTTTCGCTCCCCAGCTGGGTAAAGGGCTTGATTCAGAAGGCGGTCGTTCTTGACACGACACGTATTGTGAGGAGGTTCCTCTCTTTTGAGCCCTGACCACTGATGGCTTGGGTCGTAGACCTCGTCTTCAGTGGGCCTCTGTTTTTTATATTGTATTTTTAAATTTTATTCCTTTGTTAATTTTTTTAAAAATATAATGTAAAAAATAAGTGTAAATAAATGAATACAACATTACTTTACACATTGTCATGAAATCGTATTGCAATCGATCATTCTTGTAACACTGCGTGAAAAATGACGACGACAGCCAGAGCGTAGGTAATATTAGCTTCCCAAAAACAATTAATAGTATTCTCTATTTAGAATAGCCATAAAACATCGCAAACACGGATACCAAAATTACCTTAATCTGTCTATTCTTAACACACGATTTTAATCATAATAAAATTATTCTATAATGTCTGTATTGTAAACCTATTGCAACATCAACTATGCGTTAAACTTCATAACCAGAGCATTAATTTTTCCAATTAAATTATTTAAATTAAAAATCCTCGATTTCAAAATAGCCATAACTCTTCACACATCCACAAACTCAAAAACGAAAATGACGTAATCAAGATTCATCTTTTATACAGACGCCGAGTTTTTCTTTCGCAATTTACAAAGAACGCATACGGTTAAGTTTCAACATATGAACCGCGCCCGGCCGGCGGTCACTGTATTTCACAATACCCGTTACGTGGCTTTATATAATTCTACTTGTCACTGGGATCGTGTCATAGGTCACGTATCCCAGCCTTAGAGCCTTTAGAGTATTTCTCAAGGACACGAGTCAAAACGACAACATAAAAATATGCAGAATACTGATTGTATATTAACCACTCAACTGGGAACGTCACTATTCGCTAGATAGCGAAACTGGGGACTTCGTTCGGAATCAATACCGTGTTTGAGCCCCTTTTTAAAAACATTTTTTTCCAATAATTTTTAATTTTGATTTTTAATTAAACCTTATATTTTTGTAAATCGTTATTACTAAACAACGCTGCATTGCATTTTCAGCGAAATATATCATCTACGTAAAATATGAAACGATTAAAAAATGTAAACAAAACAAGTTTTAGAACTGTGCTCAATTTTGGCTCCTGCCACAGACTTGGCAAAAGTAAGCAAACCATTTCGGTTGCCGATCCCAGTTGAGTGGTTAACGTCAATATTATAATCCCAGCCCTCGCTTTTTAAGGTAAAAAAAACCACTAAACGGTGCAGTAGTATAGGTTCCTTTGTAGGTGTCTCATACTTTTAAAAGAAAAGAAAAGTCCTTTGTACACTTAACTGAAACTTGAACCTGGTTGTGATACCTACTTCGGCAAATACGCTTCATACATTGATAATTTTTCAACTCTATCATAGAAGCAAAGATGACCTCATTCAGCGGTACTCAGTGTAAAAATATAGTGCAGATTTGCCTCCTACACCTTCTTATTAACCTCCATTCATCAATATGGAAACTCGGAACTTTATTTTTTTAATTAGTTAAACTCTTTTCGAAGTGAACTGAAACAAGAAATAAATGTTCGAGAAAATCACTGACTCGTAAAATTTCATAACAAAAATTATAACAAATAAATATGGATCAGTTGGTTCGTCTCAGAATTTCATTCGATCACGTAGGCCGTTAACAAACAACTTTCATTATCTCTTAGTATTCTGTTTTATGAACGTACAACTCCATAACCATTACATTAATTCAAAACCGCGGCGAACCCGCAATTTAATCATCATTTTATTTTAACTTTAGCGCTTTATATTCTGAAACATCGCGTACGTAGTGACGTAACGCTAAACGTAATATATCGATATATCGGGTTCGGAGCACCTCATCGAATCGGCGCTAGATGACCCACAACTCTACATAAGGCACCTCGTAACATACATTACAAATTTTGCTGTAATCCAGAGAGGTAGCGGGGCGATGGTTGTTCTGTGCAGCCGCAGCAGTTCACAACGTCGAGTCGCGTCGCGCAGTTGTCGCGAGCCTTACCGACCCCTTCGAAATTTAAAACGTCAGTGTTCGAAAAAAAATTGTAATGTTTCACCGATTCGAAAATCGACTAAAAATCGATTGATTATTATTAGTTTAGAAATTAAAATTGTCAGTGTTAAAAGTATCGCGTTTGCTATTACATCGATTATGCGGCTCCCTGTAACGTGGTGCAAGAATTATCTAACTGAATGTAACTGAGTTCGACCTATCCAGTTCACTTATGTAACTTGCACACCTATATAAACTCGCTCGAAAAATTTCCTAATGTTGATAACTATTATTTAAACTGAATGAAAATTGACTATTCAAATAAGAGTAGATTGCTCAGTTGCAGTGCATTCTCACACATTTCTGTTATGGTGTATTTGCGGTTTTGTCTAAAATAATATAAATCGTATTATAGATGAACATCAATATATTAAACATCTCATTATGTTATCTAAATTATAACAATGGATGTTGTTTTGTTTGTAGTTATTAAAAATAAAAATTTAAAAATATGTAGTAGGTGTGCTGAAAGTTCAAAGGTTTATGGGTGTCATTAACAACTTACCAAGAGACCTTTTAAACTTTTCCAGCTTTTGCAATAAAAAATATACCTACTTTATTAACTTAAAATTTTATGAAGGGCTGCCTAACTTCAATGTGAAACATCAGGCGTTCTCAGAGCGCTATGGCTTGTCCTTTTTAAAACAAGGTTTGAGAAGATTTTTAAAATCTAATCGTAAGTAGCGGCCCTGTACTGTCCCCTGATATTACAGGAGTCCAAGAGCTATGGTAACCAGGTTTCCGACAGGTGAAACAAAAAAAAATACAAAACTTATCACCAGGAAGTTTGTAGCACATTCAGCGAAGTGTTAAAATGTAGATTAGTTTACATTAAAGTGTACTAAAGTTCACTAAATGAAAGATGAATCTGTGAAATTCTCGTGACCTATAACAACATAATTACGTTTGACCTATTACGTCTGAGAGCACCGTAGCATCGATGCTTCACGAAGTAATTAGTCGATGTTACGCAACACCATCGTTAACGTTTAGTCGATTGCATTCGAATGAATCGGACATTTTAAGTATCGATATGACATATTTATCTTTTATTTTTTGACACCTGCAAATGAACTTTTATACTTCATTTAAATCGTAAGCTACATTTGTGCAAGGAATTGGGATGTAAATATTATCTACAGTAGTAGTTCAGTCAATTACATTTTGGAACTTTTAATTATCGATATGACATATTTATTTATTTTATTTATTTATTCATGGAAAACTTACAGCCTAATTAACAATAGTAATACAAAGAAACTTACAATAAGTGAAAATTACAGGGCCAATTATAAGTCCTCACCAATAGAGGTTAAAGAAAAAGTAAAGTTAAAATTTAATTGCGCTAAACTTACATGCCTATATATTAAAAAACCGTTATACCCTTATCAATCTAGTGTAGAATTAAGGTTCAACAAATATAACACGTTCAGTAAAAAAGTCGCTACGTAATTGTTTTTAAGTACACAGATACTTTCATGGAAAACATCAAATTTCGTGATTTTGGACATTCTTTTCAAAAATTATTTATCTCTAACTCTGACACCTAAAATAACATTTTATTACATTTCATTATATATGACACCTACAAAATTTCATTTGTAGGTTTACATCTATGAAAGTGGGATTTTACTTCAAAGGCTAACCTAGTGTGGTCAATGTCAATGCAGTGATGAAAATACGAGGTCGCTACTTCCATTAACATAATTTCATCCTAATTTTACGTTGATGCTGTTGCGTGCGCATTGTTAGTTTATATTTAAAGTAATATTACCAAATCGCATTTTTTCTTAGTTTGTATTGTGCAACAAAAAATAAACATTTTACGTAATTACGTTTCGTAAAACGATAGTAATGAGCTATAAATTTTAAAATTGAGCACATCGAAGATAAATTAGACAGATCATAATTTACTCTAAAGAGACAAAAGGCACAACTTTCAACTTTTATGTTAAAATGTGATTTATACTTTTGTAAAAAAGTAACTGATATTCAAATAAACAATAACCACTCAACTGGGAACGTCTGAATGGCGAAACTGGGGACTTCGTTCGGAATCAATACCGTGTTGAGCCCCTTTTTAAAAAACATGTTTTTCCAATAATTTTCAATTTAGATTTTTTATTAAACCTTATATTCTTGTAAATCTCTATTATTAAACGACACTGTATTGCATTTTCAGCGAAAATATATCATCTCCGTAAAATATGAGACGATTAAAAAATGTAAACAAAACAAGTGTTAGGACTGTGCTCAATTTTGGCTCCTGCCACAGACTTGGCAAAAGTAAACAAACCAATTTGGTTGCCGATCCCAGTTGAGTGGATAAGAAAGAAGTCAAACAAAACGTGGAAGGACCAAGCACAAAAGTAAAAAATACAGTAAAAGCTACACACGGATTCGCAATAAGATCTTCATATTTCCCACATTACTGAGATGATGTAAATTATGGATATTTGAAAGTGAACGAAGATTTACCTAATGACCCTCTCGCAAGTGACATAATAAATAATAATGTGAAAAACTGAGTTATTCTGATTTTGAAGAGTAAATATACAATACAACTGACAAGTTTAAAAGTTCTATGTTTTGTGAGACTTCCAAAAGAAGTTGCCAATAAAGTGGATCACTTTTATGTTGCTATCGTCATTTCGAGTTTCGTCATGAGAAGTACCTTAAGTAGATTTTACCTTTTAAACATAAAAAAAAATAATTGATCCTTAGAAGAATAACTAATTCCGAAAACAACGAGATTTTAAAACTTTACAAACTTAAATACCTATCGAACGTCGTAGATGTCATTGATATAGTTCGTGACAAAGTTGACCCCTAAAATGTAAGAATACAATTCTCCATGAAGTTCGCGACCGAGTCACGACGTAAACATAGACATCCTTTATCAGACTAGGTTTTTTTATAGGCAAAACGAATCGAGAATGTAAATTCAATTTAAAATTCAGTTTGCTTTTTCACTTTTTTTCACACTTTACAGTTTACATAGTCAAACAAAATTTTAAATTTTTGAAGTGTCCTTCAGTGGCCTCCGATATTGCAGAGGTCCATGAACGTATACATGACAATAAATAAAAAGTCCCAACGTAATTATAATACATTTTACAAGCGGATATTTGATTATTGGAAATAATAATTATTCTTAAAACTTAATAAAATCGGTCCAAACATTACAATTTTTTATTTATTTCAATACACAAACAAATTTCAATATGGAAATCATGATTGTGTTTTGTTTTAGGCAAATCTCAAACAGTGTTACGAAAAAGTGCTTGTTAAAAGTGTTCATCTTATTTTGGTACTCTTCAGTTTTCGAATAGAAGTTGTGCTGTCCAGACTCATTAAAACTGTGACGTCATCGAAGAATGTTAATTAGTTTTTAAATAGATTCAAGTGCTTTGTATTTGATTCTTCATATTTGGAAGGCGGAGGAATATTATCAGAAATGAATGTAAGTATAAGTCTTATTATCTTTAACCATTTTATTTATTTGATATGCTGTGGTCATTTGAAGGCAATTTCTACTAGTCTATCAGCTGTATGGATGACATTAATCTTCTAAACCTTATACCACTATCAATCAGGTTGGTTACCATCAATATAAGATCATTCTATCGTGTCATATAAAAACTATTAAATCTGTGTTTTTTACAAGGATTTGAACACAAATAGACTGCAGTTAGTTTGTCGATTCATGATTTAGAGTCATCATTCACATATTTTAGAAAAGATAAACTTTGAAGGATAGTTGCAGTACTATTTAGTTCTATTTTAACATCAGCGGTATATTATACCAATACATTTTCTTAATGTTATCCAAAATCGGCTTTATTCTAATAAATTTGCAAAATCATATCCAAAATCAACCATAGTAGGATTGTTTACGAAAATTGCAATATTTAAATTTTAAATTGCTGGTATTTCCGTTTTGGTGAATAATTTTCGTCTAAAATTTCACATAATAATGTCAATTTGTAGTCATTCTATTCCTTTGAGTATTACGTAATATAATTGAACGCTTATGCAAATAACGTAATAGGTAGGCAGTGTTTGTTCAATTCTACCAAGAAATCTAAGCTTTGTTGTATTTAAATTTTGATTGTATAACAAAAACTTCTATTAAAACTATAATTATTTATGAATCTTAACAAAAGTACGCAATTTATACTGTGCCTTCTCATAGCAAAAAGACTTTAAAAAATAAAATGTACATACATATTGATTTAGAGTTCAAATACAGAATAATATGTGATCTTACAGAAATCAATGAAATGCCCATTAATACATCTTGATAGATACTAGTAGAGTTAGAGACAAATAATATTCTTGTAAACACACTCTTTTAAAAGGCCTCGGTCACATAATTAGAGGCTTTTTAAGCTAGTTCACTGTATCACATAAGTCAGATTCAGTTAGCTTTTAAATCATATTTAATATCAAAAGCAAGGTATCTGCCACCTTAACTAAGTTACTAGGCTTTCAATCTATTGTTTTTCTGTATGCCAGTTCTTTAATAATTATAATTGTATCCTTATTTTCCTACTACTATACTACTACTACTATATTTCCGACTAGTATTTTTTTTTATTTCACTTTTTAATAGTCTCTACTAGCACATTAAACGATTGTAGAAAGACTGGTCTAGCCCCGAAGCGTCAACCGATCGCTATGTCAGTGTGTCGCATGTCACAACATGTGTGCCAAGGCCGAGAACACCCGGTAACGAGCGGCGAATTCAAAACAACGTTACATAAGTTTGCACAATGGCCTATCACTGCGCCGGATTATACGAAGCAATCAGAAACAATGCATTATATTATATTGTTCATGCATTACTTGTGTACGTAGCCTATGCCTGTACCAACCCATTACTGCCCACTGTTGGGCTCAGGTCTCCTCAGAAGAGGGATTAGGCATAGTCCACCACGCTGGCCCAGTGCGGATTGGGGACTTCACATATCTTCAAAGGATTTTTAGAACCCTTTTCCGACAGGCAAGTTTCCTCACGTTGTTGATGTGTGTACGTAGCGCATGCATGCAATTGTCTATAATACTGTTCAGAAATAACCTATAGGTACGTCAAAAACGTCACAAACATGACATTATAAAAAAAACGAAAAATACGCTTTCAATGGACTAAGTCAAAAGAAAAACCTCAGTTTTAGTTGAGAATTTGAACTTAAGGCTCGTAGGTGTCGCGTATCTATGCTAAGACAAATCTAGTACTTTAGTTATTAACAACGACACAGTTCCTCTTATGTGTGTTAGGGGGTGGGGGTGTAATATTCCATCGTGACCAAAACCCCTATCTATTTCTGAAGGAAATTCTATACTATTAGTATACATATTTTGATTATAGACAATGATCATTAAATTCGCACTGTATATATTTCTAAATTTACTTGTTATATATGGAGAATCATTCATTGTATTTCTGTAGTTGATAAAAAAATTCAAGTAACCGACGCGCGACCCGACACGTTCGTTGAACAAGTGATCTTTTTATCGGATCGACACCCCGTTGAGCGGATAAACTTTTTATTCCTTACAAAAACATTTCCATTGTCAGTTGCTGATTTAAATAGGAATGTTAAGAATGAGATGTTTTTCTTTATTTGGTTTCTCTGAGAGGGGTCCCGTAAAAAACGAAGCCATCGACAACTTTCGTCATGCGTGGAAGAATGAAAGATAAACACTACAATTTCCAACGTAATTTTAACTTATTACATAATACAAAAAAACAGTAAAAAAGTTCGAAAAAAAATAAACGATATTTTTTACTATTTTGTGATATCGTTTATTTTTTCTTTTTTTATCTCAATGACATCACACGAAAAGCATTAAATTTAAAAAAATGTATTTATGTAGATAATACCATGATTAATTACGTTTTTCACTTTCCATTACTCTTCAAATCAATTTAATCCATCCCAAAACCAATGACATCGAGTGAGTAAGTTCCGTTAATCAGAGTACCTACTATGGATTCTTTAAAATCACTCGACGTCTTTTGTAAAATGTTATAAATTATCACAGCATTATAAAAAACGTTGAATAATAGTCAATTTAAAGGTTACATACAAAAAGGCTCGAGTAATAACCGCATTAACAGTTTTAATGTAGTAAGAGAGTTATGTAACTTTACTGTTGATTCATGGTAAAATATACAAAAAACGGCACGCGGAAACAACAATAGACTAAAATAAACTTTAAATAAATGATCTAAATGATCTAGTTTCGTGTCACACTTATTACGGATATGTGGACAGATCTTATTGACATAATTTTATATTTTGATTACCTTGTGGTTCTGAGCTTATTATGAGTGTATAGAATCACAATGGGACATAAAATTATTATTAGAAACTAGCTACTGCCCGCGACGTCGTCTACGTGAACCTTATGACCTGTTTTTTTTCATTTTTCCCGGCAACTATTCGATTTTTTCTCGCCGTAAAAACCATCCTTGAACTTCAACGAATATTTTAAAAAAAGATTTGGTCAAATCGGTCCAGGCGTTGTTGAGTTATGCGCTTACAAACATTTTGCGGTCCATTTTTATATTATAGATTATTGTTGTTTGTGTAGGTTTTCATGATCAGAATAAAGCAGTCTGTGACAAAGAACCAACTAAATAGTTGTTATTTAATTTGAGTAGAAATTACTATGCGGATTTTTAATTATTAAACAATAATGTTTGCATAAACGGTGTTATAAAGAGTATTAAACTGCAAATTTGCATATTTTTGATTAACTACTGAAAACAATTATACTCTTAGAAAGTCACTAATTTATATTAGTGCGTAACTTTTGTATGTAAACTATTATAGAATGAAGCTTCAAATTCTTTGACCAACTCCCATATTAAATTAAACTTTAGTTTACGATGACAGCTTCTTAACCTTTCGATTTTACGCATCAACTTTCGATACCTACACGTTGTTTATGATACTTACAAACGCCGACAAGAAACGAACCAAAAGGGCAGATAATTGAGCATAACTTGTAATCATAAAGTTAATCAAAACGCCTAAATGATTGTCGGGAACATTCAAACCGTTAAATCTATGACCGGTCACGGAAATGTCGCGTCGAAAGTGAATCCAATGGGTGATGTAATGACGAACACCGTAGTAAAGCCATTAGCGATTATTCTAGAAGATTCCAGAGCTTTAATGCGTTTTTGAAAACCCATTTTGCAGAAAGATACGTCATCTGACATTTCTTAGTTAAGTGAATGTAGAATGCATATTTGTTGTCAAGTCATGTTGTGTTTTTGCTTAAACATTACAAGACGAAAATTTAGATTTCCAAATACCTTCACAATTCACTATTAATTTTTAAAAAATACTACTCATTGTTTCAGAAACAATTATCGCGTTTTGACATGCGTTTACAAATTCACAAGTTCAAATTGAAAGTGTAAATAAGAATAAACTGTTGGCCATGCTAATAAAACTGTCGTAACATTCAATTTACCACATTTCAAAATAACATAACACTAATCAATAGAATTTAACACTGATTCACTAACTTTGTTTGTCAATCATTAAATTTCTGTGAACACATTGAGATTGAAAAGGTTTTGAGATATTTTTGTTTAAGCATATTATTATTTCATGACAAGATCGCGAGACTGTTATCTTTTTAATCGCTCATGAATACCATATGTATTATTATGGTCAGGAACCTATCGAGTACAGACAACTTTATATAAACCTCCTAACCTTTACTAACCTAAAGACATAATCATTTATTTAATTACTGGAATGTAATCTAAGGTTTAGTTTTTCCACTTCAGACTATTGGCAAATGTTTGAATAGTCCATTGATTCCACAACCATAGAATATAACGTAGGCGATCCTAACCGCCATCTGAAACTTTATAAGACCAACAAAAACACCGTTAAATAATAAAAAAACTTGAGAGGTGTCATGGGACACCCGAATAAAACGAAGTTCCTTTCGATTAAAAGATATCTTATATATTTTTTTCCTAACGTAACGCGCGATACGGAACGTGTTTTAAAAGATTTTGATCACAGCGCCATCTAGCGATAATCATCTAAAACAAATAAGGAACGTGTTTTAAAAGATTTGATCACAGCGTCATCTAGAGATAATCATCTAAATCAAAAAAAGTGTCGTGACCACTTTTCGTAAGAATTTTTTCCGTCTAGCCCCCTTTCACAACGCGCGATAAGGAACTTCGTTCCAAAAATACATTCAATTACATATCACCGCCATTTATTCTTACAGCATTATTACAGAACCGTATTACGATATGACTAACAAACCAAGCCTAATTAATGACAACTAAGTTCATGATTGTAATGGTAATAAGCCTCGACCGCGAACCCTGGCAAGGCAGCCAACATTACAACAGAAACGTTATGTAATAGTAAACAAGTTTTGCAATGGCTCATGCACTATTCTTGCATGGAAACTTGTTAACTTGCAGTTAGTACTACGATAGACTAGTTTGTTACGTAACACTGATACGCAATACTGGTAAAACATACAATATGATATATTGATACTCAAATTTTGTGTATAATGACATGACACGTCCCTCTTTAAACGAGGCTTAAGAAAAGTCCTGTATCGGTAGGCGATAGATAACAGCCCCTCATTGCCCTGGCATTGCAGAGGTTCATGAGCGACGGTGACCGCTTACCATCAGGTGGGCCGTAGGCTCGTTTATCTATTACGCAATAAAAAAATAAAATAAAAAAAAACTATACCTAGTTAATGAAAACGGTTAATGGTTTCTGTAGAGCTTAAATTGACTAAGTCGAGTTATATCAATAGCTATTGTAGTTCTAGAGATGTAATTTAGATATAAAGAATGATAGATACAAGGCTTGAAAGGATAGGTCGTATTATAAAAAAATATTAAAGATTATAAAAAAATATTCACCAACTCGATTTAGTTGATTTTTGCTCTACAGTATCTGCTGATTCTAGTCTCATAAACAAAGAATTGGCTCGATAAATTTAAATTTTATAGAGTATCCTAGTTCTTAACTATCGATAAAAGCAATAATACATATTCAGTTTGTAAGTAGGATCATTGTATTTTAATATTTTTATGAATATGATAATTATTATTTCGTAAAACATTGTAGCTCACTTGATTCATAAAATTTATTTGTTACTATTTCGTCATAATTATTTTGCCCTTATTATAACCGCAACACGTTGGTTTTTGGTAACACCAAGTCATGGTCAAGCCAAATGGTTTTGGCCATGGACTTATTTTGACACTATTTTAAAAAACCTATCGTATGTAGAGAAAAAGATGCGCTCCATGTGGCCTCATTTTAACAAAAAAAAAAACATGTTGGTTTTCAGTAATTTAATACGTGACTAAAGTATTGACTGCATAACAACGTAAATGCACTAGTTAGAGAACAAAAAACTTCAAATTCTTGCAGCCCAATAAAATCGTGTCACTTGCATGTTGCATCACGTCAAATATGAATATAATCACATCATTTATACGTAACAAGACATTTAATTTAAATAATAAATTGGGGTAACTCCGACAATGGCCAAGCAAATCATTTTACACGCCGTTAACCCGTCACAATGGCGGAACCAGTGTTGCCATATCAAATATGAAACTTTTTAGGGAAAAAATCGATTATCATGGCATTTGTGGTTTTTCCGTTTTTTGGAATACGAAGTTACGAAGGTTTTCACCTCTATGGTCACGTTAATTATTTTTTATGTTTGTTTTGCAAATATTTCTAAATGTTTATTGTTAATAGATAATAATACCAATCATAATAATGTTTCAGCTAAAAGCTATCACAAAAACAAGCCTCGCTTGAAGAATAATGTAGATACCTATCATGCAACACCATTTCATCATTGTTATTTAATTTTATTATGCACTTAAGAATTGAAGCGTCATGCTTACTATGATTTATTACTCGTCTATATATTTATTTACACTTATTTTTTACATTATATTTTTAAAAAAAATAACAAAGGAAATAAATTTAAAAATACAATATAAAAAACAGAGACCCACTGAAGACGAGGTCTACGACCCAAGCCATCAGTGGTCAGGGCTCAAGAGAGAGGAACCTCCTCACAATACGCGCCGTGTCAAGAACGACCGCCTTCTGAATCAAGCCCTTTACCCAGCCGGGGAGCGAAAGCTTCTCTAGATGTCGGTCGAAGCTTTTCGCTATTAGACCGTGCACAGATACAACGATCGGAACAATGATGGTCGATTCAACACGCCACATGTCGGTCACCTCGTGGGCCAGGTCCAAATATTTTAGCAGTTTTTCTTTTTCTGCCTTCACAAGGTTCTCGTCATGTGGAATGGTGACATCGATCAGCACCGCCCGATGCGCATCCCGATCTATTATCACTATGTCAGGCTTATTGGCAGCAATAGTCCTGTCAGTGATAATAGATCGGTCCCAGTAGAGAGTTATATGACCATTATCGAGAACCGGCTGAGGCCAATACTGGTAATAAGGTACGGCGGCTTCAACAAGGTCGTATTTCAGAGCAAGTTGCTGATGAATGATCTTAGCTACTTGGTTATGCCTGTGCAAGTACTCGCCGTTAGCAAGACGGGAACAACCGGAAACGATATGTCTAATAGACTCTCCCGGACGGTGACATGCCCGACAAATGTCGACCGTCCCATCCTTTAGAATATATTTACGGTAGTTGTTCGTCATGATAACTTCGTCCATAATTGCTAAGACAAAACCTTCAGTCTCTCCGAAGAGGTTACTGTATCGTAGCCAGGCCACGGAGGCTAACTGATCTACATCGGGACCCGTAAGGGCCCGGTAGAATCGACCGTGTAGTTCCTTGCTCTTCCATACGTCCGTGCGATCCGCCACACTCATCACCTTCGGCGCTCGCCAATTCCCGTTCGCTAAGGATAGCGGAGTGAGTCCTTTATCGACTGCTGCTACATCACGGTACATACCCACATTCACCTTTAGGAAATATTCCCGAAGGTTGTATATCTCTCGGTTGTGCAGATCCTTGGCATTTAACATGCCACGACCCCCACACTTCCGAGGTATATACAGCCTCATAACAGATGAGCCATTAAACATCGGCACCTCAATAGACAAATCTCTAAATCTTTAAAACGAGACCTGCGCCGATTCAATACCAAGCGTATTGAAGAAGCCATAGAGCGAAACAAAGGCACCAAAGTTTTCGCGAGAGATTTGTCTATTGGGCAGAGTCGTTTGGCAAAACTGAGGACCATTGATGGCAGAGTTGTTTCATCGGGTCCTGAGCTTCTGGGTGAGATCGAGAGGTTCTATGAACAGTTGTACACATCTACTCGACAACCCGTGACAAATCTGGCAAAAGACCCAAGAGCCAAACTTACCCGACACTACACCGAAGACATCCCGGACGTCAGCTTGTACGAGATTAGGATGGCCCTCAAACAGCTCAAAGACAACAAGGCGCCGGGTGATGACAGTATCACGGCTGAGCTTCTGAAAGCGGGAGGGAAACCTGTCCTCAAGGCTCTTCAGAGGCTTTTCGATACCGTCATACTCGAAGGAAAAACGCCACGGGCATGGACCAGGGGTTTGGTCGCACTGTTCTTTAAGAAGGGTGATAATACCCTTCTGAAGAATTATCGACCCATTACGCTCCTGAGCCATGTCTATAAGTTGTTTTCGAGGGTCATCACGAATCGTCTCTCACGCAGGCTAGACGACTTCCAGCCTCCCGAACAAGCCGGTTTCCGAAAAGGCTATAGTACCGTAGACCACATACATACGCTGCGACAAGTTATACAGAAAACCGAGGAGTATAACTTGCCTCTGTGCTTGGCGTTTGTGGACTACGAGAAAGCCTTTGATTCGGTCGAAACATGGGCTGTATTGCAGTCCCTTCAGCGGTGCCAGGTCGACTACCGGTATATCGAAGTGTTGAAGTTCCTGTATGAAAACGCCACTATGTCAGTCCAACTCCAAGGCCAGGCTTCGAAACCAATACCTCTAGAGCGCGGCGTGAGACAGGGTGATGTTATATCACCAAAACTGTTCTCCGCTGCCCTGGAGGATGTCTTCAAGGTTCTGGATTGGAAAGGGCTAGGCATCAATATAAATGGCGAGTACATAACTCACCTTCGATTCGCCGACGATGTAGTGATCATGGCTGAAACCGCGGAGGAGCTCTCTGCAATGCTCAATGATCTCAGCAGAGTTTCCTTGGAAGTAGGTCTAAAAATGAACATGGACAAGACGAAACTTATGTCAAATGTCCATGTCGTACCTTCTCCAATAACTATCGGAGACTCTGTGCTTGAAGTTGTTGACGAGTACGTATACCTGGGACAAACTGTCCGATTAGGTAAGTCCAACTTCGATGCAGAGATCAAGCGACGAATCCAACTCGGTTGGGCAGCGTTCGGGAAGCTTCGGAAAGTTTTCTCGTCCACAATACCACAGTGTCTCAAGACGAAAGTCTTTGACCAGTGTGTGTTGCCAGTGATGACCTACGGATCAGAGACTTGGCCGCTTACGATGGGTCTTATCAGACGACTCAGAGTCACCCAAAGAGCAATGGAAAGGGCTATGCTGGGTGTCTCTCTGCGTGATCAAATAAGAAATGAGGAGATCCGCAGAAGGACTAAAGTAACCGACATAGCCCAAAGAATTGCATCTTTGAAGTGGCAATGGGCAGGACACATTGTGCGAAGAACAGATGGCCGTTGGGGCCGAAAAGTTCTAGAGTGGCGGCCACGAACCGGTAAGCGCAACGTTGGTAGACCCCCCACGAGATGGACCGACGATCTGGTCAAGATCGCGGGAGGTCACTGGATGCAGACGGCGCAGGACCGGTCGTTATGGCGAGGTTTGGGGGAGGCCTATGTCCAGCAGTGGACGTCTATAGGCTGATGATGATGATGATGATGATGAACAGATGAGCGTGGATGGTGCATCCTGTATGCCGTCAGCAGTCGCCGAACTTTTCTATCCAGGGCATCCAGTTCTGATTGCGTCCACTTTAGAATGCCAAAGGAGTACGTCAGTACAGGCATGACCCAACCATTGAAGGCTCGGATTTTGTTTCCGCCAGACAAGAGGCTTTTCAAAACCTTTATCAGGCGGCCGAAGAACCGATCCCTCACCGATTGTTTCATATCTGCATCGACGATACTCAAAGCTTCGAACATTCCAAGGTATTTGTAGGTTTCCGACTCAGACAGAGACTATGGCAACCGCCGTGTCAAGACGTCAAAAAATGTTTCAAAATAAATAAATGTAAATAAATTATAAAATATTTAATAATCAGACGATAAAACGATACAATCCTGTAGAAAACTACTGAAATAAAAGTCAGGGAAAAATTCAACCTAAGTATATCAGCCCCTTTGTGAAAATGACAAAAATTACAAAGAAACACAAATATGAGAAGAAACGTCATAAGAGAATGCCGGCGTGTTGCCTTAGCCTGCGCACAATCACCATCCAGAGAAGATTCGTCGCGGTCGTTAGGGGAAGGCAGTAACTCCCCGACGAGCCTCGAAACACCGAGCGACCACGAACCCCGGACAACAAGATCTGCGCGCCGGGGCCGCCCACCGGTCGGCTTGGGGTCAACGCGTCAACATGGCTCGTCTACGGCCCCCGCTACCAGTGGTGCAGTGCGCCAACGCATGAGATGGACCCCAGAGTTAAATAAAAATGTCATGCGGGCGTACTACAGGGCTACGGAGGGAGGAACTAACCTCACTGCGTACCGTTCAAGGTTGCTGTCTATGATTTATTATTATTATTTTACCTGAAAAAGCAGATAATCCGTATTTTTATTGCGGAAAAAGGTTTAATCATTTAATTCTGTAGTTATTCAACCACGAAATTCGAGATTTTAATCTTAAAACGATTTTTATATTACAAAATAAACCGTAGCTAATTCGGAAATTAAATTTACGTTCATTTATAATTGCATCTCAGTAAGTAATGTAACGTAGATTAGTGTGTAAATTAAATTTGACAGAACAAAAACAATAGAAGATTGGATAATCTTGCTACACACATAGCTTTTGTTACAAAAACTTTGAGCTAAATTGAGTATTAGATCCCTACTTGTAATGTATGAGATTTCAGTACATTATTTTACTTACAAAACAATGTCCATGTGTTATAGAATTAAAGTGCTCCTATTAGCTCTCGTGGTGGCCGAGTGGTTGAAGCGCTAATAGTCGTGGAGTTCGCGGGTTCAAAACCGGCCGGCTTGTACCTCTAAATCTTAATATGAAAAAGATTTATGTATAATTTTTCACAACATCACTGGCTAAAAACGGTGAAGGAAAACATCGTGAGGAAACCTGCATATCGGAAAAGGGTTCTAAAAATCCTTTGAAGATATGTGAAGTCCCCAATCCGCATTAGGCAAGCGTGGTGGACTATGCCTAACCCCTCTTCGAAGGAGACCTGAGCTCAGCAGTGGGCAGTAATGGGTTGTTACAGTACAGTGCAGTATTAGCTCTTTACTCAAATAAATACCTTGTATTTGTATGGTAGGTTCTCAGCATGTGTGCAGAAATGGTTTGCAGTTCGGTTTCCGATTTTTGCATTGCTATAGGTACTTTACTATATTTTATGACTCATGAATTGAAATTTAATTTATAATCCATAGATTATATATATACAGCATTTCTCTAACTCCACCCTTGAGATTGATCTAAATTCATTGAACAGAAAACATCAATGTACAAATCCATTGTATGTAGTATCATTATATGTATTGACACTCACGTTATTGCTAACATGATGATGTATGTTCCGACGATCATCTTACATCCGGAGATTATCGTTGTTTACATAATTGTTGGATAATTCTCATTGTACGTCTGTACGTTCACCTTTGTGGCTTTGAATTATAAAGGTTGCGAGTTTGAAAACTTTGCGGCTGCCGGTTCGGCGTCCGATGGAGGCGGTGCGACGGGAAAGAGTGGACTTGCCGTAACGCGTCGCGCCGTCCCTTATAACCCCGTGCTAGGTTCTGGCCTCAGAGGTTCGGACGATGAGTGTGAGCGGTTGGAGGTTTTAGTGCGGTTCAAATCCCATCCGGTGATTTCGTCCAACTAAAAAAAAAAGTTATTTCCTGTTCATAAAAACAATTCGCAGGAGAATATTACAATTGTTACAGTCCTGTTTTGGATTTGATAGAAGGAATCCCTTTATTCTATTTCAAAAAGGATTATACAGACGACAATACATTAATTATATTGAATGCTGTGAATATCTTTAATAGGTATACATATTGGAAATTAAGTTGTGAATTGTTAATGAATGATTATTTAATATGTTATACTGTAGATGTTCCTAAATTAAATAAATAAATAAATAAATAAAATACTAGCCCATGAGATAGGTAGTAAAAGTACCTATTAGCAATATTGTTTCATTGAATTTTCAATAGTAATTTCTAGTGCTACCGTAATAACATTAAAGTATTTGTCAAATGTTAAGTATTGATATTAAGGGTTAATTTGTTTATTAAAATTCAGTTACTTTCTTCTTTCATTGTGTACTTTCAATATAACGAGGAATTATGTTTATCATGTAACAATACGATGAAGAATGCAAATGTTATGCATTCGTCTCGAACAATACGGAAAGTTCTAGAAAACGAATGGGAAACATAACAGTTTTCCCGCGATTTCAATGTTTTTCTGTTCGATTTCAAAGATTCATAACGTTAAGAACGTTTAGTATTAGTTAATACGAGTTATGTTTTTTGTATCGAAAACCATAATGTAGTCAGAAAATTTAACATATTATATTTTAATAGGAAAATAATTTGTTAAATATTATTTAACAAAAACAAAAATTTTTAGCAACGGCGAACCTGAAGCTTGAAGCTGTTAAATCGCACAAACAAACAAATTAAAAAGAATTTATGATACGGTTAGTCTTTACTGATTTATTGTTTAAATTTAAAAATGAGATCCAATATAGAATTAGAATCCAGATATGTATTTCAACTTCTTCGGAATGTCCAATACACAGAGCGTTTTTTTTTTTTTTTTTTTTCAGTTGGAGAAAATCACCGGATCCCCGCCCGCCCCGCGGGCGGGGTATGTGGGAGTTGAACCTCACTAAAACCTCCAACCGCTCACACTCAGCGTCCGAACCCCGGCTGAGGCCAGAACCCAGCACGGGGTTTGTAGGGACGGCGCGACGCGTTACGCCATCGGCATGCTTTCCCGTCGCTCCGTCCCCGGACGCCGAACCGGTAGCCGCCGGCGAATACGGCCACCGGCTCTCTCGGTCGGCGGGCTCTCCGAAGCCCGCCAAGATGGGACCGCGTAATACACAGAGCGTTACTAGCTACTACATTAATTACTATTTGCGCTTGACTGGATCTACTGAATTTTCTGCATCCTTTATCTCTCACCCGATCATCAAATTTTGTTCTTTTACAACGTATTCAGAACTGCAATCGAAACTTTACTAATTTTTACATAAAATTATCAAAGAAATTCCACATTATAGTTTGTAATATAGCTATTTGTGTATTCACTAGATGCACAGTACTTGCGCAAGTCGCTGTGCATCGCTGGCGGGAATCTACGCGATGTGTCATGACGAGAACCGAACCTGACTAGCGGTGACATGTAATCGCAAACGAAAGTTCGAGAAACGGCCTTCACCTAATAGCACAGATTGCTACACAGACTCATTTCATATTATATAACATTTGTTTATTTGAGACTAAATAAACCGAAGATTTCGTCTGTTTATTTTCACAGCCTTAAGAAGTTTTCAAACATTTTGATTGAAATCTTACGATACTTTCACAAGATCTGTTCAAGATTGGATAGTTACGGAACCTTCCAGTCACTTCCTAGTGGCTATAGAACTCGGAAGTAATGGTGCAATAAGAGGGTTTTGTTTAAGTATCTCGACACAAACAACATAAATAATGTAATATAAATAAATCACTTGTTCCCAAGTATCACTAGGTAAAGTTAAATTTCTTTTGAAATATACATTTAGGCTCGGTTTTTCCAGAGCACTGGGACTTGTCTCTTAAAAGATGTTTTTTATTTTTTTTATTGCGTGATAGATAAACGAGCCGACGGCACACCTGATGGTAAGCGGTCACCGTCGCTCATGAATCTCTGCAATGCCAGGGCAATGAAGGACTGTTATCTATCGCCTACCGATACAGGAATTATGAAAAGTCATGTATAGGTAGTAGCTGAGGTAAGACGGTAGATATCAACCCTCAATTCCCTGGCGTTGCAAAGCGCTGTTAACCACTACCATAAGGTGGGTATATAATAGAAAGAGTTTTACATGTCCTCTATGCTGCATTATCATAAAATTAGGTACTATTAATGTCAGTTACTATTTTTAATATAATAGAGATGATATTACACTCAAAAATCTTTAAAAAAACTTGCAACAAAAGTAGGCACTTTTACAGACTGGCTTATAGAAAGAACGCAGCTTTCGATTTTAGAGTCCGTCTCTTGTCCAAAATACATTTTACTATTATGGAAGTGGTCATATGACTTTTCGAAACGTTTTAGTGGTCTTATGTCATTCCTTCTAATTGGATAAACGAATATGAAAGTCAAAAAGCATCGTTAGGCTATAAGATTTTACAATATTAGTCGTAAACTGTAAAATAAAACTAGATTAAATAATTATAGAATATGAAGGATTCTATACCATCCAACCTCAGTTCCACTTTGTGTATCGGCAGTTCTTTTAAAACGAAATGATGTAGAAGCAGTATGTACCTGTAACAGAAACAATATTTCAGTAATAAGATCTTAGGAAAAACTATATTCTAGTCTAAGATTCTATTATTGTCTTAGCCAGCTTACAAAATTGTCATGTTGTTGAATGATTTTTGTTGCACTTATAATTAAATTAGATTTTTTCTCATTTTCAGAAGCAGCATTTCATCTACAAACAAAAAAGCGATGTCGCGTAACATGCTGCGACGTACAATGATCAAACTTCATCAAATGAGAAAGAGTAAACCACCAGATACGTTCACCAAGGCACAAAGAAAATTCGAAAAAAGGACTTTAAATATTTCATCACAAACTGGCAATAAAAGATAATATTTAGTCATTTGAAATATATTGTAGATAGAGGTTAGTTTAAAATTAGAAAAAAAATTATAAAGATAGACTAGTAGCGAAAAGGATAACCAAAGATAGAAAGAAGATCGAATCGAAACAAAAGACAATCGTAACACGCGTAAATGATAAATCTAATCATAGAAAATGGGTGTGCACGTACTTTTAGCATCTACAGCGCTTAAAACAGTCAGTGTGACTGGACTATGGTTAATACCGCTGTTGCTTGGCGCGCTGACTTATCATAATTACAATTCGTATGACCCGGAGTCCAGGGTGTTGGATAAAGAACCGAGACGTGAGTATGACTTCATCGTCGTTGGGGGAGGATCAGCAGGCGCGGTTGTGGCGAATAGGCTGACAGAAGTTCATAATTGGAACGTTTTGCTGTTAGAAACTGGTAAGTTGAAAAATATTTTAACTTTTATACAACCAATCACAATAAATCACATTAACGGCTATACCGGTCTTTAGACTAAAGATATAGAATTCAATGCAGAATTTTATTATAAGAATGCAATTAGTGTTTATATGTAAAATTGTGGATTCCTCAATTCAACCATTTGTTTGAGTATTCTACTAAACCTTTCTTCAGGTTACTATATTATAGTAATAGTGGTTTGAGGGAGGTCTCATCCTTCACCTATATAACCACTCAACTGGGATCGGCAACCAAATTGGTTTGTTTACTTATGCCAAGTCTGTGACAGGAGCCAAAATTGAGCACAGTTCAAAAACTTATTTTGTTTACATTTTTTAATCGTCTCATATTTTATGGAGAAAATATATTTCGCTGAAAATGCAATACAGCGTCATTTAATAATAAAGATTAAGAAAAATATAAGGTTTAATTAAAAATCGAAATTAAAGTTTATTGGAAAAGAATGCTTTCAAAATGAGGCTCAAACACGCTAGTGATTCCGAACGAAGTCCCCAGTTTCGCCATCTAAAGAAAAGTGACGTTCCCAGTTGAGTAGCTATATTAAGATAACAAAGAAGCTCAAAACAGTAGCTCCCAGGATTCGTATTAGGACTGGTAGAGATCATAACTTCAATACTTTACTTAAAGTAATGATTAACATTGTTTTAATATAAATTCCAGGTCCTGACGAAAACGAAATAACAGACGTCCCTTCGCTAGCGGGATATCTGCAGCTAACGAAGTTGGACTGGCAGTATAAGACTGAACCTACGCCGTATGCTTGTCTGGGCTTCAAGAAGCATCGGTGCAGTTGGCCTAGAGGCAAGGTATGGAACAGGAAAACCTTTTTTTATAGTAATGTAGCAATGGTGGTTGCTATCGCTCACGCCTCACGGATGTCTATGTCAGAAGAAACTGCTGGGTCCTTAAGCTCTTAAGAAGCGTCTTCAAGCCTCACTTAAAGAGAAGTTACAGCATAAAGCTTTAGTTCGAGAACAACAATGATGGGAGATCATTGCATTGCCAGACAGTGCTTAGCAAAAACGAATGAACGAAACAAAACTTCTCAATAGCCATTAATTTTTGCAACAGTTTTTGTTTCTTTCATTTCTTGCGTCATTAAGTGAATGAACCTACGACTTAACGACTACACAGTAAGTGGTAATTGTTGTTCATAGAGATTAGGAGTACCTCTAGCACACTTTTAAGCATAGTTTGAAGACAAATTTGCAGTAATAGATATGGAGAAACATTGAGAAGCTATACCAGAATACCGAAAATCTTTCATCTTTTGCGTTAAATATTGCCACAAGCCGTTATTTCCGCCATTGCATAGTTGTAATTGTTTAAATAATCATAGTTAGTCAGTCATAAATTGAAGTTGATTGTTGTTACATCACGCTGCTCATTGATTTGTAAAGTTTGCATGTTTATTTCTTAATTAGTAATAATATATCTACATATAAGTATTTGATATTTATTCTGTGTAGTGTTTATTTACGATGATTTTAAGTTATTGCCGTGTTTAATTTGATTTTATTATGAAAACGTAGAATTAGCAAATATTGTTGTCTTCCATTTTCATAAACTTTAAGACATGGTTGTGAACAATTAGTAAAATACATGTCGCAGAATCATTCGTATAACGTAAAAATAAACATTAAAAGATTAGCAACCACAATCCTTATTTAAATTTTATGTTATGGCGCCTCCTCAAATCAAGTGAGCAAAGTATTTGAGAACTATGCTCTTAACTGATTTTCGTAAAAATGCGAAAATCAACTAAAAGCTTCAGCTTAAGGCATTTTAATACACAGAAAATAATTGATGTTTCAGGTTCTCGGTGGATCGAGCGTACTCAACTACATGATCTACATTCGCGGGAACAGCCACGACTTCGACCAGTGGGAGTCCTTCGGCAACCCAGGCTGGAGCTACCAGGATGTTTTAAAATACTTCATCAAGTCTGAAGATAACAGGAACCCGTACTTAGCCAAGAACAGATACCACGGAACTGGTGGATATCTCACGGTTCAAGAAGCACCGTGGCGAACACCTCTAGTTGCAGCATTTGTAGAAGCAGGAGTCGAAATAGGATACGAAAACAGAGACGTGAATGGTGCTGTTCAAACTGGGTTTATGATTGCACAAGGAACAATAAGACGTGGCTCAAGATGCAGTACAGCCAAAGCATTCCTAAGACCTGTGCGAACACGAAAAAATCTAGACATTTCCTTAAATTCTCAAGCAACGAGAATACTAATCAACCCGGTGACTATGAAAGCGTACGGGGTAGAATTCGTAAAGCATGGTGTGAAAAGAGTGGTATATGCCAGAAAGGAAGTGATTTTATCAGCTGGTGCTATAAACAGTCCTCAACTGTTAATGCTGTCGGGGATCGGACCGAAAGATCACCTGAGACACGTCGGTATTAAGGTGCTCAAGGATTTACCTGTAGGAGAAAACTTACAAGATCACGTAGGAGTAGGTGGTCTAACTTTTCTAGTCGATAAACCTGTAGCTATAGTTCAGAATAGATTCCAAGCTTTCCCTGTGACAATGAATTACGTCGTGAACGAAAGAGGTCCGATGACGACTTTAGGTGGTCTAGAAGGTGTCGCTTTTGTTAATACAAAATACGCGAACAGTTCTGGACTTTGGCCGGATATACAGTTCCATATGGCACCGGCATCTTTTTCTTCTGACAACGGTCAAATAGTCAGAAAAATTCTCGGTCTTACTGATGAATTATACGATAGTGTATACAAACCTATTGCGAATAAAGACGCCTGGACGATAATGCCGCTGCTGCTACGTCCAAACACGAGAGGCTACGTTAGATTAAGAAGTTCGAATCCATTTCATTATCCAATAATGAATCCGCGATACCACGAAGACGCCTTGGACGTAGCAAGGCTCGTCGAAGGGATAAAGATCGCCGTTAAAGTGGCGAATGCATCTCCATTCCGACAATTTGGCTCAAGAATTTATAACAAGCCCTTGCCAAATTGCAAGCAGTACCAATTTATGTCTGATGAATACATCGAGTGCCAAGTTCGGACAATATCCATGACGATTTATCACCAAAGTGGAACAGCGAAAATGGGACCCTCTTGGGACAAAGAAGCTGTCGTAGATCCTAGATTAAGGGTGTATGGTGTTGAAGGACTACGAGTTATAGATGCTAGTGTAATGCCAACTATAGTCAGTGGTAATACAAATGCTGCAGTTATAATGATTGGTGAGAAAGGTTCGGACATGATAAAACAAGATTGGTTAAATAAGCGGTGACGAAGAGTTAATTTTAGTGCAATTTGAGTTACCAGCAACGTTATTTGTAAAGTAACGCTTAAGTTTTGTTCCAAAGACGATTTAACCATTAATTAGAATAAATCGTGATTTGTTGTTAATTGTATAAGTGTAGACAAAAAATAATATTTTTAGTTTAAGTAAGTAAGTAGGCATATGACGCAAAACTTGCATATGATA
Organism: Trilocha varians; assembly: GCA_030269945.2. Classification (NCBI taxonomy): domain Eukaryota; kingdom Metazoa; phylum Arthropoda; class Insecta; order Lepidoptera; family Bombycidae; genus Trilocha; species Trilocha varians. The sequence continues at coordinate 6,589,142 of AP028268.1, read as the reverse complement.
ACTTTGTTATATTCAACTTGAAATAACAGCATAAAATATTCACATTTTCACATAATGTTTTGTTTTAAATTTTAATACTGAATATAATACGACCTTAGATTCATGCAAAAAAATCTGATTAAACTTCAGATTAGACTGAATACGAGTTATTTAACATAAAATTGTGTTAATTTTTCTGTAGTCTAGTAATAAGTATTTTTCTGTTGTCAAAAACGATAATAAAATTTAAATTCACTAAAATACTTATAAGGGTTGTATATTATGTAAATAGTAATTTGTTACTTATTTTTCTGTCCTATTTATTTGCACTGCCATAACATTCCGACAAGCATTAACTCAGATGCCATTTAAAATATTCTCCACTGCCTAGTTTCTAACCTGGGAACGTAGCCAAGATGAAAATTTCTAAATCCAGGATGGGTTTGTTATATTATGCCAGCGGAAGTGGAAGTGGCGGATTTGTATTCGACTATTGCGAGCTACAATATTACTATAATATTGATAAATATTCTAACCGATTCCGATGGTTCTAACTTATATTTCGACAGGTTATTCACCCCACAATCGCTGGCACGAGTTTAAAAATCCAACTTGTATACGTAAAAATCGCTTTTGTAAAGAATAAAATTTTATTATCATGCTAGAAGACTACTTCTTCTACACTTTGCCACGGATTTGTTCTATCCCGTTTAACTGTTGTGGATTCTAGTAGTTTTTTTTATACCTCTGCATAAATACACCTTTTTAAGACCTACTAGCGCAGCATGCTTCGAATATCTTCATTAGTACATTGTGTTGATTCATCTTGGTTAACTTTCCTATTTTGTTGACCTATTTTTTTAACTTCAGTTAATAAAATATTTTTACCGTTAGTTGTTTCATTATTTCTACGATATTTTCTTCAATGTACATAATTATATTGTAGGTAAGTTTGTTTTCCAATTTATTTTAAAATGTAGTCCTTATTTATATTTATTTAAATATTTGCTTCTGTAGTTAATACCTGACTAATTAGGTGTTACTTTTATAGCTATGGGCACCTCTACTTACTGTTTCTAAATTATAACATGAATACAAACAAACAAACTATTCCAAGGTGCAAATTGAGCGAGTTGGAGTTTTTTTTTTCTAAATTTAACTAGGTATAGGTTTTATTATCCATTACCTTACATTAATACTTAAGGTTGCCCCACAAGTCAATAGTCTTATTTCAGATGAGCTATCATTCACAAATCTCGCCGGCGACGCCTTCTTCCGGGTAAAAAGCTTACAGAAAATTTATGTGTGTGTAGTTATTCCTACTTCTAGTATTATTATAGATTTATCACATTTTATTACAAGCTTTATACTATTCGATTGAGCTGACATGTTGCATGTAGATGTATATCGCGTGACAATGCAATAATATGATTCAATGCTAATCTGTTAATGGAGTCGAAAGATAGCCATAGGAACTCCTGTACTAAACAATATAGACTCGTGTTCTGGTGCGTTTTGTTTGTCAAAGTTTGTAATCAAAGTGCTTTCTTTAAAATAAAATGTCCATAAATCAAATTGCGCTTTTTAACAATAAATGTCAGACGTCATTTCTCGTTAATGAAGCAAGATATAATATAATTTCCTTTTCATCTTTATTTTTATTGGTTAAAATAACGTCAATGGCGCGAATGTAAAAATCAAGTTTTCGGAAACCAGATTATCGAGATATATCAAACATTGAGTCTGGGGCAAACCCAATAAAGAAATCAATGTTAAGTTCAACGACACTATAAATGTTATTATTTTTGATAACAAAAGTTGTTTTATCAAAACATAACCGTAGGTGACACATTGTAGGTAAATTTCAAGCTAGAAAGTCTAAATTAGGAAGAAATCATAAAATTGAAAAGAATCGTTGGTTCTTTTGAGTTTTGATTTGATTTTCTGAAAGTAAGAGGTATCAGTAAAATGCGAAGAAAGTTTATGGCATAAAAATGACAGAAGTACAACTAGATTTTCTCTTCCATAAGAGGACTTCTTTTCAAGCACACTGTTGCATCCGCTATATTCGTAGTTGAACACTATCACAATATACTTATATATTTTCACAGTATAGTTTTGTGAGTTCCCTCGTCATGAAAGGATGGATAATATTCATAGGATTTATTATGATCATCATCAATCGACTTATATATCCACTACTGAAGGAGAAGCCTCAAGAAGTACATCAAGCTTCGATTATTGGTACCACCCGAATTCTCGTTATCTTATCCAGATTGTCGGTTCTTACTCTGGAGGATATACCCATGCGTCATCTATAAATACGTAGTCTTAGGTTTACACGTATTTTACTAATTGTTATAGCTACAAAGTTGTTATGGTCAGTATAAATCATGTTATTAAACTAATGAGTAGAAAAAAGTTTATTTTAACATGAAATTAACCGGTTCTTTCTAAAAGCTTATGCAATTATACAAACCAAAACATAGTTTTTCACATTTTTGACCGACCTCCAAAAAGGAGGAGGTACTCAATTCGTCTGTTTTTTTTATGTTTGTTCCTCGATAACTTCAGTTTGGGTGAACCGATTTGAATGATTCTGTCATCAGATGTCAGATCTGATCTGATCAGATTCTGTGTCAGATGAAAGGTAATGGTTGAACTTAGGTCCCATTGTTTTTTTTAAAGATCGAACAAGGGCTTTTGGATCTGTGTTTAAAAATGTGTACTTTTAACGGACAAAATTTCACGATTTGCTGTGCGTTTTTGCGTGTATTTCCTTTTTATATGAACCGATCTCGATGATTCTTTTTTTTGTAAGAAAGCAGACATTTTGAGCAAAATCTCATATAAATTTGATAAAGATCTGACTGGTACTTTTTGTGATATGCTTAAGAAATGGAAGTCGGTCGTTTTCATTTTTGTAATAAAAATATGCCTGTTATGCCTGTTCGCTTCAAGAGATCTTTCAAACGACTAGACCGATTTTGAAGGAATTTCCATTGGTAATAAAATATATGTTAACCTTTTTTTAAAAAGACGATGTTGCGCAAGTCATATAGTAAGTTATAAAAAGATTGTTTTATTCCTTAATGTTTTGAATGTCTTTGTTCACATAAAACAGACGGTCATTGTATTTACTTTTTAACTGCAAAAAGCTTAATAAAAAGCGCATCCATTATGACCATACTAAAATAGCCTAATTCTGGGAAACCATGATCATTAAGATAATTACAGCACAGTAGGATGTTTTCACGATTCGTGCGTTTTTATGTAAAGAACATTTGCGTCAATACCAAAGAACAACCACAAACAGTGGGGTTTTTTCCCGAATATTTAATTAGCTCGTGAGAGTTGATCAAATCTATATTTACAGTAAAATAATAGATTAAATACATATGATTGTGTCGGTAACTACAGTAATTCAGCTTTAAACGAAACCCAGTAAGATAAATCTGTCAGTTTTTGGGCTATGATTTAAAGATTCAATTTTGAGAAAGAAAATTAAGTTTTTTTTTTCAGCAATTATAATTTATTTGCTAGTATTGTATCAATTTGATATCAATCAGACAGTTAGCAAGTCTTATCGGAACAAGAAATCGGCCGCATTTGTTTTTTGTATTCACTTGTAGTCGAAAACTATAAAACAGAACTAACCAGCCATTACCAAGTAAACGAATGTATTCCCATAAAAGGCGATAATGCAGACGTAGTCGCATAACAATTAGATTGTATTTAGCATACAGGCTAATTTAATGATAATATCATAATCTACAATAACGTCATTTCAAGTGATACATGAATAGACATAGACATAGACATTGCTTTATTTGCGGTGGAAACACACACACACACACACATTGTAATACAAGAATATTAAGTAAAAAACAAAATACAAATTGAACACGTGATAAATAAGAAAATATAATAATATAGGTTCCAGCACGAATCAGACGAGACTCAGCTAAATGCGCTATACAGTATTGTAGCCGGTGCCCTTATCGAGACAAAAAAATAATACCAACATAAAATGAACATACATAATATGGGATACAAAATAGTACCTACCTACATAATATTTTCTTACTTAAAGTAGAATTAATTTACGAATATGTATATACGTCGAACTTACTACCTTGTTGATGTTAACTTTTACAGACTAATAATTATACAGTTGTAAAAAAGGACATGTCAAAAATTTCCATTAGCAGATCCTTTAGTACGCAAAAACAAAATATGAGAATGCAAAAACCAGTTAAGAGCAAAAAACTTATAAACAATTCATGATCTATTTTTAATCAAAAGGCGTGTTCGACCCTAACGTGTTTATTAATAATAGTGAGCTATTTTTATACATGGGGCCAGTAAAATTTACGCATATTTCGCAAAAGGAAATGGTCAACCTACATAATTCGGTCCGCACTATTCGCATTCTTTAATAATTTATTGATAAAACAGTGCAGATGTTAGGAGAAAAGAACCACGAATCCGTTTTATTGTATGCCAGAGGCAGAACCAGGTCCTTTCCTACCGCACTAGCCTTTTCTTAAACCTTAAGCTAGCCAACCTCCTTCGATTGACGATGAACGCTCCACATTTGTTTTTACGATATGCGGGCCCTACAACATAGCACTTTTATCCATAAATGTTTCTCTACTACTTCAAAGTAATTGCCCAAACAGAAGAGACAAAAACACATACTATGCGTGATGTTGTTTTAATGTGTGTAAAGTTCAAAGTTATCATTTAAATTAATTTTAATACGCTATAATTTGCATTCGTTGACAAGATCTAAAATAAATATAAACTTATTCAAATACTCGCGGTTTTGTACATTACTTTTATGCATTATCAATGGATTCTTACCACAGCATTTAATTAATTGGGTGGTCTGGTAGGTACCCGCAGTATCCAGTCTTCTCGTGATCATGACGTTTGCAACAACGTTGAAATATCGAGACCACACAGTTAATGAAATATCGCGGTAAGAACCCGCTAATAAAGCATGACAGTAATCTAAAATAATTAATTGATCATAAACACAACACTGACCACTTACCATTTTGGAAATTTATTATTCATTTGTTTTATGTATTGAAAGGACTTTGTTCTGGATTAAAGTTCATGAACGTAGATTACATCAACGAATCCCAGTAGAATATCAATGAGTGATTGTTTTTATTACGTGACTGATCCAGCGTTGACAACATAGGAAAGACATTATGTATCCTTGGACACTGAAAATGTGTCTTAATGTACTCCTATCGATAGATTATTAAATATGAACTGAATTAAGAAATTTAGTATTAGTCATATTTTTACCTAATTTCAGAAGCAACAGCGATGCCATTGAAAAAGAATAGACTAGAACAGTTTCTCAAAGAGTGCTCCGTGGAGCCCTGGGGCTCCCGCCAAGATGGGACTACGTGATTAATCTCTCCCTAGGGATACTCGGCTGGGTCAGAACCAGCCTGGGTCGGGGAGCGTGGCTTACCATGCCCCGATTGCTCTTTCGTAAGGTGTTCGCTGAACTCTGGCGCAACACCCTCTCGGGTCCTTGGAGGACCCGGTACTCTTAGGGGGCCAGATCCCGAGCCCGGTCCCCCGGCCGACAACAGCAGGTTCTCACGCGGAGATCAGAACTCTCTCTCACACGCCTCGCAGCCTCCTTCTGCGAGAAACCGACCGACAACGACAAGTCTGGTCCTACCTGTGCGACTAGGTAACTAGGAAATTAGTAGATCTAAAGATTATCCTCTACAATGTCGTAAACTTCACGACGTTACTTTTTTATATTATATATGTACTTCTTTATAGTTATATTCCTTTTATATATTTACATTACTATACGTTAATTAAAATTTATATGACCTTCCTCATCTTAGTCAAAGTAGCAAGATGAAGATCTTTCTCGACCTCTTTGACTACAAAGTAATCTACGCCTTTAGAAATTTTTTTGCAATTATTTTACAGTCACAAAGTATTATTTTATGACACAAAGTATAATGTAATAAATTAACGTTTAAAACAGCTTGATTATTTAAATACTTGCAAAGTTTTATCTCAATTAAAAACCGGGAAGTTGGTCAAACTAAACTCACAAGATTCCATCCGAACTTTGTAGGTAGATTCATAGGTACATCCAGTGCAAGTTAATATAGGGTTTGTAAAATATCATTTTTCGATACATTCCAAAATAATTAATTAACGTGAAACAAATCACTCAGACTCTAATCATTACAGGAAAACTGATTAGAGTCTCTTTAGACACTCGCGGTTATCTACATCACTTACATTATTACTAAACGGGTTCTTACCACGATTTGAGAGGTCCCGATATTTCAGCACTGTTTCAAATATCGGGACCTCTTAGTTAAAAATAATCGTGGTCAGAACCCGTTTAGTAATAATGTAAGTGATTAGAGTCTGATGAGTGATGAAGATTTAATGACAAAATCGCCAAGTTCATAGGAAGTTTTATCCACGGTCATCATTTACAATTCAGTTAACGTCAGGGGTCACTATGTAGTATGTCAGAGTCACGTACTTATTATTCCGAACGAATATATCTGCTCAGAATACGCTACATACAGATCGAGACAGTTCCTTTAATTTATGACTTTCCTGTGTGTCTAATCTGTTGCGTTCAGTTTTAAAGTAAATAAAAACTGACTTATATCATAAGAGTCCGTTTCAAAAGGTGACTTGATACAACAAGAAAAACGGAGGAATTGTTAAGAAACTAATTTATTTTTATCAATCATTAATCATTATAAAATTGCTGCACCTAGACAAAGGTAATTAGATTTTACTGTTTTCTTCATTTTTATTTTTCAATAAAAACTATTGATACGTGTGTTTTTGGGATTACCCCTAAAAAGATGTGTGTCCGTATTCTACATAACAGCTCTAATTATTACACTAAACAGATTTGTACAAAAGTGTTATAAATTTAGACAGTTTTCTATGTAAATATCTATGACCGCCGCCCCGTGTTTTGTGGCACTTTACTCTCGTGAATAAAGTAGGTATTACTTGAAAATTATTGTTATATTTGACATTAATCACTTAAGAAATCATAATAATATTATAAAAGCGAAAGTTTGTATGTATGTTTGTTACTCTTTCACGTAAAAACTACTGAATGGATTTGAATGAAACTTTACCACAATATACCTTAGGTATACATCAGAATAACGCATAGGCTATACGACTAGACGGGACGAACCTGAAGTCCACGCGAACGAAGTCGCGGGCAAAAGCTAGTATAACATACTTTTGAAGTTTCACTGATTTTAAAGATTACATAACAAAACCAAATTGTAACTTACCATTCATACATTCATTCATTGTAATCTGCCTACCGTATCAAAGCAATAAGTACACACAGTACTAAATAGAAACACCATAATAAAAAACTTTGGTGCTTCGTAACCTAAAGTAGCAATGACCATAGTTTTTACCAAGTATATTATTAGCTCTCGAAAGATGTATTGAAATTAATCCGTTACTCGTATCATGTCAAGTGCCTCAATCAGTTCGGCAAACACTTGAGTCTATTATGAACAATGATTTCCGTTACAAAACATACAATATGTCCGTTTAATATGTTACTTACGCTAGACTTGAGTGCTATCAACAAAAAACAAGTGAAAAAACACGTGGGATTCTCAAACGAATTACTCAAATGATGAGTCGTGATTAGATTCATATCAGTATCAAGATTAATCTATCTTAAGTCCACGTTTTTGTTCGAAGAAGCTATTCTTGTCTTAAGTTTTTAATGATTTGTTGTACAGAAATAATTGAACCACAAAAATGATGTTTTGAAGAGTTTTGTTTTTGAAAAAAACATTGATGAGTTGGCAATATTTTTTCAAGTATTTATTGGTAAACTTGCATACATTTATTTACATTTTTTTTAGGCAATAAAAAACATATGGAATATTGTGGGTTCATTTTTTAAATCTTTCCAGTGTTCAATCGAGCTGAAATTCTGAACGCATATAGCACGATTGTTATTTAATAATCGATTGAAAGATCTAATATATTTTGTGATACAGATGTAGACAACAGCTCTATTTGTGTTTATGATTTATTTCTTTGTATGACGTACGTCCTACAAACACGCGATGGTTGACAAAAAATCAGTAGTCTTAAAATTTTAATATACACTAATTATAATACTCTCTTTTTTGCATAAGTAGGTACATACATGTTTCAAGGTAATTCTAGTTTTTACAGGCATAAAATTACACGTGAGTCATTTCATTTATGTTCCTAATAATTGCTCATAAGAATGTACACGAGTTCTGTCAAACCCAAATTCATAGGTGGATAAGATTTTTTTTTTTAGTTGGAGGAAATCACCGGATCCCCGCCCGCGGGCGGGGTATGTGGGAGTTGAACCGCACTAAAACCTCCAACCGCTCACGGCCAGAACCCAGCACGGGGTTATGAGGGACGGCGCGACGCGTTACCCCAAGGCACTCTTTCCCGTCGCTCCGTCCCCGGACGCCGAACCGGTAGCCGCCGGCGAATACGGCCACCGGCTCTCTCGGTCCGCGGACTTTCCGAAGCCCGCCAAGATGGGACCGCGTGTCACCCTCCCACGGAATACCCCGCTGGGTCAGAACCAGCGTGGGTCGGGGAGTACGCGGTCTACCATCCCCCGGTTGCTCTGACGTAAAGGCGTGCTGAGCGAGACACGGCACCTTCTTGGGTCAGGTGGATAAGAACGCTGATAAAGATGTATGTGTCAAAGAACTGATGTAATTTTTTTTTTGTAAAAGGTAATATAATTATATTAAAACATCACAGCAAAATGTTTCATCTGTTAAAATTTAAGAAGATTTCTCTTATTTTTGGGTATATTTATTTATTAAGACACGGAAACATGTTACTATGTTATTTTCTGACAAAAACAAGATCAAGAATAAAAAGTCCATGAGCAATCGAACCACTTACCATCAGAATGTCCATAATATCGTCTACTTACTTTGGAAATATAAAAACAATGTTATTGTTCTCTATAAAAGTTGACCATGCTCCTCATGGTCATATTCTGGTCAAACGTTCAAAATTATATGTTTTTATTCTTCTAGAAAAATCAAGAGTTTATGAAGCTAATAAAAAATTTTATTGCTTTATAACAACATAAAATAATAACTAAAAGTAAGTATAATTATAATAAAATTAAAATCAGAATAATTGCCATGACCCAATCGCTAATGCAAGTTGAAAAATAAACAAAAGGCAAGTCCTACATGTCGGATCGAGTTTTTCAACAATTTACAACTGATGTCTGTAATAAGATATAAATAACTTCAATTGAACCAGTTAACTTTTATTAAGAATAATAAAAATAGTACACAATATAATAAACTTATTCAGTGAGTGTGGTGTGTCGTGATGTGAGTTCGAGTTCCAGTGGTACTACCCAAAAGCGATCGAGAAAGAGGGTAGACAGATTTGTTTGCTCTTAAATTGACCCGCAGTATCCAGTCTTCTCTTGATCATTACGTTTGCAACAACGTTGAAATATCGAGACAACTCAATTAATTAAATATCGTGGTAAGAACCCGTTTGAAAATGCATGAAAACATAATATAATGTTGGATAGCATGAAATCAGAACTAAAATATGTATCACAATGCGCTTTATAATATATTTCCTGAGAGATGTAATAAAACTTTATTACTTAAATTGTTTATTATCTTAATTATTTGTATCATGAAACATATATTTTACTTCTTTTATTGTTACCTTTTTAATATATTATCGTTGCTTATTCGTTTGCATGTACCTACAGTCACTGTCAATTCACTTATTTTCTACCATTTTACTTTTGAACAAAATTTCAAATCCTTTATTAATTTGATCGAAACTCCTACATATAGCCAAATAAAAATATTTAAATTAGTGTTTTAAATTATTTTAAAATCTACTATCATCAATATCACATTGTATGAAACAACACTCTGTGTTCATGTATGCTGTTCATAAACTATGCAACGGATATCGATAAAGCTTTTCAACAGATAGAGCAATGGAAGAGGAAGATTTTTTTATGTATAAAACATTGTTAGAGCTGGTCTTTCAATAAAGTTTTATATGCAAAAGCTATTTTACTACTATGACAACAAAATATTTCTCCTCTGTGATGCAGACAAAAATACGCGGGTCAACAACTAGTCAAAATATAAATTAGTTATGTATTCTTATAAATGTTAATAAACATATAAATATGTTTAAATTCTTGCTATTTTTCACGTGCAAAAACGTGTGCATAAATTGACTGAATTATAATCTATAATGTATAAATGTGTACGTAAGTGTGTGTATGTATAAATCGCAAAATATGTTGCTAAGCACATAACTCAACACAACCGCTGTACCACATCAATCTGAACTGTACATGAGGTGTATTTTTTTTTCAGTTGGAAGAAATCACCAGTATGTGGGAGTTGAACCTCACTAAAACCTCCAACCGCTCACACTCAGCGTCCGAACCCCGGCTAAGGCCAAAACCCAGCACGGGGTTTTGAGGGACGACGCGACGCGTTACGCTCTCGGCACATTTTCCCGTCGCGCCGACCCGGTAGCCGCCGGCGATACGGCCCCATAGAGGAGGCTGTGTAGACATTTTATAAAAAGAGATGAAGATCTTATTGCAAAGTGAATATTGCATTTAAAAAAGATGGATGTAGGTTGAGAGAAAAACCTAAGAAATGATGCATAGAGTGTATTAAATGTAAAAAAATAATATTATGACAAAGTGACAAAGAAGACTAGTGACAGAATAGGAGAAGAGTGTAAAAGCAAATTGTGCTAGCTCGCTTGAATAGGATGAAGTAAAGCAAAAAAAAAAGGTTATGCTTTAAATAAATTAACTTTTAACTAAGAAATAGCTATTCTACAATCAAATCAAAATAATTGAGATATCACCTTCGCTAATTTATAATTGATAAGGTTTTATTTAACACAGCGATTCGACGACATTTTACTGTTTGAAATGATCTAATAATATATTTTCAGATTAGCATTTTGCATGCATAATTATTTGGTTACATATGCTAATTAATTAGTATCTTTTTGTTTTTGTTGCATCCTGTTATAAGAAATGTAATATATTCGGGTAGGTACCAAAATAAATACTAATTGAAATTAGACCAATTTGATTTTTCTTAATGTTCGTTGAAGTTCGAGGATGGTTATTACAGCGAGAAAAACTCGAATAATTGTCGGAAAAAAGGTATAATCTTAGTTGCTGTATAGGATTCACGCAGACGACGACCTATCTAAGTATAAGAATTAATGTACTATACTACTATTTATGTTTCACACTTCGTTACATCATTCACTTACAGAAATTTGAGTCCATAATTAGTAGCAATAGAATTACTAGTAACTCCTCGCTTATTAGACAATTACGTAAATTAATACTTTGATACACTGAGAGTCCTTCCATGAAAACAATGAGTCTGTAATCGAAACCATGCTTATTGTTTACTACATTCTACTTAGCAAGTCTGAAGGCTGTGAAATGTGATACTAGGAATAAAGTTAAAATCCTTAAATGCTATGCCTATTATAAGCAAGACTTGACAAAAAGAATTGAGTTTAGCAAACTTAGGTTTTGACCTCGTTCTGTTTAGAAAAAAAACAGAGTTACATGAGCAACTGTAACCACTTATAATCAGGTGAACCTTAAGCTCGTTTACGTAGAGCTAAATTAGTGTAGAAGGCTGTGAAAGATATAGCTGGCTTGAGAGAAACATGATAATAATAAATTATATAATGATTTATGTTTAAAATAAAAATAAAAGCTTTTAAAAAGATTTTTATTGAAATGCACTTGATAGTCAATATCTAACAATTTCGCTTTTACACCTTTGAAATCACGTGAAACACACCCAAGACTTTTTCGAAGGTACTCTTTTCAAGCCTCTTTTGAAAAAGGTTATTTACCAACAAATTATTTCACAGCTAGATCAAGACAAAACGCTTTGTAGTAGAAATTACTAAAAAACTAAAGTACTAACTTTGAGGCGCCCTTTCATTCAACTCTATACTTCGATCTCCTCAAATTTACTTTAGATAATTATTCTAGATGAACAGTGACTCACAATCACCATCTCAATCTGTTTTATTTATATCTTTTTGTTATTATTTTCTAATGGCCAGTCATTCTCGTGAGCTATAATAAGTCTGTAGTTTCCATTTACGTCACAAAGTTTTTTTTTACTTGTGTCAAAATTACTTGCGGTTTTCAAATTAGGAAGATAGGTGTCCAACGCCGAAATCCTGTTTTGCTTGCGTGTACCTTTATGGTCTCTAAATTCTTCCATAGATTTGCGGTTGACAGCTAATTTTTATTGATGGCTTGTTCTAGTACACGGAAGTTTATGATGGGCCGGTTTTAAAAATGATTATGATTCATTCTCGCTTTGTAAGATACTGATTTTGTTTTTGGAATTTTATTATTAATCTTACAGTAAACGAGCAGCTTATTAAGGTGTGATTTCACTGAACATGTGCGGCAGTTTTGTTCGTAAACATTTTATGCACGTTTATTTTCAACGCGATGTTTTGAAGAGTAAATGTAGGTACAGTAGCTAGCAGTAACACAATCTGATGGTATCGCAAGTGTAATTTGCATCATGAGCTATTAAAAGTTTTTCTAAGTTAATGGTACCTTGTATACTAATAAAAATAAAAACACATTTTTTATTATCAGAGTTTTTTTTTTTTTTTTTTTTTTATTGCTTGATAGATAAACGACGGATAAACGATAGATAAACCTACGGCGGAGTAATAACTAGATAAGGGAACTACTGCTTCGGTCTTGATTTGCCCTAATTGTTTTATGACAAGTGAAAATAAAAGAGAACGATCAAAATATTAAAATATATTATGATAATATTATTCAGCTTGTAAAAAAAAATTGATCCTTATTTAAATTACTAGCTGCCCCGCGCAACTTCGTCTGCGTTACAAAGGGGTTCGAACAGTACTCGCAATGACGTCGCGTTATTATTTACGCGGCGCGAAGTGCACGTATTCATTGCGTTTTATACTCGTCATAACTTCTAAACGAAAAGTCCGATTGGAATAAAACAAAAAGTAATTTACTTCTACATTAATACTCTTGATAACAAAATACTTAATTTGGATAAGGGTTAATATAACGATACTCATTTAACGTTAAATTCAATCTCGGGACGAAATACTATTTTTATAAACATAAAAGCGGTTATTGTGACTAAACTATGATAGTTAGATATATGCTGTCGCGGACTTTTTTGTTTGTCTTCAAAAGACCTAAAAACCCGTAGTACATCATTTTGTTCTATTGTCAATAGTTTTTGCAGCGTACGCATAAATAGGTTTTCGATTTTTCACCTTTTGTTACATATTCGATATTTTCATGCGGATCCCTATTTTTTTTGAAAATAAAATATAGCCTATAACCTTCCTCGATAAATGGACATTCCAACAGTGAAAGAATTTTTGAAATCGGACCAGTAGATCCTGAGATTAGCGCGTTCAAACAAACAAACAAACAAATAAACAAACAAACAAACAAACAAACTCTTCAGCTTTATAATATTAGTATAGATTCAGCTTTCGATTTTTTGCTTGGTTTCCAGTAATTTATAATTTAGGTTTAAATCATTAAGTATCATTAAAACTTTCACACTAACTCTGAAATGCATTTCGCTCCAATATTTTCGAAGTGCTATTATATTATGTTCTGATTCAAGCAAGGCTTAAAACAAGTTTAATAGTAGGCGGTGGGCAGCAACGCTGTGGTGTCCAAACATTGTATAAGGCAATAAAAAAACACATAAAAGACATTGTATTTCATAGTGGTTACAGATATTGCTATCATCTGACCTGCGCCTGACAAAGAGGTGCAAACAATTTATCTATTAAACTAACCGCTCCACTGAGACGATAAAACTGTGTGCTTACTGACATTAATAAACAGCTTATAGAGGACCGTGTATTAAAGCTCTTTTTTTTTAGTTGAGGAAATCACCGGATCCCCGCCCGCCCCGCGGGTGGAGTATGTGGGAGTTGAACCGCACTAAAACCTCCAACCGCTCACACTCAGCGTCCGAACCCCGGCTGAGGCCAGAACCCAGCACGGGGCTATGAGGGACGACGCGACGCGTTACGCCATCGGCACTCTTTCCCGTCGCGCCGCCCTGTATTAAAGCTCTAGGAACACCGAAGACGGGAGTTCATTTCAAATCATAAATGTACGAGACAGAAAAGTTTTTAGAATTATCTGCACATAGAATTTTCTTAGCCTAGTTATCTCCTCCTCTCGAATTTTAAATTGCCCTTTACCAAGCAGCCCTTCTACCCAAATCAGTAGATATATGTATGTAAATACGTATCAATACCATTCTATAGCCTTTCAAAAAATGTTTTATTAGTAATACGTCGAACAAAACTATACATAATTAAAGTCATATTGGGAACACAAGCAAATGTCCCATTAAATTCCAACACTAATGGAGTTATTGCTCTTGTTAATTCTGTTTTTAAGCTATATAAAATGCTTTATACACAAAACCATTTTTGAATTCGTAAAGTTTTATCTAGCATCAAATCAAACTACGACAGGTCATTATTATAATAATTTTAAAACAAAGAACTTTAAATTCACGTGGAGTTTATGCTATTTTTTTATACGGAAGTGTATGTTACATTTACATCGAAAGACGCTAGTTTTGCGGTCACTTAAGACCAGTATGTATATTTTACTGAGAACCTCAGTCTCATCATCAAAATATTTCCTTTTTGGATTTCGTCATTTATTAACATACTTGCTTTCGTTTTAGCTATTGATACTAGGGATGTAAAGAATATTTGCATCCGCATTCGCAAAAAATCATGCGTTTGTTATGCGAAAGTTTTGACAAAAGTAAGGAGGATGTTGTATGGATGTAGAAGGAATCTGACGGAGCCAAATTAAAGGTATTTAACTGCCCTTTAAAATGAGCCCAAACTCGATGGGTCTACGACCTTTCATTGTCAAGATAATTTGCTGTTTGAATTAATTGGTGGGGGAGGCAAGTACCAACTACTTTCCCGGTAGATTCAGGATAGGTAAAATATAGGTACCTATTTGTAGTGCTTATAAATTACAACGACTTTTGGTCCAAAAATCGACATTCGCAACATCCCTAATTGATACTCATGACTATAGAAATTAACGAGCTGTGCTAATTATAAAACATTACAAGGAGAAGGTTCTTTTATTTATTTATTTATAACGTATTTTATAACCTATTAATTTTTTATAGAGTAAAATATAAGTTTCGAATTATGTCGTCTTTGATAGGCGACGCTTTATGCAATTATAACAATGAAATAATTAAGAAATAATTGAAATATTCAACAATTATTTGTTTTTAAAACTGGATAGAGTAACTAATGCCAATGAGACGACAATTTTAAAATTTAAAAAGCAGGAAACTTAATTTTATTTGTATTTTATGCAAATTCGATAAAATATAGAACCTACATATTCATATGGTGTTTTTAGTTTACATCTGTTTATCTTCAGGTACGTATCGTCTCCATCGCATTAGAAATGCAAATCTTTTGGACCCTTGGTAATATTTATGTTGCTAAAGCGCTATACAACTTCGAGTCGGGGTTTTGTTTTTTTTATAAAAATACAAATAACATCAATAACTTCAGATTAATTTAGAGCTTTAAGAAAAAAAACTTGAGAGGTGTCAAGGGACACCCGGATGGAACGAAGTTCCCTTCGATTAAAAGATATCTTATATTTTTTTTTCTAATTTTTTTTACGCGCTTTAAGGAACGTCTTTTAAAAGATTTTGATCACAGCGCCATCTAGCGATAATCATCTAAAACAAAAAAGTGTCGTGACAACTTTTCGTAAGAATTTTTTCCGTCTAGCCCCCTTTCACAACGCGCGATAAGGAACTTCGTTCCAAAAATCATAAACTTTAAGATTTTTTGGTGGTGAATCACAACATAATTAAAACAAAGCCTCTGTCTGTCGTGTAGGTATGCTTAAATCTTAAAAAGTACGCAACGGAATTAAATGCCGTTAACAGATAGAGCGATCAAGAGGATGATTTACAATATGTGTTCCTTAATACTTATAAAATATAGTAGAAAAGCATTAATCATTTTAGGTGTTTTTGATGTGATATAGAAAATAAACACAAAACATTTTTCTACGCTTACATCGTTAACGTGGTCTGCTAATTTCTTAGATAAATTAAATGTTTTTTAAACTCAAGGTCGTCATTGACAGAGTAAGTGCCTCGATATCACGTCAGTTATCAGTATTCAAAACAATTCATATTCGAGGACAAACGAATACAATAACCATTTGTCCGAAAATAAAACGTATCAGATACATAATGTATTATCGATTTTAATATCGATTTCGTACCTTAATAAGGTTAAACGTATTTTTGCATGTTGATTTGTGAGCACGACTCTATGATAGTTAATTTATTTATTTGCAACATAGCAGAGGTCCATGATCGATAATAACTACCTACGATTTCTCGTTGGCTCGTCTGCCTACATGACAACAAAAAAAAAACTTGAGAGGTGTCATAGGACACCTGAATAGAACGAAGTTCCTTTCGATTAAAAGATATCTTATATTTTTTTTCCTAACGTAACGCGCGATAAGGAACGTGTTTGAAAAGATTTCGATCACAGCGCCATCTAGCGATAATCATCTAAAACAAAAAAAAGTGTCGTGACAACTTTTTCATAAGAATTTCCGTCTAGCCCCCTTTCGATAACGCGCGATAAGGAACTGCGTTCCAAAAAAACTAAAAAATATTTCTTTGAGAATGAATAACGAATTATTACCTCCATTAAAATGGGTTTACCCAAATTACATGAGATACCACGACGACTACTACTATGAAAAACTTTAATCTAAAAAATATTGCCTCAGCTATTTCAGCTGTTAAATTCTGTGTACAATTATCCTGTTTTTTTCTGCAGTAGAACACATCAAGAACCTTAACATACTTGTAGATGTTAGATGCGTGTTATTTTTTTACAACATTGAAGTTAATTCAGCAACATGCAAGTATTAATCAAATCAGTTCGTGGCACGTTTTCTTCACATTGTTGCTAAATTATAGATCAATAATTAATCCATCCGCCTTTAGGACCAACTAGTATCTGGGTATTATGGACTGTTTTATTAGACACTGCTACAATTTTTTAAAAAATATTAAGGGATTCTTGAGTAGTGTGAAGAACATTTTTAAATACAAGACAGACAAGCCTACGGCCAACCTGAAGTGGTTACCATCGATCGAAAACTGCAATTCCAGAGCTTTGAGAATAATAAGCTACTTCTCTTGCTGCTGGTAACAGATAGATACTTCAACATTTGCGGTCAATCTTTAACATTATATTATTGAACTAGATGCCCCGCGCAACTTCGTTTGCGTCGCATAGGAATTGTTCCCGGGAATTTTCTAAAACAACTCATCAGGACGCTTCATTAGAGCCCAAAAACGATGAGGTTATCTTGCTTATTGACGGAGATCCTGTAGCCAGCTTCCAGCTCCATCATCTGACCTTCACATTCATTCCCTACGCAAAGTACTCATCAGGACGCTTCATTAGAGCCCAAACACGATGAGGTTATCTTGCTTATTGACGGAGTTCCTGTGGCCACCTTCCAGCTCCATCATCAGACCTTGATCTATGGTATCTTATCTCTCAAGTTGGATCGAACTGCACATGGTGTGCAAATTTTATTATAATCGGTTAAGTGGTTTAGAAGTCCATTGAGGACAAACATTGTGACACGTCGTCTGCGCCGAAAAAAAAAATTAGGTGTGGACTACCCCTAACATTTAGGGGATGAAAAATAGATGTTGGCCGATTCTCATAGGTACCGGATAAGCACAAAAAATTTCATCAAAATCGGTCGAGCCGTTTCGGAGGAGTTCAAGTTCGAACACCGTGACACGACAATTTTATATATTAGATATATTAAGATGTGTATTTTGAGATTATCAATTAAATTATAACACAATTCAAATTTGCACAAAACATTACAAAAATTAGACTAGACCCGTGGTGTACCATCAGGCGTTAGGTACATTGAATTCATGAGGAACGATAATAATCATTCTTCAGTGTCGGACGAAGTCATTGGATAAAGACAGCGCAGGACCGGTCATTGTGGTGAGACCGTATGAGGGAAGCCTATATCCAGCAGTGGATATCTACGGGCTGATGATCATGATTATGGTAAGTACCGACCATCAAGGGAGTCAAATGCTCCTTTACGTATAATTTCAATAATAAAATGATCTACGTAGCATCCAAAACCTTAAACAAGAGCCGTGAACTAATTACCTGGTCGATGTCAATGAGTAAATACTAATTAGAATCACGAGGAAACATTGTCTCTAGCGAAGCAGCTGACGTGACCACAGATAATGACCGTCATTGCATATTGATGACGATGCTGATGACATTTTAAATACATTTTAACACGACAATTACTTCTCTAAATATATTTGGTTTACGATCTAAGTACTGTCCCCTCGTACCATTCCGAACTGGAATGGACCACGTCCACGGTGTTTCCTGGGCGCTATGATATGTCCCTCTTTAAACAAGTTGTAATTAAAGTTCTGTCTATGTGGGTGATAGATAACGGCCCCTCATTGCCCTGGCATTGCAGAGGTTTAAGAGCGACGGTAATCGTTCACAATCAGGTGGGCTGTAGGCCATTAAAAATAAAAAAATAAATTAAAAATACTCTACACCTCTCTACACACATGTAATATTATTGATTTTTAAGTAAAACGAGCCTATAATTTGACATTGTATGTTTTAAATCGATGGGAGTAAGTCGAAAGGAAGGCCTTAGATGACGGTTTCTGATATGGAAGAGTACTAATTATATTATATCGATTCCATTTAAATGGGAGAGAGAAAGAGAATTAAAACTCAATTCACAGAACCTACACAAATATTAAATTGAGTTCTTACAAAACATTTTACTGAATGAGCGATCCCGATATTGCAAGAGCCATTATCAGCTAATAGAAGTTGATAAATATCTAAATTGTTAGAGAATATATTATTTAATTTTATTCAAATTAATTTATGTTGCAAATAATTTATAGCTATGTCAGATAGCTAATTTATTTATTTACACTATGTTATAGGGATCATCTACACAATGTCAAATAATACTATTAAAATTACTGAGTTTTATGGAAAATTTATAAATAAAAACCCAAGAATATAATTTGTGTTATTTTCCAGATGATATCTTTCTATTGTTTTATTGTTTTTACCAAAAGGTCACAACAATTTTCTAAAATGGTTAACCATATTGTTATAATTGAAATGAAATGAAAATTTATTGAATTGAAAATTCTTAAACAAAAAAATAATTAACATTGGTCCCCAATTTCGACCCAATATCTTCATTGATCAGCAAATAAACATCAAAAGTGGGTGGGTCAGATAACTTTGCAGTAACATTAAAAAATAAGCAAAAAACTAAATAATTTCTAACAAAACACCTTTAAAATATAACTCAAAAACTTCGACAGCATTTAAATTGATCTGCAGATTTCAAAACACAAATATACATTATACTATGAAGATACTTGACCATACTCAAAAAGGCATCGCATTTGTATATTGACGAAAAATAAAGCAATACAATAAAAAAATAAATTATGAACTATTATCAGATTACGTTGTTTTGAAAAAGCAATTTTTGCATAATAAACACTAGATTAAGTATTTTAAAATCATCATGAAGTACAAAACGAAGCTACACAGTATAGTGCAACAAATATATCGTTAACAAGAAATTAAGGACCATACAGTATTTTTAGATATATTCTAATTCTATTTTTTTTTCCTAAAAAAAGACAGACATACGAGCTTACGTGAAGCGGTTACCAAAGCTCACGAACCTCTGTAATTGAGGGGTATTTAAATTTCATCATCATTTAGTTCGTCTTTAAATAGTTATTAGAAATATTTTTTCTTAACAAAACTTTTAAAAACAACCTTTTAACATCAATAACATGTGGAAGTAGAGTGCTAGCCAAGACAAGTATAACGAGCCCAAACATGAAGTAACTATCTTGTTTGGTCCTAAAATTCCCATCATCACTTGCCGAATCTATCAACAGATGAGCTCCATACAATACTAAAATACAAATAATCGGTACACATGCAGCGTAACATAAATAAAAGCCTTTAAAATAACTGTGAAGGTTATGTGTGATGTCCCATCCAAAAATAAATGTATCAAAACTAAAAATATCTTTAAAATGTTCAAAATACCTGAGTGTAGTAAAATCAACTAAAACAAACATTAGGAATAAAATCCAGATTTCCAAATATAACGACGCGGTTACTGACCGCTAACCAATACACCGATGATAATTTGGTATAAAATTTTGGTAGGTATTTTAGCCAAGAAAAAAATGCAGTTTGGAGTCAGCAGGTTCCGGAGTTATCAATAAAACTCAATTTTTAAACTGTGACGTTTTAGTCATTGTAAACAATATAGAAAGGGAAATTAAAAGGTTTTGAAGAATTTTCTACATTCAGGATCATTCTACGGAATATGTGTATAGGTACGTATAAATGAACACAATTTATTAGGACTACGGAACCCTTAAAAAAGTAACATGTTCTGAAATTCTGCGTATCAATAAAAAAACTTTTAAGGGACGTCATAAAATTATAAATTCTGGTTTTCTTGTGGTCTCTAATTGTGCCTTTTTTAATAATATTATAATATGACATCGCGTTTGGGTGCGATATGGTGAAGAAATTATATTTTTCAATGTCAAATGCACTAGATAAAATGGAACGAAATCTGCATGGAGTAGGAAAAACCTTATAATAACATGTGAAGTACCCAACCCGATGTGGACAAACGTGCTAGACTGTACTTGCTCCGTTTGCGCTGGAAGCCCGAGTCCAGCAGTGGGCAGTAATGTTTTCATAAATTTTCATGTTTTCAAATCCTGCTATGCTAGTTTACGTATCAATATAAAAATACACTTATCGAAAGCTATTAAAAGCTTATTAAAATCGGTACAGGTTTAGGCACACCAAAGGTTAAACTACTTTTTTGGCAACCAATTAAAAAGTAACATCAGTATGATCTAACTCGACTACCAAAACGAAGGTTGACGAGCCATGACATTGACTATGCTTAGCGAGTTAAATTAGAGAAACATGTTACATTAGTTCCTTGTGTGAGGTTGGGGAAGTTAAGTGTAAGTTATTGTAACTCTCGATGGCATTGGTTTGGTTTTAGACTTAGTTGTACCTACCTAGTTTCATTTTTGAGCATTATGTGCGTTTTATTCGTTCTACAGGAGGCATAACTGCGAACACCAGTATTTGGCAGAGCCATTAAAAATATCAATTTGAAAAAGATTTATGTTATATTAATTACATCTTTACAACATCATTGGCTAAAGACGGTGAAGGAAAACATCGTGAGCAAACCCGCATATTGAAAAAGGATTATAAAAATACTTTAAAGATATGTGAAGTCCTCTCATACAAACATCAACAGGACCTCCATGAGAGGGATAACTTTTTTCTAAATTTTATTAGTTCCGATTTTGCCTGCCCATCTAAAAAACCAAACATACATATTTGCATTTACTGTGTCTAACTTATACTGTTAGTATCGCTACATTATTTATAAATACTTAATTTGATACAATATCAAAACCAACAAAAACGTATTGACAAAAAAATAAAAATGTTTATCAAAATTAAATATATTTGCGTATTCAAAAACCACAAACAAGACAAACAAAATTGGAACTTCGTTCATTTTCCATTCAATTAAAAATAATCCAATTAAAAAGTTTCTAATCGCACACACGTCGATCGCGCGGAACACTACGACTGAACCGCTCGTGAACTTGTATCAAGTTTAAGGCCGAGGTGCGTCTATCACGAATTTCCTCAGGTAAATAAAACAAGATAGAAGCCAGCACTGTACTGCAGTTCAGTTCACGTTGTCCATCATTCAGTGCGTCCAGATAGTGCTGTGCTCATATGCGGATATTTAGTGATCGAAATTAGAAAAAAAATAATTGGAAAGTGAGTAACAATTAAAATTTTGTTAATTAATTAATTGTAGTTTAACTTTTTCGTCAAATATCTTTATTAAATTTAATTTAATTCAATTTTTTTTAATTGAATGAAAAAGTCCTGTGTACCATTTTTTAAAAATGTGAATGAGATTAAGAAGGTTATTTTTAACAGAACTTTACAATATTTGTTTGGTAATTTCTTGTATCGAAATGGCAAATGCATACGCAATTTACCATGACATATAAGTTTAATGGAATGGATAACAATAGAGCTGTCTAATAAAAACATTAAAACAAACAGTTATCGTTCTGTTTTTGGTAAATAATTTAACGACATCAATCATCAACCATAGTTGAAAATCGTAAAATTTTATATATAAAATATTTGTGCTGAAAGTTTTTAATAAATTCTTTCATTCTTTTATAATTAAATTAAGCAACCCGCGTTTTTCCTATAAACCGAAAAAAATATCCATAAAACATTACACATACACATTAACGATACCTACAAGCTTGAAAAATAACTTTTATCGTAAGTAATTTAAACCACATTTACACATTCTAATTTCTTATAAATGTATATAAACATGCTGAAATTCAAAAGTAAGTCTATAAATTTATTAAAAAAAAAAACAAGAAAACCAAATTGACTCAAGCCTGATAAAATTTGGGATGAAATAGAAAGCAATGGTATCAAATAGTAAATAACAAAATTATCCAATCCTATTTTTAATTACTCAATATTCACCTTTCTCTTCAAATTAACTAAAATTAATAAAATCGCGACAACAATAACCATAAGTTTACTTCTACGCCTAAATTAATTAAAAACTTTTTTTAGTAATTTTATAATTACCTAAACTTAACATATTACCTATTTTAATGTTCGATGTGAATAAAAACTTTTAATAAGTTTTAGTTTCGAAAAAAAAATTCTTACTAAACATGTAAGAAAAACTGTATAAAGATTTTATTGAGCTACAAAAACATAAAAATTGTTTGCAAACCAAACGCTATAAATTATAGTAACTTCACATAGCTCCCAGCCCTGGCATATAGAGGTTTTATTATGTACAATAATTTAACAATAAAGAACTAAAAACGTAAAATAAAACTATTCTTCATAAAATAGTACTTCTCAATCCTATCTAGATTTTTCCTTGACCCAGACCTCTCTGAAACTACGTAGGTATTATACAATATTTAAAAGAGGAATAATACATAAACATTTAATGAAAAATATGTTAAAACAGGTCTAAATTGTTTAGGATTTTTACAACTCACTTGACGAAATTTGAGTTTTGTTAATGTGTCGTTTAGAATACAAGTAGACAAGTCCTGTACCCTAACAATGCATAGGTTCATAAGCAACGGTAACCACTTACGAGCAGATGGTCCGTTAGCTCGTCTGCCTATACAAGGCAATAAAAAAAATATTTCGACACTTGCCTACTTATTCAAAACGTGTTACCGAAACTGTAATCACTAAATTAAGTAATCATTTTCAGTCATCTCCTGTTTAGTCCATAACAAACAAAAATGTCCTCAACTCAATCTCAGCCTTATACCGCCCTATAAAACTCTGCGATACAAAACACTTCGCCAGTGTCATGATGAACAACTTCCATTATTCATTTAATAACAACAACATGATAGCAATAATAACAATTTAATTTAACTATTTGTATTCTGTACGTAGTTGAGCTCATGAAGAGTCTACATCGGAGGAATAACGAGTGATATTTAAGAATTGTCCAAGGATTATTTAATCGCACACTTTTGTGAATTCTAAATGGTTATATCGAATCACATATCGTGAGAGCACATATAAATTACAATTACATATTTTGTAAGAACTCTAGATAAAATTTTAATTAAATATTACAAAATTTTGTCTATAAATTTTAGTTCTCCTTCAAATTCTGGACAAAACTTTAATTAAATATTACAAAATTTTCCTCCTTATGAAAATTTTAA
The DNA here is from genome assembly GCA_030269945.2 of Trilocha varians. Classification (NCBI taxonomy): domain Eukaryota; kingdom Metazoa; phylum Arthropoda; class Insecta; order Lepidoptera; family Bombycidae; genus Trilocha; species Trilocha varians. Next base: position 6,565,041 of record AP028268.1, on the reverse strand, counting down.
TTTAATGTAATGTTTAATAGTAAATTCAAGATTTTCAAGTATAATTTATGATATGCATAGATTAGTTAGTCCCCCTATTTACGCAAATTACAAGCCTGTAAGACGCAGTTAATTTGTAAACGGAGTAAAAATGCATTAAATCAAATTATACACGTTACCGTGCAAATAAATACACAGATTACTTCGTTCACGTCTTGATACAGTAATTAACGAATTCAAACTGTATGTAATAAGTAAACCATATGTGTTATCGTACCAACATAATAATATGTTATCTATTACCTGCGTAAGTAGATTTTCATGACCCATTTAGTGAAGAAAATATACGAATGTCATTAAATCCACCAAATAACGGGGTCCTATATTAGTGACATTGTTTATCTCCGTAATAGAAAAACAACCACGACACACTTCATGGCAAGAGATAACAAAAAGAGGTCTTTGCCACAACCTTTACATATCAAAATAAATAGTGGACGCACGTAAATTTAATTCAAATAACACACATAAAAATAACAATATGTCTATGCTTCTTTTCTTTACGGTCTACTACCAAATAGTCAGGGGTTAACGTTACTCACTGGAATCCGCAATTTTAGGGCAATGAAGGGCCGCTACCAATCGTCTCCCTCTTGAAGAACTCTTCTTAAACCTCTTTAAAAATAAAGAAATAACAGCGCTGAGGTCTGATTATATCTGGCAATAACTACTACAGCTACCGACTTTTCACTAGGTGGAATAAGTTCCACTTTATAATAGTTTTTTTTTTATTGCCATTTAGGCAGACGAGCCAACGGCCCACCTGATCGTAAGTGGTTACCGTCGCTCATGAACCTCTGCAATGTCAGGGGACATTGAGGGGTCGCTACCTACGACCTAACTTTAAGGACCCTCCTCAAGCCTCGTTTGAAGAAGGACAAGTCATAGCGCTCTGGGAATACCAGAGAGGGGAGCTCATTCCATAGCCGAATGGTAAAAAGTGGTAGACAAAGAGTAAAAATAATAGCCATGATATTAAAATGACTGACTTTCATCTATATTAATGTCGTATTTTTCAATATTGATCTCGACCTCGGCGAATGATATTGAAACTATCGATCACGATGATCTACTAACCGAACCTATTTACAGAGTCAATTTAATCTAGAACTTTGCATAAAATACGTGAACCTGTTACCGAATTTTACAATTCAAATTATAAAACTAACTGTGCACTACCGCTATGGAAATAGGAAGGATAGTCGCGTAACTTGTTTCTAAAACCCAGTGTAGATTTGCCGTAAATCAAATGATATCTATCCATTATTTATTTTTAACGAGGAAGTTTTCATTGTACGTGGGCAGACGAAATATCAATTGATTGTTTTTGACCGGCAAAAATATTTTAAATTATCATTGTTATGCTCAGTGATCTGTTTTGGGGGTCCAATAAAAGTTTTTTTTATAAATATATCATTTATCATAACTATCAGTAAAGATAAGTGTAATACTTTTAAACAACAGTAATCGTTAGTTTAACTTCATTAATATCAAAACGGTTTTGACGTGTAGCTTACCAACCGAAACTTCTTTCGAACTTTATTCTCAGACCACTGACTAGTAAAACGCATTGATATTGTTATTTATAACTTTTATTAATGTGCAATAAAAATAAATAATCTCTTAATAAATTTAATAAAATAATAATATACTAAATATTTTATTAACCGTACAAAGTACTTACCGTTAGACAGGTAATAAGTTTTTCTAATTAAAAACTTAACAGTTTTATAATGTGATGCAATATTAACTGAATACGTAATGTAATTAATTAACAATTAACCTTCAGATAAATACAATATTGTTATATTTTTTAAAGACACCGCTAAGACTATACCTATGCAAAAATATATTTATTGTATTAATTAATAAATTAAATGAAACTGGATTTAAATTATGCATTTATTAGTATTAGTATGCATTTTTAAAATCTGTTTCAAGCTAATATTTAACTCAAAGTTTACACGACTCAAACATAAGGCAATATAATAGTTTTAAAGATAATGCTCAAAATGTCTGATTTGTTCGGTTATCAAACTTTGATTTGAACCACAATTTTTGATTAATAATGTAGTAAATTAATGAGTATTTCATTCAATGTTCATTTTCTTTTTCTTCTTTAAACAAGCACCTAAAATAAACGTATCGTCCACTTGACTTGAAATTGGAAGTGTTAAAATTTACCTTCACAAACAACCCAATCCACTTTATCCTATTCCATATTGTTCGAAATCAAAAAAGTGTTATGACTAAAAAATAATTCATCAAATAAACATCTGTAGTGTTTTGTTTTTCTTTATAACTAAGCATAAACACCAACTATAATATTGTAGTTATTTACAGAACCATATTCTAAAAATTGTATTAGTAAATTATCCGAAGAAAGGTTCATGGAAAGTCCCACATATCATGATTAGGTAGCGAATGCCCAGACTCTTTTATCTGTCTTAGAAAAAAAACCTCGGTATTTCATAGTTTTATCAATATTTTTTGTGACACATACATAGGTAAGCTTGATTATCGGGATAAAAGTACAACTTGATAACTTCTTTGGTATTGTATGCAATTAATTATAATTTTGTGTTCATTTTATTTATAATGGTATCTATAACAAGATTAAGTTAATTTAAAGTTTATTCAGTGCACTTCACTACAACTTTGTACGATGTCATATCTTTTTGTTTCGTTTTTGGTTTGGCGTAAGGAAAGTCATATTTGAGTTAAGCTCGTCTTTTGTGCTTATTTTCCAGTTACCATAAGTGTTTTATTTGGTGTATAATAAAGTAAATAAGAGAAGATACTTTATGCAACACTAAAAACAAAAATAATTTATGTAGACAAAAAGATGTAGGTACTATGATTGATTGATTATAATTGATTAGTTTTTTCTTTCACGTAGATAATTGGAAACCTTTGAAAATAACTTTTTGTAACCTTCTGTGTGTCAAGGATTGAGAGGCTCCGAGAAAAAAGCGCAATGTTAATGACTTGTCATTTAAACGAGATTTGAGAAGACATCTATAAAGTAGGTGATAGTTCTGCGATGTACTAAGCATTGAGGTCCATGCATAAGCATCAGTGGCGAAGGCTCTATACAACTCCATTCATATGGGCTTCCCTTTCGATATAATATTTAACAGCCATAGACTATCACTAGTACTAACAAGAGATAGCAGCATTTTTGTAAGAATCCTTTAAATCGACTTCTGTCTCTAAGAAATTGACACTTCGAACTGATAAGCTGAATCCATGAGCGACGATAAGTACTTACCATCCGGTGGACCGTAAGCTCAACCTTTTGGTGCAATATAGAAAGGTAAAAATAAATTATTTTGTTGAAGGTAGTAGATAGAGTGGTTCTTTTTACTTTAATTTCTCTAAGTTTAGCGTCCCTCTTAAATTTTAAATTTATTTTAAAAGAAATAATGTTTCTTATCGTGTAAACAACGACGTCTTTTCTAATAATTTAAATGCTCCGTAACATTCTACATTATTTCTGCTTTATAACTTAGTGGCAAAAATGTTAAGGTTTTTACATATTTTTGTTAATTTTCCAAGAAAAATATTATAATGTATGTTTTTACTTTATACCTATTTTAGTTAGATATTTGCAATGCGATTTTTTTTCAAATTTAATTAGGTTCCATATTAACATTATAATTTCTATGAAACTAGTATCATTAATGTATTTGTGTTTAAGTTCATTTTATTTTTTATATTGAGTGTAATGAGGTTTTTTTAAAGTTTTTTAAATAATAATTTGTCGATTTGCAAGGTCACTGTTTAGGGTTTTTTATAACAAAATTGCACCATTATTAAAACATTATGGTTAGAAGAACGCAAAAACCGAGGTTATGTTATGACGTTTGCTTTTGACACAGATGTACACAATTATTTTGAAAATGAACAAAAAATACTTCGATAGTTATTAAAAGAAACGAGGAATCGCTTCCAGTGAAATAAAACAGTAAAGTACTTCCGACATTTACCAACCCCTCACTCCTAACACTGTAACTCCTGTGTAACCAGGATTCACAGTGGTTACCAACGTTATGACCCTAAGCAGTGATACCCAGGAGCCTGAGGGAAAGCTAACTTGTCTTGGGTCCCGCAATGAATTTAATTAGAATACGAAAAAAGGACTGTTAAATGAATTTCGACCATCCAACTCGCAAATCGCGAGAAAACAAAATCAAAGAGGCATTTCCTCAAAATAGAGGCATTGATTTAATTTAGTTCGGCCTAGCTAATTAATGTAAATAAGCAAAGTAATGGCCCTGATGTTCTGCACGCACTGGCCATTCAAGTTATCGATCCAAATAGTACCACCTAAGTACCTACCTACCTGCTACAATTTGCACTATAGGCTGCCCATACAGTATTCCAAAGTATGTTAGACATACATTATCGAAATCAACAATACAGGATTTTTTAAAAAAGCGAAAATATACTTTCATGCATTATCAACGGGTTCTTACCACGATATTAAATTAATTGAGTTGTCTCGATATTTCAACGTTGTTGCAAACGTCATGATCACGAGAAGACTGGATACTGCGGGTCGATTTAAGAGCAAACAAATCTGTCCACCCTCTTTCTCGTTCGCTTTTAGGTAGTACCACTGGAACTCGAACTCACATCACGACACACCACACTCACTGTATCTACAAGACTCTCTGAGCATGAACATGCGAATTAATTAAATATCGTGGTAAGAACCCGTTGAAAATGCATGAAAGTATTATAGAAAACCGCGAGTGTCTGAATGAGTTTATAAGCGAAAATATGTAGAAATTATTTTGGAATGAACTTCGTACTCCTACTTCAGTATTGCAATAACCGAATGTTGTTAAAGGTTCAACTTATAATAAGAAGATGGTGGGAGCCATCAAGCACTGAATTTCAATGATAAAGTGACGTCTTCACATGTGAGATAAATTGTCTTTTGTTTTATTGCTATCGTTAGAGTAGGTGTTAATAACTGATTCATTCAGATTTTACCTTATTGATGGAATACTGTTGTACTTATTTCTGTACATCAAGTTATGTAAATACCTGAAAAAGAAAATAAAACGATGAAACTTATTTCTATTTATTGCAGATGCCGTACAAAAATGTTGGGCCACAAAGTCGGATTTTTTTTTTAATTTTCCGCCAATTACCGGAGTATATTTAGTCATTTGATTTTGTACGGCATCTGTATCATACTATTTAAATACTGCTTCTAATCCATTATTCCTCAACGCCGTACAAAAATCATGCGACAAGGGGAAAAAACGATGGTTGCAATCCCCTGAATGCTCACCTGCACTCAGTTGGACAGCTTACAAGTGACGGCATAGTACTGAATCTTATTATTTTATGTTAGAATTTCGTTTTAGATAGGTCACCTGGTGGTTCAAATGACCCATAATTTTTCTTCATGGGCCTGTAGTCTATACGTGGTAATCATCTGTCACAAAAATATTCCCTCAGATAACTTGGTTTAAAATATATACTCAAACAGTTGAATTGGAGAATTAATTAGCTATAAATATACACAAGAAAAAATTAAGAATAATGCGATTATCTCAATTTGTCTCTGTATTTTTTGCTATTTATGCTATTTATCACGTTACATCAGACCATAATCATATTTCTTATTATTTCTCGTTTAAAATATTTCATTGTCAATTTTCACGTAAATCATTTAAAACAATACAAACTGTCTAGTAGAGGCTATTTGCTATTTTTTCCGTATCTACTACAACCTTGTACACTAATAATTAGTACTAAAAATTATAAAATATATCTTATTTGAAGAACACGCCAACAATCCATTAAATCTTTTCCTTATTTTAATTACAATTAGTAAGTACCTCGTTAGTATGTAAAAGAATTCTGTTGCAGTTATCAATATTTTCATTACGATAGATTTTACATAATATTTTTAAAATTCTTATTGATTTAATCAATGTAATTTATAAACATAAACAAGTCCTAAAAACTTTGTTTATTCATAAATATTTGGTCACCATTTAATTGCACATCTTCAAAATCTAAATCTTTATATTACGGGCGCAAGCAAAGGTGAATGAACCAAATTAGTTGTCTTACTGTTATTGCATTTATTGCCTCATAGGTAGACGAACACAGCCCACCTGGTGAGTGGTCACCGACGCTCATATAGGTAGTAGGTACTCCTGCAGTGTCTGGAGGTACTACAGGTCCGCTACTTATTACAAGCTTTCTATAAACTTGCATTCGATGTAGCTATGAAACTATGTACCAATGTACCTATGTAAGTTCGGGTGGAATCTTGCGAGTTAAATTTGACAAACTACCCATTCGTCTGATTGAGCTGACATTTTGCAGGCAGATGTATATCGCGTGACAATGCAATAATATGACAAAATGGCGCTGATCTGATGATAGATTCGGAAAGTGGTCATAGGAACTCCTGTACTAAATAAGATAGACCTGTCGTGTTTGGGCTCATTTTACTTGTCTTGGCTAGGACTCTACTGATACATGATATTCAGGATATTAAAAGCTTGTATTTAAAGTTATCTTTAAAAATAAATTATGACTATACAGGAAGTACGCGAAATAATGATTTTAGCGAATTTTGCTGAAAAGAAACAAAACTGCATTCATAGATTTAAAAAAACAATTTTGTCACACCCTGTATAGAGCTCTTTTTAAGTCTCGTTTGAAGAAGGACAAGCGCTGTGAGTACACCTGTCAAGTTAAAAATTCACAACGAACGTGCATATCGCTCATTTACAAGTATTTACCACACATTCTGAATATCATACAGTTGCAATAATTAATGTAATTGTACTAATCATTAAATTGATCAAATCTGATAAGTTAATGTTGCATGTTAATTTATTTACGTAACATTTATTGTTATAAACTTAAAACATAGAAATAAACGGACATATGTAATCATGTATATAAACGATCGAGACACTAGTAAGTTATTTTTATTTGCATTAATATTTATAAATAATCTAGATTTTTAATATCAAACTTAAATTAGAATTATAAGGGTTATATATCTCTCAAGGGTTCAGTATAAGATCGCTACCACGCATTTGGCACACGACGTATAATAGCAAAAAGTCGTGGTGGCCGAGTGGTCGAAGCGCTTCCTTCCGTACGGGAGGTTGCGGGTTCAAATCCGGCCGGCTTGTACCTCTAAATCTAAATGTGAAAAGATTTATGTCTAATTGTTCACAACACCACTGACTAAAAACGGTGAAGGAAAACATCGTGAGGAAACCTGCATTTCGGAAAAGGGTTCTAAAAATCCTTTGAAGATATATGAAGTCCCCAATCCGCTCTAGGCAAGCGTGGTGGACTATGCCTAATCCCTCTTCTGAGGAGACCTGAGCCCAACAGTGGGTTGGTACAATACCATACAAAATATAATAGTAAACATTTTAATTTGATAAAATTTAACATTTCTTATTAGTAGAAATAAATAATTTATTTATACTTTTATCAAAGGTACAGTAGGTATTTTACAGTTATACCTACACAACAATGTATATCATTATATTTTTACACCTTCATTTGATTAATTTCACATTAACTTTAAGCATAAAGTTTCATAAATAAAAATGCCGCATATGAAAAAAGTCGGCGATTAAACTGTAAAAATTTATGTGTCGAGGATCATGAGACGATTGGAGGTTCCTTATTTCGACTCTTCGAGAACCATATGAGACGTCCCTCTATTTTAATGTGTAGAAAATTGGCTAGTACAAGTACAGTGCTGCAAGTTTATTTACTGTTATTTGTAATACACTATTATTGAATTAAGAAGAACATTAGATTACTAGATGTGTTCACAGTTTACGTGTTTATCCAATTATTCGTTTGTTTGACGTCAAATTGCGATTTGCGAGGTATTTCCCCAATTTTTTATGTTTGTATTCCTTTATTATCAGTAATTGCTAAATCAATTACTTCATTCTACACGCGTTTAAGAATATTGTAGAATTCATGGTCCGAGATCTAGTGGCAAGCTTTGGGTAGGTACCTATTTGAGACAGGCTGAATACTTGGTCGATAGTTCCCCTGATATACCCCAATTCGGAACTACAGAACTGGCTGCTGAGTGGCGGGGCTTAATAGATCTCTTCATTTTTAAGAAAAATAATGGCAGCTCAAATTAAATGACCTCGTAAATAATATCCTATAAGATTTCAAGTTGCCTAAAATACATTTTTTATACACTTCAAAATATTTTTGCATGCTCTTGGCAAAGTCAAAGGACATAATGATCTAGCTTGTTTTTATTTTTTAAACACAACTACTACAAATATAAATTACATGTTGCCCTAAACACATTTTTTTCTAATAAAAAAACATGTTAGATAGCCCCACTACTCAGCAGCCAGGTTCGCATTTTCGAGTTGAGGTAGGTATATCAGGAGAACTATGAACCGAGTTTTTATCTTGTCTGAAATACCTAACTAAAAATTGTTACTAGCTCTCGAACTATTAAACTTAACAGTTATATATCAACGTTTTATATATCCGTAATAAGACGCTGCTAAAAAGCCTTCTGCACCTTCAAATGGGCCCATTCTCGCTTGACCTACGTTATCTACCTTACGTTCTCAAGATAATTTGAGTGGGATTTCAATTAGGGGAAATACAAGTTCCTCTTCCCCCTAGATCTACAAAATATCAAAAAAGGTATGAGAAAAAAAATCAAAAACCTGAAATATCAATAATTAACGTACAAAATTTTAAATAAATAATAACTTTTTCTAAGTTATTATTTATTTCATTCATAATATTTATATGTCATTAATAATATTTAAAAGTCATTCCATTAATAATATTTATAGCATTGAGTAGGTATACTTATGTTAGTAAATTATTTTATTTAGGATTTTTTTCTATAATAATGTGTAATAATATATTATTATAATAAATTATTCTGTCACATATTTATAGGATTATAAAAATATGATAACTTTTAGTGGGAACATTTTGTACCTACATATTTAGATGAATCAAATTATTGTGCGGCCGCGGGAACTCATTGCATGCAGAAAGCGCCTGATCGTTCATCTTAGCGAAGTTTGGTGGAGGCCTATGCCCAGCAGTGGATTTCTACGGGCTATTGATGTAGATGATGGAGATGAATTACAGTTTACTTACGATTACATAATTAAATTAAACATCATTAAGCTCATCATTAGCCCGAGATAGCAATTACTACAATACTGTTAGGAAAGAGAGAAGTGCATAATAAAAAATGGTATGATTAATATGAATTAGTGTATAATCACGATAAATTAGAGTAAACAAAACAGATATTATAATACATGTCAGATCGTCAGCACTCTTTACTTTTATAAGAAACTAGCTGGCCCGCTTAACTTCGTTGCTAGATGGAGTTGAAGAAGCTAGGTTTTGAGAATTTTTAACAATCTCTTTTACCTCCAAAAGTATGTGTACAAAGTTTCATGATGACCGGTTGAGTAGTTTTCACGTAAAAGCGTAACAAACAAACTTGCATTCACATTTAGGTATATATTAATTAGGGACTATTTAATCAACAAAAGTAATCACATTGTCTATGTATTTTTTATATGATTCATCAAAATGAATTATTAGAATATTTAAATTGTAAAATATTTTTTTACGTACCTTCAAAATGTCAATGAAATTGAAAACTTTTAATTAAGAACAAGTTAAATTGAATATTTGAAACTTCTAGTCTAATGAAAATGCAGTATTAAATATTTTTTATTGCTAATAAATTATGCAAATCAATAAAAATAACTAAAGAAAAAAAACGAATAATTTTATTTTGTTTTGATAATGACTTCGTGTGCTATGACTTGTCCTTCATTAAAAAAATACTTATTTTAATGCAGGGGCCTCACAATGACCCTGATGTTACCTAGGTACACTAATTAATTGGCCTTTGCCATTCCGGTATATGTTAACATGACGTAACATTTCAGTTATTTTGAAGGTTTTAGAAAATAAGAATAGATGATAATATCCTCAAGCATAACGAAAATATTTATTATCCAAATTGATTCGAGGTTCACGTCCTCAATGTGTTCTAGCCAAGAATGTATTTTTTATGGATGGATGCAGTTTAAAAATTGCAGTAGTTGGTGATCCAGCAGTATCCCTGACATTGTAGATTTCATAATCGGCGGTGGCCACTTAACATCAGTTCCTCAACATGCAAACGAATTAAAAAAAAATACAGGAGTATTCCGCCATAGTTAAGAAACGCGCTATGCGTGTTGTTTATGGGTATTTATATCTATAATAACTTTTTTTTATAAAATGAGACTTCAATAAAACCTATATAGGTATTTATAATGGCAATAAGAGCAAATGATTTCAGGAGTGCAGCAAAACGTATAACTACTGGTGTAATAAAACAATATAATTTATAATAATACGTGTTTAATGTCATAAAACATTAAGTGCTACCATTACCTATTTGCGTATCAACCGGACCAGTTGAACAGGAAAAACTGCACTATCACTTTATTGAAGACACAAGTTCATTACAATTCATAGCCATACGTTACGTTTAAGACGTGTATCCTTTTGTTTTACAGTGAGAACCTCGATTTAGTTCGTCATTTACGGACTATGAATAGTTACCATGAATGATACTATAATAGCGTCCTTTATCGTTTCAGATGAATCGCTACCGTGTGCTGAATGCGGTGGTGGTGCTATGGATCCTCTGCTCGATCCTACCAGCCACAGACACGCAGTTCGCCAACCCGGTTAACTCATTCATGAACTTTCTTAACGAGGGCACGAAGCAACTCGACAATGAACCTCCCGATCAAAGGAATCTGCTGTCCGAATACGATTTCATCATTGTAGGAGCTGGCACTGCAGGATGTGTACTCGCTAATCGATTGAGCGAAATCGAAGATTGGAAAATTTTGCTAGTCGAGGCTGGCACAAACGAAAATTACTTGATGGATATCCCTATTGTTGCTAATTATCTTCAATTCACTGCAGCCAACTGGGCTTACAAGACGAAACCATCTAATAAATACTGCGCAGGATTCGAAAATAAACAATGTAACTGGCCTAGAGGTAAAGTAGTTGGAGGATCAAGCGTACTTAACTATATGATCTACACTAGAGGATCACCACAAGATTATGATAACTGGAAAGCGATGGGTAATGATGGATGGTCATGGGATGATGTACTTCCATATTTCAAGAAAATAGAGAATTACAATATTCCGTCCTTTGACGATCCGGAGTACCATGGACACGAAGGGTATTTGAATGTAGAACATGCTCCTTTCCGTACAAAGAAAGGAAAAGCATGGGTCAAAGGAGCGCAACAATTAGGTTTTAAGTACAGTGACCATAATGGCAAAGATTCAGCAGGAGTATCTTTCCTACAGTTATCAATGAAAAACGGAACTCGTCATAGTTCAAGTAGGGCTTACTTACATCCCATTAAGAAAAGAAATAACCTTCACTTGTCGAAAAACAGCATGGTGACACGCATTCTATACGATAATACAAAAACAAGAGCAATTGGAATAGAATTGGAGAAATTGGGAAGAAAATTCAAAATATTAGCATCTCTCGAAGTCATAATTTCAGCAGGAGCGATTAATTCCCCACAACTGCTGATGTTATCAGGAATAGGTCCAAAGAAACATTTAGAGTCATTGAACATAGAAGTACTTAAAGATTTACCTGTAGGATATAATTTAATGGATCATATTGCTGCTGGCGGTGTTCAATTTATGGTGAGCCAACAAAATTTCTCTCTATCGACAGAATATATTTTAAGGCATTTGGATTTAGTTTTCAAGTGGATGTCAAATCATAACGGTCCGCTCTCCATCCCTGGTGGTTGTGAAGCTTTGGTTTTCTTGGATTTAAAAGACAAATTCAATTCAACCGGTTGGCCTGACATGGAACTATTATTCATTAGTGGAGGTCTCAATTCAGATCCTTTACTTCCAAGAAATTTTGGCTTTGACGAACAAATATTTGCAGAAACTTATGGTCCTCTGGGTAAAAATGATTTATTTATGGTATTTCCAATGTTGATGCGTCCAAAATCAAAGGGGAGAGTTATGCTGCAAAGCAGAAATGCGAAAGCATATCCGACTTTAATTCCGAACTACTTCGAGCACGAGGAAGACTTACAGAAAATCGTTGAAGGTATAAAAGTAGCGATCGAAATATCTAGACAACCAGCCATGAAGAAACTTGGAACAAAACTTTACGACGTGCCCATAGAGGATTGTTTGCAATACGGTCCTTTCGGGAGCGATGCATACTTTGCCTGCCAAGCGCAAATGTTTACATTCACCATCTACCACCAGAGTGGGACTTGCAAGATGGGGTTAGCGAATGATCCGACGAGCGTTGTAGATACAAGACTGCGTGTACACGGTATATCAAGTCTTCGTGTTATTGATGCAAGTATTATGCCCGACATAGTTTCAGGCCACACAAACGCTCCAGTCTATATGATTGCTGAGAAAGGTGCGGATATGATAAAACAAGACTGGGGTAAAATGTGAATTAAGAATAATTTCTCCAAAGATTTAGCCATAAATGGTTTGGTAATATGTCACCCAGTATTTGTAGTGTAAATTTGGTGTAAAACTATTTGAGTGGAATATTTATTGTAAAGCATATCTGTGATTTTCTTAGGAGTAAGTGCAAACTGTAATTTTAGTTCAAGGTGATATAATTACAGCATAATAATAAAACTATAACAGTTATCTAATTTATATGTTAATTTTCAAAGTCGTAATGCAAAACTTGTTTTCTCTGGATTGTCATGATATGATATCGTCCAAGTGATATTGAATCGTTAAGGTGATATTTTATAAATTAAGATAAAATGTGTGGTCAATATTTTTTGTCAACGTGCTATAGTAGATAATTGAATTTTGTATTTGTTGCTCAAGTTTGAATTATTCTTCCTGTTCACGTAATTGGCATAATATTTTGTGTTGTATCCCACATCTGTTGCAACTTAATTATTGCTAACTGTGGTTATATGATTAAATCTTCTCATATATAATTTATTAGACAGGATTCAAAAACAAAAAAGGCCTAGAGGCACTACTGTACTGTAACAAACCATTACTGCCCACTGCTGGGCTCTGGTCTCCTCTGAAGGAGCACTACGGTGCGGTAGTGCGAAATTTAATTATATTACAATTTCAAATTTTAATAATAGTAGTATATTATAACATAGACATTATAACAAATAGATATGAAAAAGTGAACATTACTAGAATTTTGCTTTGGTTTTAGATATTTAGATATTAATAGGAAAAAAATATGGGCTTGTAAAATTACATTCATTCATTCATTTTTATCCTAGCACTGATTGTATTTATTAAAAAATACTCCATAATTTGAAAATGTAATACATATTATTGTAATTATTAGCATAATATTGTGGTATTATATATATGTTTTAAAACGTTAACTTGGTAAAACCGGTATATGTTAATACTAAAATTGATGTATTTTTTTAACTCGAATGGAATTGGAATGTTTAAGGGACAAGAAAAGGTAGGTAAGAACAGTCTGCGTTTAAAAATAAAAATAACTTGTAAATAAAGTTTATGTCATGATTATTGTTCTTTTATTTTAGCCGTACATATTTCGTAAGGTCAAGAGATATCTAGATTTCTCAATAAATCTTCCATAAATTATTCTAATAGATAAGAAACTGAAATGGAATCGATAAATTAAATACATGCAAAACTAGATTTGGATACACGTGTTCTATAATTACAGGATTTGTGAATTCAAAAGATCAAATAGTGTTTGATGTTTCAATACGATTAAAACGCTCATAAGTCACGAACAGAATTCTGAAAATTAATTAACTTTCAGATATACTATTTTTTTCAATTTAATGTAATCTAAGCAACCTGTAATCAATTCACTGGAAAATATAGCTTTGGCTTTAAGCTATAGAAATAACAGGAACAATAAAAATGCTAATTAATATTGTGAAATATTTTTTGTATAAACAAGACCATTTATGTCACTGATAAAAATGAAATGGGTGTTTAATTAAACAATCCATTAATTGGTTATTTCGATTCTAGAAACATAATAGTTATTTAATGTCTTAAACCGTTTATTTCATGGAAAGTGTGTTTGTTGGAAAATTTGCAGCAATGGAAATTTGTGGTTTGGAAAAAATCCAATGGAATTTATGTTATGAAAAAAAAAAAACACATCGTTAACGTTAATCTAAGAAAGTTTAAGAATTAATATCTTGACGTAACGACGTAGTAGAATGCAACCTATTTAGATTAAACCTAATTATTTTTTAGTAATTACTCGTTAAAGTTATCTGATCCTTGCAATATTTACTTAAAAATGTATCAAAATGTTGTAACTACACACGTTATATATTGCTAATAGGTTCAATAGGACTGATGATGTATGTAATAATAGAAAAGACTGGAGAGAAAAGACATATTGCGCCGACCCCATCTGAATGGGATAAGGTGAAGCAAAAAAGTTAACAATGAACATTTTTAAAATTTTTATACAAGGTAGAGATTTTAAAGCCGTGTATATAACCCTCCTTTACTTTGACATAGACAAAATTATGCGGATCAAGTAGGTACTGAAAAAAACAGAGGATGTTCTAGAAATCAGTTAAACACAATATATGACCTTGGAAAGAGAGGGTGTAGAATAATAATAAGATGGAACAAGCGAAGTGACTTGCACCAAGTTAACTGCAGTTTACTTTTATTAATTACAGTTTTATTCAAATATTACATATCTAATAATAAAAGAAGGCCTGAGCGCCTAGTTACTTTAAATGGCAAAAACTGAGATAGAAAATTTATTTGTAAAGACAAAATATTTCGCCTGACAAATTTTTATAGCAAGCTAAACACAAAAAAATGCACTAAATTAGTTACATCGCAAATACTTTATAAAAACGTGTCAACGCAACACCGACCCTCTTCCTGTTCTATCAAATCCACTGTGCCTATCAAAAACATCTAGGGCATTGGGAAAAGCAGTTTCTGAACCAATAAATCATTTGTGTGCACTTTACGCGCGTGTGGTTTGAAGAAGGCATTGCTTAAAAAAAAAGAAAAAATCAAAAATTAAGAAAATATTAAACAGTTGAAAAGTTGCTTTTCATGGGCTTCGTGAGCAATAAAGATGTGGTAAAGTAAGAACGGGAGGTCGCGGGTTCAAATCCGGCTTGTACCTCTAAATCTTAATATGAAAAAGATTTATGTGCAATTTTTCACAACACCACTGGCTAAAAACGGTGAAGGAAAACATCGTGAGGAAACCTGCATGTCGGAAAAGGATTCTAAAAATCCTTTGAAGATATGTGAAGTCCCCAATCCGCACTAGGCAAGCGTGGTGGACTATGCCTTATCCCTCTTCGGAGGAGACCTGAGCCCAACAGTGGGCAGTAATGGGTTGGTACAGACAGACAGACAGACAGAAAGTTACACATACATGTCAGTATCAGGATTTTAGTGCGGTTCAACTCCCACATACGCCACCCGCCCCGCGGTGATCCGGTAATTTCCTCCAACTGAGAAAAACAAACGCAGTCTCTACTAACTTTTAAACAATTAATCACACCACGAACTAAAATAATATTGAAGAATAATACTCCTTCAAACATGTGGTGGTGGGCTATGTCCGATCTTTCTACTGAGGACGCTAAATTGGAGTACTCGAGCCTAATAGTGGACCATAATAGGTATTAGCAACATACAGTATCACGTTTAAGATGGTATTATTTTTTACCAATATACGCCTCTCTAAAAATACTGAGCAATATATATTTACCCAACATTACATGTAAATTGGTTAGAGGCACTTGTATTTCAAAATTGGAATGAGAATTGGTGCTCAGACTTTTAAAGTTTTACTTAAGCCATTATTGAAAAAATAGTAGTAACTATTATAAAATTACAAGCTGACCAGCACAACTTTGTCAGCTTCACATAGTAAAAACAGTTATTTCCACTTTGTTACCAAAAATTGTTTTTTTTAAATTGTTAGGTGATCTGAATTGGGTTGCGGGATAGCACTCGTAACAGTCGAGATCATTAGAGGGCATTACATAAAAGATATATAATATGTACTTGACAAAAGACTAGGGCACCTTCTACTGTTCTACATTCGTCTGATAATATCTTTAAGGAACGGTAAACATTCACCAGCCTTGTACCTATTAAAGTTATTCCTCGATAAGCGAGAATGGACCGTCATCATAGTAGGACGCGAGTTACATTTTGTTTTGGTCAGTAATCGCTTCTCTCTCTAAACTATAATATTAAATATGGGAATGGTTAAGGGCATTTTATAACATTTTTATTTTTGGCTATAACTTCTAAAAGCCCATACTGCAGAGCAGCTGACCAAGACGGAAAATTGTGTTGTCCTTAACCATTCCCACTGGATTTCGCCAGTAAGGGTATTATCTAATTGGTCATGCCTACCAGTTGCGTTGCTTGCGGTCTATGGGGGCAGTGAACGCTAGCCGGACAAAACAATTATAATTATTTTTTTATAAAAAACTACAGTTCGGTTCCATCTACAGTTGGTGCAAAATTATTTTATTAATAAAAACCCATATCCATTTATTAGCTTATTTTTTACATTATATTTTTAAAAAACATTTACAAAAAAATAAATTTAAAAATACAATATAAAAAACAGAGGGCCACTGCAGGCTGTCTACGACCCAAGCCATCAGTGGTCAGGGCTCAAGAGAGAGGAACCTCCTCACAATACGCGCCGTGTCAAGAACGACCGCCTTCTGAATCAGGCCCTTTACCCAGCCGGGGAGCGAAAGCTTCTCTAGATGACGGTCGAAGCTTTTCGCTATTAGACCGTGCACAGATACAACGATCGGAACAATGATGGTCGATTCAACACGCCACATGTCGGTCACCTCGTGGGCCAGGTCCAAATATTTTAGCAGTTTTTCTTTTTCTGCCTTCACAAGGTTCTCGTCATGTGGAATGGTGACATCGATCAACACTGCCCGATGCGCATCCCGATCTATTATCACTATGTCAGGCTTATTGGCAACAATAGTCCTGTCAGTGATAATAGATCGGTCCCAGTAGAGCGTTACATGGCCATTATCGAGAACCGGCTGAGGCCAATACTGGTAATAAGGTACGGCGGCTTCAACAAGGTCGTATTTCAGAGCAAGTTGCTGATGAATGATCTTAGCTACTTGGTTATGTCTGTGCAAGTACTCGCCGTTAGCAAGACGGGAACAACCGGAAACGATATGTCTAATAGACTCTCCCGGACGGTGACATGCCCGACAAATGTCGACCGTCCCATCCTTTAGAATATATTTCCGGTAGTTGTTCGTCATGATAACTTCGTCCATAATTGCTAAGACAAAACCTTCAGTCTCTCCGAAGAGGTTACTGTATCGTAGCCAAGCCACGGAGGCTAACTGATCTACATCAGGACCCGTAAGGGCCCGGTAGAATCGACCTCGTGTAGTTCCTTGCTCTTCCATACGTCCGTGCGATCCGCCACACTCATCACCTTCGGCGCTCGCCAATTCCCGTTCGCTAAGGATAGCGGAGTGAGTCCTTTATCGACTGCTGCTACATCACGGTACATACCCACATTCACCTTTTGGAAATATTCCCGAAGGTTGTATATCTCTCGGTTGTGCAGATCCTTGGCATTTAACATGCCACGACCCCCACACTTCCGAGGTATATACAGCCTCATAACAGATGAGCGTGGATGGTGCATCCTGTATGCCGTCAACAGTCGCCGAACTTTTCTATCCAGGGCATCCAGTTCTGATTGCGTCCACTTTAGAATGCCAAAGGAGTACGTCAGTACAGGCATGACCCAACCATTGAAGGCTCGGATCTTGTTTCCGCCAGACAAGAGGCTTTTCAAAACCTTTATCAGGCGGCCGAAGAACCGATCCCTCACCGATTGCTTCATATCTGCATCGACGATACTCAAAGCTTCGAACATTCCAAGGTATTTGTAGGTTTCCGACTCAGACAGAGATCTAAGCACCTCACTCTGGCTAAGTTGCAAACTCTCAGAGTTTACAACTTTACCTCTCTGTATATCTATGACCGCACACTTATCTACTCCAAACTCCATTCCAATAGCTTTACTAAAATTGTCGGTTATTTTGAGTAAAGATATTAAGTCTGGTTTTTTAGTAGCAAATAATTTGAGATCATCCATGTACAAGAGATGTGAAATGGGCTCACCCCCTCTCTTGAGTCGGTAGCCTAGCGTTGAATCTCCAAGTAATGTACTTAGAGGATTAAGCGCCAGACAGAACCACAAAGGACTCAGACTGTCACCCTGGAAGATACCCCGCCTTATCCTTATCAAGCTCGGGGAGGCCGGAGAGCCAACATGTCCTGGATGACGAAGAAACGTAGACCACTGACCCATGCATGAACTAAGAAAGGAGCGTAGCGTGGAATGTACTTTATAAAGCTCTAAAACTCTCATTAGCCATGAATGGGGCACCGAATCGTACGCTTTCTTATAGTCAATCCAAGCCATATGGACTCCCTTTCTGCCTCGACTAACTTGTTGCGTAATGGCCATGTCTATGAGGAGCAAATCCTTAGTACCTCGGGATCCTACCTTACACCCATTCTGAGAAGGTGACATTATGTCATTTGCCGAAATATGTATTTGAATTTTGTTTCTCAGAATGGATGTAAGTAGCTTATAGATAGTTGGTAAGCAAGTTATTGGCCTATAGTTTTTAGGGTCCGAGGTATTGCCAGATTTGTATATCAGGTGAGTGACTCCTGAAGTCATGAAATCTGGGAGAGTTCCCGATTCAAGGGCCTGCTGAAACTGAGCAGCCATGCGCCCGTGTGAGTTACGTATCCATTTCAGCCAGTAGCTGTGCAGCCCATCCGGTCCCGGACTTTTCCAGTTCGGGGCCGAACGTACCGCACAAGCTACATCAATCGGCGTTATGGATACGGTGTTCATATCCTTGATAGGCTCACACGCGCGCACGACCGCCTCCGTCCACACTCCCTCGGAGTGACCGATGGGTACCGACCAAATATTTAGTAAAATATTTAATAAAAATATTATTATAGTACCAGAGTTTTATACAAAGTAAAACCGAACCAAATGCAAGTGGTTAATGTCCTAATCTGTAGAACAGTCAACTAATCATTCATCATTCTTTTAATTAAACAGAAAAAGTTATTATAGAAACATTTTAAAAACTCATTGCTTGACCGTGAACTCAGAAGTGCGTTGAATAAACTATAATTGCAGTTAAACAAAAACTATAATCATTTGCGATGATAGATATAATATTAAATGAGGGATTCCTACGTATATATATAAAAAAACAAAAACAGTTTAAACGTACCTGTAAAGCGTTGATTGAAAAACTTTATTTACGATGATTGATATAATATTAAATGAGGAATTCCAATGTACATGTCAAAACCACAAACAGTTTAACGTACCCACTGAACAAGTATGAGAAAAACAAATCTGTTTAAACACAAAAGTTAAATTAGGATACTTATTAACGCAGAACTTAATCAAGTATCTCTTTAATAAAAAGAATGATCAACAACTCAAATCTAACAAATAGTTTTTAAGCAATAAAGAAACCACTACATTGAAAGAACAGAAAGATAAACACTCATTACACACACAAAACGGAATTATGTAGATACGCTTATTGCTTATTACGTTAATATACTCCATTATTAACCGACTTTCAAAAAGGAGGAGGTACTCAATTCGTCCGGATTTTTTTAATGTTTGTTCCTCCATACCTTTTCCTAGTTTGTGTACCGGTACAAAGCAGCAACCTTAGCAAATACTAAAAAAATAATGCTTGCACGCCATTCCTTGCTTAGGTTGTTAGATTAGATTTGCATCCAAAAATGTTTTTTTAAGTAATCGGATTCTGTGCTTTCTTCTGATTGAAACGATACTGAAGTTCATGAGTGACGGTTTGTTTCTTATATCAGGTAGACAATCTAATGTCCCACTTGATAAGAAGCAGTCTCACTGGTCATTGTCCATAAGCATCAGAGTACAGCGAAGCCTCTACAAGAAAAGCTTTCAATTACCCTACTTGGATGGTCCCCAATCCACACTATACAAGCGTGGTGGACTATGCCTAACCCCTCTTCTGAGGAGACCTGAGCCCAACAGTGGGCAGTAATGGGTTGGTACAGATGGAGAATTCATAACGTTCCTTATAAAAAGATCCCAATATGTACTGAATCAAGTTAAGGACCCTGAACCACAACATGTGAATGTAAAAAACATTTGACTGGTTCTCTGAATGTACCTACCGAAATTTTTGTGTAGGGTTGAAGTTAAGGTCAACCGGTCATATACCTTTACAAAGTTATTGAACTTGTCTTAAAAACTTTCGTAATAAATTGCGTTTTTTTATTATAGTAAGTGTGTTCTTGTATCGAAAAGTATTTCATTATGCAGCACTTTTTTTACATTTCTAATTATATTTATACATATATTTATACATATTCGCTGAGGTCAACGTCAGTAAATTGATATTCGAAAAGAGTTCTAAGAGTGAATGATCGACGGGCAATTTTATGAGATGTATTTAGGAAATTTTATACATACCAGATTAGTATGTACCGATGATCTTTAATCTAAAAAAACCTTCGATAATCAAACACCTTACAGCTTAGTAGGTATTAAAGACAACATCTTGTAATCTATTTAGGTTTATAATAATTACTTAACTGAAAATACGGGTAGGCGGTAGGAAGTATACCCGACTTTTAAGGTCCACGACGGTTACCACCTACCATAAAGTGGCTAGTGAGTACAACTGCCTCTAGACACAATAAAATTATCTATAAACGGCTTTCGAACCCAATATCAATTTCCAAAATCAATATCTGAATCTGTATATTTAGTCTTTAAGGCATTGTCTGCTGACAATGCTCTGGTCCATGAACGACGGTAACCGCTTACGATCAGATGACTCCTTTTCTCAGCTGCCTACGAGGAAATAAAAAAACAATCTAAACTCTAAAAGAGCACAACACCGAAAACGGGACTTTTCATCTAGCAGAATTTAGAAGCAATACCAATTATAGTACAATGCGAGTTTTTCTCTGACCAGTCGATCATTGGATGAAAATTGTCATTCAAGGTGCAACCTGTTGCCGTGAATGTTTTCCGGTTCCATAAGACATGATTTAATCTCATTTAGAGGTCGTTGACTGTGTTGTTATTTGTTCTCATTCAATTAAAAATAAAACAATGTAGTTTTTGAGGTTACACGTTTTATCAGTTACAACTATCAACATAATTCCAAACGCCGACACAAGTCGCACCTTTTCGAATTCCTAGGCATATAAAAATAGTATATTATCACAATGGATTCTTTGTTTTCAATGATGGTCAAGCTCCAAGTAATTTGCATTTAATTAACAATTTGTTTGCGTAAAGGTCCTGACTGTTTTAATGAACCGGCTAGAAGCTCGCGAATGGTGTAGTACTTGACCTTGTTTTGAAATGCATCCATAGATATCTGACGAGTAGTATTTCGTGGTTGTTGCTATTTTTTTCCAACTCACCCAATTGCAAGTAAACAGTTTACTTTCGATTAAGACGAAAAAGGTTTTGTTTCAAACTCAGATAGGTATGGCACAATTTAAATTTAAACATATTTTTTTATGTTCCAGCAGTAATGGTAGTTTCCTAGGTAAATCAAGTTTAAATCAATCTGACGAATTTCAATTTATAAATAAATAACTCATACAGGCCAGGGCATATGTGGGGCCTTACCTACCAACCACCATCTATCGCTCTTTTTAAGCCATTTTAAAAGAAAACAATACATGATTGCGTTAAAAATGCTGCTTGAAAATGAACGCATACAATTCTTTATTTTTTATGTAGATAATATTAATTGGGCGGCATTAACAAGGATAAAATATCCGTGATTAGAGTCTTAATTTATTCATCGTATATTTTGTTTTAAATTGCCGTTTATTTATTAAGAATTTTTATAAAAAAATAAAATGTACTTTCTCACGACATCCAAAATGTAGATTCAAATAATAAATTATACTAATGGTTAAAACTTTGTAGCAGTTTTGAATGTTTAGACCGCTGATGCCTGT
This sequence comes from Trilocha varians, assembly GCA_030269945.2. Classification (NCBI taxonomy): domain Eukaryota; kingdom Metazoa; phylum Arthropoda; class Insecta; order Lepidoptera; family Bombycidae; genus Trilocha; species Trilocha varians. The sequence goes on along the minus strand of AP028268.1, from coordinate 6,542,842 downwards.
CAGTATGATATAAAATTCTATGTAAATTAATGCAATATTTTAAGTTTTTTTTTATAGGATAGCAAAAGCCCGATTTCGTTCCATATACTTACTTATTAACGATAAACTTTTAAAAAATCTAATTTGCAAATTCATTTACTAACTGAAATTCCAAGATTAACATTGAATGTAAAATAAATAAATTACCTAAAATTAAATCCGTAATATATCCGTATAAAATTTTAAGAAATCTGTAACTAATCGCTCTGCGCACGATGAATATAAAAATATATTGTTATTGGATTTTATTAGAATAACTTAAATATCCTTTCTGTTTTCTTTATTTATATTTTTCAAGTACCTACTTTGAAGAGAGAGATCATTTATTATCAAGTGTAGCTGTTTTACCCGACTGCATCTCAATGAAGAACATTTAGAAATTTTTACCTCGATTTTTTTTATATTTATTTTATTCTTTTAACGTTTCCCATGTCATAGTTTGGCTATCAAAATGATACTCGTGTGTAGTTTTCGAATGGTTCTCAGTATTTAGGATCTGATGGAAGTAAAAAACAAATTGAGTGATTTTAAGTTGAATTTCTAATCACGCTATACCTAGAACTATGACTATGACTTCCTTCTTCAAACGAGGCTTGAAGAGAGTCCTTATGGGTCCGTAGGTAGCGGCCCCGCAATGTCTTCTGGCAATGCAAAGGTCCATGAGCACGGTAATCGCTTACGATCAGGTGGGCCGTCAGCTCGTCTGCCAACGAGGCAATTAAAAAAAAAAACACAAGAAGAATCATTACACTGAAATTTAAAATTCAAATGAAATTTTCCTTTTTTTTTCTAAAATAAAGAGCATACGGCTGATGGTAAGTGATTACCGTCGCTCATGAACTTCTGTATTCCAAATTATCTTAACTAATCATTTCCTGTAAAAACAAAGTGAGTAGGTATTAATAACGAATTAGGCGAATATTGCTGAAAAATTCCACTCTATATTAAGTAGTAGGACAGTACATACACCAAAATAATCTGTCTGTCTTTCGGCTAATCTCTGAAATGGATAAACCGAATTTGACTGGACTTTATTGGATAGCTGCTATATTCGGGGGCGGCACGACGGGAAAGAGTGCCGATGGCGTAACGCGTCGCGTCGTCCCTCATAACTCCGTGCTGGGTTCTGGCCTCAGCCGGGGTTCGGACGCTGAGTGTGAGCGGTTGGAGGTTTTAGTGCTTTTAGTGCGGTTCATCTCTCACATCGGGATCCGGTGATTTCCTCTAACTAAAAAAAAGCTGCTATATTAAGGAAGAAGTTAAGTTACCTAGTTATATTTTAGAAAAATAAGCAATGTTGCTATCTCCAAGTACTTTGCACTCATTAAATACATGTCAATTGTTTTTTTATAAATATCGAAATAATTTTAAGTTGCGTAAGGCAACCGGTCAGTGCACGCACTTCGCTACTTAAAAACTGGAAAAGTATATTGGCACCCGCCAGTCGTGTCCTTACTTAGTCTATGGTCAAGTTTAATCAGTGACCGACATTATTTATAGATCGTAGTGCCGGCCAGGAACCTAGTACGCTTCATATTTAAAAATAAAAAAAATAGTTTTTTTTACTATTTTTTTTTACAAAATTTATTGATTGTGATTAGTGAGTTTATAGAAGTGAGTATAGTATTTTTTATTTATTTTTTTATGCACTTTAACTTTAATACAGTTTTATGAACTTTTGCTAATCTCCAAGAAATGTCTTCAATACTTAATAAATACAAATCGTTTTTTTTATTATGTTAGTTTGCAATGTACTTACAAAATGGTAACAAGTAAACAGTAAACAAAATAGTTAGGTATAGACATTTACCATAATCAATTATACATAAAATATTTAAATCATTATAACCATAATCACATCGTTACTAACAAAGTCAATTAAAAAATACATTCAAGTTGTTTTCGATCAATCTATAATAAATATTCGATAAATCATTTTAGTCGTATTTTTCAAGGTTTATTATGGATATCCACTATGAATTAGAAGGTCAAATAAATGTATAAACGACGGAGACTTTGATATCTTTTACAATTAAAGCTGGTTTTATGATCTGTTAAGATGTTTTTTTTTATGGGAGAAACTGTTATTTTTATAACGAACAAACATATCAGGGATAAAAAGAGATGTTTTTATCCCTGATATGCGACAGAGAAAAATCAAGTCTAGAAACTCATTTCTTCTACCGTAAAAAATGTAAGACGCTTGCAATACCAACCGTCGTCTTCATAGATCAAATACTGAAAATTTTGTCAAGTCTGAATCTTTTCTTTAACATTTACTTTGCAACTAGGTGACCCGCGCAACTTCGTCTGTGTTACAAAGGGGTTCAAAAATTGTAGCCTATGTGTTATTCTGATGTATAAGCTATATTGTGGTAAAGTTTCATTCAAATCCATTCAGTAATTTTTACGTGAAAGAGTAACAAACATACATCCATACATACAAACTTTCGCCTTTATAATATTATTATGATAAACTAAACTAAGCTTTACTACTAAAAATAATAATTGAATGGATACGATTTTTGGTGTTATCAATGCGCTGTTAGTTCTAATCGGTACATTAAATCATATTTGTAATGAAAAATCAAGCTGCTTAGTCTGCTTAAAAGTTTAATGAGCGATTAAAATTGAGATGTGTTTATACTACTTTATACCTGTCAGGTTTAAGTAAGATTAGTATGAAATATCTCTAGTTTTGCAATATACACGCGTAGGTAGGTACTGCACAATTATACCTGTCTGTCACAATTACACACTGAGGTATACTACACAGATTTATATTTTCAGTTAACCCACCGTTACAGTTCAACTTTATAATAATAATCCTCCATGCCGGTTTCAGCTACAGCGACTGTTTATTTTTTTAATAAATTATTTAAATATGATTTTATCTCGCTGTCATCATAAAGACCTGATGCTGCAAAAGCATTTAAAATTTTACTTATAATTGAGTCCTCGATATTCCCTGAGCGCTATGACTTGTCCTTCTTCAAATGAGGCTTGAGGAGGGTCCTTAAAGTTAGGTCGTAGGTAGCGACCTGTCAGTGTCCCCTAACATTGCAGAGGTTCATGAGCGACGGTAACCACTTCCTATCAGGTTCCGTTGGCTCGTCTGCCTACATGGCAATATAAAAAAAAAACGATTACTTTACTTAATGATGTCTACTATCTACTATTAACTTTTTTCTTACTATACTTATATCTTCTTTTTTTATTTACAAAATAAAATTTCTACTACGCAGGTTTTAAAAAAGGAATGGCACTCTTACATTTTTACTGTGATTAATATTAATTTTGATAATATATATGAGCAAAGCTATAATATAACACAAATTTTCCGTGAATAAATAAATAACCAGTCATCTTTTAAAACTATAAAAATCCTTTTAAATGGATATTATCAGGTTTTTTATGTGCAATAATTGATTTAATACATATTTTTGAATATATTATGTATATTAATGTTCTTATTTTATTTCGTACGTCATCAGCAGTCCTGTTTATTGTTTTTGTCGCAAAATTATTAAATAATGCCTTAATACCATTATTCTGGTAGTTTAGCTGACTCTAGCTAGTTTACCTAATAGAATTTAAAATCATTAATAAAATGTGAGATCGTAAATAGAACCAGAACATTAATAATATTCATGGTCTAGTGATACTTTTAAATATTTAAATAAATTATATTACTATTCAGCTGGAACCTTCTGTCATTTATATTAAAATAAACAAAATGAGAATCGCAATTATTGTAGCTATAAACATATTTTTAATAATTAAGAGTAACGTTGAAAAGTAACTTTTTAGCAAATTAAATACTATAGGTATGTAATAATAATAGATACTATAAACTCTGAGAGTTTGCAACTTAGCCAAAGTGAGGTGCTCAGATCTCTTTCTGAGTCGGAAACTTACAAATACCTTGGAATGTTCGAAGCTTTGAGTATAGTCGATGCAGATATGAAACAATCGGTGAGGGATCGTTTCTTCGGCCGCTTGGTAAAGGTTTTGAAAAGCCTCTTATCTGGCGGAAACAAGATCCGAGCCTTCAATGGTTGGGTCATGCCTGTACTGACGTACTCCTTTGGCATTCTAAAGTGGACGCAATCGGAACTAGATGCCCTGGATAGAAAAGTTCGGCGACTGCTGACGGCATACAGGATGCACCACCCACGTTCATCTGTTATGAGGTTGTATATTCCTCGGAAGTGTGGGGGTCGTGGCATGTTAAATGTCAAGGACCTACACAACCGAGAGGTAAACAACCTTCGGGAATATTTCCTTAAGGTAAGCGTGGGTATGTACCGTAATGTAGCAGCAGTTGATAAGGGACTCACTCCGCTGTCCTTAGCGAACGAGAATTGGCGGACGCTAAAGGTAATGAGTGTGACGGATCGCACGGACGTATGGAAGAGCAAGGAACTACACGGACGGTTCTACCGGGCCCTTATGAGCCCCGATGTAGATCAGTTAGCCTCTGTATCTTGGCTACGGTACAGTAACCTCTTCGGAGAGACTGAAGGTTTTGTCTTTGCAATTATGGACGAAGTTATCATGACGAACAACTACCGTAAATATATTCTAAAGGATGGGACGGTCGACATTTGTCGGGCATGTCACCGTCCGGGAGAGTCTATTAGACATATCGTTTCCGGTTGTTCTCGTCTTGCTAACGGCGAGTACTTGCACAGGCATAACCAGGTAGCTAAGATTATCCACCAACAACTTGCTCTGAAATACGACCTTGTTGAAGCCGCTGTACCTTATTACCAGTATTGGCCACAGCCGGTTCTCGATAATGGTCATGTAACGCTCTACTGGGACCGATCTATTATCACTGACAGGACTATTGTTGCCAATAAACCTGACATAGTGATAATAGATCGGGACGCGCATCGGGCAGTGCTGATCGATGTCACCATTCCGCATGACGAGAACCTTGTGAAGGCAGAAAAAGAAAAACAGCTAAAATATTTGGACCTGGCCCACGAGGTGACCGACATGTGGCGTGTTGAATCGACCATCATTGTTCCGATCGTTGTATCTGTGCACGGTCTAATAGCGAAAAGCTTCGACCGTCATCTTGAGAAGCTTTCGCTCCCCAGCTGGGTAAAGGGCTTGATTCAGAAGGCGGTCGTTCTTGACACGACACGTATTGTGAGGAGGTTCCTCTCTTTTGAGCCCTGACCACTGATGGCTTGGGTCGTAGACCTCGTCTTCAGTGGGCCTCTGTTTTTTATATTGTATTTTTAAATTTTATTCCTTTGTTATTTTTTTTTAAAATATAATGTAAAAAATAAGTGTAAATAAATGAATACAGAGATAGATACTATAACTGTACTGTATTTTAACAACCCATTACTGCCAACTGTTGGGCTCAGGTCTTCTCCTAAGAGGGATTAGGCATAGTCCATCATGTTCTTTCTTATTGCAAGATAGATAAACGAGCCTACGAGATGATGGCACTTGCTCAATGCGGGACTTCACATATCTTCGAAGCAGTTTTTGAATCCTTTTCCGATATGCAGGTTTCCTCACGATGTTTTTCTTCACCGGTTTTAGCCAGTGGTGTTGTGAACAATTGTACATAAATGTTTTGAACCCGCGACCTCCCGTACGAAAGACAAGCGCTTCAACCACTCGGCCACCACGACTATAATATTATTATCGCATATGCATTATGTATATTCACACAAATCTGCATAATTAAAGCTAAATTTAAATTTTATCTTTCATTCTAAAAATTGCAGATATATTTATATTCTTGAGAACGAAAAATAAAAAGCAACAACTTTATCTTCAATTTTATCTGTGATATGTTAATTTACTTACTTACATAGACACTTCATTTTGTGGGTAACTTTTTATAAATTTTTACCAACAAATATTATTCAAAATACTACTTATTTAATCATATGACATCGTGTGCAAAGCCTTTATACAGAGACATAAAATTACGTAAAATTACATTTAACAACCTCTTTTATTCTAGTATTATGAAACTCCTTGTAATACAGATACCGGTGAAATAAAAATATACAAGGCCAAGAAATGCCTGTCCATATATTGAATCGTAATCGTTCCATCGCATCCCCAATCACCCGCGTAAATCTTCGATCAAATATACTAGATAGATACACATTAAGAGCATTAAAATATACCAAGTAAATTTTACGTAATAAACAACATATCCCTTTCAGCCAGGACAATAAGGAACTGTTATCAGTCATCTATTTGTGCAGATCTTTAATTGAACTATCTTTATCTTAAATTTTACTTATGCTAGTCTAATAATGTGGATAGGCAGAACACAGTCGCTGAACGCTACTTTATTGCAAACATATCCTAAGACCATAGAAATGTTTCGCCAATCGGTTGTCAATCTTCGAAACTTGAATCATAAGAGTCACTGACCGTTGAAACCTAATCAAAGTTAGATCTTATCATGTCCTATATAACACTACCGCCATTTTAGGTCATGTGTTCTTCCTATTTAACGTACCATATAAGAGTCCCAAGGTGGCTACGTGATAGTATCTGCTATCGTTCATCAGATTGCCAAATATAATTGGCCTAGCCCCAATGTCATTTGGACCTTTCGAGCCCATTTCGCGGACCTGGTCCCCCGATTGGTGGGGGCGGCCGGCCATTTGGGTCGGTTGCTCCCGAACATCGGGGGGCCCAGCCACGCAGTGCGCCGCCTCTATGCGGGGGTGGTGCGCTCGATGGCCCTATACGGTGCGCCCGTCTGGGCCGAGCCTCGCGTTCCGGCAAATCTTGCCCGACGCCTGCGCCGGCCACAGCGCATCGTAGCCATTAGGGTCATCCGTGGGTACCGCACCGTCGCTTTTGAGGCGGCGTGTGTGCTGGCGGGGACGCCGCCCTGGGATCTGGAGGCGGAGGCGATCACCGGCGATTATCGCTGGCGATGCGACCTCCGCGCCCGGGGCGTAGTGCGTCCCCTGCGGGAAGCGGTCCGCGATCGGAAGGTCCAATCTCGGCGGTCCGTAATGGAGTCGTGGGAGAGACGGCTGGCCAACCCCACCTGGGGTCTACGGACCGTCGAGGCGATCCGCCCCGTCCTAAAGGATTGGGTGGGTCGTGGCAAGGGACGCCTCACCTTTTGGATGGTGCAGGTGCTGACCGGGCACGGGTGTTTCGGTCGGTATCTGCACCGGATTCAGGTAGAGCCGACGACGAGGTGCCATCACTGTGTAGAGTGTGACCAGGACACACCAGAGCATACGCTCGCGCTGTGCCCCGCTTGGGAGCGGCAGCGTTGTGTCCTGGTCATGCAAATAGGACCGGACTTGTCGCTCCCGGGCGTCGTGGCGTCGATGCTCGAGAGCGACGAGTCCTGGAAGGCGATGCTCGACTTCTGCGAGTCCACCATCTCGCAGAAGCAGGCGGCGGGGCGTGTGAGAGAAAGCTCTTCTCTCTACGCAGAAACCCGCCGCCGTCGAGCAGGGGGTCGGGACCGGGGTCTGGCCCGGATTCTGGCCCCCTAAGAGTTTCGGGTCCCCAACGCATGCGAGTGCGAGCGGGGACCCAAGAAGGTGCCGTGTCTCGCTCAACACGCCCTTACGTCAGAGCAACCGGGGGATGGTAGACCGCGTACTCCCCGACCCACGCTGGTTCTGACCCAGCGGGGTATTCCGTGGGAGGGTGACACGCGGTCCCATCTTGGCGGGCTTCGGAAAGCCCGCCGACCGAGAGAGCCGGTGGCCGTATTCGCCGGCGGCTACCGGTTCGGCGTCCGGGGACGGAGCGACGGGAAAGAGTGCCCATGGCGTAACGCGTCGCCCCGTCCCTCATAACCCCGTGCTGGGTTCTGGCCTCAGCCGGGGTTCGGACGCTGAGTGTGAGCGGTTGGAGGTTTTAGTGCGGTTCAACTCCCACATACCCCGCCCGCGGGGCGGGCGGGGATCCGGTGATTTCCTCCAACTAAAAAAAAAAAAAAAAAAGCCCCAATGTCATATCTTTGATAGAACCGGACCAGAATTGCAAAACTCGTCCTTTCCTTATGGCATTTTTTATACAGTAGGTATTTGACACTAAGCTACATTTACGTAATGTAATTAACTTATGTTTTGAGTTATGTTCTTTTTAAATCAGTAGTGACGTTATACCTAACCTTTAAAGGACATTCGAAGGTAAAAATTCGGATTATTTATTGTTTTGTTAAATAATAATTAAGGAATTAATTAATTCATACACATTAGTATTTTTCGATTGTAAAGATAAAAAAGATTACAGTATAGACTTAACTTTGAAACCTTGTAGGTACAGATATTAGGTGGGCATAATAAAATTATATTGTTAGATAAAACATTGCATTTCAATAAATTTCTAAAATATGTACAGTGTAACCCAATCCGCACTGGGCAAGCGTGGTGGAGTATCCCCCTTCTGAGGAGACCTGAGCCCAACAGTGTGCAGTAATGGGTTGGTACAGGTACAGGTACAGTGTATAAAGTACAGAGAACCAGTTGTAACATCAGGATTCGTAATAGGACAAATTGATCATAAAAAATTAACAATTAATCAATTATAATGTATGTCATGTTTTATATAACAGTTGCATTTCACACAACGAACGACATGTTGTAAAATTATTTTAACAATTATTACAATCACTACTCGTAACAAACCCATACTGTATAATAAATGTGTAATACACCTATCGTTACTTCACATACATCCACAATCAAAAGCACTAAAGATTTTTTTTATACAAACAAATTTGGAAGACAAAAAGTAAAGCAATTAATAAAAATTAAAATAACAAAATCAAAAAACTAATTACCTAAATAATAATTTACTTATTAACGAATACTCAACTCGTCTTGTATTCTCATTTCAGATCCAACAATGACCACACGTCTGAAAACGTTCTGTCTGTGGTTCCTCCTTCTTGCCATAGACAAGAACAATAATTTTTGCGTTTGTCAAAAAAATGGCGGCAAAGGTGACGAGTCGTTCAACGGCAAAAGGTTTTCGCGATCGTTGCCACAACATTCGATGGTCGATTTATTGATGCAATCGGTAGCACCGAACTACGTGCCGAGTAATCCCAACGATATCTTCGACATTTTGAGGGATCAGTACGAGTTGCCAAAAGGTAGGATTAAATATGTGTATAGAAACTATTATTATAATAAGAGATCTCAGGACTAAGAAGTTGATAAAATACAGTTTACAGATTTTATATAGATTAGATTTACAGTACCTATAGAATTAACAATCTATGTAATATCGTTAATAAAGTTAATAGATATATATATATTTAATGTATATTTTGTTAATATATATTTATTTCCAGAAGTATTTGTGCTTGTTGATCTTTAAATCTAAAGGATTCTAGTTTTATCCTGATCTTAAATGACTCGTCACTTCATCTAAGTTTATTATTTATTTATTAAGGTGTCTTTAAACAAGTAATTAAAGCAATTTAAGGAAAAAATAAGATTATTTATGTAAAATTATGTATTAATGTATGCATGTTACATATCTAATAAATTAAATATGTACGAGAAATTAACGCTAAATAAATAATTAATACGGAATTAAATTTTCGGCAAATTAAAATTGTTCTTCCGCGCAGTTAACCTTAAACTGAACATTTCAGGAAACAATGTTATTAATTAAAAATTTAAAATAATAAATTTAAGTGATTAAATTTATAAAAATGTTTTTAATTTTGCAAGAATGCACGTCGTAGGAACACATTACGTAATTGCATTCATTATATTAATACATTTTAACGACACTGTATAATTAAGTAATGACACTTTGTAAAACACTTCGTTATTACGTAGGTACAAATTTTCAAAGTAAAGGTTAATGTCAAAGCTAAATTATAATAACCACCGTGTAATAATAGCTTAGATTAAAATTTCAAAGTAATTTAACTGACATCAAAAAGGAGAGATTTTTCGTTTATTTTTTTTTTTTTTTTATAGATTAAGACGTTGTTCAAAATGTTGAAACCTTCCTTCCTTATCTTATCCTTATACAAAACAGTCGCTTTTAAAAGGCCAACTGTCATTCCAGGTCTAAAATCACCTTTACCAGAATATGACTACATCATCGTAGGCGCCGGTTCCGCAGGCTGTGTCCTCGCAGCCAGACTGACAGAGGACCCGAGTGTGAATGTGCTCCTTCTAGAAGTGGGGAAGCCGGAGATGCTTCTGACGGACGTGCCATCAGTCGCGCCGTACTTCCAAAGTACCGATTATTCGTGGCCTTATTATATGGAACCAGAACCGGGAGTATGCTTAGGTGTGTATTTTCATTTTAAAATCTTTTTATCTGTTTAAAATCCTTAGATTTCTGCACTTCGCTATTGCAGTCCTAATTAAGGTGACGAGAAGTTATATACCGCCATGAATTTTACTGAATACCTACTAGATTACATCAATTCATCAAAAGTGTCAAGAAACGGGTGCCATCGTCAGTCATTTCAAAGTAGACTTCAGGAATCTGTATAGAGCATGAATCATCTATACCTACAGTAAAAAATTTTAGCACGAAAACTCAAAAAATCTGATGTCGAAAAAGAAAACAAGATTTGTAAAGAAGATTTTACGTCTAAATTACCTAATATTTTCATCTTATACATTGCAGGTATGACAAATCGAAGATGCTATTGGCCAAGAGGCAGGGCTGTGGGTGGAACGAGCGTCATCAACTATATGATCTATACGAGAGGTCGACCTCAAGAATGGGACAGAATTCACGCTGCAGGAAACTATGGATGGTAAAACAATAGACAATATTGAAGTTCAAATATAGTATAACCAACGGTAGTTCAATTTAACATGGATATACTAATAATATACTCTATATTAGTAGACTTACAGAAATAAGAGACTTTTTTAATCTAACAGATTTAGAAATTTCTTGAAAATGTTAGAATTTTGATTGATTTTACGATCACATAATTCAAATTTAATTTATTTCAGGTCGTATGAAGACGTCTTGCCTTACTATATGAAATCAGAAAGAGCTCGATTGGACGGCTTAGAGTTTTCACCATACAGGAACAGGGACGGTGAAATGAATGTGGAACACGTCAATTTTAGGTAAATTTGCTTTTATAACCAATATATTCTTGTACAATATTAGTTTTGTTCTTGAGAAATACCTTTCTCAGTTTACTTGGTAATATTATACAGCTAAGTCAGTTCAAATTCCAATTTACAAACATAAAACGATCAAATGACATTAACTTGCACAAAATTGTTGAGTAACAATTTCACTAATAACAAAACCTTTATCTTTTCAGGACACCTTTAATAGATGCATTTTTAGAAGCTGGCAGAATACTTGGTCATCCGACTATAGATTACAACAGTCCAGAACAACTTGGGTTCGGATACGTTCAAACAACAACTCACATGGGAAGAAGAATAAGTTCAGCAAAAGCATTTCTTTATCCGAATAGAAGGAGGCCAAACCTCCACGTGCTACCGATGTCAACAGTTACAAAAGTTCTCATTGACAGTGATACAAAAACTGCTTACGGTGTGCAGTTTGTTCGGAACCGACTTAAATCACAAGTCAGAGCAAGAAGAGAAGTTATACTAAGCGCTGGTCCCATAGCCTCACCTCAACTACTAATGTTATCTGGAATTGGTCCAAGAGAACAGCTGCGCCGTCATGGAATCCCTCTAATACAAGAATTACAAGTCGGACAGACTCTTTACGATCATATAACTTTCCCTGGGTTGATATTTACTCTCAATGTCACGGATGTCAGCGTTAGTGAAAATAGAGATGGAACACTTCAAAATGTATTGCACTGGTTTCAGTATGGAGACACCCCTGTTGCATCGCCAGGTGGCGTTGAAGGCATTGGCTATATCAAAACTCCAGTATCTGATGATCCTTTACCTATTCCTGATATAGAATTGATCAGTATTGGAGGATCTTTGGTGTCTGATGGCGGTATTACTGGAAGCAAAGCAGTCCGCAGAGGAATGAGAATCACTGAAAACGTTTTCAATACAGCCTACGGTTCTATCGATGATACAGATACGTGGAGTGCTTTTCCAATGTTGCTACATCCGAAATCTGTTGGATATCTAGAACTGAAAGACAGAAATCCATTCAGTCATCCGCGAATGTACGGCAATTATTTAAAAGATCCTCAAGATGTGGCGACATTTGTTGCAGCAATTCGCCATATCCAAGCATTGGCTGCTACACCACCATTCCAAAGATTTGGGGCTAAAATACACGAGGCACAATACCCTGATTGTGTTGGTTTGCGGTTTGATTCGGACGAATATTGGGAATGTGCCGTACGTACTTTGACTGCCACATTGCATCATCAGATCGGTACATGTAGAATGGGTCCTGTAGGAGATCCCTTGGCGGTAGTGGATCCAGAATTGCGAGTACATGGTGTTCGAAGACTGCGTGTTGTTGACTCCAGTGTTTTGCCCAGGACTGTATCCGTTCATACACATGGCCCAGCTGTGATGATAGGAGAAAAAGCTGCTGATATGATTAAAGCGAGTAGAAGATAGTACATTTCTATTGTAAAGTTTTCCAAAGAGTTCCTTATGTAACATTGACTAGGTTAGATTTCTTCATAGTTCTTAATGTAAAGTGTAAATATTTTATATAAAATTAAACATTATAATCAACAAAATGCATATTATTGCTATTTTTCACTCTATCTCTTTTAGAAATTGGCTTACACGTCCTAGCTGAGGAAAATGTTTTTTACTATATTAGATATTGGTTGGTATAAGAAATTTCTTAATCATATATTATAACTAGCTGACCCGCGCAACTTCTGCGACGCATAGGAATTGTTCCCGGGAATTTTCTAAAAGTACTCATCAGGACGCTTCATTAGAGCATAAACACAATGAGGTTATCTGGCTTATTGACGGAGTTCCTGTGGCCACCTTCCAGCTCCATCATCAGATCTTCACATTCGCTATCTTTCAAGTTGGACCAGACTGCTCACGGTGTGCCAATTTAATTTAAAATCGGTTAAGTAGTTAAGAAGTCCATCGCGGACAAACATCGTGACAGGATATTTATATATATATATATATATATATCTATTAGATAACCCTAATTGGTTGGTATAAGAAATTTATTTATCATATATTATAATAACCCTAAAAAATATAAGAATAATATGAATATTTTTTAAACTGATAAAACGATTGTACAGTTCCGAACCACAATCTGAAATATAGTAGCGATGCCTATTTTTAATGTCTGTCCAATTAAACTTTAGCAAAATCTAAAAAGTAGAAAAAATAATACTTTTACAGGAGTTTTTGCCGCCTTCGTATGACAGTAGTCATACCGTCGTGCATTTGTATACTAATCCAAGTAATTTTGCAAATGCTAATAGTGTGCAACTAGTTTCATAGTAGGTATATACCTACAGTTCGATTACAAAAGCTTTATCTTTTGCATCACACAGTATGTATCAAATAATTATGTAAAAGTTGTTGGTCTACATTATTTAGATAAATCGTGTCAATGTCGTTTGAAATCAAGAGAAAGTAATTCAGGTTAAACATGGATTAATAATTATATTATCACCTCCTTTACTTTATCTACTATTCATAGTTATAATGATATGTTTGGAAGGTTATCCAAGTTATAATTGATGAGATTATAATAAAATGACTATCCTTGTTTAAATACAAGAAACTATATTTAGATTACATAAATGGAGTTAGTAAAGTACGAAGAATAAGTAAATATTTTCGAATTCAATATCGCTCGACTTTACTTAGTGTACACGTAAAATTTCCTTCTCCTATACTAACAATACAAAAGTGGAACCGTTCTTTTGGGGCAGTTTGGTTACAATAATGACAATAGGATGAAGCACGATAACTGGTTGACACGATATATAACTATATCTTATAATGGTATTTTTGTAGCAATAGATCGATAGAGACCTAGGTTCACATTTCACCCACGAGTATACCTGATTCTGGCAGCATTCTTTCAATTCAAATCCAAGTAATTGTGCGCAATATTCAATTCATTTAAAACACAAAGGCTTAAACCTTATCTTTAAGCACCGTGTGAAAAATCATTTCTTTATCGCTGCAAGTGCCAACCAGCAATCAACGCATAAGCTAAAAGGTATTAAAAAAATTAAAACCTTTTTACAACACTGCAACTATTCCATTTATCAATGTCGAATTTCGAACATGTCGGTGCAATGACTTTCTGACCACTGTGTGGCGAAACCTCGAAAGATAAACACGGGTCTGGCAAGGATCAGCTCAGTTCGCGAAACATGCTCCGAATTTTAATATCGTGTTTAATATTTACTGAAATTACAGCATTTTACGATTATGGCGGGTACGACGTGCCAGAAAATCCTTACCAAGATGGAAGATCATTCTCATATCCGCAGAGCCCAATTTTAGATTTGGTGGCAAAGTCTGTCGCACCTAACTACGTGCCAAAACATCCTGGAGACATTTTCGACTTCTTAAGAGATTCATACCCTTTGCCTGGAGGTAAGCTTTTTTTATTTGGTTAACTTTATCTGTAAACAATAATTTTGCTAATGACTCGACTAAGGAGTCGCTTCAGAACCAATACCTAGACAGATCCATTTAAAAACTATAATAATGTCGAATTATAACTTTTTACGACAAACCTGAAAACGACCGTTGTAATTTGTTTGAAAATTTTAATGGTATCTATTACAACAGAACTACTACGGCTAATAAATTTTTAATTTTTTAAATAGACTCTGCATGTAACTTTAATTACCATTTGATAATATCATTTTGAAAGTCACTTAATATTAAGGCCTCATTATACCTACAGGGTGAAATTTTTAAACGCCCAGTCCAGAGGAAGTACTTGAAATTATGAATTAAGCGAATTTTCTTCAAAGAAAACGTTCTTTTATTTTTGAAAAGAAAAATATTCGTAGTTTTTTTTTAAATTTTTTAGTAGGTTCATACGGGAATCGATACTGCTATAATTCGAAAAAATCACACCCTGTACTTTTATTGCATCAATCGGTAGTGACTTTTAGGAATCAATCATCTCTAAGAAACATGACAGATTGGACGAAAGTAAAATTATGAATACCAAAAGTTAGATATCAAATTTCATCAAAATGAGATAACTATAAGTAACAAAAAATCATTGACTAATCTTCATCTTTTCAGAAATAACGCGAATAAGAATAAGAATCACTCGTCAAATCTCGATTAAATTTAAACAAGCTATTAATCGATTGATGCAATAAAAGTACAGAGAGTGACTTTTTCGATTTGTTTTTGAGGTTCGATTTCCGGGTATACCACATTTTTTTTTAAATCTATGAATGAAGTTATATTTCTTTTTAAAAATAAAGGAATGTTTCCTTTCAGCAAAACAAGCCAAAATTATTATTTCGAGTACTTCTCCTGGAGGGGGCGTTTAAAAATTGCACCCTTTATAATAAATAGGTTCTCAATTTTTAAGAATTTTTTGAGGCTGATATTAAATAATTAACGCATTTCGCTTAGCTCTAAGTTGGAGAAGTTCTTCACGTACGTTTCTGTAACCGACAATTCGTACTACGAAAAGAACAAGGTACAACGTTGGAAATCTATAATGCTTAAACAAGGAAACGTTATTAATTTATATTAATAATATTTGTAAACTAAACCCTCTTCAAACGAGGGTTGAGAAAGGTCCGGTATGGGTAGGTGATAGAAAACGGCCCCCCTCATTGCCCTGGCATTGCAGAGGTTCATGAGCGACGATAACCACTTACCATCAGGTGGGCCATATGCAATCTATCTTGCAAAAAAAGAAACTAGCACTTTATAGGTAAAATAATAATGGATACGTTACACTACACCATTTAATGGTAATTTTACAAAATTCAATATACTTACATGTTTTAAAATTATATGTAACGCTATCTACTTTTATTAAAACAAGTTACTTGATTTAAAGCTTTATTGTAAGCACAGTAAAAAGTATGTATATAACAAGTATTTACGGGTTCATTCACCTTGAGAGTAAATTATATGCAGGTTGCTTTTTAGCATCATCGAGTTATTTTTAGCAGGACGTGTTCAGTATTTCTTTATTTTTAAGATTAGTATCGCATTCTTTATTACATCAGTGCATACAACTTTATGCGCTTGATTTAAGCGTTTATCACTACATTATAATATAGATCCATTTATTTACTAAAACTACTAATTAAATAGATGTTATAATCAATTCGGAATCTAATTTAAAAAAAAATCTTATACAGGATTAAGAAACCCATACGATGAATACGACTTCATAATCATAGGGGCAGGTTCAGCCGGCTCTGTGTTAGCTTCAAGACTGACAGAAAACAGGAACACTACAGTCCTACTAATAGAGGCTGGTAAACCTGAGATGATTCTGACTGACATACCTGCCATGGTGGCATACTTCCAAGCTACAGACTACACGTGGCAGTACTATATGGAACCTCAACCTAATGTCTGTACAGGTATAAACAAAAAACCTATACTAAATAGTTATGATAAGGTTTTAGTTAGACTTAGAATCATACAATTTTATAAATAGCAAATTCTTTCACCTACGGAACGTAGGCTACGTTATTCAGGAGTAATGCGAGCAATGATTTAAGATCTCTCTAACGAAAACTTTATTAAAAGTTTTAAAAACATCATCAGGATACCTGGACATTCGAGAAGGCTTTAATGCTTCGAAAACATGAGAAGTCCCCAACCTTCATGGGGCACGCGTGGTAGATTATCCGATTAAAGCAGTAGGCTCATGGGTTGATAATGAAAATGAAAATGAATGAAAAATAACTTTACTGACCACTTTTGTAGATACAATATAATAGATTATAACTCAACCGGAGACCAATCATAATGTATTAAATCTTAGGTATGATCAATGGCCGTTGCTTTTGGCCACGTGGCAAAGCAGTCGGAGGTACCAGTGTCATAAACTACATGATATACACGCGTGGTAGACCGCAAGAATGGGACAGAATCGCTGCAGCAGGAAATTATGGATGGTAAGGACTTACAGTTAATTTCGTGCCTGAAATCTCAGTATGAGTTTATTCCAAGAAAAGTTTCTTCCTACAGAACTTGTGGTAACAACTGGTGGCAACTGTTTGGTGAACACGTTCTTACCATAAATTAAAACAGAAGCCTATAAGGCATTAAACGTGGTTTAATAAAAGTTCTGTACTTAGTACTTAGTCCCGGCTAGTATTTATGATCTGCTATGGTCATATCATGGGGTATCGACGGGAAAGTGTGCCGCAGTGCGTAACGCGTCATAGAAAGTGTGCCGCATTACCCCGTGCTGGGTTCTGGCCCCATCCGGGGTTCGGACGCTGAAAGTGAGCGGTTGGAGGTTTTATTGAGGTTCAACTCTCACATATACCACCCGCGGGGTGGGGATCCGGCGATTTCCTCCAACTAAAATAAAAAAAAAGGTCATATCGTAACGTAGGCCGTAAGCTCATTTGATAGTCTTTTTTTTATTGCAAGACAGATAAACGAGCGTACGGCCCACCTGATGGTAAACGGTTACACTGTCTTGCAATAATAAAGATTAAGGTACATTACACAAGTTAAAGTCAGATGATCGCATTTAATACTTTTCTCAAATAAATGTTCTTGAAATAGAGATGCTTAGAATGCATACAAGTTAAATATAAATTTTGATGAGTTTAATATGGATCTGTACATGAATTGCCATGTTTTATAGGTCATACAATGAAGTTTTGGAGTACTACAAAAAATCAGAACGAGCCAGACTTAAAGGGTATGAAAAAGATTCAACAAGGAACCGTGATGGAGAGTTACCAGTTGAATTCGTTCCTTTCAAGTAAGGATTGCAGAGTTTTATATTATTATTTACATTTGGCGTAGTTTTATGTACTATGCCTTCTATAAAGCGCAAGTTGAAAGTTAGTAAGATATTAATCAGTTAATCTAAAAGTAAATGCTGGATATTTTTACTTAAAATGATTTTCAATAAACTCGCGTACACAGTATTATTTACCTAAATATTTTTGTCACTAAACTACGTAGTACGTATTGCACGTAGACATGCATGTGCTGATTGGTTCTTTATTTAATTTGTTACAACTACTTGAGGTTTGTAAAATTCATTATCAACAACTTAAGATACATTAATAATTTTAACATTTCAGAACGAAGCTTATAAAATCATTTTTAGAAGCTGGTCGGATCCTTGGACACCCTACTCTAGATTACAATTCACCTCAACAATTAGGCTTCGGTTATGTGCAATCAGTTACAACTGGAGGACGACGACAAAGTGCTGCTAAAGTATTCTTGCACAGACAAAAGAAACGACGTAATTTACACATCTTGCCACAGACATACGCAACGAAAATTCTAATAAACCCTCAGACAAAAGCTGCTTATGGAGTAGAATATGTCCGGAATAAACTGAAGTACACAGTATTAGTGCATAAAGAAGTTATTCTATCGGCTGGTCCTATAGCATCGCCTCAATTATTGATGTTATCTGGAGTAGGTCCTCAAGAACATTTACGTTCGCATGGTATACCAGTCATCCAAGATTTACCAGTTGGTAAAACACTTTACGATCACATCTCATTCTTGGGACTTATATTTGAACTTAACACTACTAATGTCAGTTTAGACGAGAATAAAATAACGAATGTTCAATCTATAGTTCAATGGTTAAAGAATGGTGATAATGCGCTAGCTTCGATTGGTGGAGTGGAAGGTATCGGTTATATCAAAACTCCCATCTCTACTGATCCTGCGCCCATTCCCGATATAGAATTAATTAGTCTTGGTGGATCGATAACAATTGATAGCGGTCCTGGAGGCAGTAAAGCTATCCGAAGAGGCATGAGAATGAGAGAAGAAGTCACTGATGAAGCCTTTGGTACAATCGATAGACGAAATAAAGATACATGGTGCGCTGTCCCAATGTTGTTACACCCAGAATCGTTTGGAAGAATAGAACTGAAAGACAAAAATCCTTTCAGTCACCCTCGGATGTATGGAAACTATTTAACTCACCCTAAAGACATAGCAACTTTTATAGCTGCAATAAGACATATCCAAGCATTAGCCGCAACACCTCCATTTCAGAAATTCGGTGCAAAAGTACACAAAGCTTCGTATCCAACCTGTCGAGGCATACCATTTGACACAGATGAGTACTGGGAATGTGCTATTCGTACTCTTACATCTACATTACATCACCAGATTGCAACATGTCGAATGGGACCAGCAAGTGATCCATTAGCAGTAGTAGATCCAGAATTAAGGGTTCACGGAATTAAAAATCTCCGTGTAGTAGATTCAGGAATATTACCACGTACTATTTCTGCTCATACTCACGCACCCGCGATGATGATCGCAGAGAAGGCCGCTGATATGATAAAAGCGACATGGCCATGACGCTGAAACATAAATCTTAGTTACGATGTCCTTCCTGCATGCATTTAGTTAATTTTTAAAGCATATTTTTTTATAATGCTATGTATTTTTGAAAATATGTCTCTATCCATTTATTAGCTTATTTTTTACATTATATTTTTAAAAAAACATTACAAAAAAATAAATTTAAAAATACAATATAAAAAACAGAGGGCCACTGCAGGCGGAGTCTACGACCCAAGCCATCAGTGGTCAGGGCTCAAGAGAGAGGAACCTCCTCACAATACGCGCCGTGTCAAGAACGACCGCCTTCTGAATCAGGCCCTTTACCCAGCCGGGGAGCGAAAGCTTCTCTAGATGACGGTCGAAGCTTTTCGCTATTAGACCGTGCACAGATACAACGATCGGAACAATGATGGTCGATTCAACACGCCACATGTCGGTCACCTCGTGGGCCAGGTCCAAATATTTTAGCAGTTGTTTGAAAATATTATTATTAGGATATTATTTTGACGTGTTTTTAGATTTTTTTTTCGAATTTTTAATCTTAATCGCCTTTATCATAAAGACTTGTAAATACAATTAGCCTTTATAATAGATGAGCAGTAGTAGGCTCATATTACCAAAAAGGCCCAACCCAAGATATGGCTGACGTCCTTACTGTAATTACTGTAGGTACCTATATTAGGATAGGTATCTTCACGATGATATTTTCAAGATAGTTCTAGACTTGATACAGAAAATTTACTAATAATTTAACGACTACTCAGTGTGTATGTAATAATTATTTACACAATACTATTGCAGTCATTTTATTATTATTCGATTAAGCAACAAGTTCAATCCATAATTAATTAGGTGCGTAAAGTCATAAAATTATATAAAATAACAATTATAGAGGTTGTCTGTTTGTAAGCCTACTTGTTTATTATAAAATCCGATCAAATCCGATTTCAAGGTGAACCAAGGTTGGTTTTAGGTGAATTAAAATTCAAAATCGAACATCGATCTCAAGTAATTTTAGACCTAAATTACTAAGCTATTTGTTTATCTACGTTTTCCTGCTTTCAGATAGACAAAATACGTATTCCATGTCGACTTTAACAATTTTTTCGTAATAAAAATTACTTACTATGAGGTTGCCCGTTGGCTCGTCTGCAACATGGCAATAAAGAAATATATTATAAAATTATAATAATATTACAAGTAAATAATCAACATTAACGTAGTTTGGTAACTCTGCGTCACGCTCGGTCGGGCATACATTAAAACGCAGGAACTTTATAAATTTTATATGTCATATTTTACCTCCCGATTTCATTATATGGTTTAATATAAAATACTGTGTTAATATAATTCTCAACAGACATGCTATAGGCTAAGTGCGAAAATGTTAATATTTTTTGGTATACTGCTGGTATCGAGTGCATCAGCATTTGACGAACATGATGTTCACGATCTTAGTGATATTTCGCAGAACCCACAAAATTTACTATTTTCCATAGTAAAACCGTTCGGTGATTTCATTTCAAAAATGACATTTCTCAACTTCGTACCGAAAACATTTGATTTCGTTCTGGATTTTATGAGAAATTTTAACCCAATGGAAGGTATGTTTATTTATTTTGTATGTGTATTTCCCTGAAGTACCAACTAATATTGAGCCGAATTTAAAGTAATAATCTATATGTTTTTGTTTTCATACATGAAATTTGTACAAGAGACGTAAGTTACCCCATGAGTAAACTATGAGAAATTATAATAATATACCTCCTAATATTAATAAGCTCGTGTAGATTTTATAAATAAAAAGATTCTTATGCTGTTTCAGTGCTCGAAGAGCCAGATGACCACGATCTTGATGACGTAGGAAGATCTTATGGAAGCAAAGTGTTTGCTTTACTTAGGCTGAGTGATTTTCTTTCGAAGTACAATGTCATGGATTATATGCCGAAAATGGTTCAAGAATTTTTCAATTTTTTTGGAGAATCCTATCCTCTTCCCGATGGTAAGCTATTTCTATAGGTCTCTTTTGAAATAAAAATTTACTTAAAGTAATATTTAAAAAAATAACGAGTATTTATGAAAGTAAAGAGATAGATAATGTTGTTGGTAATTAAAATGTTGTTGTAGTGTATCGATTTACCATATTCCATTAAATTGCAGAAACCCCGGAAATGAGTTCTAATATTTTAAATAACATCCATTACATTAATTACATATAAGTACGTTAAGACACTTCGAACATTCAAATATAATAATTATAACGTTATTATCTTTACCTTGACTTGACGTTTCTGCGATTTCATATGTAGCATATTAAATTCATTATTAGTTTTCTATTAAACTTAATACGGATACATTAATAATAGGATTATTATTTCTGTTGCAAAATGCGTAAACATACACTGCAATAGGCACACATAGTATTCAGTAAACTAAAGTTTTAATGGGATTTCTGCATCATTTTTATTTATTTAAAGTTAGAAAATTACTACTAGTCGTTATTGTTGAAAAGTTAGTAGTAGTTAGTTGTGAGGCTTGAGGAGGGTCCTTAAAGTTAGGTCGTAGGTAGCGACCCCTCAGTGTCCCCTGACATTGCAGAGGTTCATGAGCGACGGTAACCACTTACTATCAGGTGGGCCGTTGGCTAGTCTGCCTACAAGGCAATAAAATAAAATAAAAAAAAAGTTAGTTCCTACTCGGAGTTAAGTGCAAGAGACAATAAGTTAACCATTTATATAGTGGCGTGGGTCAGCAAGCTAAGTTTCCTACGGCAATAAAAATACAGACCTACCTACATCACTATCTTTAGTGATGTAGGTATATCGACAACTTGAAATGCTTCTTTTTTGCAGGCCTGAAACACCCGTACAGTGAATACGATTTCGTAATAGTTGGCGCAGGGTCAGCTGGTTCTGTTTTAGCTTCAAGACTGACAGAAGACACCAACACTACAGTTTTACTAATAGAGTCTGGTAAACCTGAGATGTTTCTTACTGATGTTCCAGCAATGGCACCGTTCTTTCAATCAACAAACTACGCATGGCAATACTATCCTGAATCGCAACCAGGATTTTGCAAAGGTACTTTGAATAAAGTAGAATTATATTATATAATACATATAGCACGGTCGGAGAAATATGATTTGAGATCATTAACTATATAAAAAATGTTTCTTACCGGTTTTTGAAACTGTTTAATATAACGTATTCCAATCAGTAATTCAATTATTTTATAACTTTTCATAGTACTAGAATCAAAAACTTAGAAATCCAAGAACCTATCAAATAATATTGTTTTGATTGCAGGTATGATCAACAATCGTTGTTTCTGGCCGCGTGGTCATGCTGTCGGTGGCAGCAGTGTCATCAATTACATGATGTACACACGTGGTAGGCCTGAAGAATGGGATAGAATCGCTGCTTCTGGAAATTATGGATGGTACGTTTATGTTTTTTTTTACTTCTCAGCTCTAAAGTTAAAGTAATGGTAGGCCGTTAAAATGAATTAATTGAAATACCAAAGTTATTAAAGAGAAAAAAGCCCTAATAACAAATCGGAAATAACCTTTAAAAACAACAAGTTATCTTAATGAAAGATTACCTATTCAGTCATTCCTATGGATATACTTTAGTAAAATGTCATTATTAATATGCATGCATGCATGTGTTAATGTAAAGTGTTGAGTGTATTTTAATATGAACCCTAATTATGTGGAGTAAAAATGGATGAATATGAACAATGACAATATATTTTGTTTAGACATTGTCCAGTATGACAATAAAAGCACGGACCCTAAAAAAAACTGCTAGAAACGAACCTAGTATGTTATTATTTTTCATTGACTACAGGTCGTACGATGAAGTATTGAAATATTTTAAAAGAAACGAACGAGCTAAACTCGATGGCTACGAACATCACCCGACTAGAAACCCTCATGGAAATACCCCAGTGGAATTTGTACCCTACCGGTAAAATATATTTCAATATCCTGCATTAGTAAAAAAGTGTATTTTGTAATTAATAACTGAATAATATGTTTAAAATACATTTTCAAAAGCCAATTGTGGATTACATTCTTATTAAGTTTTAAGCATAGCCAAGTTGAATTGATTTTCCTGTAGTTTAAATAAAAAACAAAACAAATTTGATTGATTTATAATTACCGGACGTGTAATGAATATAAGAGAAATTTTCGAATTTGGTTTGCGATTTAATATATTTTCGGTGTTTCAGGACTAAACTTGTAGACGCCTTTTTAGAAGCAGGAAGAATATGCGGTGTTCCCACTATAGACTACAATTCACCAGACCAGTTAGGCTTCGGTTACGTTCAAACTATTACCCAAAGAGGACGTCGTCAGAGTGCTGCAAAAGTATTTCTTCGCAAACAGAAAAGTCGCCGGAATTTACATGTTTTGCCAGAAACTCGAGTAACTAAAGTACTGATAGATTCTCAAACAAAAACTGCATACGGAGTGGAGTATGTACGAAATAAAGTGAAGAATATTGTACGAGTTCGCAAAGAAGTAATTTTATCAGCTGGACCAATAGCATCACCTCAGTTATTAATGTTATCTGGTATAGGTCCCAAAAAACATTTACAATCATTGAATATACCAGTTCTTGAAGATTTACCAGTTGGCAAGACTCTCTATGACCACATAACTTTTACAGGACTTATATACGAACTGAACACAACTGGTGTAAGTCTACACGAAAGCAGAATACTTAGATTAGAACCTATAGTTCGATGGCTGATAAATGGTCACAGTCCACTTTCATCAATAGGGGGCGTGGAAGCAGTAGGCTATATTAAAACTCCAGTTTCAACAGATCCTCTACCAGTACCGGATATGGAATTAATAAGTATTGGTGGATCTATCTTGTCTGATGGTGGTCCTGGAGGTAGTAAAGCTATTCGTAGAGGGATGAGGATCAGGGATGAAGTTATAGATGAAGCTTTCGGAAAATTAGACAGACACCGTAGAGATACATGGAGTGCTTATCCTTTATTACTAAAACCGATATCGTCTGGATATCTAGAACTTAAGAGCAAAAATCCTTTCACTCACCCTCGGATCTATGCGAATTACTTAAGTCACCCCAAAGACATTGCAACATTTATTTCAGCGATGAGATATATTCAGACTTTGGCTGAAACAGAACCTTTCCAAAGATTTGGTGCAAGGTTACACGAAGCTTCTTATCCGACGTGCCGTGGTAAAAAATTCGATTCAGATGAGTACTGGGAGTGCGCTGTTCGAACCCTTACTTCAACACTATACCATCAAACTTCAACGAGTCGAATGGGACCAAAAGATGATCCGTTGGCAGTCGTCGATCCAGAGCTGAGAGTATACGGAATTGAACATCTTCGTGTAGTTGACTCGGGAGTGATACCGTATACTATTTCAGCACATACACACGCTCCTGCAATGATGATCGGAGAAAAAGCGTCTGATATGATTAAAGCTGCATGGGGAATACACTACAATGCGCATTCAGATTTTCATTCGCATAATCACTACGAATAAGAATTAGTTATAAGTGAGAAACTTCTTACATGTCCATTTTAAAGAGTGAGAAGGTTTATTAATGCGAGTGAAAAGATAAAAATTAAATCATTCAATCAATTTTCTCTTAGGTACTTCCACTTTAGATAAGCATGTAGGTTTTAATAAAAATGTTCTTAAAATGTTTTGATTTATTTTATTCAAATTATCCCCAAAAATATGTAAATACGGACAACAGAGCATTGATTGAGAATGTTAGTCTCACATATCATTATTTCGAGTACTTTTCCTAGAGGGGGCGTTTAAAAATTCCACGCTGTATGTCAGTTTGTGTATTGGGTGTATCAATTTTGTTTTATATTTTATTTTTAAGGAATTTTATCCAATCTCACTGTGCATGTTTCTTCGTAAACATAAAGTATATTTTACGATGATTTTTTTATAATAAAAGTAAAATCTTTGTTTTTAATTTACTTTTACCTACGAGGAGAAATTCTAGGAATTACACCATGATTGCCGAGCTAATATCACGGTAGCTAGGTATTCATCCAGGTATCTCTTCATTTCGAGTAAAATTGCCGAGGACTTGCTTGAATGTTGGAGAAAATATAACGAATATAATAATATGAAAAGTAGATAAATTTGATAACAAAAAAGATTTACAGAAAACAACACAAACTACTGCTACTACTACCGTTTCAGATGTGAAATCAATCAGCTACTAAAAATTACCCACGATACGCAATTACAATATCCGATTTATAATTGTTTTATATAGGTTTGATGTACTTGTAAATTACATTCGAACAGTACAGAACTAAAGCGCAACAATGTTACTAGTCTTCGTCGTACTTTTAATGTCTAATACTGTTACGACATTTCAAGACTATGAAGCTCAGGACCTTGACGCTGTACCGGGAAATCCTTACAAGGACAAACTATATTCATTACTGAAGCCGTTAACGAATTTGATTTCGACGTCCCATATCTTCGATTTTATGCCGAAAATATTTGGGGACCTTTTTGATTTTTTGAGGGATTCCTACCCACTGCCCGATGGTAAGTTTTTTTTTTTATTGAGAAACTTGTTGTGCCTAATTTTTGTTTTGCGATTGTGGTGGTTGGATGGATAACTTCACTGTAATCCTGATTAGGGCTATGATTTCTACCGATACCTATAATAAAAAAATATTAGAGAATTCTATGTCAGATTTTTTATTCATGAAAAAGGTTCCATGACTTCATTTCGCCACTTCTTATTAAACTGAAACTAATTTTCAAACTCCTGATAATACACGAAAAAAATATATTTGACGACGCGTTTATCTGTAACCTATTAATTTTATATTTTTTTTTTTTTAGTTTTTACTAAATCTTAACTTTTCGCAGGCTTGAAACACCCGTACGATGAATACGATTTCGTAATAGTAGGAGCAGGGTCAGCTGGTTCCGTTCTAGCTTCAAGACTGACAGAAGACAGCAACACTACAGTCCTACTAATTGAGTCTGGGAAACCTGAGATGCTCCTGACTGATATTCCAATACTGGCACCGTACTTTCAATCAACAGACTACGCATGGCAGTACTATACAGAGCCTCAACCCGGATTTTGTAGAGGTACTTACTTAAAACTATGTATCAACTAGTTACGTTGACAGGTCTCGCATTTCGTTATCCTCGGTAAATATACAAAATCACTTCAACAGCCTTTTTAACCTAATGTCCACTAGCAAAATCAAGACATAATTACTACTCTAAGATTATTACATAAAAGATGTACATTATAAACCATCTGTAGTGTTTCTAAAAGCGAGTTTTACTGCACTTAAAATGAAAATTACTTTAGCAACATCTAAATTACAGGTATGATCAACAATCGTTGTTTCTGGCCACGTGGACACGCCGTCGGTGGCAGCAGTGTCATCAATTACATGATGTATACGAGAGGCAGAGCACAGGAATGGGATAGAATCGCTGCTGCCGGAAATTATGGATGGTACATACAACTTTATAAAATTGTTAATTTACGTGGAAGATTCTTTAAAATGGAAGACATCAGTCGATAAACGTGACTGACGTAACAATTTATTTATTCGTTACATATAATTCTTCAAGAAATTCAGTTTGTTAACTTCAACTGAAATATATGTATGCACCTAATACATAAATAAGGTTTTCTTTCATTACAGGTCATACGCTGAAATTTTGAAATATTACAAAAAAACTGAACGAGCTAGACTCGATGGTTATGAACATCATCCGACAAGAAATCCGTATGGGAAAAATCCAGTGGAATTTGTACCTATTCGGTAATATTACTAAGAATCCTTCATAACATTACTACAAAAAAATAATAAAGTAATAATAGTAATAAATACAAAGTTATAAGACTAATCTGGTACTAATTAATATAAAGTAAGCTGTATTTGTATTCCAAATTTGTTCATAATTACTTTCTTGTGTCTTTAAACCAGAATAATAAACCACATAAAAAAGAGTAACAAAGTATGTTGTTTTCTTTCAGTACAAAGCTCATTGATGCATTTTTGGAAGCAGGTAGAATATTTGGTGTTCCAACAATGGATTACAACTTACCAGATCGATTAGGATTCGGTTACGTACAAACTATAACGAAAAGAGGACATCGGCAGAGTGCCGCAAGAGTATTCCTTCAGAGACAGAATAAAAGGCGAAATCTACATATTTTGCCGGAAACACGTGTTACCAAAATACTCATTGAACCTCAAACAAAAACTGCATACGGAGTGGAGTATGTACGGAATAAGTTCAAATATATAGTACGAGCTCGCAAAGAAGTAATTCTTTCAGCAGGGCCGATAGCATCACCTCAGTTATTAATGTTATCTGGTATAGGCCCTAAAAAACATTTACAATCAATGGATATACCAGTTCTTGAAGATCTTCCTGTTGGTAAAACGCTTTACGATCACATTTGTTTTTCCGGACTTATATACGAATTAAATACTACTGGCGTAAGTCTACACGAAAGCACAATACTTAGAGTGGAACCTATAGTTCGATGGATTATAGACGGTCGAAGTTCGGTATCATCGATAGGGGGAGTAGAAGGAGTAGGTTATATAAAAACTCCATACTCGACAGATCCTGTTCCGGTACCAGACATTGAATTAATCAGTATTGGTGGATCTATACTGTCTGATGGCGGTCCTGGAGGTAGTAGAGCTGTACGCAGGGGTATGAGAATCAGAGACGAGGTCATAGACGAAGCTTTCGGTGAAATAGACAGAAACAGCAAAGATACCTGGAGTGCTTTTCCTCTATTAGTTAAACCATTATCGTCTGGGCATCTAGAGCTTAAAAATAAAAATCCGTTTAGTCACCCTAGGATATACGCAAACTACTTAAGTCATCCAAAAGATATAGCCGCCATTATAGCTGCAATACGATATATTCAGGCATTAGCCGCTACACCTCCTTTTCAAAAATTTGGAGCAAGATTACACAGGGCGAACTATCCAACATGCCGGGGTATACCATTTGACACAGATGAATATTGGGATTGTGCTGTACGTACCCTAACTTCTACCTTATACCATCAAACTTCAACATGTCGAATGGGACCAAAAGATGATCCGTTGGCAGTCGTCGATCCAGAACTGCGAGTTTTCGGGATAAGAAATCTTCGTGTCGTTGACTCGGGTGTGATACCTTATACTATTGCGGCACATACACATGCTCCTGCTATGATGATCGGAGAAAAAGCGGCAGATATGATTAAAGCAACGTGGGGATTACATCATATTCATTCGGTTTACTAGACAATTCGTACTTCTGTGATCTGCATATAAGAAACCTGTGCACATTTCGTGTTAAAATTAATAAAACTATTGAATTAAAGTTAAAATTAGGTACATCTGCGGTTGCAACTTTCTTAGACGTTCTGGGTGAAAATATAAAAATATTATTGTACATGGTTTAAACAAATATTCGTTGTTTCCCCTCGTTCATGTGTTTCATTTTGCTTATTGAATGAGTAATTCTTTTACATAGTTAGAGGGAAATAAATCTTTAATAAATATAATGTTTGTTTAATGATATCCATATGTCCGAACTTCCGAAGACACAGTAACCTAATACAAGACTGGTGAACGTAAATTTGTTGTTTATATACACAAAATCAGCATGCAGTTTCAATTCTGTTAATGAATCAATTAACATTCTGAATGTTGTCCTTTCCGCAAAACCACAAATTGTCAGTTTTAATTTATTCCACATTGTCGGACACCTGCTGAGTCATTGATAGTGTCTTCAAATTAACGGTAACATAAAATATAATAATACTAGCTGTACGCCGTGGTTTCAGACGCACAATTTCTAGATATTTTTATTTTCAAGTATTACGTAGGCTAAAAATATACTGTAGTGTATTACATAGGGTTCATTTTCGGCAATGATCACACAACCATTAACCTTTGCAAGGCCTCATTTGTGCTCAAGCAGTTGTAGAAAAAACTAAATATCCAGCCGATGTACAATTTATGTTTAAATCCATTTTCTCATCGCTAAAATACGTATAATTATTAAATATCTCTAGGTACAAATTACTACAGATATTATCGTGAGAAGTGTCTCGACTTCAAATAAAACGTTTTAAAACTTGACGAGCTAGAGATTGCACTGTGTAAACAAAAACATTTCTCCGCCTTTACTATGGTTGTTTATGTGTATATTTAGTAAGTAACCTGCTTGACGTCCCATCCAAATCAAGTTTCTGCTACCGATCACTATTCAACGAGACTTCGTAAGACAAATACAGAGCGTGCGAAAATGTTGCGATTTTTCGTTGCTTTTTTAATTTTTATCGGAATTGTAGCGTTCGATCATAATTATGGAGACTATGAAAATGAATATCTGGAAAACCCATATAGGGAAGGAAGATCAGTCTCCTATCCACAAAATCGTATAGCAGAATTAGTTTTGAAAACTGCGGCTCCTAATTACGTTCCGAAAAATTCTGGAGATATATTTGACTTCTTGAGGGATTCGTTCCCCCTGCCTGGAGGTATGTGATATTTTATAACATAGACTAAGACAGACCTATGTTTCAACACTAAAAACTAAAACTACATTTTTAATTTTGACTACATATATTTGATTTTGGTGCATACTTGTTTTCTAGGAATGATTAACAATTAGCACTATGGTGTAAAATGATTTAGAATTTTAAATATTTTTCTTTGAAATTATTTAAACGAAACTTTGATGACATGAATAACATCAGTTGTATTAGTCATATTTCATTTGAAAACGCGTTCAGAAGCAAACTAGTAGTAAGTGGATACAAATCGTAAATACCTTTATAATATCGGGATTACAAAGAGCTTTAGGTGCCCATGGTTGATGAAGTCTTCCCACAGGGTATCTTTAAGATGAAATTAAATTAAATGAAGATGAGTCATAAGATCCTAGACTTAGGTACTTGTTAGACTTTCAAAAAGTAGGCAAACAGCTTCGAATTTTACTGTTAGTGTCATGTACCTTAAAAGCAAATTAGCATCGTTTCGATTTATTACTGTAAATATTTTCCGCAAATACACAAATTCATTTCATCACTATTCTGTTTTGTAATATAGTAAAGGCGATATTTCCCTGACATGCTATTGGCGGAAATTTACTTTTAATCTGCCAAACAACCTATCATTACATTAATTACTCCTAAATAATACGTGTACAATATTCTAAACATAAACATATGTAGTTTCTTTTATTATTCATCCATATTTTTCGTTAATCTAATTTAATTTGTTGACGACAGTGTAAAGCTTAGGTCTTTTAGGTTTATCATTTTTTATTCAATTTTTTGTAGAATTGTACGATACCAAAGATCAATTTAAGAAATGTACGATAGATGATTCCAAGTTCTTTTCGGGGATAGCACGAAACCTAACTTTTCGATGTTCTTCGGTGGGTTTGTAATCATTGAGAAAGTACATGAAAAATTACTAATAAGGGCTATTTAAAAGTGTATATCTCAAGTAACAGGAGAATGTTGAATTATTTTAACATTTAAGTATTTTCCGTATTTTGCGTCACGATATGCATGACTGGCACCTGTTACTATTATTACATGTAATATTGATTTACTTCACCCAGATTATTATCTCTAATGACAGTAGCAGCTTTATCAGACATACGAGTACTAATGGATTCCTTTTTCCACACGATATTAACTTTTTTGCCATACAAATCCCGTTGCAGGAGATTTTTTATCTGATTAAGCATACGCTCTACTTAAAAACTGTTAGGTGTGTTTTTTACCAAAGCGTAAATGTATTTTTTGCGAGAATGTGTTTAATGGGTTCAACTTAATTTACTACAATTATAACGGAACTATATTTTGAATAAAGTGATAATAAAGTCACACTTAAGCTATTTCTACATTTTTTAAATAATTGTATTTTTTTAATTTGTTGAAATATTATGAATCAGCTATAGAATGCTTAGTTTTCTTACAGATAAAGTGATTCAGATGCGGTAGTTACCTACTCAAAATCAAAACTAGTGACGCTATTATTTTCTAAATTAATTATTAGAGATGAAATAATGCTTACAAACACTATCTTATTTAAATCGTGGTAGTGGATCGTGGTGTATTTTTATCTGAAATGGCAAATAATATCATCATAGTAAAAAGTGGCAAAGTAGAAAACTGTTTAAAATTAAACGTAAAAGAAAGTGTAATAAAAGTCTTTTGCAGGACTGGAGAACCCTTACAGTGAATACGACTTCGTCATCATAGGGGCAGGTTCTGCCGGCTCTGTGTTAGCTTCAAGACTGACAGAAGACAAAAACATAACAGTCTTACTAATAGAAGCTGGTAAACCGGAAATGATCCTGACTGATGTCCCAGTTATGGCACCATACTTTCAATCTACAGAGTACACGTGGCAGTATTATATGGAACCTCAACCTAATGTTTGTACAGGTTCGTTTTTAAATACCACATTAAATAGTTGACGAAAAAATGAAACGTTGGTATCCAAGCACGTACAGTCCAACAATACACAAGGCAACAAATGTATAATCAACATTTAGTGCACTAAATTCTATGTAGATAAAACTTGAAGAAATGCTGTAAAAGAGTCAACCTAATAGTTCGACCTTAGTTCTTTATATTTTCGTAATTAGGTACAACGTTTTTTCCAGGTATGATAAATAATCGTTGTTTCTGGCCCCGCGGCAGAGCAGTCGGAGGCACTAGTGTTGTCAACTACATGATATACACACGAGGGAGACCAGAAGATTGGGATAGAATCGCTGCTGACGGCAATTTCGGATGGTATAATTTTTTGATGCTACGCGAAATTAAAAACAAAAAAAGCAAGTTAGATCACCGCTGATAGTGCAGTAAGCAACCCAAGCTATCGGTAGTAAGAGATCTAGAGTTAGAACCCAATAATGCACGCTGTGTCCAGAATCAGACAGACAGAAATTATTCACTTAAACTATACTTAATATTTACGTAAATAATTGTGTTTTTGTAATACTTTACAGGTCATACAAAGAAGTTTTGAAATATTTCAAAAAGTCCGAAAGGGCTAATCTCAACGGCTACGAAAAGGATCCGACCCGAAACCGTAATGGAGAAAATCCTGTCGAATTTGTACCATACAGGTATTAAAAAGTTATTTTAAGTTCGCGTTCATACACATAGACATGGAATAAATTTAATATTATAAAAAAAACATGTATTAAGAAACGCTAATTAAAAATATTGTGCTAAATTGTTCAATGATTTATTATATTTTTATTGTATTGTCGAATACGTTTTAAAATGTAATTCTTTACGTAATCATACAAAATAATTCTTAACCTCGTTAACATTTTCAGGACTAAACTTATAAAGTCATTTTTGGAAGCTGGCAGAATCTTGGGCCATCCTACAATAGACTATAATTCACCGTATCAATTAGGATTTGGTTATGTTCAAACTATAACAAGTAAAGGAAAACGACAAAGTGCTGCAAAAGTATTTCTACATAAACAAAAGAAGCGAAAGAACCTGCACATCTTGCCAGAGACACATGCTACAAAAATTCTTATAAATCCTCAAACAAAACAAGCATATGGCGTGGAATACGTTCGCAATAAACGAAAAGCTACAGTATTAGCACGCAAAGAAGTGATTCTATCAGCTGGTCCAATAGCATCTCCTCAGTTACTAATGTTGTCTGGTGTAGGTCCGAAAGAACACTTACACTCACAAGGTATACCAGTAATCATGGATTTACCAGTTGGTCAAAAGCTTTATGATCACATTAGTTTCCCAGGACTTATATTCGAACTCAATACCACCAATGTAAGTTTGAATGAAAATAGAATGGTAAATATCCAAAGCATAATACAGTGGATAAAAAATGGTGACAATCCCTTGACATCACCAGGCGGTGTAGAAGGAATTGGTTATATTAAAACTCCAGTCTCAAACGATCCGGCACCTGTACCAGATATTGAACTAATCAGCATTGGTGGATCTATATTGGCTGACGGTGGCCCCGGTGGCAGTAAAGCAGTGCGTAGAGGCATGAGAATAAGGAATGAAGTTATCGACGAGGCTTTTGGTTCTATAGACAGAAACTCTAAAGATACATGGAGCGCTTTTCTCATGTTGCTACATCCAGTATCATTTGGCCGAATAGAACTTAAAGACAAAAATCCGTTCAGTCATCCTCGAATGTATGGAAACTATTTGACTCACCCTAAGGACGTTGCAACGTTTATAGCCGGTATAAGACATGTTCAGAATATGGCCGCTACACCTCCATTTCAAAAATTTGGTGCAAAAGTACATAGAGCTGATTTTCCTAACTGCCGTCACACTCAATTTGATTCAGATGAGTATTGGGAATGTGCTGTTCGCACCCTCACTGCTACACTACATCATCAAATCGCCACGTGTCGAATGGGTCCATCTAGTGACCCATTAGCAGTAGTAGATCCGAAATTATTAGTGTATGGTATCTCCAAACTTCGTGTTGTGGACTCCGGAGTAATCCCTCGTACGATATCGGCTCACACACATGCACCCGCAATGATGATCGGGGAAAAAGCTGCTGACATGATTAAAGCTGCGTGGTCAGGGAATACAAATTCTTACTCTTCTTACTACTAAGTGATAGTTATAAGAAAACAATACCTAGATGTTTATGTATTCGACGATTGCTTACTGTACATAGTTTGGTGATATCTGGTCTTTAAGATGAACCTACAAGGTCGAAAAAAATGGCTGTAATCGAATGTGTTTTAATCGCAACAACACTTTACAAATCATGATATTTTAGTAAATTATTGGAAAATATACCGATCTCAACTAAATAGTTGTTTTTAATTCATATTTTCCCTGCCCCATTTTCATGTGTTACAACTTCTATGACAGCTGCAATGTTATGCACTTGAATCTTTTGAACCTCTTCTTATTACTACATAATCAGTAGTTTTCAAATAAAATCAATCCTGAGTTGATATTAAAATCCAAAATATAAGAAATAAGTGAGACTAGGCAAGGACTTCGTGCACATATATTTGAATTTATATTTCCTTATTCGACACAGTCGCAAAATTTGTTTAGAAAATAATTAGCTTCTTTTTGTTAAGGCGCTGTTTAAAGAGTTGTAGTTCGAAGTTATGAATTATGTTACATTATGAATATTAAGATGCATATAATTCTGAAAATCCAGTACCTTTAGTTAAATGGTAATGAAACAATAATATCTATTGCATTATTTTAGGTTAATTTTATAGACGTATCTGCTCAGACTTAAGGACTGAAGGTACTTAGGTACTAAATAAAAATTTTACCTTTGTTACAAAAATGATCGTAATAAATAACCTCAATACTTATATAATGTACTTTTGATTAAATGAAACGCTTCTATAATTCCGTGCTTAATAAACAGCTCTTAAAAACAACGAAATATACATTCACGACGAATGATGAAAATGGAACTGATATTGGACGGAAATGGTGGTGGAAAGCAGGACCGGAATTTCATCAACTTTATAGTGTACGCTGGGTGAAGTTGATGAGGACTTGGGCAGGATCAACAGGTGATGAATGGGTGATGATGTGGTCTGTAACATTATCAACGTCTTAATTGTGATGCATAGCTGACTAAATTCTTGATAGATTGGTGTAGTTACCTGAAACAAAAATAAATGTATGAAACATTTTGTGTGTGCTTACCATACCAAAATAAAATTATTCTTAGAAATATGTATTGTTAGTCGAAAGTCATAGCGTGCCCGCACACTTATCAATAGTATTGTCAATACTTTCGACCGAGGGATGGGAAAAGATACTAAAAACTAGCATGTTAAAGAAAGTGTTAATTAAAAGCACATTTTCAAATATAGCACGTGCATGTTTTAGGATAAATAATACTTGAAAAACATAATTATATTTTAGGTTCAAGTTCTAAAATCGTATAATGCTAAAAATATTAATTTTAACATCGTAAGTCTTCTATTCAGGTGGTCTTATAATCTATACTATCTATACTAATATTATAAAGCTGAAGAGTTTGTTTGTTTGTTTGTTTATTTGTTTGTTTGTTTGTTTGAACGCGCTAATCTCAGAAATTACCGGTCCGATTTCAAAAATTCCTTCACTGTTGGAATGTCCATTTATCGAGGAAGGTTATAGGCTATATTTTATTTTGAAAAAAATTAGGGATCCGTATGAAAATATCGAATTTGTAAGACAAGGTGTAATATTAAAAACCTATTTATGCGTACGCTGCAAAAACTATTGACAATAGAACAAAATGATGTACTACGGGTTTTTAGGTGTTAGTAAGACCTACAAAAAAGTCCGCGAGAGCATATACCTAACTATCATAGTTTAGTCACAATAACCGCTTTTATGTTTATAAAAATAAAAAAATTGTCCGAAATATTAATTTAACGTTACATGAGTATCTTTATATTAACCCTTATCCAAATTAAGTATTACGTTATCAAGAGTATTAATGTAGAAGTAAATTACTTTTTGTTTTATTCCAATCGGAATTTTCGTTTAGAAGTTATCACGAGTATAAGACGCAATGAATATGCGGCCGCGCAAATAACAACGCGACGGCATTGCGAGTACTGTTTGAACCCCTTTGTAACGCAGACGAAGTTGCGCGGGTCAGCTAGTAATATTATAAAGCTGCAGAGTTTGTTTGTTTGTTTGTTTGAACGCGCTAATCTCAGAAACTACTGGTCTGATTTTAAAAATTCTTTCACTGTTGGAATGTCCATTTATCGAGGAAGGTTATAGGCTATATTTTATTTTGAAAAAAGAGCATATATCTAACTATCATAGTTTAGTCACAATAACCGCTTTTATGTTCAAGAAAAAAAAAAGTCGTCCGAAGATTGAAATTACGTTAAAATAGTATTGTTATATTAATCTTTATCCAAATTAAGTATTATATTATCAAGAGTATTAATGTAGAAGTAAATTACTTTTTGTTTTATTCCAATCGGATTTTTCGTTGAGAAGTTATGACGAGTATAAAACGCAAAAAAATAAACCCAACGCGAGCCGCGCAAATAACAACATTGCGAGTACTGTTTGAACCCCTTTGTGACGCAGACGAAGTTGCGAGGGTCATCTAGTTTATAATATATGCAATAAGGTAATTCAAATTTCTTTCATACTTTTACAGGCTTGACGCTGCCTGAAATTACTTTTTTTCATATCTTTTACTGCAATACATGGAACTAAACTCACTTGACGTAAGCACCAGAAGGTATATACAAATAACACAATTTCAATATCTAAAAGATTTTTAGTGCATGCTACTCAAATGCTATTATTGCTGTTTCTTTATAACATTATACAATTAAATTGTCATGACTTTTAAATCCCATCTCTGCTTCTGACACAAGTATTGACCATACTTTTTTAGGTGTGCGGGCACGCATAAATTAGCTTATTGAAGTATAGTTTCTAACAATACTATTATGTTGGCAAATAGAATTATTAAATTAAACATAAACAGAACTTTGATAAAATGTACATGCATAAAATACCCAGTCAATACAACAGTTACAAGTGCTCTTAAGCACAAAGTCCTTAAAAAAACTTTTTTTACCAGAAATACTAAATAGGCAATCAATGCTAAATTTTATTTTATGAAACGGCAAATGTCCCGTTGTTCGACTAAATTCATTCAACTTTATAATCAAAAATCTAGGGTCAAAGATCTAAAAGCCATTTCGAAAAACAAATTATAAGAGGTATTAAAACCGGTCGTGTTTAAGAACTAAATAAATTAAAACACAACATTACTGCCCACAGTCGGGGACACTACACATCATGAAAATCAACATTATCTTATTCACAATTTTCATTAAAGTATTCGGAAATGAAGAGGATTTGGTATCTGTAGAAGATGAAGAATACGCTATTCCTTCGCCTTGTAAAGATTATTGTGACAGCAGTGCAAGAGAAAAAAGAATTGCTGGTTCCCCTGTCAAGAACAAGATACTGGAAGTAATGATGAATACGCCGCAGTTGCATATGAATCCAGATGAACCAGATATTTTCTCTTTTATGAGGGACAAATATGAACTTCCCGAGGGTAAGTAATTGTTTCGTTAATTTAATGTTTGTAAGTTATTATTTTAATAATTAATATTCATTTTTCTTTAGTAAATTCACAAAAATTAAAGGAGTCAAACATTTAGCTGTTGGTTCAATAATAATATAAGTTGATTTTAATAAAAATGTTACACTTGAAGAATGTTACCTAAGACTGAAGTGGACTTTAGACCAGTAATTTGCTGTTGCTTCCTAATTTGATTTAATTCCTCATTTGTAAATATAACTAAAATGCAATCACTCTAGGATTCATACATTATTCAGATTATACATACAAAAATTATTATTTTAAACTTTTTTGTTTTTTGAAGTTACCAAGACTTTTCTAAATTGTTGTTTTTTACCAATAATGATACTAAAATGGTCTCCCGGCGTGATTCATTCTTTATTAAAACTTTACCAATAATTATCGTTCAATTTCTGCAATGCCAGTATATCACTTTCCCTTAAGAACTCTTTTCTCAACAAGTAAGTATGTATAATGAAATTCAACCATAGCACTTTTACTGAGTACAATTTCATTGATATTTCAGGTTTCAAAGGACCATTAGCTGAATACGATTTTATTGTAGTCGGAGCTGGTTCTGCGGGAAGCGTTTTAGCAGCACGACTTAGCGAAGGTCGACAGGCATCAGTATTGTTACTGGAGGCAGGTCTAGGAGAATCATTTGTCACTAGTATACCGGTTTTGGCACCATTGCTCCAACAATCTGAATATGTGTGGCCGTATCAAATGGAACATCAGCCTGGTGTTTGTATTGGTAAGAAAAAAATAGGATATTTGAAAGTTATTACCACTAAAATTACTTACTATAAGATTTAATTGCACGTTGACATTTTAGGTATGACGGAAGAGAGATGTTATTGGCCAAGAGGAAGAGCTATAGGTGGTACAAGTGTCATCAATAACATGATTTATACCAGAGGACTACCTGAAGACTGGGACAGAATAGCAGCAGATGGCAATTACGGCTGGTAAGAATATTTTTACGATTTATCAAATACTGATGCATTTAGAGGGGTACGGTCAAATCAAACAGTTTATGAACACAATTATTATGTTGGATAATGGCATAGTAGTTTAGTTTCAAGGAAGAACGCATTTCTTCAGGTCATACCAAGATGTTATAACCTATTACATGAAGTCTGAACGAGCAAATCTCAAAGGACTTGAGAATTCACCTTGGCATGGTCACGATGGAGAACTTAATGTCGAATTTGTACCGTTCAAGTGAGTATAAAATTAATTATTTCCAAAAATAAATATTAAAAATATAGATTAGTCATTATTATTTATTGTGTTAATTTATATTATAGATCTAAACTATCAAAAGCCTTTCTGGATGCTGCCAAGTTATTCGGACATCGCAGAGTCGATTATAACAGTCCAGATGCATTCGGATTCAGTTTCATTCAGGCGACCATAAGCCATGGACACAGAAAAAGTAGTGCTAATGCCTTTTTACATAATCATAAGAAGAGAAGAAACCTGCATATTTTACATAGCAGTACGGTTACGAAAGTTATAATAGATCCTTTTACTAAAACTGCATCCGGGGTTGAATTTCAGCGAAACGGTCTAGTTTATAAAATAAATGCAAAAAAAGAAGTAATATTATCAGCTGGTCCAATTGAGTCTCCGCATTTACTCATGCTATCTGGTGTTGGTCCTAGAGAACATTTAAATTCTTTCGGTATACCAGTTATCCAAGACTTGAGAGTAGGAGAAACTTTGTATGACCACATCACTTATCCAGGGTTAGCATTTACTATAAATACCACAAAAATAACCCTAGCAGAACCTTACGTAGCAACAGCTGAGAATTTTGTGCAGTTAGAACAATATGGTGATGGTCCGATGTCTTCACTGGCCGGTGTAGAAACTATTGGGTATATAAAAACTAAGCTTTCTACAGAAATTGGCGATTATCCCGATATAGAGTTGTTGAGTTCCTGTGCATCTTTAGCTTCGGATAAAGGAAATGTTGTCGCAAAAGGAATTCATTTGGCTGACTGGCTTTACGAGGACGTTTATCGACCTATCGAAAACGTAGAAAGCTTCACTATTATGCTTATGCTGTTACATCCAAAATCGAAAGGACATTTAAAACTGCGTTCTACGAATCCTTTTGACCCTCCTAAGTTATACGGAAACTACATGACACATCCACACGACACAGCTACTATGGTAGAAGCAATTAGATATGTTATAAAATTAATCGATTCACCCCCATTTCAAAAGTATGGAGCAAAATTACATACAAAGCCTTTTCCCACGTGTAGACATTATCAATATGGAAGTGATGAATATTGGGAGTGTGCGATCAGAACAATCACGGCGACATTACATCATCAAATAGCAACATGTAAAATGGGTCCATCGTCTGATCCTGAGGCAGTAGTAGATCCTGAGTTGAGAGTATACGGCATAAAACATTTACGGGTTGTAGACAGTAGTGTTATACCTAGAACTACTTCAGCGCATACAAATGCTCCGGCGATTATGATCGGAGAAAAAGCTGCGGTTATGATCAAGAAAACTTGGGGTATTTAATGATTGAATTTTCCATAACATAGATAGTAAGCTACATGTATACATCATTTTACTGTTCAAGGATTGTGGAACACACACAGTACGTAATTTTAACCTATTTTATTGCTTTATGTTGTGTTTATTGTACTTGTGAATTGTAAAATATACATACGCATTTATCATGTTTAAATAACAACATAAAATATTTTGTAAAATTAAACTGTCAATGTGTTTTATTTGTTTCTCATGCATTAATATACAGTATTAGGAGGTTAAAGTAATCTAAAGCATTGATATCGAGTTTAGTAGTACTTGAACTAGAGATGTAACGAATATTCTTATTCGCGTAGTTTAAGATTTATGGAACATCAAAAAATGTATCCTACATTTCATTACGACTAAAATCGCCTGTGATTCAAAGCTCGCATCCGCTAATCCAAACAATTACGATTCTGTTATAACCGTTAACTAAAAAGGAAATTTAAACAGTTATTTAGAATGTAATCAACTTAAAATTAAATAAATTATGTTGGATAGTAAAAACTACATCAACATTTTATACTAAATGTACTGTTATGGAATGTAATTTAGTTTAACGGTATTTATCAGCCGGTGTTGTTTTTGTAGCATATTTCTATCATCATTTGTCATAATTCAAGTTTGGCATAACATACAAATTTTATAGCATGCAGAATAGAAACAACATGTGATATGGCACAGTTGTAGTAGGTAGGTACTACTAGGTACTAGGAAGGTCGATCCAATTTAATTGAGACTAGGGCTATGCGAAATAACAGTTTTTTTTAACGTAAGGGATAGTCCATTGAAAAGTTAAATTTGGGGTTGCGTTTTTTAGAGGACGCAATTTTATTTTTTTGATGTGTAGGGGGTTCAGTGTAAAGCTAAAACAAGTTTGTGGGGTCACCACCCTTGTTCCACGGCAACCATATTGAAAATAGAGGTTGAAATGATTTTTATGGTTTCTCTTACACTTACAAAAAAAATATTAACATTTTTTGTTGCAAATTAAATTCTCAACAACTTTTTTAGTTTAGTTCAGTAACTTTTTTATCGTAGAACTATAAATAAAAAAGTTAGTGTTAGGTAGGTTCATTTATAAAATTATATCAAACAAACCGCCTTATATTATTATTTAGCTTTACACTGAACCCTACACATCAAAAAACTTAAATTGCGTCCTCTAAAAAACGCAAGGTAAGGCCTAAAAATGTAACATTTCAATGGACTAAGATAGTAAGTTTTTTTTAAATACAAACCACAGAAACAAAGAAAGCTAATATAACAACACTAAGACAAATTATGTCGTCCAATAAGGATAATCAACTTACGGTATTTCACGATTGAAATAAACTTATGTTAATAACACACGTGCGCATATTATAATTTATTTTTAGAACAGCTGGCATTTAAATTGCAAGGAGCCCAAGACCAGTTAGAGGAGCAAAAAGGTAAGGTCAAAGTACTGAAAATTATTTAGAAAAGAAAATTATGTTTGTGGCATGCGCAAACCGGTCTCACTTCAGAATCACCAAAATAAAATACGATACAATATTTCTGCCTAGCAGTCGAGAACTGACTGTGACAATGAATATACATATAACATTACTAACAGTTTTATTTATTAAAGTACTCGGTGATAGTGGTGATGAGGAAACAGTTTCAGTCGAAGATGAAGAATATGCTGTGCCTTTCCCTTGTACAGAATTTTGTGATGCCAGTGTCAGGGAGAAAAGAATCGCAGACTCTCCGGTCAAAAGCAAAATCCTAGATGTTATGATGAAGACACCACAGTTGCATTTGAACCCAGATGAACCTGATGTTTTCTCATTTTTGAGAGACAAATATGAACTTCCAAAAGGTAACCTAAAATTAGTATAATAATAAATTTATGGGAAGTTTTATTTTAATATCAAAACGCAACTAAATATCTTTATTGCCGAGACCCGCAGCTTTAAAAAACGTCTCTATTCGGTGCCCTAAAACTAGGTCAAATGGTTTTTTTTTAAATCTTCATGATGACTAAGGAATGGCAGGATTTTTATAATAATTAATTATATGAGCAGTAAATCGCGAGCAAATTATAACTTAGACAAAAAAAATTGTAAGGACTTTGTGTTCAATTTGAATTTCAATTTCGGTAAATACTTCCCGTTCCAGTTTTTATGTTGTATTCAGCTGGTTTTTTTAATGAATATTATATTGGTTTTTGTTCGTTATTCTACTTCAAAAACGCGTAATAATATCAATGAAGCAGAACATTATATTATTGTTGCTTTTGAGTTTATGAGTATTACTTTCATACTAGTCTCGTATACCTAATTAAAATTTAAATTAATTAAATTAAAGTATACATTTATTCTAGTGACTTCTATGAAAATATAACTATGAACAAAAACACTCAATAAGCACTTATCATAGTCTATGCAAAGAAACGTCAGCATTAGGTACTGTACCTAGTACCTACCTGTAGGAAAATATTTTTTTCTGATCATTTGCATGTGATCTTCATTTCGTAATACATAGTACCTAAAACTAGCATCGTTGTTAGTTTGCATCCTTGACATTGTAGCTTTTCATGGGCAGAATTGTTTTTGAATTGCTAGTCAGTGACTAACATGCATTATACATTACCATTACCATAAATTTGTATAAATGATACTAACTATACAGTAAAAAAAAAAACTATTTGCGTTTTTCTCCCGTACATTTTTTGATGGCCAACAAGATTTTTAAATCACCATAAAACGTATTTTTGCAGGTTTCAAAGGACCATTAGCTGAATACGATTTTATTGTTGTTGGAGCCGGTTCTGCAGGAAGCGTTTTGGCTGCTCGACTTAGCGAAGGTCGACAGGCATCAGTGCTGTTACTGGAGGCGGGGCTGGGAGAATCGTTATTGACAAGTGTACCAATACTAGCGCCCTTGTTACAACAAACTGAGTATGTGTGGCCGTATAAGATGGAATATCAACCCGGGGTTTGTGTCGGTTCGTGTTTTTGATCACTTTGAATATGACTGTCATTGTAGTGGTGACCAAAATATACCCGCAATGATCAAGGTTCTCTAAAACACTTGTCGTTGATAAAACGTAACTTCTACTACTCTCTTTAATACCTTATTTATTACTTATTCGTTTTTTGTTAATTCAACAGGAATGACAGATGAAAGATGTTTCTGGCCAAGAGGAAAAGCTGTTGGCGGCAGCAGTGTTGTTAATTACATGATATACACCAGAGGTTTTGAGGAGGACTGGAATAGAATTGCCGCAGATGGTAACTATGGATGGTAAGTTTTTTAAAACGTAAAATTACCATTATCTTTATACTTAGTCTAATCTTAACTATAAAATAACGACAAAATAATATT
This sequence comes from Trilocha varians, assembly GCA_030269945.2. Lineage (NCBI taxonomy): Eukaryota > Metazoa > Arthropoda > Insecta > Lepidoptera > Bombycidae > Trilocha > Trilocha varians. The sequence goes on along the minus strand of AP028268.1, from coordinate 6,499,316 downwards.
ATGAAAATAAAAATACGTTTAAATAAACTATACATATTTCCCACAGGTAATATAAAGATGTTATTCCTTATTACATGAAGTCTGAAAGAGCAAACCTAAAGGGACTCGCTGGCTCACCCTGGCATGGACGCGATGGAGAACTTAACGTCGAATATGTACCTTTTAAGTAAGTTATCTATAGTAGTTTATTTACATCAGAAACAAGAAAGATCTACAGGTAGCATATAAATTTGCTAAAATCGTTACTTAAATTTTCAGATCGAAGTTATCAAAAGCTTTTCTGGATGCAGCAAAATTATATGGTCATCGTAGAGTTGATTACAATAGTCCAGATTCATTCGGGTTCAGTTATATTCAAGCAACTATAAACAATGGTCACAGAGCTAGCAGTGCGAAATCATTTTTACACAACCACAAAAAGAGAAAAAATCTTCATATTTTGAGTAGCAGCACAGTTACCAAGATTTTAATAGATCCTATTACGAAAACTGCAACCGGCGTTGAATTTCAAAGAAATGGACGGGTTTATAACATAAGAGCAAACAAAGAAGTTATATTATCAGCTGGTCCTATTGAATCACCTCATTTATTGATGTTATCTGGTATAGGACCTAGAGAACATCTCAATTCTTTTGGGATACCGGTTATACAAGATTTAAAAGTAGGAGAAACTCTGTATGACCATATTTCGTACCCAGGTCTCGCTTTCACAATAAACTCAACGAAAATAACATTGGTGGAACGTAAAGTTGCAACAGTAGATAACGTTATCCAATTTGAACAATATGGAGATGGACCAATGTCTTCACTGGCTGGCGTAGAAACTATTGGATATATCAAAACTAAAATATCTATAGAAAGAGGTGACTATCCCGATATTGAGTTATTAGGTTCATGCGCCTCATTAGCATCAGATGAAGGAGATGTTGTAGCCAAAGGAATTCACTTAGCAGATTGGCTTTACGAAGACAACTACAAACCTATAAAAAATGTAGAAAGCTTTACAGTGTTGTTTATGCTACTGCATCCAAAATCCAAGGGTCACTTAAAATTGCGTTCAAAGAATCCTTTCGATCATCCGAAACTATACGGAAACTATATGATGCATCCAGATGACACTGCTACTATGATAGAAGCGATTAGGTATATTATAAAGTTAGTGGATACTCCACCTTTCCAGAAATATGGAGCAAAGTTACACTCAAAACCTTTCTCGACGTGTAGACATTTTGAGTTTGGGAGCGACAAGTATTGGGAGTGCGCGGTGAGAACAATTACCGCAACGCTACATCATCAGATAGCAACATGCAAAATGGGTCCTTCGAATGATCCAGAAGCAGTAGTAGATCCTGAATTGAGAGTTTATGGAATAAAGAACCTAAGAGTTGTTGACAGCAGCGTTATACCGAGGACCATTTCAGCTCATACCAATGCTCCGGCTATTATGATCGGAGAGAAAGCTGCTAATTTAATTAAAAGAGATTGGAGACTACAGTGAATTAGAGTAGATTATTTAGACTTCGTGAACCGTTTTCACACCATTTATTGAAAGGATCATTGCTTCAGTTCAATATAAGCTTTAATTCTACATTACGAGAAAAATATATATACTTTTTCTCATGATTCATGGTACGATTTTACGTTAACTTTGTTACTTCCCAATTGTGGTGTGCACGCTTCGGAGATACTATGCTATTTATTGAGCGCAGGCGCAACAAATTTATTTCGTGCCTAATATTCATAGGCAATAAGTTAACTTTATGAAAATCTTAGTATAGTAGAATTATCATTTTTACTATGAAGATATTTAATGATATGGAATAATAGTTTAGTTATTAATTTAGTAGAAATAATTTTTGTAGTACCTATTTAAGATAGTTGTAAAAAAAACTAGTATTTTTCTAATTCATTCAATGAATATTTGATTCTTAGCGTATCGCAGAACCTAACAAAAAAACTGTGATTCCTATTTTTTATTATTTTCATATTATCACTGATTGTAGCTTATAATTAGGCTTGACTGGTGTGTTCGATAAGGAAAATAAAGATGTTGAAAAACTTGTTTTGTACATTTACTAGATGATTGTATTACATATTATTATCCAAGAATAATTTTTAATAAAAGACTTAAAGGAAATTGAACCTAGACGTTCTTTAAGCAGGGTTTTACGATACACAGTTGGAATCTGATCTTTTATTCAATAGTAAACGGAACAACAAACCATTCTTAAAAATGCATAAAAATGTTGACTCCAAAACATAGGCTTTAGGATAATTCAAAGTTGAGTCTTGAGTTTTTTTAGAATTGGTTAGTAAATATTGGTAAATTAATAAAAAATATTGGTGTAGATTACGATTCATAATTCCAATTCCCAAACGTAAGAAATATACTTTCCATAACAATTTTGCAATGTAGTATTTCTGCAGTTTTAAAACTCCGGATTTCAATCATAATAGGGGACGTGGTCAACAATGATTTTGACGTGTTAGTTAAAACAAATTCGGGGGAAGTTTGCAGCTGCCCGTATACTTATGTATTAGGGTTATAAATATGAATGGAGAAATCGATGGCACAATGGGTGAACGTTTATTCGTCAACGCAGCAGAGTACATACATACATTTGTTATGCGCATGGCTATAATATTCTCTTGTAGATTTCGAACTTGAAGACAGGAAAAAAATCACAATAATGCCCTACGATAGTGTAGAAAAAGTTAAAAAGACACCTGTCGGTCTGAATAATATGGTAACCTTTTCACTGTTTTCCTTATTTGTCACAATAAATTCGAATTAAATGCTTTTCAAATGGCATAAAAATGCCCGTAAAACAGACGTTGCTAAATTAGTCTAAATAAAATGTACAATAACTTTGACCTTCGCATTACTTACATATTATTAGAAATTACGTGAAGCGAAACAGAAGCGTACTCTGTTAAAGTTAAAGATCAATTTTGAACACTATTTTATGTACACTTCAACTATTTATGACTGCCAAATACCAATCGACTACGTTGCATTTAACTTTAAACTTTATAAGTCAAGAAATAAAGGTTACTACATCGTTCTCGGTAAGATATGTAGATACGATAACAAAAACAGCGTGTATGTACAACTTTGATAAGATAAACTATCACAGTCACTCACAGTTCTTTGATACCTGTACTCATACCAGTGTGTTTTTTGACATTTGATTAGCTCGTCTTCATACAATTAAGTTGTTTTCGGGTATTTTCCCACCTCACACTCCCACCACTGTAACTCCTACGTAACCAGGATCCATAGCGGCGACCACCGTAAAGACTCTGTGAAAGCCCAGAAACGAGTGGGAGAGCTAACTTGTCTTGGGCAACGAATTTAATTAGAAGATGATAGAATGAAGGGAAACATAAGTTCCGACTTCCTTCTCACAAAGTTAAGTTTTAAAGTTGTTTGTCAAATAACTTCTGGGATTTGTACAATATTGCAGAGATAGTGACTACAACTGAAGAAAAAGATACACTTTGATTAGATTAAGGAAATTATTTTTATTATCTTAATCCTCATTAAACGTGACGAAAACGTGACGTTGTTGGTTGTAAATTCTTAACTTCGTCATACCTAGATCACAGCTTTAGTGGGGGTTTTTGAACAGTTTCGTTTATTTTATCTTAGTACCTACATATTTCGATAAATTACGATTTTTTAAATTATAAATTGTAGCAAAAACTTGCAATTTTATTTTATTTTATTTTTATAAACGAGGATACGGCCCACCCTATGGTTAGTCATTTTTAAAAAATCTGTTTCCGATGCACGATAGTTTCGAGGGTAAAGAACAGTAAGTACTTCACTTTTGCGAGCAGATATCAAATATCAGTGGCTTGTTATTTATCAAATCTAGCTTCTATATTCTTTTCATTTTATTTTCAACAGCAGGTATTCGTAAATAACATAAATGGAAATTTTCGTTGTTTTGCTATCGATCGAATCGATGCTAGAAACGTAAATTAGGATAGATTTTTTGGGTGGGAATCGAACCGAACTAAAACCTCTTCATCTGATCGAAAGTTGTAAGTTTTTTTTTTCGTTCTGGCTCGTCTTGTCTCGTCATAAGCGACTGACTTCGCCAATGTCAGGTAGCGGAGGTATCGGCGTATTTTAAGTGATTTTAAACAAGCAAGCCATTCAATAACTTACATGTTTTACAGTTTAGTCCTGAGCCCAATTAGATATAGTATCATATTGTAAGTTGTTAACGTATGTCATGGACTTCTGTAACACAGTCAAAGGTCAATGCTAGGCTGCTTCTTACCTTTAAGGATTTTTTTCTAGCCTCTATGTATATTTCTCTACATAACTTATTTTGAACTGGAGGAAATCGCCGTATTTCCCATATTTGGACTCAACTGAGCCACCACACCCGGGCTGTGGTCAGAACAGCACGAGCACGGACCGGTACGAAGCGTTACGCAATACGGCATTCTTTACCGTTATGACTCTCCTCTGTATGCATTTTTCATGGAAATAGTAGTAGCTATCGCCCTCAATACGTAAGTATTCGAGAGTTCTAATAATATACCTATTACACCAATTAATTAGGCAGGCAAGCAGAGAGAGGTTATGATGTTACTGACAGCTTAAACCCTTGATGAAAACAACCTTGACATGGTCTGATCTCAATTACACGGCAGGAATGAATAATGCTAGAGTTGCGCGCCAAATTAACTTTTAGGTTATGAACAATTTCGTTTATTGATAACAGATTATTCGTAAAAAAAATACAATATCTATAATATTATAGACATTTGTAGATAGAGTTTAATGCTTACTGCATTGTAAATTAGGTTATTTTCAGATCGAGCAAATAACCAGGTACTTGAGGTGAAGTTATTATTTCGGTAGATAGTATTAAGGCCAACCGAACTATGATATTTTCATAGAATTATTACCTCTAATTCTATGGATATTTTAAATGATATTTAATTGTTCCTATAAGATTCAGTGACAGCTTAAGAGAAGTGTCTTATCGTAAATTTTCATAACAAAAAGTGAATGACGTAATTTTTAAGAAAATGATTTTGTTTTCCTTAAACATAAGTCGATTTTTTGATGAAAATAGAAATATCAAGCACGATTACATATAACGAATAGATAAATATTGAGAAAATATGTAAACAAAATTAGTAGGCAACGAAGATAGTCGCATTCTTATTTAGCTTACCTACTCTAGGATCTACTAAAATAATTGTATTGATAAAATTAACATAGCACCTACTCACTAGACAAATATCTATTTAAAATATAAATTATGGAAAATATTTCTAGTTTAAATATTGAAAGTTGAAGTATGCAGTATATCGGCACAATATAACAGCAAGTACTATAAAATACAAAACTTTTTCAGTTTTCAATAAATTTATCATGTTTTACCTGAAACTATTAGCGCCTCGTTAGGGCCGACTGTGTGGATGTTGCCCATTGCGATTCCTTGTGCTATAATAAGTATTCACAGAAACACTTCACGATTCACAAATTTATTTTATTCACAATATAAATAACACTAAATATCAACTTCCGAAAATCAATAAATACAAAAACAACAATGAATGAATGAATTGAACGAGAAGAGTGAGTGATAAAGACGAACGTAGATTGACATTTGACATTTGCATGAACCTATCCACAGATTAGCTATGAAATTAGAAACAAGGCAACGTCATAAATTTAGAGCTAGGCCATCATCATAGATTGAGTACCAAGCTATCATTTTTCAAATGGTGTATTTTAGGCTGCTATTTAGTAAGAAATAAAACTTTTACTACTTTTTTAAGAGATTTGAAAATTTTTATTGATATTTTCGTCTTAACTAATATTGCGGAACAAAAAACGTTTCACAAATCAAATGTCAAATTTAACTTAACTGTCATATTTAGATGTGTCAAACTAAATGGCGGATGCGTTACTGTGATTTTGTGACGAAACTTGACGAAATTAAATTTGCTAATGATAACAAAATACGAAATAAAACAACAACAAATTATTAAAATACATCTGTAAGTATTAAAAATTAATTCTAGCCTTCAAACAATGTGTGATTTATTGAGCGAGAAGTAAGTAGTTCGAGGATCATTGAAAAAAACTACCCAATTTTTTATACAATTTCGAATTTGTTGCAGTTTAACGTGACCATTTACAAATTTAATATGTCTGACACGAGCGATCTCGATCGTCAGATCGAACAGCTGAAGAGATGTGAGATTATAATGGAAGCTGAGGTAAAAGCGTTATGCGCCAAAGCCCGAGAAATTCTGGTTGAAGAGAGTAACGTTCAAAGAGTGGATTCACCCGTAACGGTAATTTTATCATTACTTTAGTAAACATAATTATAATTACATTATTATTATAATTATCTACACGAACACCATTTATTGAATACCTTTCTTTGTATGTTAATGAGATCATTATAACCTAAAACAGCTTTACTAACTTTCTTTACCATCAAAACTTGTGACAGCAATGTTATAAACGAATATGGATAATAAATGATACACTAATATTACATTTGGCCATAACAAACACTAGTACTGATCTCAAACAAAGTATTCATTCACCATCATCCAAGCTATTGATGAGCAGATTTGTCATAATATTAAAGGAATTCTCAAGTTTTTAACATATCCAGACACAAACATAATTCAAATAACTATTAAAATAATGTTTTATACGCTATACCTCTTGAGTTTGTTATTGAAATTTAATGTATTTCAGGTTTGCGGAGATATACACGGACAGTTTTATGATCTGAAAGAACTTTTCAAAGTGGGTGGTGATGTACCTGAGACCAATTATTTGTTTATGGGCGATTTCGTTGATCGAGGATTTTATTCAGTTGAAACATTTTTATTGTTACTTGCATTGAAGGTAAAAATTGTTTATGGTAAAAGATTTTTTTATAATTGGAACTGATGTTAGTACATCTTAGTTTCTTCTTATTGGTTTATTTTTGTTCTTTCTACAAGTAAATAATTACTCATTAAACTCGAAAAAAAATTCATGTAATAAAAGTAATTTCATGAAATAACCAGTTATAGAGATCAGTGCATGTAACTCACAATATCTAATTTTGTTTTACAACAGAATACATTGGGTTTCCATCAATATAACTTTGTACTTAGAGTACATACAGGGTGGATCTGTAACTTTGGACAATCTGACATGGGGTGAATGACCTGTTGAAATAAAACTTAGAACCACTTTTATTTTAGGAATTGGATAAAAAAAATTTACGTCATAGTATGGAAGGCAATGATAGTTGTGAATTTTCCATACATTGCCAGAAAAACAGTTTATCTAATCTATTAAATAAAAATGGTCCCACATCAGATTGTCCAAAGTTACAGATCCACCCTGTATACATACACAACATGTAAACAACTGAATTTAGAACAGTGGCTTCTTCCTTATATTCTGTGTATTTTAACTTTAAAATTTTTAAACAATTTTATTTGGCTCACCCCGTTTGTTACCTATAATTGAAATACACTAAACATAACAGGTTAGGTATCCAGATCGTATAACACTCATCAGAGGAAACCATGAATCGAGACAGATCACACAAGTTTACGGTTTCTATGACGAATGCCTTAGAAAATACGGTTCCATCACTGTGTGGAGGTTAGTAGGATAATTTAAAGTTTTTTCATATTGAAGTATTATGTCAATTCACATTCTTGTTACCAATAGGAGTGGCATTGTCACTAAGTGACAAAACTCCTTTTCTTTAAAAAAAAAAATAGAAAGAAAAAAAACAACATTCTCTCAATGTTTGTTTTTGCACCTTGAATCATTATTTCTTCAATCATTTCAATCTCTATACAGGTATTTTAATAACATTCAGAACTTTAATAACCCTTTTTACTAATGATGAGCTTTATTAACATTGTATACACTTGAGTGAAAATTTAATACATGCTTTATCTTGATTTCATATTAATTGTTATAAACCTCTTTTTTGCAGATATTGTACTGAAATATTTGACTACTTATCACTATCTGCTATAATTGACGGACGGATATTCTGTGTTCACGGTGGACTTAGTCCATCAATACAAACATTAGATCAAATTCGCACTATAGATCGTAAACAGGAAGTGCCACACGATGGACCTATGTGTGACCTGCTATGGAGTGACCCTGAAGGTAAGAATCTTTTTTTCATACATAAAAAGGCCTATGTTGCCAACTCAGCACTAATAGCCCGATATTACATATTAGCTGACTCAAAATTATTTTTCATTTTCAATAGTGATCCTTTGTAGATGTCTAAAATCTCTAATAAATCTCCTTACAACAATTTGAAGAAAGCCTAACCTGTAAAATACATTTTTTTCTTTTAGGTCAAAGTGATATTTAATGAAACTTTCTTTACTTGAAGTTTTTCCATTACTGCTTACACTTAATGAACAGTTGCAAGAATTCCTGGAAAATAATTAGTCAATTTAAACACTATTTTCAGACACGCAAGGATGGGGTGTGTCACCGAGAGGAGCTGGCTACCTCTTTGGTTCAGATGTGGTGGCACAATTCAATGTGTCAAATGACATTGATATGATTTGTCGAGCTCACCAACTTGTAATGGAAGGTTATAAATGGCATTTCAACGAGACAGTGCTGACTGTGTGGTCTGCACCTAATTATTGTTACAGGTATGTTGCAGAAGTATTAATCATATTATAGAAAAGAGGTTTGGACTTGTAGATGTTACAAGCTTCAATTGCTCCAGGACTCTGTGGTCTTTTGAGTAGAGATTAAAGATATTTTGTGATTTGTAGTTTGTACCAACAGATTTTTATTAATACTATGCTGTTTTTTATGAATAATGTTTTAATAATAATTATGTTTCTAAAAAATAATGACTTAAAATAGTTTTCTTAAAAAAAAAACAAGTCCAAAAACAGTTTAACACTCATTGTGTAAGTTCAATATGTTTTATAAATAACTAACAATATTGCTGTCAGAATTGAGTTAACTAAATAAGATTTTTTAAACAGATGCGGTAACGTCGCGGCTATATTAGAATTAAACGAAAATCTTCAACGCGAGTTCACGATATTCGAGGCAGCACCGCAGGAATCTCGAGGCGTTCCGTCAAAGAAACCCCTTGCCGAATATTTCTTATAATGTTTAAGACAATTGACACGAACGACGTAAGTTTTTATTATAATTAGTGACAGAACAGTTTGTATTGTGAAGTTTATTTGTGATTTTAAGACTGGCAAGTGTTATTTATGTGGCTATGTTTGTGAATTGTGATTTATCTTGTGCATTATCAGTAACAAAGCTTCAAGTTTTGATCGTAAGAATGGAGAACACCATACATCAATAATTTTCATACTCAGACTTAAATCGAAGGTAAAAAAACAACCTTAGTTAAGATTCGAAAAGTGAATGGAATGAATGAAGTTATGAATGACGATGAGATCTGTTAGTGACAATATCATTCATATTCCCAAAAAAAATTGCGATTGGTTTGACAAGTTGTGTGGGTGCAGAGAAATTCTAAAGGAACCAAATAAAGGCCTTTTCCTGTCCTTTCAAATGAGCCCAAACTAGATCTATGATCTTCCGTTCTAATGATAATTTACAGAGGGATTTAAATTTTTTGGTTGGGGAAAGCAAGTGATCAAAATATTATTGATAATGCATAAGATTAAATCAATTTGGTAACGTCATTTATTTTGATAGTAAAGTATCGATTCTAGAGTAATGATTGAGTTTGTTAGCGAAATAGAATAAAATTGAAATTAATTTCTAAGTAAACTACTGATACTACAGTTTATCAAATTTCTCAAATTCTACTTTTATCAGTTTCATAAATAAGGTAGGCACTGTGTATTTTTTTTATATTCTTTATTCTCCAATTTCTACAAGATTACTGCAGTATCAGCATTTACGTAATAAGTTAAGACACTAAGTACAAAATCTGTGTTAATAATACGGAGAATTTATTTGCGAAATAAACATAATTTTGTCTACAAATTCCTATTTGAGTATTATTGTTCGACTATTTTATTGACAACAAGATATGTCACATAAAGTATCTAGATCTGTCAAGTTGCATAAATAAATTGGATTGGATCCATGGAATCCCTAAAATGAACGAGAATGAATTGGTACAGATCATTTCCATTCATCTTAATCTATGAAAAATAATCGGAACTTTTACTCTGTGAGATTGATTTAATTTAAACAAAGTCTGAAATTTTGTCATACAGAACAACTTCAAACAATGAGAAGCTTAAAGCTAAAATTGAAATTATAATACTTTACAAGAACACTGTGTTGTCTCCACATAGATATAATGTGCAGTATGAACTAGCAATAGAATATTGTAAAAAAAAAGTTTAGGAAATTAATAGAACTTCAATAATGATTTGAAACAAGTGATATACAGTCAATTCGGATACCTTTTTATTTGTATTGACATTTGGATTACTAAATAGCGAGAGGAAAAAAATAGCATTTAAATAAATGTTAATCAGGATTGTAAATTCAAGCACATGATTAAAAATTGAAGAATGAATGAAATGCGAAGAATAAGTTATTATTAAAAAATAGTATTATTATTAGCGTATAGATTGTGACCAATCCCTTTCCAAATATTATAATGTAAAGTAAATAACAAAACAAGTTTCTAAATTTTACACTGCCATAAGCTACCATAGATTTTTTACGATTTTCAAATGTGTGCGTTTTAGGTATTTGATAATATGTAAGTCGCTAGATTTATCATTCAAATCGTTGCGTAGTTTAAAAGTAGAAATGTAAGATAGATACATGCCATTCATTTTTGAATTGGATTGCAACACTAATCTTCAGTTGTGTACCAAATTCAATTTGGTTGTAAGTTGAGAAGACATCTGAATTGGACAACATTAAATAGCCCCGCAGTATTTTTTTGCCGATGTTTGCCTTACATACCCATAGTCGAATATTTTTTAACAAATGAGCAAAACGATGGGATCAATGATGTCTCTAGAATTCATTATAGAATCAATCAAAAATAGGTTTTCTAACAAGCATCTTGCAAAACGAACAGCTATTAAAAAATAGTCATGATTTTGATTAGTGAACTACAACAGGGGACGATATTTCGCAACAATTGTTTACACATCATAATTTAAACAAATTTTAAATATGCAGAATAGACTAGAGCAATTTAAAGTGAGTTTTGGAAACAACTGGTAGCTCTGTCCCTTTTCCTTGCATACAAAATACACATCTGTTTCGTGTTACTCAACAACTCTTTACCGTGAAACAGGTATGTATTTAAATATGAGAAAAAGGAATAGTAAAAACCGATTTAAGATATTTCACTCTAAATAGCTTCATTAGTAGATGATGATTACTTACTTAAATGCGTCGTATTTCTTATATCTTTAACCAATAGCTTTAATTTAACTGACATTGTTGCATTAAAATAAGATCATTACTTTGTTATACCGGTACGTAGTGTAGATAGCGAAATCTATTTTCCACTTGACTCAAATTCTATATCATATAAAGATATTCATACGTAGATGAAGTTATTGTGTGATTCTTTATGAAGTATGGTTGCCTTGCATTATACGCTCTTCTCGTTGCTTTAAAATTTATGGAAAGAAATTTATAATTGTTGCAGATGTATGTGATTATTGAAAGTTAAATCCTTGGATTTGAATTATATAAATTTATTTACACAAATTATATTGGACTCCTATTTTGATAACTAGCGTTTCTCAATGATATTGATTAGCTTTGATTTAGTTGTTCTTTAAAACGTACGACATTCTTAGGTAGACTCTTTGCAAAGTATAAATTAAATGTATGTACTTACGACACGACATTCATAACGTTGTTGACTTGATGAGTGTTTTGTTTATTAAAATTGCAATTACATTATTTTTTTTTACTGTTTACAGTAAGTTGTGGTACTCTGTAGTTTGGTAAAATGATATTTAAGTTTAGGAATCAATTTTTTTCATTTAGGTATTTATGTCATTATTTTTTTCTATATGAATTCCAAAGCAATTTTATTCCTTGGTTCTTAACTTGTATCTTCACTTTTATACAATAATTAAATAAAAAACCAAAATATTGTAGTTTTATTTATTTTATTAAAAGTTAACACAATTCTTTACAATTTAAAGAAGGGGCGTCAGCAACTTTTCTTACAAAATGTATAGAAGCGTCAAAACAGAAAGAAGGAAAAAATAGTAATTTACTCTATCAGGTACATTCAAAGTGTGGTTTAAACTTACTTAATCTGAATTATCTACAACTGTACACAAACTGAAACTATATCTAGCATTGATTTCTTAAATGTTAAAACTTTTTTCCTAAACTCAAACAAATAAATTGATCATAAGTTTACACATTTGCATAAATTATTAAAAATATTAAGTACTATATGCAAAAATCACAATTAAATTGATTTACACAATTCTGGTAATACATCGCCGCATTTAGTAGCAACTTTCAAATTTACAATTTCATCAGCTCTTGTGGGTCCAATATTTAAAATTGCAATATCTTTTCCTTCTTCTCTTGCTTGCAAAATAATTCTATAACTGGAATATACTGTTAAGCTTGATCCTAATACAAATACTGCATCACTGTCATTCACTTGAGTTCTGACTTGCTCTACCCGATCTTTGGGTACATTGTCTCCGAAAAACACAATATCAGGTTTCAAAGGTGCTTCGCAATCAGGACAGAGCGGAGTTCTAAACTTTTCAACTTGTTCCTGAAATTTATTAGATCCATCAGCTATTTCTTATTGCATGGCAGATAAACGAACCTACAGTGGAGTGGAAGGATTTAAGTTAAGGATTCAAAAAATGATTTGTAATTTGTACTACTGCCTGTTAACCAAAGGCAACAATTTGGTAGTGGACAAATAAGCATGAATTAAATGGAATAACTCAAACATGCATCCTTGCTTTAGGAAAAGTTAAATGTAAATTCAAATTATAAGAGAATACCAATATCCCTATGCCAAAAAATGTTAACTTACCCTAGATAGTTCAACATCACCATCCGGTCGGATCATAGTGAAACTGCTCTCCATATCAGGATTGTTCTTTTTCAAAATTTCCTGTAGTCTATGTCTGTCTATTTCGTAAGGACAATTTAAACATTTCACTATGTACCCTGTTCCGTGTAATTCTATAACATTTTCAGAACCAGCCTTGTGGTGTAGTCTATCCACATTTTGTGTTACTATGGATGTCACTTTACCTTTCTGTGGAGGAAATTTTTATGTTTTAAATCAGTGTTGATATGCACATTGCACTATGGAAAATTTTTTAATTTATTTTCAACGCAAATGCAGATATCCGCAAGTATGATAGCAATAAAGCTCAATTTACTTTCATGTTTTTCACAAAAGTTTATCTACTACAAAATTTCAATATTTCTGTTGTAAAATAGATGTAAACTTTTTTAAGTTTCCTCAAAATTCACTAATTGTGATCACTAAAATGAACAGTAATTAAATTGTAATACCCAAATGATGAAAAGTCATGATGCAGATGAATCCCTGTATCTACCTTCTCTAATTCTCTAATACAATGGTGTGTGCTGTTAGGTTCAACGCTGCTAAATCTGGGCCAACCTATGTAGTTTCTAGCCCAATATCTTTGCCGAACTTTGGGGTATTTCACAAATTCTTGGTACTGTATCGGTTTATGGTTGCTGCGGGCGTAAAGACCCACTTCTTCAGATCTGTAGTCTGGAATACCTGAAGTTAGAAATTTTATTAGGACATTTTAACTTTAGTGGTGACTAAATTTTGAATTGTTTTGGTAAAAAGATGTTTTTGTGATGGTCAATTGTTTTGCTAAACACATTGATGTGTTCGTTACCTGACTCCGTGGAAATCCCAGCACCAGTTAAAATTAAAATTCTACTGTGGTTTTTAACGAAATCTTTTAGTACGTCGAAATCCTTTTTATCTAGTGGTTTGTGTTTCGGAACACACACTATGTGTCTTCTTATTTCAGGATGTTTTAGAGGAATCGTGCTAAGTCTCAGTGATATGTTTTTGAACATTTTAGGAGCTTTGTGTGGCACAGATCTGTTATCACTGTGTAATTACTTAAAAAATGAAAAATAGACTGAAAAACACTTGTTCATATTCTTAATTATTTCTTCTTCTCTTTTATTTGTGGCTCCCGAATCAGTAATCCAGTAAGTAATCTGTAACTTGTTTGAATTTTGCAACAGGAACGTGTTCACATATGTACATTTTGCACTAAATATGGCTGCCAGTTTTAGGGTTGTAACAATTGTTGTTCTTTTTTTAGGATTGAGTTGAAATTTTTATTAGTTTTTTGGATTCTATATATTTATGCAGAATATTAAGATCATAAGCTACTGTTACAGTTAAATACACACAACCAGTTATGTACTCGCAAATCTAATTTTAAACAAAACGCATAAATCTTACTTAACATTATAAAAGCCAAAGGAACATTAAGATGAAAAATATTATGTTTTTAAATATATATATAAAAACATAATAATTAATTAATTAAATTGGTAATTATAAAGTTTTAAATATTATAATTCATACATAAAATTTAATTTTTTGATCACAAGCAAATTGTAAGTAGTTCATAAATTTCAACTAGAAAACACACCGAAATTGGTTTGTTAATTCTTGATACCAAGTATAATATAATCCAAATTAATTATCCGATTCCCAAAACCAAAAGTGGTTCATTGGTGGACATTTAACTCGTGTCTTTTTTTTTATTAAAGCTATATCATTTTTATGCTTTTTCATTCAGCACATCCCAAAATTGGCTGCCATATTGAGTGCAAAATATACTTAAATTTACACGGTCCTGTTGTTCATAACATGTAAAAAATGACAACTAAAGACTGCCGTGACTGCCTGACAGTGACAGTTTACAACTGCTGTTGTGAAACCATGTGAATTGTGGAGAAAATGGGAAATTCAAAACTTGCGTTTCATTTCAACATGGTTTCAACGATATTGTGATTTTCCAGTTCCAAAATTATATGCGCATAGTGTAGATTTACAGTTTATTAACCAACCTTAATTTTTGTTTTATTTTTCTTCGATTAAGTTTAAGTTGAATCTGTAGATCAACAAAACTTTGTGTGCAATTTTTTATTTTTAAGTGGTTATTAAAACAAACTTTAAGAATGACTTTATATAAATTGCGACTAGCACCTGTTTTGCTTATCGAAGATGATATTAATATTAATACTTTGCCATTACTGGTTTCTCTCCTAGAAAATGAAAAGAATGTAATAAACTTTTACACTTATGAACACCAAGAGGAACTGTGGAGGAAAGCATTTTCAAACCAAGAGAATATCAAATTTTATCCAGAATTCAACAATGCAAACTATGAGAAATACACAAAAACATCCTGTACGATGTTTATCGATTCAGTTCACCAAATGTTTTATTCTATGGGATCAAACGAATTCATGAAGTTGTTAAAACGATTACAGGATGATGCACAAGTAGAAAAAATAATATTAATCCTGCACAAAGATTGTATGACACATACATCTAAACTAAGAATACACATGAATTTCATTGCTAATGCAATAATTAATTTTGACACCGTTAATCCTTTGAAAGCTTCTATTAGCATAAAAAAAGGCACAAAAGTTATAAAAAGTGAAGAAACATTTTCATTCTGTATTAAAACGAAGACACTGAAATTGACACCTATTGTGAAAGAAACAAGAAAAGATGATGAACCAGAAAGACCATCTCCAGCTGAACTGACCACTTTCAAAATAGAAGTTGACCAAATTGAGCAAATCCAGAAGAATAATTTGAAACTTCCTTATATGAGTAAGATTCATGAGGGGGAAAGTAAAGTGTACTATGAACCGGATGCAGTCGATGATTGGGATGAAGAAGACCCTGATGATGATCTGGATATCTAAATAACAATGTTTTTAGTTATATTTAGTACTTAAGATATTGTGATCAACAAAGTATAATGTTATAATCTATTTTGATACTTTTATTAAAAAGTTGGACTAAACTATGGATTTTATATTTTTAGTATTTTGGGTGTTCTTTAGATATGATGCTGCTGACTACATTTTAATTTAAAAAAATAATTCTCCTTAGTAAAAAAGTAGGGATTTTTCCTTCTCACAAACCATATCACTGATCAAAGTCAAATTGACACTACTAACTGACTGAGATGCAGGCCAGTCTGTGTTTAAAAAAAAAAATACCCTCATAGCAAGACACTTGGCTAGCAGTTTATCAAACTATAAACTACATTGTTTTCCTGCATATCAATAATAAGAATAATCTGAATCGGTCCACATAAAACTAAAGTTCTGAGGTAAAACCACAAAAAAACAGACAAATTGATAACCTGCCTTTTGGGAAGGCAGTTAATAAACATTTCTCTCCTCTTTTTCATTTCACTCTTTGATTGCACTGAAGATTGAGATTCCCTAGATTTTATTCCTTATCAAAAAATAACTTATTGCATCTCTACAAGCTGACAGCACACTTGTTGGTAAATTTATTACTGACCATGGAAGCAATCATTTAGAATTCTGAAACATTGTTTGAAGAAGACTACGTTATTCTTGTTGTATTGAGAAAACTTAATTTGTGAATTGTACAGTTATAAAAAGAAACAATGAATTACAAAGATTCACTTTTTATTCGTTTTTCTATGTTGTGTTACATTTTGCGATTTTTTTTTACATTTATATGTCACATAACTTGCGACATTACATAATATCTAATAAAGTAGAAATCCAAGTACGTGGAAGTTAATTTAATTAATGAAAACCGTAATTACATCACCATTTATAATCAACTCTTAAATTATGTATCATAATTACTCCTTCAATGATTAATTTTCACGACCTAACAAACTAAACAAATCAATGATAAACAAATACAACATAGTATCGGTTATGAAGCTCTATAGAGAAAAAAATAAAAATCGTTATGTTCACAAAATACATTTATGTATAAAAGGAACTAAAAACATTTTCGTTCGTGTAAAACATTATGCGACCGATATAATATTATCTTACACAAAAAGCCCGTACGAAGTAACTATCACTAGAAATTTTAATACATACGGCGTATAAAAGAAGCGAAATTGTTCCTTGCGCTCAAAAAACGAGCGAAAACGCGGCGTAAGCTCATACATACACATAATAAAGCTAACGAAATACACGTTAAAAATGATTTACAACCTTGAAGGTATTAAATGAGACTCTAGTGAAACCGTGGAGCAAGAGTGACATAACTACTTTAACATAAATGAACAACAAAGGCAACCTGATCTTGGAAACATTAAAACATTTTATTATACAAATGTTAATGGCCATCAAGAAAAAAAAATAACAATTTCGTAAAAACATTAATAAATAACAAACATAGGAAATATCACATCTAAACAAACAACGAGGTGACTATCCTTTTGGCATTTGATGATAGTTTCACTCGGAATTTAGTAATATTATGAAAATAAACAATTATTTTATGTTATACAATGATATTGTAAAAATTATAAATAATAATCGAATTGGTAAATTTTATTAGTCACACATTCATAATAACGTTAATAGTATAAAACAAGTCACTTTTGCTTGCGCGGTTTCAGATGCAATTTTAGTACGCACTTAGGGAACGGAGCACATAAAAGACTAAAGGCGATGGGCACGGGTATATTCACACAGAAGTAGACAAGAGTAGTTTTTTTGGTAATTTCGGGGCTCATTCGTTTCCCTTGAGTTCTTTGAGCCTCTCTTCCCGCGGCCGGGCGCCGCCGAATATCGACGAGGCCTGGCTAGTCGAAGCTAGCGAGTTGACGGGCTCCTTAACCGTTCTTGGTTCCAGTTTCAGTTTCGGCCTGCCAGAGGCCTCAGCCGCTGTAATATAAACAAAACTTTAGATATCTCGGTGGTTTATATAAATTTCATTTATTACTAAAATCGAATGCTTTGGGCGGCGTGTAGCAATGACAAAAACTTCAGTGACTGCATCCATATAGATACAATATTGGTCTATCAGGAATGGTACTATTTTCATTAGTAGGCCCGTTATATCTACTTGCCAATGTCTACCTATAATGCGACTACGTGCGATGCATCTCTATCGTCTTTAAGGATTCTTTAATGGTATGCTGTATGAGACTATCCGTCTGACTCTACCTTTCATATCCACCACAGCCTGACAAATTTCCATACAAAATTAGTTGGAAGGCATACCTGGTCGTGCGGGAGGCATATCATCGAATTGGCGTCGACCACCCCGGGGCGGTGCGTTAGATGATCCAGAGCGGGCCCCCATGCGTCCCCAATCGCCGGCGCGCGGTTCCTCGGACCCACCGCGCGAGGTGCGACCGCCTTCGCGATCTCCGCCCCATCGGTCGTTGCCGCCACCGCCACCGCCACCGGCACCACCGCCGCCACCGCCTCTTTCTCGCTCTGAAGATAAAATTTATAGAAGACTGGTGGTAAAAGTGGGAACAGTTAAATAAATTAAATAGAAAACTGGTGTCTATAAATTCAAAAGTTTTAAAACTCATTTTATTTTCAATGTATGGTAGTCTTTCTTCTTCAAGATAGGATACTTCAAAATCTATGTTAGCAGTAAAGCTTATGGTTTCACTAGAGACGATTTTAACGTACTTGCGCGAATGTACGTTATTGCGAGACAAGTCATCTTAAAGGAAGTGAAATGTAGGGTGTCAGCTCAAGTGTTATTTTTAAAGTTATTTTCTAAATGTAGATAAATAATAGAAACAAAATTTGTTGTCAGACATATTGTTCAGTAATAGATTAATTATTTACTTACCAGATCTATGATTTAAAAATAATGTGTTAACATTCTTTGAAATTGTCAAGACAGTCCGTCACCATTTTAATTATGACATGAGATTTAAGCAACAGATAAAATCTAAATTCCTTAGATATTATGTAATTTAGGAAAAAAAATCCCTTTTTATGAAGTGCTACATATGAAAATAAGTGATGAGATTAAAGTCAACCAACCAAAAATACATTTCCCGTCACTCATCCCCACCAAAACTTATTGTATGACGAAATCTCAAATTTCATTATGCATTTCTGATCACATTTAAATATTGGATATCACCACTTTAGACTTTATTACATTCTCACAAATGCAAAATGAATATAATGGAATGAAATTTATTCCCACATAAAAAAAAACAAAACACCATTTCCACTGATTAGTATGGTTTGAATACAATATATAAAAATAGATATGAGAATAGAAATACTATTATCATTTAATGTGCATTTCAATACAACAGTAAAATCTTTAATGCAATCCCTTGAAATTATCTTCTGGTTTGGTTTATGGAACCATTATGAAAAGTAAACTATAAAATGCAAATCTTCATTAATTTTTATTCTCATATCTGATTATTAAAACACCAATAAATATCTGACATCATTAACAAAACAGTTACGATAAATGGCTGAGAAACAGCTAATGCAACAGTCATATTCTTATACTTCAGTCTAAAAATTCTTGTAAGGGAAACATATTATAGTTAGCAGTTTGGTAAATATCTGTAAAATCAGTGTACCTTTTACCACACAAAACATTATAATTTAGTTTTCATTGTCAGCTCTTAGACACTCCATATTTTTTACTTTGTTTCATTGTGAGTCATGTTAACTAATATAGTGTGAATTGCTGGGTCAATTGAAACACTCAGTGTTTTTGTTACTAAGCAAAAATTGCAGAATTTGCATTATACTTTGTACTGCAAATTTTTGGAGAACTTTGTTTTATTTCCCTTAAAATGTCTTGGAGTCAAGAGACAAATTGGTGGTCTGGTCTTATTTTTTTATAGCAAGATAATTAAATAAGTTTACGGCTCACCCTGATATTAAGTGGTTACCATCGCTTATGAATCTCTTTAAAATATGATAGGATATTGACGTAAAGTGCAGTTGAACTATATTTAAGTTAAAGTCTGCATTAGCTGTTTCCGTGTGTTAGTCGGCGAATGTTACCATGTGTGAAACCTCCACCTCCACCCTGATGACGCGGCGGCCTGCGTTCTGACGCGTCGAAGTGGTCGTACGTACCGCGCCCCTCGCGCCTGAATCCGCCGCCGCCTCCGCCCCCGCCAGCGCCGCCACGACCGCCATCGCGACCACCGTCCCTTCGGCCACGGTCAAAACCACCTCCCCTGTACAAGTGAAAATAAACTTTATAGTCTGCTCTGATGGTTGTAGTTTGTTTGTTGTAGAATTGTTTCTTTTCGAAGGTAGAAAATAAGTGTTGTTGTAAGCTGCGGTCAAATTGGGGATAAACTAATGTTATTTAAAGTTGCGGTCAAGTTTAAGATTGTTGGTGCAAAAATAATGAAATACATCACACAGTACAGCGAGTTTAAGATAATTTAGAACTTTGCTTATTACAGTTGTTGTTTTTTATACCATTTGTTGGTTTGTAAGATATTTGTTACTAATTTTGCACCTTGTTTTAAGATTGATAATGTATGCATTAAAAGAACTAACCTGTCATTTCTTTTTTCTTCAGCAACATCTATTTTTAACATATTGCCGTCGACATTAATGATTCCATTCATCTCTATAGCCTTAATCAAATCTTCGAGATATTCAAATTCCACATAACAGAATCCTTTGAATTTGTCCGTCTCTTTATCCATAACCAATCTGACATTTTTAATCGATAGATTCTGAAAATAAAGCAAACAAAATATTTAATTTGGAAATGCGACTATGAGTTAGTACACATATTAAAAGTAAGTTAGCAACATAAGATTGTAAAAATCTTTAATTTTAGGTAAATTTTAATATTGCTTTATAGGTGACAAATTTCATTGTTTTTTATAGAAAACCTAACGCTTTACAAGAAGGCATCTCTTAAATGTCAGTTATATAATAACAAAACCAAAGTAGGTGGTACCTAAAATTCCAGAAAAAAAACGGAAAAATGGCTACTTTTGGCATTTGACTTTTATGAACTGAACAAGACACTTGGGTTGCAACATTCAGTTTTGTACAAAAGTGTCTGTCTCTATTTTAGGAATCAACTGGTTTTAATTTTTTTTTTTGCCTTAATATAAATCTCAAAATGAAATAATTGCATTATTAGTTGCCTTGTAAGGATTTAAACAACTGAGGTACTGCAAAAGTATGGGGTTTGTTATGTTCAAGGAATCAACAGGTTAACAACTTTAGCCTTAATGTAAATCTAAAAACGTGATCACTGTTAATATTTATTATGAAGCGTAGATAGTATTTATTATGAAAGTAAAGTAACAAGTTTAATTTACTACTTCATATTTTATGATGAATTTGAAGAATATATTTTTTTAATAATATTACAGATATTTTTAAATCATTTTCCACTCTAAACAATAGTTATGGTTAAAAATTAAAACATATTCCGTATCCGTTTTTAATACTTAAGTGGTCGCTCAGTAAAACATATTAATATTATGTTGAAATTGTTTTTGACATGGTTTTTGTATTAAAACTCAGAAACTGTTCTATTATATGTACTTTACACAGGATCTGTTAAGTTTAAGAATGTTAACGGACTGGTGATGGCAATTTTCTCTT
The DNA here is from genome assembly GCA_030269945.2 of Trilocha varians. NCBI lineage: Eukaryota > Metazoa > Arthropoda > Insecta > Lepidoptera > Bombycidae > Trilocha > Trilocha varians. The sequence goes on along the minus strand of AP028268.1, from coordinate 6,477,691 downwards.
AATTTTTTTCTCTTAATTTTCAATGGTTTCAATGCTTTCTTTTTCAAATTATTCTTTGAATTTCATTTTGACTTAGTCTCATGATAGTATTGTTGGTTTTGTTTTAAGTCACTTTAAAGATGATAAAATTTTGATATCTTAATTTCTATTAAAATACTAATTTTAGTTTGAAATTGTCAATTTTCTTTAATGCCAATACATTGAATACTGTTTTTTTTTATTTTAAAACAATGAATACATAAATGAATGTGAAAAAGGATTGGCATTTTTCAATCTTTATTTGAATATAAAATTAACAGTATCGCAGATACCGGAAGTAAATTATGCAATGAAATTTTTATGACCGTTATCAACAGTATGTAAACAAAGTGTGACCTAGAATGACATAATCTTATGCCTAACCGCATAATTTGATGATTCAAGATTCAACAATAAAGAATAATATAAAAATGATTTTTGAATAAATTTTGATTTAACATAAAAATACCATGTTCATATTCTACTACAAAGACTACTTGTTTGGAAATATTATTTAAAATCTACACAAAATGTGCATTGTAAATATAAATCAGTCATTTTTTTTTGCATTTGCACGAATTGCGCCTTAGTGCAGTTATCTGAGATAAAACATTGTTACTCACTGGAAAAATTCTGTTTATATCGCCCTGGATGATTCCACTGGGCAAATTTCCAACGTATGCCTTATATGGAGGCTCTGAAGGAAGTGGACGGCCACCAGCTCGCCTGCCGCCGCCAAAATCCCTGAAATCGACACAAAATTGTACTTACTCCATAACCTATAAAGTCTTTTCTCAGATTGGATTCTGTTGAAATAAATCTTCAAACACTTCGTAGCACATTACACATTCTTAACAAATCCAATTAAAACACGCGAAAATGAGTAAAAATCTCGTTTTCATTCAATGTTATCGCAAAGCAAAAACCCCCTTTCTAATTAGAAATAGGTGTTTAAACATCATAAATTTTTATGTAAATCGTTCGCGAAAACATTTTCAACACGTTTTTATAGAAATAAAGGCAGATATCACCGATTTTTAAGATTAAATACCTGGAATTAATATCGTCAAAACCGCTACGACCTGCCATGTTTAGAAACATGGAACACTGAATGCGCGCGCATCAGTTTCTAGAAGCGATTTTTTTATTTTTCTATTATAGCAACACTGTTAATGTGGAGCTTTTGAGCACATTCGTTTCCGTAGCCAGTGAACGTTTTAGCCGAAAAACACATAAATGTAAAAAAAAAATAGACTTTAGTCTATGGTATAGGCTGTCCAACTCTTCACTACCCTTCTCTTTGTAGGGTGACCAACCTAAATGTAAAAAATATCATTGTTATAGAGATGTTTCTTTAAAAAGTGACCACGGGCCCAGTTATTAGCAAATTTCATACATTTTGTATGTAGAAATTCAAATTTCGAACAGTTTTATGTAAATGTTTTTTTAATCAATTTTTCATCGTTATAATCAATGTAATAACAATCGAAAGTGATATTATTTTAAAGCTGACGATATATTCTATTTATATATTAACCTGTACCTGTACCAACCCATTAATGCCCACTGTTGGGCTCAGGTATCCTCAGAAGAGGGATTAGGCATAGTTCACCACGCTTGCCCAGTGCGAATTGGATATTTATTAACACCGGAAATAAAAAAAATGTTGCGTTTGTCTACAATTTGGAAGTTGTCATTAACTGGACTTCGATCTTAATTGGGTTGGGCACCCTAGTGTTGTCTAACTTGAAAACTTTAAGAGTCTTTCCGTTTCCTGTTGAAAAGTTTCAATTTTATTTTCTTTATATTAATTTCTTGATAGCATATTTTCAAAAATAAAATTTTATCAAGCTTGAGTCTAATCTATAAGTTCGGTACACGTAACATAATTTATAGTCTACGTTTATTACTATTTTTAAATGTTGCTGTCGTTGCTCATGTTATCCAGCCTAGTATGTAGGTTGTACGAGTATGCTGTTCATAGTTGATAAATCATATCAATTTATGTCCTGTGGATAATACGTATGTGGATAATAAGTATGATAATATAAAGGACATCTAGGTTTATAAAATTAAAATTGAGTAACTGTTTTATGAAGTTTTTTTAATTAAACTGTGGATATCAATAAAGGTGAACTGAATGTAAAATATTCTTAATTAATTCAAAATACAAAGAACAACTGAAGCAAGAATTTTCTTCTTCGTTGACTTGCGGAGGCGCTTGGTAATGTAGACAATAATAATACGACCCAGTTTCCGATTCGAACGCGACCGAGAGATTATGAATAATGGAATGGATTTTATGAGCTGTCGCATTATTACTTTTGCAAGTGAAATGCTTTGTAAGAATTCACGTTCTTCAACAAAGACTGTTTTGGTAACGCGTTTTCAACGTTAGTTTCTGAGTTAGAATAAAAGAAGCAAGAATGAAAAAAAAAAAAATCTAACCTAGACCCTAATGAAATTTCAACCTTGTTTCACTGTCTTGTCTTGATTTGAACATAGTCAATAGAATCTATCATAAGTGCCCAATGCGTCTTTTACAAGAACTTTTAAATCTTTCGTTTTTCCTATTCAAACTACCGTTATACACAATTATTATTGTAATAAAAAGATTTACCTAGAAAATATCCAGAAAGTCCTTTTAATAAAAGTGCGCGACGGGAAAGAGTGCCGTGGGCGTAACGCGTCGCGCCGTCCCTCATGACCCCGTGCTGGGTTCCTGCCTCAGCCGGGGTACGGACGCTGAGTGTGAGCGGTTGGAGGTTTTAGTGCGGTTCAACTCCCACATACTGAGGATTTTCTCCAAATGAAAAAAAAAAATACACCTCAGTTACAGTTCAGATTGATCCGGTGATTTTCTCCAACTAAAAAAAAAATCTTAATAAAAGTGAATCATATTTCATGCAAATCACAAAAATAGACACGAATGTAGTGTAAGTGGTCTCTTAATGCAATTCCCCGTTTAGATTTGCTACCTATTCGATTTACGTTGACCGATAAGTTCATTAGTAGGTACAACGGTATTCTCCAACCCCGATCCCCCGAACGAGACAAAGATAGAAGCTTTGCGGTTGTCACACAGACAGATATAAATAGGTACATAGTCGATAGGTACTTTCGAATTAAATTAGCTACAGTGTTGTTAAATGAGTCTTTCCCTATTTAGCAAACAAAGGAAATTATGAACAAAAGAGGTAGCCTATGCTTGCATTTTCTGGTCGGGCAAAGGACTTGATATAGAAGGACATTCACTTTGATAGCTGCATTATTGGTTCACTCTTGGTACTGGACTGGTGCTGGTGACATAGTCACTGGTAGCTTGGATTTTTATTTATTAATATTTTTTACGCATAATACATGTACAAAAGCTGGCTTAACACCATGGTCATCCTCCACCAGTCAATTATAGAGTGATGAAGAGATATACATGAATTGGATGATGGATATTCTTCATGAATAAACAATGAAACGTAGCTACAATAATATTAATCCCGCATTCACTGCACCGTATAAACATAATTAATCTCAATTGTAACAAAGTAAAGAGAAACTAATAGAATATTCATGAGTTTTCCACGTTTTACTCACTCAATTATATAATATGGATGGCACTTAAATTTTAACACGTATCACGTGTAGGAGTATTATTAAAGTGCGGTTTGAGTGATTAAAACAGATGTAGGGTTGTTCGAGCAAAAAGCTTTATAAATTGCAACCTACTGGGTTATTGAATACCTAGTCGAGTCTCTAGATAAGATCAAAGAGTGTTTTTTTCTTTGAAAGTGATACTCATAAGAAGGAAGGTACAAATTGCTTACTTATATTTTTATCAATACGAGAAATTTCGCAAAATATCACCCTAAAATAATTTTCCAATGTTTTCTTAAGGTAAATCGGTAATTGGGAAACAAATTAGGTAGTTATAGATACCTAATTGACGGGATTTAGTGGTTGTGATATGTCACCGATAATAACATGAGATGCATAAAAATCGGAAAAAAATGTAAGAGACTTAAAAATAACTGTTTTCCAGGTCGCAAGATAAAGCTAATTATATTAAAATACAGGTTCTTTTGAGGAAGGACTACATAAACAGATCACTTTAAAATCGAAAATTTTTCAGATTAGCTTCACCATTCAAGCTCTGTGAAAGGGCGTAGGGCGTTCGAAGATATAGAGATATTTGTATTGAGCTACAGATTTTTTAAACGCTTTCGCTGGCGATTGGTGTGATGATAGCGATTCTTTTAATAATCGGGCTTTGAAATGGAAGTTGAGAACCCTAACTAATTCCAAATAAACGCTTAAATGGATTAAGTTTGATGTGGGTACGTAGCATTTAAAATACAGGAGTATCTATTCCCACCGCACCGTTGGAAACGTGAAAATAGTTTGTATACAACTCGAGTATATTAAAATAGGTACGGAATGTACAGATTACTTTGTACCTCTTGGGAAATATCGTTGTTTTCTATTTCTGATGTAAACACAGGTGGAGAATTAAAGTTAGTCGCAAGCTTGTTGTTTAAATTACCATTACATTATAGGTATATTACAGGTTTCCAATTAACCATGACCATAGATCAAATAGAAAGAAAAAAACGCATATCAGTCGTCGCTTCCGAAATCTGTCTAAGGATTAGGTATTATTCTATCATCTGGGTTCAATACCTCCGTTTTTACTTTATCATTAATTTTAAATACTTTAATTAAAAATTAGAGACCATTAGAATCTATCATATTTTCGTTATCGATTAGAAAATATTTGTGAATGAAGTTTTCATCATGATTTTTGTATAATCAAAGGTTTGTAGTTTGAAATCGAAGCAATTATGTAAATCCGTCAATCAGCGCTGAAGAGCTTTTGAGTCGAATTCACGTTCGACATACAAGAGGGACTAACTATTCGGTACAAGTACTTACATTCCATTGAAGTTTGCATCAATTGAAGTGAAATGGGAGTTTCCACCGAGAATTTAGTAAAGGGAAATGGTAAATCATAGATTGCAACCGAAGATTTCTGAAGGAATGGAACGTCTATACTTCAATAGGTATATGTTTCTAGTTCTATTGGTTGTCATCAATAATGTAATATATTTTTCCTGTCTATAGAGATATGTAAATAATATCTGGTAGGATGGTTACTAAATTAAGCTGTTCTTGGAATCATTAGTACTAGGTTTAGTACGAAAACCACCAATGGCGAAAATAAATGTACTTAATCAAACATCTCACATTGTTCCTGTTTTGGAAATTCCATTACATTTGGAACCAGGCGCTTAAAAATATTAGTGTGACAGTAATCTAATTCTAACAATAGTAGATTTTAAGGTTAAATTGTCGTTTTCAGTACCTAAATAATAAAATATTTCAATATCATTGTAGGTACAATCTGGAAAATTCAATCAACTCCACTTCCACTTCATATTTCTGGTGCGGGCTGTGGATGTTGGCGTGCTTTTTGTGAAAGGTTTTAGCAATTAATTCGAAAAAATACAAAAAAAAACGAACAAAGCAATACCTCTATACTTAAATAAATAGATATACGAGTTTTGCTTCAAATCAATTGGTAGTTTCAGTGATTATTTTATGACTTTATGTCGAGGTTATGTAAAAGAGTAAAAATTAGAATCTTCTTATATATAAAAATGAATTGCTGTTCGTTAGTCTCGCTAAAATTCGAGAACGACTGAACCGATTTGGCTTTTTTTAATCTTGAAATATTCGTAGAAGTCCAGGGAAAGTTTAAACGGTGAGAAAAATTTCCTTATGTGACGCAGACGAAGTTGTGTAGGCCAGCTAGTCTTTAAATAAATAAACAACAATGTAAAAAGCATGCAACAGTTCCGTGTCTCTTTTTTTTAAAATAATTATGATTACTGAGTCACAAGTTAAACTTCAAAGTTTCGCAAATCCGTTTTGCAAATTAAGCAAAAAACCACCTATTTAAAAACATTTTGCAACACGTAACACACAAATCTCTTTAAACAGTCGAAGTTATCATCAATCCCAGTAAATGTAAGGCCACGAACTGAGTTCAGATTACCCGAGGCATTTCTCAAAGTTAAATCCGAGTTGAATCAACTGGCTGACAAGTGACAGCAGCCGACGCCTGATAAAGCTCGCCCTTTGAATTTGAATTGTAAAACTAAGGTTTTGATCATCTTAAATATTAAGGCAGTCTTAAGCTGATTAAGCAATTCAATGTAGCATCTTGGGGCTTTCGTGAAATAGTTTTGTCCTACAATTGTTTTAAACAGTTAACTACAATTTTCGGTGAAATTAACTGGAACGTAAAAGTGTTCAAGTTTCTTGTAGAATTGAATAAGTAACTATTTTTTATGATTATAGTTCTGCTCTTTCTTTAATTTAAATGATACATTAATTTTAATGAAATAAAAAAATCAATAGTATTTTTGGCCATAATGCTTTATGTACACTTAATTTCGCTGCCAGCGCGGTCAGTGCTGACCGGCACTCCTTTTTCTCGGCAGTTAACGTGTCAATTAGTTTCTTCTTTTTTGTTAAGTAGTTATCATTCCATACGGATATAAAACACTCTTAACGAATCCTAAAATTACAAAGTCTGATGTGACTGCGTGTCTGATTCGTAGGTTATCAGAATCAATTGACCAAAATTTCAATTTTGCAAAAAAGCGTAAGATAAATAATAATTTATATCCAGAAGGTGAGATACTTTCAAAAACAACGGTTCGGGCACAAGTATTTTCCCCAAGACATTTCTATTTTACGATGCCCATAAAATATTCCGAAGGTTTTATCGATTCGGTTTAGGTTTCAAGTAGGTAGAGCTAGTGTGTGTTTAATCTAAAGGAAACGGTACTATTTCTCGATGTTCGGAATGTAAGGATTATTTTTCGTATCTTGTGAGCGTTTGTGGGTTTTCGGTTCAATTCACATAGAAATACCAAATGTCTGAAGATATTGGATTTTACTTGGTTACTGTTTCAAAGTATCAACTATCAAAGGATAGAATTGTTTTGTCTTTGTTGAACTAAAGCGTTCTTAGTAGCTTTGGATGGATAAGCGGTTATGAAACTCACATTCTAATACCGAAACATAGTTCACTGCAAATTGAAATTTACCAATACCAACCATTTAAGAGTAAATTATGATTAGTTTTATGTCGAAGTAGTATCTCTCTTTCATCATGTATTTTCATAACGAAACTATCGAAAACAAAAACAAGTAAAACTGAATTTAAAATATAATTTCAGCCAAAAAATATTGAGTAAAATATTAAGAAAGTATTTACGTTTAATAGAATCATGAATACATCGAGAATATAAAAACAAAATATAATTTATCATGACATCGATAGGCGCGTGTCGACAGGGTAAAGTATTTTCATGTTCAAGGAAAATGTATTATAATATAAGATCCCCTCGAGGTATCGAATATGAGGGGAGACCATAACGAGTATCGGCGCACTGCCTTTTAAGAAAATGTGTTTCTTTAGTCACAACACCACTGGCTAAAAACGGTGAAGGAAAACATCGTGAGGAAACCTGCATATCGGAAAAGGGTTTTAAAAATCCTTTGAAGATATGTGAAGTCCCCAATCCGCATTAGGCAAGCGTGGTGGACTATGCCTAACCCCTCTTCAGAGGAGACCTGAGCTCAGCAGTGGGCAGTAATGGGTTGTTACAGTACAGTATGGTACAGTTTCTTTAATAAACTGCTCCAGGATTTTTTGTAGAGATTGTTTACTTACTGCAGCATAGCATTGAAAATTCGATTGAAAAAAGGTTTAATATTATGATGTACTTGTTACTTTATAACGCTTTTGTATGTGTTTTGATGATTCGTTCATTTCACTTATGGTTTCATTTAAATGAATCAAATTCAGGCTTAGTACTTTAATTAGCCTCGATTGAAATCAAAAGAACTATTAATAGCAAAATCGGATCAGATGGATCAGATGAAGTGGAGATGGACAGGCCACATGTTACGAAGCCCACATGAAAAATGGAGCAGTATTGTGACCCACTGGTATCCAAGAGATGGGAAGAGGTGCAGAGGGCGACCACAAAAAGATGGGAAAATGACTTGAAGCAGACAGCCGGCCCATACTGGAGAAGGGTAGCAGGGGACCGGCAGCAGTGGAAGACATTGGAGGAGGCCTATGCCAAGAGGCACTCTGAACTTAGGGATATACTTTAAGGGTAATGAAATCAAGATATTTAATTTTAAAGTAAGGTTCTTTTATTAGTAATGTTTGTTTTATTATCTCTTATGTGTAAATTGTGTATTTGTTATTAGTTCAGATTAAAGGCTTATTATTATTATTTATTAATAGCAAAAGATCTTATGCCCAGTAAGCCATAAAAGTAACCTATTTAATGATGAGTCCGTAACCTCCAAAAAGCTACTTAACTCTTTTCAGAATACTTGAGAATAGAGCTCTTTAAAATAAATAATCTAGCCAACACTAAGTTGTGAAATATTTTCGTCAAGGGTAATAAAAACCCTTGTACGCAAGAGCCCCTGCGAGTAATAGTGATACCAGGCCTTTAGCAATGAAGATATCGTTAATGTATAGTCCGATAACCAGTTACAGGGTAGCTAATAAATTTGATATATTTTCTACAAAAATGTGGGGAAAATTCTGTTAAGGAACATATTGTAGAGTTAATCTATCTCAGAAAATTCTTGTCTATAGGAGAGATAATGGAAGAAGTTACTATTAAACAAACGAAATGTGTTGCGAATATTCAGTGTAGATAACTTTTCTTTAATTGGAAGTGAAAGCTAACGAGCAGGCGATCTACCCTAAATCACCTAAGAGGTTACATCTCGTCTTAGACCTCTAGAAAGTCACGGAATCTTGAAGTCGTTATATACCACAACAGTTGAATTAAGCCTTTAGCTGCCAGCGTGGTCACCGGTGACCGACACGCCTTTGAAAAGACGAGGTTTTTTTTCCCGGCAGTTAATGTGTTTGTGCACAAATTATACTAACAACATTGGTTTTTTTCTGTCTAATCATCTAAATTTTAAGATATTTCGAATTGTGAGACAAAAACATATTATATCTTCAAGGTTTAGAGTTTCTACATGCCTATAGCTTCTATAGTTCAGACATTGAAGTTTGTCAATTACCTGTGGAACTAACGTGGAGTCTAATGAGATTTCAGCCGATGCCATCTGATGCCACGCAACTTGATTTCAGGCGCAGATACAAGTTACAAAATGAAGCGATTTAATATACCTATTTGTGTTTCATCTCACTTTGGAATTGAATTTTCTAGTAGTTAACAGGGTTAGTAATGGGGTAGGAATTCGATAATACTTTCATGCATTTTTAACGGGTTCTTACCGCGATATTGAATTAATTGAGTTGTCTCGATATTTCAACGTTGTTGCAAACGTCATGATCACGAGAAGACTGGATACTGCGGGTCGATTTAAGAGCAAACAAATCTGTCTACCCTCCCTCTCGTTCGCTTTTAAGTAGTACCACTGGAACTCGAACTCACATCACACTCACTCAGTGACCTGACCTTACTCAGTTGGTATCAGTACAAGGGTGGCTTTATTTATGAAAGTTTCACTTTTACCTATCATAAAGGTTATGAATACTTTCACTGCAGTCCCTTGCAGCAAGTCTTTACTTTGCTTCTTCGATTGCACAATTCGTTGTTCATAGCTTGCACCACACGTCAATTGTATGTTTTAAGATTCTGGACATGAGTGCCTGAGTTCCAAGTATGCTAGTCAGCAGTACGTGGGTTCCGTAACTAATCCCTGAATTAAAGGCTGTGTTTACGACTACGTTTATATCCGATCGTGTGATACCAGAATTCGGAATATATTTATTGAGGGTATTTTTGAGCTTGACCACTCATTCGTGTGGATGTTTTCGCGGGTAGAAAATGTTTCCTTTTCAAAGTTAGGTTCAAAGTGCAACTCTTTTTTTGCCACGTAGGTTCAAGAGCCCTAAGATGGTGTGGAGTTTGACCAGTTATAGACTCTTGTACTAATGTCAGGTGACACTGTGTAGTCAGCATTTCCGATCTACTGAATAGATTACAGAATAACGTATTACGTAGAAGGAGTGTTCGACAAAATTTTTAGTACGTCTGTATTTCAAGTTAAACAAGAAAGTTTGACTGTACTTATCTTCAAATTAAATTGTTTTTTATTACCTGATAGATATTGATACTAAGTACTACTTTTTAACGTAAATTATGCACGAGTACACTTGACTGTTATTACAGCATTAAAACATCAGTAAGTACAAACTTACACTGTTTACGTAGAATACAAGTCTCCTAAGAAATAAACAACAAAGTATTGTTGCTTAACATTGTAAGGGCAGCCCCTTAGAGACATAATAGAGGTATTACAAGTTCCCTAAGGGTCTAAACGGCGGATTTTCTTTGGATTATACTGTAAAAGTGATTGTGTTTTTTTTTAAAGCATTAGACTGTTGATTATCGAGTTTATAAGAGTATCATTAAATTTTGAGTCTTATCTGGAGGGCGTTGAGCATAAAATTGAATAGTTCAGTCCGTCAGTCGCATCAGTACAGCGTTCGTACGATTCAGAGCTTAGCTCTCGCTTAATGAGGGACAAGTCATAGCACGGGGTTTGTAGCTATACTTTTATAGTATGTGTGATAAACCACTAATTGGTGGTTTGGTTATTGATTAGTTCTGTTGGAGCCTAATTGTGCTTCTTAGTTTTAAAAGATTAATTAATAAACACCAGTAATATAAGTTTTTTTTATAGGAATGGATTGAGTTACATAGTATTAATCTTCAGCTTTCAATTAATCTTATCTTTGGCAGGGAAAGGAACCTTTGATTTTATTGTTCCAAAATTTATCTTTACCTTTTCCTATTTGTCCCTCAATGTTGTGCTATTTACAATATTGGGATCATTCAGTATTCATGTTAAGGGATAAACTGAGCTCAGTGACCGGGAGGGTTTGTCGACAATAAAATATGCAGAATCATGCTATAGCGATTTCGATATGAATATTCTGAATCAAATAAACATGGAACTATGAATTTGATATAGGACTTTTGAGAATCGACGAAAGTTGTTTTGAGTTTTAAAAAGAAATCTGTTTTGGGAATAGAGTGTTTGAAAATAAAATTTAACAGTTGAAAGGTATTTTACTACTAATTTTAGTTTCCGTTAACTTATCTTAAATATTTGCACCTTTTTATAAGAGTCTTATTATAAAGAGTCAATTAATTATATGAGTAATTTATAAAATGATACGGCTAGAGGTATAGGACCAGCAGTATGCACCTACTTGTTTTTATCTGCATCAGAAATACCAACGATTAATGAACTCGAATGAAGAAAGGGCTTCGAAATGAGTAGAATGATTAAACATTTTAAACGAATTCAGTCTCGTACAAAAGTTTTTCAGTTCACTGAGCAATGAAAGCAGAAGCAAAATCATAACATCAACGTCAGGAAAAATTAGTGTTCAACAAAAATCGCCCCCTTGCTTGTGTAAACTCTACGTAGGTTCGTTTATATTACACGTTTTTTAACCATTTTTGGGATTATTTAAGTTTTGGACAATTTGAAACGATGATATGGGACTCTTTTAACAATGCAAATGGTATACGGGTCTCACTGGGACGGAAGGCCGATATACGAGTCTTATCGCAAAATACGTTATGTCCCTGGCTGTTCTCTGGTGGAGATAAGATATTATTATGAGTGCCAGGAGGTTTTCGTAGCATCGGTTGCTAGTGGTATTCAGAAATTGAAGGTAATTAATTGCCATTTGGTACTGACTGCACTGATGTATTCCGTTTGGTTTACTGTATTTATATGTATAAGTAGCGCAGGAGTACAGTGTGCAATTTGCTTGCATTTCATCATTTGGCTGATAGGTATAAGCACTTTTTGTGGCAATTAAATTTATACATTATACATTGTCATTACTAACTAAATATTACGGAAATAATGAAAACAAATTTATATGAACGAACCTCTCAATTTTGTAAATAGGTACCAAGTCTTGAGGGTCGCGTTCTTAACTACAGCGCGACCCATTTCAAACACGCTCCACGTGGCATTTTCACGTTATTGTCTCCTTTTATTGAACATCCTCTTTTATTTGGTTGGATTATAATAACAGAGTCCCTCAAGGAAATGACACAAAATGGCGGCATTTTGTTTGCTCAAAGTTGTGAAATGTTTTAAAGTTGTTGAAGAAAATTGAAGGCATATTTGTTAATCTTTACTTTTGTGTTATTTTTTCTTTTTTTGTCAAGATTTTTTTACCGTTTTCACGATTAAGGAAAATGTTTCTTTACAAAACTAAAAATCATTATAATTCATTATCTAGCTTTCTAATGTTTTCTTAAAATTATGTCGAAATTGAACATGTAGGTGACGATATAGACGAATAAAAAAAAAAGAGAAATGAAAACAAAAGGATAAGCATTTTTCATAAAAGAACACGAATACATACCTACTCAAAAGTTTCGTATAATATTTTATTCCAGTATAAATTTTTTCAATTTAATTTAACTACATCGAATTTAATCCCTAACAAGGTATATTGTCTGGCTAACTTGACTAAACCTAGAGTAGTTTCAGTGCTTGCTTCAACTTAGTACACTTTGAACAGCATGCGCCTAGTTCATCTGCATCTAAAGGAGATTGCTTTGTAGTAGTTTCAGAACTCGCTGCACGAAAATGAAGTCCGTAATCTAGTTAACGAAATACCAGGAAACGAGATACCGAAGGCATTTTATTTTATTACTGTTGAAAAAATATATAACTAGGTTTTAAAATAATGACCTATTCAGACACTCGCGGTTTTCTATAAGTCTTCTCGTGATCATGACGTTTGCAACAACGTTGAAATATCGAGACAACTCAATTAATTAAATATCGTGGTAACAATTCGTTAAAAATGCATGAAAGTATTTAAAAATAATGTTCAAATACTGATAACATTCGATAGATCTCTAACTTTAAAAGCCGCAATGTGTTCTACACCAGTGAGTGGCATCGCAGCTTTGGTCGGGTGAACCGATTTTAATTTATTATAGTTTTTTTTTATTTTATAAGAGTAAAATAGAGAGTATTGTTAGCTACTTTTGCTAAAAAAAATCCAAAAATGGAAACTAGTGAAATCACTGAAATCAGGTTTTCCAGACTAGTTTCAGAAATCTTTCTGATAATTCGGAGGTTGTTTTAAACTGAACTAACTAACTAACTTTAAAGATTGCTAGTCATATCGTTATAAATTAATTTTAATAAGATTATGTGTGACAAAATTAAATAAAGAAGTTCATCGAAATCGATTCATTCAAAAAGTAACATTTAATATTCACAAAACTGTAATAAAATAGATCATCAATTAAAAAGCTGTTTTTACAGTTTCTAAGTCATAAACTCACGATCCCTGGCTGCACATTTCTCGGGTTACTCGCTACAAGTGCTTCAAGTGGCCCTCGACACCCTAATTAAGCTGCCCTGGCAACCTTTGGCCCTTAGCTTTTTGCTGGCTACCCTCCGTTACTTCATTAACGAACGCGATATACTCGAATGGCTACCTTAATTTATTCTGTTTGTTTTTTGATTAGATGAGAATAGGAGCTGTAAATATACCTAGTGTTATATTTTCTGTGTTTATTCAAGAACTGTTTTGTGTGTGAGTGCGTATAATGCAAAAGAAGTATTATTGTACTATTTATATGATTTAGAAATAGTCTTTTTTGTTTTACTACCTAAACTAGAACAAAGTATCTAACTTAATTTATGAAATAGGTACATATATCTAAAAAGAACTTTAAGAATAGGCGTTACAAAATTATGGTCTTTTCATTAAAGGTTTGGGATTTATTGTACTAGTATTCATTTTACTTCTTCCCTTCTAGGGTATGTGAAGTTTCCAAATATCAATAGATAACCGTGGTAGACTGTGCCTTGTTTTATCATTGAGTCATTTCGTTTTTTCATCTTTCTTTGTCCATCAAATTTGTATAAATCAAACAATTTTTTAAATAAGATAGCAATACAAATAGACGCATCCACTACACATAATTGAAGGCAATTATATAAATAATGGATTAGCTCGTCTTGTATTGGTACACGTATTGTATTCTCACTGTTTATTGGCTATGAAGCTTCTTTAATTGTAGTGTCACGTCAATAACTTTGATTGGCATCGTAATAGTTAAACTTTGTTTAATTATTAAATGTCTAGAATTAATCGCAGTATTTCAAGAATTAATAAGGTGTTGCAAACGTCATTATTTTCATGGGAAAAATTATATCTGTGCAACTTTAGATTCATTTAATTACTAGCAAGCTTTTGAATTTGGGAGATTTTCTTTTGTTTTTAGATTTTATTTGCGAAGAATATGTAAGAATTCAAAATAAATGTGATGTCTCCACATTGGCTCGCTAACGTTTAACACACGTACAAAACAAATGTCGGTGACGGCCGACTAATATGTAAGTTGACGAGCCAATGTATGTGGAAATGTGGAAATGCCACATAAGACTTTTTGCAGTTTGATTTTACAATCAAACATTATTAACTGGTACAATATTAGAAAAATCTAGAAGCTATTTATAGCTGTACAATATCGAACTTAATCTGTTTTAAATATACATATAAACGACCTTTACGTTCACGTTGCTCAGTGAATTTGCTAAAGAGAAACCCCGTACATGTACCAAATATCAAAGGCTCATTTCCCTTGAAGAGACAGGTATTAAATTCTGTGTCTTCGCTTCGTCGCCTACGTGACAAGCGCACAGCCAATTTGGAGGCGCCTTGATTTTTTGCAAAAACCTCGTGAACGCTTTCTTGAGACCCCATTAAATTAGAAGTAACGCAGAAAATGCTATCTGGATAAGCTCCTTTTTTATTTTTTATAGGCGAAAATCGCTGGACTTCCATGAAATGCTACATAAAATGTGATTTAGATGACCCATTATTATTAATTTATATACCAAGTAGGTTTTGACACTGTATATAATAGGTACAATCAACAAAATCATAAGTATGTCCAAACATCACAACACCACTGGCTAAAAACGGCGAAGGAAAACATCGTGAGGAAACCTGCATGTCGGTAAAGGGTTCTAAAAATCCTTTGAAGATATGTGAAGTCCCCAAGCCGTACTGGGCAAGCGTGGTGGACTATGTCTAATCCCTCTTCTGAGGAGACCTGAGCCCAACAGTGGGCAGTAATGGGTTGGTATAAGAAACATCATAATATTCTTGTACAGAGGGTTTCAGAGGATCAGTTTAATATAATATTTTCCAATATTTTTATGTGAAATTTTCCTACTGATAACTGCCTGTTCCAGCATGTGCCATGTTTATCTCGATGTTACTTTCCTGATTATTTCAGCATGACTCGCACAAATTCGATTTCATTTCGCTTTTTTTTGGAGAATTAAATAAAGAAAACGTAGCTACGAAATTGATGTACTATATAAATATTTAACATATTATATTTAACACTAAACTTATTTCTGGCCTAAATTGATTACAGTTCAAAAGGTTCAAGTGAATTGTTTGGAAATATACCTAGTATTTATTTTTTAGTTTTTTTTCTTGTAAAAAGTTTAAATTGGTAATTTGAAGGATAATGCTTTGTAAAATATATTTTTAAAAACTGTGTAAGTGTTTAAATAGTCAGAATCAAAATATATTAAATTAATTGTATTCGTATTTCCATCCATTCTGGAAAATATTTACTCCTTCTTTTGGCCTAAAGGATATCTTTCAAATTTTCCATGTTTGAAAGATATCCTCGAAGGTTCATAAGATCTTTATAAAACCATATAATCAAATGACTGAAATGTAAATGAAAGTGGTTTTCCAACTCGATCAATCACGTAACAGTCCCTAGAATCTAGTCTAATCAGGGAAGGCTTGATTGCAGTTTTCATTAGCATGTGAAATCATCTGAGATACCACGGGACTACTTAACTTAATGAAGACGTTACGTACGCCACGAGTACTTATACTTGTGGTGCAAGTCTTAAGATATAGAGTACATAACATATATCTATACTAGCAGGCCCGTCCAATTTCGTCTGCGTCACTTTCAATTAAAAGCATATGTTCTTTCTCAGGGTCTAAAGATTGTTTGTGCCAAATTTCAACAAAATCGGTTGAGAGGTTTAAGCGGGAAAGCGTAACAGACAGACAGAGTTACTCTCGCATTTATAATATTAGTAGGGATAAGGTAGGAAGAGACCGAGACCGGGTTGGTTAGTTAGTTAAAGCTAAACCAGGAGATTCGAGTCTAGTAGCACCATAGTAATAGGTTCATGATGAAAATAATATGCCACTGCTAATACTGAACAGGATTATTGATCAGGTCAGCAATTACTCGCATTTAATTAATAATTATTAATATCTCGCAGATACCATTACACTTACTTAACCCAGTCGCCATTGATCAGGTTGTTGGGACGTATGCTGTTAAACGGATGACGTGGTCCAGATTATTACCACGATGGTTACAGATCTTCAGGTATATTTCGGCCTTAACGAAGAGTTGATGCTTCAAAACCGCGGGTTCAAAACCGGCCGTCTTGTACCTCTAAATCTATATATGAAAAAGATTTATGTGCAATTTTTCACAACAACACTGGCTAAAAACGGTGAAAGAAAACATCGCGAGGAAACCTGCATGTCGGAAAAGGGTTCTAAAAATCCTTTGAAGATATGTGAAGTCCCCAATCCGCACTGGGCAAGCGTGGTGGACTATACCTAATCCCTCTTCTGAGGAGACCTGAGCCCAACAGTGGGCAGTAATGGGTTGGTATAGAACAGTTGATGACAGTTAAATAAGCCATTATAATTCTGTATAATAACTACAAATCTTACTCTTGTACCAATCATAATCCTTCAGAATGCTGAAGCTTCAAACCATCTTCTACATTCATTGACCTAGCTCGTAAAAGTGATCACGCACAGATTCACACGTCCAATATAAGATGATCTCTATAACATTAACCTGAAATTACAAGTCAGTTCAAATTATTAAGCCGGAAAGAATCTAGCAGGTCCTGTGAGAGTGGTCTCCATATCGTTAGTGGTCAAAATTAACGATATTTGTGGCTGAATTTATCCCTTAATAGCTCCTAGATGCTGGAATTGTCTTAGTTTGAGCCTAACGTGACCTATGAAACTAGTTCTAGAGTGGTTGTGGTCCCATATATGTTGTACAATTATACATGTGTATTGTGTTTACTTACTCATTGTATTACTAAGTAAAGAGTACTATTGCTGATGTTTCGTTACAGCTAAAGGTTCGACGACGATCAATTGTTAAATATCTATGACGGTATATCAGGGGACAGCAAAATCTACAGTATTGTAAATAAGATGTATTGTCCCTTAAAATGTAACAACAGGCATATAAATACCGTTTTTTCGTACTTTCATAGGCATAACCCAAAACATGTTGTTAGATTGATTCCCAAAATGACAAGTTATTACAGCGGACTAAGTATATATAGAGTTGGCAATCTAACGTTTGCATTTTGAACTACTGTTTATTTAGAGAATGACAGCTCAAATGTCATTCAATTTGTGTTCATAATTTAGTTAAAGGTTTGACATTTACGAAACGGGACGCTATACGCTTGAACACATTGGGAAATATTGAAAAGTTACTTCCAAAGTGGTGAGTCTTCAGTCCAAACTGTAAGAAAAGTGAAAAAAAAACCATAAAAATGATTGGCCTTCAAGGCAGTTTGTGGATCAATTTGTTAAACGTGTTCGAGAATCTGGATCGTTGGTGGACAAAACAACCCGTTCACGTTCTCGTACAGTGCGCACAGCCGAAAACATTGCTGCTATAGCCTAAAATGTCCGTGAACATCCATCAACTTCAACTCGTCATCGATCTCAAGAATTGAACATTTCACGCACCTCACGGAGAAGAATTTTGCATAAAGAACTCGGTATGAAGGCTTACAAAGTTGAATTAGTCCAAGAACTTAAGCATCATGACCAATTCAGACAGACAGAGACTTCTGCCCATCGCCCAATGGGCAGAAGATTGTTTGGCCGAAGATGTGTATTTTTACCGAAAAATCGTCTTTTCAGATGAAGCCCATTTTCACCTCGGAGGCTCAATAAGCAAAATTGTCGCATTTGGGGGTCGGAAAATCCACACGTCACCCTTGAGAAGCCAATGCACCCACAAAGAGTTACGGTTTGGTGTGGGTTTTGGTCCGGCGGCATCATTGGAAAATGAGCAAGGAGCCGCCGTTACGGTCAATGGCGAGCGTTACCGTGCCATGCTCAACGAATTTTTGTTTCCAAAAGTTGAAAGGTATGTATGACATGGACGACATTTGGTTTCAACAGGATGGCGCAACATGCCACACAGCCAACATGACAGTCGAACTTTTTCAAAATTCAACCTTTATGTGGCCCACCCGCTAGGTTTATTTTTATATGCGACAAGTGTTCCATTCTGCAGTTAAGAATTATTAATTCATAGCGAGCAGTACCCCATCTAAGTATGCGACATAAAATGAGAAAATTTACGATGTAATAACCGGCCATAATACGGTCGTGCGCAACGTTATCAAGGAAAAATGAATTTTATTACAAATTACTTTATATGGCGACTTTAGGCAGTTGTGAAAATGGCTTTCCCCCGTAGCTTATAATTCACTGGTAATGCCTCTCGGGTACATTTATTTTGGATTTCTTTGAAATGGCTTCATACGAATATTTTCAGGATATTATATTTTGAATGAGTTAAAAAATATGTGTGAGTATGAGAGTACTTCAAAGTTTTGTGAACAATATCAAGCGTTAAAATTGGCTCAGTAAATAAATTCTCTAAAACTCGTGATTATCGACATCACTTACACAACTATTAAACGGGCCATTACCATGATTTCTATTCAATTATCACAAGAACCCGTTTCATAGTTGTGTAAGTAATACCTATCTTAGTATTTATCTTAGTAAACATATAAAGTATTCTAAAATATGTCATTGAGTTTTTCAAATGACATTATCATCAGAATCAGTCCAATTTCGCCAGGATATCGAGGGTAAATCCTAAGCCGTCTTTGTTTGAAAATCACCGATGGAAGCTTATTACAAAACTGCAAATAGTAATAAGCTCGTCTACCTAAAATCTACGTAGCAATTTAAAATAATTTCTTTACAATTTCAGTCAGCTACCCTTAGATGCCTTCTGAAACTTAATATACTTTTGAAAAGGGAATAAATTTATTTTAATAAAGTTATATACTTTCCAAAATGAAATTAATCTTTCTCTTATTTAATAATTTTCGTAATTTCTTTTGTGAGATACTTTTACAATGTTACGGTCGGAATAAAAAAGTTAATCATTTGTTTTGTTTGTGTTTTAGTCCTAGTGTATATTAATTACAGTAAGGTTACTTAGAATGATGAGTACGTGACGGAATTATGCAGCTATGGTAACTGTTAAAGTGGTTGAAGTCGGAACTACATTCCTGTTGTTTTTAGGTTAAAAGTTGTGTAAGACTGTCTTAGACAAAAACATGTTTTTTAATTTATGTATTAGAAATGTATATTTACCCCTATTTAGGAATAAAGTAGATTTTTTTATTGTCCTACAGGCCAGCTTACAGGTCACGTGATTATAAATGATCGCGCAAGAACTTATACAACGTTAGCAGACACAGCAGAGCTGCCATCTACCGTAGTTCTGTTCTGTTCTGTAGAACTCTTCATCAATCTATCTTATAGAAGGAAAAGAATACCGAAGGTTGTTTTTCTCCATACAACACAATCCAAATTAAACCTTAAAAAGTGGTATTTATGTCCAAAATTGGTAAACACACCTAACGATCAAAGTTTGCATCGAAATCTCAGTCTAGTTGTCGAGTGTCCCACATACCTGTTATCCGAAACTTTGATACAACAACTTCAAACTTCGCAGTCTCTAGATCAGAGTTAGCTAACAACAGTGAGACAACTATGACAAACTTTATGAGTGCTTCGAAATCCGATATATAACTACCTATTTACAGTACAATGTACTATGATTTCACAATTACTGAAATAGGTAATATTATTTCAAAGAGTCAAAGAAGGCAATTACCTTCCTCTAGAGTTATTGTTATAGAGAATCGACTGCTTTTGAAGAAGTTTTAATAAAAAAGCTTCGAAAAACGTAATTTTATATTTGTGGGTATGGATTAGTTACTTTACCTCTTTCACTGCTTCACTCTTTCAAATGACAAATTGGCACTTGAGTCTAGTATGAGCAATTGAAATTAAGAGTAGATTTGTTATTTTTTTTATCCATGTAGGCAGTAGAGCTAACGGGTTAATATATCTATAATTCGTCGTGATTCATTTGAGCTTATGAAATGTCTATGGAAGATGCGATTTGTAGTATTATGTACTAGCTTTGTATCGTTTCTACTATGTCTTCCAAAATCCTGGAAGTAAGTCACGGTTTCTTACAACTACCTATAAAACACCTCTGCGCCAAATTACTTCTACATCACAAAAAATAGGGGCCCGAAGAAAGAACTTTGATGCCGCAGAAATAAGGGCGATTTTCGCATGGACAAATACCAGTAGCATGTTAAAATAAAAGTTGTAACATTTGTACAAAGCGTTAAGATTAAGCCCAGCATTTAGATTTCATTAGAGAGTATTACAGGTTTAAGCGACGTTATTTATCTTTCTTAGAATTTTAATTAAGAAAGATTTATTCTGTGCCGAAATATAATTTTCTTGTACGTTCCACTTTCCTTATTTTAATTAAGCATGGATTTTGCTGCTGTGTTTTTTAACATCGTTTTTTATGCATTAAAATCTTGTTCCATAATTAAAATCTGTTTTATTTTGGTCCTACTCCTAATGTCAAAGAACCGAAAATAGCTTATTCCCTCGAATAATCTATAATTTTTAATTAGATACAAAAAACATATTGTTGTTTGTAAATTCTTGTAATATAAAGGTATGGTAACAATAAACATGATACTGCTCCGTAAGTTTTCGCGGCTTGCAATAAAAAGATATTGCACAAGAAAAAGTCATAACCCATAGGCTCAAGATATTCAATCAAGATATGACCATGTTTGATCTTTATAGATAGTACGCTACAATAAGGAAATTTAAAAACGTTAAACTATAATTTTCCACTTTACAAACAAAGTAGAGTTTACCAATCCAACAATATGACCCTTGACGAAACTATGTGTACCTAACAAAACAAACGAACCAAGTCGATTTTAAACTTTGTCAAAATTTAACAATCGATCGACCTCCACAGCTGTGTATTTATTACAACCAAGGATGACCACATACATAATTAAGAAGAAGAAATTGCCGGGTGTTCAGACGGTCAACATACGGTCGTTCCCACAACGTGGGACCAAAACGGTGTCCCATTGGCTGATTGACTTTGAAAATCGAACACGTCAAGACTTTGGGTCGTGACAATGAAAAAAATCAATCATTTTGTTTCAAGATACTGGTGATGAGAGACGCATATTGTGTTAGCAGAGAAGATTAATTCATGGTAGATCTTTAAGAAGGAAGAAGCAGAATATTTGAATAGAGAAAGTAATTTAGAAATCCAGCAAGGTCAGTAAATTTAAGATAAAAAAATGAGACGTAATAAAAAAAATATTCAAAGAAGAAGAAACATTAGAGATAATAGATGTTATAGACGCAATGACTGATTAGGCTTAAAGTAAAGAGTTAATTAAAGAAGTATATAAAACTAAAATATAAATACAACTAGATGATGCTATTCTTACTTCTACAGATGATGACGAAGGTGAAGACGCAGGGCCTGGTCACGGACCTAATGCCCTGCATTAGAATCCTACAAGCTACGGGGCACTTTTTATTCAATTACCATGCCGGTAAGGAGTTCTCTTTATTATGTCGTAAAGCTTCAGAAACGTACGTGATGTCGTCGTTATCTGCGCCGTAAGACGACGATAAAATATTATTCGAAAATGTGAAATTTGATGATGCTTTGAATATGAATTCAGTACTTTCTTTGGTGTAATATTTATGACACCAACTAATATATTATATAAAAAATGTAATCAATTTATTTCTGGGACGATGAAGACACCAACACCACAATTATTATTATTGAAATAGTTTATCTTTCTCCAATGTTATACTTCTAAAACAAAAAAGAAGTTGATTTGAAATGCCTCTGAAAAAGTCGTTGAGCTTGTTTGTTTGGTAACATTTTCCACAATTGCGCAGATAATTCGGGAATGAATATGCTGCTTCGGAAGGCGTATTCCAGTGCCCACGCTGTACTCATCTTCATTCACTACGTCTGCATGGGAATCAACATGGCTCAGTACAAAGATGAAGTCAACGAGCTGACGGCCAACACCATCACTGTTTTGTTCTTCGCTCATAGCATCATCAAGCTAGCATTCTTTGCATTCAGCTCTAAGAATTTTTACAGGTAAGTTTTCTAGATGTTTTCTGAGAATCATTTCTCTATTTTCTCTATAGCCATATAAAATTTAAAGTATTTCAAGGAGTACTCACATGAAGTCGTGGTCGTAAAATTGAAAATGTGTCATATAATTACATCATCAGATTATAATTACGTTAACAATATTATTCAGAGAACCTCTTCGGGGGCCCCCCGTTGCTGACGTCCGTGGGCTCGACCACCTTCTTTGAAGGCTGACCCCGCACGTGGTCCCCGGGTGGTGCCAAAGCAGCAACGGGAGAGCGGCCGTTAGGTTGGGTGCCCGGGAGTAATCGCACTGGTGCGATTACTCCCTCCGACCTCTCGGTGAGTGATGGACGTTGAGTCCATCACCGAAGCCCGCACAGGGGTAGGCGACCAGGCCCCTGTGACGGAGAATGCCACTGGCGTAGGGTCGGGGCGGGCATCGCGCGCGAGTACTGTCGCGAGTGATGCCCGCTCTGTCGAGCAGGGTGGGAGGGGCCGGCGCAAGCGGAAGACCGCGACGCGCCGGACCTCGGAAAGCACTGGGCCTTCGTCCGCCTCCTCTGAAGAGGAGACGCCGCGAGGACCCACGAGGCGAGCCACTGCCACCACTGCAGAGACCAGAAAGGATCCCAGGGGGACCTCCGCCACACCGGCGCCCTCAGTGGGATCGTTCGTCTCGGCTCAGGCGACTGACGGGGAGCTCTCAGAGAGCCCCGTCGTCGTCCTGGAGACGATAAGGCGCCAGGCCGCTGCTGCGGCCTTAACCAGGACCATCAGGCTGCGCCCGACCTACGCGCGGTGGTGGCGGCAGGTGGCCGATGAGACCGAGAGGATTATGCCTGTGGTCTCAGCGGCCATCAGTCGGGACGCGGCACAGCGCACGGAACTGGAGAGGTCGAGGGCAGAAGTGGCTCTCCTCAAGGAGAAGCTGGTGGCCCTCGAGACCCAGGGACCGGGGACCAGTGCGGCAGCGAGTGGCTCGCGAAGGGCGCGGCCTACACCGCCGGTTGCGCAGCCAAGCAGCACCAGAGCGCTGCGGGCCAACAAGGAGGCCAACGACGAGTGGCTGCCTCCGCGGCGACTCGCGTCACCACGGGCCAGGGCACAGCAGGCGGAGTCTCGGGAGGAGATGGTTGCCTGCATCAGGCGGGAGTTGGCGGAGGAGTTCGGCAAGCAGATTGCCGAACTCAGGGGCATTGTGGCGGCCCTGAGTGGTGCTGCCACATCCGCTCCACCTCCGGTCGCTCCTGTCGCTCCTGCAGCTCCCACCCAACCGGTTGGACTTCTACCGGGTCCGGAGTCGGCTCCGACCCGGAAGAAGAACAAGAAGAAGAAGAGCGGCGACGGCACACCGGCTGCGGTGCCAGCGCCCCAGCCCCGCCCGCTTCCTCCACCCCCATCCAACATGGATGAGGGCTGGACGGAGGTGGTAAAGCGGGGTGCCAAGAGGGCCAGGGTCGTGGCCACTTCGACCCAACCACCACCACCGAACGCGACGAGGGCAGCGGTCAAGGCGACTCCTCAACCGGGGAGAGCGCCGACCACTGCCCAAAACAGGAACGTGACTCCGGCGGCCGCGGCTGCTCCCCATCCGGGTCGAGCGCCCGCCGCCGGAAAGAAGAAGAAGAAGAGCCAGAAGGCAAAGAAGAAGCCGCGCGCACCGCGGCAGGCTGCAGTGGTGGTCACCCTGCTACCTGCCGGCCAGGCGAAGGGGTTGACATACCCCGACGTCATGGCGAAGGCGCGCGCGGTAGTAGACCTCAGAGAGATCGGGGCGGAGGATGGCCTCCGCATCCGGCATACGGCCAATGGGGCCCGACTCCTGGAGTGTCCCGGCGCTGACAGTGACAGCGTCGCGGACCGTCTGGTGTCGGGTCTGCGGGTCGTATGGCCGGAGGAGGAGGTCAAGGTGCACAGGCCGGTCAAGATGGCTGAGCTGCGTGTGACCGGCCTGGATGACTGCACCACCAGGGAGGAGGTGGTGGCGGCCATCGCCACCCAGGGCAAGTGCGCCCCGGAAAATGTAACCGTAGGCGAACTTCGCCAAGGTTACACCGGGGCCAGCTCGGTATGGGTACGGTGCCCGGTCGGGGCCGCCACCTCCCTGGCCACTCCTCCGCCTGGAAGGCCGGCTGGGGACCCTGGCAGGCTGCGCGTGGGCTGGGTTGCAGCCCACGTGCGGCTGCTGGAGTCACGCGCCTGGCGATGCCTCAAGTGCTTCGGTACGGGGCACAGCGTCGCCAGGTGCACCAGCACTGTAGACCGCAGCGGATTGTGCTTCCGCTGTGGTCAATCCGGACACAAAGCGGCCGTGTGCTCGGCCGCGCCGCACTGCGCGCTGTGCGCCGCGGCCGGTCGCAGGGCCGATCACCGGGCGGGGGGCAAGGCTTGCTCCCCGTCTGGTGGTAACACGGAGCGTAACAGGCGCCGCAAGATGAAGCGGCGCCAACAGAAGAAGTCGGCCGGGGGAGTACCGGCCGACGTTTCAGACCCCGCCGTGGCGCCTAGTGCGCCCGATGGCGGGGGCGATGGAGGAGGGGAGGGAGCGATGGATGTGGTTCAACAATAATGGACTACACCCGTCGCTTCCTCCAAGGAAATTTGAACCACTCCGCCAGGGCTCAGGACATGTTGGTCCAGAGCATGGCGGAGTGGTCCATTGACGTAGCGGTGGTCGCGGAGCCGTACTTTGTTCCCCCAGCAGATGAGTGCTGGTTCGGGGACGAGTGCGGCTTGGCGGCCATCCACGTAAGGAGAGCCGCGGCGATCCCGCCCTTGGTAATGGTGGCCAAGGGACCAGGGTTCGTCGCGGCGATGATGGAAGATACCGTCGTGATCGGGGCGTATTTCTCTCCAAATCGACCTATTCTCGAGTTCGAGCAGTTCCTGGACGGGCTCGGAGCGATTACTCAGCGCTCCGCTCCCCGTCCTGTGATACTGGCGGGGGACCTCAATGCGAAGTCAGTCGCTTGGGGTTGCCCCCGCACCGAACCTCGGGGTAGGCGATTGGAGGAGTGGGCGGTCGCGGCCGGACTCTGTGTCTTGAACAGAGGGTCGGTCGCGACTTGCGTGCGGTGGCGGGGCGAGTCCATCGTGGACGTGACGTTCGCGAGCCCTGTCATCGCACAACGCATCCGCGGTTGGGAGGTGCTGGTGGGGGCGGAATCGCTATCGGATCACCGGTATATCCGGTTCGATCTTTCCGCCCCCACGACAACCGCGGTCGCCCGTGGGACTGCGCCCCGGTCATTCCCCAGGTGGGCATTGAAGCTCCTGGACAAGGAGCGCTTGGTGGAAGCCTCCACGGTGGCGGCGTGGACGCCTATGCGTCCACACCCAGTGGACGTGGAGGTCGAGGCGCAATGGCTCCGGGACACGATGCATCGCATTAGTGATGCTTCGATGCCCCGGGTCGGCCCCCGGCCTCCTAACAGGTCGGCGTACTGGTGGTCGCCCGAGATAGCGCAGCTTCGTGCTGTATGCGTCCGGGCGAGGCGCCGGTGCGCCCGACATCGCCGCCGCATCCTCGCGCGCCGTGACGATCCCGTCGCGTTCGCGGAGGAGGAGGCCCGGCTGTATGGCGAGTACGCTGAAGCGAGGAGCGCCATGCAGCTGGCCATCAAGCAGGCCAAGGAGAGGTACATGGAGTCACTCTTGGAGACGCTCGACGATGATCCGTGGGGGCGCCCGTATAAAGCGGTGCGTGGCAAGCTGCGCCCGTGGGCGCCTCCCCTGACTGAGCGTCTCCCGCCTCAGCAGCTGCGGGACATCGTTTCGACGTTGTTCCCGCAGGAGCAGGACGGATTTATTCCGCCTGCTATGGGTGAACCGCCGGATCACACCGGCGGTGAAGCCACTGCTGAGGTGCCTCACATCACGAAGGATGAGCTCCATGAAGCCGTGGTCAGAATGAGTAGAAAAGACACGGCGCCCGGCCCGGACGGCATCCACGGCCGGGTCCTAGCCTTGGCCCTCAATGCCCTAGGGGACCGACTCCTGAGGCTGTACAATTCATGCCTGGAGTCGGGACGGTTTCCCTCGCTCTGGAGGACGGGCAGACTGGTCCTCCTACGTAAGGAGGGGCGCCCGGCGGACTCAGCCGCCGGTTACCGTCCCATCGTGCTGCTGGACGAGGTGGGCAAATTGCTGGAACGCGTTCTGGCCGCCCGCATCGTTCAGCACCTGGTCGGGGTTGGACCCGATCTGTCGGCGGAGCAGTACGGCTTCCGGGAGGGTCGTTCGACCGTAGATGCAATTCTGCGTGTCCGGGCCCTCTCGGAGGAGGCCGTCTCCCAGGGTGGGGTGGCCTTGGCGGTGTCGCTCGACATCGCCAATGCCTTTAACACCCTGCCCTGGTCCGTGATTGGGGGGGCACTGGAGAGGCATGGAGTGCCCCTCTATCTCCGCCGACTGATCGGCTCCTACCTGGAGGCCAGGTCGGTCGAATGTACCGGGTACGGTGGGACCTTGCACCGGTTCCAGGTCGTGCGCGGTGTTCCGCAGGGGTCCGTTCTTGGACCCCTCCTGTGGAATATCGGGTACGACTGGGTGCTGAGGGGCGCCCTCCTCCCGGGCCTTAGCGTCGTTTGTTACGCAGACGACACGTTGGTCGTGGCCCGGGGGGACGACCACAGAGAGTCTGCCCGTCTTGCCACAGCGGGGGTGGCCCTCGTCGTCGGCAGAATCAGGAGGCTGGGCCTCGACGTGGCGCTGCATAAGTCCCAGGCCCTGTGGTTTCACAGGGCAAGGGCGGTGCCGCCCGTCGACGCCCACGTCGTAGTTGGAGGCGTCCGAATTGAGGTCGGGGTGCATCTCAGGTACCTCGGCCTCGTGCTGGACAGCCGTTGGACCTTCCGGACCCACTTCGAGCAGCTGGTCCCTCGACTTGTGAGGACGGCCGGCCATCTTGGTCGGTTGCTTCCGAACATCGGGGGACCCAGCCACGCAGTGCGCCGCCTCTACGCGGGGGTGGTGCGCTCGATGGCCCTGTACGGTGCGCCCGTTTGGGCCGAGCCTCGTACTCGGGCAACTTTTGCCCGATACTTGCGCCGGCCACAGCGCATCGTAGCCATCAGGGTCATCCGCGGGTACCGCACCGTCGCGTTTGAGGCGGCGTGCGTGCTGGCGGGGACGCCGCCCTGGGAGTTGGAGGCGGAGGCGCTCGCCGACGATTATCGTTGGCGATGCGACCTCCGGGCCCGGGGCGTAGTGCGTCCCCTGCGGGAAGCTGTTCGGGATCGGAAGGCCCAATCTCGGCGGTCCGTGATGGAGTCGTGGGAGCGACGTATCGCTAACCCCACTTGGGGTCTACGGACCGTCGAGGCGATCCGCCCCGTCCTAAAGGATTGGGTGGGTCGTGGCGAAGGACGCCTCACCTTTTGGGCGGTGCAGATGCTGACCGGGCACGGGTGCTTCGGGAGGTATCTGCACCGCATTCAGGTGGAGCCGACGACGAGGTGCCATCACTGTATAGGATGTGACCAGGACACACCGGAGCATACGCTCGCTGTCTGCCCCGCATGGGAGCAGCAGCGGTGTGTCCTGGTCCGACAAATAGGACCGGACTTGTCACTCCCGGGCGTCGTGGCGTCGATGCTCGAGAGTGGCGAGTCCTGGAAGGCGATGCTCGACTTCTGCGAGTCCACCATCTCGCAGAAGAGGGTGGCGGGGAGTGCGAGGGAGAGAATTTATTCTTCTCTCCGCCCCGCAACAACCCGCCGCCGTCGAGCAAGGGGCCGGAACCGGGATCTCGCCCGGAATCTGGCCCCTTAAGAGTTTCGGGTCCCCAACGCATGTGAGTGCGAGCGGGGACCCAAGAAGGTGTCGTGTCTCGCTCAGCACGCCCTTGCGTCAGAGCATCCGGAGGATGGCGGACCGCGCTCCCCGACCCACGCTGGTTCTGACCCAGCGGGGTATTCCGTGGGAGGGTGACACGCGGTCCAGCCATCTTGGCGGGCTTCGGATAGCCCGCCGACCGAGAGAGCCGGTGGCCGTATCGCCGGCGGCTGCCGGTTCGGCGTCCGGGGACGGCGTGACGGAAAAGTGTGCCGAGAGCGTTACGCGTCGCGCCGTCCCACAAAACCCCGTGCTGGGTTCTGGCCTCAGCCGGGGTTCGGACGCTGAGTGTGAGCGGTTGGAGGTTTTAGTGAGGTTCAACTCCCACATACCCCGCCCGCGGGGCGGGCGGGGATCCGGTGATTTCCTCCAACTGAAAAAAAAAAAAAAAAAAAGAGAACCTCTTCAAAATATAAGCCAGAATAAAACCACTGTCCTATTTTAAAAGACTGGCTTCAACAAAACCTCGCTCCAGTTTCTATATCTCTCTTTTCATAATTAAAATTCAAAGTCGTTCAATGCAAGAGTCGACAGAAAAATACTTTTTCAATTTGAATTCATTCAGTTAAGAAAAGCGGAAAGCCATACAAATTACAAAACACTTAACTGTTTAAAACTTCTTTTCTGCTTTATGTTTGAAATAGATTTTAAATCCGCGCTGTTTTATGCAATTTTAAATTCAATAGGTTCCCCGTAGCTATAAAAGAATCCCTGGCAATTGAGTACGACTCTATTTTATAGAGATTCAGTTGAATTCTTACTGTTTTATTTGTAGATTCAGTTGGAAAAAGATATTTGAATCGAAAAGAGTTCTGAAATGAAACTACCTATAAAATCTCTTAGCAGATACTGTGTCGGTATTTGAAACTCCATTTTGGAAATTCGAGTACTATTTTCACGGCAAAAACACTTCCACAAGGCACATGTTATTCTCTCAATTCACGATTTGTATTCCTTACAGGACCCTCGCAGTATGGAATCAATCAAACAGTCACCCACTGTTTACAGAATCCGATGCTCGATATCACCAAATTTCTTTAACCAAGATGCGTCGACTATTATATTTTATCTGCGGCATGACTGTTTTCTCAGTAATAAGTAAGCTAATACTTACCTTATTTTACTGGAAAATAAATTTGAACCTCATTAGATTCTTAATAACAATTAATATTTCAGCTTGAATATCGTATTACCTTGTAATTAATATTATAATTAATTAGATAATTTAGCGAGGTGTTTGCCTTTGAAATAACATCCACCCTTATTAACGACTGAACATAATTTACAAGTTTACAAGAAAATAAATTCTTATGCTTTTAATTTAAAAAAAAGAGTGACTTAGATATTAAAACATCATAGAAAAGGTATATTTCTTCAAATAAATATGTAAAATATAATGTTAAATTGAAAATCCATAACAGGAATTATTACTGGATAAGGAACAAATTTTATCATAGGACATTTAGAGCATGTGTAAGAATTGAATTTTCCAGCATC
Source organism: Trilocha varians (assembly GCA_030269945.2). Taxonomy (NCBI): domain Eukaryota; kingdom Metazoa; phylum Arthropoda; class Insecta; order Lepidoptera; family Bombycidae; genus Trilocha; species Trilocha varians. Next base: position 6,447,893 of record AP028268.1, on the reverse strand, counting down.
AAGAAAGAAAGAAAAAGCTTTTATTCAACACGCACATAGAGGACATTCATATTATTATAACATTTAAACAGTATAATACCTATTTAAACAAGGTACAAAAAAGTTAAAAAATAAAATAAAGCCGAACAAGATAGAGGCTTGTCCTCAGTGGCGTGCGAATAGGTTTCAGCTCAGCAAAAGCTTATGGTCTCAAAGAAGACCAAAAGCACTGATATTCAGCTGAAACCTAAAAAAATCACTACTGTTTTAAGATAACAGTTACAGTAGAAGAAAAGTATTGAAAAACTACGTATATTTTTAGGCTGGGTAACTATTACGTTCTTTGGTGAATCAGTTCGCTTGATCGCAAGTAAGGATACTAATGAGACCCTGACGGAGCCAGCACCTCGTTTGCCTCTGAAGGCTTGGTATCCGTTCAATGCGATGAGTGGCGGCGCTTATGTATTTGCATTTATTTACCAGGTTTGATATTTCTGTTTTTTATTGCCATTATCAGATTGAAATGATGTTTAAAGAATTTAACCAGAAAGTTACTTCTAAAAGAAATTAAACTTTACTTGTGAAGCAAGATTAGGGAAACACTACTACTATTCTTATATCTATATTGCCAACCATTTTTTTGATAGATTTATTTCCTACTCTTCTCGATGGCAATGGCAAACCTATTGGATGTTATTTTCTGCTCGTGGCTGATATTCGCTTGTGAACAATTGCAACATTTGAAAGCGATCATGAAGCCCTTGATGGAACTGAGTGCTGCTCTGGACACTTATCGACCCAACACTGCTGAGTTGTTCAGAGTGTCATCTACAGGTAAACAAATATATAGGCATATAAAGGAAGAACTTGATGACTGTACTGTTTGACACAGTATTTTTCATCATTGCCTACGTAAAAGCTAGTCAATTCCAGTAGAATTAAGATTTTCTTAACTCCATTCACAAAAGGTAAATTAGGAGATGAAAGTCTATAAATACATAAATGTTTAGATTCTCTCTAAACTAAAAAAAACTTGAGAGGTGTCATGGGACACCCGAATAGAACAAACTTCCTTTCGATTAAAAGATATCTTATATTTTTTTTTCCTAACGTATCGCGCGATAAGCAACGATCAAAAAGATTTTGATCAAAGCGCCATCTAGCGATAATCATCTAAAACAAAAATAAGGAACGTGTTTTAAACGATTTTGATCTCAGCGCCATCTAAAACAAAAAAAGTGTCATGACAACTTTCCGTAAGAATTTTTTCCGTCTAGCCCCCTTTCACAACGCGCGACAAGGAACTTCGTTCCAATAGACCTTCGTGGATTTTTATTCTTATTTTATCTTCTAACTAATAGTACAAGACTTAAAAGATGGACATTAACAACATTTTTTTTTCTCCAATCCAATGGCAATAGAATATCTTGATTGTTTATGACAGATAAATCCGAAAAAGTGCCCGACGCAGTAGACATGGACATCCGTGGTATATATTCAACTCAGCAAGACTTCGGGATGACTTTACGAGGAGGCGGTGGGAAACTGCAGAACTTTAATCAAGTGAATAATCCTAATGGTTTGACTGCAAAACAAGAAATGCTTGCTCGTTCAGCCATAAAATATTGGGTTGAGCGTCATAAGCACGTTGTCAGGTGAGATACGAAACCAATTATAATTTACTATTATCCAATTTATAACTTGAATTTAAACGGTAATATCCGAAAAATAATGACAAGCTTGTCTCAATAATACTTTAAAATAATCTTTAACGTTTAACATGGTTTTAATATTATTAAAATATAATATTTAATTATAAGAACTAATCTGAATTACTACATTATTTTGTATCTCATTTCTCTTTCTCTACTTCTTCAAGTCCAAGTTAATAATTATGTCGGCTTCGCAACTTGAACACGAATAAAAAAAAACAATTTAGGACATCTCCTTTCGAAGAGATCTCACTTCCATGTTACAATATTATTAATAACAAATGCCGTAGATCATATCGCTGAATATTACCTCAAATGTTGTTTTGATATCTGTCTTAATAGAAACTGGACCATCAAATATCTGTCGAGTGTCTGCGGTGTCGAGGGTCATTCGAATTACAACAAGATCCCGAAACTTCGCCACAAAGTTTCGGAAGTTTACCTCTCAGTTAGAAACTTAGCTGAGTTTGAAACTTTTGCTAATGATCCGAATCCCATGTGAACGGCTGGAATAACTTTGATAACTTCCAGCATTGTAGGGAGACATTGTTTTGTTTTATTGTTATATACTGGACATAACTTAGTCCGAGAGTTGACTAAGTTTTCCGATTCAATGTAACTTTGCAAGTTTTTATTTGACTTCTCTTTGAAGCTATTTACTAATTTAAAGTTATATGTATTTTCTAAGAAATGAATGTAAGGAAGTACAATACACATTTTGAAGATAATAATTTGGTACATGCCTACCATTATTTTAACAATTTAATAGACAACGATTAAAGCCAAATTTCTAGCAATTAAGAGTTCTTTTACAAAAACTATTTGATAATTGGTCTAAATAATAGTACGAGTACAAACTCGGTTGATAATTATGATATTCCGTGAACTTAGCAGTTGACAAGGTTTCAAGGTTTCTTCAGCGACACACTTGTGAGTTTCTCACGATTAATAGCATGTGGTTTTGACATTGTTTTATAGATCAATAGAATAATATTGATTAATAATATGTAGGGATCAGTTAGAAAGATTGATTGGTTTGTTGTTAAACTATGAATTTTGTATATACCTAACGTTATAATACGTATCTATCTATGTAATAATAATGAATGAGACAAAGTTACATAAAGCACGGTAGTAGATAATCATGATACAAAATAGTATTTCCGATTATCTTCTTTCTTATATACCTTTAAAAATGAATTGCTGTTCGTTAGTCTCGCTAAAACTCGAGAACCACTGAACCGATTTGGCTTATTTTAATCTTGAAATATTCGTAGAAATCCAGGGAAGGTTTAAACGGTGAAAAAATTTCCTTATGTGACACAGACGAAGTTGTGTGGGCCAGCTAGTTTAAAATGAAAATAAATTGCGTAGGAATACGTAGGCGTAACGTGAAAACTATTCAGCATTAAATTTTTCAGTAGGTTTTCCTCAACAATTACTCACTTTGATACTTGTTAATTTTCCCCATCGATACCTACCGTAACAAAAATATTTAATATTAATAACATATTTTAACATCACACATTTCCAGATTGGTGGCGTCAATTGGTGACACATACGGAACAGCCCTGCTATTCCATATGTTGGTATCGACAATCACACTTACTCTACTGGCGTACCAGGCGACTAAGGTAAGTTAACAAGAAAAACAAAGTTCTTTACAGGTGGAATTCTGTAGAACCATGCATGATCAAACCTGGTGGCGAAGAGTGAAAGCGGATCAGCATCTAAAGACTATTTCAACGGGTCGTATACTAGTATAAGTGACAAAACGTAATTAGACATGAGGAAAAACCATTTGAATATTGTACACTTTGTAACTTATACCAATTGAATAGGTTTTATAATTAGGAAAATAAAAAATTAAAATGTTAAATATCATTTTCATGATATTAAAATTAGACAATTTTAAGACTAAGTATTTATGCAAAAAACGGTTTTCGTCATTTTGTTGTTTATGTTAGTATACGTAGGACCCGTCGATTTTATTAATTGGCTTTGATAGCCCAGGACAGAATAAAAGTTTGAAACAATGTAGATGCCAATTGCCGCACTTGTAGAAGGTGGATGTACAAAACGAAATCATGTCATGGGTTTGCTCGTAAATCTACAATTGTAGTAAATTCACCAACAGTTTAAAACTCTTTGAGCTCTCTCTCTGTGATTGATTCTCAATCGTTACAAAGTAAGTTGAATACTACTGACCTCGACCTCAGTCTTCTCGGAGTTCCAAAATATTTATAGGCTCAGTTGACCAACAGGTGGATTCTGGGCTTGCCTTCTATCTAATGAAATAACAAATCTATAGTGAACGTTTTTCTTTACAGATCAACGGTATAAACGTGTATGCGTTTAGCACGATTGGTTATTTGGTCTATACTCTTGGACAAGTATTCCATTTCTGCATTTTTGGTAACCGGCTCATTGAGGAGGTAGGTAGTTTAACCTTTCACTTTAAGTTGATAAACGGTAACGGTAAACCATCAGGTGAGCCGTAACTGCCTTAAAAAAATCTTATTTACATTTCTGAGTTTAATTAAAACTAGTATGTAATTGGCACAACAAGATTTATATAAAATGTAAACTTTAATAAACACGTGTTTAAAGCATTCTAGGTTTCTAGGATTTCTGACAGAAGAAAGAATTGCTATTTAAAGCATCTGATGATTTCCTTAAGTTCCCAAAAATTACATAACATACATACGTATTTTGAAACCAAAATCTGGATTTTAACAGAGCTCATCGGTAATGGAGGCGGCATACTCTTGTCAGTGGTACGATGGATCCGAGGAAGCGAAGACTTTCGTCCAGATCGTATGTCAACAATGTCAAAAAGCCATGACAATCTCAGGGGCTAAATTCTTCAACGTGTCTCTAGATCTGTTTGCTTCGGTAAGAATTAATCATATCGTTATATAAAAGGAAAAAGACATATCGCCAAATTAGCCAAACTGAGTTATTGAATTGAAAAAAATCGAAACCTTTATATTTTAAAGCACCTAAAACATAGACAAAAATGGGAAAAGAAAAATATGGGTTTGTTATTTTTTTTATATTACGACAAAATTAAATTGTTTTTTTTTTCATTATTTTTATTTATCTTTTTTGCTGTCGTGTACTGTTTGTGTTTTGCTGGATTACCTTTTCAGTTACGAATCTTACACATAGACTTTTTTTCTAAATTAAGATTTAATTGAGTCCTTTTTAAAACATTCTATACATTTATTTTTGTAAAGGTTTTGGGAGCTGTCGTTACTTACTTCATGGTGTTGATTCAACTGAAGTAGAAGTCTTCGTTTTCTTCAATTCATCACGCATTAAGTGTATTTTATTAATTAAGTTTTGACTTACTATAAACTAGAGATAACAATACCTATTTGAGAATGTACATGAAGGTTATACTTTTTTAAGTTTCTTTAACGCTTCATTTTACAAATTGAATTAATTAATAACTAGATAGTATCTATTAACTTAACAGTATAAACATAATAATATGACTTTCTTGATTTTTACTAAGAAAGAATTTCAAAATTAAACTCAAATTTAAGCTTGAACTTATTGAACTTACATGACATTTAATGTTGAAATTTCTATTTTTTTTTGTGTTTTTGTTGGTACGCACCTAATATTTATAATCTTTCTTAAGGTGTAAATTGTTGAAATTTTAAATTAATGTCATGATAAGAAAGCACAATGCAACATCTGTAATAGCGACATAGGTTAAGTATTCTTATATTTTTCAACTTATATTTCACAAGTTTTTCTTGTGCACTTTGTTAAAGTAGTAGTTCTAAGTATAGGTTTAATTATTAAGCTATAAGAAAGTTTTAAATACGTTTAATCAGTTTTTTTAAGATTATATTAAACACTGAAATTCGTAGCAAAAGTCTGATGATTTACATATTTGTTTCTATTTTTCGATTTTATTTTCTTATTTCATTTTGTAATTTCTCGAATATTATATTTAAATAGTGTATAATATTTATAAATTAACAAATATTATACTTTAATAATGTGTAATATTTATAAATTAATAGCATAGAAAAAGTGTTTCAACTATTCAATTGTGTTATCATACAATCACTACGAGCATTTTGTTAAATATAATTTTAATTAATATTTTGTGTTTTTTTGTTATGCTTTCATATTATTATCCTAATCTTACTTAGTAAAGGAAGTGTGTATTAAAATTTATCTTTTAAAAATAGGCTTAGGTATATCTACACTACCTACCTAATAGTGAGGGGGTGTCGCGACGGGAAAGTGTGAAGCAGCGCGTAACGCGTCGCGCCATCCCGCATAACCCCGTGCTGGGTTCTGGCCTCAGCCGGGGTTCGGATGCTGAGTGTGATCGATTCGAGGTTTTAGTGAGGTTCAACTCCCACATACCCGCCCCGCGGGTGTTGATCGGGCGATTTCCTCCAACTAAAACAAAAAAAAAAAAAATAGTGAAAATAGACACATGTTCAATTCTGAATTATAGAATCTTACCCAAGCTTAACTCAAATTAATTTGGAATAACAATGAATCACGATATCTGTTTAAACAAAAGGTTTCTAACAATTGAATTCACTAATTACTATTTGGTCCTCACATTTCTAACAAACATATTAATATGTAATCAAGAGCCCGGTGAAACGCCGGATTAATCTGGCGTGAGTGATTACCGTATCACTGATTACATTTAATTATACGAATAGGGATACAATTTATAAATTATTGTTGTATTTTAATAAATGTGTGTGATTGGAATGAGGCATGTTTTTTGGAACGAAGTTCCTTATCGCGCGTTATCGAAAGGAGGCTAGACGGAAATTCTTTTGAAAAAGTTGTCATGACACTTTTCTTGTTTTAGATGATTATCGCTAGATGGCGCTGTGATTAAAATCTTTTAAAACAATTCGTTATTTTGTTTTATATGATTAATGCTAGATGGCGCTGTGGTCAAAATTTTATTGAAGTTAAAAAAAAAAAAATTATTACAATTCCTTCACTAATTAATCAAAGGAACTTCGTTCCATCCGGGTGTCCCTTGACACCTCTCAAGTTTTTTTTATTTATTACATACACTAACAGGGTGTATAATCACCAGAGATTCGTTTATGCTTCTATGATGATTGAAAAAACAAAAGACGAATTTAGCATAATGTTAGTGTCAATCTTTACGTATAATAAATATTCTATCTTATTCAGCCTTCAATCAAATTTAATCTTAGTCATAAAGAGTCATTTAATGCCATATTAAGATTTAAAATATCTCGTCGAATTATTTGAAGATTAATATGAAGTCACTAAAGTGCGTTAGGTGATTCTATGATCTATGGTTCAAACATTGCCTATAATAGGTTTAAGAGAGTTATCAAAGAACGGCTATGCAGTAAAGTATATTATAAACTTAATGATTATATAAATGACTGCACAAATCAATGGGAATGAGGTGCTCGTCCCGGGCCATTTCAATTGATACATTTGTTAAAAACAAAAATATTGTAAAACAATATGGAAAAAAAAAGAAAAAAAAACATATTAAATTAAAAAAAGACATGCCCGTTGAGTTTCTTGCACCGGTTCTTCTCAGGACGGAGGCGTAATTTTAGTGAACTGGTGGTAGAACTTTTGATTTTATTTTTGACATTCAAAATGTATGTGTGTCCACATCTAATTTGAAATAAATGATTTGACTTTGACTTGGGGCTATGCTTGCTCTACGTGTTCAGCCGTACAAGGCCACTAATCAATAGGACTTAGTGCCTTACTAAATGTACTAGAACTTAATCACCGTCTGTGTTCAACTTTGTTAACCCAAGATTAAATCAGAGTTGCGTTTCCTTCAAATAAATTTGCATCACGAGAAATAAACTCTTTGCAAAGTCCAAAAGATGCATCGAGAGAAGAGGTTAATTTTCTAAAATAACATTAACTTATTTACATCGTAATCAATTACTCAAGGACCGTGTAATCCATATCCTCGGCTCAAAATGAACGAAACCCGGTGATTACGAATCCGAAAACAATTAATTACTCTGATCCAGAACATGTAGGTAATACATTACTCGTACGGACGCGTACGATATGTTTTTACGTTGAAATATTAGGTAAGTGCGCTATTAGGGGAGCTTCGAGAATGTTCGAGAGAGTATATAACGTTTTTGTTTATTGTTATTCATTAGTTTTATTACACTAAATGGGTAGATGAGTGCTTTGTGAGATAAAGCTATTTATTAGATGGGTAGACTGATTTATCAAAATGATTAACTGAAACAAAAAAACGTGGAACTTTTTTGTATATAGTTGAAAAATACTTATTTAATGCTTAAATTAATTATGAGATTCAATACCTACTTAGCATTTTGTTTATTTCTAAACGCAAGCGGACAAGCCAACGATCCAGCTAATGATAGTTGCCGATCGCTTATGTATAGACTTCTAGAACACCTGAAGCATAGTAATTTATATGAAAGACAATTTGACTTAAATTATCAAAACTGATAAAAAAATATATCTTAAGACCAATTTCATTTTTTTTTTATTGCATGATAGATAAACGAGCCTACGGCCCACCTGATGGTAAGCGGTCACCGTCGCTCATGAACCTCTGCAATGCCAGGGCAATGAAGGGCTGTTATCTATCGCCTCCCGATACAGGACTTTTCTTAAAAGTTACAAGCGGATACTAAGTATTTATTAAACTCATCAAATCATCAGCAAAGTACTAGTCCTGAAGTACCAAATTTTAGTAAATTAGAAAGTTACATAAATTTCCAAATTAATTAATTTCCAACATTTAGAGCATCGATTTAATAAGTTTTCCTAAGTTTAGAATTTATAACACAAACAACAATTTAATTTATTTTATTTAAAACTGTTGCCGAAATTTTAATTAGTTTTCATACTTTAGCGGGCCTCGTTTAATTAGGGCAAATCAGAATGGATTCGCGCCTAAACTTGAAATACATTAAACTTTTCGGAGCAAACAGAGATATTTTAATTATAGAGGGAACTACTCGTAATATTCTAGTAATAAAAAAAATATAAAACTAATTCTTAATATATATAAATCTCGTGTCACAATGTTTGTCCTCAATGGACTCCTAAACCACTTTTTTTTTTTTTTTTTTTTTTTTTTTTTAAACCACTTAACCAATTATAATAAAATTTGCACACTATGTGCAGTTCGATCCAACTTGAGAGATAGGATACCTTAGATCAAGGTCTGATGATGGAGCTGGAAGGTGGCCACAGGAACTCCGTCAATAAGCAAGATAACCTCATCGTGTTTGGGCTCTAATGAAGCGTCCTGATGAGTACTTTGCGTAGAGAATGAATGTGAAGGTCTGATGATGGAGCTGGAAGGTGGCCACAGGAACTCCGTCAATAAGCAAGATAACCTCATCGTGTTCAGACTCTAATGAAGCGTTCTGATGAGTACTTTTAGAAAATTTCCGGAAACAATTCCTATGCGACGCAGACGAAGTTGCGCGGGTCAGCTAGTACCTATATAAAAATGTATAATATTATATTAATATCGAATAAAACACTGTGCCACTCAGTGACAGACATAGGTCTCAACTATCTAGTAGGTATTAAAAATATGTCCGACGTAAATATTAACCGAAAATTAAGGGTCGGACTCGTCTAAGGCCAGTAATTGATAAGGATAACGAAATACATATGGATATTTCAGAGGTCCATGAACGACGGTAACCTACTATCAGGTCCATTGGCTCGTCTACCTAAATGGCAATAAAAAATCAAAAAAAATACCACTATAAACGTCAGCCACGTCAGAGGAGACATTATTGAGTCATTTTTTCCTGTTCTATTTTAAATGTATTTCATTATTCAAACGCATTGCCTCATACTTTTTATTTCCCTTGAGTTGTATCCTGGTTATTTGACCTAATTTACGTAACAAAATAAATGTTCTGCATTAAAAATGTTGCATAAAATTACTCATAAACTCAGTATCATTTGCGACATTTTTCACGTCTGTATTGTACTGTAACACCCCATTACTGTCTACTGCTGAGATCAAATCTCCTCTGAAGAGATGGAGATAAGAGAAGGATCAGGCATAATCTCACACGCTTGCCTAATGCGTAATGGGGATTTCATATATCTTCAATTTTTTTTTAAAATCCTTTTCCAATATGTTTGTCACGTCTATGATATTTTATTGTCTATGAAAGCAATCAATTTGCTTCATTAACCCTCACTCGAACTGCAGAAGACATTTAGAAGTTTTAATTAAAGCAAAATGCGGTAATCTCGTTCGCCGAACTGAACATATTTTAGATTTAATTGACTCAGTTCAAAAGTGTTCTTGGGTCCAACTTAATTTGAGTACGCGCAAGTCTCATACAGTAAGTTTCAAAATGTACTGTTTTGATTCTGTTTCGTTCAGAAATTGATTTTTCAATTTATTCATAAATAAGTTAACTGTGAATTAATCTAAATTCTTTTTTAACTATCCTGTTGAATCTAGATGTAACGATTTTTATACAAATGTATTTTGTGTTATAACTGTTTCAAATCTGACTGGTGATCTTTTTAATAGTATTATTGAATTTGGTATTAGAATTTAGAGCAAAGCTTAATTTAAAGTAAGTGTAAATGACGTTACTTATGAAATATTTAATGTAAATAACTTTGTGAACGTTTATTCGTTTATCGATACACAAAATATTATCCTTAAAATTTGTGAGTACATACTTGTTCAGTTGGAAAATCTGTAGACGAGCCCAATTTATCTTTCACCGATATGTTGGATAGATTCCAAGTTGTTATAGCGTATTACCTAATATAATATGCGGGTATGTTATTTTGTTTGTATATTTATTTTGTGACTTAGTCTTGTGTCTATTTGCAGTTAGTTGGGATAGCCGAAATGTGAAGAATAATTCAATACAGTTAAGGATTTACTTGCTCTATGTTATGTAGAACAAAATCCTATTTTTTGGTCATACAAATGTAATTTTACTTAAATGTATATTTGATTTCATATCGATTTTAAAAACAAAATAGTAGGGCTTTTAATTTTTGAAACAATCATTAAATACTAACAGAATTGCATTTATAACTATTCCAATACCAAAATATCAAGTTAATCAAAAGTACTGATAACATTCAAGTTCACAACAAAAGTAATACATCTAGTTTCGTAAAGCATAAAACAAACCCCACATAACAATACATAAAATTCACAATTTCCTTGAGTAAACATTTATCTTATTCCTTAACCGTATCAAAAAAAGTAATGAAAATATATATTCGTAGGTATTATTGGATTATATTACTTTTCCTTCATAGCCGTGTGAGTGTTCCACTGGTAAACAAGGACGTCTACAGCAGGAACACAAACTAATGTGAAGATAGAAGGTCTAAAAAGTGCAACACAACTTACAACAAAATAACGTTAATGAACCTTTTCCTCTTTAGACGCGGTTAAAGTCCTGTATAGGCATAGAATTATTACATCTGGAATCAACATCATGATCAACAGAATGAAGCCAATTTAAAGTGCACCGATCGCGCGTAACTACACGATATTCTGTCGTCAGTGTACCGATGACACTCAATTCGTTTAACACACGTATAAAATATTACACACACATAATCTTTAAAATTGCACTTTGTTATTTATGATGTTGATTCAAAATATCATGTTGTTTGTTACACGCGATCGGTGCGCTTTAAATTGGCTTCATTCTGTTGTTCATGATGTTGATTCTAGATGTAATTATTCTATGTATATAGGTAGGTGATAAATAGATAGACGGTCCGGTACATGGATATAAAAAAAAAGATTTATTTACATTTCGTAAATTAAAAGAGACATTAGCAATGGTTGAATTAAGTGAAACGAGATAAGATATTAATAAAAAATACAATCGTTATATTCTCCTTAGAATCGTTTGAAAACTATTCTTATAATTCACATCTCCTAAGAGGGACCCCCTATTAATTTTGTCACCCTTACCGCCCTCGCAGTTATAAACGATTCTTGATACTTGATCACAAAGATACAACTCTCTTTTTATTTAAAGTTTCTACTGGCAAAAAAATATTCTTCTTTTGAGGTTGCTACATCCAGAAGTGCTAATCTCATCAACTCTTTGACCTTATTTAATAGTTCTTATACTTACTTACCTATTGCACTAGCTCAGTGATACAAAATGAGTCTCCGATAAAAGGTCTCGCTACTTCTCTAGATCTTGTGTCTAGGCGTGAAGTTATAGCTTTCAAAGATCTACGATGTCACGCATTCACTGTTTTACCTTCTGTCCATCAGTTTTTTTGTACGAGGCTCTACATTTGTCAGGTAGGGACACGTGACATGCGACAGAGACACATTAGGGAGTGTTCGTCGATAAATATAACAGGTCACCTTTTGTCAGGAACTACGGTGGGAAAAATAACTGATGAATGGCATGAAGGAAACTCGGTCAACGGATATTGTATTATCTGCCTGTTCACTTGATTTTACTGAAGCTTTCCAAGCGATCCTTTGTTGGAAATGTTGATTTTGCTGACAAAAGTTTGCTTGGCTTGTGTTTGAGTTGTGGACAGTTCAATTTTGAAATGATACGGCAGATGAAATAGAGTTTGTTTCACTGTAATTAAAAAATAACTCAGTAAGTTTTGATAAAATATAGTTTATCAAGCTTTTGAAAGTAAATTATTTTCTCTTTAACAAAAAGAAAGATATCAAGCAGAGATTTGATCGAAATGATTTCAACAATGAGGAGCTGTAGTATCCTCACATAGGTAAGTAAACGTTTCTAATTTTTAACAAATACATATAAAAATTTAATTTTTGGAACTGTCTATTGGCACTTGGTAAACAATGTCGGAACACTTTAAAAACACTAGTAAAACTATAACGTGATATTTCTCACATAATAGCGTATCTTTAAACTCGCCTTTTCATCAACCACCAGACATAATTAATTAGGGAAAATCAAATACTATTCAGTCTGTCATTTAATCTGTCCTATACAAATACTTACCTGAGCGGTTCAATCTGTGGCACACGTCATGGAGAGTCGAGGGTGTAATATGAGCACCACCCACACCAAGCCCTCTTCAAACATCGACTTGATCAAATATTTTGATCGACCGTTTGTGTGCGAGATCGTTAGAACTTTTCTCTTCTTTAATTGGTGCACTTAATGAGAATTTTTCCGTAAATTTTATTTGGTAGAGAATTATCACTATTACGTCGCCTCAGTGCTTGTTTGGCCAATCTGCACTCGAGCAAATTTTACAGGAGACAGCAAACAAGCACGGAATTTTCGTTAAGTGCCGTGTTGAGAAAAAAATTGAAATGAGATTTTTATTGTTTTAGAATTGAATATTTTCAAAAAATATTTTACCAGTGGGATGGAAATTTTATTCTTTATAATACTGCATTAAAAAGTAATTTTCGTAAAAATGTCAGATTGGCCAAACAAGCACTGAGGCGACGATTACCTAGGTAGTGTAGGTAGAGACAAGCTCAGATTGTGTAAAAAATACTTTTGTTATCACGATTTGATTGTTTCTCAAATAAATAAAATCAATTTACAAACACAAACAATCTTTATTTCGCTACAGCCATTGAAAAAAATCAATACGTAACGATATTCCAATTTATTTGCAAATAATTTAAAGCACTCTCGCAAGCTCGACCGCCCTTCAATACCTAGGTTATTAATAAAGGTTCACAACTTGAAAGAAATTGAAATCCCAAATAAAAATCCAATAATTGTGTAATTGAAATTCTTTGTAACAAAATGTCGAACTCAATAATAATCCAATATTTTTCAGTATCAAATCATAAATATGGAACAATAATGTTCTAGATTAAAAAAGTTTTTTCATTTTAAATTTCGGCTGGCCTGAACCTGCGCTCAGCACAAACTGGATTAATATATCATTCGCCAACTGAACTCAATTTCGCTGACCAATGAATCGATAAATACGTACTTCGTAAACAGATTATGATTAAAAAGATAAATCGGATCACAGTTCACCATCTATCATCTACGGTTCGTTTCAGGAATTCCTTTTGTCTGGCACTATTCGGTTTTCGAATAAGCTCTCCTTAGCGGGTAAAATATGACGTAATTCTCAGAAATTATCTTTTAGAATTAGGGGTAATCTTCATCGTTTAAACAGAAGAAGAGCCATCTAAACCTACTTAAAAATAAAACATAAAAAGAACACAAAATATGTTAATTCGAAATTAAAAAGCCTTCATCAGTACAAATATAACTTTTGATCTCATTTGCTGTTCGCTCTGAGCATTAAAGGAAAGTTTTAAATGGTTTAACTCCGACACGACCCATCAAAAAGCTTCCCAGTTTTTGTTTGCTCGATTAGCTAGAAGGGAAGTACCTATCTGTTTTCTATTAACCTGATTTTGGTAAGTTGTTAGTAGCTATGACTAGGCAGTTTTGTTTTAGTATTCAGTAAAATCAATTTGATAGCTATCTAAAATGCCTACAGATTTTTTTTAGGCCGGCGTAAAGTGTGTGGGTTTCATTTGATTCAATTGAAGTATTTCGTAGAAAATTCCTGAAACCTTACAAGTTCTAAGTAGAAATCATTATCAAGTTTAGCCACAGAGTACAGTGCGTCGAATCTCTAAGAACCCACGCGGAACGTTAATAAAATGATTAAGTTTGTTAACCTTTTTTGGGTAAACGAGGTTGCTCAATAATACAATGTGCGTTACGGAAATTCTAGGAATTTTTATACTTCTTTGGGATTATTTTCGTAGGATACTCGCGTTTGAGTACTAACTGAAAACTTAGTATTAAAGAGTGATTTTATTTAAACACGAGCGGTTATGTAATCACTTACATGCATAATAAAGGGGTTCTTACCACGATTTTAATTATTTGAGTGGACTTGATGTTGCGATTTTGTAATATTTTAAAACTTATGAATCCGTTCCTCATACAAAAACTCTCAAAATTTTAACAAATTTTGTTGAATACGACAATTGATTCAGATTCATCTATTTTCTTAATGATTGGGCATTGTAAAGTAAGTACCTGCCTGGAATAGGAACTAAAGAATCTTTAATGAAGCAATGGAATCCGGATCATCGCATTAGACATGAAAACATACGCAAATTTAAAATTAATTTTAATATAAAATAAGCAAATTAAATGTAAAATAGGCATGTCACTACCTTTATTTGGTTAGAAACTTATAATTTAATCAATTTAAGTTTACGCCATTACGACCTACTTTAGTTAAGTCAACTTATTTTTGAAACAAAGAGACGAAGACGAAGTGTATTAGCTCTTTTACTACGTTTTTCATTACTAAACTATTATAAAAGCTAGTCAATGACAAATTACGATAACTTGCAATCCAAAATATCCCTTACTCACATTTTTGTTGTGTCGAACTAAATCAGGAGCTAAGCCGAATATCGGTCCCTATATTTCAGTCGTTTGAATGTCGTTAAAATATTTACAGCTGGCTGGAGGCGTTCTATAATGAAATAGCAGATTCATCACCAGATCAGGGGTTTAGGGACACTGTGGACCCGCGCGGGGTCGAGGATCGATTAATCTAAACGGTATCTACATTAAAAAAGAGTTCATTATGGAGTTTTGTGCCCGGGAGCTTGGATTGGCGTGAAAAATATAGGTAACTTTATACTAAGTTTCGAATTTTCTGCTCGTGTATTTTTTGGTAATTATTTACAATAGCTACGTATTTATATATAGGAATATTGTTCAAAGACTTTATATAAATCTTTTTTAGTATTTAGTGTTGCAATCCAGAAGGAATAGAATGCAAAGTTTTACTAGTAATCACGTAAGTATTTAATTTATGCAGTCAGTGATTTTCAATTCGTACAGCGCTTGTATAGCATTTGTTTATAGAAGTATCACACACGAGTATATAGAGGTAGAAACTATTTAACAATCTCCTTGACACTAATAGATACTACATAAGCTTATTCAAGAAATAGCTTCACTATAGGTCCTTGTTGGCGACGGGCTCACTTACTGTCAGTTAATTGTTATGTCAGATCATAGACTGTAGGTAGTATTAAGTTTATTTATAATTTTTACATTTTGTTTAAATAAGTAGGTAGAAGATAATAAAATAGAAGCCATGTTCGATACAAGCCAACGGGCTCGTCAAACGACCTGCGCAACATTGTACATTATTAATACGATATATTAGTTAGAAGCTTAACATCTGTGTAATCACAATAAATAAAGTGTTTGTAAACTGTGTGTGCGTATTTTTCGTGCTCGGCTGACCCAGAACACCTACAGTCCTTGATCAAGAAAATAAAATCTCAGCTATTTCAAATCCAATTAGCACCAAAGTTATAACCGAAAAATACTCAACTAAATATTGCGCATTTCAAAACAAAATTAAAGAGAAAATAACAGGATTTAAATTAACAGAGAAAGTCTCAAACTGTAAGGTAATGGGCCGGGGCTCGTTAATTGAAACAACCCATAGAGTTAACGGATTCATTTAGAGACAATTCAATTATCCGTTAAGAAGTTCAAACGAGGTTTTAAAGCCTATTGTGGTGTCCCAGCAGTTAAATGAGAACTCTGAAGGGATTGCTAAAGAGCTGTAATTGTAGTTTCGTTTTTATTATTCACCACAATTTTTGGAACTATTTTCAGTGTAGTTTATTTTTTTTTTATTTCTAAAACCCCCCAACATTATCGGGAATGTTCTTACTCTTAATATTGTCTTCTATCTCATTCCAGTTCTCGCTGCTATTCCACTGTCCTACCGCATACCTCACATTCATCCTTCCCATTCACACTTTCCGCCGGTGGGTTGCCGGCCTACTCCCTAATCTTCTAATTATTGTATTCTATATAGGGTGCTTAATTTAAGTAAGTACTATATGTTGTGCATTTATTTCCTTACCGCTAACGATTACATTTTTAAACGCAGTGTAGAGTTTGAACTCGAGCTTCTGCAAGAAAATTTTATAGTGAGTATTAAGTTTATATTTTTTTTAATCTCGAGCTATTTATTTTGCGGCATTGATTTTGTAATTCATTAATTAATTATTTAACAGATAATTAGTGTATGTTTGTTACTTCGGTTACTATTTAGATCTCGTTTCTTTAGATAGATATTAGAAGCTGAACTTATATTGGAAAATTAATATAATAATCTTCATTAGTCTTCAACAACAATTCTAATGCTATTTATAGCCCCTTTCAATTCCAGATAAATTACTTTACTACAAAATAGACTTAGTAATAATACCTTATGAATACGAGTATACTGAAAATATATTTGATCTTATAACATCGGGGTACAGATAACTAACTCAATTATATCTGTGAATGTTGCTCTAATGGATGTCTGTAAATCAATTACAAAGGTTCAAAACTTACAAACAAGGTTTATATTTTTCGTTGAGCCTTTCAGAACAGTCACAAAGTTTTTGAAAGTCAAAACTTACAATAGGAGTTCGTTATCCACATGAACCTTCAAAATAGCTGTGATAATTTGATTTTTACTGTGGACTTTAAGAAATCGATTACTTAGAACATGACATCACCCATTGAACTCAAAAGAAAACACAAACACACACACACACACACACACACACACACATAAACACACACAAAGAGACACACACACTCGCGCTCAAACAAATCTCAACAACCTTCTTTCCTGATTTGCTTGTTTATCTATTTGCTATTGTAAAACCTTTAAAATACACCGCTTAATTTTCTATACCCATAAAAGAATTTACCCAAAACACACGAATCACGAGACACATTAAATACCCACGTTGACGTTATAAATATAATTTATGATTTCAGGAAATTACATGTTCTCGGAAGCGACGTTCGCTTGTGCGAGCAATCATTTCAATTCATGACCTTTCATAAACATTTCTCGTATTTAATTATCAAACGATTCTCGTATGTATTTACGTCTTTTGGGCATTGATTTTCATTCAATATCTTCAAATGTTTATAATCTAATAATAGAACTGCGTAAAATTCAATGCCTGCTGTATTTTACATTCGAGATAATATTATTATATTCTGCCACTTTTAATACTCTTTATACTATTTCTGAGAGGGATTAACAATAAAAATTTATTGCAAAACTAAGTATACGGTTTTATTAATTTTTATTTACAAAAAAGAAACAAATAAATGTTTTTAAATCTCATATTTGAATTCGTTTAATCACACGCAATTTTCTACATCATCCACTAGGTTCTAGATCACACTACTACGAGTATTACAACGGTGAAGTAATAGGATCGTTCAATTAATAGTTGTCGTGGTAAAACCCATTTAATATTCGTGCAAACAGCATACATTTAATCAAATCGTTCTGTTTTTGAAATCCAATTAAGGTAACTCAGAAGTACAACCGAATTAATTTCAAGGCTCGTGTAATTTTCCGATATCATTATAAACGTTCTCGTTTGACGTTCATAAACATCGGGCTTATCGTATGTGGAATCAATTTGGTGAACGTTTATTTTGTTAGAAAATAATTTCGGTAGATATTTGATTAAGATTTTTTTTCTGTATGTGATTTAGAAAACAAAGTTAAATATCCCTTTTATCGATGTTTATGTTTTTTCAAATATTCCACAACATTTCAAATACTTAACATACATCATGCCATATAATCTAATTTAATAAAAAAATAAGATCAATATCTGAATTCTACAACTACTTACTAGAATACAACCATTATACCAAGATAACTCTATATACATACTATAATACCAAGATAAATAAAAAATGATTATTAAATAAAAACAAAATAAAACAAAACATCATAGTTGTTCTCAAAAGAATGCGCACATAAAGAATACAAACAACAACATAACAAATAAAACAGAATAAGAAAAAGTAGACAAAAGAAAAGAAACACCGAGATCGGGGCAATAAAAGACAACGCTACCTTAATAAGTATAGGGAAAAATTGTTGCTAAGCTCTCAAGTGACACCTATTACATTTTTATAGAGAAACGTCGGGTCCCTAAGGCCCGACCTAATTTTGCAATAAGACTTTGGCCTAGGCTGTGGTGTAAAGCACAAGAATTATAGATTTAACAGAGTTTAGTAAGTTAATTACAATGATGTAATATTTTACTTAAAAAAATTCAGATCTTATTATGTCTTTTCAGGTTCTTAAATGCAAATTTATTTTACAAGTAATAAAAAAAAATATATATAAGACGCATTTTCAAATTAGAGAATTACGAAGTGCCGATGAGCTACAAATATAGAACATTTAAACCGTTTTCTACCACAGTTATTGTTGTGTTTATTCAGTAGTGTGTCTACATTTACTATAAATTAGTATAAATCTATAATATCATTAATAATATAATGTAGAAAAGACCTATATAGTAAATCATTACTTATTCTAAATATTAACAATCGGCTTAGGTTTGATCACACGACCGAACCTAGTAATGTGTGGTTAAGGCGAGAGATAATTGGTGTGAGTTGATGTGGGTGATGGAATGAATGAAGGTTTTGAAACCATTGACGGATTAGGGCAATTATTTTCAAGAATTAACACAGGTTTAACCCTGTCCACAGTTACTGTAACATTTTTATCTCTTACATTAATGGTCAAAGTTGTACAATCGTCAGATCGCTCAATCACCTCATAAGGACCCGTTTAAGGAGGTTGTAAAGGTACAGTATCATCTCGCAAATAAACATGAGTTGATGTCTTCATACAGGTGATGGGTAAAGGTCCCCAGTGCCCTGGCACTGCAGAGGCTCATGGGCTGTTGGCTCATAGGTATATCTACATGCATTAAAAAATACTTTCCGATTGTCACTGCTGAAGCTGCGAAATCTCTTAAGTATGTTTCATGTTCGTTGCGACCATCTAAACTAGGAGTACAAAAACAGTTTAACTTTAAACTAACTCAATAAGTATTTCGTTTACGACTTAGACTGACGGAATAACTCTGTCCTGAGGCTGGACTGCGTTATTGGCAATATCGAGGCATCCTGCGTCCCTCGGGATTTACCTGGCCGTATCATACTGCTATAATAATTAATAGCCTTGTATTTTATGACACAATTTTCAATATAGACCGTTGAAAATTATGTCTTGTTTAGGTTGGTGTAGGTAATGTTACTATGAATTATGGGTGTATTTGACCATGTGTCTTTAAAAGTACAGTTTTTGTGTTTTTTGTACTTTCTCATATGTCTACATCTAAGATTCTGCCTTCAATTAGTATGTTTTATTACATTTTTATACTTATGTGTAGTGAATTATTTTTAAAATAAATTACCTATGAATATGTACCTACCACTTCACGGTAAGTTGTTACTGTCGCGCACGAAGCTAAATATCACTTAACTATAAATACCCATTAAACTACTCCATCAAAGATTTTTAAAATGGAAACCTTATTTTTGTGACTCCAGATTAACAAATTGAACACAAATATCTAAACATTATTGTTTTGTCGAATCAGCAACTTGTTATTTTGTTTTATTGTTCTGTTTGTGCCAAATCAACAGATTAAACGTTAATATTTGATGTGTTTTGATCAAGTTGTTTTGCATAATAGACTGAAATTACAAATAGCTGATACTACTTTTACGCCGATACTCTCAAACAGTAACGAGATGATTACACAACAGTTATTTTATGAAACATGTAAATGCTATAATCACTACATAGTGTAAAACAAAGTCACTTTTCTCTGTCCCTTTATACCTATGTATGATTAAATCTTTAAAACTACGGAAAGGATTTTGATACGATTGTTTTAATAGATAGAGAGCTCTATTCAAGAGGAAGGTTTATGTGAACAATACATAGATGATATAGTAGTGAAGCAATAATTATTTTAGGTTTTTGATGTGATGTCGTAAATAAGTACATTGTTCTGCACTGACTGAATTCTCCATTCTTGACTAAGTTGCGAGGGTCAGCTAGTATAAAATAAAATATACTCAACTGGAAACGAGAAGTAGCTACCACAATAATAATATAACAGAACCATAAACGTCCAAAAACATCATAAAAGGAAAGTGGTTTTAATTTCATGTACCTATAATTGCTGTTGGGGGTCGTAATTGACCCGCAAGCGTCCGTATCCTGCGCCATGTTTTATATTTAACCCGTTGCCCTGAACCACACCTAAACACTTCATTTTTGAATCCAATTTGCAATGCAGATTGGATCGTTCATGATGGAGTTGACAAGGACTTGAATACTAAAGTATTTAGCGGATGAAATTGGATTAAGTTGATGAGAGTAAGTTGCTTATAAATGTGATTAAAATAAAATATATACTTAGTAAAAAGAAACAACATGTTCAATACTTTTAAAATGTAGTTTTCATTTTTTCAATTTCAAAAATGTTTTTGTAATTTTTAAAATTCCTCGCAACCCAAACAAAATCCATATAATCCGATGTTGTATGGATGCCATTATTTCTAATGTTCAAGTGTGATGAAATGAAATGAAAGATGAAATGAGAGCTTGACCTCATTATTTTTGATATATTTTTATACGCAGTAATATGAATGCTTAAAATACACTATAAAAAGATATTCGATGTTTGATATTTAAACAAAAGTATTCCTCCAAATCAATAAAACAGGATACTTGTCAAAGTTTACAAACGACATCGTAAAACTAATTGTTGTCATAGAAAAATCGTCTTTGTTACGATACAGATAAAGTCTCAAAGCTTTTCTCGTTTTCCTCGTGACCCCAAAGGAAATATGATAAGGTTCCAACAACTCAGACAGTTGTTCGAATGTCTTTGTTATATTTATGAAGAAGCTACGTTCTTAAAAGGTGCTTTATAAAGGTTATGTTACGAATCCACGACTTTTTTATTATTGGATAGACCCTCAAAGGACAAAGCTTCGAATTGAATTTTAACACAATATTTCCAGGAATCGATGAAAAGTATGTATGAAAAGTAGTAGGTATGTGGGAGTTGAACCGCACCAAAACCTCCCTCCGCTCACGTTCGACGTCCGAACTCCGGCCGGGGACAGACCCGACACGAGGCTTGTAGGGGTGACAGGACGCGTTCGCGGTCGACGCTCACGTATCGCCTCGTCACCCCCGGATGCCGAACCGGCAGTCGTTGGCGAAGCAACCACTGACTCTCTCGGTCGGCGAGGCCAACCGAAGCCCGCCAAGATGGGGCCGCGTGATGTAGGATTTCCCTCGGAATATCCGGCTGAGCCAGAACCAGCCTGGGTCGGGGAGCAGGTAAGCCGCCCATCCTCCGGTAGCTCTTACAAAGGGTGTGCGCTGAGCTCTAGCGCAGCACCCCCACGGATCCGATATTAGTGGACCCGGTACTCTTAAGGGGCCAGATCTCGGGACACTTCCCGAGGCCGGCCCCCCGTTCGACGTCGGCGGCGACGGGGTCTGTCGGGGAGGGAAGAGCTCTCCCTCTCCCGCCCCGCCGCCTCCTTCTGTGAGATGGTGGACTCGCAGAAGTCGAGCATTGCCTTCCAGGACTCGTCGTCGGTCCGGTCCTACGGTGCGACCAGGACACGGCGCTGTTCCTCCCTCAGTACAGATAGTAGTAGTCTTCTTAAAATCTACTCATAACACAGTTTCTCTATTCGTCTTCTTCTTATACGTACTCAAAATTCTTGCCCGATGATAATACCCAAAAAAAAGTAATCCAAATTATCAGTACGGTCAGACTAAAACAGAGACAGTAGGTAAGAAAATTCATGTTTTACTTCAACATTTTAGTTTAATAGAGACTTAATAAACAAAATTCAATATTCTTATCAAAATAAATTCTATCTCTCAAACTATCCAAACATTCCAGTTATTAGATTCAGTTCGTTCAAAGAATTTTGTTCGCAAGCGTACACTTTCGTTTCACGTTAGGCTCGGATCAATCTACCCGTGTCCCAAGCCTCAAAATTGAGCGCAATTTGCATACATAGTAAATCAGGGGCCTGAAAGGACAACTTCAGCTTTATTTAATGATTGCGTTCGCCTTTCTGTCGTTTAACTTCACTTGAACGTGTAATTGATGGGTATCTTTGTATATTACTGAGAAGGGACGTAGGGTAAGGTTTAACGAAGCGACTGCTCTGTAATAATTTAAATTGAAGGTATGAATAATTATATCAGCCCTTTGCCTTTTAGCCAAGTCAAGCGCTTTCAAATAATTTATTCTATATTCTTTAATGCCATTTTAAAGCTTTAAATATTCTTAAATTTGTATAGGTGATTAACTTTCTTTAGACACTTGATTATTACATTTTAAATATGTGTCCCATGATTAAAAATAGGTGTTTATAAAACCTGTGGACCTTTGCTGAATATCCTACTTTAGAAATTGCATTCTACGTTAAATTAAAACACAACCATCGTGGTCAAATGATTCTCAGTAATTTTTCGCATCATAATTAAAAAAAACAAAAGCAAAGTTTATTTTGTCTACGAAAACAAAGCACATTCGTTAATTAATTAGTCGATAAGCCATTTAGGAAAACATTTTGATATTGTTTAACAATACCTGTGGTTTATCCAGATAGAATTATTGCTCTCTCGTTGCGAGACCCCAAATAAATTATGTGAAAGAAGAAAGAAAGAAAGAAAATAACTTTATTCAGAACTACAACTAATAATAAAGATTAACACAATTAGTTTAAAATTAAAGTAAGAAAAAAAAAGGATTAACAAATAAAAATTAAAAGAATTGCTGTAGTGGTGAAAAGGTCACGACTCAGCATGATTACCCCAAGTGCGGTACTGACACTTGAGGCGCTGAGTTTCTGTCGCTCCTACGATTTTTTCAATTATTAATAGGAAATCACGAACAGACAAAAACTCTCCAAACACGCATAAACATCGTTAAAATACGAAGTGCAATAGAGTTTAAAACAAAATAAAAAATTAATACTAATTAAAAGAAGAGGAAAAATACAACTATATAAAGAAAAGAAAGAATGAAAAATGAAAACTGTAAAAAATGAAAACTGTAATCAAAAGTCCCACATTTATCCTCAAAAAAACAGAGGTCCTATCAGTCAGTATTCCGCTGCAGTAGCCACTTTTTTAATTTTTTCTTGAAAGAAATTTTTGACAGATTCAATTTCAATGGTGGAGGTAGATTATTCCAACATTTAGTGGCCTGATAACGGAAACTGCCTTCAAATGCTCTTGTTTTGTGATACGGTGTCTTTAATATTATGCGATCATTTCGTCTGGAATTAAAAGTTTTATGGCGTGTATACCATTGCAATTTGTCAAAAAGGTACTTTGGCTTTTTGGAACGAATTATGTTCTGCACTAAACTTGCGAAATGAAGTAATCGTCGAGATTCCATATTGAGCAGATTGGCCTTGTCTAGGTACGGTGTTATATGACTCCTGGGCGGCACGTGGTAACAGAAACGAATGCATGCATTTTGCACTCTCTGAATGATACGCTTACTGCTGGATAACAAACAGGGACCTATCACAATATCGGCATAATTTAATTTTGACAAAATAAGGGATTCACATAGCATAAGTCGAACCTTTTCAGTGAGAAGATTTCTAATTTTATACAGCACTTTAAGACGAAAAAAACAATTTTGTGCTATATTTAAAACATGTCTCTCGAAACGCAGTTTATCATCCATCAGCAAGCCAAGATTCCGCGCCTCTGTTACATACTCTACAGGATGTCCCTGTATGGAGATGCACAGTTGATGTGACAGAATAGTCTCTCTTTGTTTCTTAGATCCCAAGATCATGTACTTAGACTTGTTGGGATTTAAAGATAAGGCATTTTGCTTGGACCACTCAGCGATTCTATTTAAATCTGAAGTTATTTTTCTAACAGCATCGTCAACACCACCTTTAGGATTGACAGGCAAGTAAATTTGGACGTCATCAGCATAGATGTGGAAATTTGAAAATTGAATTTGATGTATCATGTCAGATGTGTATAAAATAAAGAGAAGTGGACCCAGGATTGATCCCTGGGGAACACCTCTATTTACTGTTCCAGCTTTCGAAAAAACATGAGTACCATCACTTTTTTGAAGTTTAACAATTTGAGACCTGTCCTTCAAATAGCTATGGAACCATCGAATGGTCGAGTGACCAAAACCATAAAATGACATTTTGGAGAGAAGAATATCACAGCTAATACAGTCGAAATGTGGTATTGTGAATAGCTTTACTAAATCCCCAAAGGTTCAGAGTTGGGGCAAACTTTTGTCAATCATTTTGTTTGCTATTCAAAATAACGAGGATAAATGATCAGAGTCATTAGAAAAAGATTAATAAATTGACTAAACAGTAACCACTTTTTTATTTTGCCTATTCGTTTTGTTCATCCGACTGTGTTTGTTGACTGAAATTCGTGACGTGAAAATGTGACTTTCACGACATATACTTGGAATCATCTTGGAATATGAAAAACTGTGAATTTAGTTTGACCGTTCGGAGGGTTTTTAAATCTTTGACTTTCCAAGATATATTTGTTTTATCTTTCAGTAATATCACAAAATATAAATTCAAGATAAATAGATTCTCAATATGGACGTACACATGTTCAAATTCCTCATCTTCCTACATGATTTATTCTTAGAAGAGATACGACGTTACTTTACGTTTTTGTAAGACCGTTCTTTGTCCAGTCCTCGATTTATATCTAGCTTTGAGAGCTAAACTAGAATTTCTTTTGAACATCTTCGTCACGTACATGACATAAAATATTTACACGAAAAGAAGTTTTCAACAAAGAACACTCCTCGACGTTATTTATTTAAGTCAATTAATTGGGAACAAAAGATAGGAGCCATTGAATTTGTTGGCCCAATGTATATGAGCAATATTAATTATGGAGTAAAGTCTTCTGTCCAGTAATAAGAGATAAATCGCGCAATTTTTTCTTAGGAAGTAATTATTTAGATGTGCAGAAAGCATGGTATTGGTAACAAAGTTGGTAAGCATTATTGAATGATTATCACGCTATGGTGATAATACATAATATTAGGATTATGAATTCGCAAAACAATTACTATTAAAAAGTCACTTCTTACACTACAAAAACTCTTTATTGTAACACCACATGTATGTATATAATCTTCTTATATATAAAAATGAATTGCTGTTCGTTAGTCTTGCTAAAACTCGAGAACGACTGAACCGATTTGGCTTATTTTAATCTTGAAATATTCGTAGAAGTCCAGGGAAGGTTTAAACGGTGAGAAAATACCCGGGATTTTTTTCTGTGACGCAGACGAAGTTGCGCGGGCCAGCTAGTTCTTTCTACATCTTTTAATTCTTAATTTGATATGAAGTCAGAGATTCCGCTTATTAAGGAAAATACTTGAATGTTTTTTAGATATTCAAGGGCTTTCGAGTTTAAATTCACAATTCGATCCTGTGACTTTACTATTGGGAATGTCTGGTGAAACACTGTCATATTTTGTTATTCTGTGCATTCAGTATTGATATATCTTCGCTGGCACTGGAAGTGTTACTCGTTTATAAATAATGGAGGACTTTTCGTCCACGACGGAGTCAGGGGATCCATTAGTCTCGCCCTCACGTCTAGCTATTGTTCGAGTTTTCTGATACGAAAGCTCTGTAGATACTGTTTTGATAGGGACTCGCTGTGGACGTATCTCGTGTATTGTCTAACTTTCTTTATGATTTTAACTTAGTTTCGACTCAGGTTACGAAGGCCAATGTTCTTTATTTTTATTACAGTTTGTCTTTTGTTTTGTTTGGTTTGTGTTTCTGGGTATTTTGTTTGCGAGTGAATTTAATTCACAAGTTTAAGGTGGGATATTTGGATATTTAATAATGGACTAACTACAGTTTATTCAGTGTGTGTTTAAATTATAAATGAACTTTGTTAATTGAATAAATTGGTATCTTTGAAAGGGATTTCATAAACACTAGGTACTAAAATTACTAATGCAATTTTTAATAATTTATCGAAAGCTTAAACTTATTTTTCATCAGTTTAAATATAAAAGTAGTTTGCGTTAGGTTGCACTATTTTCAAGATTTACGACTCCGTATGTCTATTGAAGCTACAATACGGATAAATGCAAAGATAGTTTTCTTCAAACTTGAAATAAAAAATTTGATTTAGTAAAATTTTCATGATTACATTCAGCCTCAATTATCTTTCGTTTCGTGGTATGAATTTTAACTGTCATTAACAGTATTACCATTTTTGGATTACTTAAAAGGTGACTATGTAAATTTTCTTGTTTTTGCAGTTGTTTAGTTCTTAACTCTTTTTAAAATTAGCTTATAAGTAAAAAAATGTGGAGAAAATACATATTATTTTTGATAAAAATATTAGTTCGTAACCTGCTTTTTGAGGCTGTTAAACTCGAAAAACCTAAGATGTTCTGTAATTCTTCTAATTCTTGCTGTAACTGCTAAGAAGATTATAAAAATCGTCCTCTTAATACGGTCAAATAATTGTTTCGGATAACACGAAGCCTTTTTCATTCGTTTAATTATCAAGAAAACAGCAACAAAAACAATCCTTTAAAACTATCAAGTTTTGATTACCTACACTTTCTTTTAAACGGTGAATTGTTAGTATGTTGAAGTCAGTAAAAGAGCTATAAATAGGTATTTAGTACTTAAGATAGTATTGAAGCATCCGCAGAGCGTCGTCGAGGCGAACACTCGCCGGATATTGCGTTGTTCTGAACGGGAAGTGCGCTCTACTTTGTGCCAAAAGCGAGTTTTACACTTAATCTTACTACATAACCACTAATGTCTTATAAATAGTCTTCAGTCTAGGAACTTATAGGATTTTTTTTTGATTGTGTAATATCTTGTTAAAGAAATGAATCAGAAAGTTACTTAGCAAAAAGTTTAGTGTCAAAGTTGAAGATTTGATGAAATTTACTATTATTAATAACTGACATAATTTACCTATTTACGTAATTTTATTGAGTCATGATTGCTATTTATCAACGCTATGACATTTTTCTCTTTTAAGGCCCTCCGCACATGGAGCTACTCAAATGTGACGGAATTAGTTAGTGATTAGAATTACAAACTAGTTACAAACTGTATTTCGCACACGACGCTACTCAAATTGCAAGGTTTCAGTCACTCTTGTCACAGATCAGAAATTAGTACAGATGCGACAGCGAAAGCGATTGAAGTTGTGTAATGTTTTTTTAATGTTTGTTTTAATTTATATAAATTTAATTTGCAGTCTAGATGTTTTCATGGGTTGTAGACTAGGTTTATGTCAAGGCCTTTTACTGTAGGACTTACTTGCCAAATTAGAAGGGTTTTTTGAGATTCCTGTAATAATTTCGTTCTCTGTAAAGAGAGATGGGTAAGCATTACTTTTCCTTCTATTTTTAATGAGGAACTTTTTTTCAAAGTTTTATACAAATATTTCCATTCTCGAGCTGTTTTTTTTTTGTTAATTGCAGTAGTTGAGGCCTAAAATACCTAGACTGCAAATTAAATTCATTTCAATTAAAACAAACATTTAAAAAAACATTACACAACTTTTTGATCTGTGCAGTAAACTCGGGTAACCTAGTAGCTTGGCGACTGACACGACGCGTCGCGCGAGATTAGTTACCAATGCGTTAGTAACTGGTTAGTGACTAGTAGCGGCGTGTGCGAAGCTGTATGACAAAGTATGGGCGGTGACGCTAGAGAAACTCGTTAGTAATTTGAGTTTGTGATTAGTTACTTTTGAGTAGCTCCGTGTGCGGAGGGGCTAAATCTTACAATACATAGTAAAGAAGTCATGAAGGAAAAAAAAATTGAGAGGTGTCAAGGGACACCCGGATGGAACGAAGTTCCTTTCGATTAATTAGTGAGGGAATTGTAACAAAATATTTTGATCACAGCGCCATCTAGCGATAATCATTTAAAACAAAAAAAGTGTCGTGACAACTTTTTCATAAGAATTTCCGTCTAGCCCCCTTTCGATAACGCGCGATAAGGAACTTCGTTCCAATAAGAATTTTAACATAGTAACGTTAAATCAGCCAAGTGCGAGTCGGCATTTCGAAGTCACGAGGATTACTCACCTTCATGGGGGATTTATAAATATTTTTTTCCGGAGAGCTAGATAAACCACCGCGAAAAATGCTCACATATTATCTCGATTAATGGTTAAATTACCTAAAAGTGCTGTAGGTAGGCAAAATATGAGCCAATCTCCCAAAAGATAGACTGCTGATTTGGTCATGGCTGAGAGCTACGGCAAGTCACTGGAAGACCGGTCATCGTATTGAAATTTGGGAGAGCCCTATGCCTAGTAGTCTAAGCTATGTCACCTCCACCCTTGGTG
Source organism: Trilocha varians (assembly GCA_030269945.2). Classification (NCBI taxonomy): domain Eukaryota; kingdom Metazoa; phylum Arthropoda; class Insecta; order Lepidoptera; family Bombycidae; genus Trilocha; species Trilocha varians. The sequence goes on along the minus strand of AP028268.1, from coordinate 6,418,908 downwards.
TCAACTGTCACATAATAAGGTAAAAAAAATGGAAATAATCATAAGTTTTCCAGCAAATATTTGCGACGGCTTAACAAGATCCCATTGCGAGAAACTTCGTACATTTACGTCTACGCTTACAACAGAATATACGAGAATTATGAATGTTATTGCCATTTCTTCCATTGCCGAAACTTATTTTATCACTCTTCTTGTTCGGGGAAGATGTATGAGTATTTGTCGCTTACGAATATTTGATCTGTAAATATATTCTCTTGTATTGTGGTTATTGAAATATTATGAATTTGAATAGGCATGTGCTATATCTATTTGTTTTCTTTATTCAGCAGCTTTAAGGGAGGATGTATATTGTGCAACTGTATATTTGTGTTACCTACTTTGTAACTTCTTCGTTACTGCATCAATAATGGGATTCACTATTTACCAATGAAATATGTAATTTGTAATGATAAATAAACAAAAACTTTTTTCATTATTATCACCAGTCCGTGGAAATTCACTGCTAGGCATAGACTTCGGGGACGGTGCTACGGGAAAGAGTGCCGAGCGCGTAACGCGTCGCGCCGTCCCTCCAAACCCCGTGCTGAGTTCTAGCCTCAGCTGGGGTTCGGATGCTGAGTATAAGTGGTGGAGGTTTTAGTGCGGTTCAACTCCCACCTACGGGGCGGGTGAGGATCCGGTGATTTCCTCCAACTGAAAAAAAGGCATAGACTTCCCACAAATTTCAACAGACCTAACGTTGTTAGTCCACAGTTAGTCACTAGATACAGATAATAAACAAGTGCAAAAATACAGTACCAAAGCAATCGCAATGCAAGATTTAAATTAGCCTTTGTTTGTTGACAACACAGAACGCAATAAACAGCGCTCGTCCAAGCGACTTACTCGTATATTATAGACGCTTTGTTCTGTTTATATAACGTCGCTTTGTTTCATAATCTCTGTGTGAAAGTTCAGGTTCTGTGTTTTATCTGCAGCTCTTTTGATGGGTGCTTCCTTTGTCAGGGTTAAACACAGTTAGATAACGATTTGAGTATGTTTATAGAACGTTTATATTTTGTACTTTACTTTTATGATTCGATATTTTTGTAATATTTAAGGATTCATTGATGGCGGCCGGTGCTACGCAAGAAGTTGCGGCGTAGACGTAGGCGTAGGTCTTAATAATCTCATTCTATTTGTACTGTGATTCAGGTTCAGTCGCGATTAACACAACTTATCGTTGGACTGAATACCTGAGAACAATGGTCCAGAAGGATAAGAAGCTTCAAGCAGTCATATGTCATCAGTCTGAGAAACGCGTTATACTGTGTGCACATATCGTTTTGTCCCATCGTTATTTGGGCTCTTAGCGATAGTATCTTTTGGATAGCTTGACTTGGATGCTATCCTAAATTTAAGTCCAATAAAACTGTTGTACCCGCACCACAATGTTGAGCATTTTAGATACGAATTTCAGATATGAATTGCGCCGACCCGATTTGAATGGGATAAGTTTGATTTACTTTCACTTACTTACTGACATATTATAAACTTAAAGAGGGTAGATACTGCGGGTAGATTTAAAAGCAAACAAATCTGTCTACCCTCTTTAAATTTAGTCTTTAGTGAAATTTACAGCAGGAGAATACCTCAGATATGCGTTAACATATTAAATTTAAAGAGTGTTAACATATTTGTTAGCTTTTAAATCTACCCGCAGTATCAGTCTTCTCGTGTTCATGACGTTTGCAAAAACGTTGAAATATCGAGACCACTCAATTAATTATTAATTATTACAGTTTATTTTGATTCAGATTATGAAAAATAAAACAACAATAATAAAAACCGTCACAACATTTTATTGCACCGTTCAACATTTGTAAAACTAATCACGTAAGGCTACAACATTATTCAAACAAACTGCATTTAACTTTGGCCACAATTATTACAAAAATCTAATTTACTAACATTACCATTTGAACCATTATTTACATTCTTAACAAGATAACTAACAGTGATTATGATTTAGCAGGTACTTGCTTGATCAAATAAAAAGATTAGAATATTTCTCGACTTTTCAAAAAATCTGCAATCAAAATTCTTTCATTCACCTTCACTACTGTGTATCAGAATTTGACTTTAGGGAAATAAATAATAAATTATCTATCTACGGAATAAATACTCTGAAATATACGTTAAACTTTACAAAGAAGAGATAACAATAAATATAATTACTATAGGATAGAAAAGACTAATTAGATGTAGTTTAGCAAAAAACGCCCCAACACATAGGTACTCTAGTCAAAATTGTTCTACAAAATTTAATAGCTTTAATAACATCCCATTGATATTCTAAATGCTTTTGTAAGATGCCTGTTTGGATTTATCTCTTTCACGCAAAAACTACCAAATGAAATATTTCAACTTTACGGTTACGGTACAAAATAACACTTTAGGTTACATTTGTAACCAGTAGTTGTCACATTAATTGTTTTACGAGAACATCTAGGTAGTTTTAAGTAAAATTTAATGTAGTAGTCCAAATCAATATGACAAAATGTTCGTACTCGTATGAAAAACACAAAAGAACATTGATCGTCATTTGTTTGACTTTTGGATAGGAACGTTTTTGATCAACTACGTCCAATAAGTCAATAATAAATGTAACAAGTTATATAAAATGCTATAGAAAATAACGTCGAAGGAAGCACTCGTTGAAGCACAACACAGAGCAATAACTACACTAGACTATGTTTCAACTTTACAACCGAGATGAAATATCTACTACATACTATAATTACAACAATTTTGCCTCGGGGAAGAAGCTTTTCAAAATGAAATATAATATTATTTATATGATTTGAACATGTAATAAAAATACAACTTTTATAATAATGTTATTTTGTTTTTGTAGGTACCTAAAGACCTTTAATTTTTGGAGGAGATTTTATCAAACGTACTTTAAAATATCAATTTCTCAGATTTCACGAAAGTATTCATCAAACACTTTATTATACTCAAATGCTTGTACATTGAAAATAGCTTAAAAATCGTAGATACGTACGCAAACAGCAATTTATTTTATATTAGGTAGTTATATTATTTTTGAACATCATTTAATAACTTACGCTACTTTCAACATTATTCACACAAATATGTACAACCAACGTACATTCGAAAACAATTTAACGTTTAGCTCAAAGTCAAAATTCGTCGCCAGGCTTATCTGGCCTCTAAACATTTTTTTATTAGATTTTTGATATTCACAACAAGATTGAAATTCTTTTGGTTATCCACTCCATGTCATTAAGGAGTAGGTTTATGGATGCTAAGCAACAACGCATCTGGTGTCATGAGAACCTCCTCCTCCACCAGTTGAGGAGTCAGGAGGCGGCTCCGCATTACGACCACCACCACTCCACTCCAGCGCATCGATCATTTCCATCAGTTCCTTAAACACAGCGATCACTCTCCAGTTATATTTAGCCGAGCACTCTACATAACCGCACTTCCAATGTTTTCTCACTAAATTCACAATGTTTCGTCGTTTCTCTCTCGAATCACCACAAGCACTTTCAGCTATTGCCAGCTGCTGCAATCCACTCGCGGCTGACGGCGTAGTACTGCAGAGTAAATCCTGTTTATTGCCAACAACTAGCACTGGCACGTTTCTCATGTCCCGACTCTCGACCATTTGATCTCGAAGTGTCCGTATATACTGGAATGTTTCCACATTAGACAGATCGAACACGAGAATGTACGCCGTAGCGTTCCTTAATCCGTAGAATCTGTAGTGAGCCCATTCGTAATACGAGTTGATCGGGAAATAGGGGATTACTGGAACGTCTGTGATCTTAACTTCATAGAGATGTTCGTTGATGATCACGGACGGATAAAAGGTGTGTTTTCGATCTGTAGGTATATATTCTTCGGAGAAGTCGCTCCAAACAAATTGCTGCGAACAAAAAGATCGATATAAATTGGAGAACATTTGTAAACATTATTTTCCTGTTTTGATGAAAGAATTCAATAGTCCTTTGTAAATATTTGTTTCATGCTGTGGGCGAGGGAATGTTATGAGTTATATTTTAACTGTCCCTAATTTAGTAGTATAGTTCACGTAGAACGATTTATCTGAGCGTGATCGATATTTTTTTCTTATGATTCCGTCAAATACGCATTAATGTTAGAAAATAAACAAAAGTTTTTAAAGTTATAACTAAAAAAAACTTATTACTACGATTAAAGATTTTTTTATTCAACAGTTCCAACGAAAATATATATTTATTTCGACATGTTTTATTTCGTAGTAGTTAAATATTATATATTGCAATCTCATAATATTATTATGCTCGAAATGTAGGTTAAATTCACAAAGTACTTAAGGGTATAAACAAGAAAGATGAAACCTCTAAGCCTCTTCGGTCGGTAGCACACGAGACTGAGACTTATCCCACCTCGTCAATAGCACTTGGTAAGTATAATTCGCTAGGGATGCCATATTTAGTTGATATCTCGTATAAATTATGTTAATTCAGAAAATATTAAAGATACTTTAGGATTCAAACATTATAAACATCTTCACGAGAACATTGGAAACAAGACTTTTTTGTATTAATTTGATTGCCCTGGCATTGCAGAGGTTCATGAGCGACGGTGACCGCTTACCATCAAGTGGGCCGTAGGCTCGTTTATCTATTTCGCAATGAAAAAAAAATGGAATTACACTTTTTTTACTATTATTATAAGTAGACATATGACAACAAAATCAACATTTTAACAAACCTGCTTTGTTTTAATGACAAACTAAATAATTATTTTAATTAAAACACAAATAGACTCAACAACTGAGTACGCACTCTATTCTCAGCACTCGAAATATATCCTTACATTACATTATAGCGTGATTCTTAGAGCCTCGTACCTTCATTAATTAAGAGATAACACGGAATAAGGGTGTCCCGCAAACTCGCGCCGTAATTTACGCTTGTGGTTACGCAACGATGTCTGGCAACGTTTCAATTCTGTATCTTATTTGTAAACGTACTAAACAGGAGCGTGTGTTAGCTTCATCAAATATTCCATGAATATTTTAGGTAGACACAAAGACTACTCGTTCTTGTGTTAACGAATCCAACACAGACTGAGATTTCGTATTCAGTTGCGCCTGTGTCAGGGCAATGGCATGTCGCGTCGAAAAATGATTTGCGGGCAAATTGAAATTCGAATGGCAAATTTGAATTCATTTTGATGAATCTATTGTGTATAAAGCTCTTTGGAATTCTTATATTCTTCTTTTCATTTTAATTGGACATTTTGAAGTCAGATAGCTGTAGCTGTATTTGTCCCGTACAAAAGTATAGTTTACCTATTTATTGTATGATTGAAAATTGATAAATGAATTCTAAGAAGTAAAAGTATGAGACAATTCCATAGCATTTTCAATTCTGTACATCTTTTTCCTTGGTCAGAATTACAATACATATAAATGTTTATGTTACGTTGTGGTAAGTGCAAAACGTATTTAACAGGCAAGTCCAATCCATTTAGCGCGAGCCGCGCACCTGAGCCTCCTGAAAGGTGTAATTTAAAATGAGATGAAACTTAGGGCTAGTTTATAAAGGAAACTTTTATTGGACTATCAAAACTTTTGCTTATGCTTTAGTTCCACTTAAAATAGTTCTCGGGTGATAAATTATTTTCTAGAGAATAAAATTAGGACTGGAATCCTATAAATAGTAGAAGAAAAAAACTTGAGAGGAAACCAGGGACACCCGGATGGAACGAAGTTCCTTTGATTAATTAGTGAGGGAATTGTATTTTTTTTTATTTTTTAAGTTATATAAATAGTTAGTTTAAATATATTAATATTTTGATCACAACGCCATCTAGCATTAATCACATAAAACCAAATAAGGAATTGTTTTATACAATATTTTAATCACAGCGCCATCTAGCGATAATCATCTAGAACGAAAAAAGTGTCGTGACAACTTTTTCATAAGAATTTCCGACTAGCCCCCTTTCGATAACGCGCAATAAGGAACTTCGTTCCAAAAAGGAGTAAAATAATCAAATATTAAGCCTTTTAATACTTGCCCACGTTTTAGATAACATTCAATTTTTAAGAATAGAGCAAAACTTACATATCGTTTTGCTAAATAGCCTACGTTCCTATAAAATTTTGATCCAATTTTCTCCAAGTTACCCGACCCTAACATTTAATAATCGAAGTGTTGGAGACAATATGAGTAGACCAATTTGCACAAATGTTCACATTATATCATGTGGGGGAATAATTGCATACCTAAAATTCATGAGACGAACTTTGACCGTGAGTGGCTTCAAATATGTAAATTGGGTAGTTTGAACATTCTACACAGGTGTACAACTTTGCTTCCGCCGTTTTTTTCCGAAATTTGAGGCTTTATTGTAAAAAACTGGTTATACATTTATGATTCAAAGTATTGTCCATCGGTGGCCACTACTTTCTTCTATCTTTCGGCAGCGTACGAATCCCGCGTTGAAAAAACTGGTCATCTTTTGAAGTGATCTACGAATCGATTCAATTTTTTACTTCTTCATAAGATCGGAAGTGCTGGTCAGCCAGGCCGTGTGCCATTGATCGAAACAAGTGATAGTCCGAGGGAGCAACGTCTGGAGAATACAGCGGGTGGGGTAGGACTTCCCATTTCAACGTTTCCAAGTATGTCTTGACCACTTTCGCATGGGGTCGAGCATTGTCGTACTGTAAAATCACTTTATCATGTCTCTCGTTGTATTGCGGCCGTTTGTCTTTCAATGCTCGGCTCAAATGCATTAATTACGTTGCGATAACGATCGCCTGTGATTGTTTCAGTCGGTTTCTTCGACTTCAAAATCACCGTTCTTGAAGCATTGAAACCACTCTCGGCACGTTCTTTCACTAATAGCGGCCTCATCATAGATATTTTAGAGCATTCGATGAGCCTCAGCCGCAGATTTCTTCATATTAAAGCAGAAAATTAAAACCTCCCGCAAATGACGACAATTTGGCTCGTAAGCTGACATGTTTAATCGAGAATAACTTTATGATCCAGATACAAATCGACTAATATTTCGATGGCGTTATGTTTACAAATGCCTAAGCTTATTGTATGACATCTACGATCTATTTATTTCCACTACCACTTACCGCTACAGCCATCTATGCAAAACGGCGGAAGCAAAGTTGTACAAGTTTGCTTGTTAGAGAGCTGTTTCAAAATTAGGGAGACGTGTATTGTGTCATCTAATATTATTATAACATGTTGATAGATAAAGTTACAAGAGTATCAAGTAAAACTTACTTTTTAGCATTATTTAGAATGGTTGATTGTAGTTTTGCTTTTTATATCCTTGTGCATGCAAGGTGTAGGGCCATAAGTAGTACATTACTTCGTATCAAAGTTTAAGAAAAAATGGTCTATTCTTTATACCCGTCTATAAAATTGACGAGTAGCATCCATAAGGTAATTTACATACGGAAGACGAATCACTTTTCCCCGAAGGACTTTACAGTTTCGCCTGTGTAGAATGAGATCAAAGAAGCTGCTAATATAGTAAGGATTGCGAATAGTTCTGCAAGTTAATTACTTTCCCCATTAAGTATTTGTAATTGGTTCGAAACACAACTAAGCAGAGAAAAAATAACTATAAATTCAGTAATAAAATAGCTTCTGTGCTTCAACAAGCACTTAAGTCTTAGTCTCACAAAATGTCATATTGTAGACGTAAAGAGGCGAAATGTGAACTTGGATAAAATACATCTCAATAACTCAAACGGTAAATATAATATGTGAATTGAAAATAAATTATTCCTTGATTGAAATCCAAACAACAAAGCTTAGAACTTTCAGAGACCTCGTGAAATGAGTAGGTATTGTATTTGACAGCTTAAATCTAGGCCACAACAAACAACATATAATTTCTCTATACATATATAGCGTATTCAAATTTAAATTTGTGTGTGAATACACCCTCGAGAAGAGCTGTGAAAATATCTGAAGCTCCCATGCATGACTGTTCATTGTGTGCTTTTGAATGAAATGATAAAACGATGATTTCATTATGAAAAAAATATAAATTATGATATTGTTAATTAATTTGCTTTTAAATATTAACCAGCGAGTTACAACACAATTACGTTTATTACCTTATAATTGAACACCTTTATAAAAACAAAAAAAAAAACAAAACACTAAAAATACTCAACAACAACTATTAAGATGTGAAAGAAAAATATGATGGTTGACCGACGTCAACATTACGATAGGACAAGAAGTTGAAATGAAACAAGTACTAAGGGAAGGGGTGAGGAATAAAATAACGATGTACTAATTCAATAGCTCCGACGTATACCCATAGTTCAAGTTTATTTTAACACCTCATAAGAATACTAGGCTATCTTTAATCTTTATGAATAGAAGCTCTTATTCATCGTTATAATTTTCTTCTTTTTTCTAGTTATCGCTTACGAACATAAATCTTTCCTCTATCAAACTATAATACGAAAACTTATCAAACTTCTAATTTATACCTGAATAATACTTGTTTTTCCTACTGCGGGTGCTCCAAGTAGTACCACTTTGACCAGGTCAAGGCTGTCCGGACTGGGTTCCACGCTCGGAGCGCCGCCCGACGTCAAGGTACCTCCACCGCCTCGCTCCAGGTAATCCAAGTCCAGTTCTGAAACAATTAATGAGATAAGGAACTAGGTTCTAAGAAAAAATTGACTGTATTTGTGCCTGGTTTTGGAAGATGATAATAAATAGTCGTGGTGCCGACTGGTTGAAGCGCTTGCCTTCTGTACGGGAGGTCGCGGGTTCAAAACCGGCCGGCTTGTACCTCTAAATCTTAATATGAGAAAGATTTATGTGCAATTTTTCACAACACCACTGGCTAAAAACGGTGAAGGAAAACATCGTGAGGAAACCTGCATATCGGAAAAGGGTTCTTTAAATACTTTGAAGATATGTGAAGTCCCCAATCCGCATTAGGCAAGCGTGGTGGACTATGCCTAACCCCTCTTCGGAGGACACCTTAGCTCAGCAGTGGGCAGTAATGGGTTATTACAGTAATAAATCTCTGCTCAATAAGGTATCATATTTTTTATGTAAGTTAAGAAGAATGAGTCTATAACCAATCTTAACTACCGCCGCTAATGGATCTTTAGTTAAAGTTATAGTTAACTCGTAAGAAGATTGTTAACAAAAAGTTTTTTATTATTATATTTTCTTAACGTAAAGTTTATTAAAACAAATGGCAAGCGTAAAATGTGCGTGATTTGAGGAATCCCATGAGAGCAAAGTTTGTGACAAGAAATTATGAGATGCTCAAATTTCGACACGTGTTTCCGCAACTTTGTATCATGCACGACATATTTATTCAGTCTTTTAAGTACTGTTTCTTTGACTACCATCTCGTGAAAATAAGTTATATACCAGACATATTTCGTAAATATATTTATACTTTTCAATTATTTTAGCGTGCTGTCGAAGTGCTAATACAATGACTTTTCGCTCTTCAAATGTGATTTAAAAGTATTTGTGATAGACAATCTATCTGCTGTATCTTTATCATTGTGTACAGCACATCTACTACTTTAAACTCCTTTATATTTTTTTCATTTATATTTGCTATAAGCTTTTGTATCAAAAACACAATACAAAAAGAAAATTTGTGTTCTATTTATCTTAATGGATTCTATTTAAGGCACCAAAATAGACAAAAACTAATCTAATTTTCCTTGGTTCAGTAAAAAAGTAAAGTAAGTAAAATATTCCATTAGTTTTATCTGGAACACTTAATTTCGGAATGTAGAGCTCGCCTCAAAGAGCACTAGTTAATGTCGTTCAACACAAAGCAAAATAACTAATTAGATATATGGTTTATAATATCGTGTTGTTTTATTTGACATTATTATTTATTTGGGAAAAGTTTAAAAATAATATTTTTGTTTATTTATCACAAAAGTGTAGATGTAATGATGGCTAGTTTAAGAAAAATAGTTAATCACTTCAGCTCATTGGACGTCCCAGACTTTATTAGAATACAATAAAGTCTGGGACGGAATAGGAGTACCCAATAAAAAAATGGAATTAAGAATTTTATTTGTAATGCAAAATGACATAATTCATCAAATTATATTTTTTAACTTACAAAGTATTATTTGTTGCTCATTATTTTATAAGAGTATAGTAGTTGCACTGTTAAAAAAGCCTCAATTAAAATAAATGATCGGAAGACTATTAAAGCTTGTCTCAAAGTTTAATTTGAACGCGAATATTGGAAAGTTCAAAGAACGTTGTTAGGAAGCTTTAATAAAGTACCTCGAAACTTTTTCAGCTTGTTTTTCATAAACATTGTTTTCAAAGATGTTTAGTTTTTCGCAACAATGAGAATACAAAGGTTTTTGTAGTGTTTCTTATCGTGTTAGAACAAACATGTGAAAAACAACATTTTTTTAATGGAACTGAAACAACTGAAAATAAGAGAATGAATCCGAAGAATGATGAGCTCCCTCTAATGTCAACTTGTCGTGTATGTTCGATTGGTATTCTCTAAAGAAACTACATAATAGTGAAACTACATACTACCTTATATGATATTTCATTGACAGTTAAAAGCTTAAAATATTATTTTTTGATACTCATATAGATAGTTATAATTATGTTCTTTAATGTATTGCGAAGTTTAGAGTATTCTTAAAAGTTGGAGGATTACTCGATTATAGAGATGCGATTTAGTATTTAACTCAGTGGCCTAGTTGGGAAATAATCTCGGAGATTTAAATTATATCTTAAGTTATTATTAAAATAATTATAAGTTATTCAAAAACTAATGATCAAAATTAATAGAAACACTATGATCTATTAACAAAATGCAAAGTTAATTAACTGCACTTACCCAGTATTTTATTCGGCTTAGTGCAATTCCCTCTATCATCGTCACCTTTGTCTTGTATGGATAATTTGTCAAAACGATTCATTTCGGCATACAAATATTACAAAACCATATTTAGTTTCAGTTTTATTTAGAAAGCATTAACATAATAAAAACAACTCTCCGATACCTCATAATAATATTGCTACAGTTATTACTCTTGAATTCTTAATTTCGCTTTTACAGGAAAATACTGAACCCCGAAAATCCTTTAAAGAATTTAAATTGACATTGAAGGTGGCTAACGAAGCACACTAATTTGCAATTATCGAGAAGCGAGGGTCAATTATCCCCTTTTATATTCACTCGGAAAATTCATGAAAAATTCACATTTAATTTAAAATTTCAACGCATTTATTTCCACGAACTAAACATTTATCACTTTAAGTTTAGGTGTTTTAATTTTCACGCAATATGATTGGTTTTGATCGTATTTTCGCGGTATTTTTGAGCGTTGTGTACACGTCCACCCCTTTGAAGAGGCTGTGAGTAACTGCCGTGGCTCGAGTGTGCTCGGCCGTGGTAAGGGTAGCTAAGGGTTGTGATACCCTTATCGTAAAGTCTTGCAGTTTGTTTTCAGAGTACTTGTTCCTTTGATGGTTCTTGTTACTTAACATTTTGTTCTTTTTGTTTTTGTATATGGAGTTATTTGTATAAATTGGATAAATTGTAAGAACTTCTTTGTGTATTGGCAAGATCTGTTCGTCTGTTGTTTGTTGGTTTGGTTAGAAAATGTTTTTGATACAATATTGGTTTCAGTGAGAAATACGCTTTTAACATGTAGATTTTATCTTTCGTGTAAATTAAATGATACAAAGGTTTATCTAAACTTAGTAACACATTTAAGTTTAATAAATTGTAGCGGATAGTCGTGGTGGCCGAGTAATAGTCGTGGTGGCCGAGTGGTTGAATCGCTTGCCTTCCGTACGGCAGGTCAAAACCGGCCGGCTTGTACCTCTAAAACTTAATATGAAAAAGATTTATGTGCAATTTTTCACAACACCACTGGCTAAAAACGGTGAAGGAAAACATCGTGAGGAAACCTGCATATCGGAAAAGGGTCTTAAAAGTCCTTTGAAGATATGTGAAGTCCCCAATCCGCATTAGGCAAGCGTGGTGGACTATGCCTGGGTTAGGCATAGTCTCTTCGGAGTAGACCTGAGCTCAGCAGTGGGCAGTAATTGGTTGTTACAGTACAGTACAAATTGTAGCGTCTAAGCACTTACTTAGATTAATTTGTTACTTACTATTTTTCTCGCCAAGAGATTTCAGACTTAGTAATTTGTTATACAATTGTAAAAGCCAACAATTTAAGAAAAAGCTTTTAGTAAATCTGAAGACTTTTAAATTAGTAGAGCGTTTGATTTAAATATTCTTAAGAATATACAAACTGCTTGGTCATCTCATCGCCCTTCGCCATATTTTAATTACTTTGTATTTTCATGCCCAAGAATCTTTAATTTAGAGAAATAACTATTAACTAGGTTATGATATTAAAACCAACCACGTAGCACTCTTAAAAATCTCATTAGACATGAAAATGAAAAATAGATCTTACCAATATATTGAAAATTTTCGCCAAATTTAGTATGCAGTTTTATTATTATTATATTAATCACACTGGAAGCCTTCAAACTGAAGTCCCAGATAATATCAAAGAATAGGAAAACATTATTCTATATTTCAATAACGAAAAATGGTCCAACACAAACTTTAATAATATGAAATGACAAAGCAACAACTGCTGCAACGAGTTCACAAATTTGTTGGAGTTCGTATGACATGTATACGCATCGCTGCACGTAAACTACAGTCACAAAAGAATTCAACTATACAGAAGTATTTTAATGGATGCAATAGCTAAGTTTTGTCGCATTCTGTTGACACTTGCATAAGGGTTAGTTTAAGATCAACATATTTAGCTTTTGTAATTTTTGCAAACAAAACATTTCAGAAATGTTTTAAGACGTATTTACATGGCATACAACAAGGTTAAAGGCACTTGTTTCCAAGTTCTGGAACAGATTTCTAAACAGCGTGTAAATGTCACACTTGCTTGTCTGTCTAGTGAAAATACAACCTGACACTTGCTTTAATTGTGAATTATCGTGTCGGTGCGCATTGTGAAGACACCGATCTTTTTGGATTTGTTTTAAATCCGAATGGATCCATTTGACCCAAACCGCTGTAAATGTGTTAACAAGTAATGCGGTCAATTTAAACCGAATCGTTCAGAATTAGTATTCCAAGTTGTATTATTAGTTGTGTTCGGCCATCCGCCATTAATCGAAACTAACATTCATCGGAGCGTTCTGTTGGAATTCATTCGGTCTGTGGAGCATGTCTCATCCCAGGCATTTACCAGGAATTCATGAGTTTAGAAATTAGCATAAATTTGTACGCATATTATTACATCATCTAAGCTTCATATCCGTGGTAAATAAATAAATAAATTTTAGATTCAAATAAGATATGAAGAACAATACACAGGGTGTACTTCAAACAGTAATTTTAAGGAATTTTAAAATCCTGTCTAGTATCTTAAACTCCCAAAAAGGAAGACAGATGGAATTCTGTATAGTGTCTTAAAGGGCACTCTCGAAAAGGAAGAAAAGAAAGAAAAGTTATTGAATAAAATAATTATGGAATACCTACATAAAAACAAAATTCGTAAAAATCTGTCATAACATCAAAATTAATCTAATATCAATACATAGTATAAAACAAAGTCGCTTTCGCTGTATGTCTGTATGTATGCTTAGATCTTTAAAACTACGCAACGGATTTTGATGCGGTTTTTAATAGATAGAGTGATTCTTAAGGAAGGTTTGTATGTATAATAAATGCATAATATGGTAGAGAAACACTGATAAATTTAAAGGTTTCTAATGTGATATCGTAAATAAGCACGTTTTTTTGCGCTTATATTGCAAACGCTGGCTGAACCCTACGAGATAGACCAAAATAACGTACTACAGTATTGTTCACCTTAAAAAGTTCAACAAAAAAGTCCGCGATGGTATATGTCTATCTCTTAGGGATAACCCAGCATAACCATTTTTATTCTTTACTAAAAAATGGTTATTTACGAAGTGATTTTAAACAATACAGAATTAATCCTTATCCAATTAAGTACCTTAAATAAATTGTGCATTTATTATAGATCAATATGCTATTTACAGCATGTAATTTAAGTGAATATTACCGAAGATATTACAAATTTAAAATGCAGGGTCGTAGTTGTTTGCGCCGGGCGGCGCGTGCCTATATAGGCTACAATTTTTGAACCCATTTGTAACGCAGACGAAGTTGCGCGGGTCATCTAGTATATTATAAAGGCGAAAGTTTGTAAGTATGGATGTATGGATGTTTGTTACTCTTTCACGTAAAAACTACTAAATGGATTTGAATGAAACTTTACCACAATATAGCTTATACATCAGAATAACACATAGGCTACAATTTTTGAACCCCTTTGTAACGCAGACGAAGATGCGAGGGTCATCTAGTACAATAATATACTGTAAAATATAACACCCTTTATTGTACTTCAAAGAAATTAGTCAAATTAATAGCCGTACGAACTGTAAGTAAGTTCTCGTCGTAACTCGTTTGTCATTTGTTCTTATCTTTGGTTTTGTCTCTCATGGATCTTTACTTAAGTTCTGAATTTACTGTACGACGTCATTACAATGGATTACAGGCCTCAGGCTCAGTTCTTTGACAATCTTCATCCTACTTCATTGCCTATTTTCTTAGTTCTATCTATACTATAATATTATAAAGCTGAAGAGTTTGTTTGTTTGTTTGTTTGAACGCGCTAATCTCAGGATCTACTGGTCCGATTTCAAAAATTGTTTCACTGTTGGAAAGCTCATTTATCGAGGAAAGTTATAGGTATATTTTATTTTCAAAACAAAATGATATACTACGGGTTTTTAGGTTTTTTGAAGACAAACAAAAAAGTCCGCGACAGCATAAATCTAACTATCATAGTTAAGTCACAATAACCGCTTTTATGGTTATGAAGAGTGGTTTCACAGGGCCAGGGTGGCGCCACCGGTCGACGCCCATATCATGGTTGGAGGCGTCCGAATCGGGGTCGGGGTGCAGCTTAAGTACCTCGGCCTCGTGCTGGACAGCCGTTGGACCTTCCGGACCCACTTCGAGCAGCTGGTCCCTCGACTTGTGAGGACGGCCGGCCATCTTGGCCGGTTGCTTCCGAACATCGGGGGACTCAGCCACGCGGTGCGCCGCCTCTACGCGGGGGTAGTGCGCTCGATGGCCCTGTACGGTGCGCCCGTTTGGGCCGAGCCTCGTACTCGGGCAACTTTTGCCCGATACTTGCGCCGGCCACAGCGCATCGTAGCCATCAGGGTCATCCGCGGGTACCGCACCGTCGCGTTTGAGGCGGCGTGTGTGCTGGCGGGGACGCCGCCCTGGGAGTTGGAGGCGGAGGCGCTCGCTGACGATTATCGTTGGCGATGCGACCTCCGGGCCCGGGGCGTAGTGCGTCCCCTGCGGGAAGCTGTTCGGGATCGGAAATCTCGGCGGTCCGTAATGGAGTCGTGGGAGCGACGTATCGCTAACCCCACTTGGGGTCTGCGGACCGTCGAGGCGATCCGCCCCGTCCTAAAGGATTGGGTGGGTCGTGGCGAAGGACGCCTCACCTTTTGGGCGGTGCAGATGCTGACCGGGCACGGATGCTTCGGGCGGTATCTGCACCGCATTCAGGTGGAGCCGACGACGAGGTGCCATCACTGTAT
This sequence comes from Trilocha varians, assembly GCA_030269945.2. NCBI lineage: Eukaryota > Metazoa > Arthropoda > Insecta > Lepidoptera > Bombycidae > Trilocha > Trilocha varians. Next base: position 6,403,198 of record AP028268.1, on the reverse strand, counting down.
AGGATGTGACCAGGACACACCGGAGCATACGCTCGCTGTCTGCCCCGCATGGGAGCAGCAGCGGTGTGTCCTGGTCCAACAAATAGGACCGGACTTGTCGCTCCCGGGCGTCGTGGCGTCGATGCTCGAGAGCGGCGAGTCCTGGAAGGCGATGCTCGACTTCTGCGAGTCCACCATCTCGCAGAAGAGGGTGGCGGGGAGTGCGAGGGAGAGAATTTATTCTTCTCTCCGCCCCGCAACAACCCGCCGCCGTCGAGTAAGGGGCCGGAACCGGGATCTCGCCCGGAATCTGGCCCCTTAAGAGTTTCGGGTCCCCAACGCATGTGAGTGCGAGCGGGGACCCAAGAAGGTGTCGTGTCTCGCTCAGCACGCCCTTGCGTCAGAGCATCCGGAGGATGGCGGACCGCGCTCCCCGACCCACGCTGGTTCCGACCCAGCGGGGTATTCCGTGGGAGGGTGACACGCGGTTCAGCCATCTTGGCGGGCTTCGGATAGCCCGCCGACCGAGAGAGCCGGTGGCCGTATCGCCGGCGGCTGCCGGTTCGGCGTCCGGGGGCGGCGTGACGGAAAAGTGTGCCGAGAGCGTTACGCGTCGCGCCGTCCCACAAAACCCCGTGCTGGGTTCTGGCCTCAGCCGGGGTTCGGACGCTGAGTGTGAGCGGTTGGAGGTTTTAGTGAGGTTCAACTCCCACATACCCCGCCCGCGGGGCGGGCGGGGATCCGGTGATTTCCTCCAACTGAAAAAAAAAAAAAAAAAAAAAAAAAAAAATGGTTATGAAGAATATTTTTTCGTCCCAAGATTGAATTTAACGTTAAATGAGTATCGTTATATTAACCCTTATCCAAATTAAGTATTTTGTTATCAAGAGTATTAATGTAGAAATAAATTACTTTTTGTTTTATTCCAATCGGATTTTTCGTTTAGAAGTTATTGCGAGTATAAAACGCAATGAATATGTGGGGCACTGCGGGCCGCGAAAATAATAACTCGACGGCATTGAGAGTACTGTTTGAGCCCTTTTGTAACGCAGACGAAGTTGCGCGGGTCAGCTAGTTGGAAATAAGAACATTATCTTTCATGAAAAATTCACTGTGCAGTCTACTTTTCTTATAAAAACATCAAGCAAGCATAGGAGTTAGAAATGATATAATATTTTAATTAACTCACTTCAATCTTTTGTTGAAACTACAAACAAAGTTATTCATTCTTTGAGCTAACTAACTTCAAATTATATTTCAATATTCTCTTTCATGAAACATTCAAGTATCTTAATAGCCATTTTGTACAAGCTAATATTCATCTTCAATATTCTTGAACAACCTTAGCTACAGTCTATTAAAATTCGCTCTCGTATTTCTAAACCTTTTACTTTAACGATATCCTATCTATATTTAATGGATATTTAAAAAGTATCGAATCTCTAAGTGGGAAATAAACGCCTACGAGGTAAAAAGGTCTTCAGAGTTATCGCGAGTACTCGCTGAATTTTATGCGAATTTTATGCGGCAAACGTTCAAAAAATACTTAAATATCGCGGTTTTATTATGGGTGTTTATTACCAGGCAATAAGATGTAATGATGTAGAAGGAGTGATAGAAATGTTTCTATTAGGTGGTGCCGAAAATGCCTTGGCCTTTTACTTCTGTTGTTTTAAATAACGAATAACAATGAGCATCATGTAAATTATTCAACAATCACTATTTAATCAGAAAAGCTACCGAGAAAATGGAATTATTTAAGCCAATAGACCGTATTATGTAGGTAGGCTTTCTACTGACTTGAAGCAAATTTCATTACAATACATTGCCTAATTAATAATAGTACATGTTCGAATATTTAAGGCTTCACAATCAACTTTAATTAACAAGGATAAAATTAACATTTTAACGCGCAAGATTATAAAACATTTTCTGAACAAAATATTTTCGTTACAAATGAAACGTAAGGAAATTACTGTGATTATTTTCCTGTAAATAACTCTGAAGGCTGTTTAACCTTGAATGTCGATCGGCTTTCAGAACGGGAATTATCCAACAATTACTGTAATTATTTATTCAAATAGCTGCCTTAATAGGGGGTTTGGTAACAGAAGATCAGATTTCAATATAAAATAATGATCGTCCAAATGCTATGAAGCTTGATTAACGGTTATGTAACTATGGGATTTCAAAGATAATTAATCTTGTAATTATATTCTGGATATTTACTTACTTATAGAAGCGGAAAATATTGAAAAACGCGAGTTTTAGGGTGTTGAGTTTTAAGTCTCTTTCGTCTTGTTTTAACAAGCAGTATCGTTTTGTAAAAAATACTGTTACATAATAAAATACATAACGAAAGAAATGCAAAACAGGTACAAATAGTTTTAGATAAAAAAATACCGATATTAGCCAGTGGCTATAAGTAGTATAAAATTGAGGAATACTTCTTTGGAGGACACAACATTTGTTATTTAAAAGTTAGGTAACTACATCATTTTCACATTGACAAAATATAACACATTGTACGGGCTACAAAACTATTCGTTATTTAAAATCATATTAACGAAAAACAATATAATAATCGTATATTCGGAATGCGGAATTGTAATTAAAGAATACATTCCCCGTGTACAAAGGGAACCGAATGAGCATTCAGAACAGGTCTTGGCGCATTTCCAACGTAGCGACAAAGCACTGGAATACCGTAAGTAATAACTATCGTAGAACACATCTGTTTTACTCCTTGTATTTCCTACGTGCTGTATTAAAAAACATGTAAATATAGGGTGGGACAATCTAACGTTTGCATTTTGAACTACTGTTTATTTAGAGAATGACAGCTCAAATGTCATTCAATTTGTGTTCATAAATTTAGTTAAAGGCTTAACATTTACGAAATGGGACGTTTTCGGTTCGCCCATTGGGCAGAAGATCGTTTGGCCGAAGATGAGCATTTTTACCGAAAAATTGTCTTTTCAGATGAAGCCCATTTTCACTTCGGAGGTTATGTCAATAAGCAAAATTGTCGCATCTGGGGGTCGGAAAATCCACACGTCACCATTGAGAAGCCAATGCACCCACAAAGAGTTACGATTTGGTGTGGGTTTTGGTCCGGCGGCATCATTGGGTCATTTTTCTTCGAAAATGAGCAAGGAGCCGCCGTTACGGTCATTGGCGAGCGTTACTGTGCCATACTCAACGAATTTTTGTTTCCAAAAGTTGAAGAGTATGACATGGATGACATTTGGTTTCAACAGGATGGCGCAACATGCCACACAGCCAACAGTCGAACTTTTGGAAAATGCAAACTTTATATGGCCCACCCATTAACGTTAATTGGAAATGGTTTGTGTTGGTTACTTAATAATTGCTTAAAGTGCAAACGGTCTACCTGATCGTAAGAGTGATTCATAGATGACACTGCTATTCTAACAACGGCAGTTGTTTTATCAACAAATTTTTTATATTTCTCAGAAACAGAGAACTCTGGAGATGATTTTTATTAAATGTCATGATACGGATACGGACAGTGTGCACGTTAAAAAAATAAGTTTACAATACCTACACCGTCGGCGCGACGGGAAAGAGTGCCTTGGGCGTAACGCGTCGCGCCGTCCCTCAAAACCCCGTGCTGGGTTCTGGCCTCAGCCGGGGTTCGGACGCTGAGTGTGAGCGGTTGGAGGTTTTAGTGCGGTTCAACTCCCACATACCCCGGGGATCTGGTGATTTCCTCCAACTGAAAAACAAAAAAAAAAAAAAAATACCTACACCGTGCAGCATTTCTTTAAAATATTACAAATTAGGTACAAGATGTTCAAGTTTGCGAGCTGTCGACTCATTTGTTAAACATAGTTAATCTTCAATGTTTCGCCCTTTAACTTAAAACAAAGAACCTCGGTATTCGTGTCTGGAACTAAATGTTCAGTCAAATTTATTCAGTAGTTCGCTAGCTTAGTAGTTATTGAATGCTTATACAGAACATTATTCACGGAAACTGAATATCGGGATAACATTTATGGTCTATTTTCGTTTCCACTATTGTCTGTGTGCCTAAATATTTCGGTTTAAAGATCTAAAAGTTATTTGTATTCAAAGAAACACACTATCAAACTTATCAATATAAACTAATTTAACAAAGTAAAGTCGCCTTTAGTTCGTTCACTCTATAATACTAATGAACTAATTTAAAATACTCGATTATTATTTAAGAACTGTACTATACCTATATATTTTTTTTTAGTTGGAGGAAATCACCGGATACCCGCCCGCCCCGCGGACGTGGTATCTGGGAGTTGAACCGCACTAAAACCTCCAACCGCTCACACTCAGCGTCCGAACCCCGGCTGAGGCCAGAACCCAGCACGGGGTTATGGGAGACGGCGCGACGCGTTACGCCCAAGGCCCTCTTTCCCGTCGCGCCGCCCCCTAGAACTGTACTATAACAATGACAGACTGACACAGTATATTTATATTCTTTGCAAATGTATTTCTACCACAATAAAGAGAGTAATTTCGATTCGAATGATGATTTGATCACGGTGATGGGTTAGGTAGTAATTTTTTGGAACGAAGTTCTTTATCGCGCGTTATCGAACTAGACGGCTAGACGGAAATTATTATGAAAAAGTTGTCACGAGTCTTTTTTTGTTTTAGATGATTATCGCTAGATGGCGCTGTGATTAAAATCTTTTAAAACAATTCCTTATTTTGTTTTATATGATTAATGCTAGATGGCGCTGTGATCAAAATATTTTATAAAACAATTCCTTATTTTGTTTTATGTGATTAATGCTAGATGGCGCTGTGATCAAAATATTTTATAAAACAATTCCTTATTTTGTTTTATATGATTAATGCTAGATGGTGCTGTGATCAAAATATTTTATTACAATTCCCTCACTAATTAATCGAAAGGAACTTCGTTCCATCAGGGTGTCCCTTGACACCTCTCAAGTTTTTTTATATTTGAATAAATTGCCACTATATTTTTTTTTATTGCCATGTAGGCAGACGAGCCAACGGCCACTAAATTGTCACTAAATTGTCATTAAAGATAATACGTTGTCTGTAAATTTGTAAGATCTATTTTAATTATGATATCTTTCTGTTTACTTCTACATTATTTCGAAAAATAAAGCTTCACTATCAATTGTGTACTTTTATAGATATTTTTAATATCTAATCGAATCAAACTCAGGGATTGATAGAAAAATTATTTAGAAATATAAACTATTAGCACGGCATAACTATGATGTAGCTATGATTGATCATTAATTAAAAAGTCATAAAAGTATTGAACAATTATAAACAAATCAATGTTTTATATCAAATTACAAACTTACAAAGGGAAAACGTGTCAAACTACTATCTTATTATTTTCATCTCCCTGGTAACCGTTCGAGCTAGACGTCTTTTACTGGCCATGCGCGGGCGTCGAGCAGTCATTGGTGGAAATAAGCTGACATTTTCGCGTTGCGTTCAGTAAGGATGCGTTCAGTGTTAGACTGTAGTGTTACACCCTCCCCCTCTGACCGTGACATAGCGCCCCCGCGTCTAGGTCAGCTAAGATCGCTTAGGCCTCCCACGTTTACGTTTTTCATTCACTGGCGGAAGCGCTACGTCGCCAATGAATGGGGTCAACTGAGAGACATGATATCTGCCTAAAACTTGTCCATCTCGGGGCCGTTCGAGCACGTAGGTGGTACTACTCGCCGCTTCCTTCACGCGGTAAGGGCCATCCCTACGAGGTATGAGCTTCGCAGTCTGTCCACGTATGGTGTCGTTGGCGCCTTGCGTCTTGAGTAGTACGAGGTCTCCAGGCGAATAGTCGGGCGCGGGGCTGCGGCCCTCGTCGGCGTATCGCTTTTGCCTAGCCTGTAACTTTTCGTGGACATCCCTGGCCTCGGAAAGAGTGGTTGACAGCCGCCGTAAGTAGGGCGTGAGATTAGTGATCACGTTGTCGTTCTCTACGATAGCGCGCATGTCGGCAATCACGTCGGCTGGGGCTCGTATCTCTCTTCCGAATGTAAGGTATGCTGGTGAAAATCCGGTGCTTCTCGTCACGGCAGAATTCATCGCGAAACGTATCGCGGGCAAATGAACGTCCCAGGTAGCATGATCCTTTCCGACTAGAATAGCGAGTTGGGGTTTGAGGTCTCTGTTTTTCCTCTCCACCGGGTTAGCCTGCGGGTGGTACACCGGCGTCAGCGACTGAGTAATGCCGAATGCGTGGCACACTTGCTGCATCACCTCGCTCACAAACTGGACGCCGTTGTCGCTCAACACTCGTCTGGGTACTCCGTAGCGGAGAAAAACCTCTGCTACCAAAACTCTGGCTACTTCCGTGCTGGTGGCGCTCTGCAGGGTGAACAGCTCTATCCATCGAGAGCACGTATCTTCCAGTATTAAAATCCATTTGTTACCTTGGGCTGTCTCCGGCAACGGTCCAAAGAGGTCAACGGCCACTACCTCAAACCGGCGGTTGGTCGCGGGGGTTTGTAGCATCCCAGCAGGCTTCCTGTTTTCCGCTTTGTACCGCTGACAGTGTATACAGCGCTTCAGGTACTCGGTGATGTACTGCCTCATCCCCGGCCAGTAGTATTTTGCCTTCACACGGTCGAGGGTGCGTTCCACTCCGAAATGTCCGGCCGTCGACGCGTCGTGGTAATCTTTTAAAATGTTCTCCCGTTCGTGCTCGGGTACGACGAGACACGCGGATTCGTCGTCGTAATCGTCGGGTCCATATCTGTAAAGGATTCCTTCTGACATTAGAAAGCCCTTATCCGACCAGCCTTCACACGGTCGAGGGTGCGTTCCACTCCGAAATGTCCGGCCGTCGACGCGTCGTGGTAATCTTTTAAAATGTTCTCCCGTTCGTGCTCGGGTACGACGAGACACGCGGATTCGTCGTCGTAATCGTCGGGTCCATATCTGTAAAGGATTCCTTCTGACATTAGAAAGCCCTTATCCGACCAGCCCCTCCCCCTGAACGGATCGTCGGTTGACTCCATGTCCTCGACGATTTTCCGCAGTCCAGCGTCTTTAAGTTGGTTCTCGCGAACGTCTTGTGGGCTTCTCGACGGTATATCGACTTCGGTGTATCCTAATTCGCATTCCTCTCCTTCGGCGCGCGGCGGGCGAGATAGAGCGTCGGCTACCGTATTAGACCTTCCAGGTGTATACTCTATTCGGAGGTTGAAGTCTTGTAACAAGAGGGCCCATCGCGCCAAACGGCCACTTGGCGATTTCAGGCTCATAAGCCATCGCAGCGGTTGGTGATCGCTTTTCACTACGACATCAGACCCCTCTATGTACCCCCTGTACTTGGTCACAGCCCATACTACGGCCAAAGCCTCTCGCTCGGTAGTATTATAATTTCTTTCTGCTCCGTTGAGCAAGCGGCTTGCATACTCAACGGGGCGCTCATCTGGACCCTCTCCCTGCATAAGAACTGCCCCGAGACAATATGCACTGCTATCGGTTTTCAGCGTGAAAGGAATTGTCTCGTCGGCCTGGCGAAGTATAGGCGCCGTCACAAGCAGCTGTTTGAGGTGCTCAAACGCTTCCTGTTGTCGTGGCGACCACACCCACTTACTCTCTTTTTTGAGGAGGTCCGTCAACGGTCTGGCGACTTCGGCGAAATTCGGTATAAATCGCCGGAACCAGCTGGTCATCTGCACGAAAGTCTTCACGTGCTTGACGTCTGTGGGAGGTGGCATTTCGGCGACCGCTGCAGTCTTATCCGGATCAACCTTGATTCCTCCCGGTACGATCACGTGGCCTAGAAATTTTACAGACTCGCGAGCGAAGCAGCACTTCTCTCGGTTTATTCTTAAATTATACATGGCGAGACGATCAAACACTGCTTCCAGGTCTTCCAAGTGCTTTGGGAACGATTCAGATAGGATGATAATGTCATCGAGATATACGAGCAGACTTACGCCCGCGAGCTCCTTACCAGCCTTGAATCTATCCATAAGACGCTGGAATGTGGATCCAGAGTTACGTAAGCCCATGGGCATTCTCTTAAATCTGAAGCATCCTAGTGGACTAACAAAAGCAGTCTTATCTCGATCATCGGGTTCTACGCTAACCTGGAAATATCCGGATCGCAGGTCGCAGGTAGTCATAATACTGGTATTCTTAGCAGCATGGAGAATATCATCAACCCTCGGGAGTGGGTACCGGTCAGGTTCTGTTACGGCATTCAACTTTCTGTAATCCACGCAAAGTCGTACTCCTCCATCCTTCTTACTCACGAGGACCACGTTGGAGGCCCACGGAGAGTCGCATTCCTCAATTATATCTGCATCCAGCAGCTTCTGCAGCTCTGCTTCCAGTAACGCCTTTTTCTTGGGGGATAACCTGTAAGCAGGTGACGCTATAGGTTCTTGGTTCGCGTTAACTTTTATGCGATGTTTCGCATATTCAGTAGGAGGCCCTTCCTTATCAAAAAGAGCTGCCCTCCTTACTAGGAAAGCATTAAGTCGCACTTTCTCATCGGCATTGAGCATAGTGCCTTCGTCTTGCCTAAGCAGTAGTTTCGAAGTTTCTAGCCTCTTAAGTTCTGTCTCAGCCGATTCTACTAGGTTATACTCCGTAATAAAGTCGGACCAGTTGCTAGTATCATTTCGGAAGCACCACCTTTTGAGTGTTAGGTCTAGTAGAATGTTCGCGTTGGTTATGAAATCTCTTCCAAGGAGAGTGCGGGTGTCGGCACCCGGAAAAACAATGAAATAAGTAGGTACCTTGTGTCCTCTGAGAGAAACCACTGTTTCTGCCTCAAGTACCGTGCGCGCCTGAACGGATCCATCTGCCAGACCGATAGTGCGCGACGTGGTCACGAATCCGACGCCATCCTTGACCAGCAGCTGGTACAGTAAAGGTCCCGCAATGCAGTGAGTGGCACCAGTGTCAAGCATCGCGACTCCACGATGTCCCCCGATGTCCACCGTCACTAATGGACTTGTGTTCTCACTATGCGCAATATTTGCACTTTGAAATTTCAAATTATTACACTCAGAATGAGATGTGCTAGGCAACACCTTACATCTCTCACACTTAGACCTCACAACTCCCAGCTGACCACATCCATAGCAACGCAGCTGTGAACTGCTACTACTCGTAATAAGCCTAGGCGCATCCGCTTTGCTCTCATTATTGCCCTTCCTAAGGCAATCATCTACGGAATGACCGAAACGTTTGCAGTAAGTGCATTTAGGTCGTACTCGTTTTTTGCTCTCGTTGTCACCCTCGGGCTTAGTGTCGTGCGAGGTCTCGGTTGGGTTGGAGGGTGTGACACGAATCTTAACATTAGAACTACCCCTTCCTACATTAGAGTCAGGTTTTGAAACACTTACCTCCGCCAATGACTCCTCGACATACCTGGCCTCCGTTATTAGCTGTTCGAGCCCTTCCACTGAATTGCGCGATACTCTTTTCCGTATCTTGCGGTCTAGTAGCCCATATCCCATGTCTACTTGCATACGCTCCGGCACTGAATATGGTAACTTGGATATCAATGCGCGCAATTTACATACAAACACGTCGGCGCGTTCTTTGTCTTGCTCCGCGGCGAAAATGTCTCGGAATATTTTGTACGCCGGTCGCGGTACGCCGAACATTCCCCGCATCCGTCGCAGCGCGTCGCTCCACGTACCTACGGACTGCTTCACGCCTTGCCACCAGACGGCGGCCTCGCCGACCAGCAGCATGGGCAGCCCGCGCAGAGCGTGCTCGTCGCTGACATTGGTGCACTCGCGGTATACTTCCACCGCGTCTATGAATGCCTCCAACTCGTCAGCATCCTTGGACGTGCCGTTGAATCGCGCCGTACACTTCGACAAGTTGCCGAATGGCGCGCAGTGGATGTCCTCTCTGCACACCGGCGACGATGTCCGTGGCGGCTGCTCCCTGCTTAGGATGCTGTCGATGAGTATGCGATTCGCCTCGGACTGACTCCGCGTGATCGTTGCGACGAGTGTGTGCAGCATCTCGTCCGACATGACGACGTTCGTAGCTTGTTGTTGTACCGTTACGTTCCCCTCGGTGTCGGTGTCCGAATCAGATCTGTCACCTCTTCCGCCCGCTCGTCCTGCCTTCTTCGGCGGCATTGTAGCGGCCGCGGGTGATGACGATGATTTTTTTTCCCGACTTCGCGTCACGATTAATTTCTGGCCGGTTTTTGGTAAATTCTCCGCGATTCGTGGAAATGCACACGAATGCGGGTTAACCGTATCCCAGGCGTTTTAATTCTCGCCCCACGTTGGGCGCCAATATAAACAAATCAATGTTTTATATCAAATTACAAACTTACAAAGGGAAAACGTGTCAAACTACTATCTTATTATTTTCATCTCCCTGGTAACCGTTCGAGCTAGACGTCTTTTACTGGCCATGCGCGGGCGTCGAGCAGTCATTGGTGGAAATAAGCTGACATTTTCGCGTTGCGTTCAGTAAGGATGCGTTCAGTGTTAGACTGTAGTGTTACACAATGTTGATTATTAATTTAATAGTTTTCCTGTTAGATAAATATTAGGTAAATGCTCATTTTGTTCGGAAGTTACTTTCAAACTCACGTCATGTATCAATTCATATTTTTTTCATTTATTACTATTGTATTTGTTTCTAGCAGTGGTAAGTTTTAGAATAGTTTTACTTGTTCGAATTATAAAATAAACTTTTTAAATCCATTTGCTTTATATTGACCTCCCACAATAAAATTATTTTATTATACAAATTAAATTAAATGAAACTTATAAAATTAAGCCCTTTTCTTAAGCTTTTATTTCTGCTAATGAACTTTAATTAGCTCATATGAAATGAATTATAATATTTTGTATTTCTAAATGGCTTATTTTAACACTAGCAATAGGTCACATCTAATTATTACTATAACTATTTTAAAATTAAAAGTGCTTTTCAGTACAAATAAGCACTGATACAAATTACAAGGAATCCTTTTGCTCTGTGGCTTTCTCAGCGCAAATAAGAGGAGTAAAAGCGTAGTTATGCTGTAATGTTCCGAATTTACTGTAAATGAGGCGGTGACAATGTAATTTACTATGCGAGTTTACATGTAATAAATGTATATCATTGTTTTAGTATGTTGTGGCTTACATTTAGCAATAATAATGTTAATATGTGGGTTCTCATAACGTTATACTGTGAAGTAAATCGAAACATTTTCAAATTTGTCTTTATCCAATATGTCAAGATAATTGCAGTTATTAACAAAATTTGTAATCGTCCACTAATACCGTATTACATAAAGTGCTATGTTGCCAATGCCACCAAATAGCACTTTTTAAACCTTAAATTAATCGGAATAGGACATTAGGAGCATCACTTTACGATACATATATGACGGGATGATAACAAGGGAAACCAACCTATTCACCGTGCGGGTAGTTAGAAGGCGTTGGCCGCTGTTATTATTCATTCGTGTCTGAATTGACGAGGCGAACGGACCTCTTGATGTAAAAGTAATAAACTGTTAAAACTCGTTATTTTGAAGTTTTTATTCAAAAGTGTTGATCATCGAGTGTTCAAGTGGACATTGTGACGTCATTCCAGACAAAATGAAGATCGACTATTTACAACGTCATTACACCTCAACACACTATTTACGCCGTCATATAATAATAATATATTGAAACAATCTTTTAATGTTCTTCTATCACTCATCCTATAAAATACGATTCCAGTGATAAAGAGGTCAGTGTTATTAAAGTTATATTAAGTTCCAGATAGTCATTCTCATGTCGGGATCATCGGAGGCCAGAATATTTCTATTCACAAAGTGCCGTTCATGGCATCTCTACGATATAATGGCACTCTGCACTATTGCGGGGCTTCCATCATTCATAAGAGATTTCTGATCAGCGCTGCGCATTGTATAATACCGTAAGTCGGAGGAAATTGATGAGTATTGCAATCACATAAATATATTTATATTTATTAAGCTAACACGTACATTCGTCAGTGTCACAAAAGGGAGGAATTTTTATTTGACGTTATTGATAGAAATTCATGTTACCATTTTTAAATAAAAGAAAAGTAATTTATTTCATTTGTTTTAGGTATTTAATAACTAAAATCAATTTAATTTACACACACATTTTCGAAACATTTAACACACGATCAATGAAAAGTTTTTAATTGTCATTTCTTTTTCAGGAACATAAAATACAACATACTCGTCGGTACTTCTTTAGTAGACAAAGGAGGTGAATTATATGAAATTGAGAAAATTATAGTCCATGAAAAGTATTCTTCCAAAACCAAAGATTACGATATAAGTCTAATAAAATTGAAGAAAACTTTGAATTATGGTCCTAATATTGCAAAGATTCCACTCGCTGATGGTAGAGTAAAACTCAGAACTGGTGCTGTATTCAGTGTAACAGGATGGGGAGTTATAGATGTAAGTATAAATAATATAAAATATAAGAAATAAAAAAAAACAGTATTATAATCTTGTGATGTTTTAAGTAGTTGTGGTGGCCGAGTGGTCGAAGCGCGCCCTTCCGAACGGGAGGTCGCGGGTTCAAATCCGGCCGGCTTTTACCTCTAAATCTAAATGTGAAAAAGATTTATGTGCAATTTTTCACTACACCACTGGCTAAAAACGGTGAAGGAAAACATCGTGAGGAAACCGGTATCGGAGGAAAGGTTCTAAAAATCCTTTGAAGATATGTGAAGTCCCCATCCGCACTGGGCAAGCGTGGTGGACTATGCCTAATCCCTCTTCTGAGGAGACCTGAGCCCAACAGTGGAAGTAATGGGTTGGTACAGGATGTTTTAAACTGCTGAACATACTGGCAAATAAGTATAGTGCAGATAAAGGCTCTATTTATTGATTTACGTGTAAATTGAAAAAAGATGAGTTAAATTTCATTTCTATTATCTTATATGACGTAGACAAAGTAGATCAACTAACGATAGTGTTATAAATACGTAAATTAATGAAGTATAATTTACAGGTTCAACCAAAAGATGTCACATAAACTACTAAATAACTTATTTCTATTATAATCGCTCTACTATACAGGGTGATTTCTTAGTAAGGGTACATATTGAAGGTCATGGTAGCTGATGGTTATATACGACCAGTAAAAATATTATTACCAAAAAATATGGCTTAATGCCTTGGTAATCGCAACTTAAAAATATCTAAAATTCTTGCAAAATTATGGTTTTCGACCGCTGATGGGTGTGGCGGAGGTGTGGGGTGCGCGATATTACTAGAGGTCGTTAGTCAACACTCCTTTAGCCGAAATTGTTTATGTTTGAGGTAGTTTTGTCGAATTTAGATTTAAAAAAAATGTATTTTTAACTATTTTTTGTAATATTCCGTATTAGAACAGAGTACTCATCACCCTCCTGCAATATGTACCTTCTTTAAAAAATCACCCTGTATTTCATTAGCTATGACATTTCAAAACAACATTATAACACTTATCTTAAATTAACGTAGCGTTAATTTTCCTTTAGAACAACGGCACGTTTCCTTCGCATTTAAAGCAAACCAAAGTAACAATGGTGTCCCGGAACAAATGTCAATTTCAATATTGGACAACTCGTATCACACAAAGAATGATTTGTGCTGGGGGACTATTCAACGATGCTTGTCAGGTAATAATAAATTTCACCAAACTGTGTATATACCATTACACAGATATGTTTTTTTTTTGTTTTAGTTGGAGCAAATCGCCGGATCCCCACCCGCCCCACGGGTGGGGTATGTGGGAGTTGAACCTCACTAAAACCTCCAACCGCTCACACTCAGCATCCGAACCCCGGCTGAGACCAGAACCCAGCACGGGGTTATTAGGGGTGGCGCGACGCGTTACGCACTGCGGCACACTTTCCCGTCGCGACACCCCCACACAGATATGGTAAGAAGTATGTAGCATTTAACGGTTAATCGCATCAAAAACTTTTTTCGTAGATAGCTGAAAAAACTATATACCACATTGATACCTAAACCATAAAACGCAATAAAAAAAACTACCATATCATCTAACCTTCAATCGATTTGAATTACGTTGTAAACAATAGAAAAAGAATGAAAAATAAATCGATTTTCATGAAAAAAAGAGGTTCTCGTTTACCTAAATAAATCAATAGGACCTCGATAATCCAAACAACCCGAATTTATTACAGGCTCGAATTAATGGGTCGTTCATTCGTTTTTATACAAAAAAACAATACAATAATTTTATGATTGAAAATGTACATAAATTTCAATCCATAAAAACGGAAAGTTATTTTCGAAAAGTACAATATTTTTCATTTCTACTCCAAGTCTGTTTTAGACTTCAATTAAACTTTATACACTTTACTTTGTATCTCTGACTATGAATAAAGTAACAGGAAGGCTCTTAGATAAATTGTAAAACCTTTTAAGGATAATTATTTTTCTTCATTAAAATTACGCTTTGCAATATTTTTTGTACACTGGTGTGCAGTGTGGGTTAGTGAGTTTTCTCAATAATCTAGTCGTATTAAAAGAAAGTTTGTATTTTTTGTGGGAATGACAGGGTGACAGCGGTGGACCACTGACATACAAGAACATCCAAGTTGGCATATCATCATTTGGTCACAAGTGTGGGATCCTACCGGGAGTCTACACTAAGATAGCGCCATTGTTACCGTGGATACAAGAAAAAATAGCAACTAATATCTAATAGATGTTTGAAATTTTATATTATTTCGTTTAGAACATTACAGATTAATAAAATAAAAGTAAGAAGTTTTGTGTGCTATTAATATAATAATAATTCATTTCGAGTGATTTAAGTAGTTAGTAAAAAAAATACTTTCTTATTTTAATAATACCTATCTATTAAGTTATAAAAGGATTTTTTTCCAAAATATCTTTGGTTTTGTAAGTTTAACTTTCGTTCTAATTAGCTTTATATTTGGCATTTTCTTCGACGATTACTACGAGTATTAGCTTATACGATACAAGTGTAATAATTTTAATTATTTAAATACTATTTGATATCAAATTGTAATTAATAAATCGTATAATACACAACACAGCTTGGATATGTGACACAACAATACTTCTTCGCATTTTGATTTTCTCCCAACTTTTTACATTCAAGAAAAGACAATTAATTTTATCGTAAAAAGCTGAGAACGAACAACGAAAAAATTGTATCTGGGAAAGACATAATATATTTGCGGAACCGACTTACTTTGTAATAAATATTTTGGCGAAGAACTTTCTCTGGCCTAAAGGCAAAAATATGATAAAAGCGGTCACGAAGGCTTTAATGAGAAATTCCTTTTTTGCTACAAATTCATGGCTGGATTTTTGGCGTAGAAAGTATGTAATATTTGAATTAAGAATCTATTACGATTTTTGACGGTAATCAAACCTTTTTAATATCATTTTTGGTGCAACATTTTATTTTTATTAAACTTATTAAAGTTTTAGTAAGTATTTTTAGTATAAGTAGAGTTAAGTGTGAATGTAGTTGGTGCTTCTGTTATAAATAAATAAATAAACATACATTGAGTCATTTTTATCAAATCAAATCAGTACCTAATGCAAATTAGATCACGTAATAATTAGAAAATAAAGCTAGAAAAGTCTTTACATATCCAGCCATCCTGTGTGGAAATATTTACTCGTAGAATGGTCACCTGTCAAACGAGAGGATTTACGATAATGGTGTAGTTTCGAAAAAGATCAAACATGCCCAAAAACCACGTTGAGATAATAAGATCTCAATCCAGAGCTCAAACATAGCGTAGGGTAACTCCAAAAGGTGAAGTCGCCCTGACTCTCTCAAACCTTATTTATAGCCCCCAAGGAATTGAGGAAAATTTTCTCGTACACGAAAAAAATAAACCTGTGCAAGCGTCCGTTTGCAAGGTTATTTTGGGTAAAGTTTAGGAAGAATGCTTTTCCTTAATTTAGATAATGAAACCGAGATAAACAGGCCAAAAGTTTCGCAACAGTAATTTATAAGTTTGGCCTGTTCGTCTCTCGGTACGCTTCGAGTACGTTAATTAATTATTTGGACAGACTGTCGGTGTTTTGTTCATGGTTTTTGGTTAGCTACAGTTTTCTATAGCTTTAGTTTGGAGGTTCTTGTGTGTCCTTTTAGTTTTGACGTTAATTTTAGTTTACTGTGTCTATTTAAAAAGTTTGATGGTGGTGGTTGATATATTCTGTATATTTGGGTTTGGAGATCAACATAAAAGATTGCATAGTAAGAGATTTCAAGAATTTATGCTCTAAAACTTTGACTATAACTGTAAACATTAATGGAATCAGCAGTTCTTTTAATTAAATCTTACCTACTTGTAAGTACCTATCAATTTTATTTCAAGAAAATGCTTTCGTGCTTAAAAATGCTTCTTGACGCTGTCACACCGAAAAATAACCACCTCTGTTTATGAAATATCTCTTTTAATAAAACAGGAAGAGGGAACGATCTTACAAAGTATCTACGTGCTCGGATTCATAATGATGACTCTGGACTTTCATCCTCGTCGTTTTTCTTTGAAAGAGGCCATTCGCGACAGCAAAAATGTTTAAACCTTATTTTATAGTCACTGAAAAAAATACTCGGCTTACTCCTTAAAGTTGTATTAAAGAATAAGTACTCCTTATTTATCGCGATTATTATTTATTGAGTAAGAATACTAAGGTTTTTTTTGCAAGACAAATAAATGAGTTTATTTCTTACCACACTTGAAGGTTACCATTGCTCATGAATCTGTGGAATGTCAGGGCATTAAGGGGCCATCATTTATCACCGACTTAAACAGGAATTTACTCGTTTATAGAGGGACGAGTGTACAAAAATAATAGCTTTGATTATTGATCCAATCGAATTAAAAGATATCTTAAGATCTAGTTGGGAAGTATTGTGGAGGTTCTTCAACCAAAACAAAAAAGTATTAGACCAGTTTGATCGATCAGCACGTGAATTGTTGTGGAAGTAGCGGATATCTTTATGCCAGCTTTAAAGTTGTTTAACTTGGTGTCCCCAAAAAACCTTCCTTGGACAAGCCAAAAAATAACTTCAAAAGTTAAGCAAGTTTTTGACGAAAAATGTTGTTTTTGTTTACACAAGAATATCAAACTACGTTCAAGTTCCAGGATATCATGAAACCACGAAAATGGATGTGACATTAAGCTTGAAAGAAATGTAGACACGTCTTCTCGACGTCAGAGAGGTTGACGAGAAACAGCGTATATGTCACGTGGTGTACTCGTGCGGAATACTAAGTGTGGGGAATAAAGGCTGCTTGGAGATTAGTTCATAATTTTTTTGGGGAATTTTCTTCTATTTAGGTATACGTTATAATCATGTAAGATATCTGGGCCAAAGAAATAAATAAAGTAAAGTACGGCTAGGTAATTTATTCGGGGGCGGCGCGACGGGAAAGTGCCGATAGCGTAACGCGTCGCGTCGTCCCTCATAACCCCGTGCTGGGTTCTGGCCTCAGCCGGGGTTCGGACGCTGAGTGTGAGCGGTTGGAGGTTTTAGTGGGGTTCAACTTCCACATACGGTGATTTCCGGTGATTTCATCCAACTAAAAAAAAAGGTAATTTATTGACATCTTGCTATGGCACAGACAAAGTAGGTAACGGCGAAGAGAGTTTATTTAGTAATATGCTAAGTTTAAATATTACTAACTTGTTTCACTTGTTTTCTCGGTAAAGAAGTCAGTAAATCACTCTAGCAGTACTGAGTAGTTTAAGAAGTAACTTTTCTCGTAAATTCAATCGAAAAAAACAAATGACTGTCAACAATTTGAAATAAAAACTGTGACAAGATTTAATATCTAATGGAATCCAATGCCTTTTATATGCCTTTTATATTATTTTTTTAGGTAAAAAATAGAAAATCCAGTTAACATTTAAATGGAAACCTGCAGCGCGGTGCAGTTAAAGAGTACAATAAAACGCAACGGCATTGTAATAGCGGTTCTCTTCGAGACAATTAAGAGTTCATCTCGACAGCTCGGAAAATGGAAATTACTTTTGTGAAGCACTCGGAATTTTTCACCGAGAAATATACAGTTATAAGTCTACAGTTCTGATTTGTAGCATTGAAGTGCGCATACTGAAGTGGATTCGTAAATTCGTTGGGAGGTTTTCGGGCGGTTCAAATTTATTTCGCTTGACGATTCGACTTCAACTTTTTATGGTTGAAATAAAATTGAGATTTTTTTTTATTACTGCTTTCGTAGATATAAATATGTTATATAATAATATATCTTGTATCGATAGTCGATTACATGAAGCAGAAGATTGTCAAAGAAATAGCATAACTGCTACCTACTGCTCATATATGGAAATCCCTTGTTTTACCATTTAGTACATATTATATGATTTTATGTAAATTTAACTTTGTATTTTTTTTCCACCTGTCTTGAAAACTCTATGCATAGTTTATACCTATTTTTTTGTCTATAAATAACAAAAATAGCGATTTAAATTATTTCCCCATCTTTCTTCCTTTCTGCCAATAAATGTATAAGTACAAAACGAAATAAATCAATTGAAATAGAACACGAAACCATCAAGGGAATTCTACGAGCTATTCCTAATGAGTCTTAGGTCGATTTCACACGTGTAACCACATACGCGACCTTGTACTTAACAAGATTTACCGATGACTCAGGTCGTAAATCTCGCCCATCGATCAAAGGAGTAAAAATATTTGACGTGTGGAGATATTAAGAGGGCACACACTAGTACACAGTGTGTAGGTTGTTATCACCAACCAAGGAGTCCTGTGAATTCAGGCCTTTTCCTTAAAGGTATTCTATCTAATGTACCTACCTCGAGGTACCCTAGGTATAGGTCTGTATTGCGGTCGTTTCTCACATTAAATACAGAAGTAATATCTTTAAAAACACGCCTATTAGCGACTTGTTGTCATCTATCTCCATCAAAACATTCATTCTAAACCTAAAATACTAAATGATATTTAACATTTGTTACGTTTTACATGCAGAAGAATCCGTCAAATTTTATTTCACGTCTTTTTCTATCCTCACTGAAAGTTCCAGATTTCTTAAAATGAAATCCGTACAATTTGTGTGTTTAATGACTTTTATCAGCACTCCTACTTTCTTATAGGTCTTCCTACGCTGCTCTCTTCAGTGAGCATCCGCCATTTGCGAACTTCACCAGTGTTTCTTATTGACATTTTCTCGAAAAGTTTTTATCATTATAAAAAGATTCGGTATATAACTCAGGAACCTTCTGTTGAGCGGATTCTGATAAATTTATTTTTAAAGTTTGTAGAACTCTTCAACAAAATCAATAAAACAACTGAAGACCTAACATTACCAATTTGGGCCTAAATTTGTATCCACGCTTCATTTGTTCAGCCCTTACGAAGTTTTATTAAAAAGTTACCAAAAACAGCGGAAAAACGTTGGAAAGTTTTAACTCGGTTGCGAAGGCACAGAGTTGTTTACTTACACTCGATCGAGGACCTTTATTGGAAAAATTCTTCGTTTCAACGACGTGTTCAAACAAAATTTCGATACGAAAAATATTAGGTTAGAAAAACAATTTTGTAGCAGTCAATATTTTCAAAATTTATAGGTGTAGTAATATATTGTATTAGTATTTTTTTTACTTTTTATTTTCGTGAGCAGACTAGTTTTACCTTCAAATATTTACTTCAGTAATTCAAAAAGACTTCAAAAACTTTTTAACCATTACTAATGTTTCTATTACAATGCTTTTATTGTGAACCTGGCGTAGCGACATTACAAGCGCTAGGAAATATACCTGGGAGTAATTTTTACTTTTCAGGCTACTTTTTTAAAGACGCTGAAAATTCTCTGCTTAAACGAAATATAAGTTTAACTATATATTCCTACCGATTCCATACCTCCCTCCGTACCTCACATCGTAACTTTGAAAACGTTTCGCAGATGTCCTTTGAAAATCGTGATCTCGGTAACAAATTTCAGTGCAACGGAAACTTGGCATAGCTGGAGCACTCATTGCGATTGCTTACCCCGTCGTATTATGTGTGTTCTTTGCAACATTTTCTAGGTCAGATTTATTAAAATACTTTTGTATTCCTATTTAATAATTCCAATTTCTTGACACGGCGTGCATTGTGAGGAGGTTTCTCACTCTAGAGCACTGACCACTACACTGGTGACTTGGGTCGTACTCTTCGGTTGTTCTCTGTTTTATATTGTACTTTTAAATAAATATTTTTGTAAATTTTTAGAGACATAGAGAATGTAAAAAAGGAGTAAATAAATGTAGAAAACAAAAAAAAAACTTGAGAGGTGTCAAGGGAGGGACACCCGGATGGAACGAAGTTCCTTTCGATTAAAAGATATCTTATAATTTATTTTTCCTATTTTTTTTTACGCGCGTTAAGGAACGCGTTTTAAAAGATTTTGAGCACAGCGCCATCTAACAATAATCATCTAAAACAAAAAAAATGTCGTAACAACTTTTCGTAAGATTTTTTTACGTTTAGCCCCCTTTCACAACGCGCGATAAGGAACTTCGTTCCAATTAAAATCATTCGTCTCTACATCCCAAATTCACTGTAAATACGAACCGTATTCAACAATATCTCACAAACAAATGTTTGAATTGACAATAATAGACCATATACAGTTACTAGCTTCCAAGGGCCATCAAGTAAACACCCAAAGTCATAATTTCATTTAAATTTTAACAGAGAAAGTCCACACCGGCCCATATTTTAATAAAAAAATAAATAAATACTGGTTTACCAAAAAGCATAGCCGTGTTTTTACTCCAAAAACCGCAATTTAGGATGAAAACATTCCGTATTTCAGTAGGTAACGGCAAGCGCAGTTTCACGATATTTACGACATTTTTATGTGTTGTTCCAGCTAGTTTTTTGTGTTACTTTTATTCTTATTAGCGTACAAAAAATGTTACACCAAAATACATTTATGAAACTGAAAAACTTTGTACTTAATTATTAAGATAAAATAGTATATTAGAAGTGGTTACTGATCTTTTAATAAAGGAAAAACTCAAATAAGGATAAATGAATTGTATTGGGATACTTTATATCATGATTAAATAAAGTTCTCAATTTAATTTAAGCTTTAAATGCTCTTTCGAATAAAATGAATCTATTCCTCAACTAAGTTAAATACAACACAAAGAAATAGATAGAACTTTAGGTCAAACCGTACCCTGTGAAAATTATAGTCATCATGAGCTACGAGTTTAGTATGAAAAGTACAATACATAGACATACAAATTCACATATCTATCGTACATAATCATACCAACATTAATATCAAGGTCGGGGTTGGACCCGATCTGTCGGCGGAGCAGTACGGCTTCCGGGAGGGTCGTTCGACCGTAGACGCAGTTCTACGTGTCCGGACCCTCTCGGAGGAGGCCGTCTCCCAGGGTGGGGTGGCCTTGGCGGTGTCGCTCGACATCGCCAACGCCTTTAACACCCTGCCCTGGTCCGTGATTGGGGGGGCACTGGAGAGGCATGGAGTGCCCCTCTATATCCGCCGGCTGATCGGCTCCTACCTGGAGGCCAGGTCGGTCATGTGTACCGGGTACGGTGGGACCTTGCACCGGTTCCAGGTCGTGCGCGGTGTTCCGCAGGGGTCCGTTCTTGGACCCCTGCTATGGAATATCGGGTACGACTGGGTGCTGAGGGGCGCCCTCCTCCCGGGCCTTAGCGTTATCTGCTACGCGGACGACACTTTGGTCGTGGCCCGGGGGGATGACTTCAGAGAGTCTGCCCGTCTTGCCACAGCGGGGGTGGCACTCGTCGTCGGCAAAATAAGGAGATTGGGCCTCGACGTGGCGCTGCACAAATCCCAGGCCCTGTGGTTCCACGGGGCCGGGGCGGCGCCACCAGTCGACGCCCAAATAATGGTTGGAGGCGTCCAGATTGGGGTCGGGGTGCAGTTGAGGTACCTCGGCCTCGTGTTGGACAGCCGTTGGACCTTCCAGGCCCATTTCGCGAGCCTAGTCCCCCGATTGATAAGGACGGCCGGCCAACTTGGTCGGTTGCTCCCGAATGTCGGGGGGCCCAGCCGCGCCGTGCGCCTCCTCTATGCGGGGGTGGTGCGATCGATGGCCCTATACGGTGCGCCCGTCTGGGCCGACGCACGGGTGCGATTAACCATCGCCCGATTCTTGCGTCGGCCACAGCGCATCGTTGCTATTAGGGCCATCCGCGGTTACCGCACCGTCGCTTTTGAGGCGGCGTGCGTGCTGGCGGGGACGCCGCCCTGGGAGCTGGAGGCGGAGGCGCTAGCCGGCGACTATCGCTGGCGATGCGACCTCCGCGCCCGGGGCGTGATACGTCCCCTGCGGGAAGCGGTTCGCGATCGGAAGGTCCAATCTCGGCGGTCCGTAATGGAAGCGTGGAAGCGACGTCTCGCTAACCCCACATGGGGTCTACGGACCGTCGAGGCGATCCGCCCGATCCTAGATGATTGGGTGGGTCGTGGCGAAGGACGCCTCACCTTTTGGATGGTGCAGATGCTGACCGGGCACGGGTGCTTCGGGAGGTATCTGCACCGGATCCAGGCTGAGCCGACGGCGAGGTGCCATCACTGTGTAGGGTGTGACCAGGACACACCGGAGCATTCGCTCGCGCTCTGCCCCGCATGGGAGCAGCAGCGTTGTGTCCTGGTCATGCAAATAGGTCCGGACTTGTCGTTCCCGGGCGTCGCGGCGTCGATGCTCGAGAGCGACGAGTCCTGGAAGGCGATGCTCGACTTCTGCGAGTCCACCATCTCGCAGAAGCAGGTGGCGGGGGCTGCGAGAGAGAGGCTGTACGCCGCTCTCGACCTGCCAACCCGCCGCCGTCGAGCAGGGGGCCGGGACCGGGATCTCGCCCGGATTCTGGCCCCCTAAGAGTTTCGGGTCCCCAACGCATGTGAGTGCGAGCGGGGACCCAAGAAGGTGTCGTGTCTCGCTCAACACGCCCTTAGCGCTAGAGCATCCGGGGGATGGTAGACCGCGCTCCCCGACCCACGCTGGTTCTGACCCAGCGGGGTATTCCGCGGGAGGGTGACACGCGGTCCCATCTTGGCGGGCTTCGGAGAGCCCGCCGACCGAGAGAGCCGGTGGCCGTATTCGCCGGCGGCTACCGGTTCGGCGTCCGGGGACGGAGCGACGGGAAAGCATGCCGATGGCGTAACGCGTCGCGCCGTCCCTCCAAACCCCGTGCTGGGTTCTGGCCTCAGCCGGGGTTCGGACGCTGAGTGTGAGCGGTTGGAGGTTTTAGTGCGGTTCAACTCCCACATACCCCGCCCGCGGGGCGGGCGGGGATCCGGTGATTTCCTCCAACTGAAAAAAAAAAAAAAAAAAAAAAAACATTAATATCAATATAACTTAATAACTTTTCAAAACATGTGAAATAACTCTTAATTTCTGTCAAATCCGTTTAACAATAACTGCTTAAACTCAGGATATTAGATATCAACGTTACATGTTTTCTTAGTCGACAAAACTTTATACTCCAATTAATTCCTTTCAAAACTTTCCAAGATGAATTTCAAGCATTTCACAGAACCAACGAAAATCTAAAGCCTTATTCAACGTATTAATTAAAACTTTTCCCTTTATCTAACAAAGCCTTATTGGGGATCAACTCTGACAATGTCTCGAAACTGTGAACTTTTCACAACTGTCCAAAGAACTTGGGTAAACAATCAAAATTAATATTAAATGGGTAAAATGAAGTTCGGCAAAGCAAATGTCATTTAATTATATTCCTGATTGGATTATGTGATCATTATAGGCATTGTTGTGTCTGTATGTATATCTGTAGATAGATAGGCAGATAACTCTTTATTGATTTGCCACATAATACATAAAAAGAATAACACAATTTCGGGATCGACATAGATCGTCCAAACGAAAAAAATGAATTATAAGTAGGTGCTGAAGAGAAACATCGAAAATGAACAAAGGTTATTGAATAATTGACACCTTTTAGACATTCTTTATTTAAATAGGTTAGAAAACATTAATAACGATAGAAGGGAATACCTAGCAGGTTTTCTACACCCAGGAGTAACAGTAAACATTGTTTTACTGTAGGCTCATTTACTACAGCAATAAAAAAACATTCAGTTAGTGTAGTTAACGTTGCAATGATTTAATTAATGGATTCTTTATCTACAATCTCTAATTAATTACATGTGTTGCAGCAGTTTTATCTCATTAGATAAACATTGTGAAATTGCTACTAATTGTAAGCCACTGTTGCTCAATCTACTAAACTACTTATTTAATGATTATTATGAATCATCTACATCGTCCATCATTCTTTCAACTTTCAAGGAAAATATACTTTTATTGAAATATAATTTCTGAATCGATCCGTCGTTTGCTTAATAATTCATTTCGATTTTTGGACAGCAAACAAAACTGCTTACTAAAGCAATGTAAAAGAGAGTTTAGTCTATAAATAGTATTTTGCTATCATTTTACGAAATTTTTTTGTTGCAAAGCAAATTGCAAAGATTTATGCGTATTTATCCCTACTACTACTATCTATTTCATTGTATATAACATTGTATCAGCAACTTTTACGCATGAAAATTTAACTCATATTCGCATAATGGTACCTTCATTTTACTTCCAAAAACAGACCAAATTCAACCGCAGCACGATAACATTACATACACATAACCGTTTCTTTTTATGACATGAAAGCCTAATCAAAATAACACCGCAATTGCTTGCTCTGGTATTGCTCGGCTTGCCTCTGGGCGCCCAAGCGTCTGGATCTCGAAATTGGCGGGAATCCAAACTGTGTTGCGATTCACCAAAACTGTCGTTTTGAAACTCTGTACGAGTTTCCAAATTAATTTATGAGTGCACTTAGAAGTGAATTGAGTTCCATTTTGAAATGTTTTAACGTGGCACAGTGTTATGTTAAATGCAACTAAAAATCAATATAGTTTCTTGGTAAAGATTTCATCTACTGCTGAAAATGTTCAAAGAAGAAAGAACTTTTCTCAAATCTCCAAAATAGTTAGGTATCTAATAGTTTAGGTTAGTTACTGCACCTTGCAAAACTTACCGTCGAAGGATAAAAGTTAAACTATGCAGTTTTTGCATTGGCTTCAATTGCTGTTATACCTTATTTTTAGCAAATACCTATAGTTAAGTTTGTGCGAAATAATAGAAAAAATCTTCCATAAACCAAAAATAAACTTTAAATATCACTAAAAATAATGCAACATGCGTTTTTTGAGCGTAAACTATGTTTTGAAACCAAGTCATAGTATGTAACGTGTTTCGTCGGTTGTCACGCAATGCACACGTTGGGTAAGGTGATGTGGTTGGTGCCATTTGTGTCGGTCATTGCGGAAACCTGTGCGGTTCGATGTACTCAACTGGCAATATTTAATTGTTATCAATTAGGAAGTTTGCTCCTGACGAAAACACGACAGAGTTCGATAGTTTCGACTGATTTCTCAAAAAAATGAATGTTGTTGGTATGAAATTCGGCTGTTTTTATGAACGTACTTTTAAACGTACACAGTTTAGTGGAAATAAGATCAAATAATCCTCATATTAGCTGAAAGTCCGTTAACCCTTTCAGGACAATAAGATGGCTGAGACTAAATATGCGAATACAACACAATATTTTAGTAATTCTGTAAAGTAAGAGATATCACTACAAAAACATAGCAGGATGTACAAATTTCCTATAAATTTCATGGGAAACATTTTAACACAACGTCTTAGGTACGTTTGACATTCATTCAAAAAAATATCGATTCAATAATAATCATTCAATCATCAATTTTTATAGTAGGGAAAAATATTTACTTTGAGCGTGAAAGGGTTAAAAATTATGTATTTCTCAATAACGACATGTAGGTTGTATTTTGATTATCCAATCCAGTATTTCCTTCTTACTTTACTTTTTGTTTGCTTGTTCTTATGACTAATCTATATTTAACGTTTTTTAAGTATTGTGGCACAAAGTAATTGTCTACCGCTTGATTGTATCCAAATTTGTTATATTGAATTAAATTATGACTAATACTTACGGATCGTATATTTTTTGTCTGAATGTCGGGAAGCTCTATTAGACTGTGACGCTCTCCGCTTACAACGCATTACGTTTTCTGTAACAAATATATTATTTTACGATACAAAAAATCATGATTAAAATTCAAACTCGCTCATCAATGATATGCTTAGCTAAGTTAAGACATGTGTAGAGTAATATTATATGTGTAATAATAATGAATAGGAATATATGAAAGAGAATGACAATCTTAAAATGTTTTATGTAGCATTTTAAAGTTTACTTCAGCATTACTGCTACGATGCCAGCATGACATTGGTTTTCTGGCATGACCCCAAGATTCCATAAGGTAAGAAATCCCTATAGTGTAGACAATTTTTTTTTTATTATGTGATTAAAAACGTTTATCTAAAACGAGCCTACGGCCCATCTGATGGTAAATGGTCACCGTCGCTCATGAACCTCTGCAATACTAGGGCAATGAGGGGCTGTTATCTATAGCCTACCTATACAGGACTTTTCTTAAACCTCGTTTAAAGAGGGACATGTCATAGCGCTCTGGGAACACCGCGGATGGGAATGCACTCCAAGTCGAAATGGTACGGGGCATTTCGAGGTTACAAATCAAATGAGAAACTAAATCTCTTTATTTAAAAATTAATAACGAAGCAAGAGTCAAACAAGTAGACAAATAGTTTATTTAGGATTGCTTATAATAATATGTTAACATTTAGTTTGAGAAATGTCACAATAGATCCGTGTGGGTCGTAGTGACTGGGTGAATTCTATAGTTCTACCAACACACCATTCAATAGAAATAGTTCGCATTTGTCTTCCTAATTCTATCGCGATTGTTCACTCGCGGACATTATAATTGTTATAATGCATCTTAATTGAATTTACTTTGCTTTTAATGAGAATAATGTTATAGTAATATTATTGTTTATTTACAGTGTTCCCATCATTCAGAGTATCTATACGCATATTAAAATGAGGTAATGTCGTGATGTTTGTGTGGTAATCTTTTTTTTTTTTTTTTTTGTTGACGGGAGGAAATCGCCGGACTTCCACTCGCCCCGCGAGTGGGGTATGTGGGGGTTGAACCGCACCAAAACCTCCCGCCAATCGCGCTCGGCATCCGATGGACTAGGGGTGACAGGACGCGTTCGCGATCGACGCTTACGTATCGCCCCGTCACCCCCGGACGACGAACCGGCAGCCGTCGCGAACGGCGACCACCGGCTCACTCGGTAGACGAACCTTACAGTCCGCCGAGATGGGGCCGTGTGGTGAAGGGTCTCCCTCGGCCCAGACCGGCCCGGGGCCAGCCCGGGTCGGGGAGCACGGCTTGCCATCCCCCGGTTAGATGGCACGGAGGGTGCGCGCTGATGCCTAGCGCAGCACCCCTCGGGTCCGGTGTTAGTGGACCCGGTACACTTAGGGGGCCAGATCCCAGGACACATCCCGGGGCCGGCCCCCCGCTCGACCTCGGTGGCGACGGGGTCGGTCGGGGAGGGAAGAGCTCTCCCTCACCCGCCCCGCCGCCTCCTTCTGCGAGATGGTGGACTCGCAGAAGTCGAGCATCGCCTTCCAGGACTCGTCGCTGTCGAGCATCGATGCCACGACGCCCGGCAGCGACAAGTCCCGTCCTACTTGTGCGACCAGGACACGGCGCTGCTCCTCCCATGCGGGGCAGACAGCGAGCGTATGCTCTGCCGTGTCCAGGTCGCTCGTGCAATGATGGCACCTCGTCGTCGGCTCAACTTGTATCCGATGCAGGTACTTCCCGAAGCAACCATGCCCGGTCAGCACCTGCACCAGACGGAAGGTGAGACGTCCCTCGCCGCGACTCACCCAGTCCTTGAGGACGGGGCGAATCGCCTCGACGTTCCTTAGGCCCCAGTCGGGGTTGGCCAAGCGCCTTGACCAGGCCTCCAACACGGACCGCCGAGATTGGGCCTTCCGGTCCCGAACCGCAGCTCTGAGGGGACGCACAACGCCCCGAGCGCGGAGGTCGCAACGCCAACGGTAATCGTCGGCGAGCGCCTCCGCCTCCAGCTCCCAGGGCGGCGTCCCCGCACGCCGCCTCAAAGGAGACGGTGCGGTATCCGCGGATGGCCCTGATAGCTACGACGCGCTGTGGCCGGCGCAGGCGCCGGACAACGGTTGTTGTCCGGTTTCCTGGTCCGGCCCAAACGGGCGCGCCGCACAGGGCCATCGAACGCACCACCCCCGCATAGAGGCGGCGCACAACACGGTTTGGTCCCCCGATATTCGGGAGCAACCGGCTCAATGCGCCGGCTGTCCTCATCAATCGGGGGACGAGTTCCATGAAGTGGGTCCGGAAGGTCCAACGGCTGTCCAGTATGAGGCCGAGGTACTTCAATCGCACCCCGACCTCTATAGGGACGCCTCCAACTACGATTTGGGCCGTGCAGGTGGCGTCACCCCAGCCCTGTGGAACCACAGGGCCTGGGATTTATTGAGCGCCACCGCGAGGCCCAATCTTCTAATACGGCCGACGACGAGGGCCACCCCCGCTGTGGCGAGACGGGTAGCCTCCCTGAAGTCTTGCCCCCGGGCCATGACCAACGTGTCATCAGCGTAACAAATTACGCTCAGGCCCGGGAGCAGGGCGCCTCTCAGCACCCAGTCGTACCCGACATTCCAAAGGAGAGGTCCGAGGACCGACCCCTGAGGAACCCCGCATACGACCGGAAACCGGTAAACGGTCCCATCGTGCCCGGTGCATACTACCGATCTGGCCTCCAAGTAGGAGCCGACCAGCCGGCGGAGGTAGGGGGGAACTCCATGCCTCTCGAGTGCCCCCCCTATCACGGACCAGGGCAAGGTGTTGAATGCATTGGCGATGTCGAGCGACACCGCCAAAGCCACCCCGCCCTGTGATACGGCTTCATTTGAGAGGGTCCGCACGCGAAGGATCGCGTCCACGGTTGAGCGGCCCTCTCTGAAGCCGTACTGCTCCGCCGACAGGTCGGGTCCCACCCCGACCAGGTGCTGGACGATGTGTGGTAATCTTTGGATTTAATGTTTGATTCCGAAAAATTAGGTTATGTAATAGTTCTAAAATTAGAATTAGGTAAAAATTAACGTCCCTTTTAGGCTAAGTTACGCGGTTCAGCTAGCTTTTCAATAAATCAGGTTTCTCGAAAAAAGTTAATATGGAGACGAAAGTATATTGTGTCCTTTAAAATTAGATTGCATATACATTCAATGATGTGACATGTATGTACCTTCTTATTCTTTTTATTGGTCAAATACTTGAAAAGAACGACTCAAAATATGTCGGATTTTAACGATTCTACACACAGGATTTTGACATTTTCGCAATTATTTCATCTCAACCGTGCATTCCGAAAATAAAAAGGTGACTCCTTAAAAACTGCAAACCATTTATCTTCAAATCTAATTGAATAGATTAATCAAACTTTAAACAAGATAAAAAGAAAATAGTAAATGGAACGTGATAAATGACTGTCTATTACTATAAATCTATTTAAAGTGTCGTAGATCAGTCAACCTTTTCGTCAAGGTTCTTTCTTGTTGTAACACAAGTAAAGGGTGAAAGCAAGGACAATGCACGACATTACATTGTTTCAGCTCTAAGCATACCTACAACTATTTTAAAATGTTCTATTTAAAAAAATAAATAGCTATATGTGTAATCTAATATATATAATTCTCCTGTCACGATGTTTGTCCGCGATGGACTCCTAAACTACTGAACCGATTTTAAATTAAATTGGCACACCGTGAGCAGTCTGGTCCAACTTGAGAGATAGGATACCTTAGATCAAGGTCTGATGATGGAGCTGGAAGGTGGCCACAGGATCTCCTTCAATAAGCAAGATAACCTCATCGTGTTTAGGCTATTATGAAGCATCCTAATGAGTACTTTGCGTAGAGGATGAATTTCAAGGTCTGAAGATGGAGCTGGAAGGTGGCCATACGAACTCCGTCAATAAGCAAGATAACCTCATAGTGTTTAGGCTTTAATGAAGCGTCCTGATGAGTACTTTTAGAAAATTCCCGGGAACAATTCCTATGCGACGCAGACGAAGTTGCGCGGGTCAGCTAGTAAATAGTATAAAACAGACGTTCTTTAAAAAAGTCCAATCGATTTTTTTTAATAGATTGAATAATTCAAGAGGAAACTTTTTATGTATCAAACTAATATAATATAGAATAGAAACACTTATAATTTTAGATGTTTTTGAGGTATCGCAGAAAAACATTTAACTGCCGTAGACGAAGGTTCGTGGTTCAGCTACTTCATAACATTAGAAGTCTTGTTATATGACTCCTGATCAAGGTATTTGGCGAGCTTTACGACAGATATTTCCTCAGCAGTCAAAAGTTTTTTTTTATTTGGAGGAAATCGGCAAACTTCCACCCGATACGGTGAGGTATGTGGGAGTTCAACCGCGCTAAAACCTCTAACCACTTACACTCCGTATCCGGGCACGTTTGAGGCCAGACGGGCGGCACAATGCGTTACGCACTACCATTTTTTTTTTCAGTTGGAGGAAACCAACGGATCCCCGCCCGCGGGCGGGGTATGTGGGAGTTGAACCGCACTAAAACCTCCAACCGCTCACTCAGCGTCCGAACCCCGGCTGAGGCCAGAACCCAGCACGGGGTTTGGAGGGACGGCGCGACGCGTTACGCGCTCGGCACTCTTTCCCGTCGCGCCGTCCCCACGCACTACAGTATAGTGTAATATGGTGAAGAGTTGGAAATCTGAGTAATTACTTTCTCGAGAATTTAGGTCCACCTAAGATTACTCAAGAGTTTGGCGCTAGATTTGTAGATATCCACTTTGTTGAGGTTCTGTCGAAGCTAACACCATGAGCGGTGGTGAACAATAGGTGAACTTCAATCATGCAAACTGTAAGCATTTATGAGTTAGAAATCAAAATAACTATCCATAAAATTTCTTAATCTCAAATTATTATAGGTTTCCTTTCTTACCTTTCACGACTTCTTCAACTATTAACACACAGCGCTATTTACACAATCGAATATAAATTCGTAAGCCACACGGAAGACTGTAATATTACATCAATACAATAACATTAGAACATCAACAACATTTAAAAGAATCACTTCGGAGCGCGTGTATGCCGAGCCACTTTCGTTTCCGCGAAGTTTCTGACACAAATATAACGTAATATTATAATTAAGGATGTTTTAAAGCTATTTTAAGTTATTACAATATCGGTTTCATTCATGATATTGACGAAAAACCATTTATAAATTTTATTCGGGAGTGCTCAACAATTTGCGATCGTGATTTTGACGTTTACGTCGGTGTTACTAACTTTAAGGTTTTTCCGGAAGTTTTCATATGTAGTGTTATGAAAATATTTATGAAATATAATTATGCTTTTTGTTACGTTTTAACCATGACATCATTTTTCTAAATATCAATAATAACTAATTAAGGGATAAATTAAACAACTGCAAATTAGAAATGTTCCGACATCATTAAAGTGTTACATAATCATGGATTATTAAGTTAAAATACAATTATTGTACTCTAATTTTCCTCTCCTGAATTTCCCTAATTTTCTTCGCTTATTCCTGGCAACACCGTGACGTACGCTTGCGCGGGAAAGCCTCGTATCGCGGCAGATGTTAGCTCGAGTTTTCGTAGTTTTATTGATCTGCCTGTAAGACGTAATGTGAGTCTCATTGCCTGTCATAGATCGCACATAACGTGGGTGTAGGTGATCTGGACGTTGACCTATTAGGGAACTGACACAATTGGGGCAGTTTAAGAACAAAACAAAGAAGACTTTTTTAAAAGTTCACGTTTTATCTACTTCTTTATAGGTTCTTTATTTAACCATTACATTGTATATCCTTCTATATACAATGTAATGGTTTAATGATTATTTATACAGAACAATTTAGACATATTTTTAACCGTTTGTAGTTAAGTGCAATAAATGTTATACAAATTTATAGATTTAAAAATGCATATTAGGATCATTATTCCAAAACCAGAATAAATAGTTTATCCATTTAAAAATATTCAATTCACCACTAGGATGCTGAAAGTACTGAATTTTCAATCTTGTGTTGGTTAAATTTGGTTTTGGCCAAATAGGGTGCCTTAAACCCTAAATAAAGAAAAAAACAATAATGAAAACGTGCGGAATAAAAACGCGATATTTCTGTGTCCTTAAATTGTAAAGAAAGATAAATGGATGCGGTCAGGGTAGGGTTGCTGATTGTATCGAGATTTAGGACAGGTTTACGCACATTTATCCAGGAGCAAATTTATGGTGATAAGAGAATATCAGTGCAACCGTAAATTTAACTGTGCTTGTTCTATACTTCGAACAAAATCGAACCTTCAACTAACCACACCTGAAATTTTAATTCTATCATAGGGGATCTAGGTCTTGAGTCCATGCACTGAAGAGTCTAAAACTGCATAGATTTGATTACTTAATCAGACAGCTACAGTCACGTCTTTCTATCAACAGTTCAGGTTACTCGTGTTTGGAGCTGTGGTGCTGCGGTTGTAACTTTGTGTGGAACATAGG
Source organism: Trilocha varians (assembly GCA_030269945.2). Taxonomy (NCBI): domain Eukaryota; kingdom Metazoa; phylum Arthropoda; class Insecta; order Lepidoptera; family Bombycidae; genus Trilocha; species Trilocha varians. The sequence continues at coordinate 6,370,617 of AP028268.1, read as the reverse complement.
GTCTGACCTTCCCGATGCCGCGATAGTTTGTGAAATGAGACGACTTATTCAGACACTCGCGGTTTTCTAGAACACTTTCATGCATTTTGAACGGGTTCTTACCACGATATTTAATTAATTGAGTTGTCTCGATATTTCAACGTTGTTGCAAACGTCATGATCAAGATAAGACTTCTCGTCGTAAAAACCCGTTCAAAATGCATGAGACGACTTGTTCGTCTTAACGTCTTCAGTGGAATGCTGACAAATAAACAAACTTTAAACTAAAACAAAAATAATTTCAAATTAAACAGAGTAATAAAAAAATATGTTGGAGACTTCGACTGTCCAAACCTACCAATTCCAATTTACACAGAATCAATACCACTAACATTTTAGTCCGACTACGTCTCAATAGGTCGCCTATTTATATTACGTGCCGATTAATACCGGCCTCGTTAGCACGGTTGGAACAGCTACCTATTCGCATGAAGAGCTCCTAATTAGTCCTTTTCTATCCCTGTAGATTAATGAGGCGTTTAGCGTTAAGTAGCTATTCAGTTGAGGAACGACCGCCATTTTTGTGTACGTAAATAAGTATTGGAAGTTCAGTTTACTTTTTAAAGTTGGAATAGCTTGATAGGTATATTTTGCAGTATTATTGGCATTTATCCGTCCGGCGGTACGTTTCAGAAACTTGTTTTTTTCAGACAACGTTCGGTTTTGGTATGAGCTGATTCTTTCTTCGGGGTTTTCCGAACGCTATGGCGCGTTCCCCTTTCTTCAAGCGAGGGTTAATGAAGTTATTTTATGCTATACCTTGCGGTTTTGAAATGACACAGGTTCATGAGCAACGTAATATAAGTTCTTAAACTTCTTAACATGAGATGGGCCGCATGCTCATTCACCTACTTTTACGAGTATTTGCAATAAAAATGTAAGAACATTATTCATAAACTGAAATTCATTGAGCCGATTCATCTTCTGAATATTCATAGTTTTCACTTTTAAATTAATAGGTTTTAGAATTCGTTTCAATAAAATTACATCAGTACGTTCAAAAATGTAGTTATTGCATGCATAAAACATTTATAACACTGCATAATCGATTTTTGAAATCGTTTTTTTATAATAAAATCGATATGTCAATTATTGTGAGTTATTTAATTTATTCGAATACGCGTAAGAACGATTGTCCCAGTTTGCAAAAAGTAAAAGTTTTTATTGTAATATTGATCCCAAAGGTTAATTGAATATACAACTTACATTGTATGATGAAATTTTCAAATTAATCTGATTAACACCACAATTGTTTTACTTCACAAGGACTAGCTGAAGTATGCCAGCGCAACAAAGGGAGGTTGTTTTTATATATTTATAATTTTAAAATGAATATTATAATAGTCATATTTAACCTATCATATAGCCTGTTACATGGCACTTATAAATAACGTATCTTCTTAATAGTATTTTTTTTTAAATCATTGGATTAGATCTAACGCCTAATCTCCACAACATTACAAATATCACGACATTACCTCTTTATAACTAATGTTATAAAGTAATCTATACACATAATATGTTCGCAGACAAAATTTAAGTAAAGTTGCACCGTACTAAAGTATCATAAGGATAACACTTAATGTTCCAGACCCAAGTGCCAGAGGCCAGCCCGGGGTTAAACTCGATAACTTTATACTTCATTTACTTCGAAATTCTTCAGTTTATTGTTGAACGTAGGAAACCACGCCTTTAGTTAATTGTACCGGAGAGCACTACCTAATAGTTTAGTCAACAAGTTCAAAAATGTGTTAAACAGACATTCTGTTATTCATTAATAATTTCGAAAACAATGCTATTTAGAGAATTTTGAAAAAAGATCCCGAAAGAAGAGAAAAATTTCATAAAAAAGGTCCTAACTCGTGGAATTCTATCTCTATTATTTATAATTTTTAATGCAAAAATGCAAAATAGGGCTCCGGTAGGTAATATAAGTAATACAGTGAGTATCGAAGCATAAATTTCTGGTAATCCTAAACTAATACTCGAGCCGATAATAATAATATAGTTTGTCATTACTCGTTACAGTGACCAGTAATAGGTTCTTCTGATTTTCCTCGTTTGGGTTTTTCTCAGGTTTTCTCCGATTTATGTGATCGGTTTTGGGTTTACTTATCTGTGTTATTTAAAGATAATTAATTTGAATGACGTAAGTAGTATAAAAATTAAAGCAAAGAAAATTATACAGATTTTTAAATCGTTACTTAATTTATTATATATAACCTATTATAGTTTATGAGATAATTGATAAAGCGTAATGGAAGGAGAGTATTTGTTTGGCTATTAACTATTTTCTTTCTGATATTTTTTTTATCTTATATATCTGTTTTTAATGTAATTCTATGCTTAGAAAAATAGTAGTAGATATAGCAAAACTCGTCATAACTTATGTTTGGCCAAATTCAAATAAAAATAATTTTCTTTGATACAGACAAATAACATTAACTTCGATAACATTGTAAAATAAAATTGAATAATTGTAAAATATTATACTATATTTCGCAGTTTTGGTAAAATTACAATGTTAATAATGACATATCATTTCAATTTTATCAATTTATATTCTTCAGTTGAATTCTATGAAAAAGCTGAGTAAACATTTTATTAATTAACAAAATTTGACTCTGCAAATATGTAAAATATATTGTTAATATTACCATTTTATTTTAATATAATACTATACTTTCATGATGACCAACATTAATAATATTGTTATCATAGAATTCACATTTAATTTAAATTCTTTTCAGATAACTTCCGCAACAAAAAAATGACTGACTTTAATAAAAAAATAGGTCTAAATTATTGGTCAAATAAGATGAATTGTCGGAATATACACAAAGTACACTGCCTTTTTTCTAAGGTTTGTCAAAATATACAGAAGGAAAAAAACTCATCAGAAAGTCAGGAAGCAACTCTTTCAAATACTCTAAAACTATAGCTTCATGTTACTAAATCTTTAGCTTATTGAAACCCTATTAGTTTCACTACGACAGATGCAACTATGCACATCCTTTAAAGCCCTAAAATGCCTATAAAAAGCCGAGTATTTATCAATTCCACGGTCTGCTACATATATTAAGAGCACGCAAGGGTCAAGGTGAGGCAAACGGGAAGACAGTTCGACGCCGGCGCAGCTGACTCAAATCTCAAACAGCTCACCTCAGTTCTACTCAAACGTGGACACGTAAGGACGTCACACAAACAACAGGTATGTCGTATGTGTTTTGTACGATGTTTTCGTGTACGATTTTTAAATTGTAGTTTTTTTGTTATGGATGGCGGTTCGCTGATTTTGTTTTTCGAAGCTTACAATTTTTTGTTTAAAACTTCGTTGTCGTACAAATACTAAAAAATAAATGGATAGAAGTGAAAGCAATTTTAAGATATTATCTATAGTAAAAAAAATCTAAAATGAATCAAATATGAAATTCATGTAAGAAATTAATTCAAAATTCAGTTACTTATTATTAATTAAAGGCTTAATATAATTAATATTCAATTTATTATAATTTATTCTAATAGTTAGTATAATTTGAATATTTTAACGTATAATTCTCCTGTTTATTTATTTAAAATCGTACTATTTATTTTAATTGTATTTTTACTGTTACTAATTATACGTTACTGTGCAAGGAAACAATAATAATCAAAATTTTTAATAGCTATTTTTTGAACAGGATCTTATTTTGTGAAATCGTATTTTTAAATCGTTTTTAACTTTTATTGATTTAAAAGTTTCATTCTTCTTTGGTAAACAATAGGTGACTTTTAATTTATATTTTCGTTTTGGACTACCGTACTTACTACCTATAAAATATTATAAATATAAAATAAAAAAAACCCTTTTATTTCTTGAAAATAATTAACAAAAATATTTACCTATCATCTTTACAAACTTGCAAATAAAAAAGTAAAAATATGTTTGTTAGTTTTGTTAGTTACTTATCTATTACTATTTTCTTCAAGAACCCTATTTTGATAGGTGAAGGCCTCCTGTAGTATCTATAAAACATTATTCACACCTAATTATAAAATGTAAACAAATACTCCTAAAAAGTGTAAAAAATACCAAAACTCCAAAAATTCCAGAAGAAATACGCTAACCCAATTACTAGATCGTCAGACCATAATCGATAAACTAACATGTTAATTGTTAACTAATCATTGCTAAATAATCACACTTGAAATAATATCGCGAGATTTTCTAGACATCATTGGAGAACTGTGTAGTTAGATTCCAAAAGAAGAATATATTAAGACTTGTTGGTCCGACCAACATCGTCTGGGTCACATAAGAGTGAATAAGATTGTTCTCGTAAATTTTGCGTTAAAACCTTCCCGTTGAAGTTTATTTATTCTAAGACTAAAATAAGTCAAATCGGTTCAGCCGTTCTCGAGCGTTTGCGAGACTAACAGAAATTCATTTTCATTTATAAGAGTTCCTGATCCGCTACTTCGACAGCGTCACAAACGTATATATGGGTAATATAGCCTATGGCCTTTCCCGGTAAATGGTCTATCCAACACTGTAACATTGATTTCAAATCGGACTTCTTGAGATTAGCGCATTCAAACCTACTTTTCAGCTTTAGGTATAATGTTATTAGTATAAAAAAAAATGTACAACTAGATAATATACCAATGGCGAGATGGGTAACAAAATTCAAAGGATGAGTGACCTATTTCGTACAAAAAGAGAGGCCACCTGTGACGGTACGTGCCTTTAGGCAAATTCTTTCATGTTCATAAATTTGAATAAATAAATAGTGTTACGTTAAAATAACACATATTACTAATTCGTTTGTTGAATGAAAATAACAGATGAAGTATTTGTATTTATGTAGAAAATACATTTAAAATAAATAACTATTTATATCCAATAACAACAAAAGCGTGGGCAAACGTATCAACGTGAACACATGATACAAACAATACAATGACCGATGGTATCGCTATCGCTATGATCGATCTCTTTCAGACAATGCTGAGATAGACGCGTCAAATCGGAAATATAACTATCTATTTGCGATAGTAAATTAATCACTTTAGAGGCCTGGAAAATAGGTAGTATCCACTGTAGGTGGGTTTTCCGTCTTTATACGAGGTTTAAGGAGAATTCAATGTAAATGTCAGTGACATTGCCGTAGTTCATGAGCGATGGTAACTATTTACCATCAGGCCACGAAATTTGAAAACAATAATATTTTTATTACAAAAATGAAAACGGCCGACTACCATTTCTTAAAAAAACATAGCAAAAACTACCAGTCGATTTTTATCATATTTATAATATAATGTCCTAACAAAGAAGAATCATCAAAATCGGTTCCTATAGAAAATAAATACACGTAAAAATGTACAGCAAATCGTGAAATTTTGTCCGTTAAAAATACACGTTTTAAACACAGATCCAAAAGTAAATGTTCGATCTTAAAAAAAAAAATGGGACCCCATGACGACCATCACCTCTCATCTGACACCAGAACCATTCAAATCGGTCCACCCAAACTATTTATGAAGGGAAAAACATTGAGTACCTCCTCCTTTTTGGAAGTCGGTCAAAAGGGTACAAATCACTTTACATGTATTCATAAAAGTAAAAACATTTCAGTATTTTATCAAAATAATATCGTTTTATTCAAACAAAATACGAGCTGGAACGTATCTTGGGACGTTCATCTTCACAGGGAAGGGTCAAATTACATCTTGCGATGCCTTTGAGGTTGATTCGTTCTGAAAGGAGAGGAAAACCTTAGAGACATCTGTTATTCAAAAAGTAATGGCGAAATCGCTTCGGGATTTTTTGTGAGACACGAAAATTGAACGTGTAAGGTTTTAGTTGGCGATAAAAAGATGTTTTGACTGTCTATGTAGTACATCCATTATGTATGTTCTGAGCGTGATATTTTACAAATTTTGGATTTTGCTTATTTTGTAATTGTTACGGGTGTGCGAATAATTCGAACTTACGAATTATTCGTTCCGAATCGAATATTAATATTCGACGAATATTCTAAAAATTTCGAATAATTCTAAAGGTTTCGAATAATCCGAAATTTCGAATAGTATCGAATTTGACTACGACGATAAATCGGAAATAGGACAAGAATTAGTATTTTGTAGATAATATCTTGAATGGGCTACATGTCAGATTTTGTGTTTTTTGTTATACCTATTTTACTATATACTAATGTTATACTAATTGTCTTTACTGAGCTCGGATGTCCTTTGTAGAGGTGGCGGAATAATAGTCCACCTTATTTTTACTGCAAGTGATTCCACATACTTCCGAATAGTTTTATGCCTTATCCAATGTGGTGGACGTAGGTTTTAGAAAGCTTTTTATTGCCTTGTAGGTAAACGAACCATCGTCTCGTTTTTCCATTTTTCTTCCAATATGTTAAACTAATTTTGATAGATAAATTGAAAAACTTATTTATTTATTTATTAATGATGATAATCTCCACTTTATGTAGCGTAAGATTATTTCTTGTTTTCAAATATTAAAATAAGAATAATTAATACTAGATACCTGCTCTATTCATATTACGAACAAGATTTACATTCTTATTATTTTATTTAAATTCATAACATGACTCAACGATCATGTTTATAATAATTTATCTACGTCACGAGATATCATTTATAAATTTAAATGTAGGAAACGACGTAGTAAGTCGACCTTCCTTGCCCACAAAAGTAATGTATGGCAAGACTCAGCCTCTACAAATGTATCTAATATCTATCTATCTAATATCTAGTTCAACTTCTTTTATTTTATTATCAGCTAGATTGCCCATGCAACTTTATCAGCGGTACAAACGATGGAATAACAATTAATAAGATGCCCATGTGCTAAAGTTAATTATTATTACCTAATCATTGAGTAGGGACTCATTGAACAATGTCAATGTTCTGTTAAAATATCGTACATTGGTTTGTCCCTTTGACTATTTTTTTGTATAAAGAAACGCTGTTTAGGTATTCAAACTCCATTTCTTTTACAAATCCTTATTCTGTAAATCAGTAAGAATCATTTAATAAGGTTCAGTATTTCTCAAGTTGTGCGTGTTGAGGCGTTTCGGTGATTCAGTTTATGAATTATCGATTCGTCTCAAAAATAGGATACACTCTATTTCTTTGAAAATTAAATTAGTGGCATGTAGTGATTTCTACTTTTTATAATATTTATTGAGACATACATTTTGAAGTTAATATTATATTTGACAAAATTACAAAACTTAAAGATTTCTAATTTCTATTATTTTTCAACCTTAAATTTTGTAAGTTCTAATATTAGTGAAGAAATAAATTTTACATTTATATTATATTTATGTGTTTTGTAGACCTATATCCATATTACTTGACTTTTGACCCAAACGTGACTAATAAAGATCATTTCAAACATTAAATAATTCTATCTGGGTTAATGTTTCATTTGGGTAATAAATATTTATGTATGTAGGTCATATGTGCCAAAATCCTAAAGAAGATTTTTGCCAATACTTTAGAAATATTTATTCTAGAACTAACATTAAAATTACTTTTAAATTAAACCACAAATTATAAATGAAAAACATTTTGCATTTTTGACTTTTAATCCAAAAACCAACCTCGCGGTTTTTTATAATACTTTCATGCATTTTCAACGGGTTCTTACCACGATATTTAATTAATTGAGTTGTCTCGATATTTCAACGTTGTTGTTGTTCAGTCTTCTCGTGATCATGACGTTTGTAAAATGTCGTGGTAAGAACAGAAAGACAGTTATAAAAGTTGACTAGGAATATTCAATATTCCTCTGTAAAACTTAAACCAACCTTTTATTTTTAAAAGATCTCTTATTTTGAAATAAACCTGTTTAAAATTCCAACCCAAGTCTGACTTTTTGTTCCGGATAATCGGGATAATCCGTGAAACGACTGAACCGAATTGTATGGGACTTTCACTGACAGTTATTATGTAATATAGAGTAAGTTACGTTAACTTTTATCTCTGGAATTATATTATGCTTTTGTAGAAACACAATAATGAAATGATATATACAGGCAAATGATCTAATCAAGACGAACTGTTATCGAAATATACTGCGAGTCTTTTTTTATGAAAAATAATATTGTAGCATCACATTTTTAATATCTACTACTAAGCTATCAAACTAAAATGAGAAAATAATCTAAAGTTCTGTTCTGTCTAGCAAATACATAACACTTAATTCAATTTGATAGCAAAAAAACTGTTTCAGAATTTTTCCAACGAGTTCACAATATTATATTTTGTAAGTTGTCTACAGACGTTTTCACAAAAAACTTGTTAGATGTGAACAGAAAATAATATTTATTTTTGCAATTTCTGATATATATCGACTCCATTGTATTTTATAATCCACATTTTATCTCATGAACTTTTTGCTAAATTACACAAAAAGATAATTAAAGTATTTAAATGTACGTGATTTATTTCCAAAAATTAAGCCACATAAATACCACATAAATTTAAACATGAAAGTTAGTAAGAAAGTATTTTTTGTTACTATAATAATGCTAATAAGAAACAATGTATTTTGCATAAAACAAGTAATTCTACGTCCTAATGTAAACAAGAGAACGGTTGTACAAATTAGTATTCAAAGCTGGTTCGTTATTGCTTATTTTATCGACTGTCTTTGTACAAATGAGTGTTTATGATCATCATCAATTTGTATTTAATTGTCACTGGCAGTTAATGAGCTTAAAGTTATGGCAAGATGTTCATAGCCGGTTGTTAATTTGCTGGTACTGTGGCATTACAACAGACTGACAACAAAGAGTGGTTATTTGGAACGAAGTTCCTTATTGCGCGTTATCGAAAGGTGGCTAGACGGAAAAAATCTTACGAAAAGTTGTCACGACACTTTTTTAGTTGTCACGACACTTTTTTGTTTTAGATGATTATCGCTAGATGGCGCTGTGATCAAAATCATTTAAAACACGTTCCTTATCGCGCGTTACGTTAGGAAAAAAATATATAAGATATCTTTTAATCGAAAGGAACTTCGTTCTATCCGGGTGTCCCATGACACGTCTCAAGTTTTTTTTTGTATTAGTATTGCTTTTAATCGTACTTTAAATGTGATTTTTCTTTGATTTATTTTTTATTATAACGTAGACTGTAGTGTAAATTAACTTTTGGCGATTTTGTTTTGTTTAAAGCCTAAATAGCATTTAGTATATCATTATTTAAAACAGCTTTGTGATACTTAATATGGACTGAATGCGTGGGTTAGAACATTGAACTATTGGAAATGCCAGCGATTACAGTCATTGTATAGAAGTACGCTGCGATAATTAAATAGATTATCTTAGATACTTAGTAACATAGCATGAATGTAATGTAGTGCATCATTTCTTGATAAATGGGTTATGAAACTGGTCACGAAGTTCAAGTTCAGATGAGTTAAGAAAAGTTCTGTATCTATGGATCGACTATTTAGATAAACAATATTTAAATTTTAAATCATTAGTAAGAAGAAAAACGTCTGAAGTCTCGTTTTCACATTGGATCACCAACTTCCAAATTGGTTGGCCTTCCCCGTCATTTGTTTTATACGTGTGTTGGACGTTGGCGAGCCAATGTGGAAATGCGAAATGAAATTTTAATAGATACACAAAAGCAACCTCTCTATAAGTTGCCCTGGCATCTTTGAAGCCAAATACATCTTCAACAGTAGAAATCAAATTAAAGTAACAAGTGTGCTAAAGACAACATCCAATGATATAGGTATGTTTTTGCATCATTTGAATTTGGCCTTCATTCAGTTGATTATGGAAGTTCCGTGTTGATCTGAGTAATAAGCGATTCGCGTTTTTAATAACAGAAAAACATTGCTATTAATGTAGTAAATCTGCAACAATGTTGGTCTTTGATTAACTGCAACAACTCAACAATAATCTGTTATTATGGGCAGTAAAAGCAACATAATCTATTGAAGCATTATAATTAAAAAAGTATTGTAATTTTATTTTAGTATGTTTATAATACCTACCTATTGGATTGACTCTCAATTTTAAACTTAAACACGAATACACCACAGATATCTCGTTTCAAAGCCGCATCTAGAAATTTCCACATTTTAGTAATAAAACAATACTTAACCATAAATTAAAACGGTTTAGTTATACCGATAAAAAACCCAAACAAATTTAAACGTTTAAGAAATTCCAACGCAACAACTCACAAGATAATCCGAAGCATTAATCTTTGCTGGTCAACACGGATTATGGGATTCCCGATAAGAGCCGTTTACACCGTTCCATATTACGACACTTTACATTGTGTCATATTAATTATTAGTTATGTACATGCAACATTTTGTGCGTTTAAAATCGATTTAATAATTCGATATGCACCAATTTTAATTTAAGTTGTTGCATACGTTTACGACGACGATATTAAACAGTAATGTGACAGTAAATAGAATGGTGTGGTAGTATTCTACTTTTAGTTTTTAAACCGAATAAGAACAGATGGTAGAAATAAAGTTTTTGAATACATCCGTATATACTAAAGAGATCTAACATGTTTTTATCGTAAGTAATCGTGAAATCGATTATTACTAAAAATATAGGTGAACCAAACAAAAACTGTATTTTTCTACACCAAACCAGATATAGTTTTGATACCGTTTGTGTTAAAATCCATTATCTTCATAAATTAAGGAAACATTAAAAGCAGGTACAAAAAATAGACAAATGTTTGTGAATTGTTCCAATGTGCACCAATTTTTGTAATCAAATATGTATAACGCGTGACGTATATGTACGAATGTTCAAGGTGAGTAGAGCAATGCCATAGCGCTAAGATTATATAGAGTACTAAGACTATAATATCATGATATACTACATACCACCATCCCTATTTATATTATAAAAGCGAAAGTAACTCTGTCTGTCTGTTACGCATTCCCGCTTAAACCATTCAACTGATTTTGATGAAATTTCGCACAGACAGTATTTAGGTCCTAACAATGAAAATAGGGCGAAAAAAAGGGATGAAGAAAAAAACAGGTCATAGAGTTGACGCAGACGTCGTGGGCAGCAGCTAAAATAGAATCTATTATGTTAATATATACACTACAATGCTTTGTGCTTCGTTTCTATGGTAGACCTATCAGGTGAGACATCCTGCCCTACATCTAACTAATACAAAATTGACCTAACACACCATGGAGTGTTGATTGTTAGATCAATTTTCGAATACAATAAAAAAAATGGCAAGCAAATAAAATAACAATTTGAATAGAACATATGAGCTACTTAATCAATTCATATATTTACACATAATAAATAATTATCCGAAGAACTTAATTATAAAAAAATACTATAAATACACGAATACAGTACAAACATCTACACTTACTAGTTGTAGACAATTTGCATAGGAAATAAACTTATCAAAACCTGTAATATACGTAGTTAACAATAATATTTCCGCGTGTATTTTAGATGTCGTCACAGGTGTTTTCTCTGATTATGCTGATGTAAAAACTGTGGCAAATGGCTCGTAGAATTAGTCTATTTACTCAAGCAATTTATGCTCATTTTAAATAGTTAAAACACAACTTTATTTGTAAGGATAAACATTATTATGAGTAAACAAAATAATATTATATTAAATCTATTTTAAAAATTATAAATGTAAATGTACTACAGTTTCAAATGATGATTTTCTTCCCTCAAAATAATTTGACCAACTATTAAACGCTTATGGACAGGTTTGCTAAGACTTGGATGCTGGGTTCCTTTCCAACTCTTAATATCTAACTTAATTGACTTTCGAGATTTGGGTGCACTTGTTTATCTTTTTTATTGTTAGGAAGACAACGGGTCACTTGATGACCTAACCTCTGCAATGTTTATTTGTGTCTTCTCATTTTAGAATTTGTATTCGTACTGGTTTAAATTCTTCGTGTACCAAACGCATTTTTTTGTTTATATCCGTATGATACAGTTATTTTGGTTGACTAATCTGACCTTATGGTATTACCAAACCATCCGTGTAGAGGTACACGAACTGCGTAATGTCAAGGGAACTCCGTGATAGAGTACGGTATTTAGCGATTTAGCTTTGTTGTCTGCCGCACAATGTATCTTGTTTAGAATGTGATTAGGATTTAATGATGTTGTAGAAAAAATGTATAGAAAGAATCAGTAAAATGGATAGGAAAAATAACTTTTTGTAGGTTAGGAAAAGTACGCAAATCGCCAAAGAAAAGCGTAACGGACAAACCTGCTGCTTTTATGAAGGAAATTCAAACAAATAATACAGTTTTTCACTATTATATTGAAAGACTGTGTCGTATACCATATACATCTAAATTTTATAGTTCTTGATCCAAATACCTCGTAATGTTCGAAAAATCGTCACCTTCTTACTTTAACAATGCAATAACACACGTCTTGCATTTACCTTGATAAACACAAAGAACACAAAGAAACGACTAGTCACTGTGCATTATTATCACGAAATTAGGTCAATCTAACAAAGTTTATGAAAATGATCGCCATTAAAATTTAGCCTGTGGCCCAAAAATCTCCATCGATTTACTTCTGTGCGGTAAGTTTTTTGACATGAAATACCAAAATTCTAATCAGACGTCTAAGTAACTTTTTGTATGATAAAATAAAATTATCTAAATGTTCCATTTGTTGACCGTACCGAATTACCTTTGTATCTAGTAAGTAGTAACACTTGCTCGAATGGTACATATGATTTACTTCTTATAAGTGAATTATTCTGTGTCTGTGGTGCTAATATAGCTATTAACAGAGTTTCGATATTATCCGTAGTTTTGTTTTAGAGATACGTAAACTAAAGGACCCCCAAGTGTTAAAGGCTATTTGCCCTTCTAATTGATACGCTTGAGCGATTCACAACGGAAGTACGTAGGAAGGTACGTTACGACACCTACTTATAAACTCCGACCATAGCCATTAGTAGGTATTTCGGTCAAACAATACATTAGTACTAAACACTAAAAAATACAACTTTGAAGAAATATTTTTTTTACTATTCTAAGAGACCAAGACAGTCAAACGAGCTTACGGCCCACTTAATAGTAAGACGTGACCATCGCACATGAACCTCTGCAATGCCAGGGCATTAAGAGGTCGACATCTTTCTACATATTCAGTACTTTTATAAAATCTCGTTCAAAGACAAACATGTCATAGTACTCAAAGAACACCGGGGACTAATTCGGTAATAGATACAATACAAAGAATAAAAACTTGAGAGGTGTCAAGGGACACCCGGATGGAACGAAGTTCCTTTCGATTAATTAGTGAGGGAATTGTAATAAAATTTTATTTTTTTAAGTTATAATTAGTTAGTTTAAAACGTCTGTCTCTCTCTTTCTTAATAACTAATTATTATAACTTAAATAAAATATTTTAATCACAGCGCCATCTAGCGATAATCATCTACAACAAAAAAAGTGTCGTGACAACTTTTTCATAAGAATTTCCGTCTTTCCCCTTTCGATAACGCGCGATAAGGAACTTCGTTCCAACAGGTGAATTGAGTGCCTTCTCTTTTTCAAAGTCGATTAAAGTGCATCGCAAATATGTGATCATCGATTGCAACAAAAAGATTAGTCTCCAATTCGTGGTACAATGCAAATTGGAACCATAAACAATATTGACAAAGTACTTGTATGAATCATTGGTTCATTGCACTGTTTTGTCTCACATCGTTCATTATCTTCAATTGTTTGTTGTAGCGGTTCAGACAACGGGATAACTAAACCGTAATCCACAGTCACATAATGATTGTGGAAATCGTTTTTTATGTAAATTGCTATTTTACTTTGCAACTTTGGAGTACATTTATGACAGGCTTAAAAGGTATAGCCATGAGATATGTTATATTTTAGAAAATATTTCATACATTCAACAAGCCATACCTTGAGCATTTCAAAACAACTATGGTTCATAAAGAGGACAGATACTTTTAGGCTGTTTTCTAAAATGGCTTCCAATTTAAATAAATACATATTTATGAACTCAATAATGAAAGCATGAAAACTTTTACTTCACCTGTCACTTCTTCTTTGTACAAAATTAAGTTTTTTTGTTCGACGCATAAGAATTTATGTACGACGACTTGGAAAAAAAATTTTGCTGTCGTTTTCTTCAGTAAGTTGTTGATGTTTAAAAGATATATAAAATACTAGAATGTGAAAGATCTTCTATTCTAGATGTTTTGAATTTTGAATTTGAAATTACAGAGTTAATTTTTAAATTAGGAACTATGACTATACTCATAACCCCTACATTACTCCTGCCCCCCAGCTGAGCCAAGAATCCAGCACGAGATTATGCGAGGACGCACGACTTGTTATACTAAATAATTTAAGCATAATAAGCATATTTTAGCATAATAGAGAAGTATAACATAAAAGTAAAATATGAATAAAAAATATTGTGACTCACCAAAAAGGTTGCATTGTTCCAAGTACATAGGTACGTTGCAATCCCAAACGTGACGGGTAAAACATTTAGATCCAACGACATTGAATTTAAAAAGATTTACAGATCCAATTCAATTAGATCTGGAACACGACTTCGTGATCGACGTGATGTATCCGCCCATTAAAATGATTGAATCGCATTAACTATTCAATTATTTACCCTGGTTCGATCCCTTTGTTGTCTGAAATGTTGAAGAATTTCGAAATATTCCAATATTATTTGTCTTAAATGATGTACGTTTTTCTTCTCACCTTTTTAACGTGTTCTTATTTTTGAAATTGCTTAAATTAAACTGTGAGCTACTTGTTTGTTGAAAAAAAGACTTCGTAGTTTCAAAAAATCCTCTAATACATGATGAGGATTGCTAATTTGCAAATTTAATAATTAGGAGATGCTTAGCCACAAGTTTTTAAATTTATTTATTTAATTGCTGTGTACTTTTTTCAACTTAACTTACACCTTGTTTATACAATTATTTATTTCTTTGAGATTAAGATACCATTATCATAAAATAAACAGTTGAAGTCCTATCCCAATATGATATTTATAGCTGAATTATTCTAAATTATTTAACTAAACTTTTAAAAAATCTTTTTAGGATGTCTCCGGCAGCGTCGTTTGCAGAACGATGGGCCCGCGACAACCTGACACGAGATGTCACCGCAGATGAGCTCCAGATCCTGCGCCTCTTCCCGATCACCTGTGACGGAGACGAAGTTGAAGCCAACAAGAGAGCCAGGAGATACTACAAGGCTAGAGGACCTGGTGGAATGACTGAGCTGTGGCACAAACGGCGACCTGATGATGAAGATATTTTGTCTAGTTGTCAAGATGCGTAAGTATTAATCTTTATTTTAATCAGATTAATATAAAGATTTATTTGTATTTAGAATATAAAGCAAGCTTTATACGAGTACGAGTAGTACGGTATATCAAATTATATCAAGATATAGGAACCATACTTAAAGCCCCATATAGTTATTAGTATTTTATAGTTAGAGTTTAATAAGAAAAGACGCAAATCTGGCTGTCTAAAATATTTTTCTTAGACTAATTTGCTAAACTAACATCATGTTTTTTTTCTTTCAGATACATAATTCCCTTGCGAGTGAGGAGCGTGGGTAATCGACGGTTGACATTGGTCCGGCTGCCTGCTCCCACTGCACTGGACAGACCTCTCTCAGCAAAGGCGTTGCTCTCTCGATGGCTGATGCTATTGGACATCAGGTAAAAATAACATTGATTTCCTCACCAACAAATTAAATGTTCATTCATGATAGGTGTAGGTATATGTACACCAGGAGGAACTGTATAAATTGTCATAAAATAACCTTAAAATGCGCCTAGAATAAAATGATGTCAAAAGCAAGCACGAAGAAATTTTGGTATAGTATAAATTGCTCATTTAAAGAGCCTGCCCAATAGTTTGTGTTGCGATAATTAAGAAAGGGCGATTGTTCATCTTAATTTTCCGGCCAGTAACATCCGTCATAAAGAAAACTACATAAAACTCGTTTTTTAAATCTTACCTGTAAAGATTGTATTAAAATTTGACGACCATTCCTTTCCAGGCTTCGCGAAGATCCTACTCCTGGTGAAGAAGTAGTGTTCATAGACGTCAGTGATCTCCAGCCGTCTCACATCAAAAATCATTTCCGTGGAACCTACTGGAAGGACTTCGTTTGGTGTATGAAGGTACAGTAAACATTTTACGATAGCTTTTACGAGAACAATAAAATATTAACGGCCCGTCATGCTTCGGGTTGTTAAGAGAATTTAACGTACAAACGTTCAAACTGAATATATACACTGGTAGAACATTGTTTTTCTTAGGAATAATGTAGGGTTAGGTATAAATATTTTATTTACTTTCGCTAGGGAATATCTCAGAAGTCTGTTTTTAAGACATATTATTTAGAAACATCGCTAATGCTTACTGTCGCTTTTAGAATCAAAAACCTGAAGACCGAGGGAGCTTTGTTTATTTTTTCATTTACTTTGATTTTCTAGCGAATTTCTTCATTCCTGATTTGCTCACCCCAGAAAACTTGCATTTATTACTTCTTGCTTATATCTTCTGCTCTTGCTTTGTAACAACATATAAATATCAGTACTTACTTCAACAAAATACCTACCTAACTCATGATTTAACTGTTTCTTAAGAAGACCGTAGCCTAAACACCACTTGTTTCTACAGATTTTAACGAATTGAATTTGTCTACAAATTACTAAACCTTCACTGCTAAGATACAACACTAGTTTAAAACATTCATTTCATTAATGAAACTCAGTCATTGAGAAATATTATTACTAAATAAAATGTTCTATATCAGTCAGCATACCCACTCCGGATCTCAGAAGTCCACGTGATCAACACACAAAAACTGAAGACTATATCCCTGCTCCTTCTACACATAGGACTGTATCCATGGAGACGTAAAGTGATAAAGATTCACACTAACACAGAAGAGATAAACCAAGCTATGGGCGTTGATTACTTCCCTGCTGAAGGCTTGCCGTACGAATATGGCGGAAAGGCTGGATCTATTAAAGATTTAAATGGTAAATTCTTAGATTATTTTTATTACAGACTAGATGACCCGCGCAACTTCGTATTCGTCACGAAGAGGTTCAAACAGCGCTTGCAACAACTTTGTGTTACGAATTCAAATTCTTATTTTTTTTCAAAATAAAATAAATATAGCCTATAACCATCCTGGATGAATAGACTTTTCAACACTGAAAGAATTTTTGAAATGGGTGCAGTAGTTTCGGAGCCTATTCGAAACAAACCATCAAACCCTTCCTCTTTATAATATTTTAAGTGTATAGTTAAACGAGTCTATGATCCACTTGATGGTTAGTGCTTATCGTTGCTAATGAGTCTCTGCAATACCACGGCATGGTAAGCCATTACCCATCATCTACTACACAGAACTTTTCTTAATCTTAGTTTTAAGAAGGACAGATCATACCTAGTTTATCCACTTTTGGGACTGGGAAAAGTAGCTACGATGATCATGGTGGTATGTGGTATATTGTTGCTCATGGTACATCTGCAGAGTATAAAGATGTAAATATCGTACCATACATAACCTAACACTTATCGGAATAACTGAAAATTATGGGTTAAGTAAATGCCTTTAAAAGAAAGATTTATACAAATATTTTTTGAAAACTGTATTGATTTTACGAGATTTTGTAATATTATTAGTCCCAACACAACTATAAAAATTAAAAATTTCAGATCAATGGACAAAAAAGTTACTCACAAACTCAAAATGGCTTGAATCAGAGGAACGTAAGTTCTACAACACAGAGTTACTACCTGAAGTAAGGTCTGGACGTCAAAGAGGGACCTTAAGGACTTTGAGAAGCAACATCGGATCATACGACATGATCACCAGAGCTCATTCCTGCAGATCATTGAACCAACGAGACGATTTAGATGAAGGACTCTACGGGGCCTATAGGACGCTTAAAGCGAAAACTGATAGGTTTAACTATAAACCATGATTTGTAAAATAGTTTGTAAATAGATTTAATTTTTGAAATACTTTAAGATTTACTTTATGTAAATATTGAGAAAGATTATAGTGGCCCGAGAGCTAGTGCCAATTTTAGGTAACAATTTTGGGAATACTATTTTATAGTTGTATTTAATGTTACCCAGCAGCCAGGTTTGCAGTACCGAGTTGGGGTACATCAGAAGAACTACGGACCAAGTTTTCAGCTTGCCTCAAATACCTACCCAAAATTTGCCACTAGCTCTCGAGCTATAGTGGTTGTAATACTGCCAAGCTATTGAACAATCTTGATAAGTTGAGAAGATAATATTTTCCTTAAACACTCGCGGTTATCTACATCACTTACATTATTACTAAACGGGTTCTTACCACGATATTTAATTAATTGAGTTGTCTCGATATATAAATTATATAATTAAGGGTAAGAACCCGTTTAGTAATAATGTAAGTGATAATATTTTCCACTGTATTTTATGCGTGTAAATGTGTTTTTAACTTACTTTACATCATTTCAGGTATATATTTCCATAAGTTAGTATTTTTTCTAATTTCTAGTAAGTAAGTTTTAGTTGTTACTTTTTTATATTCTTTATTTGTGATTAAAAAAAAAATAATACACAAAAAATAAGAGACAATTGCGAGTAATTTCTCTTTCACCACAAATCAGCTGTGACTCAGCATAATGCTGAACATTGACACATACCAGCAGGACAAATGCCAATATCCAGTGCTGGTTTTCAGTCCCAGCTGGCAGTATAATTACATTACTTATATATGATATACAGTTAAGGTTACAGTTATATAACAGTTTATTTACATTTAAATATTAATGACTATAATAAATTCAAAATATTTATCTTTCACGTTTCCATGAACAAAATGTACCTGTGAAATACTGCGATAATTTATTTTCAAAATTTATTTTTTTTGTATTATTTTAAGGATTTTAATTTTCTATAACAAAAATGTAAAATAATTAATGTTAGTTCTTTATACATGAGACGTATCATTTGATTATGGAAATATTAATTACAGTTGGTACTTTTCTAAAAAAAATTGGTCAAATATTGTATCATTGTTCTGTTTTTTTTTTTAGTTTTGTATTTCCAATTCACTGGTATATTAATATGACTGTTTACACTTTTATACTACCTATATATTATGTAATACAAACGTAATACTCATTATTATAAGTAAATGTGTTTTGAAATAAATGCACTTTTGTGTGCACGAGATATATGGCATTTTATTACTTTACACACAAGTAAGTGAATTCTTGGCACTTGATAGTATTCTTTTCTGATCAAGATCGAAAGTAGTAGTACCTTGTAGAGTAGAAGATCCTATTTTATAATCTGGTGGTATACAAACTACTCTTATTATTAAATATCCTATTTTATAGAATTGTTAGTTCTCGGGTTACCTGCTTGGCTGTAATCCAATAAAAACTTAAAGCAATAACAACTTTCATGTCGATATAAAACCTAGTAATAAAAACTGAACATCGTGAACTCGCGTTAGAAATTATCTCACGATTGAAGATGAACTTCAATTAATTTCAAACTCTATTTCCTTGAAATAAACGACATTTTCGTAGTGCTCCTCGTGATAAATTCTGCAAGACTTTCTAATTCAGCTTCATGTCATTAAAAGTATTCGCTACGATGAATCGTGTCTTCAGATGCTGAAATGACCGTTGCTGAATGGTCGAATTTTCATTAGATTGAATCTGAAACCTTTTTCGGAGTTATTATTTCAGGACTTATTTAATATATTTAATACCTTCATACTTATTTATCGCTATCACTAGCCAAAATAGTAGACTAACAATTATAGTGTCTGTTAGTATAGTTTGCTCGCTTCAGCGCGCAAATTCGTGGCTTTGATTGCCTTTATCTATACCTAGATCCCAATTATTAATGATTTATGACACACTACTGACTAAAACAGTAAAATGAACATCACAAGGTCTGCATAATTAAAAGAACTTATTCGAGTTAAAAAAAGTGAAGAAGGTAGGTTGGTAAAGATGAAGTTCACAATTCACAATTTATGTAGAACATGAAGTTGCCTATAGACAACTGTAAGAATAAATGGATGTACCTATCCATTAACTCTTTTAATGACTATCCTTCTGAGTAGTAGGAACTAAGCGGGTGATATTATACTATTTACCAACTGAATGGTACCTTAAAAAACTTGTTTATAGATATGATCTAGTTCAGAACAATTGTGCAAGTTTTAGAACTAATATCCAACTTACATTAAATAATTACACAAGAATCACAATATTTCACAATCAATTCACAATCGTGTAAAAACTGTAGTAAAATTATGTCATTACTGTAAAGATTCAATGAACCTTAATGTAAAGGAATAAGGTCGAAATTGGGTATTATTACAAATACTAAATTATCACACATAATCCATACACGCAATCGCACGCATCGGCGATGAAAAGTGTAAAATTTTATGATAATTTTGTGAATTACTAAACCAATAGAATTGAATAACAATATTATTCAAGTGATTAAAATCGTAGCTATCGAAATAAATAAATTAAATAGATTTAGGTTTACATTTTATTTTTTTCAATACTAGTTGACTGGTGCAACGTTTTCGACAGTACAGTATATACGAGCAGTTTATACTCTATAGTAAATTCTATACTTTTAAGGAGGAATAATAAGAGAAAGCAATTGAGTTGGACGCTTCGGATCATACGTAGTGTAAGTTTCCGAAGCTGCCCATCATTGTACAATAATAATTTAACTCATTCGGGTACCTCGTAAACACTTTTCAAAATACTTTTTTAAAAATATATATGTATTTTAAGAAAAAGAAGACGGATATCGCGCTTATAAAAAGGTTTTCATTTGGACTTTGGAACCCTAAAAAGCAAAAGAATGTTTTTTTCAGAAAAGTCCCTACGCCAACGCGCATTAGGCAAGCGACTATGCCTCATTGAAACTTGAGCCCATCATTAGAAATAAATGAACAGACCCAAAAACTCCTAATATGAACAAAATATCCTTCTAAAACCTAGAAACGGGGTTACACAATTAAAAATAATGGAGAGTCTACAGACTAATAGAAACCAAGTATTATGAAAATGCTCGCCACGGTCGAAGCCCACAACGGTATCGTTCGCTAATTAATAACAGCGTTGTTTACTAATTACAAAGCCTCTGTTTGTACGGTTTTATAATTCCATTAATTAAATATAAAACTGTTTCGCAAAAATTTTAGTAATATTTCCTCAATAGAGAGTGCTTTCAGATGTGTTCTCGAGTGAAAGTGCAGAATTGCTGATGATTAATTATTTAATTAGTTATAGTCCATAAATCCGTTGTTGAAATGATAAATTCACTTTACTAGCGAGTTACTTAGGACTTTTAAAAAATATTATAAATATTTATTAAAATTTAAGTTTCAGTCTGATTATTACAGAATCACATGTGTGCATGGCTTTTTAATGTTACGTTGTTAACGAAATTTATGCTTCACTAAAATCCAATAAAAAGGCAGTCTATATCAACCAGAACTTACAAAAACCTAAAAAAGTATAAAAATGCATTTAAATCTAAAAATAGCTGACATCGTGTTGCGATCTGTCGCAAATAATCGACAAAAAATGCAATAACAAAAGCGTTTTTATGCAAAGAACAATTTTGACTTCTGCAGTTTACGGTCAGATGCTGCAAGAAAACTTAATGATAGACATCAATACAAATGTATTTTAAAATGGCAGCCGCTTCTGTGTTCATTGTTATACGATAAAATCAAACGGTTTTACAAGTGGGTCAGTTGTGAATGAGGCTTTTATATCTCATGGTTATAAGAAGACTTCATTCATTCACTATAATAAGATATACTAGAAAACTGTATAATAAAAGCGTTTGCTGTTTTTCAAGAAAAAAGGAAATATTGAAAGAATACACAACAGGGTACGTCTCTCCGTAGAAAATTTAGGTATCTGTATAACTCATTATTTTAATTACAAAAACACTTTTTATAAACAAACTGCCTGAGATTTCTACTTGACAACATATTTTACCTACGTAGATATAAAATGAGGATACTAATATTTTTTTATTTTTTTAATAATATAGTGTAGGTAAATTTTAAACTCGATAAACTTCAAAACGCCTCATATCATTATTGTTCTTTGACGTGAACATAAAAATACAATAGATTTTTAAGCATGTCAGAAAGCCTAAATTTTATAATGAACGCTAGGTGAGCACGAATTATTACTAGAAAAAAGAGGATACTAATATTTTTTTATTTTTTTAAGTCTATCGCAATCATAATATAGGCTTGATTATGTAAAAATTACGAAAAACTGCCTTTATGCCTAGAAATAAATAATAAAATGGAAACAGGCGCTGCAGTAGAAGGGGGAAATCACACCACACGATGACTCACTACCTGCGGTCATTAGCTTTCCGCTCAGTGACGTCAGTAAAATTCTCAACTGTAAAGACTCTGTTAGATGTCGAACGACTCGTCGTATTATTTTAAGTACTAAGCGACAAAATGAGTTTTGTGTTACTTTTTATTTTTTAAATAGGGTCAAATCAAAACGAGTTTTCTCTCCATTTATTTATATTCTGACGTAAGACTATCACGCCATAATTTCCATAGAATATTTAAATTATTATTTAGTATTATGATTAGAGTATTAAAATAACCTTTTTAAATACCTCTCCCGCCTATTTTCACAGCCATTCAGTAATTTACAAAAAACCAAACCGAATTTTTATTTTACAATATTAGTTGCGTATTAACAAAACGCAATTTTAATATAGATCTTAATCGTAATTCACAACAGATTCGTATTTACGAATATTGTAAAATAAAAATTCGCACACGCAATAATTCAGCAGCACAGGTCGAACCGTCCGAGAATGCAGTCTCATTCTCACTCCCAAAGAAATTTTACATGACATTAAATTTGATTTCAATATGTTTAAAAATATAAGAAAAAAACAAAATTACACACAGTATATTGGAAGATCTTAAAGTAAAGTTAGATATTGTTAAATGCAAGGAACTTCAGCTTCGGACGTCTTAGGATATACGTGCTACATATTGTGTTTAAGTTTGTTTATAGTCGCAGTCGCACTAACGCCCTACGTACACACAAGGCTTTATAATAAGTAGATTCTCTTTGTGCGTATTATGGATGTTGAAACAGTGCGGTTACGTGTTTCGTAAACTGAAATATCTAATCGTTTCGAAAGAACTATATTACTCGTACACATAATGTGTTTTTAACTTTTTAAATTACGAATTACGTGTGGTTCGTTTTTCCTGGTCTGTCCATATTAGTATGACAAAGCTAAATCTAATGTTAGCAATTAAATATCACAATAATAAAATAATGTAGGTAAATTTTACACTCGACAAATTAAAAACGCCACGTACGTTACAATTATATAATTTTTAAAATACAAGTAAATATTAGGTCTAAACCATTATTCTTTGAAGTGAACATAAAAATACAATATATTTTTAAGCATGTCAGAAAGTCTAAATTTTAAAATTAACGCTAGGTGAGCACGAATTATTACTAGAAAAAAATAAAACCAAACTAAATTGTGAATAAAACACATAAATAACAAAAATAAAAAAATCTAAAACGAAAGATTCATTCTTCAAAAAATGCTTGACGTGAAAGCTCAATGTAAAACTGAAATTACATTTTTTTTAATATTTAGAAAGTGTAACAGTATTTCTTTCAAGCGCATTGTAATATGTACGAACGCGTTTATGTCTTTTACTCTACGTCCGTTTATCATCAAAATGTAAACATCGCTACTTTTTTTACTGATTTTGATCACTATATTATGCTTATAATACTATGAGTATGTTACAATAGCTTTTGTTTTCATCTATGTTAGAGCTGTATGCTGCTTATGCTAACGAGCTCTTCGTTCATCTCTATTAAAACAATATAGAGTTCTAGTAGCGGTATTCGTTAAGTCATAAGACTAGTGGATTTGACTTTACATAATTTTTATCCTATTATATTTTGTTTTATAATATCATATTGATTAGAGAAAAAATAAAATATGCCATGGATTCGAATTAAGCACCTTAATCTTACTTTAAGAACCTCCAATCATGGGATACCAATGGCGGAATAAAATATATTTTTATCAAAATTATTCGTTAGATTTTTTAGTTTCTCAAGTAAAGTCATCGTGTTTCCAGTAATCTTAGATCTAAACTCGTTTTACAAGATGGTTATCTGTCAAATTGCACTTGTGTTGAATTAACTCGATCTCCACCACCGCAATGTAACGTGCTAGACTATGCAAGGTATAGTCATATTGTTAGCGATTAGCGATTTATGTTTATTTATGTAATGTGAGTACAAAGCAGCTAAATTTCTTTAAGCACTCGCGGTTATCTACATCACTTACACTATTACTAAACGGGTTCTTACCACGATTATTTTTAATTGAGCGATCCCGATATTTCGGCACTGTTTCAAACGCCATGATCACGGGAAGACTGAGGAACTGCGGGTAGGTCATTTAAAAGCAGACAAATCTGTCTACCCTCTTTCTCGTTCGTTTGCCGGTACCACTGGAACTCGAACTCACATTTCGACATACCATACATAAAAATAATCGCGGTAAGAACCCTTTTAGTAATAGTGTAAGTGATACAAAGCAGCTCCTGGTACACACTTGATGTTTAGTCATAGTTCTGAGGGTAGACCGTACCTACCCTGCAGTGTCTTCGGACAATGCAGAGGTCCATGATCGACGGTATCAGGTGGCCCGTTAGATCATCTGCCTACGTGACAAAAAAACTGTCGCCCGTGGACCTTAATTATGTTGCTGTTAGTGTCAGCTCTCGTAGTTTAATTCATATTAATAGACACTACAAGTTAAAGTAATGTAAGAAACAGGTTAATACAGGTCGATCTCTTCAACGCAGAACTATTGTGGTGCTCATAGGTAGTATTTCATGTAGTCGTAGAGTATTTTATTTTTTTATTTTTATTTATTTGAGAAACAACAGTACAAGTTATAACATCAAAACAGGGACACAAAAATTAAACTACATAACATTAGAGTACATAAGATTTTCTTACATCTTCGAAACAGTTCGGTCTACAGTAAGTGACCATTGACAAGTGATTTATAAATGAATTGAAGGTACTTAAATGAAAAGGGCTCATCAATTTTATATTAATTATTAGTACCCACTTGGTTTATCATAGTGTATTAGTTACTACCGTCTCGTAAAGAAATTAATGACTGGACAGTGTAAGTCTCTACCTAGATTGGTTTCATTGTTCGTCGAAGTTATCTGGAAAAAGATCTGTAATACTTTTCTTAGCGTAATTATGATATTGCCTCTACCAGTGGTGCAGTGCGCCAACGCATGAGATGGAACCAAGAATTAAATAAAAATGTCATGCTGGCGTACTACAGGGCTACGGAGGGAGTAACTAACCTCACTGCGTACCGTTCAAGGTTGCTGTCAATGTTTCAGGTTCTTTGCCTCTATTATTATTATGTACTTAAATAAATAAGTATCTTTAGCGAACTCAATCACATTATAATGAACACTTGTAATGAATGCGACTATGGAACACATTAAATTACCATAGCATGGGCACGGGCTTTGCAGAGGAAACAATGCAGATTACTAAGCAATGCGGTGTCATAAGTAACTTTAACCCTTTTATCTTTGTTATACTGTTTTTTTCTAATAATTCATAGTAAAACTAAATTAAACGGATCAAGTGCGTTTATTAGTTTATTAATTTGTGGAAGCTTGTAGTCAGCAATGTTTTGTTTATACTTAATTATAAGTCTTTAATAAGTAAAATTTATGTTATCAGTCTGTAAGCTTTCCTTAAAAATAAATAATTAAACACTTGTTTTTTTTATAGCAAGATAGATAAACGAGCTTACGGACCACCAGATGGTAAGCGGTTACCGTCGCTCATAAACCTACGCAGTGCCAAGGCAATGAGGAGCCGTTATCTATCCGTTTTCAATCTATCTAGGTAATTCAGATTTAGTAACTGAAGCTAAATCTATGACGAAGCTATGCTACCATAAAATATTATAACCGCAAAGCAGACAGACTAATTATTCAGTTTCAGTCTAAATAACCAAGCAACGGTTTTATCGTCAGCGATTAGAGGTGGGATTAACCTACATACATAGGCAATAATATGACCAAATTCCCAATGCAAAATTTCAAATTTAACTGTTAATCTATACTATTTTATCTATAACTAGCTGGCCCACGCAACTTCGTCTGCGTCACATAAGTAAATTTTCTCACCGTTTAAACCTTCCCTGGACTTCTACGAATATTTCAAGATTAAAATAAGCCAAATCGGTTCAGTTGTTCTCGAGTTTTAGCGAGACTAACGAACAGCAATTCATTTTTATATATAAGAAGATTATCATGTTGAATTGCATCGAAAAGAAAAGAAACAGTGACTATGCGATCTTCTACTTGATGAATAGTTTTCAAACTGGTGGCAAAAGATGGATACTCAGATATTTTTGTAGCACAATTGTAGAGGCAATTTTTTATTTAACACAAATAGCTTACATGTTCTTAACCGTTTATATTGTGACATCTCAAAATTACTAAAGGTTAAACAACGTTTGACGAAGAATTGAAAGAATTTAAACACAATGTAGTTTAATGTGATTGGTATAATTCCGGTTGTTGTCAAGAATGCTTCCCTCTGCAAAATTGTTAGTAGAAAAACAATTTTACGGTCCATCTATTTTACTATACCTTAATAACCTTTCTGTCCACAGTAGAGCTCATCTATGGTCATAATTTTACTATCTATACCTTAATAACCCATTACTGTCTACTGTAGAGCTCATGTCTCATCAGTTGATAGATCAGGCATAGTACAAAAATTTTCTAATGCAACTTACAAACTTCAGATATCAGTTTTACAGTTTTCTACAATATGCAGTTTCCCTTACCGATGTTTTACTTTACTGTTTTAGTCAGTTATTTGCAGATGATTTGAAATATACCTAATTGGATGAGATGTGTTCTTTCAGTTAATAATTTATTTTTCGAACCATATTTTTCCATAAAATTGCCATGATAGGTAAATGTGCCTTCACCCCACTTAATACATTGATTTCTCAACAATTCTTCAATGCGACTTATTTTCTTGTACTCATAGAGATACTGGAATCACTGTAAATAATGAGAATTCGTATTTCGTTAAATCAATTATTTTATAAATTACAGTAGTGCTGTTTTTATTCAATAAATAAACTCATCCTACTCATAGACTCCATCAATGTCAAGGGTCACATTGCAGCAGCTTCCAACTGCCTATTGTGCAGAAATCTTATCACATACCTAAATCAAACAATAAATTCAAGTAATACAAGGAGTTAAATAATATTTTTTGATAACTTTTTGACACACATCTTCACATTGTCCCACACCCCATCCTCCCTCTACAGCAACTGCATTCGCGTTCAAACGCGGAACGAAATCATAAAAAGAGCCGATCGCCTGCTACCGAAGCCATTCCAGTGCGCAGTACCGCGCCGTCTAACTAAACCGTTATTTTCAAATACTTTGTATATATTAGTGTATTTAAAATCTACAAAAACGTTGCGTTCAAGTGCCAGTGTTGACGTAGTAGAAGCTTTGGCGTGTGACTTGATATTTGAATTCAAAGGTGATTCTTTTTTTTTTATTTGTGTCGTGAGTGATCGCGAGAGTTTTGGTAAGATGAGATCGTAGTCATAGATCGTATGTCTGCACGTTATGAAAAATAATGAAGAAAATGTCCTATATCAGTGGAGATTTTAGTGTAGTTTAATATATGAAATGAATTATGAAATATCAGTTTCTTAAATCAAATTCTTATAATTATTTACTAACGAAAATATTACAACTGCGATTTATGATTTACTATAGGTAACACATAATAAACAAAATTCTGATATGAGACTATTCTCTTAGTTACAGTTATGTATAAGTTTTAAAATAAACTATTCATAATTGAATACACCAGAAGGTGGTAAACATAATTCCAAATAAATCGAAATAGCAAATTCACCTTAAAGTAAAATTACTATAATCTGAAGTTTAATAAAAATAATGTTCCGGACGGAGAGACGAATAGAACAAATTATTTTATAATTTGGATAATTAATTTAAAACAGCGTGTCAGTGTGCTAAAGTCAAGTTAAATCGAGTTTATTAATGTCGTTAAATTAGTAACAAAAATTACGCTTTACATTTATTTAGACACCGAATCAAACAAGAACTCAAATAAAATTTAAAACACCGGTAAAAGTAAGACTGAGTATTCATCGATTCCAAAAATGTTATCACTTTCTTCATGTTAGGATACACTTTTACCTCTTTGAATATTATTTGCTATTGAATGAGATTGTTTTGTAATTGGTAAACGGTCATCGTTAAAACGATATTTTTTTTCTTTCTTTGATAAGTAAAAATTACAATTTGATGGTAGACGCCTAAGTCCAAGTAAACATCAGTATAAAAATCATAACAAACCCCAAAACAAGAAGATCTCAAAACACCAAAGTGTAAGATTCTATCAAAACAAAAATTATTAAATCGTGCAACTAGTTTCCCATGAAATTTTAAATTATGATGAATCACTTGAAGAAAGAGTAGTTTGCTGACATTATTATAACAATTCATGCTTGAACTAAGTAATTCGTTACAGTATCAATGTCAATGTCCATTCTTTAGATAATTGAAAAGTCTTGCAAGAACACGGCGATGGAACTTTTTCTAAAAATAACTCTTGAATTTATACGACATTTTTGGGACTAGATTTTTTGCATCTATTAAAGCGGTTAGAGATTAGTGTTTTAATTACAAAGAATACGCACACAGATGCGTCAAAGTATTCTTATCCTACGTAGAGATTACTTTTAGTTTTAACTAATTTTCAAAAGATTTTTTCAAGTATAACATGTCATCCAAGTTGATAGCGTTTTTATATGTGATTAAATCTGTACTGCTCTTCGTCATATATAGGCCAGCCCTACGCTTTAAATATAGCTACATAAGAGCCTTAAATATATTAAGTACAAGCTGATCGTAACATAAAACGATAAAAAAGCTAATAGCCTACAGAAAAGACCAATCACAAATATAATATCACAGTTACGAATGCAGATAGCAACCAAATTACATCTACTAAAATAGAAAGCATTCCAATAAAAAATCATCATCAAATAATTCTCCAATCGACACATTGTTGTGAGCATTTTAAATAAAAATATAAAAGCGCCACAGAACGTGACTGAGAATGTCCATCATCGAGCTTCGTCTTCTAGCGGTACAGAGGTGACCGTTACCAACACAAAGCAATCATTTGGAAAGTTATACGGTTAAAATTGTACTCAAATTTATATTACATTTTTGAATTTTGAATTTTATAATGACGAAGCTTTTATAAATCGAATAATTTGAAATAGTAGTGCTAGACGGCAAAAATGGCATTAGAATTTTATACGGTCCAAATCATCGCAATATACGATTAGTAATTCAACGATTCTAAAGTTCAGATTTTTCTAGGAATTATGCAACTGTTGATAACTGTAAGTCGATTGTTAACCAATTTATGGGATGTGAGTCGATAAAAAGGTTAAATTGACCTGACCTAGGCTCGAAGTTAAAATACAATGATTATTGTGAAATGTACCTTGAAATTGTGTAAAGTTTATTGTAAAAAAATTCCCATTACCAGTTGTTACCACAACTGTGTGTAGTGAACTTCTATATTCCAAGAATTAATATTTTTTGTTAAGATGTTTACCTAACGCCATCTTCCTTCAATAGAGTAAACTAATACGGAAAACTGCCCGAACTGTATTTATATTCACATTTTTGTGATAGTGATGATGTTCATCTTTAAAGATTCAAATACAGATGACGCTCAATTCGAAGCTTTTTTTCTTTTCATTCAAATGAAAACTACGATTTCAATTGAAATTAATAATGGACCGTTTAGTTATAATTAATGTATCACTCATTTGATTTACTTCATTTCATTTTTACATGCTTTATTTTGATTTCAATATTGCTCTAAACATATCTCAACATCGAATTATTATTGGACAACCTGAAAAATTATAGCAAACTCACGAAAATTACATTGTTATTTGAAAGTAAACTGGGCTTTATTGTTAGTTGAATAAAGGTTGTTTTTGCTTATAAAAAAAAATATCTTTTCTTATGTTTTTCTTTAGTCCAGAGCGACGAGAACACGAGCTGTTAACGGTGAAAGTTAGCATGTTAAGACGAGTAAAAAATTATTTAATCACATTTTTTTCTCTACACGAAAACCGTCACGTCACGGTCTTAAACTTCGCGCGGATTCGTGGATTTCACTTTTGCGAATTTTTATTACATTATTATAGTGGAACGAAAAATAAGAATGTCTGTGTATTATTACTGTTTGATCTTTGAAAATGACAAAGTTATAAATTTTCTTTTTGCATTTGCTTTTTATAATACAACTCAGTTTGATGTACTCATCAAACTACGGAAATTAAAAAGAGCGGAAGCTCATTTTATAATTGAGATAAACCTTAAACGGTTACGGTTAGTACGTTTTAAAAACCTTCTTAGACCTTCGTCAGAAGACTGGAATATGACTAACAATCAAAAATGTTGAATGATTAAGTCTTCTAGGTCTTTTATGAGCAATTCACCTAAAATTCGTTTCTTTTTCATTTTTAAGAATAGCGAAACCTATAATTACATAAATTAGAGATTTAATTACGCTTAGACCAACCTCAAAAATCACTGAATTAAAATTCAAGAACTGTGCTAATTACACAATAATAATTCATCTAAAAAGTATTGTACGTGAACATAAACAGAACGTGATCATAATGTTTATGGTTGTTGGTTTTGAAACTCACATTAGGAAATGTTATGGATTCGTGGATATGAAGGTCATGACATGTTTCTTCAGACTTGCAACGGTAATAATGCACGTAACACTGAAACATACCAGTTTCAATTGGAGTAATATTATTGTGAAACTTATGAATCATTTTGTTTTCAAAAATAATGATCTTAATACTTTATCTTTAGTACTTAAGTATGATGAAGTGGCATTAAGTTTTAAACGACATAATCCTTTAATTGTGAATGTGCGTATATTAAGAATTGTCCTTAATAGTCAGGTCTTATTGTTCACCAAAACATATAACGATGAGTTCACTAATTTAGATATATTCTTTATCACTTACGATACCTTAAAAAAGCAAATCTATTTGCATTTCAATTGTTAGAGAATACTATTTGACTTGTTCCTAAACGAAAAAAATGTTTGTAACTTAAGTCATAATTTTTATATGTACACAAATCAAATTAATATAAAATAAGATACGAATTTATATATAAAACTAATTTATGGTTACTGTGAAGCTTGTTACCATGTATTTTCTTTAAGAAAAAACTAGTTATATAATAGTAATAATATTTTGTAAATGACTGTTTGTTGCCAAAATAAATAGAAAAAAATAAAAAATAATACCATGAGTAATAAGAACTGATTAGTTTTTATAAAGTCTAAAGTTTTAAACAAAAAGTTGTAAACCATTTTATATTTTTATTTCAGAACCAAAAGTAGTCAAGATGACTCTAGAACAGCCAGCAGGTGAGATGTGGCAGAAGATCCGCGAGGAGCTGAATGAGAATGTGGAGACAAGAGACTCAGACCTCGCCCACATCAAGGAGTGGCTGAAGAAGGAACCTCATCTACCTGATGAATTTGGTAAGAATTTTACTTTTGCAGAAGGGTGCAAATATAGGAAGAATTGGTTAACAATTTTCAGTAGTTAACTGTTTTGAATTTAGTATATGAATAAATGTTATATTTATATAGGTTCTATACATGTGTAATTCTCTTAATACAGATGACCAGCGCATCATGACCTTCCTCCGAGGTTGCAAGTTCTCCCTGGAGAAGACCAAACGTAAGCTGGACATGTACTTCACAATGAGGACTGCTGTCCCGGAATTCTTCACAAACCGTGACGTCAAGCGCCCTGAGCTGCAAGAAATTTTAAATCTAGTGTAAGTTCCTAATTAGATCTTAACTTTCTTAGCAAACTAATTCATATGTACTGTACTGTACTGTACCAACCCATTACTGCCCACTGTTGGGCTCAGGTCTCCCCAGAAGAGGGATTAGGCATAGTCCACAACGCTTGCCCAGTGCGGATTTGGGACTTCACATATCTTCAAAGGATTTTTTTATAATCGCTTTCCGACATGCAGGTTTCCTCACGATGTTTCCTTCACCGTTTATAACCATAATTCATATGATGAACTCTGAATGATGAACTAACAATAAAAAATATTTAACCTACGTCAGAATTTACAAAAGGTATAATAACATGAGTCATAGAAAATACAATATCATCAATTAATTATAGTCGTAATATTCCATAACCTTATAACAAACAAATCAGTATTTTCTACTCTACGTACTCTAAGCACAAGTTCATAAAATAAACAAATCATATAAAAACATCTTGTATTCATTATTCATTACAGATTTTTTAGCGAACCTCATCATTCTTTGATGCTATGCTTCAAATTACGTAATAGTTATGGAAAATCCAAACGATGGTAATTCACATAAACAAAACAAAATCGTAATTGTGTAAAAACTTGATCAAGATAATGTATTTAGTATAGAACAATAGACGCGGCTACAAAACAACATGTTCACAACATGCACGTATTAAATTTTCTCACAAATAATATAGAGAGTAAATTTGAGTTCATTATTATGATGAGAATTTATTAATTGGTATTCAAAATTGAATTTTAATCTTATTTCTTTCGTTTTTGAAAAGGTGAAATGGTATAGTATTAGATTCGGAAGTCACTTTATAGTTTGTGGCTCTTCACATATTTACGAAATTAAGACAAATCAACTAGGTATATGAGCTGACCAAACAACGTTTAAGCCAACGTGAGCAAGCATAGTCCTTAGAATCAATATTATAACTTGTTCTTGTATTATTTCAGTCAAATTCCTGCTCTTCCGGGCATCACTCCCGAGGGAAGAAGAGTTGTTGTCATGCGAGGTAAGAATTATCTTTAAGTAGTGACTAAAATATTAAGTCGGTGTGATGCTCCATATCGTGTACACTCAAATAAAACAAATTTGCTATCATCCAATGCCCATCTATTTTAGTTTTTAAAAAGAAGTAATTAGTAGAACATACTCGTTATTCAGTTTTATTATTGAAACATATTATTTTATTGGTACCAGAATTATCATTACCTCAGAAGGATCCAAAACCCGAAAAACTGATTACTTAAACACCTTAATATTTCATTCTAGGTCTCGACAAAGACGTAACAACACCAAACGTGGCTGACGCTTTCAAGATTGCGTTCATGATGGGTGACGTCAGACTCGCCGAGGAGAAAGAAGGTGTCGCTGGTGATGTTTATATTCTGGATGCTTCTGTAGCCACTCCAACACACTTCGCGAAGTTCACACCAACCCTCGTCAAGAAGTTCTTGGTTTGCGTGCAGGTAAAATCAAATACAAATGATTGTGTTAAAAAAAATCTAGATTGGCAACCACGAACAGGTAAGCACAGCGTGTGCAGACCTCCCACAAGGTGGACCGATGGTCAAGGCCGCAAGAAGTCACTGGACGCAGATAGCGCTTAACTGGTCGTTGTGGCAAGGTTCAGGGGAAACCTATGTCCAGCAGTGGACGTATATGGGCTGTTGACGATGACGATAGTTGTTGTTATTCAATGATTTTAAATTACTCTATTAAATATTAAAAGATCTTTATCAGAATCGATAATTAACGTGAAATAACTTTAATTGATCTAGATTTCACACATTTTCAGGAAGCCTACCCCGTCAAGCTAAAAGAAGTGCACGTGATCAACGTTTCTCCTCTCGTAGACAAAATCGTGAACTTTGTAAAACCTTTCATCAAGGACAAGATCAAGGAAAGGGTGAGTTAAAATTGATAAATATTAACATACATACAATTTTATTATTAAATTTATATTTCAATGTGTGGCATATTGTGGAAATCAGCTTTTTTATATAGACGGTACAGTGTGTGACAGATGTAGGCATAAAATCCACTACAGTATCCGAAAATATAAAATTGCTATAAAGCCGAAGAGAGAGATAGGATATAGGTATTAATGATGTTTATTATGTTTCAGATCTTCCTCCACACCGATACCAATGATCTCTACAAATACGTTCCCAAAGAAATGTTGCCGACTGAATACGGTGGTAACGCTGGCTCCATGAGCGATCTCCATGGTAAGTTAAATAATGTTTATCATTATATTTTCTTTTGTCACTCAAATCATATTGTTCTATAATTTAGTTTTACATAAATATGGAAAAAAATAATTCAGCTCAACATTTTTGCTGTAATATCCGTCAGAATATGTAACTCGAGAAACTTCGTCTACATCACAAAAGAGTGAATTTTTTTGCATAGTGGACTGTTGCGGCTACCAATATGATAAATATCTTCACACTTTAAATTATCTACTGAGGTCTACGTTACGATTTTTTAGATACCTTGTTCTGATCACACATTAAATTGTTTGGTGCAACAGGTACACAGGCTACGGTGAATCATAGTACATTTGCACAATGTTTTTTTGTCTTGAAATCAGCTGTTATCAGGTCTATGGCATTTGAATTATCAATCATTTTATGCCTTCAGTCAATGCTTAATTAGCTTGTAGATTATGGTGCGGTTCACCAAAGTGTTTTCTGGTGCATCAAAGCGTTTATCTTTTCGGTACGTCACCGATAATTGACTAAAATAGAACAAAAGAAATACAGAAGATTACTTACATCAAATAATATTTTACCGATGATAGAAAATTTCGCATAATAAATGCACCTTATAACTATAAGGGGTTTTAAGTAACATTCCAAACTGCAAAATGTGTACCTTATATCTTTATTCAATTGTTATTATTTCAGCCGCTTGGGTGAAGAAACTCGATGAGTACACAGGCTGGTTCGCCGAACAGGAGAACATCAAAGCCAATGAAGCCCTGAGACCGGGCAAGCCTACCAACTACGACGAGCTGTTTGGAATCGACGGCTCCTTCCGTCAGCTGGTCATCGACTGAAAACTAAGTCAAAATAACGAAAAATGTCCGTGATGTGGCCCAGAACGACTTAAAAGACCATACACTTTTTCTGAAATAAAACCTCTTTGGAACCTTATCGACTGAATTAAAAAAAAACAAATTTTTTTCAAGTTTTTATGTGTCAAACTATCGTTCTGCTGGTCGTACATTTTTCGTAAAACTTATTGTTATTTGTCCTATCAAGTATGCTACTTTACTAAAGATTTATTGCATTTAAGCTTGATCAGGATGCCTCTCTACTATCGCTTATTTCCTGTTACCAGTGGTATTATTCAATGGAATACTAAAGTTTGACGTTTTACGTCATGACTGACAGCTGTCAAAGTTGTATTCTGTTGTTACTTTTTGTATTGTCGACCAAAGTTTGCTCAATATTGTTAACGAGTTTATTTTGAACGTATTAAATACGTTCTAGGTGTCGTTTTAAGTATTATGAATAAACACTCTTTTATAAATGTTGTTTTTTATTTTAGCATTAGGTATTATTCCTTAACATTCAAGAATCTGGATAGGTAAATGAGATTCGACTCTCGTGACTTACGAACCTTAATAATGTCAAAGACTACCCGAATAGAGTACATTGTCTTAAGTAAAAGATTCGCGGTGTTCCCGGAGCGCTATGACATGTCCCTCTTTAAACGAGGTTTAAGAAAAGTCCTGTATCGGTAGGCGATAGATAACAGCCCTTAATTGCCCTGGCATTGCAGAGGTTCATGAGCGACGGTGACCGCTTACCATCAGGTGGGCCGTAGGCTCGTTTATCTATCACGCAATAAAAAGAAAAAAAAATAGATGAACCTACACTATGACTCATGACCAATATTATGAGATTGATCTTTCATGCATCTCTAGCCCAAATTGTGTTTACTATGACGTTGATTTATGAGATGAGAGAGTATTGAACATTGAACTATACTTTAATACCATCAACGATGTTTAGTAAAAATAGCCATTTGACAATTTTGTTGATTTACTTGTATTTTATTTACATGAAAAAAAAATGCAAAACGTATGACGCTGTAAATTTTCTTTTAAAAACGCACGTCCTGTGTGCAAGAATTGCACCGGAAATCAAGTAATGTTCAATACCAGCAGTGAAGTGTGACGGTAACAGTAATCGACGTTGCGTTGTTGTGACGGTCTAATTGCAGTCATCGCAATCGGTCACCGTAATGGTACGAAATGGTAAGAAGCAGGACTGGATTTGATTGCCTAATAATTAGTATGACGATACGACTTTTCAAAGTTATTTCTAAAAAAGAAAATAATCATATTTTTTTCAGATACTGTTTGTAAACAAGTTTTGTTTTCCACTAAACTAGGTAGATCGTTACGTACCATTGAAGAGTAATGTATAGAGAGAAATAAGATAAGATAATAAGAGATCGAGTGTTCTTCGATAACTTACAAATGGGCACAAGCAACCCATTTCTTCGCCAGTAAGCTAACCTTAAACCTTTAACTTAAAGAGACGATAGTAAGATTTCAATCATAGACATAGACATTGTTTATTTGTGATGAAAAAAAAGAAACATACAAAGATAAAAAAAAAAAATACACAAAAAATAAGAGACAATTGCGAGTAATTTCTCTCAATCAGATTTATTTCCACTGCCAAAATCTTAATCCAACTCTGTTTTGTCTTTAGGTAACAGATATTTTAATTGGTGACAATAACACCTGATTCTTTTTAATTGACTCTCAACAATTAAGTAATAGAAACTTTCATTTCATGAAGATTTCATGTTTCATTTCATGTTTTTTTATTATTATTATATGTATAAGTATATAAATATATAATCTACGTATATTGTACACTTCTCTACCTTACATTAAAGTCTACTTACTATATGTTTTATTTTGGGTTTGCTGTTAGAAAACTCAGTATTGAGTTAAGCTCGCCTTTTGTGAACATTTTTAATATAACCTATTTTTCTGTCGTGTACAATAAAGTATTAAATAAAATAAATAAATAAATAACATTTCTGAATTCAAATATTTAGATGACTTCGTTAACGTTGTAACTTGTAATAATATGTTATTACAGTTTTCAATAGGTCAGAACACCATTAACAGATTATAAAAATATAGTAACTAGTATAATTACTATTTAATATCATAACTCTTAATATATAGGCAAAGTACTTTTGCAAATCTTGAAAAAAAAAATGGAAAGACCGCAAGAGTACGTCATCATCTGATAAAATATGAGTAGGTAAGTTTACGGCATCCATATTGTTAACCTACAGCAGTATTACCATTATTTTTAAGCTGTAGCTTAAAATTATCCATATTGCTCGTATTTCTATTTAATACATTAAAACGCTTGGCTACGACTTGGTAACCAGGCTCAATTGAATAGTTAGCAATTCTAACTGCTACTGACTACTAAACCGAGTCAATATCTTTGATATGAAAATCTAATTTTCAACTGTTATTTTAAGTGCCTTGTCAATGGTACCACAAATCACATTAAAAAATAGATTGTAAAACACATAAACTAATTGCCGTAAGTATATCAGTATGATATTCAAACCGGAGGCTTCTAAATTGCCTGATTGCGCTGTCACAATGTCCTTGTAAAATACCAAGACCGCGAGCTTGATGCAATGGAGCTATGGCGGGAGTTGCCAAACGCCTTGCAACAACTTGATCTCGCAAACCGATTCAAACGCTCATGTGTGTTACGCAAAGATATAGCGAAAATACTTTAAGCGGAACGTCCACTAAGGAGGTGAATAATATTTAAAGTTTTGCTTAATTATTTTAATTATTGACTGACTTCCAATTCGTCTGTATTTTTTTATGTTTGTTCCTTCATAACTTTACTTTGGGTGGATTTGAAGGTTATGGTGGTCGTAGGGTCCCATTTTTTAAAGATCGATCAAGTACTTTTGGATCTGTGTTCAAAATGTGAATTTTTATCGGACAAGATTTCAATGGAAGTCGTTCGGTTTCATTTTTGTAATAAAAATAGTATATTTAATTGTAATTGTTTTTTTTGTAAATTTTCTTATATTGCATTTTTTTTCTTTTTTACTAATATTTATTATTTATTATTTTATATTTGTGACGTCACTGCCAGTTGAGACTAAAAACCAGCGTTCATTTTTAGTTGGGGTGACTTCAAACATGTGATCTTATCTTAAAACTTATCTCTTCCTCTTTTTGTGACATTTTTGTAAATTTTTGTTTTCGTCAAAAATAAATTATGTCTATGTAATAAAACACGTTTGGCCCTGGATTGACTAAATGCAGAATTATCATACTAATAAGATAAAGCTGATTTTGTTTGTTTGGTTTAACGCACTAATCTCAGGAACTAATCCGATAAACATATTAAATAGATAGTACTTATAGATAAACTCATAAATTACAGTGCCAG
This sequence comes from Trilocha varians, assembly GCA_030269945.2. Lineage (NCBI taxonomy): Eukaryota > Metazoa > Arthropoda > Insecta > Lepidoptera > Bombycidae > Trilocha > Trilocha varians. Next base: position 6,331,955 of record AP028268.1, on the reverse strand, counting down.
AGACCATGACCAGTGGCAAAAGTGCGTGAAGTGTTTTATTAAAATGTAATGTGCAATACCGCGTAACTTATTAGGTTACGATATCAGATTTGGAACACAAAATAAAATTTACAAATATTTTTTTACCAAAATATCAGGTACGTTAAATACATTATTTTAATAAATATAATATTTTGTATTGAAATTGATTTTGATGTATTTAATTTTGTTTACATTTTTTTATTAGCTTAGTGATGGGTGATCCTAAGTAATTGTAGTAGTTTCGAAAGAACAAAAGTTTTATTGTGTCTTTTAACGTCAAAGAACATAAGAGTAGCTTCAACAGCCAAGGTCAATTCTTCATGCTCTACGGAAACTTAATTTATAAATAATGAAGGCAATGGAACAATAAAAACAGATCAAGTAAAAAATGTTAATATCTATTGATGTATTATGTTCTTGGTATTAGTTCCTGGTTATTATGGTATTTCTATAAAATTACATTAACTTTAAACAGTATCTTAAAAATGATAAAATTGGAATTTATATAATAATATAAGGTATCTTCTAAATCTACTATCAAAATTGTCGTCTTGTGTTTTCCTTTATTTATCAAGGTATTTCAATATTCGTTAATCTCCTACAATCATGTCCTTAAAAAGTGACAAAACTTTTGTTTATTTATTAATAACTAAAAAATCATAATGATTCCATATTTACCTGTGATTTTAAAACAGTTACACATGTAAAATATAAAACTAATCTACCAATAATGTTTGCAAAAACTTCGAGTTACTAGGTCTCCTATAAAACCCCCTAACTCGCAAACAACCCTCAAATAAGTCAACGAACTCCATGTATATTTTCACCATACAATAAGTACCTATGAAACTGGTCATTTGTGACGCCGAGCAAACTAAAAACAATACATTTTTTATAGTCCTTCAATTTTTGCTCATCTATGACAAAAAATACACGTAAATTTAAATTTAGAAGTGCATCTACTGTGGTGTAATCTCAAGGTTTGTGTTACCAAAGTTGGTCCGATCGGAACTCAGTTTATTGCTAAGACTCGGAGCCTGCGCTCGCCTGTTAGACGACTAGGATTACGAAACAACTTGCACAGAATCGGATTGTGACATACAAAGTGAGTGGCCTGTTCCTTAGAAACTTAACTAGACTAAACTTTAATTTAAGTAGTTATTTCTCTTACCTAGAATTTACTTTTGCTAAAATATTCAAATTTTATGTTTTATCAGGTTTTCAGTAATATACGTATTTTATTGACTAACCGCTAATGAGACAGACAAATATTTATTTGGCTGTAGATCTACCATAGGATGTAAAGTTAAGTAAGAGTAATCTGGAGATAAAATCATTTAATGGAAAAATGAAGCTATTTAGGTTTTCGTCTTTCAATTGATATGCATCAATACAGTTAACAAAATTAAAAAATAAACATAAACGGGTAGATTATACCACGACTACCTACATTAATACTCAAGTTGATGGTGCCAAGCAGTGTACCTACCCTAATTTTTTTGATGATATAAATTACTGGGATAAATCGTGTTAATAGGTTAATTTAAAGAAGTAAAGTAATCATGAAATTAGTATCCTTAAATACCTTTCTAGACGATGATTTCTAAAAAAATCAATTAGGTAGCAACTGTACTGAAATGTGTTTACTTCACACAATGTTATTATTTGAGAACAAGTTTTTTATGTTTTTCTAAAAGTAAGATACTTTATCTTACATGTTTTCATCGTCTTAAAGAAATTAAATTTGAAAAATCGTGTTAATAGCTTTTTTTTTTTTTTGACGGGAGGAAATCGCCGGACTTCCACTCGCCCCGCGAGTGGGGTATGTGGGTGTCGAACCGCACTAAAACCTCCCGCCAATCACGCTCGACATCCGATGATGTAGGGGTGACAGGACGCGTTCGCGATTGTCGCTCACGTATCGCCCCGTCACCCCCGGACGTCGAACCGGCAGCCGTCGGTGAGAACGACCACCGGCTCACTCGGTAGACGGACCTTACAGTCCGCCGAGATGGGGCCGTGTGTTGGAGGGTCTCCCTCGGCTCAGGCCGGCCCAGGACCAGCCCGGGTCGGGGAGCACGGCTTGCCATCCCCCGGATAGATGGCACGGAGGGTGCGCGCTGATGCCTAGCGCAGCACCCCTCGGGTCCGGTGTTGTTGGACCCGGTACTCTTAGGGGGCCAGATCCCGGGACATCTCCCGAGGCCGGCCCCCTGCTCGACGTCGACGGCGGCGGGGTCGGTCGGGGAGGGAAGAGCTCTCCCTCTCCCGTCCCGCCGCCTCCTTCTGCGAGATGGTGGACTCGCAGAAGTCGAGCATAGCTTTCCAGGACTCGTCGTCGTCGAGCATCGATGCCACGACGCCCGGCAACGACAAGTCCCGTCCTACTTGTGCGACCAGGACACGGCGCTGCTCCTCCCATGCGGGGCAGACAGCGAGCGTATGCTCTGCCGTGTCCAGGTCGCTTGTGCAATGATGGCACCTCGTCGTCGGCTCGACCTGTATCCGATGCAGGTACTTCCCGAAGCAACCATGCCCGGTCAGCACCTGCACCAGACGAAAGGTGAGACGTCCCTCGCCGCGACTCACCCAGTCCTCCAGGACAGGGCGAATCGCCTCGACGGTCCTTAGACCCCAGCTGGGGTTGGCCAAGCGCCTTGACCAAGCCTCCAGCACGGACCGCCGAGATTGGGCCTTCCGGTCCCGTACCGCGGCTCTGAGGGGACGCACAACGCCCAGAGCACGGAGGTCGCAACGCCAACGATAGTCGTCGGCGAACGCCTCCGCCTCTAGATCCCAGGGCGGCGTCCCCGCCAGCACGCACGCCGCCTCGAAGGAGACGGTGCGGTATCCGCGGATGACCCTGATAGCTACGACGCGCTGCGGCCGGTGCAGGAGCCGGACAACGGTTGCTGTCCGGTTTCCCGGTCCGGCCCAAACGGGCGCGCCGTACAGGGCCATCGAACGCACCACCCCCGCGTAGAGGCGGCGCACGACACGGTTTGGTCCCCCGACATTCGGAAGCAACCGGCTCAGTGCGCCGGCTGTCCTCATCAATCGGGGGACGAGTTCCGTAAAGTGGGCCCGGAAGGTCCAACGGCTGTCCAGTATGAGGCCGAGGTACTTCAATCGCACCCCGACCTCTATTGGGACGCCTCCTACCACGATCTGGGCCCCTGCAGGTGGCGTCACCCGAGCCCTGTGGAACCACAGGGCCTGGGATTTATTGAGCGCCACAGCGAGGCCCAATCTCCTAATGCGACCGACGACGAGGGCCACCCCCGCTGTGGCGAGACGGGTAGCCTCTCTAAAGTCTTGCCCCCGGGCCATGACCAACGTGTCATCAGCGTAACAAATTACGCTCAGGCCCGGGAGCAGGGCGCCTCTCAGCACCCAGTCGTACCCGACATTCCAAAGGAGGGGTCCGAGGACCGACCCCTGAGGAACCCCGCATACGACCGGAAACCGGTACACAGTCCCATCGTGCCCAGTGCACACTACCGACCTGGCCTCCAAGTAGGAGCCGACCAGCCGGCGGAGGTAGGGGGGAACTCCATGTCTCTCGAGTGCCCCCCCTATCACGGACCAGGACAAGGTGTTGAATGCGTTGGCGATGTCCAGCGACACCGCCAAGGCCACCCCGCCCTGTGATACGGCTTCATTTGAGAGGGTCCGCACGCGAAGGATCGCGTCCACGGTTGAGCGACCCTCTCTGAAGCCGTACTGCTCCGCCGACAGGTCGGGTCCAACCCCGACCAGGTGCTGGACGATGCGGGCAGCCAGAATGCGTTCCAGCAATTTGCCCACCTCGTCCAGCAGCACGATAGGACGGTAACCGGCGGCTGTATCCGCCGGGCGCCCCTCCTTCCTGAGAAGGACAAGTCTACCCTCTCGCCACAGCGAGGGAAACCGTCCCGACTCGAGGCAAGAGTCGTAAAGCCTCAAGAGTCGGTCCCCTAGGGCATTGATGGCCAAGGCCAGGACCCGGCCATGGATGCCGTCCGGTCCGGGTGCCGTGTCTTTGGCACTCATCCTGACTACGGCCACGCGGAGCTCCTCCCCGGTGATGTGAGGCACCTCAGCAGGGGCCTCGCCGCCGGCGTCATCCGGCGGCTCACCCATAGCAGGCGGGATAAATCCCTCCTGCTCCTGCGGGAACAGTGCCGTAACAATGTCCCGCAGCTGCTGAGGCGGTAGACGCTCGGTTATGGGGGGCGCCCATGGGCGCACCTTGCCGCGCACCATCTTGTATGGGCGCCCCCAAGGGTCTTCCTCGAGCGTCTCTAAAAGGCGCTCCGCGTGCTGTTCCTTGGCCATCTTGATGGCCAGCCGCATGGCTCCCCTCGCCTCTTTGTATAAGCCATGCAGCCGGGCCTCCTCCTCCGCGAAGGCAACGGGATCGTTGCGACGCGGAAGGCGGCGACGGCGGTGTCGAGCGCACTGGCGCCTCGCCCGGACGCATACAGTTCTAAGCTGCGCTATCTCGGGCGACCACCAGTACGTCGACTTCGTGGGAGACCAAGGGCCGACCCGGGGCATCGAAGCGTCGCTAATGCGACGCATCGCGTCCCGGAGCCAGAGCGCCTCGGTCTCCACGTCCACTGGGTATGGACGCATGGGCGTCCACGCCGCCACCGTAGAGGCTTCCATCAAGAGCTCCTTATTCAGGAGCTTCAATGCCCACCTGGGGAATGACCGGGACGTACTCCCGCGGGCGTCCGCAACCGGTGCGGGGACGTAAAGATCGTACCGAATATATCGGTGATCTGACAACGATTCCGCCCCCACCAACACTCTCCAGCCGCGGATGCGATCCGCGATGGCAGAGCTCGCGAACGTAACGTCCACGATGGACTCGCCCTGCCATCGCACGCAAGTCGCGACCGAACCCCTGTTGAGTACACAGAGGCCAGTCGCGACCGCCCACTCCTCCAGCAGCCTACCGCGAATTGTAGAGCGGGGGGAGCCCCAAGCGACAGATTTCGCATTGAGGTCCCCCGCGAGTATCACTGGACGGGGGGCGAGGCGGTGAGTAATCGCCTCGAGCCCGTCCAGGAACTGCTCAAACTCGACGGTAGGCCGGTTTGGAGAGAAATACGCCCCGATCACGACGGTGTCCCAAATCGATACCGCGACGAACCCAGAACCCTTAGCCACCATTACCAAGGGCGGGACCGCCGCGGCTCTCCTAACATGTATGGCCGCCAAGCCGCAATCGTCCCCAAACCAACAATCGTCGGCTGGGGGAACGAAGTACGGCTCGGCGACCACGGCCACGTCAATTGACCACTCCGCCATGCTCTGGAGCAACATGTCCTGAGCCCTGACGGAGCGGTTCAAGTTACCTTGGAGGAGGCGAAGGGTGCGGTCCATTAAGGTCGAACCACATCCATCGCCTCCCCCCTTCCTCCATCGCCCCCGCTATCGGGCGCCTGTGACGCCACAGCGGGGGCCGAAACGCCGGCCGGTGCTCCTCCGGCCGACTTCTTCTTTAGGCGCCGCTTTTGTTTGCGGCGCCTGTTTCGCTCCGTGTTGGAGCCGGACGGGGAGCAAGCTTTGCCCCCCGCCCGGTGATCAGCCTTGCGCCCGGCCGCCGCGCACAGAGCACAGTGCGGTGCAGCCGAGCACACGGCCGCCTTGTGTCCAGGTTGACCGCAGCGGAAGCAAAGTTCCCTGCGGTCAACCGTACTCGTGCACCTGGCGATGCTGTGTCCAGTGCCGAAGCACCGGAGGCACCGCCAGGCGCGCGACTCCAGCAGGCGCACATGGGCCGCAATCCAGCCCACGCGCAACCTGCCAGGGTGTCCAGCCGGTCGTCCCGGCGGGGGAGTGGCCAAGGAGGTGGCCGTCTCTACAGGGCATCGCGCCCACGCCGATCTGGCCCCGGAGTAGCCGGTGCGAAGCTCGCCCACGACGATGTTCTCCGGGGCACATCCGCCCTGGGCAGCGATAGCCGCTGTCACCTCCTCTTTGGTGGCGCAGTCGTCCAGACCGGTGATTCTGACCTCCGCCATCTTCACCGGCCTGTGGACGCGCACCACCTCCTCCGGCCAGACCGCCCGGAGGCCCGCCATCAGGAGGTCCGCGATGCCGGAGCTATCGGCACCGGGACACTCCAGCAGACGAGCCCCGTTGGCGGTCGTCCGGAAGCGGAGGCCCTCCCCCGCTCCTATTTCCCCTAAGTCGATGGCCGCGCGCGCCTGGGCCATGACGTTGGGGTACGTCATGCCCTTTTCCTCGCCGGCTGGCAGCAGTGTGACCACCACTGCAGCCGACTTCGGCGCGCGCGGGCCCTTCTTCTTGGGCTTCTTCTTCTTTTTGGCGGCCGGTGCTCGACCCTCCTGGGGAGCAGCCACGGCCGCCGTGGTCGTAGTCCGGTTGGTGGGGGTGGCGGGCGCTCTACCCCTCTGGGGAGCTTCCGCCACCGCCCGCGTCGCAGTCCGGTTGGTGGGGGTGGCAGGCGCTCGACCCCTCTGGGGAGCTTCTGCCACCGCCCGCGTCTTCGCCTGTGAGGGAGGGGCTGCAGCCCCTCCAGATGGTGAGGCCTCCGCCGCAATCGAAGAGGCCGCAACCCTGGCCCTTTTGTTGCCCCGCCGTACTACCTCCGTCCAGGCGTCGTCCATATTGGACGGCGCTGGCGGCAGCGGACGGGGCTTCGGTGCTGGGGCACCAGCACCACGTCCCTTTGGGGTTGGCCCTGCAGGGGCCCGACGGGCCGACTGGCGAGTGGTGGGGCGCGACGGGGTGACGGAAAGTGGCGCTGCTGATGCAGCACCACGCAGGGCAGCGATTTCTGCCCTGAGTTCGGCAATCTCTTTGCCGAACTCTTCCATCAGCTCCCGTCTGATGCGCCCCTCCACCTCAGTCGTCTCTCGTATCCCCGCCCTTGTGCGGGGCGAGGGGTGGCGTCTGGGTCTTGTCGCCTCAGAAGGAGGCCTGGCCGGCTGTTCGTCTGTGGTTGGAGCGGGAGGAGTCCGATGCGCGGCCGCATCCCCCGTCCGAGCGGTCAGTGGTGGCGTGCGCCGCTCCCTCCTCGGCGAGCGCGATGACTCCTTCCTTTCCAGCGCCGCCAGCCTCGCCTTGAGGCCGGCGATCTCCCTCTCTTGTCGAGCAATCTCCGCTCGAGACCGCCCAACCTCGCCCTCCAGCGCCGATGCTCGGCTGATGGCCGCCGAGTACACCGGCACCAGATTCTTGACATCGGTTGCGATCTTCCGCAACCGCTGCCCCTCCGCCTTTGCGCCTCTTCCCGAGACCCGGCCGGACGCGTAAAGCGCCCTGCGCCCCAGGCTCTCGAGAACGAAGGTGGGACTCTCAGAGAGCTCCCCTCCGCTCAGCGGAACCGAGGTCGCAGACGCCGCCGATGGTGTTGGCGAGTCACGGCCGGACCCGGTATTGCCGCTCTTAGCGGCCAGCCTCTCGGAGCGTCTCGTCCTCTGCGGCCTCTCACCGCCAGAGGACGATCCACTCCCCGAGGTCCTCCGCGCAACGGATTTCCGTTTGCGGAGGACCCTCCCCGCTTTCCCGGAGCCGACGTCGCTTGCCAGCGACATCGAGCTCCCACTCCTAGATTCGACGGGTTTTCCGCTGCCCGTCGCACAGCCCCCTTCGTCTAAGCATTTGATGCCCGCCTCAGATAACGAACGCGGGCTGCGTGTACCGGTCGTAGCAATCCCTGCTTCGGCCGGTACACGGAGGGAGTCTCCACACGTTCCACGTGTGGTACCCTCCTGAGTAGGTTGTCTCGTGCTTTCCATTTCATAGTTGTTTTCTCCCCTTTTGTTTAGCCAGGAGGGGGAGAGGTCCCCTGGGACGACCTATCGACTGGAATCCCTCCAGCCATTCATCCCATCGCCGGGCGTCAAAACTTAGGATTAGGGCTTTTTTATAGAGGTTTTTCCTCCTCGCGGCCCCTGCATGTAGCTCTACAACAGTAGAAGATGGAAGAAAAATTAGAGATGCAGCGGCCCCCGCCTCCCACACAGCCGGTGGGAATTACGGTTTGCTACTCCGAAGCCACGCCGGTAGACCGGTACCCCCCTCTGGGAGGCTTGCCACTGCAGCCACCGCGAGGCAGCTACAGGAGCCGTGGCAGCCGGCGACCGGGAGAAAAGATCCCCCGGTTCACCCAACAACTTTAAGCGGGGTCCTTTGTCCTTGCGGGCATTGGCCCCCACTTTGTGGCCACGCCCAAGAGGGCGGCCAGTCTTTCTCCGGTGGCCCAGCCACCCTTCTCATCCCCAGGGACATCGTTTGGCTGGCAGACGATGTGGGAAGAGAAGCTCCGGTGTGATCTTCTTAGTTCGCGGCGCCCTCTTGCCAACAAAACACCCTGCGGGGTGCGAGGGCGCACGCTTAAGCCCCACCGCCGCGACAAGGCGAGACCACAAGGTGGGGGTGTTAATAGCTTAGCACAGACACAGAGTCAAGATAGCATCAAACATTATTTGATTATGGACATACGTAAATTGGCCATTACTGTTTTGAATGCAATAACTTCGCAAAATATCAACAAAAAATAACGAATTATGATTCGAATATGCTAGAATAATCAAGTGTTACGTAATTTTATTGGCATATCGTTACAAAATCGTAGCTGATTTTTAAAGATGTTCGCACATACCATACTTTTAGTAAGATAATGTTAGAAAATATTAGTATTTTGATTTGGAATTTATGGATTTTCCAATGTGGCTTTTTTGAAAAGGGTGCTTTCTTTTATGCTCGAAAACGTAGATATTTTAAACATACTATTTTGAAATAGTAAGCTATTGGAACGAAGTTTCTTATCACGCGTTATCGAAAGGACGGAAGACGGCTAGACGGAAAAAAATCTTACGAAAAGTTGTCACGACACTTTTTTTGTTTTAGATGATTATCGCTAGATGGCACTTATCGCGCGTTATGTTAGGAAAAAAATTATAAGATATCTTTTAATCGAAAGGAACTTCGTTCTATTCGGGTGTCCCATGTCACCTCTCAAGTTTTTTTATGTTCTAAGCGCTTCATTCGTATCAACGTATTTTACGATTTTGCGATCACAGTTACAAATAGAAGTCAGAGATACTTTGTACTAAATTAAGCTCTAGCTTTTCAGGATGGGGAGAACCATATGTGAAGTAACGCATCGTGTCACCCCACATAATCCCATGTTAGGTTTTGACCAAGACAGGGGTTTCGCATGTTAATGTTTGCAGTAGAACGTTTTACTGCGGTTCATCTGTCACATGTCCTACTTGCGACGATTTCTTACTACTTATAAAAGCTTATCTTGGTATCAATTAGAAAACACAATAATATAAGCAAAATTAATAATTTTATGTGAGCAAATACATATGTGAAGTGTAGTAACGCATCGTGTCACCCCACATAATCCCATGTTAGGTTTTGACCTAGACAGGGATTTCGCATGTTAATGTGTGCAGTAGAACGTTTTACTGCGGTTCATCTGTCACATTTCCTACTTGCGACGATTTCTTTCTACTTATAAAAGCTTATCTTGGTATCAATTAGAAAACACAATAATATCAGCAAAATTAATACAATTATGTGAGCAAATACATATGATATTAAAAGTATGTCAATAATTCAGAGGCTAACAGATTGGCAATAACATCAGTAAATTCAAATACCCAGACGTAGTTACACAACCGTTAAGATTTGCCAATAATTAAATTAAATTATATTTGCATATCCTGCTGAAATATTATGATGTAAATATTATGAAAGGAAAGTACAAAATTCATTAATATTACTGGCTACAGCTTGTTCAAGTCCAGTAGAGAGATCAGTCTACTATACTGGCCTACTGGGTTGAGGCCTTCAAATATCTTCAAAAGATTTCAATCCTACTCCAATATCCAGATTTCTTTAAAATGTCTGTTTTTTTTTCTTTCTTTCTTTTGGCGCTAGTCTCAACTTTGACGAAGGACTCAGTATCAGGTAGTGGAGGTATCAACGTGTTAAAAATGTTTGCAAAAATTACATGTTCAAATTCTTAATATAGTTTTACAGTTTTTAACCTTATGTTTTATCCTATATCCAAAATGTCCTTTGTCCATTACCATTTTGTTTGTCATGAATTCACCATTAGTCATTATTATTTTCGAATTACTTATAATAAGATTCAACAGCAAACCTTTACCTTTCAGACAAAAATGGCGTCAACATTAACTTTAATTCAACCTTCGGGAGAGATGTGGAAGAAAATCCGTGAAGAATTGAACGAGGATGTGAACACAAGACAACAAGACCTGGCGGCCATCAAGGAGTGGTTGAGAAAGCAACCTCATCTGCCTGATGAATGGGGTAAAAATAATTCCTTTTTATTCTCTCTCTTAATATTTTTATTTTTAATAACTTTGCCACAAAGGGAGGCAATTTTTACTTAAATTTTTTCATGAGATTTCGGATTACATTATTGGACTTTTTTTTTTTTATTGCCTTGTAGGCAGACGAGCTAACGGGCCACCTGATCGTAAGCGGTTACCGTTGCTCATGGACCTCTGCAATGTCAGCGGACACTGCGGGGCCGCTACCTACGACCTACCTTTTAAGGACTTTCTTTAAGCCTCGTTTGAAGAAGGACAAGTCATAGCGCTCGGGAAACACCGATGAGGGAAGCTCATTCCACAATCGGATGGTGCGTGGCAGAAAAGAATTTTTGAAACGGACCGTGGATGACCGCGGTGGTTCCAAATAGTAAGGATGAACTCCACCTCGACGACGGGTGGTGCGATGATAGAATGTACTTTTAGTACAGAACAATATCCAAAACTGAAATAATTGTCAAATCGGACCAGCGGTTCTTAAGAAACGGGTTCAAACAAACTCTTAAGCTTTTTATATTCTTCAGAAACACACAAGTAATAACTACCATCTGTACCCTCACATTAAAATGATAGACATCAAACATAATAATGAGTGTATTAGAAAAGAGTGGCTAACCTTCGAACAATTTTTATGTTTCGCTTCTAAAGTTTCGGTCGGACCTTGAAACGAAATGAATGTTTCGCAGTCTGAGTAGGCAGGTAGTACGCAATCTTGCGTAGTCGTAACTCTTGACCTGATGCCCGTGAAACGTTAAGTTCAACTATAAATGTTCAAAACCGTGACTATGAGACGATTGTTATATTAAAAAAATTTAGGTCCAGATTTTTTTTTCTAAAAATATAGTTTTACTAGGTAGTGAACAATACATTTTCGTAAATTGTGACATACAATTTTTTTATCGACATTCAAAAAAATGTTTTTTCGCCATTTAAAAAAAAGTTTTTTTTCATTTTTAAGAGCCAATGTTAATTTTGTACTAAAGTGAGGTATTATTTACATTGGGTTTGCAGTGTTTAAGTACAAAGATTGCTACTTCAACCGATTCAAGTGATAAGTAATTATTGGAGTTAATTTCAAATTTGCCTTTTTTGCCACGCACCATCCGGCTATGGAATGAGCTCCCCTCCTCGGTATTCCCAAAGCGCTATGACTTGTCCTTCTTCAAATGAGGCTTGAGGAGGGTCCTTAAAGTTAGGTCGTAGATAGCGACCCCTCAGTGTCCCCTGACATTGCAGAGGTTCATGAGCGACGGTATCCACTTCCTATCAGGTGGGCTCGTCTGCGTACATGGAAAAAAAAAATTATGAGGGTCAATACACAATTTTTTTTTCCACTTATGAACGATGTCGAAAAAACCGGAACTGCAAAGGTGTTAAAAAATTAATATACACTGACGCATATTATTTTACGTCATCTCTCATCCTCAAAACTTACATAAATATGTTTAGCAAGTTTATATTTAATTTTTTAACAGAATTTTGTATACAAGGCGATAAGAGAAAAAGAAGAAAACATATGTCATTAAATTGAATATTGTGTATTTCTTCGATCGAGATCAAGCTTGTTTAATTAATTCTCTATATCACATTACAGAAGATGCATGCCTGATGACATTCCTGAGGGGCTGCAGTTTCTCCCTCGAGAAATGTAAGAGGAAGCTCGATATGTACTTCACGATGAGGGCTGCTTGTCCTGAGTTCTTCACCAACAGGGATGTCACGAGACCTGAACTCATGGACCTTATAAACCGAGCGTGAGTATTGTTTTTCTCAATTAATTCTGATCTAATTCAGGAGCTTCACTTCAGGATTCCCACTCGTAATCTCAGGTTCCACCGAACATTTTCTGTGGTTAATTTCAATTTAATTAACACACGTAACAGCCCTATGCCGAGGTTGACCGGATCGTTCAACGATGTCTCAGAGGTAGATGACGAGATCGATATATTTTCCATGCCATTCATTTCATTCAAGAATTGTATTATTAAATATTTGTCATCTATTTTGTAATTATATTATTATTATATATGTATAGTTTGCTTAAATTAACTCGTGTGTCAGTGTTTTATTGTCTGTGTAGTTTTGAATAGATTTTTTATTTTTTTATTTTTTTGTGTGTCTATTTTTGCGTCTGTCCCCTTAAAATTATATGAACGCTATGCTTACCTATTGTTAGTATTGTTACACAGCATTTCTTCATTTCTATGTATTATTAATATATTCCTTTTTAATGTCATTGTTGTAACTAATACTGTTGGCGAGATTTTCTAATAAATAAATAAATTAAAAATATTAAAATGAATTCAATACAGATATCACTGTGAATGTTAGTGATAATAACACTCGAAAAACTTTACTCAAATACGTGAACTAAACTTGAATGTTTCAAAAACATGACCTTCATTACAAATGGTTGAAGCAGAAGACACTATAGGCCTACTATTTTAATATGTTGTATTTATACGAAACAACATTATGATCTTTTATTTCAGTCAAGGACCAACCCTACCAGGTTTGACACCTGAAGGACGACGAGTTACAATCGCGAGAGGTAAGAAGATATTCCAATAATAGTTTTAAAACTATCCTATATTATACCAACTCTTCAATTGACATACTCGTAAAATTCGTAAGTTATTCCGGGAAGATAATTTTATTCAGCTTAAATTGTTATTTTAAGAGTACCACTAAGATGGGTGGATAAAAAATAATTTAATAAGAAATTTTAAGGTCCTTAATACGACAAAACATGGACTACATATAGAATAGAAGACATAGGTAATATGCCCTGAATGTCAACGGACAGAATATCATAATGATTTGACAATCACATTGTAAGCAAGATAACTAAACTAATTAATATATTAATTAATTAGATATTTTTTTGGAATCGATTAAAAGGTTGTGTGTGTGGTGTGTGTTTCCGCCATAAATAAAGATGTTTATGTCTAAACAAATGCAAACATAAAAACAAATAACTGACGAAACCTGTCTTCCTTTCAGCTCTCGACAAGAACTTAGACACTCCCCAGCTTAACGATGCCTTCAAGCTGGCTATGATGGTGGGAGACGTGAGACTACGTGAAGAAGTGGAAGGAGTGGCTGGTGACGTCTACGTTTTGGACGCATCTATAGTGATGCCCAGTCACCTAGCTAAGATCTCACCGGCAGTGCTGAAGAAATTCTTTATTTGTATACAAGTAGGTTTTAAGTAAATGCAAAATATTAGCAATATAAAATTAATTGCTATTAGTCTCGCTAAAACTTGAAATTTACGATCAGGTGGCCCGTTAGCTCGTCTGCCTACATTGCTGAACCGATTCGACTAATTTTAGACTTTTTTTTCTTCTTAGCAATTAATACTGTGAGTGAAAGTAGAAAAAAATATTAACAAATAATTATCACTATCTTAATTATCACATAATTAAAGAAGCTAGTAAGTTATTCCAGATACAATATTATTATAACTTCAACAAGTATAAAACGGTTATACCACGATTTCGATCAGATGATTCCCGATATTTATTATTGCATTATTATTTTCAGGAAGCTTATCCCGTGAAACTAAAGGAAGTGCACATAGTCAACGCATCACCTATTGTCGACGTTGTTTTCAATATTGTCAAGCCTTTCTTGAAGGAAAAAATGAAGAAACGGGTAAGTTGACTAAACGACTTTTGGAACGAAGTTCCTTATCGCGTTATCAAAATGTTTTATTTAAGTTATATATAAAATTATATATAACTTAAATAAAACATTTTGATCACAGCGCCATCTAGCATTAATCATATAAAACAAAATAAGGAATCGTTTTAAAAGATTTTAATCACATAATCAATAATCATCTAAAACAAAAAAAGTGTCGTGACAACTTTTTTATAAGAATTTTCGTCTAGCCCCCTTTCGATAACGCGCGATAAGGAACTTCGTTCCAATACTTATATCTACAACTTTTAAACTGCTGACGAATATTCTTAAAAAATGTATTCAAAAACCAGTTTATAAGTTATTATCTGCAGCGCATTTAAGCGAATAAATTAATTCACAGGTATTCTTCCACAACGATGTGGAAAGTTTACATAAGCACATCCCTAAAGAAATTCTTCCTATAGAATTCGGAGGAGATGGATGTTCTCTTGAAGATGTTAACAGTAAGTAATATTTGATTATATTTGGAATTTACGTAGATACTCGACAGCGGTACAATCTCATTAAAATAAAAAAAATCCATTTAGTTTCCATACCCTAAGGTTGCCTGGAAGAAATCGCTATAGCGTTAAGGCAGCCTATATTGTACAACTACTATATCTGCTGCTGCTACTATATCGCTGTATCCGATTTTAAATTAATTGGTGTTTTTGGTACAATAAAGTATATTCTAATTCTAATTCTCATTAATTATAAGGTGAAGTAAAAATATTCTTGTGTTCATATTTTATCAAAATGAAAGCATCGTCCTGATTTCCCTGTGATATTATTATAATTTATTAATTAGATAGGTATGGATTGTTCATAGTTATATTATCGTCATCATGATCCTTTGCAATGTCATGGGGGCTGTCTCCCTTCCCCTTAAGGACTTAAAATATTTAATTTATTTAATGCTTCACAAATATTACGTAGTTTCCAATACATCAACAGAATCAGCGATTTTTGTAATAATAAGTGGTATATTATCGTACCATCTGACCCTATCTAAAATTGTAATAAAAATTACAGAAGCATGGATGAAGAAGCTAGAGGAATACACTCCATGGTTCAAGCAGCAAGAAGCTTTGAAAGCTAACGAAGCTATGAGGCCGGGAAAGCCCACGAACTACGACGAACTATTTGGAATCGACGGTTCTTTCAGACAGCTCTCAATCGATTAAACTTTAAGATTAAATTCCCCTGAAGAGACTATATTTTAATTAGGATAAAGTTGGATAGGTTTTTAGATTTACTACTTTAAGTTTTTATTGTTATTTTTACCTCTAAACAACTCTATATCGCTAGATGACTTGCCATCAGATTTATGGAAGGTGGATAAGAAAGTTAGTTAAGAAAACAGAAAGTATCATCCATTGTGATGTTTTCTTTAAACCTATAATAATACGCCACTATTATTTTGAAGCCCATACCGAGATCTAGAATTTTCTTCATATTGATAGCAGAACTAGATGTTACAAGATGTTTCATCTATATTTATCCTATTAGTATTTCCCTTCTATCTTAAGACGTCGCACGTCTTTAAGACTTAAAATCAATAGTGTAAAAGATTACAAGTAATTAAATTATAATATTAAGATTTTGATTAAATATAAATGTTTATGTAGATTTAGTGAATAATAGTTTAAGTTCTAAAATAAAAAAATCTCGTACAATATATTACAATTTGTAACTGTGATAAGATTTTGTATGCAATAAATGTTTTATAGAAAATGTCATAACTGTTATTCAAACATTATTAGGAAACTACCTACCTAATTCCTTTCGTAATGGTTTATTCATCGGTATTTATGCAAATGCTATATTATTTTTACAGCTGCGTGGTAATGATACCTATCCATGTATCATTACCATGTACATTAGTCGGCACGCTTTCCTTAGGTTCCTACATATTCCACAAGTGTCTCAATTCTTAATTAAGTATAAAAATCTTGAAGATACCTTTTGACATGTATATTCAAAAGGAGGATTATTGATATTGAATACTAGCTGACCCGCGCAACTTCGTCTGCGTCACAAAGGGAAACAATATATCCTATAGCCTTGCCCCGATAAATGAACTTTCCAAAAGTGAAAGCATTTTTGGACTAGTAGTTTCGGAGCCTATTCGAGACAAACAAACAATCATACCTTTCCTCTTTACAATATTAGTATAGATTTCAATCAAGCAGAACTACATCTCCAAGTAACAACGAATATGTCATCATCATCATCATCATCATCATTCTCAGCCTGTAGACGTCCATTGCTGGACATGGGCCTCCCCCAAAGATTTCCAATGCGACCGGTTGGTAGCGGTCTGCATCCAGCGTGTTCCGGCAATCTTAACAAGATCCGTCCACCTTGCAGCTAGTCGTCCCACACTGCGCTTGCCTTGACGTGTGCGCCACTCCAGAACCTTCGTGCTCCAACGGGCATCGGTTCTACGTGCTATGTGGCCCGCCCACTGCCACTTCAACTTGCTTATTCTTTGGGCTTTGTCAGTTAGTTCGCGTACTTATATGTACTTATTTTAATACTAGCTTTTGCCCGCGACGTCGTCTGCGTGAATGCTATGTACAGCACCATAATAATATACCAACAATTATATCTTTTAAAATAACATTATTTTAGTGGTTTTCTTCTTTACCTTTTATATCTACACTAAGCAGAGTAACAGAATAAGACTGCTTTTTTGTAAAATTGAAGTGCAAAAAGTGCTAATTTCGAACCTCTTCGAATAAATTACTTTAAAGTGATTTTGCTGAATTAAGTCAAAAGTTGTGACTAAAGCAGATGTAGAAAATAATCAAATTAAGACAAATATAAGATTAGAAGATAGCGTAAAAAAACATGAAAAACATGTTATAGAACTTCTCGATAAACCACAATAGTGGTTTGGCTCTCCGCAGCCAAAATGTAAAGAACGTAAAATTTCCGCCTCAATTGTGTGTTTGTGGAGCGAGATGACTTTAAGGTGGGTCCCGTTACACAACTTTGGAGGAGATAGGTTCCGAAGAAGCATAATCGGGACACCGACCTTCAGCGCTTTTGATAGTATGCGCTGGAAGTCCACTTTTTGACAGAGAATTCAAAAATTCCACAGGATAATGTGTGGCATCATCGCTCGACGACAGTATTTATAGAGTTGTAGACCACTTCATTTCCCTCAATTTCCGAGAGAATGCATTCGTTAATTGCTGCAGCCTGTTCATTTTTGGGTGTCAAAATGGCTCGCTCACACACCCAAGAATTCTGCTGGTCTGGTATACGACTGATGTCGTTGTACACACAGCGAATAAGTTCTTCTAAGCTGGATACAACTTTACCGAGAGACATTGGAAGCACCACTTCTCCTCTGGTAGAGTACCTTCATCGAGACTTAGAAGGACATCGGAGAATTCTTGAGCACGTCCAAATTGGGGGTGAATATACTTCGTAGGTTTGCTTGTTCTTCAAAATTACTCACAAAAAAAATTTGCAAAAATTTAGGAATATCTGTAGATAGCAACGAACCAATTTGATGGTAAACTTGTCCTTGGATCTTGAATGTCGGCATGAATCCTGTTTGAACGATTTGATTTGCACCAAACGAAGTCATCTGGAAGATGCGGATTGAGATGAAGTCATATTAAAGGCTCGGATGTTTTTCAAAAAATGGCTGGACTTTGGGTGTTCGCCGCTTAGTAAGAGTTTCAACAGTTCTTACAACAGGTGGGTCTTGCATAGACTCCAAGCGTACCTTACCAGATGTATAACACATCCCATTGGGCTCTCCTCTTCATTTGCGGGCTTGACAGAGTGGCACACACTTCTTCTAAGATGCCAATATCTACGTGTGCGGCGTAGTTAATTGCAACATTGTACATGAATCCACTTCCTTCTTTATTTAGCCACGGTTGCTCTTGCAACTTTTGCATTCGGTCCCGGTCTTGCGATATATGAGCAGAAGTATCGTCACGTAGGTTATGGTAACTGCACTACGCTCTTCATGCTGCTCATCAGTCTCCAACGAACGTGAAAGAGCAGGCTGAGATTGATCTCTCCTTAACTGAGTATCCTGCTCTTCACGATCTTCGATAGACAGAGTTTCCGCAATGTGATCTCGAAGAGTAGCCATCCTAGCTTCACGCTCAACGGCGGTTTCTACACATCGATCTATCCTTTTCCTTCGAGTATCGTTTGAGCATTGGGATAAATTAGATCGTTTTCCAGGCATTTTAATTATTTTAAGTCGAAACTAAATAATAATATAATGATAGCTAAGTAGTTCAAATTGACCAACTACACGATAACTTATAGCAAAGCGTAACCTCAATTTTGACATTTGGTGTACGAAATAATAGCGCGATTCAGAATAATTCAAATTTATACGCCATCGCCATCTAGTTAGCAAATAGGGAACATTGTCCCACAATGACATAATCAAATTTAAATTATTTATATCAACAAATAAAATGCTTCCATATGTAATTCGACTTGAAGGTCAATAGATGTCGTTGCTCTAAAATTGTTTAATTAAAATTATTTATATGTATAGGTCTTGCTTATCTCTGAAATGAATTAAAGACACTATTTTTAAGAAGGAACAGAACTCCTTGTATCTATGACAATTAAAAAATAACTATTGACAGTGCCCAAAATGACACAATCAAATTTAAATTATAGTATAAGAGCTAGCAACGTTCATGACAGAGTATTTGCCGATACGGACTGTCTAGTAGTAGCCGGTAGTGGTAGACACTTTTTTCTTTAAATTATGTTTATTATACTTTTTGCTACATGAATTTATTATTGCCAGATATTTTTTGTTGTTCTTCTGTGCCAGACAATAATTCTGAATATATATTTTTTTAATGAAGTTTTTTAAGCACCTAAAAACCTAAAATTAACCTTGCCAACTGATATAAAATTGAAAGAGTATGAGAGATAGCATATATAAAATAAAAGCTGGCTTTACTGAAAAGTTTGTTTTCTCGACGTTGCTAGCTCTCGTACTAATAAAAAAATGCTTCCACATGAAATTTGACTTGAACGCCGATAGATGTCGTTGCTCTAAAATTGTTTAATGAAATTTATTATTTTTATATCCCGTTCCTCGGACATGATAGCTCTATAATATATAGCCTATGTGTTGACCCGACTTCTAAGCAATATTCTTGCCAAATTTGAAGTACATCGGTGCAGCAGTTTTCGAGTTTATCCCGGACAAAGCTGACTTTTTTCCAGTACTAAATGTATGGATTCTGAATCGCGCCATCAAAATGTTCCATGGTTGTTTGACTTGGGAGAGTGTATTTTGCAATGCTGACTTTTCTATCATTTTATTATATGTATAGATTGCCTTCATAAATGAATTTTTATAACTTTTTATTTCATTGAATTCGTGAAAGAAATCTTTAAGTTTAATAATACCCACAATCAAATTAATATTTCAGCTTGATGATAGTACCTATATTTTTTATCAGTAATTTTTATTTATCGATGAACCTCTGAATCGCAATAACATGTGAATTTTAACATCTTCACGTTTACAAGATTGATTGGATTATTACATAGATCAAAGTTCAAATTCTATGAGTAACGTTAATTAAACTTAAACTTTTCCCATAAAGTTTTATGGAATTACTTACTAAAACCTTTTAAAATCAAAAGTGTTTAGAACTTTACGAGAGATAATAAACTATCACAGACATAAATACTATAAACCTTTCAGGCATTTTCAACGGGTTCTTACCACGATATTTAATTAATTGAGTTGCCTCGATATTTCAACGTTGTTGCAAACGTCATGATCACAAGAAGACTGGATACTGCAGGTCGATTTAAGAGCAAACAAATCTGTCTACCCTCTTTCTCGTTCGCTTTTACAACTACAACTCAATTAATTAAATATCGTGGTAAGAACCCGTGAAAATGCATGAAAGTATTATAGAAAACCGCGAGTGTCTGAATAAGACTATATAAACCTTCTCATTAAATTCGTTGAGGGGCCCAATTCAAGTTAGCTTTCCCTCGCGTTCCCGGACTTCACTGCTCAGAGACATTGCGGTCGCCGCTGAGGATCCTGGCAACACAGGTGTTACATTGGTAGGAAGCAGTGAAAGAAAAGTAAATACAAAAACACAATAATTAGAATATAAGTTTACATACACGAACCGAACGTAAATTTATTCTCGTAAAACTATGAACGTAAAACCCAACCAATTAGAAACAATTACAGTAAAAACCTTGTGATCATCACATAACTTCATTGACGTGACAAAAGATTTATCTCATCATGTTAAATGTGATACATCTTTAATTTAAAATAAGCTGTAGGGGGCTACTATAAGTTATAAAAACAAATGCTAGCGAGTGTAATAAAACAAAACTTGAACTAATAATTTGGAAACTAAAAATGGTATTAAGATAAAATGGTTTTAATTCTATAATATAAAAATGAATCGCAAAATGTGTTGGTAACTCAACAACGCCTGGACCAATTTGACCAAATCTTTTTTTTAAATGTTCGTTGAAGTTCAAGGATGGTTTTTACGGCGAGAAAAAATCGAATAGTTGCCGGGAAGAATGAAAAAAAATGGGTCATAGGGACGCACGCAGACGACGTCGCGGGCAGCAGCTAGTTAATTATAAATTATTTTATGAATACGCGGATAATGCAGTTGGCTGCAACATTGTACTTCAACTTTTTTGTAATTATCTTATATTAAACAAAATGTTGTAGCTGTTTACTATCTTTAATAAATAAAAAAAAAAAAGATTACGAAGACGTTGAAACGTAAATTAAAACGTTAAAAAGCTTTATAGAGACTTTTCAAGTAACGTTCTTTACCTTCATTCCTTTTTTGTCAGAAAGCAGCTACTTTTGATGGGATTTCATAATAATTTGATAAGATCTGAAGATCAATTTAAAGTCAGTCGTTTTTATTTTCATTAAAATATTACTAAAGACCCATGGTAGAAGTAAATACGACTTTAGAATACATAATCGGCAAAACATTTGATGAGGTGGTTAGTATTGTCATCACGGCTACATACCTACATATATGTATATAATAGTATGTATGTATACGATTCATATACATGTGAATAAGATTCGTTTGTTCATGGCAAAATGCGTAGCTTTAATATTATTACTACTATATTTTTCTGTACTGTGTATTTTATTTTAACTATAACAAAACTACTAGAATTAAGGTTTTTTCGAGAAAAGATTACTCGAAATAGTTTTAAAGAATAGAACCACTTATATAGACATATAAAGTGGTGACAAAGCAATTATATTTAGAGGTGCTCAGAAAAATTAAGTTCATTATAATCACTCACATACAATAATTAGATGTCAAAAATAAATTATACAAAATAAATTCGGAAAACTGCTTTGTTGTGATGACGCCGACTAAATACTAGGTAGCAAATTCACGAGGAAACACACAAGATTTAAAAAAGAAAGTGCAAACCATTTAATGTAAAACACTGCTGCACCTATGTCCTACTTAAATACAACTTTATGTTGAAGACTGACCATACAGATGCACGACTAAATAATAGCAAAACTATGTCTAATTTAAAAATACCTTTATGTTTTATTCTTGACCATTGTACTACAGAATTATTACATCTGGAATCAACATCATAAACAACATAGTGAAGTTTCAAAGAACTTTTGTGTGTGTGTATATAATATTGTTAGAGTCATCCACAACCTGTCTCATGTCAGAGCTCTGTGTGAATTGGCTTAATTCTGTTGTTCATGGAGTCGATTCCAGGTGCAATGATTCTATGAGTTTATGTCTAAATAATAGTGAACAATAACTGCATTCAACAACGTGTGAAGGTGGCCGCGCTCCAATAAACTATTTACCCTCGTTCGCAAGACTTTCGGTCCCATACAAGACTAGGAATATTGTAAACATACAAAGAGGAATTACGAACAACATTTTTTTAAATTTCGTTTTATTTTTGGGTTGAATGATAGTGAGTACCAATGTTTAATACCGGTAGTTTTTTAGTATCATATAACTACTTAGGTAGTACTTTAGTGTACAATAGTTTTGTTGAAAGGTAAAGAATGCCTTAGGTATTACGCCATTCATTATGTCGATAATAATAATAAATAAAGATAAAGGGCCGGCTGGGTAAAGGGCCTGAATCAGAAGGCGGTCGTTCTTGACACAGCTCGTATTGTGAGGAGGTTCCTCTCGCTTGAGCCCTGACCATCGATGGCTTGGGTCGTAGACCCCATCTCCAGTGGCCCTTTGTTTTTTAAAATGTATTTTTTTTTTGTAAATGTGTTTTTTTTAAATATTATGTAAAAATGAGCAAATAAATGAATATGGGATAATAAAGATAATAATATATTTGATAATAATGTATTATAACAGACATGCTTTACTTTACTAACAATACTTTAATCGTAGTCAATACCTTTTAAGTCATCAATATGTTTTATAATATAAAATATTGATAACATTCGAATATTCTAATAATATGTATAATTGTAGACCTTTACCTCTGGCATAGGTTGTATAAATTAACTATTTTGCCTTTATTTCAAAAAATGTACCATTTCATATTCCCAATGAAACAAAATTATATTTTGCCTATCCATTCGTAATATTAATTTATAGTCATCTTGATTTTTTATTAGAAACTTAAAATTAAGCAACAAATAATGTATTTGTACATTTTAATACAGCGAGAAGAAACATATTAGCAATTATAATTTTGATTTGACTAATAATAAATCGTCAGTTGGTATGTTTATAAATAGAATCCGTGCTATTCTTCACAAATTTCATATTTTAACTACACCATTTCATCTGCGTCACATATGTCGGAAAATTCTTTTCAAAATAATGATTTCTAGCAACGAGTTTCTGCTTTTTCATGGAGATCATCATCATAATTTAACTTATTATCCAACAATTTATATCTTGAATTACACCGTCGACAAGACTGTAAAATATGTTTTTACGTGCACTCATAATAACGACATGCAATCTCCAAAACAACATAGTCACGTAGTAATTGAGATTTTAATAATAATCCAATTAAGGATGACACGTGAATAAATTAGATACCTATAGTTAGAAGATAACGTATGAAGTAATATGATGAATTTAGTCAAAATGTAGTTGGATCAGTTTTCATATGTCTATACCTTATTCACCCAATGTCGATGATTACACAACATTAAAATATAGATTTTTAATTTTTGTTCGTAAAGCATCTGAAAAACAAATGCTTTTTTACAAAACTATAATATATATTTGGATGATATATCATTGCATCACCATCATCTTCAACCCACAGACGTCCACTGTTGGACATGGACCTCCCCCGAAACTCGCGACAACGGCAGAATCATATATATCTACTTAGACCACTAATATAAAGCTGCAGTGTTTGTTTGTTTATTTCAACGCGCTAATACCAGGAACTAAATGGTTCGATTTAAAAAAATCTGTTCATTTATCGAGAAAGCTTATAGACTATTATTTTCAAAAAAATAAAGATCTATAAAACACCGTGATGTAGACAAAATTGCGAGTATCAGTTTTACAAATTAAAAAAATATCACATGCTAACACCCTGTACAGTAAACCAAACATGCTCGGTTCGACGCAAACACCGCCCGTATACAATCGAGTTAGGTGCATTTCTCAACATCGCCCACTGAGAGGTCGGTCAGTGATCACGAACTAGCTGAGCTTGCTCGACGTGAACTCGCTAACACTGTAAACAGTACTGTGACATACCGGTAAGTACTATATTCATATACTTAAGTGCTTTCTAGAACTTGTTCCTTACTTTCTTTTAACGTTAATATGTTTGAGGCTAAATAAATATGTTTGCGAATATTATCGGTAGAATTTATTGATTAAAGTAATTATTTTTTTATCGTGAGGAAAATAATTAATTTTCAATACTGTCTTTGAAAAGTATTTTTAATTATTTCCTTCTCATCAAAGTGATAATCACAGTTTCAATGAAGGTATTTTCATACATTGTATTTAGTCGAAACAATAAACAATTTTTTACAATCCACCTGCACCAGAAAAATATCTTACGAGTATAACCTTATAAAAATCATATAAATATGTAACTAATTTAAAACTATCACACACGATTTTAATATGAAACAAGACGCTAAATATTATATTTGTGTACTCGTTTTGAGAATTTTTATTGTGTTCGTTATGTAGTTCGTATACAAGATGACTTTTCTTATTATTTTTTTCATCTCATTCGTTTTCTCAGTCAGATTTCGGTTGCATAGATTTCAATGATTAT
This sequence comes from Trilocha varians, assembly GCA_030269945.2. Classification (NCBI taxonomy): domain Eukaryota; kingdom Metazoa; phylum Arthropoda; class Insecta; order Lepidoptera; family Bombycidae; genus Trilocha; species Trilocha varians. The sequence goes on along the minus strand of AP028268.1, from coordinate 6,307,617 downwards.
AATCTATTCAAGTAGATAATATACCAATAATAGATACATATATTTCCAAATGTCTGAGATGTCTTCTTTCCTCATTTCACATTTACAGTTTGCATAGTAGTTTCTTATTAAAATATCAAAATTTAATATATATGCAAAATTTTAATATTTGCTTTCGAGATTTATTATGAAAAAATTACGTGACTTCTACTATTTCGTAAAGATATAAAATAAAAAAGATTTCATAATCCACTGACCAAGTCGAGTCTTATGAACCGCGGCTGAAGGCGCCGTAATAATTATTAGTAACAGCAATATAGTTCATACTTACTATCTACTTTACAGACTACAGATGCAAAGAGAGCTGCACCAAAACAATTTTTTTTTACTACACTTGTGGCTGTACTGTCTTTTTAAAACTGCAATTTTATGATTTTTTTTTAATATAATGAAAAAAGGAAAAAAAAGAAATAAATAAATGATTATAAGATATACCTAACAGTAACGAAAAGCGTTCGTCATATTCAAAAGTTTTGGTCCCTTTACCTAAGTTATTATTACAGACACGATATATAGGTACACGTATTTTTAATCATTTTGGGCTCTATAGGCTTATTACTATTATTATAGGTAAGTTTGGGATTTCTCATTAACAATCAACTTTGAATTTTTGCTCGAATAAAGCACTCCGTTTAAAATGTATAACGTCACTAGGTATAGCGTAAATAATGGTAGCATTTTGACAACTTGGTATTCAAGCCTATATTCAAACAAATCAGTTTATCACAGCTGGCCAAAAAACGAGTTAGACCAATTATTATTTTAAATGGTCATTCCAAATAACCATAACGTGAGCATGATTTGTACCAAAACATTGGGAATTCCCTAAAACGTCCAAAACAAATCTATTTCTTTATGAAATTCGTGTATTTTATATTCGATGAAATAGATTGTTTAATTTCATACTAGCAATAATAAATAATTGGGCAATCAATACAATCAAAAAATTGTTTTTGAGTTTTGTTAAGTTTAACGTTATGGGATTCTACGCGTATGATGTCGAATCGTATGTACTACAGAAAATAGTGAAATGAAAAAGTATTTAAAAAAAATAATCATCACAATAATATCTATAAGAAGAACATTATGCATGAAATTAATATAAGGACACCAAACCAATGAAGTCTCACAATAACATTACTTCATTAGTAAAAGTAATAAAAGTTCTGACATAGTATCTTTTGTATTTTTTTAGCTCTATAATAGTGTAATTTTGCAGGTCTAACTTGTTTTGCGATAGTTGCAACTGCAGGTTACTGACTCTCGAAGGGCTCGGTAAATGTCAAGGTTTTCAAACTCATCTGTCTGTGTACTTAAAATAATTTGTAAATTATGTAAAGAAAAATTAATAAGTGGGTAACCGTAATTACCTTGAATACAAGCACCGTTACGAGACACAATTAATTGTTTTTGATAAATATAGTTTGTTATTGTTACGATCGTAACAACTCTAAATATACTTCATGTAGATTAAAAATATGAGTGAGATGAAACAAAAAAAAACGATAATATATTTATTTGTTTCCTTTTTTACTAATTAGTAAATAAAATAACAATTTAGATGGCCACGAAAACAGGTCAAGTTATTTTTCATGCTCAGGAAGCGAAAATAATTAATTGGATTATAACGAAATAAGAAATAAAATATTTAAATTAGGTAGTATATTAAATCAAAGTTAAATAATAAAATAATGAGGAAAAGTAAGGACTTGAGCTATAATAATAGTTTTATTTTAATTAATTTCATCGTAATTATTCTCCTGAACTTTCGAAATCTAAATTAATTCAACTTTGGTAAATACAAAATCTAGTCCAAAATTAACATATTAAAATATAATCGATATTTTCGATTATTTCATTTTAACCTTGTCTAAGATATCACACATTACCTACTTCAGGTAATTGTGTGCCTAAAGGTATGTTAATAAAAAAAGTAAGTTAGTAGGGATAAATAGCAGAAATAAATACACATCGTGTTTTAGAAAGAGAGCATACCATAATTTCGGTTTTGTAGAGCGTTATCTCTGTCGCACACTGCCACTTGTGACATTAATTGTCAGTTGATATTCGAATGATATATAGAGTTATTAAAACTCTAATTATTTTTGCACAATTGGAGCACACACAGCTACTGGAGCTATTTTCATGAAAATAATTTGTTTAAGTTACGTTATGTTTAATACAATTACTTTTTCCGGGTATAGGAATTTCCATTCTTTACGAGATACCCTGCATTCAGTCAACTCGATTACTTCCTTTTTTTTGGGAAGACTGTCAAAAGGGATTGTTTTAATCCCTTTAAAACAATTCATGTAAAAATAGCGATATCTCGAGAAAAGTCTTCTATAGTAAGGGTGAGATGACTCTGCTTCTAACGTTGCTGACGTATAAATATACCTCGGAATTGAGTACGTATATCGTTGAATAGATGCTAATTATGACGTGTACTTTTATATGATGAACACAAAAAGCACAAGAATTTAATACGGGTGTAGCTTTCTCCTTCGCAATTTTAATCAGTGATCTTTAAAAACCAATAAAACAAATACGAATTGAAAAATGCTTACTGGCCCTAATCTCAACGGAAAGATTTAAATTCCTTTGGTACTAATTATCAAACAATTATATACGACCGTAAAGCGTTTAACTATCATAGCAATTAAAACAACATTAACCAGGATTGCGAAACTAAATCAGCGTAATTAACTAAAACAAAACCACAAACTTCAGAAACGTGATCCTAAACATCGTGAATCTTAATTTCAAATCGGTACCCTTGAAGGTAACCACTTACCATCCGAGCCAAAAGCACCAAGGCCTTTCCTACTCTTAAACCAAGGTTCGGGTTGCTTCACAATTCTTAATGGGATTTCGTGTTTATTAATGTTTTCTTACTTGCATTGTCAGGCGTCTTCAAAGGTCGTCCTTTATTTAGCCAGTGTGATTATTCATGTAATACCTATTTCGTTAATATCTAAGCTGTTACTTTTAGGTAGAGGAGTATAAAGAACCTTAGTTTACAATGAGCCTCTTTTGATATTAAAATAAATATTACGAACCGCTTATTCTTCAAATAATAGCATCGTTCCATTGGTAATATTATTATAATCTGCCGGAACATGAAAAATATCTCATTAGTTATGTTGTTAAATCTAAATATATTATAAATTAATGATATATCTTCGAATGCAGTTGCAAAATGACACGTTTTTGAAACCTGAGAAGCGAGTTCGGAGGTCGTGGACATTCTCTTATTTGTGAGCTTACGACCAGTTATACCAATCTTGAGGCCATTATTAAATTGTACTCATCATTTATAATAATTATCGACAACCATTTACCACAAAAATAATTAGTAATACATAGATTTTATAAAGTTCCATCTGAATGTGCAGGAGGAGAAATCCGTCTGTTTGTCTGTTTCCTTAGACCTAAATCGCTAAACATAAAATGTATTTGAATACAATACAAACAAAATAAGTCTATTATCATTAACTAATGGCTTACACGTACGAGTATTGTAGGACGCTAATTACCTATACTAAAACTGATCAATACAGATGATTACTAAAACCACATTAATTCTATATATTCAAAAAGTACTTTTCACAATTATGACATTATTAAAATAAAATATTCTAAAGTGCGTATTTACCAACGAAGCTACTTGATGTTATATTGATAAGAGGCACATGAACCTCTCCAATGGCATGACAGAATCGCTACCTGTCATATAAGCCTAGATCTCTTCTAAAACCTCGATGTCTTTATATTACTAGGTATTAACAAATCGACAAAAAAAATCATAGACTGCAAAATTTATAATTTTAAACGGCATTGATGACTAATTTCCAAGGATATTGACACACTGCGCAATATTTGCTTTTAGTGCCACGTTCAGCACACGACCTTAGGCCAGGACTACTGTCAAGTTGGGTAACAGTTTGTTAATGACTAACGCAATGATATTTGTACGTGTATCGAACATCGAAGCTTGATAGATTACTCCATTTCGAATGCAGTTCTCGTTGGTTTGTGGTGGCCTTGACTGCTGTGTGGAGGTCTGGGTTTGATTTATATATGGTCGTGGTCAGTCTTTTTTGTAGTGTTTTGAGTTATATTTGCGATTTTTATATTGTATACTAAAGAATATCTCGTTATTAGTGCACAAAAGACGACAATTTAAGTATAATATTATCACATTACCATTATGTAACCACAAGGCTATGATATCTAGAATTTATTGCTTATTATGAGATTATTAGAGAAAACTATTAAAGAGTTTCATCATTTGCGGTAACGATGATCTAATGTTAGTTAGTCTGCTTTACAAAATTATTGTATAGATCCAGAAATAGTTACAATAGTCCTAAATTTTGAAACATCGACCTTAATATCTTATTCTATTCTATTCTATAAATTTCAGATTAAGATGAAGATCAAACAAGAACTCCTGGAGCAGCCAGTCGGAGATATATGGCAGGCCATCCGAGTGGAACTGAAGGAGAACGTCAACACCAAGGATCAGGACTTAGTTGCCATCCGAGAATGGTTGAAGAAACAGCCTCACTTACCTAATGACTGGGGTTAGTATGTGTAGAAAATCAATGGTGTAAGTATATTTTAGTCCGAGTAGCAAGAAATGTAAATTTAAGTTAATCTTTTACAAATTTGCATCTTATAATCAATTTTATTACACGTTTTCACTCAATATTAATGAGAGGTGTATACAGATAATACCTATGGACTGCACGCCATTAGTATAAATAAATAGACGTTCGATGTTCTCTTTCACAATTACACGTTCCAGTAAAAGGAAACATCAAGAGCGAATGTGCAAATTGGAAAAAGATCATCATTCAAAGATATGTGAAGAAAAAATATGAATTCAAATGCCTCCGATTGGTTTCAATTTACGACCGAAGGGCTATTTTACAGACTTCTCTCATTATATATCATTTGGATCCAGACTCAATCTACCTAATAGTAGATGACTAACAAATTGTCTTAATATTGATTCCTGTCTAATGATTCTTTAATATATTTTTTTATATTTTCAGAAACGGGTCCGTTGATGACATTTTTGCGAGGCAGCAGTTTCTCCTTAGAGAAATGTAAGCGCAAGTTGGACATGTACTTCACTATGAGAGCAGCATGCCCTGAATTTTTCGCAAATCGTGACGCATCTAGACCAGAATTGAACGAAATATTAACTAACAAAATGTAAGTAATAAATTATATCATATTTGATCAGCTTAGAAAACAAAGCAGTGGACTATGGACTTAAAAAATAAAATTAATTATGTTTTTATTCTGAATAAGCAAATATTTCACAGTCAAGGACCCCCACTACCAGGCATCACACCAAGTGGTAGAAGAGTCACTATTTGCAGAGGTAATTATCAAATTTCGTTGATATTTTAACAACTGGTCTTAGATATCGTATAAAATTTATGTTTGTTAAACAGCTGTAATGCTAAGTCAAATAAAAACACACTTAATACTTAAGTCAACACATTCATCAATTTAAATTTTAATACTTGTAAAAAAATGTGGTAATAGTACCTACTTATTTACACAGACATACATTGATATATGAGGATTACCTACGAAAAACACTTTGGATAGACTTTGACAATAATTTATTATACTAACAATGAACAGACATCGTGAATTGTTTACAATAATTATAGAAGTAACATAAATGTAAGAGAGCAGTATTCCCAAATTTGCTATATTTACATTTTTTTTTAACTCAGGCATACACCCAAATCTGGATGCTCAAGAAATAGTTGATACACTAAAACTAGCACTGATGATTGGTGATATAAGACTAACAGAAGAGAAGGAAGGAGTTGCAGGAGATATTTATGTGTTGGATGCAGCTGTCCTTGGACCCAGCATGTTGGCCAAACTCTCGCCTGCCATTGTCAAGAAATTCATGATTTGTGTTCAGGTTGGCTAATATTTGACACACATTTTATTTAAAAGTGAAAGCTTTAATAAGGATTCATTTGTTACGTAGACTTATGTAAGAATACGAATAAGTGGAGAAGCGAAAATAATTAAAAGTTGATTTATTTTAATGGGATTAGCACTATTTAATCAAAATATGGTATACTAGCTGACCCACGCAACGTCGTCTGCGTTACAAAGTGGTTCATAGAGTACTCGCAATGCCGTCGAGTTATTATTTTCGCGGTCCGCTGTGCACCCACATATTCATTGCGTTTTATACTCGTAATAACTTCTAAACGAAAAGTCCGATTGGAATAAACCAAAAAGTAATTTACTTCTACATTAATACTCTTCATAACAAAATACTTAATTTGGATAAGGGTTAATATAGCGATACTCATTTAACGTTAAATTCAATCTTGGGACGAAATATTATTTTGCTAAACATAAAAGTGGTTATTGTGACTAAACTATGATAGTTAGATATATGCTATTGCGGACTTTATTTTGTTCTACTGTCAATAGTTTTTGCAACGTACGCATAAATAGGTTTTCGATTATTCACATTGTGTTACATATTCGATATTTTCATACGGATCCCTAATATTTTGAAAATAAAATATAGCCTATAACCTTCCTCGATAAATGGACTTTCCAACAATTAAATAATTTTTGAAATTGGACCAGTAGATCCTAAGATTAGCGCGTTCAAACAAACAAACTCTTCAGCTTTATAATATTAGGTATAGATTAGCTTTTAAAGTGGAACGTATTTTTTTAAACTTGTGAGGAATTCAGCAGACTATGCCAAATGGTTTCGCCTTGAAATAAATTTTCGAAACTTAGGTATAAAACATATTATTAATCTCAAAGTGCGGAAAATGATTATTTTCTCACTAAACCTGATTCTTTCTATCATCAGTGTAAATAATAGGTACTACCGTATTATTTCACTCAAAATTTTCCGTTGTTTATTTCTCAGCAAATTACTTACAATTAACAATTGATTTATTCTCAGAAAAATATTTTTTCAGGAAGCTTACCCAATCAAATTGAAGGAAGTACATATCGTCAACACATCGCCAATTGTAGAACGCTTCGTCAATTTTGTTAAACCTTTTCTCAAGGAGAAAATAAGGAAAAGGGTACGTACTGTAATGTCTTTTTTTTTTATTGCGTGATAGATAAACGAGCCTACGGCCCACCTGATCTGTAATTTACTTTCACTTTTAATAAGAATTAGGAACTAATGTAAAAATATATAAGCTACCCACACACATTTAGTAATATTGTTTTTTAGAATGTCTATGGAATTCTTGCTGGCAAATGTTATTAGTATTTTTCGAAAGGAAAATTATAAGGAGATCTTCATCCCTTCTTTATCCTATCATTTGTAGCCCTAATTCTGGATTATATTAAAAAAAAACTATAATATAGTTGAATTCTACTATATGCCACCAAAACATCAATAGCATAGCGTGAGTGCAGCTTAGAAATTAAATATTTTGTTATAATATATTTCATTTAAACGGCGTATCTAGTATCTACCTATAAACATAAATTCCATAATAGACTAGTTACACTTTCTTTATATCAGTATTTATAATATTGCAGATTTACATCCACAAAGAAGTAAAAGATCTATACAAATACATACCACAGGAGATGTTACCCGAAGAATACGGTGGTCAGTGCAGCACTATGGGCTTATTGCAAGGTTTGTATCATCATATTATTGATTTTAAATTTCGTAACAAAAGCTTGCAATATTTCCTTCTCTATTCAAATTTATTTTCCACACCTAAACGTTATTATGAACGTTAGGTTCCAAAAAGTATGTAGTCACATTAGAATAATGTGAATATTAGGTACTAGGTGACCCGCGCAACTTCGTCTGCGTCATAGAAGGATACAACATAGCCTATAGCCTTCCTCGATAAATGGACTTTCCAACAGTGAAAGATTTTTTCGAATCGGACCAGTAGTTCCTGAGATTAGCGCGTTAAAACAAACAAACTCTGCAGCTTTATAATATTAGTATAGATTTAAAAGAAGTGTTGCTGTCGATTTGAATTAAGTTTCAAACCTGACCTTAAAAGGCGGATAATATTTTCTCATAGATCTAAACGCTATTTGGCACGAATTGCAATAAAATAGCTGCATGAACGAAACTAATGATTAAAATTATATTGTTATTTATCTTGAAGTAATTATTTATCAGAAACTCTTTTTCCACAGAAAAATGGAACCAAAAGCTAATAGAATACACAGAATGGTTCAAGCGCCAGGAATCGGTTAAGGCAAACGAATCCCTAAGACCAGGCCGTCCGACCAACTACGATGAACTGTTTGGAATTGATGGATCTTTTAGGCAACTAGCCATCGACTGATGTTACATTAAAATTAATTATTAAATGGTCTATTGATTTGAAACTGGGAAGCTTCAAATTATAAGTTATAAGTTAGGTGAAAGAATTTATATTAGGATGACTTTTTGAAAATTTTCTTGCTTAAATGAAAAACTGATTTTACTAAATTTATACTCCCTATTTTTACTCGAAAATTACCTGATAAATTTCAAAGAAACTTAAGACTTGGTGCTATAATTACATTAGGAGCATTTAAATAAAAGACTCTTTTTTGCGATATTATGTCTTCTTAAAAAGCGACAGGATGATTTCACATTACATAAAAATAATTTAGGCTATCACTTTTACAAGGAGAGTCTCAAATAAATTTTGCTCAGTAATACCTACTTTTATGTATGGGGATGTCATCCTGTAATGGGGATTGTCATTAAAAAATCTGTTCGACCCTTTTAGATGAATGTTATGTTATTTATGATTTTTCGTGAAATGTTTTAGTAATAAATTTTAAAACAATTAAAAATGAAAACATAATGCCATATTTGTTTCAATTGTTTCGCTACTACATTACAAACATATTAAGGTAATTTGATTTTGCACATTTTACTGCACTGTAGTCGCGCAAAACAACAACAATAGAATCTCAATAACAAAGTAAAACCGAATTCAGCTTTAAAAACTATACAGGGTGGATCTGTAACTTTGGACAATCGGACGTGGGGTGAATGACCTGATGAAATAAAAGTTAGAACCACTTTTATTTTAGGAATTGGATAAAAAAAAATTCATCATAGTATGGAAGTCCGCAACGATAGTCGTACGTTTTCCATACAATGTCAGAAAAAAAAGTTTAACCGATCCAAAAAATAAAAATGGTGCTATGTTGTATTTCGACAGGTCATTCACCCCACGTCAGATTGCCCAAAGATACAGATCCACCCTGTATATTAAGAGTATGTAAAGAACTGACAATGACCGAAAACAAAACAAAAGAAAACAATAAAATAACCTTAAAATATTTATTTTTATTGTACTTAAACTATAGGCAAGGAGTAGACCATGCTATGACTATATCTAATTTATTTAATTGGGGTAGTTAGGGTAATCCTTCCAGTCGCTAATGTCTATGACTCTACGGTTCTTGTTGAACTGGTTGATGGCCGCTACTTCTTCAGCTGTCAGTTGGAAATCAAAGAGGTCGATGTTCTGTGCAATCCTGTTCTTGTTCGCGGATTTCGGAATTGGGATTAGACCTCTGTCGACCTGGAAAGATGATTAAAATTAGCTTAAAATACTTGTTACTACGTTGCGAGTCTTAGTATTTGTGCTGAAGCTGTAAATGACGATTGATACAATTTTACTCAAAGTTTGATGAGTTAGTGATCTGAAATAATTCTGCGTGTATTACACAAAATCTGAGTTACATTTTAATTAATTCACTTAATGATGAACAAAAACTTGAGAGGTGTCAAGGGACATCCGGATGGAACGAAGTTCCTTTCGATTAATTAGTGAGGGAATTGTAATATATATTTTTTTTAAGTTATAATAATTACTTAGTTTCAAACGTCTGTCTCTCTCTCTCTTATATCATATAAAACAAAATAAGGAATTGTTTTAAAATATTTTAATCACAGCGCCATCTAGCGATAATCACCTAAAACAAAAAAAAGTGTCGTGACAACTTTTTCATAAGAATTTCCGTCTAGCCCCCTTTCGATAACGTGCGATAAGGAACTTCGTTCCAAAAACAACCCCATCCTCTTTCTAAACTAGTTTATCATTGCATTTATATGTAAATAAGTACACAATAGTCCAACTGATGGGAAGTCGTTACCGTCTTACGTGAACCTCTGTAATGTCAGGACATCACAAGATCGTTTACTTAATGCCTTCTTATGACACTATATTTCCCTAAATTTATAAGAACCTTACCAAATATCTGAGTAAGATTTGTCCAACATTCTTTCCGTATTTATTAGCAATGGCTGTAAGAGTTGGGTCGTCGGATCTTGGTGGTGGAGCATCAGCCTTGCCACGGGAAACCACGAATCCAAACGGACTGTATGCCATGACCGCGATGCCGAGGTTCTGGCAGTGGGCTACTAACCCCTCTTGAGTGTTGGTGGGGTTCACCTGAAAGAATAGTAAGGATATTATTGTTTCTGTAGTGAATTTTAGTGTTTTAATGACTTAATATGGTCAATGAAGGATCGATTCAAGAGATGGATTGTGAAACCACGCTGTCGCTGTTTTACTAATATTTTTTTTATTTTGATCAAATACATGTCAACAACAAATGTCACTCGAGGCCATAAATACTGTATTCTCCAAGCCCGGTTGAAATACGGATCGTACACTGTAATATTTAAAATTGCTTCATACAACAACCGGCTCGAACAATATATCCGGTGAATCGATCATAGTTGTTATAAATTATTGTAAAAATGATGACGAAATTAGGTACCTCAATCTGATTAACAGCAGGCCTGATGTAGCTGTTTGCGATCACTCTGTTAATCTGCGTGGCGTTGAAGTTAGATACTCCTATGGATTTAGCCAGACCCAACTGACGCGCCTCTTGCATTCCTTGCCAAGTGTCTAGGTAGTCGATATTATCGGGAGAGCCGTCAGCCTGAAGTTAGATAAAAATCATTAAATACATTTTTCAAAATCGTTTTTAAGCGATGTCTATAAAATTTTCTGTTAAAGGTTTTGTATAAGTCTAAATGAACGTTGCCTTTTTTCCATCTAAGTCGTACCTATGCCAAAAAAATACAGGCAAATAAATGATTGTCTACCCAGTATGTAAAATATGCAAATCATAAAAAAGATTTCTGAGTCAATCGTTATTTTCTTTCGAAGACTTTTTTGCGCCAATTTACTCGTAATTTGACTTTGTCTTACACTTAAATGGACTAACTTTTTATTTTCTTCATTTAACATTTTAGTAAAACTATACGTAAAAATGATAATTGACTAACAGTTTGCATTTTAATTTACATCGTAATATTTGATATCAGCAATAACGTCGAAGCAATCTTACCTTAGTAGCAACAGGGAAATGTATGAGATACAAATCAACATAGTCCAAGCGGAGTTTCCCGAGAGATTCAGTGAGAGCGGGCACGACTTGGTCGCGTGCGTGCTTGTCATTCCACAGCTGAAAGAGAAAACGTACTGTTTTTTATTTACCTTCCCTTTTCATCATCATTAGAATGGATAGTAGCCGTTATGTCTGCAACTAAAACCATGATTTGGAAAAGGTTCTCTATGTAAACAAGCGTATGGACTTTCTGATGATTTGTAGTGTATGGGAATTTATTTAGAGTTTTTTATGAAAATATAGTAGATACAGTAGATAGTGGTTCTATTCATTAAGCTTACCAGATTCATGAATGGCGGTAATCTCTTACGATATGCCAACCCTGGAATTACCTATTATGGTAAATTTACCTTAGTAGTAACGAAGAGTTCCTCTCTAGTGACCAGGCCGTTGGCAATAGCATCAGCTATACCCTGACCAACTTGCTCTTCATCTTGGTACGCGGCAGCCGTATCGATGTGCCTGTACCCAGCTTCGATGGCCCAGTATACTGCTTGGCGAACCTCATCTATTGAGTCCGACTAAAAACAAGGTAGAGCTTTTGCATTTTACAAAAATATATGACGATTGGCTTAAATTATATTTATGGCAATTTCATGTTTCGATTATTGTGTTATAGCGCGCCAAATCTTGAATCGCGCTATCGAAGTTTTCAACGTTAGGCGTCATCTAGTCTGCCTACAAGGCAATAGAAAAGATATAATATAATATACTACATCTGAAATATACTAAGAGGGCTACGGCCTAATCAGGCAAATGCCATCTCGTCCGGTTGGAGATCTCCCTTTGGCCTACTCTACTCAATTATAATAAATTTAATTTAAAATAAATCAAAAAAATATGCACGCCTTATCAGTTTAGTTCTCAGAATATCCTAAAATATATTTTTTCGAGTTTAAAGAAAAACTCGAAAAACCACCTGAATACGCAATAACTATTGCATAGTCAATCTGTGCTACTGAATTGTATTATAAGTAACACTAGTTATTATTAATAGTTACTTGATCTCATTACGTTGCACTTTATAACGCTCCAATAATTAGATACCCACTTCATGTTCAATCCACAACAAATAAAATAGAATTCAAAACTATTGAAAGCTACTTTATTATAAACATTGAACTATAAAACAACAACATAAAACGTATAATGTGCAATCTTGAATGTTTCTAAATGTCTGCACGACTTTTCTGCGATGGAACCTTGGCATATTCTCAAAATCACGAAAACGTTCAAGACAAACCCCGCTTAAATAAAAGCTTAAAGTGATACTGTTTCGATGTTATATGCTTTACTCGCTGAACTGCATTGTGTTTACTTATAAAAAACAGATATATAAACTTTCTAAAACTAATGCTCAATCAAACTGAAAATTTCGTAATATGTACCTCCATTTCCTGCAAAAGTTTAAAATTATAAATAATTCTAACTAATAATGCTTATTCACAGACAATATCACAATTGCAAAACAAACATGAAACAAATCAATCATATCCATTTAATAAAGTTCAAGGGCGTAAAGATGACCTCTCTAAAGTCAAAACATTTAGATCCAATAAAATGAATACTAATAACAATATTAACGATATCAAACTGGTTCACAAGGCTCTAAGATCCACATATTATTTACATAACATTACCGGGTTGGAGACGTCCTTTCAGGAGGTCAGTAGACTAGATGACCCAATTTTAATTACCGGGAAATTAATTTTAGATGATCAAGGAAGGTTAAGAACTTTACTCTAGATCAAAACCATTCAATGAAATGAGTGCAATTTTAGAAAGCCCTATGACATCCACAAATAACATAGTTTACTATTAGTAAAATAATTTCCAAAATCGGAACAGAAGGTCGATCAAAGGTTACAAACTCCCTACAAACATCACGACACTACCTCTAATTAATTGCAGTACAGATTTAACTTATAGACTTACCTCTTTAGCGGTTCCTCTGCCAGTACCCAGAGCCACAATGGGAATAGTGTTGCCATCGTTCAGTTCTAAGCAAGGTGCTTGAGCCGCCATTGCTGCCTGAAACCAAAATAATGAATAGTACAATAGATAAAGTGACCTCGTGTGTCAACAAGAATAGATTACTTAACAGTGGAAAGTTAGCAGTTTTAATTTGTTTCTTTAAGTTGTATTTCTATTTGATCACAATTGGCAACTATGTCAATCTTCGTCTTACGAATTTTAAAAAAGCAGTGTTGGTAATGAAATGATAGAAATTTATGTGCTCAGTTTAAAATCAAATCAATTTAAGTCAACTTAAAATTTTCCACAAATACCTACTTGTGCAACCAGTGTTTTTTTACATTATCATACGAAATTACTAATGCCAAACTTATAAAGAAAAAGAAAAAAAAAAGGCTAAAAGAGATATGTAGAGAAAGATTTTGTTTAGGAGTCTCTAATGATATTAAAATGTACCTAAGTAAAAACGAATAATCTATAAATAAATAACTGTAAAAAGCCATTTTCATTCAGTGCGCAAAATCTACATCTAGACTTGTCCCTACATGTCTCAGAATCTGAATCCAAAAACAATTCATGACAAAACAATTTAATTTTATGGAAATTAATAATGATTGAAGAAATAAGGAAAAATACAGTGTTTAGACGTGAATATTCAACGGCTTCTTTGATGAAAAAAGATGACCTTAGATTTAGAAGATAGAACAAGTTTTATTACTTTAAATTGACTTAAACCACAAATCATGACGCCCATCATTGTAGGAATATAATTTTGTACAATAAGGAAACTAATTAATGATCTTATATTGAGAAATACCCATTTTTTACTATTATAAATCTCAATGTCTCAAATGAACCGAGCCCTGAGGCGTCAAGACAATTTTTGGGCTTCATTTTTAAATCAAATACCTACCACAAAACGAGATACGACCATTTAGTGGAGCGCCGTAAGACATAAAAATGGTAAAATCTCGGAACCCAGGGCCAGTCAATGAATCTGTATAACAAGTGTTTGACTGCATTATTAAAACCGCAAATAAAAAAGTTAAAAAAAAAAAATTGGCCGATCTCGATTACAACAATTTTTATAAACAATTTACTGAAAAATGAAAGGCGCAAGGGGGAAAAAATGTTTACAGTAAAGATATTAATTTTATATGTAATAAATTATGTTTGCAGAGTAAATTCAATGTTAATTTATTAGATTTTCGTAAAAAAAATATTTACAAAAGAAAATTTAACCTTAACTATATACATTATTGTTCATTATTGTCGTCGTCGTCGTCGATTTCGTTGATGTAGATTGTAGGTAAAGGATTAGTACAGCTATCACCATTGCATTCTGAGCAAGCTGCAGTGCAGTTTAATCCACTTTTCCTGCACCCACAAGATGCTCCACATCCTGTTTTGCATGCGCAAAAAATAATTTTTAGTAAAGATTCTGGAGCTGGTCGCTGCGTCATTGTTAGCGGTATCAATATTCCGCGTTCATCTTTCCAACCCCATTCTTCTGGTGATATTTCTTTTCCGAACCATGTTTGAACTTGTAAATATACTCTTTTGAAGTGTTCAAAAGCGGCATCTGCAGTAGGTGGTAAAGACGGCAGTTTAACGCAGGTATTTTTGGCAGTTGCTTTCAAAAAAGAGTTATATCTCAATGCATTAAGATCTTTTATTTTTTGGGGGGCATTATATAAAGCAAGAGTGCATGTAACACCAGCTTTAAAAATTTCATTGATGTCTTTGCATTCATTTTTAAAAACTGTCGCAGCATTTTGCAAGTCCGTTCGTTTTTCGAAATTTTTTGCAAACACGTTTTTGCCACGTTTAAAAAAAGCTGACGTCGTGTCACATCCAGTGAATGCAGCAAATATATCAATAAAGGATGTATTAAGCATTAATACATCCTTTATTGATATATTTTTGTCTGCATACTGAATGCACGTAAACAAATTCGCAAGTATTTAAATACTGAGAAAGTCCATCCCCTCTTTCCACAGAAGCAGCTTTCAGTGTTGGTATTCCTCTAGTGACTTTTATAATATCTCTTAGCTCAGAGCTTAATTCAGAGCTACATCCAATTTTGTCACAAATGAGGCAATCATTATTTATATTATCACTATTGCATGGTTCACCCATTTTGATACGAGGCTGTAACAACAAATATTACTAATATCAATAACTAACCTTTATATCACAATTAATTAAAATTTCAGATGTAAGGATTGGAATTTTTTTTTTTTAAACAAAAATGTGAAAAAATCGGAATATTCACTATTTTCCAATAAATTAAATTATTATTTCTGCATAAAATACATAAAAATAAATCAACTGTTTGCGTAAGCACTATCTTATAGGAAATTTCATGCAGATTCCAAATATATATTAAATTTTACCATTACATTCGAACTTTTAAGATCGATCTATTATAAAATATACTATTGGATATTCACAGTTGTTTTCAAAAGCATGTAATATAAATAATAAACAAATACTTACTATTTATGCCACTATTTTCAAAGTTTGTAAAACTCAGTAATTAACTTTTATCACACTCACTCCACAATAATATATTTATTTTTTAATTATTTTCTTTTTTTTTTTTTTCGAAGCAAACAACAACTACATATGAAGCCTAGTAAGTTGTCACGTGTACTATTCTGCTAGGGCCCGCGTTAACAACACCCAACAGCTGCTGTTGCCCCCTCTATTCCCCTCCCCACCCTTCATCGTTATACCTGCAGTCCCTTGAGACCCAACATGAAGTTTGTAATAGTTCTTCTTTTTAAAATCTAATTTTACACTAATATAACTTAAGGAAAACTCCAAAAAAATAATAATTATTTATAATAATTATTAAAAAATTAAGATCGGACAAAATATTTTTTTTAACATTTTTCTATATGCTATTAAAAACACATTGCCATAGTTTATAAAAAGATTTATTTACTGGCCCTGGATTCCGAGGTATAAACCTTACGGCGCTCCACTAATTAATAACTTCTTTTTTGATAAATAATTTGTAAAGTTTAATTTATTCGAGAATTTGTCCTAATGTTAAAACTTCATCAGTGACATTACCTAAACGCATCCTACCATATTGTCTGCCGTCAGTTCAATAAAACCATTACGTCAAATAATTACTGTACAGACAAACAAATGCAGGTCCAGTCATTAGACCTCTGTTTAGTACGGAAATGGAAAGAACTTCTATCCTCGGTAATCCCAGAGTGCTATTGCATGTCCATCTGTAAACTAAGTTTTAAAAAAGTCCTATATAATTAATAGGTGATGGGAGCGGCCCCCAGTGCCTTTGTATTGCATAATCTCATGAGCGACGATAACCGCTTAACATTAGATGGGTCGTAGGTTATCTATTTTGCAAAAAAAAACAGTGGACGTTCGTGCTGTTGATGATAATGATGATAACAATGACAGTTATCGGTTTACTATTTGTATGATAAATATTTAAGCTATTTCTAATTATGCTATTGAGGTTGGAGGAGTTGTTTTACAATCTAATCTTATTTACCTAATAAAAATAATCTCAAAAGAAGCATTATTTCGAGGGAGGACCCGACAATAACCCTTTGTCTAAAAGAATAATACTTTTGTTTCATCTTTCTAATAGATACGATTTATAATAAGATAAAGTAAACAATAAAAGCGTTCATATTAATGTCTACAAAAAATTGAAAAGAAAGATCTATTTATTGGACACACAAATATTAGTTCAAGACATTTATACTAAGTATAAAATAGTTTCCCATAAAAGAAACATTATTACAAAGAAATATTAATTTCAAAACATCGTAACTTTAATTCCTACGATATGCAAGCATAAACAATGCAGGCAATTATACGAGATCATCCTCTATACTTAAAGAAAAAATATACTCACGCCCAGCAAACAAGTTAAGGTGATTATCCTCAGCAAAGAGTCCATCTTGTCGTGCCTGGCGACGATCAAACACTGAGCAGACACTACAAAATACAACATAATATATTAGATAATGTAACGTGGAATAAAATACCTGTTTTTGAACTTCCTAGTACATATAACTTACAGAATATTTACTACAGTAGCATGAAGCATCTTAGTATTTATCTGTAAAGCGTGCTTTGAATGTGTCGATACTGTTTTCAATTGTGAAGCCTGCAGAAACTTTTGATCATCATTATGAAACTATTATCACTATTTATTAAATAAAGTAAAAATTTAAAGATAAAATCATAATAATTGCTGTTAACAATATCAGTAAGACCTAATGCGCTTTGAATAAAATAAGTAACTTCTAAAATTACTGTAATTTCTAAAATAACGTCATTAGAAACGTAATACCATTTTGAATTATAGTAATCAAAGTACCTAAGTAGTAAAGTAAGAAGTAGCAGTAGTAAGTATAGCAAGCAAACTGTCGCTAAATTAAGCACATTGCTCTAAATTCTTTCCAGTTTTTAATCTGAGTGAACGTATTAAGAAATAATATGACGGATGTTTGTAATTGCGACAAATATAAATGAGATCAGAGAAAAACAGACACAGAGTAAATATTTAGAAAAAAAATAATTATTGCGTATTATGTAATTCAGACTATGCCTAATCCCTCTTCTGAGGCGACCTGAGCCCAACAGTGGGCAGTAATGGGTTGGTACAGGATGTAATTCAGACGATTTGTTACTATCAAAGAGTTTTGCGTTACATTTTTGTCTCGGTATCTCAATTTCACCAATTAGGTATCAGAATCTACATTATCATAGACGAAACTGAGGCATCGAATGTAATTTTTGTGCTATGAAATACAAAATAAGATTAGAATTAAATAAAAAGTCACAATATAATTATTTCCAAATTAAATGAAATTATAATTTAAACTAAATTATTATATAACAATTTCTTTTTCACAACAAGTACATTACATTTCTGGCACTAATCTACACTGTGTCATTTTAAGCCCGACTTACCATTGTACACCATGTCGTCAGAGCAAAATCGAATCACACATTGCAAAATATATATACCTAGAATAAATAATGAGACCATACGTTCAATGGTTATGTACCGGTTATTTTTTGCTCAATTCCAATTGACAACACGTTTTATACATTTTACATGCTTGTAGCGTCCAACCTATACATGAAAAGGATAATTTATTGCCCTAATCAAACAAACTTGACCAACAAGTAGAAGTTGGAACGCTTTCTAGTTCTTTATACTGTCTGATTCTTTTTTTGAGTAAGTGAATACTTATGAACCTTTACAATGTCATGGGATACTGTGGGCCGCTTACGACCTATCTGAACTCTCTTCAAGTCTTGTTTAAAGATAGATAAGTCAGTGGTCTCTATCTAAAAGAACAAGTAACTTTTACTACACTTTTACTTACTATTTTTCAATTGAATAAAATTATGTAGTATTTACGAGTATCGTATCTATTGGAAATTTATTGTAATCCTGTATGAAATTTGATTCAACATAGTATTATGAACCTAACCATAAGGACTTTTGTTAAATTTGACTGTTATATTAAATTTCACCTTAACGTCTATTCTACTTATTAAATTCTATGATAAACTAGATTCTAGATAAACAATCCAAATAACATTTTCATGTTTGCAAACTTGAAACCGAACTTTCCTGTGTGACCAGAAGCTTGGAAAAATATACTAAGTTTGCATACTAATGACACTCAAGGACAGGTCGACGACTTCGAGGAGAAGAATATAAAAGCTATCGAAGTTATTTTCATTATAAAAGATGACATATAATAATACATACTCTTTATTTATAAATTCTTATTTATTATCACTAATTGTTAGTATGTAAAAGTTTATATTATCGTGCGTAAATTAAAGGTTATTTTTCTTTGATGTAACAATTTCTAACCAAACAAAATACGTATTTTCCTGATTTTATTATTGTCATGAAGACAGACGAGTCAGCTGGCCATCAGATCGTAAGTAGGTATCGCCAGTCTCTACAATGTCAGGGGATGTTGTGGCTAATATAGACTCCAAATATTAAAATCGGGTCATGGTCCTCAGTGTTTGCCATCGCTCATGGAATGTTAGAGGACGCTTAGAGGTCGCGACTTACCTTTAAGGGCTTTCTTCAAAGTTTCTCCGAGAAGGCCCATGGAAGTCATAGGAAACCCGTTAAACATTTATTCATAAATTGATCTAAAACTTGTTCTGTTTGTTATTTAAATTTAAGAACTATTACTATATGCAAATAAGACGATGTTAACATTTTTCCGATATGGAAAACCCCATCGCTTGTGAGTTTTCCTGGTTGTATACAATGATATGAGAAAAAATATGTTTTTTGATATCTTTATTTTCAATTCTGTTGTAGCTACAATGTAATATCAACGTGGTCTTTATTAAAGTGAAATGTGTAAGTAGTTAGCAAATAACAATAAATGTTCAAAGGTTTTCGAACGGCCTCGAAAATTTGATTTTTCTATCCTAGCAAGAAAATAAAGTAAGTAATAATTCACAAAAGGCTGAAATTATACAGAGTAGATCTATATAATTTATTTTATTTTAAATCAACATTCATTATCAACCATAATTAATTCATAAATCATTATCTAAAAAAATCAATCACTTGGGTACAAATTAAATATTTAATTTCTTCATCGATATGCAGCACATTATTTAAAAACGGCACTAATTTCAAATTTCGTTTATTTGAACTTTATTTTCGTTTGTTAATAAATCTTTATCAATAATCGCTTTTATATTAAAATCACTCACACCAAAAGAATCAGTTACCGGTTTCTAAACAATTACATTTATCGTGATCGCAGATACAGAATCAGCAGAATGGAATCTTTAAACTAACATAGTAACTATAAAGCCAGGGCCACACGTGCGACGGGAAAGAGTGCCGATGACGTAACGCGTCGCGTCGTCCCTCATAACCCCGTGCAGGGTTCTGGCCTCAGCCGGGGTTCGGACGCTGAGTGTAAGCGGTTGGAGGTTTTAGTGCGGTTCAACTCCCACATACCAAGGGCCACACGTGTCAATAAGTACCTACGCGAAGTTATGGCTCAGCGAACTTAACCACACAGTCCATCACGTCTTTATACAAATTCGCAGTATTACCCTGCCACACATGGCCGTGTCGCAGGCGGCAAGTTTGCCATCTGGGGGCGTTCCGACGGTAAATAACGCGGTAGTGCGTAACGCGTCGTGCCGCCCCGCATAACCTCCTGCTAGGTTCTGGTCTCAGCTGTACACTGAGTGTGAGCAGTTGGAGGTTTTAGTGCAATTAAATACCCACATACCTGGCGATTTCTTCAAAAAAAAACTTCGAGAAATCGTCGAGAAATAAATACTCGGGCACTTACTGTAGGTACGTGTGGACCTGGTATAATACGACATTGTTAGAAAAAGTTTAAACATTTAAAGAACGTCTGTTGTCTTAACGGTTTCCAATCAAGCGAGAAAGTGATCAAACAATTTCATCTAAGTTTAACAAGAATAAATTAAAAAATAGATATTAACGTTGATTGGATTTTCTTGGATTGCTAAATTATAAATGCAACTTATGCTTGTATTAAAAGAGAAAGAGTCCATAAATAGCTGTGCTTTTTAGGTCGGTTAATGCAAAAAATTGTTACAAAAAAAACTAGATTCTCATGTAAATAAAAATAGATATTGATTATACAAGAAAAAACTTTATACCTCAACTTTAGGATCTAAAATTAAAACACCCTAATTTATTCAGTTAATATATCATGTCCAGTGCGAATTACTAAAAAGCCTATAGAAACCAGGCTACGGTCCACTTTCACCGAACGATTCGATTGTGGTGACATTCGTAAGACATCGTGTCCATTAGAAATCAAACCCAGCCGTATTTGGGGGGAAGGTACCGATTAATTATTTACGGAATAATCGGACAATTTAAATACTTCGAGTTCTTTTTAGAAGTAGGTCTGAGTCCCGTATTAATTTAGTTACCGCAAGACAAATGACAATCGTTATTTTGTAGAGCATTTCAACACAGATTCACTACCGTAACAAATCTGTCTAATTATATAATTCTGAGTAATCTAACGGGTCAAGTTTAAGTAATAAAAACTCTACTCTTTGTAAAATAAACCATGACAATGTAAAGAAGATTCTTTAATTTTAGAACCCAATTTAAACATAAGTTACGTTTTTGTGCCTTACCCATTGAAACAGCATCACACACATCAGTCAGATAACAAATTTGATCAAGTCGATTATTTATACCTATTTTTAAAAATAAAGGGCTCAACTATTCCGCATATGTTTGGCGGTTAACTTTATTTATTTTTAACAAAATATACAGGGTGGATCTGTAACTTTGGACAATCTGACGTAGGATGAATGACCTGTCGAAATAAAACTTAGCACCATTTTTATTTTTTGGATCGGTTAAACTTTTTTTTCTGATATTGTATGGAAAACGTAATTATTGTATGTACGACTATCGTAGCGGACTTCCATACTATGATGAAAAAAAAAATTCCTTAAATAAAAGTGGTTCTAAGTTTTTTTTCAACAGGTCATTCATCCCAAGTCAGATTGTCCAAAGTTACAGATCCACCCTGTATATTAAAGATACCTATACAATTTTTTTGCATAAAAGATAAACAACTTTACGGCCCAGCTGATTGTACATTTGTAAGTAGTTACCATCACTCATGAGCCACTGCAATACCATTGCATTTGCGGAACGTTACCCATTTTGTAAATTATTTATCATCATCATCATCAGCCTATAGACGTCCACTGCTGGACATAGGCCTCCCCCAAACTTCGCCACATCGACCGGTCCTGCGCCATCTGCATGCAGTGACCTCCCGCAATCTTGACCAGATCGTCGGTCCATCTTGTGGGGGGTCTACCAACATTGCGCCTACCGGTTCGTGGCCGCCACTCCAGAACTTTTCGGCCCCACCGGCCGGTATTTATAAATACCTGTATTTATTTTTAAATTATATTCTTTTAATTATCTGTATACGTCAATTCGTATAATATTTTTCTGAACAAAATACCCTTCCGCGTTTAAATGATTTAATAAAATTCTCATTAATGCTAATTGCGCATAACTACAGTCTACAATCTGCGTTGGTAATCAAGATAATAAATACATTATACATACCTATACTTTAATACCTATCTATATTTTGTTAAAACCTATACTGTTGGTAAATATAATTCCATCGTTGTTGTTGTATCGTTTTAGAGAAAAAATCGTTTTAGATATTTGTTACATGGAAACTAGGAGGTATTAGGAACCTAATAAACAGATAATATCTTTCTACAATACCTGGTATAATCGAGCTGAAAACCTAACGTAGTGAATCACTTTCTAGGGTTCCGTATTTCAAACAAAAAACCCTTATATCCCGACTCATAATTTTAAAGACATGTAATTTGTGTATTGCTAGATTAGTATAGAAGCCTATGACCCACCAAATACTACAACTACATTGGTAGTACATTTATTTTCTTTATGCGATTTCACCTTAAACAAGAGGTGCGGTTGTTTGGCGTAGCGTAGGTATGCGTGCGGCTAAATGCACAAGTGACACAAAAATGTAGGTTTTAGGTATTAACCCGTTAGAACTTGGTCAGTGGGTGAAGAACACAGAAAAGAAATGAATACAGATTTATTTTATGTTAAATTATTTTCTCTGTCTGCTCATAATTTTAGGAAACCATGTTTTGAAGTTTTAATGTTAGACTTCTTTTCAGAATTCAGTCATTAAAGAAAGCATTCAGTAATGCTTTTAATTATTTTTCTAAAAATATGCTTATTAAAATTTGTTTTACCTAACGTACCATGAAATCTGTCTGATCTGTCCGACAATCAGCTATACAGACAGAGCCTATTGTGATGCAGAGTGTAGGTTACAATCCACTGACTGGTAACAGGTTATAAGCTTTACAAGGTGAAAATGAAAGTAGATCACGACCCTTCTGACATCATTCAAGTGAAATGCAAGTAAATATGGATATATGCGTTTCATTTTCACTTCTCGTCCCAATATGCTAACCTAACTGTACAATGCTGCGATTGAGTCGTCGTCGCACGTTTTAAGACAGTTATCCATACACTTATTGGTAGTGTACAATAGCGTCGTTGGAAGCCGCGACACGCGATTCCATTCATTTGTGCGCTCACATTCCGTTGGTATAGTCTCTTCGCTTTTTACCACTCAATAATGCGTTGAATTACCACGCGTATTTCGTCTGTGAACGCATCCGTAACTAATCGTTTTGGCGGGAAAAAGAAAACAAAATGGCGCGGAAAAGCTGTTTGTTGTTCGTGTTAATGTTGATTTTTGTGGTGTTTCCGTGTGAAATGAAAAGGAGCAAGGATGAACCGACTGAAAAACAATTGACGTTGCAACGCAAGGAGACAAACCCAGTGCAGTTTACCAGACTTGTGGTCATGAGACTTGTCTATGGATTAGCAAAAGTGATGGGCTTTGAAGAGCCCGTAAGTGAAGTGTTAAACGGAGCACTTGTTCCTCCTGGAGCTGATGATGATGATGATTTTGACGATGATGATGATGACGGAGTTTTTGACGATTATTAGGCTGTTGAAAGTTGCGCACGAAAAGTTGTTCAGATTTATCAGAAATAGGATGAGATGAAATTATAGACCTAAGTAGTAGGTACCTAATGATTATTTTTCATTTTACTTCTATATTAATTTTTGTTGTTAGAACAATAAATTTACCCTTGCTTTTGTAAATAAAAATTTCACTAAACAGGGTGAACATTTTACTGATGAGACAAAATTTGAACAACTTTTCTGTCCGTAATAAAACTGAGTACATAGCCACTCAACTGGGATCGGCAACCAAATTGGTTTGTTTACTTTTGCCAAGCCTGTGGCAGGAGCCAAAATTGAGCACAGTTCTAAAACTTGTTTTGTTTACATTTTTTAATCGTCTCATATTTTACAGAGATGATATATTTTCGCTCAAAATGCAATATAGCGTCGTTTAGTAATAAAGATTTACAAAATTATAAGGTTTAATTAAAAATCAAACATAAAAATTATTAGAAAAAAAAGGTTTTTAAAAGGGGCTCAAACAAGGTAGTGATTCCGAACGAAGTCACCAGTTTCGCCATCTAGCGAATAGTGACGTTCCCAGTTGAGTGGCTATCTAATATCTATTTAATTAGCGTAATAAAAATCGATACCAAATAACAAATGCATTTATCGTGGTAGAGTTTACTAACGTAGAAAAAAATATGTATTTTTAATATTTATTTATATTATTTATTACGAAAAAATGTCTGTGAAGTCGCTGATTATAATCTATACCAATTACTTATTTATGAAAATGTTATTTTACTTGATTACCTAAATAGGTATATTTATATTATTTAGTTTTAAGAACATATTTTGTACCTGTTAGAAATAACATGACACATCGCGTAAGTCGAATAAGGCTTAAGTATTTGCTATGCTTTTTTAAATTAAATAAATTTATCCAATTTTTAAATAATTTTATTACAATGCCTCTTTGATTATTTTACTAAAATTATTATCAGCATAGCACAGACTTATAGATGGCTAAGAAGATGGTGTTCTGGTCCTAGTTCTAGGTTTCCTAATGTAGACTAATCACTAAACTTTATATTAGACTGAACCTTAAATTTTATCCAATCGTCTATTTTAAATACACAAATAGCCCCTAAACTCATCGATCTACTATTTGGTTCATTGATAAATTTGATCGAACCTACCTTCATAAAAGTCTTTCAAACAAATTGAGTGGACTTTCCACGACTCATCTACAGACTTCTTTGCGTTAGTTTTTCCCTTGGGTTTCCTAGGCTTCACTGCTCAGAGTCATTACGTTGGTCGCCGCTGTGGATCCTGGCTACACAGGAGTTACAGTGGTGGGAGTGAGAGGTGGGCCAATACCCGAAAATAGACTTCTTTGCATAGGTATATTATTTATGAATGTTTCATTCGAAACAGAAAACATTGAAGACAACTTAGCATTAATCCTCGTAACCGGAAAATAACATTTTAATATGCATTTAGTAAAAGTTTATTCTAGTAAATAATCAATTATTAAAATGAGCTTTAAAATACAGAGGTCATTAGATAGTTTGCATCCGGAACGATCAATAAAAGTGGAACTGAATCAAGGTCAAAACGATTTAACGAAAACGTTTTCTTCTGGGTGAAGGCATTGTTTGTAAAACCGCAATTGACGCAGCAGGTGAGTCAAAGATGGGACCAAACAAAAAAGTCGAATCAAATAGACAAAAGTAGATTTCATGGGATGTCCTCTTGTCCTCGAATGTGAATGTTCAAAACATTACGAATGCGAATGTACATTACATCTCAACTATACGCGTTCGTCTTTTGTTTAACGTCTTAATCTAGTCTTTGTTGTTAAATGGTCCTATCATACCATCCTGCTAAATTAAATCTTTGGTCAATCCGTTTTTGTTCTGACGTCACGCATCGAGAGAAAATTCACATGAATTCCCTATGAAAACTTTTTCATAGGTCTATAGCCACCTAACCTAACCTAAACACCTAGTATTGGCCCTTTAGTTTAGTAACCTCACGGAACCAAAAATTACATACATAAAATTATTACATCTGGAATCAACATCATGAATCAGAATGAAGTCAATTTAAAGTGCACCGATCGCGCGTAATTTAGTGTGTTAAACGAATTGAGTGTCATCGGTACACTAACACCAGAACATCGTGTTGTTACGCGCGATCGATGCACTTTAAATTGGCTTCATTCTGTTGTTCATGATGTTGATTCCAGATGTAATCATTCTATGATTACATATTATAAAACTAACTAGTTTTATAATATGTAATCATTCTAAAACATCATAAATAACTATGAAGCGACTGATATACCTACTAATAGTAGATTGCAGGAAAACTACAAGATAATCATCAAAATAATATATTTTATTATAAAAGCTCTTCGTCATAAATCTTCATTACAATCAAGGAACCAACTTGGTTCATCTTCAGTTTGTTTGTCTTTTTTGTTCGAGTCTTGCGTGATAACTTCACCTTGAGATAATACGTCATCAGTCGTGGGGCATTCACTATTAAAATCGAGAGTACATCCCTTCATCTTTCTAATAAGATCACCCCATTTCAACTTGACTTCGCATAGAGGACAATCGCCTTCTACCGGAATATACTCACCCGGAATCAAAAACACATCAGCTAAACAAGTAATATGACTGATTAGAACACAATATTGATTCAAGCACTTCAGTTTTAACTGATCGTGTCTTATCAGTCGGGAACATAGAACACATTCTTCAGTCTTCTCTTCGTCACAACCACTTTCAGTTTTCTTTAGGTTCTTACTTTTTATTGGTCCGAAGCATACTGCCATGTGATCTGGTGGCTTTCGTTCCACCTGAGAACAAAATGTATGTAAAACGAAACATCAAACTACTGTCCAATGTTTGGCGCATATCTCCCCAGTAGAATAATCGAGCCATAGTCTACCACGCTCCTATGCTCGTCTAGATTTGAAGAAGTCACATATTTAAGAAGGATTTTTCAATTCTTCTTCTATATTGTTGCCTAACGTTGTTTTCCTTGACTGTTTTAGTCAGTGGTTTTATAACAACTTGCACATAAATATTTTTAGAAATGGAAATTTAGGGAAATTCAGGTTCGAATACGCGACTGTACGGAAGGCAAGTGATACATTTACTCGGCCACTCCAAGTTTTATAAGAAAGCTGATGTTGTACAATGTGCCTATGATTTTTTTTTGAGTTGGAGGAAATCTCCGTGTTCCGGCGATATGTGGGAGTTGAACCGAACTAGAACCTCCAATCGCTCATACTCAGCGTCCGAACTGTCCGGCTGAGGTCAAATGGATGTCTTCAACATCGAGAGTAGTTGGATCACACTGTGACTTCATATTGAAATGAATTAGATAAGCATTATTATTCTAGATAACCTGATGGAGTGATCATGGGCTATCATGAAAGCAGTTCTTGTTAAAGCTGCAAGAAACCAGTTAAACTACTATTGGACATTGAACTTTATAAAGCCACAGATATCTAGCTCATAACTCATCAGACATATTTTCTAAATATTATTCAAGACAACTTTTTGCAACAGGTTTATCAATGGTGAACATCGACAAAAAAAATTTTAACAAAAAATAATTTCTGTATTTTTTCTTCTGTTTTTCTAGTGAATCAAAGCTAGGCACTGCAATGAAAGGGTTGATTTACAATTGGAATAAAAAGTTGAGACCAAAAAAATTTTAAGAGTTTACATTTTATGCATTATTTAATTAGTACTCATATTTAGATGAGCTGAGTTGAAAGAAACAATTTTATTTTTTTATGAAATCAGTGAAAATCAAGTTGACTTGTCTGCCTTCATGGCATTAAACAAAGATTGTGACCCGTTTAAGAATGTATTATTACAAATTGAGACAAATTGTGAGAGATATGGCTTGCCTTGCCCAAACATGTGTACAGCTTAAAGGTGAATAAACAAAATCCAGAAAATTCATAATGAGCACTCAAAGGTTTTCAGAATTATTTTTAAGTATGACAACAAAAATTCAAACTTACCGGAAACTCTTCATAGTATTCCTTTTCAAGCCATCTGATTAGTAGCGGTAGTCTGCACCACGGTCCCACTCTAAGCATTTCACTGACAACCCTCAGTTTAAACTGGAATTCTGATTCTTTACGTGGTATCTTTTTTAGATTTAGATGCTGCAGTCGAGTAGTTTTTGTAGGGTTTTGCCATGCCCATTCAAACTATAAAATAGAAATATTACTTCACAAAGGACCACACTATTAATTTTTATAATTACAACTTACTTTTTTATCTTTACTGTTACTTGTAAAATAACTCACCCTCAATGCTGCTATGTTATTTGGAAATCCATGGATGATGAGCACCATTTTCCTACAATGTTACATTACTCTCAATTCATACACAAAATGAAATATTTTTTTATGATAATTAACTAAGGATATTAATTACATGAACATTCAAGAACAGTTGAGATAGGAGATGAGATGGACTGTAACTATTACTGCCTAAGTCTGAGCTCAGGTCTCTTTGTTAGAGGGATGAAATAGACAATAATATTTAAGTGCCATGTTACTTACCAGGGACCTTTATTGCTGGTGCGGTAAGCTCCACCAGCCCAAGTACCACGGTTGTGCTGCATAATTCGCCGGTTTGGATCTCGAGTATAACCTATGTAGGTGCGCCCTTTATATTTCGGATTTAGGCAATATAATAAATATACTCCAAAAAAATCTTCTACTACTTCTAGATCAGACATGGTAAATAGATCTTAGTCTGTAATAATTTAACTACAACAGGAATTACTGGTTTTGTTAACCGAGCTTGGATTACTTTTGAAAGTCACGTCGTGTGTACAGTAGAAATGTATCCAGTTACTATCATTATTGTTCTTACTATCTATTATATTATTATATTGTACACTTGTCTAGTTACACAAAAAACTAGACACCGTTGTTGAAGATTTTGTTTATTTTTTGTTGACAGTTTTTTTTGAGGTTATAAAACTAAGTGTCAAAAACAGCTGATTATTTGAAAAACAGTAGGCATGGAGCATTCGTATCTAGCGATTTCGATAAAATTCAATTTCATATTATTATTACTAATTATTATTTGATTTTCTGAAATTTTAATTTTCGGAAAACGAGTCATTAATCGGAATTGCTCTCTAGTAGTTTGTAGTATTGTTGAAAAGCATACTACATCCATACTCAAAATATCATTGAAAATCATAGTTTTACATTCACATGTTAAATCATTGCGTTAATCTAATCTTAACAAAAAACAGCAGTCGTCCATCCCTAGAATAAAAGATTCAATTTGTGATTCAATTCATTTAAAGATTTTGTGGATTCCAAAATTTCAACATTTAAACTTTCGTAATACATTTATTACATTGCTCAAAAAATATTGCTTTTCTAAACCAAAAGCTATGGAAGAAATAAATGCACCGAAACCAAATGCTGCTAAAATTTGTGGATTGTGAGTAAACTTAACCTAAAATATTTTACCGGTTAAAAAGACATTCAGATATTTATTTATTTATTCTTTAGTCATTTATGCACAAATATAAAAATATTGTACTGTTTGTATTGTATTGTTATAAGTTAGAAGTGAAGGAATACACAGTAACGAAACCTGCATATTCAAGAATTACTTAAACTAAAGATATTTTATTTTAAATACCCTCAACTTACCAGAGGGCAAAAATGGGTTAACACTGTCCCAAGTTCTCTTATTCAAAAATAATACTAAATTTTTACTTATTTATTTTAAAATTTCAGGTGTGAACAAAAAAGCAGCAAATATTGTTGTCCAAAATGTGAAGTGTTATACTGTTCCCTCGATTGCTACAAATCAGAGAAACATGCAGAGTGCTCAGAGGACTTTTACCGACAATGGGTAAACGACGAGCTCTCCTCTCAACATGTTGATGAAGAATCAAAACGCAGAATGTTAGAAATTCTAAAGAAAATGCAGAGCGAAAATGAAAGTGGTGAATTAGAGGATGAAGAAATCGATTCCGATGATTATGATGAAGAAGATCTTCAGGAAAGGATAAAAAATTTAGACCTTAATGATGCAGATGCACTATGGAATGTCCTGACAGAAGATGAAAGGAATGAATTTGAGGCTTTGGTCAGTCAAGGAGATGTTGGAACAATATTACAGCCGTGGGAACCGTGGTGGATGCAAAGAAAAGAAACCAAATTAGTCAGCGAAGTTGGTGATGATGAATTTGAAAAGAAAATCTTGAGTATGTGTCCAAAGTTGAAGGTAGTTAAGAAACTCAGTTCTCTGACTGTGAGTATTTGGCTTTTATTTATATTTGATACTAAGAAGCATATAAGACTTAATTATGAATTTACTTAGACTTAAGATTCCTTTTACTGAAGTTAGAAATTAGATATCTGTTGAAAAACAAATCTAATTTCAAAATAACTTTGAGATTTAATAATGTTTAATTGATTTCAGAAGACAGACAAGATTTTATAACGCTATAAGACATTAAAATTTTAACTAACATAAATATTGTAATTTTAATTAATAAGAATTGTCATAAGATTCATAGTCTAATAGACTATAATATAATTTGTAATGGTAAACTTATAAGGAAATATAAGGCTTTTTTATTTTATTTATTAATTGATTTCAGAAAGTGGAACCATCTCCCACAGTGAAGTTCAACATAATCAACATCCTAGCATCATATGCCTTTACAATGCGATACTTTAATGGTGAAATAGATCCAGTTGAAGCCATTGTGTATTTGTTAAGTATATGTGGAAATTTAGAATCAAATGCTAACTATGATGATCCTGCTCTGGCTGTGGAAGCAGTAGCTCAGAAATGTTTGCAGGTTTGTGCATGTACTTCCAGGTTTATTTCTAAAAACTGGTATATTTTTTTTTTCTTTTTCAGTTGGAGAAAATCACCGGATCCCCGCCCGCCCCGCGGCGGGGTATGTGGGAGTTGAACCGCACTAAAACCTCCAACCGCTCACACTCAGCGTCCGAACCCCGGCTGAGGCCAGAACCCAGCACGGGGTTTGGAGGGACGGCGCGACGCGTTACGCGCTCGGAATTCTTTCCCGTCGCTCCATCCCCGTAAGGTACATTTTTAGTGAATTTCAATTGGTTAGCAAAATAATTTTGCTTTATTTTATTTTCAGAATGAACTTGTACAAACTGACAAAGAAAGCACTGATGTAATGAAACATGATACATATTTCATACTTCAGGGTCCAAGTGATGACAATAGATCTTATTATTGCAAAGCAGTGCTGTCACATCTATTTGAAATGTTTAACAATGCAAAAACAGCACTGAAACATACTGAAACAAGTGAAAAACAACAGAAAACAGAGTTTACCAAGAAGTTTCCAGATCACAAAAGTGACAATTTACCAAAGTTAGATTTGGGAAAAGTGAAAATTTCGATGAAGAAAATTGAATACTATCTGTCATTTTTAGAGAGTCACACAATAGATCTTATATAAAAATGTAAAAAAACCTATTTATGTTTTTTATTGAATGGATAGTTATAAAAAAAGAACATTGTTCATATCACACTTGTAGTCCTTTAGCTATGTTCATAAGACTTATATGAAGAATAAAACAAAATACACCTTTACCAGATACTTTATTAAGAATTCAACAACATCTGTAGGAATGTCCAGAACACACAAACTTTATAATTATCAACATTAGTTTAATCTGTTGGCAACATTTCACTAAGCTTATTGAATGTCAACAATATGTATAGTTATATAGTTTTTTTTATATACATTTAGATAAATTCTGCATTTCTTTTAACAACAATATTTTAATTTGATTCTACATATAAATAGACTTTATTTAAATTACTCTGAGTCTACTGAAACTCACTTCACATTAACATGAATGTACATTTATATTAATATTTAAGTATTCTCGAAACACTACCTCAACGTATTAGGAAAAATATGTTTTCATCTAAAACCACTAAGTACAATGCATAATATACAATAAATATAATATATTATTATAATACTTACGTAAAAGATCAATTTCAGAACATGATATAATATTTCTTATAATTAAATTTATATGGTAACATTTTTTATGCTATTCTTCAATATTAACATTTATTATGCTATTTGTTTTAGTATGTGGAGGGTTACGCGAACTATAAAATAATTTGGTATTTATTTTTTGCTTAACAACGATAAAAGCCACAAACAAAATATTAACAATCATTTCGTAACATGCTGTATAACATTCAACATTAACAAGAGTTAAATACAATTCGCTATTTTAATAATGCAAAAACAAACTTGGAATGTAATCTATTGCTCTGAATAAGAAATTATGCAAAACAATATCAAGTAGAATGCAAGTATTCATTAAAATTAAGAATACGGGAAAGTGTTGCCACGTTTTACTCCAGACAACTTGTTTTAAAATAATTCGCTAAGTTTTTAATGTGCTTGAAATATATTCCTGTAGTAGTTTCACCTTAAAAATAGACCTCTAATACACAGTGGCAGTTTATTCTAACGTTTAAGTGAATATCTATAACGGGTGGCAGTAATTGAATACAAGACATTAAAATTTACCCTTATTTAGTCTACAATAAATATAATTAAATAACGAGTATACTTCTTGTTCAACGAGAACATTTTTCACCATGATCTGATTTCTGAAGGAAACTATATTTGTGAATTCGAGAAGATTTTTCATATTATTTATTAAATAACAATCTAAAAGGAAGATAACCGAAGTACCAAATAAGTACCTAACACCATTTATTCATTCACCCAATCTGCGGTCGTATTTTATGTCACCGATACATGAACGAATTTGTAGTTTCTCATCCGAACTTTCAAAGCCCATTACAGCCTTAATAAGAACAACCTAACAAATTGACCTAAACACCGATATAAGGTGAAATAAAACTATGTCAGAGGCCCTTAACATCTGAGAACTAGCAAAATGACTACGAGACCAAAAGAGAAGAGTGAGAGGTTATTTGGATTTTATAAACCGCTCACAATCTATTACGAATGTTATTAAGTTGATTTTTATTCAGCGTATTTTAGCAGTTGATTAAGTTTCATTTCTTTGTGATTTTAAAGAACCAATTTCTGTTGCAATGGGCATTACTGACTAAAAAATAACTACTAATGATTTTTTGATTAGAAAATACGACCACTGCACCCACCCAAACCGTGGCAAGAAAGTTCCCTAATCTCCTTTAAATATCATTCCTTACTTCAACAATAAAATAAAACCATTTCCTAAATCACTGGCCAAAATAAATTTTCTAATTTGTAAAAAAATAAAATTATCGCAGTTAGCTTGTTTAATATTTCGTTTAACTTCTCTGTTAGGCGGAATAACCGTTATCTTTAAAAAAGTAATGCAATTTTTCGTAAATACTGTTTACATTTATCAATAGCTATTTCTCTGAAAGAACACACTAAATAAGGACATTAGTTCTTACAACACAATTCGCACCATTTCGTTATTAAATTAAATATCGATTTAACTATTTCATGAAAACGTTCATAGGTCAGACCATTAGTTTCACTTCGTAACAATCGATTTATCGGAACACATCGATTTACATAATCGTTACTCTTCGTAAGTTATTTCAAGAAATAACAAATAAACGCTTGCCCCATTTGGCCATAACTCGTATCTTTATCGATATTTGAACCGATTAATACGGTATCTGGTTCTGGTAGTACTGTATCATATCATACGTTCTGGTTCTGAAGTTGAGGAACGAGTTCCGTATGATAGAGAGCATGTAGGCTGCTGCTTCCTTCTCCGTGGAGTTTGGCGCGAAACGTGACCGCAGGTGACGTATCGTCTGCCCTCGGAAGCAAGGGAGACCGGTGTCCAGCATTAACGATACCATTGATATTATCGCTTCTTGGTACGGTCTGAAAAAAACAGATTATATAGTAATAAGATGCAATAAAAAAAAATACTGTGTGTGTTCCTTGGTACAGCAACGACGCAACACGTGCCAAAGTTACAAACTTATTTACTTTGAGAGAGTTTTGATGAAGGTAATTACTATAATTAGTGGTTTATTTCTTAGAAGAAAGCACAACTTACATTTATTATAATTATACTTCATGACAATTTGAAATTTATGACGATGAGATTTATGAAAAAAAAATAATGTCACTTACCTAACAGCTAAGAAGGCCTGCACACACAGCTCACAGAACCACCGGAAGGGCGGCGCCTCCATCTTGCCTCCCATCACCATCACCATCTCGTCCGTCAACTTGATGTCCGGTTCGAAGCCCAGGTTACCGCCCGGCGATGACTCGAACATAAAACCGAAATCTGTACAACGAAATATTACTAGAACTGCGATTCCAAAATAAAACAACTAGTATACAGACAACAGTTAATTCGTAGTATGATTCGACTCGTTACATTTAGTTTAGTTAATTTATGGTCCTTCGAGCCGGATCATTTAAGGTCTGTGTTATTATTTAAGCGTCACTATTTAAAAGAGAATGTTTAGATATTTAAAACTACAAAACATACCAATGTGTATGATATGTCCGTCAGTGTCGAGCATAATGTTGCCATTATGTCTGTCCTTGATCTGTAGAAGGAATCCGACGACGCTATACGCCGCCATTGACGTCACGAAACATCTTCTTGCGGCCTGAATAACAGTTGTTCTGATGTAAA
Organism: Trilocha varians; assembly: GCA_030269945.2. Classification (NCBI taxonomy): domain Eukaryota; kingdom Metazoa; phylum Arthropoda; class Insecta; order Lepidoptera; family Bombycidae; genus Trilocha; species Trilocha varians. The sequence goes on along the minus strand of AP028268.1, from coordinate 6,272,905 downwards.
TTTGTGAGTAAAAGTTATATAAAAGTGTTAAGTTATTTTTTGCCTGTAAAGGATTCCCGATTCTTTATGAGTTTGTTTGTATTACCTGAAATTCTCTAGTAGTTTCGTCGCCATATTTCTTAATGAAGTATTCGTATAATCCGAAGTCGGTTTGTCTACCGAGTTGGTCACGTGACTTTGCGTTGGGCACGCACTCTATGACGCCACTCTGAAAAAATAAAATCGTTCAGTTTCACTAAATAAATATTTCCGTATGTTTTCTCTGAGACAAAAGTATTAGATTAAAATGATTACGTATTTATTGTTTATTAGTTTAAAAAAATATATTTTTACTAACCCCAGGAGCAGTCGCCACAACTTTATACGGGAACAAGTACAGATCTAGTCCAACTTGTTGGAATATGTTCTTGAAGAGCGATATCACTTGCAGAGCCAACATGTCTTGTCTGACGTCATCTCCTACTTTAAATATTGCCGCTTGCCACGTTTCTGATGCTATTGACGTGTACCGATCTTTACCTTCCTCCTATGAACAAATAGTATATTTAAAACAATTTATTGTATTTTTGAAGAAAAATACAATTACTTTTGCTGATGGCAGTGTGAAATCATGATCCAATTGAAAGTCAAAGTGAAATCCTTGAAACTAAATGTTTTGATAATGGAAATATTGTTTAAAATCAATATAAACCTTGTTTTTTGTATTACAACTAGCTGATCCACGCAACTTCTTTTGCGTCACATAAGACGAATTAAAGGAGACTGTTCCCGTAAATTTTCTCATATACAATTACCCTGGACTTCTACAAATATTTCAATCCTAAAATTACTAAAATCGGTTCAGCTGTTCTCGAGTACCAACGAGACTAACGAACAGCAATTCATGTTTGTATTTAAGCAGATTTAGTAATGATAAACAATTCTATAGCTATATTTTCTTACCGTTGGTGGCTCTTCGCCTGAAGCAATAGCCATAGCAAGACTCTCCATTTCAGCAATACCGTACTTACGAACTCTGAATCGCGCTAAGTAAGGAGCTTTGGCGGCACTTTGCATAGGCGTACCTGAAATTATTTAATCATTTCTCAATTTTCAACCTTAATGGCGTTTACATAAGATATACTAGCGTTCTTCTTTGTGAAAATATATTGTACTTTAGCGAAAATAGACAATAAATGGACATATTCCAGATGTAAAAAAAAATTGGTTGCCTGTAAAGTCGGTATACGGGCGAAAGTTTTACGTGACAACCACTCGGGCATGTTTAGCCCGCCTAAGAGCGAGAGAGACAGACATAAAAAGTGAAAGGCACGCGTGCCTCTCAATCGCTCTCATTGTGAGCGCATAACGTGAGCGGAGCGTAACGCAGTTTCTTGAAGTGTCGCCCGGCAAACCAATTTATAAGACGTTGTCACGTCAAAAGATTGATTAAGCCTTGAAAATATTAGTGTGGCAAAACAATTAAACAATTTTATCTATTTAACTCTTATAAACGTCATATCAAAGACGAGAAAAATAAGTATGTTAGAAGATAATAGAGATGAAACTCACCGCTTTTATAATCTATATCGATGACCATAGAGTCTGGGTTCGATGGTAGATAACATCCCGGCTGAACCTGCAATACATTTGCGATTAATATTGTAATATTACTTACATTATTACTAAACGGGTTCTTACCACAATTATTTTTAATTGATATTGTAATATTGTCAAATAATTATTGAATTAATTAGTAACATAATATTACTACCGTTTATGTTGAAGTTGAAACTGATTTGGCAAGTATACAGGGTGTTAGAGTAACGCTCCCGAAAACGAACACAATTTTTTTATGATTTTGTCGACTACTTTCATGAAATGAAAAAACATCAAAAAAATAAAATAAAATCTGTGCTACTTTCGAAGGCGGTTTTAACATCATGTATAAAAATTAAAATTTAGAATTTACAATGTTACCTTAACGTTTTTCAGCGCTTCCAAACACGCCCGTTTTCTCTCGGCTCCTTTAGGGAAGGGTCTGATGATTCCACTGATATTCGTTATTTGACCAAAGAAATCGAATTCTCTCTCGTAGAATGCCTTTGCTGGCCCGGAGAGCGTATCCACTATGTTCTTCGTCAATGACTCGAGGATATCAAATAAGGCAGCTGAAAGGATTTTTATAATGATTTATTAAATCATACTTCTTGTCTTGTCTATTACTACAGCTAACCTAAAGCTAAATAGCTATGTATGAGTTTTTTTTAAATCACATCGTAAGTGAACTATGAATACTGTTTATTCAAATGGCTATGACATTTTTTTTATTGCAAGACAAACGACCAAATAAGTCACTGCAATGCCAAGGTATTGAGGATTACCTATCTCCAATCTGCATTATTTTGGCAAAAGAAAGATTTAGGATTTACACTTACTGTCTTTATTATGCATCTCCTCATCCGTATACATATTCGTGTGCATGTTCCATATCAACTGATGCGCCACTACTTGCGATTTTTTCGCTAATGACTTGATCAATTCCGCAACGTATCCCATCTGTATGAATAATGTACAATTTAAATATTTAGATTTTATTTCATTTAAAGGTTTATCGCTTTTTATATCAAATTGGCAAGATAGCATCGTCTCAAGCTGTCACTATTCTTTGTACGAGTTTCCAATTTCTTTTCTCCAAGCAAGAAACCGCCGCCGTCGAGCAGGAGGCCGGAACCGGGATTTACCCGCCCGGAACCTGGACCCCTAAGAGTTTCGGCAAGGAGGTGTCGTGTTTCGCTCAGCACACCCTTGCGTCAGAGCAACCGGGAATGGAAGGCCGCGCTCCCCGACCCACGCTGGGTCTGACCCGGCTGGGTATTCCGTGGGAGGGTGACACGCGGTCCCATCTTGGCGGACTTCGTGAAGCCTGCCGACCGAGAAAGCCGGTGGCCGTATCGCTGCGGTTGCCGATTCGGCGTTCGGGGACGGAGCGACGGAAAAGAGTGCCGTAGTGCGTAACGCGTCGCGCCGTCCTGCATAACCCCGTGCTGCGTTCTGGTCTTCGTCCGGGGTTCCGACGCTGAGTGTGAGCGGTTGGAGATTTCAGTGCGGTTCCTTATTTCCTCCAAATAAAAAAGTTTTTGAATGTAGAGGTCTGTACTGAAGTATGACAACGCTTCCATCGTCATTATACTCACAGTATCATGCCGTAGCGCTTGAACAAGCTGCGGTATGTAGAGCAGTAGTGTGGACGAGGGGTAAGATGTGAGCGTGTTGACGGCCGCCTGCGCTGAGAGCGGGTGCGGCGGGTACTGACGACTGAAGTATGACAACGCTTCCACTGGACTGAAGCGGGCCCACGTGATCATGTGTACCAACTGAAATACAATATAAATACAATTATTAGTACCCTTCTGCATATTGTTTGAAAACACTTCGCGAAAGTGAATAATAGTGCTTTCTGAGTCGACAATTTATTTTGCAACGACAGCGAGCAGCGATATATCGACCCGCGGCCGCGCGTTTTCCCAAACACGCCAGACAGTCTGAGTCTTACCGAGACCCATCTCGTTTACTTCATTCATATTCAGGGACTGATCACGCCGGGGTTTTTTCGAACCTGTAATTTCCCACCTATAGCTTACATTAATTCCAAAAATCGTTAGCAGCACCGAAACGAATTGGACCGTTTTCAAAAAATCTAAATTAGACTTTTGATTCAAATCGTCTTACCTCTTGTGCATCATTTAGTAATGTCTCCGTCGTGACTAGATATTTCAATGCTTGTGGAACGTGACACACCGCCGTCGGTTGCGCTTGTACTTTTCTTTTAATTTCTGCTATTATGCCTTCGTGCTTTAATCTAATGGCATAAAAAAGAACAATTAATTATAATGTGCCATTAATCGTTAAAAATTGCCCTGGCATTACAGAGGTTCATGAGCGACGGTGACCGCTTACCATCAGGTGGGCCGTAGGCTCGTTTATCTACTTAGCAATAAAGAAAAAAAGAAAAAAAAAAAATTTACATAATATTTCATTATAGATTTTGGAATCTTGCAGAGATATAAAGAAATATTTTACTATCAATACAAACAAAGAATGAATACAGAAGGTTTAAGAAAACGCCTTTATATACACAGGCAGTATTTAACCTATTTACCAAAAGAAGCATCCGTATATTTCTCACCTCTCCGGCATAAAGACAGCCAACACGGGGCTTATTTCCCAGGCTAGTTTAGCGTAGTCCCTCCACGTTCGGTCAGTGTTGGGTTTGGAGCGCCACGTGGCGATGTTGTCCTCGCCCGGCACCGCCTGCTCGGGCCGGCTGTGCGGGTTGTGCCACGTCACTAGGAACTCGATCTCCACTGCCTGTGTTGTACAAAATTGGCGTTTAGTTGTGCCATTATGGACAAACGAGTAGATAAAGGAGCACGCACATAAGAGGTTTATTTTTATGATCGCGGAAGTATAAGTTTTCTGGATTCAGGTTTCGACAATTCGAGATATAATTGTTGACCTACAATTTTCACTGACCAAGTCAATTACATTTTGGGTATTATAATAGATTCAGGCATGCCATGCTGTTTTAAAGTTTCCTATACTGAAAATTAACTTCAACGTTTATTAAACAGTTTTTGCTACACAGAATGATTATTAATAAAAAAACTTGAGAGGTGTCAAGGGACACCCGGATGGAACGAAGTTCCTTGCGATTAATTAGTGAGGGAATTGTAATAAAATTTATTTTTCTAAGTTATAATAATTAGTTAGTTTAAAACGTCTGTCTCTCTCTCTCTCTCTTAATTTTGATCACAGCGCTATCTAGCATTAATCATGTAAAACAAAATAAGGAATTGTTTTAAAAGATTTTAATCACAGCGCCATCTAGCGATAATCATCTAAAACAAAAAAGTGTCGTGACAACTTTTTCATAAGAATTTCCGTCTAGCCCCCTTTCGATAACGCGCGATAAGGAACTTCGTTCCAATTTCATCATTTCATGAGTTTATTATTTAAACAACAGACGTCGTCAACGTTATTTAAATAAGATAACCAAAGGCAAATAGTATAAATTAATGAATTGAACATCCTCACCATAAGTTCCAATATTAGATTCCTCTTCCTAACATAGTCCTTGACGTGCGTCTCTTGTTGTTTGACGGGCGGTTTGACGCTACGATTGGATCGTTTGCCGACGATGCTTCCCGCACCGCTACTTAAAGTCGTCGTAGACATCGGTACCTGGACAATGAACAATGCTACAAAAACTTTAACCTTATTTTTTACATTAAAAATGAACAGAAAAAACAGTTAAAGGATACTTCCGGTATAGATTAGATCGGTATAGATTAGATCGGTATAGATTGCAAAGGCTAAATGGTTGACATAATACAACACTAATTCTTCTGGACTGAACAAGTATTGTTTCATGATTCCTAAAATTTGGCAAGAATAGAAATACGGTCGAGTTGAGTATCATGCTCTTTTTAAAAAATCGATTAAGGGGAGAGCCTGCTTTAGAGGCTTCAAAAAAATCGATTTTTTTTTTGCATAAATGTCTTCCCAATCTATCCAAGAATATGCCCCTAAAATTTTAACACTGCGAGTACTGTTTAACCCTTTTGTGACGCAGACGAAGTTGCGAGGGTCATCTAGTATGACATATATTTTGATGAAAAAATTTGATAAGATTCTTGAAATACATAATAATAAAACCTGAAAGTTTCGTTTCAATCAAATATTTCTTTTCTTCCCTCTAAAAAATCCTCTAAAAAATCGATATTTTTAAGCTTCTAAAGCAGGCTCCCCCCTTAAAAGGTAATAAAATATTAAGAAAACTAATTGAAGAAATAAAAACTTAAAGCATACCCTTTACAACTACGCAATTTACTCAACACTTGAAAATTAATTTTAAAATAATGAATTTTGGATTATGTGCCTTTTCGTTAAGCACACTCCAACAACATACCGTATTGATCCATCCCGTGGTTTGTTTACTTCCTATATCGCTACTGTTCACTGAGGATCGATTGTCAGTCGGCGAATTCGAAGTGTATAAACTTTGTTGACTGCTCGGCCCCATTAGATCATATTCACCTGTTATTAAAGTGTAATTGTTATTATACAGGGTGTTAAAAAATACAAAAAGTGAGTTCATATAGATGACTCTCCGATGATAGATAAGATTCTTTGTTGTGACCCATTATTATACACTTTTCAATATCTCACCAGTCTTTGTTTTCAGGACCGTTTGTTGTAACACCCTGTACATTGCTTTTAATAGTTCCTAGTAAAACGATAGTAAACCTTAGACTTAATGATTTTGAGTGTAAAAATCATAACTATGATGAGATTTATAATAATCAATTTTTCAGTTATAACATAAACTATCAGAAACAATGACAGTTTTTTTTCTTCAAAAATAAATAACCACTTACCGCCAATATCACTGCTCTTCAAATATTTCTTATCGGAATGCATCAACTGCCAGAACTTGATCAACGATATGATATCTTCTCTCAAAGCGCCAGAGCTTTTCGAAGGACATTGAATTCCTCTACAGAAATAATCTAAGCACGCACTGTAAACCCTTTCTCTGAGTATATTCCTGGCTAGTGATCGTGGTAGGAAATCACCTTGTAATAAAGATAGACCGCATGATAATAATCTGAAAGAAAATGAATATAAAGTCAGTGAATGTGAGAGATGTGAGGCTATTAGTGGTACTGGCGAATGTATTATACACCACAATTCCCATGGGATTCTATTCAGTAAAAGTTATAGTCTATGTCCAAGAACGTATCGTGTTTTTTTAAGAAAGCTATCAAGAAAGTAACTTTAATATTTATGTTACCAAAATGGTTCTTAAAAACATTGTCTATGAATAAATTGGAACAATTCAAAAACTTTCGCACCCTTTAAACACTCAAAACCAAATCTAAATATTAGAGTTCTAAAAATCAATACTTACTTAAATCTAACTCCCACAGCTTCGACATGCCTGTTTATGTGGTCACGAAAATCACCAACAGTAATCGGTAAAGATCTGTGAAAAAAGTTAAATATTACGAATGGATTTATTAAATTGAACGAGGACGACAGTATGAAACCAAGTAAACATTTATTGTATTATTGAGTTATTAACATAATTTTTTTAATTATTGGAACGAAGTTCCTTATCGAGCGTTATCGAAAGGGGGCTAGACGGAAATTTTTATGAAAAAGTTGTCAAGACACTTTTTTTGTTTTAGTTGATTATCGCTAGATGGCGCTGTGATCAAAATCTTTTAAAACACGTTCGTTATTTTTGTTTAAGATGATTATCGCCAGATGGCGCTGTGATCAAAATCTTTTAAAACACGTTCCTTATCGCGCGTTACGTTAGAAAAAAAATATATAAGATATCTTATAATCGAAAGGAACTTCGTTCTATTCGGGTGTCCCATGACACCTCTCAAGTTTTTTTATATTAATTTATTTATACCGATTACTAAAAAAACATTTCGTGTGGTACTTATCGCTGCAGTAAATTTAATTAAACAAAACTTACCTATGCAGCAAACTGGCTAACATTTCTACTTTTTCTTGACTATTATATTTTGCTGTTTCCGCAACTTCACATAGATATCGAACCCACACTGCATGTGGAGCCACAAATGGGGGCTGAGGCTCTAATCTTGAACCTTTAATTAAAATGAAGCTTCATCTGATTAACTTATCACGTTGAAAAATTTTGATTGTCTACTAAAAATAAATGTTTCATTGTAAGTGTTTATTGCTATTTTCGTTGCTATAAACATCACTGAAAAACTGATCTTTAAAATTAAAATGATTCGTTATTTATTTTCACGTAAAGGTAATTTGACTAAATCAAAACATTTTATGAGGGTAGAAGTAAAATACAAGTTCTACATCTATCAAGTTTACCTTCATAAGCCGCCAGAGGGCTAGTTTCCTCAGTCTGTTTCGAGAATAATCCCATCTTTCGATCGACTGTGCTTTGCCAGGCCGCGAATATTTCCTGCATTAGACGCAGTTCCAAATCTGGACGAGAAGTCGTCAACCACTGCCAGCATTCCACTGCGGTTGTTACCGCGTCCTCAGTGAATATGTCCACTTGAGACCACGCTGGATGTGAGAAAAATCGACATTAATTTGATGAAGGCAAATATTTTATTCACACGTTGGATTACGATTGGAGAGCAAGTATGAGAGATACTTTCATATCTTCTTGACATCTTTTTCCTGAATGAGTATTGATTACACGTTATATTATGAGTTTTGACGAAATTCAAACGAGCTACGTAACTGTCAATATCACCAATACTCGAGTCCGTATTACTCTCACGTGTTCGCTGATGCGAAAAATGCGTGTGCATACGCCACTTGCGTTTCAAGTCCGACGTTTGTGTGTACGTGTAGTATCTGTGTATATTTGCGTGTAGTGTCTGTGTGTGTTTACGTGTAGTGTGTGTGTGTGTGTGTGTGTACGTACCGACGGCGTGCAGCAGTCGCCTGGCGAGCGGCGCGACGGGGTTGTACTGCGCGGCGTGCACGAGCAGCGCGGTGGCCCGCCAGAGCGCGGTGCGGTGCGCGGTCTCCCCTCCGCACGAGTCCGTGTCGCGTGACGCGGCGTCCCGCAGCGCCGTGAGTAGCCGCGCCCCCACGCGCCACACGCCCGCCTCGCCGCCGCCCTCCGCGAACACCGCGCCTGCTATCTAATCCGCACACAATACAGGGTGTTAAACGAATGATACAAAACAAAAATAAACAACAGTACCAACATAAACGCCTATCTTAGTTTTTTTGTGCCCCATTAATAAGTGTCACAATATGACTGTACACTTTTTTAACACCCTATATTTTCACATTTGAATCACGCAACTCTCTATAAAATATCGAAACATCCTCTGATGGTATATCATAACCTGTCAATTTTACATAATTATTTAACTATCACGTACCTCTCCGGCGTACCGACTCCTCTGTGAGACAACAGCGAGCAGCGCTGCAGAGTCTTGTGTGACACAAAGAGGTCGTTTGTCCAGGGCAGCTCTGGGCAACGGCGCCGACATCCGATTCAAGCCGGCTGCTCCTAGTAAAGCGCTCGTCGCAAGGGCGAGACCACAATGATGCCAAAGCGTTGAGTTCGGCACCTATGACCGATAGAATTTTACATGTAAGTAATATATACAGGGTGGATCTGTAACTTTGGACAATCTAACGTGGGGTGAATGACCTATCGAAATACAACTTAGCACCATTTTTATGTTTTGGATCGGTTAAACTATTTTTTCTGACATTGTATCTAAAACTTACGACTATCGTTGCGGACTCCCATACTATGATGAAATATTTTTTTTTCTAATTCCGAAAATAAAAGTGGTTCTAAGTTTTATTTCAACAGGTCATTCACCTCACGTCAGATTGTCTAAAGTTACAGATCCACCCTGTATAAGTATTTTTAGGCATTGTTTTGATTAACAAATAATTGTATGAGCAACTATGACTTTTCGCTAACAACATACAACCATTTGCCAATTACAACAGCGCATTCGGTTAGTTTTGGACGAATCCCACAGACCTTTATTAGTTGGTTAAATGATGAAAGTGTGGATCGAGGTTTAACAATCCTTAGATATTACTTCGTTGTTCTGTTCTGTGTTTTGTTAGATATTGTTTTAATCTTGAGCATAATAAAACAAAAAAACTATAAATTATTAATTTACACGTTATACTCGTTAAACTATTTAAAAACCTTATAGCTTTAAATCAGCAACAATTTTGATAAGGTATAAACATAGACGCGCTCGCACGCTTACGTACTGCGCACGCATATACACGAACGTAAGCACGCCAGAAAATATATTTTTAAACTAACCTGATTTAAATACTCCTGTAAGTGAGATCTGGTCGACTGTGGCGCCCACTTCATGGCTTCTTGTACGATGCCGTGACATCTGTCAGCGAAATCTTTCACTATGCTCTGTTCAAATTAATTAGGAATAAGTTAATGATGAAAATAGGGTTTAAAAGCATTTTAGCGCACATTTAAAGGGGTTGTCCATTAATCACGTGAGGCTTGAAAGGGGGGGGAGGGGTTTGATAAAAATCACGAAAATAACACAAGGGGGAGGGGGGGTGTAGTAAGATATCACGTGTATTTATTTTTTCGTCAAACCTGCATGATGTTTATCCAGTTGTTAGTGTTGAAGAATGTCTTGCTAATCCGTGGTCCGAGGACAATATACATTAAATATTTTCATGTACTAGTACAATACATGTTTTTCCTATCATTACACTCTTCGTTTATTATTATTGTTATGGCAATAAAAAAAAACTTGCAACCTGGTGTAGACATTTTTATTATGGACCTTAATTTCAGAATTAAATAAGATTATAGTTTATACCTGTATTTAAATTAAGACAATATTCAGAAAATTTTAAGATTCGTTGTAGGTACTAAAAATACACGTGATGTTGAGAAGGGGGAGGGGGGTGGTCTTAAACCTCACTACGTATCACCGATGGGGGAGGGGGGGTTAAAAAATGCTAAAAAAAGATCACGTGATTAATGGACAACCCCAAATTAGAAAAATTCAATAATATATTACCTCTCTCCCCTCCAAAGTGTCTTGTAACTGTAATGTGAAATCAGTTCCGAGAACTTTCAACAGCGGAGTGTCCTGGTTTGCGTCAAGTTCGAGACTAAAACTAAGTACTTGAAGTATATCCAACATTGACCAAAGCACCTGTAAAATATTAAAATGTGTATCAAGTTAACGTAGTCGGTCGCTAGCCACTAAATTATTCGTTTTTTAACTTGTTTAAATTCACATAAAATCTAGTTTAAAACTCAAATTTCGTCATATTTAAGCAATAACGATACTATAAAGTGTAGTCTACTCTAGTAAAGGTATTCAAAGGGGGTGTCGCGACGGAAAAGTATGTCGCAGTGCGTAACGCGTCGCGCCATCCCGCGTAACCCCGTTCTGAGTTCTGGCCTCAGCTGGGGTTCGGACGCTGAGTGTGAGCGGTTGGTTGGTTTTAGTGAGGTTCAACTCCCACATACCGGAAACTTTCTTCATTTCCTCCAACTAAAACAAAAAAAAAAAAAAAGGTATTCAAAGAGCAATAAAATACCAAAATTATATTCACCTACCCTACAATTCCACAGCAAATGTGGGAATCTATCAACAAGCCTTGCCAGCCATTGATCAGCCACGCGTCGGATCTGTTTGTGTATGTGATTGAAGTTGACCAGAAGGAACTGCGCGTGACCTTCGAGCTCACGTTCTCGAGATTCGTCCTTCACCTTCTGAGACATTACGTCTAGGAACTTTTGAAATACTTTGTCGCCGACACTGAAATTATCACAATTTATTGTTTTTTTAATGGAAAAAGGTAAATAATAAAATTAGATTAGACTAAAGTTAAAATAATGATAAGTAAGTATACTAACATACCTCGCTACACATTGCCACATCCCAGCTTTGTCTTTTTGCAAAGCCGTGTCACTCAGATATTCTATTATAGGTTGTAAACAAGGCTTTGGTGAATTACTGACTCTGAAAACATAATTTCACCTTATAAATTAATTTTTCACTACTGTTTCATACTTACTTAAGAATAACTTTTACTAATATCTACTAGTATTATAAATGCGAAAGTAACTTTGTCTGTCTATCTGTTTAACGCTTTCCTCTCAACAGATTTTGATGAAATTTGGCACAGACAATTTTTAGACCCTGAGAAAATACACAGACTACCTTTCAATTGAAAATGACGCAAAAGAAGTTCCGCGGGCCCGCTAGTTTTTAAATAAACGTTTTAAAGAAATTTTAAACTTACTGTTACTATTCACTCACCTCAAAGTCTCCAGCCAATAAACGCTAAGTATGTACATGCAAGGCGCAAACGTCAATTTGTTTACTATCACAGTTATATCCGTAGCGTGGTCCAACAAGTTCAGTATTTGAGTTTTCAATTCTTGCAATTCGTTCAACGACACTGAATCATTCCTCACCGCTGAAGTGTATTGTAGTTCTCTCATTTCAGAACGTAACGACGTTTGCGAGACAAGGTAAGGCGATTTGACAGCTATCTCTTTTACTCCTGTGTACCATTCTTGAGGCCATAGACCTGTACGATGTTTACGAAGTGTGAGATATTTTGTGATTTTAATATAAATGAAGTATTTGTTTAAAGTACAAAAAAATCTGTATAGTTGATCTTTTTTTCTAAGTTATCAAAGATTGTTTACTTTATAAGTTTATTATAATTTTACTTAACAGTAACAAAACAATACATTCTAATATCACACAAATAAAAACTCGAAAAAAGGAACACCACTCAAAATCGAGAAATAAAAAGAAGCTTTTAAATACAACCTACTGAAATAAACACATCGATGCGTTTCACTAGTTTTGCAGAGAAGCGAATCGTTACAAAACTAAAACACACACTACATACTTTATTTATAATATTATTTAACTTCAAAATATCATGGACTAATTAATTAACCATTTAACAATATTTCAAGTGCAATACTTCGTCACTTGATATGAATCTGTGAATTTGATAACGATGTTAGTAAAAAGATCAACACTTCTAGCTTCAATCACGGTTGATATTTTCTAATAATTAATGATATAATCGAAAAAAATCACTCAAATGAAGATTGTTAACATACTGAGAATGATAATTTAGTTTTATTGTGTTAATCACAAGACTATTCATCTTTTTTTCGATTTACTTATTTATGTATCAAACACACAGAGTCATAACCAACAAAAAAAAAACACAAATGAATAATCACACAAATAATAAACTTGAAACCCATACGACATACTTCTATTTTTGTTCAATATTTACATTCTACAAGCTGTTTTACTCACGCTTTCGCATAACTACAGGCGTTGCCATAGAAGAAGAGACAATAAGACGTTTCAATAAATTCATAAATATATAAAGGGTAGTCGGTTTTAATAATAATTTATGAGCTATCAAAAGCTTCGTTTTTTGACCATTTGTCATCCATAATTTAGTATCAATGATATTTCATGAACTAAAATCAACCATATTGAGATACTAGAAAATCAGATCGAAAAACGAAACGTTAAAATAGTATCAAAGAAGTGCAGTATAAGAGAGGGTAGTTTTAAATGTGAACAAATCAAACGATTTTCAAATGTTATTATTTTTCCATTACTGTACAAAAACTGTTTTAATCTTTTGACATGTTCACAGATTAAATTAATTGACATTTCATTTAGTGAAATTAAAAATTGGAAATTTAAGAGTGATAAGGAATTCATACAAATATTAATCTATTTAATTTGTTGAAAATAATATTTGGTAATTACCTGATTCAGCCGCTGTGAATCCCATTACGACGCAGTACAACCAGAAATCTTTGAAGAGCTTGTGTAAACGCGGCTTAGGATTCTTGATTGGTGGAAGCCTTTTCACTAATACCTGTAATAATGTTATTCTTAACAAGGCTACTTTCAGATCAAAGTAACAAATAAAATGGAAGATCAGTTCATTGCAAAAAATACTAATGTAAACAAACAACATTTTTGGTTTCTGCTGTTCGGTAAAAAAAGTCAAGTGTCCCGAGAAATTTGTTTCTTAAGATGCCGTCATCTCCTTTCTGTTATCACCACATTCGACATCGAGCTGAAGTTCATCCCATTATTGAATAAGCTCACCTATTCACTATTTCTCGAGCTCTATGACTTGTCCATCTTCAAACGAAATTTAAGGAGAGTTTTAAGAGTTTGTCGTAGGTAGCAGCACTGCATTATTTTCTGAAGAGAGATACTTTAACCATGAAAAAAAGTAGCAAAACATAACACGCTGTATACTAACCGCTATGACAGGTATCAACACGCCCAAGTTCCCCGCGCTTCCCGAAGCCTTCAGCACCGGCGCCGGGGATCGATCAGTGGCCCTCTCCCCGCCCAGACCGAGCTGAACGAATAGTTCTAACAGTCTTGTGAGTAGTTCTAGTCTCACGTTGGTGCCACGTACGTTTGCTGCGATGTTCGCTAGAGCGTTTAGTACAGCGCCGGATACGTGCCTGTAGGAAAGAGATATTGTTTTATTTTTTCATGTTAATCAAACAGTTTTTTTTTAGTTGGAGGAAATCACCGGAGTTGGATATGTGGGAGTTGAACCGCACTAAAACCTCCAACCGCTCACACTCAGCGTCCGAACCTCGGCTGAGACCAGAACCCAGCACGGGGTTATGAGGGACGGCGCGACTGATCTGCGCTGATCTTGACCATAATATGAGCGTAGTCCTAAGACTATTTTAGAGGATACATTTAGGTACCTACTTCCTTAGTTTAACCGCGATAAAAAAAGTAAACTCTATAAAAGTTCTTCAAGTTCTTCGAATTAAAGTTTCCACCCTACCTATACTGTTTCCTGTCATCGGTATGATGATACGCCGCGCTCGCCGACTCGACCGTGATGACGGTAAACATCCGCATGATCTCATCGTAGGCCGCGCCTTCGGGACTCGCGAGCGCCATACATCCTAGCTGGTCCACTATTAGAGTGTCTAGAGATGAGGGGGCGCGACATAACCTGAAACAGAAATGAAATTATTATAGTGATTTATGCTGAATAAGGATTTACTTGAGATCTGTGGAAAACCACTTTTTTAAATATAAGTTGGCAAATAAAGTTGTTTGAGGGACAGTTAAAACTATACAGGGTGATTTCCTAGTGAGGGTACATATTGAAGGTGATGGTTATATACGACCAGTAAAAATATTATTACCAAAGAATATGGCTTAATGCCTTAGTAATCGCAACTTAAAAATATCTAAAATTCTTGCAAAATGGATGTTTTTCGACAGCTGATGGATGTGGCGGAGGTGTGGGGTGCGCGAGATCACTAGAGGTCATTAGTCAACACTCTTTAAGCCGAAATTGTTTATGTTTGAGATAGTTTTGTCGAATTTAGATTTAAATAAAATATATATATTTCTTAATTTTACCTATTTTTTGTAATATTCCGTATTAGAACAGAGTACTCATCACCCTTCTGCCATATGTACCCTCTCTAACAAATCACCCTGTATAAATTAGTCATGTGAAGTTATTTCAGACAAGCCCCCGTCGACAAATTATAGATATGGGAGATTAAGATTGAGGTTGTTGCTTGTTTTCTTTTATATCAAAGGATATTATTTTATATTATTATGGCGTCATAAAAGAACATATAATCTACATAGATTCTTACCTCTGTTGAAAGAACTGAAGTATGGTATCGCTTGTCTTTGGAGTGTCCTTTAAAGCGACCGCAACGTGACCCAACATTATTACTATATTCGTACTAATTAATGACGATTCACTGTAACAAAATGAAATTGCAAACTCAACAATACTCTGATTTAACCTAATTCAAAGGGAGTCCGTTAGGAATGAGATTCTGCACAGGATTCGCCATCAAGTCCTTTTGACACAAACTATTTTTCTTATAATTTAACCACTCACCTATCACTAGTTTCGGCTGTAAACAGTCTATTACTGACGGAGCCGACTAAAGCAGGCACACAGTACGGGTCGACAGAGAGAGCCGCTTCTAATGCAACGCACAAGTTCTCTATAGCTGCGTCTCGAAGCTTCTCGAAAGGAGTTGATTTAACAGGGACACCAGTTTCCGTTAGACCTTGCAATTCTTTGCCTTGCACTGTAAATTATTTAGAGAAATAAAAGTAAAAAAAACAACTAAACATCTTCAAAGATAAAAATAAACACAAATTCAAATATATTTGTAAAGCTTAGTTTTTTCTCGTTTTTCAAACGTGAATGCCATTTGGGCTCAAGAATGTACCAGCAATTATGAAAACATTTTTTTTAATTTAAGAGCAATGAAATAATTGATACTTACGAGTTACTTTCATGTGTTCTTTTCCAGTTTTCTCTAATTCCAATTTGTGTAATTTAAATAATATAGGAGAAGGCGTAACTAAAAAATCTCTTAAACAATATATCGAAGTATTCGCTATCGTTGGAAATTTCGTTGCTAATTTACCGAGGCCCTGAAACGGAATCAATATACACAATAGAAAACAGTGTTAATACTTCTACTACCTGACACTGGCAGAGTCCTTCGTCAAAGTTGAGACAAGAGCCATTTGAAAAAAAAAACTGTGTTAATATATTACAGTATTTATTTACACTTAATGGAAGGACTCGCTCTATTAACTATAATATTTATTTATTTAGGAAATTAATAACTTATAAAATAACACAGATATAAAATTTGCCGGTAAAAGTAAGTTACAGTCGACCATTGCCTTGCGACTCGAGCCCACAATAATTGTAGCTACGACGTGTATAACGAGATTTAAGAAAATTCCATTCAGTAGTGGGTAGGTAGAAAAAGGAAAGGTAACTGCTCTCCAGCAATAATAGAAATGGTATATCTTGATCTACAAAAACAATGAAAGTAAAGAGCGTGATTTTTACGCATTAAATAACTTACTTCAAGGCAGACCATCAGTAATGGCATGTGAGCTAATATCAATTTATGATTATGATTCGAATTAATCTTTTCCGTTAACCGCCCACATAGTGAATCAGCTCCTGAAATATACATTGTTTTTGTACAGATACTAATAACAATTAATTTTATTACGTTTATTTTACAATCAGGAAGCTTCATTTAACTTTAAAGAATTTTATTACATTGTTTGACAAATTAATTTGATTTTTTAAATTGTAGATTCAATTGTATATTTCTATGGGTGTGTGTATGATGTGATGTGTGTCATTTCGCAATAAAATACTTTTAAGTTGTTTTTTTTTTTCATTTAGCTTTTATGAGTACAGTTTTCGTACCATTATTTTTTATGCATTTAAGCTACATAATATACATGTTTAATTATAATTACATATACTGTTACAATTGTTAGTCAAGGCAGACATGTTTTTAGATCGATTTTTTCAAGCAAACACGACATTAGGGTAGCAAAATTCAAATTTACAAATATTTTGATAATATATTCGATTATGTTGTTAAATTACTTTAAAACATCTGTTAAGGGGTCCACGCACACACAAACGAGTGTACCTATTAATATTGTTAGAGCATTTATAAGGGCTGGAACATTAAACTCTGCGTCAACTGGAAAATCGAAAATTTTATAAAAAACATTAGTTTTATAAATCGCATATAAAAATACATTACAAATAATACTCATAATTAATAAGAGTGTAATAAATGTATAAATCTGATAATAATAGGGAAAATTATTTTGTAATCAGTTATGATTCTTATATAACGATGTCAATATGGTAATTAAAAATGATTTAATTATTTATTTTATAAATTTAATCTATAACTATAGCTGTTAAGTTAGTCTATAAACGATGGTAACTCTTAACGACAATTGAAAACAAATCCAAATAGCAAAAAAATGAAAATAGATAATGTGTAAATTTCAAAGCTATATGAGACTCCAGTAATGAAGCTGAAGCTAGTTAAAATATTGTAATGAGTTTTAAGTTAGATTTATCTCTTTAACTAGAATAACATAAATAGCTTAACCATGAATTACTTTGATTATAATTCTTGAATTTGTATAAGTAGGCATTTTGACCTTGTGTTCAGTGTTATATAAAAACGACAGCACTCATTTATAAAATTGTTTGCCTAAACTTTAAACCAACAAAAAATACACAAACAAGTTCTGATATCTTAATATCACTATGTTTCGCGAATAAACATGATATGAGAAAACTGACTGTAGTGATTTGCTGAAACTGCCATATCCTAAATATAAACTGATTAGAAATCATCGAAGTATTTACAAAGTTTACATTTACCTGTCTCATCGCCAATGGCCCAAACTAGAAGATCGACACAGGCAGAGTTCGCCATAACGTTAACTTTGAATTTGTTAACAGTAGCATAATTACTCTCCCTGTCTTCGCGTTCTGAAGCGTCATGATGTCTACTCTGTAACTCTGTTTGTCCACTCAAGAATAGACATTTGACAAATTCCTGGGAAAGACATTTGTAAACATAAAGTCACTAAAATTTCAACACCTTATTACTTCTTAAATGTCTTAATTACATTACTAAAAACTTAGGAAAATAAGGCACTAAAAATAATAAAATATTACCTGAACATCTTTCGTAAACGGCCCTGGTAAATCTTTCTGATGCTGCAACAACTCTCTTAATAACGTTACCATAACTAAATTTAACGTTTCCGAGAAGGATCTGTAAGGGAATACCTGAAAGATGAAAAACTGTTCAAGTCTTTACTGGATTTTAAAATTTAAGAACTTTTTTGCTTTTACTTACATTTATCTGTCCCGAAGCGTGGACATCTTCGGCCTCTTCATCCAAAAACGATAAGAGATCTTTTGTTAGTAATTTTTTCGCTAAAGATAACACCGACTGCAAATAGGTCACGTAAAACTGCACATTACTCCTTTTCTCTGGAGATTCCGAGAACCTCATGTATGGGAATTGATTAAAGCTAGACCCGAACTTGTGGAAGAAATATGTGGTTGGGTCATAAGGGACCGAGTTGTAACTGTGCAGGGAGCCTCGTTTTAACGTACCAACTCCGCTATCCATAGTGTCGCTCCCGTTCTCGAGAGCTGTGTCATCATTTAGATGCAAATTCCCCGACAACGATCTAGGTATGATTGGACGAAATTGATTAAATTTTCTCTTTTTATCTAACGTCGCGTATTCGAAATTTGGTTCGGGTTCCTTTGTTTTCACTGGACTAGGAGGTTGAGGGAACAATCGACACAGCAAAGGAGGATCAATCGTAGAGTACCTTCCCATGGACCTAGCTAAGCCGATTAGGATAGGAACAGTACTTTTACAAAGCTGTAGTTTTGATACTTTATCAAAGTCGCGGCTCTCGTGACATTCAATAATAGTTTTTGTAAGATTTGACATAAGCTCTATTTGCGCTGTTAGGATTTCTTCACGTAGAGAAGACTGTTTCGATGCCACGTCAGATAGCAGAGTATTGAGGCAGAAGCTGAACTTTTCCGACATTGGTATACCTGGAACAAAAACGTTCTATTAATAATATCTAATATATATGTCACCGGAAAATACGAAGAAATGTCTCTTGTTAAATTCCATTAGGTTTCTACGGAACTTAACAAGTTTCGTACGATAACTCCGTCAATAAGCAAGATAACCACATCGTGTTTAGACTCTAATGATGCATTCTGATGAGTACTTTTAGAAAATTCCCGGGAACAATTCCTATACGACGCAGACAGAGTATATAAACACACTTAAAAACGTTTCAATACTTATTTTATTTCTATTTTAATTAAACAGGTACCTAAGTACGAAAATAAATCTGTTTTGAGTTTAAACAACAGAAAATCAAGTATGACGCTACAACAAATTACTGTTATTACATTTGAATACAACCGACCGTTTTTATAAATATAATAGCTATTAAAATATCGCTTTTGGTTGCGAAAAATAGCTCTGACCTTCGCATTTTAATAGGCACTGGGTAATAAATATTATTAATGTTCCAAAAATTTTCTGATACTGAACCTTAGTAGGTACACGTATTGTTTAACTGTATAATTAACTCTAAGATGGTTTAAGTACGACATTAGATCCTGCCTTTTTTTTGGCCCACCTCTCACTCCCACCACTGTAGCTCCTGTGTAGCCAGGATCCACAGCAGCGACTATCGTAATGACTCTGAGCAGTGAAGCCCAAGAAAACCCGAGGGAAAGCTAACTTATCTTGGACCCCGCAACGAATTTAATCAGAAGATGATAGATGGAGTAGCAAAAACATGAGTTTCGACTTCCCTTCTCGCAAAAGCGGGAGACAATAAAATAACATTCAAAGATGCATTACGCCAGAATTGAGAATTTAGGGGGTATCACTTATAGCGGAAGGAGAGTCCCTGTATAAATTATTTGAGTATCTCATTAATAGATACCATTGAATTAAAATGAACAACTGACTCTAGTTATCATTATTTATTGTCACTGTTTACAATACACAATAATGAATATGATTACAATAATAATAATGTGTGGACGCGAGTGTACGCTTTGCTGATTACGGGACGACTGGGGAGTCTCGCTACGCACTGCACTTATATATTGCTGCTTGCATAAAAAAGTGCATGCCTGCAATCGCGTCCCCTACAGTACACCCTTCCTAAAATTTTGGTTATACAATGCAAAATTTTTCACAAAACAAACAAAAAAAAATAAAATTAAACTAAGTACTGTTAAAACTTTTGTTTTCGGCTGTACCGTATTAGGGTAGGTACTTGAGATATACTTCGAATGCGCTTTATCGTTAAGCAACAGTCGAAGTTTTTTACTCGCTACTCATAAATCAATCATTTTTTACTTGAAATACGACGAACACTCGAATTGTTGACTCGGTGTTTTCTCACACTTATAACAAAGTACTTATAACAAATCATTGCTTTTTGTGATGAAATATTACGAGAACTGTAACTTATTCCACTTCATTTTAAAATATTTACATTTGTTAAGTAGTTCTCATTGCCATAAATCAATGATACGAATCAAAGTTTATTGAATCTTTTACACATAACATTAATGATTCCAATTTTGTTAAAACATATTATTATTACAATTTTCAATTTACAAACATGTCACTATTCAATACAAAGTTGAAACAAAAAATCATTTCTAGGTAATTTAAGTTGGTTTTAACCCTTTACTTAATTACTTTAAAGATTCATAAAATATTATAGCATATACATAGTTTGATTATTTCCAATAAGAGTGTGACAAATTATTAAAAACACAAAAATACTTTAATGACAAAACGTTAAAATAAACAGACTAAAAATAATGCAAAAGGCAATAAAGGAATGCAAATATCGCTGTCACGTCGCCTCTTAATCGCAAGACGTGAAGTTTGGCATCAAGTTATATATTCACACGTTATAAGTTATGGAGAATGAAGTAGAATATTGGACCACGACTTGACTTGTCCATCGTTTCTACAGCTCTCCTCGACTTCTTCTCGACATAATATCTCTCGACCAAGTATGTCTCCCACCATAAAATGTGGCGATCTCGACGGCATTTCCTCTGGGTATGCTTTTCTCCCGAAAATTCTGGGTGCTCTCCCACGAGTCATCTCTTCCGGATCAATGATAGTGGCTGGTTTTGCTCGTTATACCATCCGGTGTTACGATGATTACAATGCTGGAGTTACGACGTTTCGCTTGGTCTTCGCTATGACTGAATCTCGTTACGTGTCCTCCAATACAGCGTTGCTCTTGTTCCTGTGCCATATCTGCTCTTAACTGTCCTATATATTTTGTATACTTCTTCCGAATATCCGGTTTTGTGTTAAATCTTGTTGCTTTTACCTGCAGTCGATGTTAGTACCTTGCAGGGAGTCGTCCGTTCAGCAGCGTGCGTATTTAACCTACACTATTCTTCATATTTTCACAACTCCACGTATATTTCATAACTAATTACTTGTGTGTTCTTCCTTTCCCCGTCTTGTGTGCTTGAATCGCCAATGCCAGTGAAAGAAGTCCCAGTGAGTCGGAACTGTACTGCTGACGCACGGGCTCCAGTGAGTCGGACATGCTGCCGTGCGGGGCCGATGCTACGTGCTGACCAGGAGAGATATGCTCTGCTTTGCTGACCGGTCCTTGTAGTCAGTGTGCCCAATGTCAAGCCGATGAGGGTTCGACCAGGCCACGCTGCGTTGCGGCTAGTGGACGAAGTACCTGAAGAGGCTGAAGCTGGCTGGCGTGGTGCAGGGTGTGATGATCTTGAAGGAGTCGTGTTCTTGTCGGAGGTCACCACTTTGAGGGTATCTCTTTATAGCGGAAGGAGAGTCCCTGTATAAATTATTTGAGTATCTCATTAATAGATACCATTGAATTAAAATGAACAACTGACTCTAGTTATCATTATTTATTGTCACTGTTTACAATACACAATAATGAATATGATTACAATAATAATAATGTGTGGACGCGAGTGTACGCTTTGCTGATTACGGGACGACTGGGGAGTCTCGCTACACACTGCACTTATATATTGCTGCTTGCATAAAAAAGTGCATGCCTGCAATCGCGTCCCCTACAAGAAAAGCACCACGGACATTGTATTAAATTTATTGGACCTATGCGGTGAGCTGTTTTACTATTTTAATTGTACTATTTTATTAGATCCTGCCTATGGCAGTATAAGCGAAACAGGAACCATTAGCATAATGTAACTGCATTGAATATTTTTTTCACATGTTTTCCTTCACCGTCGTAAACCACACAGAAATCATTAACTAGGCTCGTTTATCTATCAAGCAATAAAAAAAAAAAAAAAAAAAACACAAAGATTTACAGGTACAAGTTGATCGGATTCTAACCCGTAACCTCTTGTAATGTAAACAGGCAAATCTTTTTGCCAACACAAATGTTTCCATTACGCATTCCAAAATTGCTTTTTTGCTCAATAACTTCCTTTTGTTTGTCCAATTATAATATCATCATAATCTACTAAATATAAATCTATCTATTCTATATAAATACATGCAAATTCTGTTTTGTTGTACAGTCAAGACAAGTATTTACTTTGTGTACAATGTTCAAAAACACAGCTATCGTTATTTTCTTGTTCATGATGGTTGGGGGCGTAAGTATATAGTCTATATGGTATTATTATACAATATCTGTTAAACTTAATGATACATATTTTACTAATGTTTCAGAGCTTGCAGCAGTACCCTGTTAAGTATTTTAGTCTAGGTAATAAGGACTCTCTGTAACTCGATAATCTCTGCCTTCCTGGTAGATCTAATATCTTGTATATATGTAGTTGATTATTTTTAGTACCATTAAACTATAACAACTTTAGGAAGATTCGGTTGAATTTTCGGTAAGCCTGTAAGGTTTCGTTGTAAAAGTCAGTTTTCAAATAAAGAAATACTATATTTACACATGCATAAATTAACTATTATTGAATTTAAATTGTTGTTTGTTTTATAAGATTTTAACTCAAGTAATATTAATCTAATTTAATTTCATTCTCAACGAAATGTCCGATAGGAATAAAACAAAAAGTATTTTACTTCTACATTAATACCCTTGATAATAAAAAGCTTAATTTGGATAAGGATTAATATAAACATTCTCAATTCACGTCGTTTCATACTTCGGACGATATTTTTCATGAACATAAAAGCGATTTTTGTGACTAAACTACGATAGTTAGATATGCGCTGTCGCGGACTTTTTTTCCCGATCTTACTAAGACCTACAAACCCGTAGTACATCATTTTGTTCTATTGTCAATAGTTTTTGCAACG
This sequence comes from Trilocha varians, assembly GCA_030269945.2. NCBI lineage: Eukaryota > Metazoa > Arthropoda > Insecta > Lepidoptera > Bombycidae > Trilocha > Trilocha varians. Next base: position 6,249,582 of record AP028268.1, on the reverse strand, counting down.
TATGCATAAATATGTTTTCGATTTTCCACCTTATGTTACAAATTCGACATTTTTCATATGGATCCCTATTGTTTTTTTTTTAATAAAATATACATATAAACCGCATAAAAATCCGTTACGTAGTTTTAAAGATCTAAGCATACATAGGGACAGACAGACGACGGATAGCAACTTTGTTTTATAACATGTAGTGAATTGTAGTGATATTATTATACAGGGTGAAATTAAACGCCCCTCCAGGGGAAGTACTCGAAATAATTATTTTAGCGAATTTTGCTGAAAGGATATCCTTTATTTTTGAAAAGAAACAAAACTGCATTCATATATTTTTTTTTAATATTCTTGGTACACCCGGAAAAGAAATTCACCCTGTACATAAAAACAAATTTCAGGTGCTAGAGCAAATGCTAACGGCGGATTTGGCGGTAATATGGGCGGCAGTGCAGCCGGCGGTGTAGATATTAGTGCAGGTGCTAGTAGCGGTTTAAGCACAGGTTTTGGTGCAGATTTTGGTACCAGCAGTAGCGCTAATACTGGAGCTAGCGCAAGTGAATTCGGAAAATAGCAAGGTACTGCAACTTACTGAATTTGTTGAAAAATTGTTGTAAGTTTGTTATAATTTAAATGAGGTGAGGGGCTAATAAAAATAGACCTTTTCTCGAGTATAAGTATTAAATAAATAATAAAACAAATTACGGGTTCAAATTATTATCTGCAATGAAAAGTAATTTTTGTTAATCATAAAAAAAATCTGTGAAGCTTACATTTATTTTTAAAATGTACAGAATTTTCTTAGATAATATTTAATGTCATTAAATAGAACTGCATTAATAGCATTTCGTGAATCACATGGCAATTTCTAAATACAAATTTACAATCTGCCCAGTGTTTGTTATAGAAACCCATTGTTTTTAGGTAATCAGTATACAATGAGAAATAGCAAGAAAATATAATGTACATTTATTTATTTTTTTCTTATTTCAGCAATCACAAGAAACAAAGAACATAAGCATTATTGTGACTCCAAAACTCTGAAAGTGAAATGATGATAAAGTATTCTCATTTTATCTGGGAACACCATCATTACATCTTTTCTTAAATGATTATAATTGAATTTTGACAACTTTTGTAGGCCTTTAAACTTTTGTAGTGCTATGTTCCAATAAATACATACTATAAAGCAAGTGTCACATTATTTTTTATTTGCTTAACTTTGGCTTGACAAAGGGAGGCAGTTTCACACAGCTTCAATTTTAGAATTATATTGTAGCCTATACATACACAAATAAGGTAGCTTACTCTTAGTAAAACAATTTTCTGAATTGGTTGAGTAGATACGGTTGGATTGGTATGATAGATTACCATCTACAATGTTTCAACCTTGCAACTTTGACTTGATAATGTTAATAATATAGCACAAGTTGGCTCAGATTATATTACCACATGTTTTACAGTTTACATAAAATGCACAATATCAATGCTATTTTTTTATTATACAACATGAAAGTGTTCATTAAACTTTGAACATTTGATAACATAGTCAACAGTAGATTCTTTATAAAACTATAAAGAGTTTAAATCTACTTACGGTCTTTGTTTTTGGTTCTATACAGAGGCTCCTCAAACTGTGCATTTGATAGGCTTTTCAGAACCTTCAGGAAATAAGGTAGAAGTTTATCCTGGTGCTGCAGACCACTTTGCAGGAAGTACAATCCTAATGCTATTGATGCTTCCTGGCTCTTTGGAGTCACAACCAAAGTTGAACTGGCTTGAGGGCATAGTAAAAACAGTGTGTTTACCTGGAAAATACATAATAATGCTCATACATAAATCTTACAAAATATCTTAAAATTGTTTTTGTATTCATATTTTTATTGATCAAGGTTAAGGTTGACAAGCATGCCTGTACATTGATAGATTAATTATATGATGGATTGACTCCATATTGAGAAAAGTCTACTAGATCTTCAACCAACTCAGACATAAATGTGCTACTAACTTTTGTAAGTAATTGTACAATTTAATACAAATTTTAATATACATGTATAATGTTTTTTTTGAACTACTACATTTTTATAAACATTATTACTGCCAACTCACACAGAGCAGTATTTTTACTATAAAAGACATCATACACTAGGGTTATGCCACTATCAATCTTTAATGCAATTATACTAGTTCTCGCCGACCTCATTTACGATGCAGTAGACAGTGTTCTAACACTTACTACAATATTAGGAATATTGACAAGTTCTGCAATTTTAGTCATATCATAGTTATCCTTTTGTTATCCTTAACATTTCTGACACTCTTAGCTGCCAAAACTTTTTTACTATTGTTGCATTAAAACATGTTTACAATATTATGTGAAAATATAAATATAACAATTGAGAATCAAACACAACCTTCAATTTATTTTTTAATTATGCATTGTTGTCAGTGCTCACATAAATATAATATGCATACTGACCATAATTACAATTGTTATCATTGTTACTACAATCCTTAACAGAAAAAGGTACTAAGTGCTATTATTTTCCTCAAAAATCTATGTTGTATGCATCTGTTATAATACTTATTTACTAACAATCTCTTTTTAAAACTTTTTACAGTTACATGCAATGCATATTTTATAAAATCAAAATTTCGCAAGGATTCCATTCCCAAATCAAACAATTGGCAAGAAAATGGATGAGAGTAAAACGTAAACATCTGTGATTCATTTGTGTACTTTTAATATTGAGTTATGATAAAAACAATACTTATGTCATAATGAGATCATTGATTTTTACTTGCACCTATACTTCCAGACGTCCGAGTGCTGATTTTAATTGCTTAAAGCTACAAGACCTTGAAATGCATCTAAAATCGATGATGAACGTTTCATAAATATATAGTTCTAACAAGATTACAAAATATGGTGAATGTTCGAACTCACTTTTTCCCATGGCGTTGGTTTTATACTTGACAAACAGCGAGCCAAATGTTGCACAGTCTCTGTAAAGAACTCGTTTTCATCCATGATTATATTTATTTATTTAATTAATAATCATTTTCTAAATATTTAGAAATACGTCCATCGAACACGAATCAGCCGATCCACTAGAGCTGAGCACAGATTTTGGATTTTACAGTTGGTTGTAGATTGTGGTTTTGTGGCAAACTGAACCGCGCCCTGTAATATGACTCGATTTTTAATCGAAAATCGATTTATTTCCTTGAATATTTTTTTACTATATCTTTGTTTCCTAATATTGTTTTTGATGCAATGTTACAAGTGTTTATCTTATATGCTTTTTCAATACAGTATAACTAAATTCTTTTTAGAATTATGTGAACTTTATGTGTCCAGTTATTGAGACTTCGGCAACCTTTTCAAATAATTGTGTCACTCACATAATCGTGTTTAGATTGACTGTGTTTTAACAAAAAATACTTAAATTTATATACTTAAATAAAGTTTAAAGGTTATATGTTCCCAAATGGTTATATGCTCCACATAGTACATATATTTAGAAACACTGACATGATACAAAAATTAAGAAAACGTAGTTACCATTTGTAAAAGATACACAATGTTCACAGTTTTTATTCGATTCCATAAAAAAATATCGATTTTGTATCCAGCCATTACCAACTCTAAAGAAAATTGACAATTGATGAAGTTGACAAATGACATTTCAAAATATATTGACGTTTTTATTTCGAAAATACTTCAAGAACATAAGTGAAGTAATATACAGCCAAAAATAATAAATTGCAAAGAAAATATTTACTAAAATAAATAATTCAAACAACATAATAAAAAAAAATCGTATATGTTCAAAATTTTATTTTGCATTTCTTCAAAATTAATATTTATAATTTGTAGTAAAATTTACTTTATGACCAGCCACGGAAGAAATTGCTCCTGATTCATATTTTCCAAGTGAAGCAAGACCGTTAGCCTGAAATAATTAAGCAAAAATATGAATTCTGGCCTCGATCAATTAACGCAATATACTTCAATAATGCTCTAATATAAGGCTTCAAAATAATAATAGTAGATCGATGGTTTTGGCAAATTAAGTTTTGTGATTTTTTTTTGCATCAGCAGTGGTGATTCATTTTGAAAAAATTACGAAGAATCTGTAATTTTAGTGATGGGACATAATGATTAAGATTGAAAAGAAATCACTTCTAAACAGAATTTATGGTAAACTTTACAGACTACTTTTTTCAGAGTAAAGTAATCAAGTGGAATATCATGACTTCAATTACTACAATATGATTCAAATACCTAGTTGGTATATTAAATTAATACCTAATCTTTACCTTGGTACGTTTAAGTAGTTCCTCTTGAGCTTTTACCACATTTTCATCTTTACCAGCCCAGGTTTTCCAAACAGACGCTTGTAAAGCCCTGCCATAACTAAAAGTAAGCGCCCATGGCTTCTTTCCGTCAACATTATTGATAGCATTTAAATTCAATGTTGCTTCTTCTTCTGTTTGACCACCAGAAAGAAATGCTATTCCTGCATCACATTAAATTATTCATTTTAATTTAGTATACTTAAGGTGTAAAATATCCACATGTTCTGTCACATCATTTGTTTTTTTGAACGTTTAATATCAAATATTTCTATATTCGCCTCCTTCTATCTTTACTAGATGCAAATTCCCCGACAACGATCTAGGTATGATTGGACGAAATTGATTAAATTTTCTCTTTTTATCTAACGTCGCGTATTCGAAATTTGGTTCGGGTTCCTTTGTTTTCACTGGACTAGGAGGTTGAGGGAACAATCGACACAGCAAAGGAGGATCAATCGTAGAGTACCTTCCCATGGACCTAGCTAAGCCGATTAGGATAGGAACAGTACTTTTACAAAGCTGTAGTTTTGATACTTTATCAAAGTCGCGGCTCTCGTGACATTCAATAATAGTTTTTGTAAGATTTGACATAAGCTCTATTTGCGCTGTTAGGATTTCTTCACGTAGAGAAGACTGTTTCGATGCCACGTCAGATAGCAGAGTATTGAGACAGAAGCTGAACTTTTCCGATTGGTATACCTGGAACAAAAACGTTCTATTAATAATATCTAATATATATGTCACCGGAAAATACGAAGAAATGTCACTTGTTAAATTCCGTTAGGTTTCTACGGAACTTAACAAGTTTCGTACGATAACTCCGTCAATAAGCAAGATAACCACATCGTGTTTAGACTCTAATGAAGCATCCTGATGAGTACTTTGCGTAGAGGATGAATGTGAAGGTCTGATGATGAAGCTGGAAGGTGGCTATGGGATCTCCGTCAATAAGCAAGATAACCTCATCGTGTATAGCCTCTTATGAAACGTCCTGATGAGTACTTTGCGTAGAGGATAAATGTGAAGGACTGATGATGGAGCTGGAAGGTGGCCACAGGATCTCCGTCAATAAGCAAGATAACCTCATCGTGTTTAGGCTCTAATGATGCGTTCTGATGAGTACTTTTAGAAAATTCCCGGGAACAATTCCTATACGACGCAGACAGAGTATATAAATACACTTAAAAACGTTTCAATACTTATTTTATTTCTATTTTAATTAAACAGGTACCTAAGTACGAAAATAAATCTGTTTTGAGTTTAAACAGCAGAAAATCAAGTATGACGCTACAACAAATTACTGTTATTACATTTGAATACAACCGACCGTTTTTATAAATATAATAGCTATTAAAATATCGTTTCTGGTTGCGAAAAATAGCTTTGACCTTCGCATTTTAATAGGCACTGGGTAATAATTATTATTTATGTTCCGAATTTTTTCTGATACTGAACCTTAGTAGGTACACGTATTGTTTAACTGTATAATTAACTCTAAGATGGTTTAAGTACGACATTAGATCCTGCCTTTTTTTTTGGCCCACCTCTCACTCCCACCACTGTAACTCCTGTGTAGCCAGGATCCACAGCGGCGACCATCGTAATGACTCTGAGCAGTGAAGCCCAAGAAAACCCGAGGGAAAGCTAACTTATCTTGGACACCGCAACGAATTTAATCAGAAGATGATAGATGGAGTAGGAAAAACATGAGTTTCGACTTTCCTTCTCGCAAAAGCGGGAGACAATAAAATAACATTGAAAGATGCCAGAATTGAGAAAAGCACCACGGACATTTTATTAAATTTATTGGACCTATGCGGTGAGCTGTTTTACTATTTTAATTGTACTATTTTATTAGATCCTGCCTATGGCAGTATAAACGAAACAGGAACCATTAGCATAATGTAATAGTACGGGATCCGGCTGCGAAATTAGTTCATTAATAATGTAGATTGATAAGATTTAATTTTTAAGTATTTTCACAGCTAGGAGATGTCAATTTTCATCGGGTGCCAATTAGAAAATGCCCGCCAGTATTATTAATTAAATTATTATTAATTTACTTTAAGGAAGGCATTTCGTTTACATCGTATGGAAATAAAACCTACACCACTTCACAATAGTGTATTCAAGGGATCTGGAAAGTTATGGTTGCTGCTGATCGCTTAGCCACAACTTCCAAGTAGCCAGGTGTAAACAGGTATATTTTTGTTCAATCTTTTCGTTTATAATGTACACTCATTTTATTTATACCAAATTAAAGCTATTTTTTTTTTCTTTTCAACCATATAAAGTTGCCTTTTCAAAAAAGCCCGCAAATCACAGTTTCCTACCCTAAAAGATGCTAGGTATTAAACATAAAGTGACAGAGAGCGAGCGTACGACGCTACTTGTTAGACAAGGATGCGAAATGCGAGCCGGATGTGGTTTTTTGAGCTAATGCGCATGCTCCGATAAATAGGGTTCTCAGTCAAGCAGCTGGGCCGAGATTTGTTTACTGTGAATTGGGTAGTTTCCACTAAGAATAAATCGGGTGGATTAGGGTTTCTAACTATTGATTAAGATATACAGATTTCAAAAAGTATAACAGTTTATCATAATAAGTAAAGATTATTCATATTTTTAGAAAATAAAATCTAAAAAAATGGTCACTGAGTCACGTGACAGTAAACACGTATCAGAAACTTTTACACGCTATGACATCACACGTTCTCTGTCAAATCTTTTTTTAGGGTGCCCAACCCAGATGCACGACCAATAGAGCGATTTTCATTTCCGAACTAGTTTTCCTTTATCAATTACGAGTATGAGTGAGTTATTACACGACGATTATATACGAACGATCGGTATTTAATCAAGTATATAAATGCATTTAATATACACTGGCGAGCAAAAAAATCGACTCCCTTCATACTTTCGCACTCAGAGTGTTCTAATTTAAAAATTATTCTTAATTATAATTTATCATAATGGGATCAAACAGTGTTGTCGCGACATTATTTGCGCGGCCTGCGTTGGGTTCTGCGTGGTATTCATTGCGTTTATACTCGTAATAACTTCTCAACGAAAAGTCCGATTAGAACAAAACAAACAGTAATTTACTTTTAAATTAATACTCTTGATAACATAATACTTTATTTGGATAAGGATTAATATAACAATATTAATTTAACGTTAAATTTATTCTTCGGACGAATTATTTTTTTTTTTAACATAAAAGCAGTTGTTGTGACTAAACTATGATAGTTAGGTATATGCTCTCGCGGACTTTTTTGTAGATCTTACTAACACCTAAAAACCCGTAGTACATCATTTTGTTCTATTGTCAATAGTTTTTGCAGCGTACGCATAAATAGGTTTTTAATATTACACCTTGTCTTACAAATTCGATATTTTCATACGGATCCCTATTTTTTTTCAAAATAAAATATATCGCCTATAACCTTCCTCGATAAATGGACATTCCAACAGTGAAAGAATTTTTGAAATCGGACCGGTAGTTTCTGAGATTAGCGCGTTCAAACAAACAAACAAATAAACAAACAAACAAACAAACTCTTCAGCTTTATAATATTAGTATAGATAGATTATTTTGCAATTTTTTTTAAATATTTTCTGAAAGAGTGTTTGAGCCGCATGCTCAAATTTATCGTCAATGCAGAGGTGAGAGCTCAAGGGATATTTCACTGATGATCGGTGCACCCTTGTGCTCATTGGCCTGCCGCCCGTCTGGTGTTTGCTGGAGCGCAAAGTATTGGCGCTCTGGAACCTAGACGGCACACTCGACCTATTTTTACGGACACACGAAGTGTCACGTATAAAAATAATAAATTAGAATATATGTCATAAATGACATAAGATCGAATAATATATAGAAAAATGGTGAAATTGTGATTCCAAACTATTAGAAAATATAAAAACATTCGTTGTCGACGGTCGCAAGAGTGTGCCATTGGTGAAGGAGCTGCTGATACTATTGCAGGAAGGTAGCACTGGACACAAGGACATTGTTTCACAGGTGAGTGCATTAGTTTCATCGTGAAGTAATTCCTTGAGCTCTCCGACGTATCTTTGGTCGGTGACGGGCACCTCTTATTGCGACCCAGGATATAAGGCCCACATAGGTTCGGGGCTATTTACACGCCCCATGCCTCCCCAAAGAGTTTATTAGGATTGTTCATTTTTATACTTAAAATCGCATTTTAAATTTTAGTTCACTGAGATGTAATGTAATCGTAGCCAATAGTTTAAAATTTTACAACTTTCTGCAAAATTGTCAATAATTGGACGTCGCTTTTAAATGGGTCGGCCACCCTATTTCTATCTGACGTCATAGCATGATATAACCAGCGCCATATTGCTAACAGCGTTTTTCGCGCCGTTTTGACAATTTAAACTTCAATTTTAATTTTTATTTATAAATAAAATAAATTATATAATTTATATAAATTATAATATAATATTATAAATTATAGTATTACTTTGATACATATATTTTTTTAATTCTCTTTAGAAAATGAATTCAATTTTTTCCTACCAAATAATAGTTTTGTTATCTACTTTCAGTAATAACTCCTTAAAAGTTTAATTTCTTGCAAAATATATATTTGCGTATTTTATTATTATCATTGATTGAATATTTAATATTGTATATAAATTAAATATTATTTTGTTTAATATCGATGCTTAATCCGTTGCAATTTTGGAGCATTTGAGTTCAGTCAATTGTATTATGATTTAGATCGTGGTTGAGAACCCTATTTATCGGAGCATGCGCAATAGCTCAAAAAACCACATCCGGCTCGCATTTCGCATCCTTGTCTAACAAGTAGCGTCGTACGCTCGCTCTCTGTCACTTTATGTTTAATACCTAGCATCTTTTAGGGTAGGAAACTGTGATTTGCGGGCTTTTTTGAAAAGGCAACTTGATATGGTTGAAAAGAAAAAAAAAATAGCTTTAATTTGGTATAAATAAAATGAGTGTACATTATAAACGAAAAGATTGAACAAAAATATACCTGTTTACACCTGGCTACTTGGAAGTTGCGGCTAAGCGATCAGCAGCAACCATAACTTTCCAGATCCCTTGAATACACTATTGTGAAGTGGTGTAGGTTTTATTTCCATACGATGTAAACGAAATGCCTTCCTTAAAGTAAATTAATAATAATTTAATTAATAATACTGGCGGGCATTTTCTAATTGGCACCCGATGAAAATTGACTTCTCCTAGCTGTGAAAATACTTAAAAATTAAATCTTATCAATCTACATTATGAATGAACTAATTTCGCAGCCGGATCTTAGACCATAACTGCATTGAATATTTTTTTCACATGTTTCCTTCACCGTCGTAAACCACACAGAAATCATTAACACACAAAGATTTACAGGTACAAGTTGATCGGATTCTAACCCGTAACCTCTTGTAATGTAAACAGGCAAATCTTTTTGCCAACACAAATGTTTCCATTACGCATTCCAAAATTGCTTTTTTGCTCAATAACTTCCTTTTGTTTGTCCAATTATAATATCATCATAATCTACTAAATATAAATCTATCTATTCTATATAAATACATGCAAATTCTGTTTTGTTGTACAGTCAAGCCAAGTATTTACTTTGTGTACAATGTTCAAAAACACAGCTATCGTTATTTTCTTGTTCATGATGGTTGGGAGCGTGAGTATATAGTCTATATGGTGTTATTATACAATATCTGTTAAACTTAATGATACATATTTTACTAACAATACTATAGAATGACATTATTTTTCATGTTTCAGAGCTTGCAGCAGTACCCTGGTAAGTATTTTAGTCTAGGTAATAAGGACTCTCTGTAACTCGATAATCTCTGCCTTCCTGGTAGATCTAATATCTTGTATATAGTTGATTATTTTTAGTACCATTAAACTATAACAACTTTAGGATGATTCGGTTGAATTTTCGGTAAGGTTTCGTTGTAAAAGTCAGTTTTCAAATAAAGAAATACTATATTTACACATGCATAAATTAACTATTATTGAATTTAAATTGTTGTTTGTTTTATAAGATTTTAACTCAAGTAATATTAATCTAATTTAATTTCATAATATTTTAATTTGCTTTTTTTTCCTTTGTGTTAGAAAGTAACTATCTGTTTTAATTTTAATGTCAAATGTAAGCGTGGGTTTATGTATTTAAAATTGAATCTCCAATACAGGATTACCTAGTTTGGATATAAATGTAATTCTTGATTTGTTAAACACGTTTTTTGGTCAATAAAGATATTATAGGTATATGTATACTAGATGAACCGTGCAACTTCGTCTGCGTCACAAAGGGGTTTAAAAAATACTCGCGATGTCGTCACGATATTTTTTGTAGCAGACAGCGTTTTATACTCGTGATAATTTCTCAACGAAATGTCCGATAGGAATAAAACAAAAAGTATTTTACTTCTACATTAACCCTTTATAATAAAAAGCTTAAAATTTGGATATGGATTAATATAAACATTCTCAATTCACGTCGTTTCATACTTCGGACGATAAAATATTTTTCATGAACATAAAAGCGATTTTTGTGACTAAACTACGATAGTTAGATATGCGCTCTCGCGGACTTTTTTTCCAGATCTTACTAAGACCTACAAACCCGTAGTACATCATTTTGTTCTATTGTCAATAGTTTTTGCAACGTATGCATAAATATGTTTTCGATTTTCCACCTTATGTTACAAATTCGACATTTTCATATGGATCCCTATTGTTTTTTTTTAAATAAAATATACATATAAACCGCATAAAAATCCGTTACGTAGTTTTAAAGATCTAAGCATACATAGGGACAGACAGACGACAGATAGCGACTTTGTTTTATAATATGTAGTGAATTGTAGTGATATTATTATACAGGGTAAAATTAAACGCCCCTCCAGGGGACTTCCCGTACATACTCGAAATAATTATTTTAGCGAATTTTGCTGAAAGGAATTCCTTTATTTTTTATTAAAAGAAACAAAACTGCATTCATATTTTTTTTTGAATATTCTTGGTACACCCGGAAAAGAAATTCACCCTGTACATTAAAACAAATTTCAGGTGCTGGAGCAGGTGCTAACGGCGGATTTAGCGGTAATATAGGCGGCGGTGCAGCCGGCGGTGCAGATAGTAGTGCAGGTGGCGGCGCAGGAGCTGGTGCTGGTAGCGGTTTTAGCGCAGGTTTTGGTGTCAGCAGTGGCGCTAATACTGGAGCAAGCGCAAGTGAATTCGGAAAATAGCAAGGTTACTGAATTTGTTGAAAAATTGTTGTATGTTTGTTATAATTTAAATGAGGTGAGGGGCTAACAAAAATATACCTTTTCTCGAGTATAATAATATGTAAGTTAAAGCTTGCCTTTTGTGCACAATTTTTAATATAACTCGTTTTACTGTAGTGTACAATAAAGTATTAAATAAATAATAAAACAAATTACGGGTTCAAATTATTATCTGCAATGAAAAGTAATTTTTGTTAATCATAAAAAAAATGTATGAAGTTTACATTTATTTTTAAAATGTACAGAATTTTCTTAGATAATATTTAATGTCATTAAATAGAACTGCATTAATAGCATTTCGTGAATCACATGGCAATTTCTAAATACAAATTTACAATCTGCCCAGTGTTTGTTATAGAAACCCATTGTTTTTAGGTAATCAGTATACAATGAGAAATAGTAAGAAAATATAATGTACATTTATTTATTTTTTTCTTATTTCAGCAATCACAAGAAACAAAGAACATAAGCATTATTGTGTCTCCAAAACTCTAAAAAGTGAAATGATGATAAAGTATTCTCATTTTATCTGGGAACACCATCATTACATCTTTTCTTAAATGATTATAATTGAATTTTGACAACTTTTGTAGGCCTTTAAACTTTTGTAGTGCTATGTTCCAATAAATACATACTATAAAGCAAGTGTCACATTATTTTTTATTTGCTTAACTTTGGCTTGACAAAGGGAGGCAGTTTCACACAGCTTCAATTTTAGAATTCTACTAGCTGCCCCACGCAACTTCGTTTGCGTCGAAAAAATAAAAAAAAAATTAGGGGTGGACTACCCCTAACATTTAGGGGGATGAAAAATAGATGTTGGCCGATTCTCATAGATACCGGATAAGCACAAAAAATTTCAACAAAATCGGTCAAGCCGTTTCGGAGGAGTTCAAGTTCGAACACCGTGACACGAGAATTTTATATATTAGATTATAGCCTATACATACACAAATAAGGTAGCTTACTCTTAGTAAAACAATTTTCTGAATTGGTTGAGTAGATCCGGTTGGATTGGTTTGATAGATTACCATCTACACGTTTCAACCTTGCAACTTTGACTTGATAATGTTAGTAATATAGCACAAGTTGGCTCAGATTATATTACCACATGTTTTACAGTTTACATAAAATGCACAATATCAATGCTATTTTTTTATTATACAACATGAAAGTGTTCATTAAACTTTGAACATTTGATAACATAGTCAACAGTAGATTCTTTATAAAACTATAAAGAGTTTATATCTACTTACGGTCTTTGTTTTTGGTTCTATACAGAGGCTCCTCAAACTGTGCATTTGATAGGCTTTTCAGAACCTTCAGGAAATAAGGTAGAAGTTTATCCTGGTGCTGCAGACCACTTTGCAGGAAATACAACCCTAATGCTATTGAAGCTTCCTGGCTCTTTGGAGTCACAACCAAAGTTGAACTGGCTTGAGGGCATAGTAAAAACAGTGTGTTTACCTGGAAAATACATAATAATGCTCATACATAAATCTTACAAAATATCTTAAAATTGTTTTTGTATTCATTTTTTTATTGATCAAGGTTAAGGTTGACAGCATGCCTGTACATTGATAGATTAATTATATGATGGATTGACTCCATATTGAGAAAAGTCTACTAGATCATCAACCAACTCAGACATAAATGTGCTACTAACTTTTGTAAGTAATTGTACAATTTAATACAAATTTTAATATATAATGTTTTTTTTGAACTACTACATTTTTATAAACATTATTACTGCCAACTCACACAGAGCAGTATTTTTACTATAAAAGACATCATACACTAGGGTTATGCCACTATCTATCTTTAATGCAATTATACTAGTTCTCGCCGACCTCATTTACGATGCAGTAGACGGTGTTCTAACACTTACTACAATCTTAGGAATATTGACAAGTTCTGCAATTTTAGTCATATCATAGTTATCTTTAACATTTCTGACACTCTTAGCTGCCAAAACTTTTTTACTATTGTTACATTCAAACATGTTTATAATATTATGTGAAAATATAAATATAACAATTGAAAATCAAACACAACCTTCAATTTATTTTTTAATTATGCATTGTTGTCAGTGCTCACATAAATATAATATGCATACTGACCATAATAATAATTACAATTGTTATCATTGTTACTACAATCCTTAACAGAAAAAGGTACTAAGTTCTATCATTTTCCTCAAAAATCTATGTTGTATGCATCTGTTATAATACTTATTTACTAACAATCTCTTTTTAAAACTTTTTACAGTTACATGCAATGCAAATTTTATAAAATCAAAATTTCGCAAGGATTCCATTCCCAAATCAAACAATTGGCAAGAAAATGGATGAGAGTAAAACGTAAACATCTGTGATTCATTTGTGTACTTTTAATATTGAGTTATGATAAAAACAATACTTATGTCATAATGAGATCATTGATTTTTACTTCCACCTATACTTCCAGACGTCCGAGTGCTGATTTTAATTGCTTAAAGCTACAAGACCTTGAAATGCATCTAAAATCGATGATGAACGTTTCATAAATATATAGTTCTAACAAGATTACAAAATATGGTGAATGTTCGAACTCACTTTTTCCCATGGCGTTGGTTTTATACTTGACAAACAGCGAGCCAAATGTTGCACAGTCTCTGTAAAGAACTCGTTTTCATCCATGATTATATTTAATATATTTAATTAATAATCATTTTCTAAATATTTAGAAATACGTCCATCGAACACGAATTTTTTTTTTTTAATAAGATTTAATGGCCTGGTAACAAGACCTTTAAGCCAAGTCCTATTTAATATTTCTGAACATTGAAAGTTTTGTCTTTAATTTTATATGCACTTTATCTTGTATTTTTCACTTTTCACTCACTGATTTAATTTGAACGTTTAAACTTTATATAGATCCCACAGTATTTTTCACAAATTTATACAGGGCAGGATAACACTTATAATCCTTGAGTAAATCACACAGCTGGCGGCGGGAAAGGTCACTGACTTCCGTTAGTTCAGTAGCCAAGACTAGTCGATGAAATATGAACATTTGGTTTTGACATTTATAGAAAATGTGCTCCATGTCACCAATCTCAGCATTACAAAAAGTACAAATGTTGCTGTTTATTATGTTAAGTCTTGCAAGGTGTACAGGCAATTTATTGTGTCCAAATCGTAATCTATTTATTGTTGTAATAAACTCTCGGTTTGCTATTTCCAGCTCATCATACCAGGGTTTTTTCGGTATATTTTCTTGTATCTCTCCATACCACTTCCCTTTATGCTTTTGATCCTCCTTCCAAAACTCTAGCCACATACTTTTAAGGGAGACATTCACATCACAATTAAAGTCCGTCATAGGAACATGCACCACATTTCTCACATCAAGTCCATTGACCCCCGTACGAGCAACATTATCAACAATTTCATTACCAGTAATACCTTTGTGTGAGGGAACCCACATAAAAGCAAGTGTTATCCCTTTGCTATGTAACCTATACACGAAATCTCTAATTAAATAAATAATATAATTAGTTTTGAAATGAAAACTTACATGCTCTAAACTATTTACAAGACTCAAAGAGTCTGTTATAATAAGAAAGTATTTACAGTTATTTACAGTAGAAATCAATTTTAAAGCTTCAAACACTGCATAACCCTCTGCAGTAAAAATGCTACACTGTTTATCTAAAACAAAGCTTTGTATCACATTTTTATGAGGATCATAAATTGCACTTCTAACATAATTGTCACCTTTGCTACCATCAGTGTAAATAGTATAATATTTATTGTTTTCTTCTAGAAATTCCAAAAAATCTGAGTTGTTCCCAACTGACTTTGACACAATCGTAATAGGATGTACAATACTACTGTATGAATGAATATAACTTGGCCAATGGTAATGTGTCTTAATATTTAAAAAAAGTGATTTTATTTCTAAGAAGATGCGACACAAATTTGGAGATTTACCTGTCAGAAGGACATTTGACGAAGTCAGTGGCCCATCTACAGTGTGGAACTGAGGTATGATTCTATTTATAACATGGAAATTATTTGATGATAGTAGCTTCAGGCAATATCTCTCTGCTAACAAGAGTCTCCTCAATATCAGAGGCATAATATTTGTTTCAACTTCCATGGCCCTAATGGGAGTCGAACACATTGCCCCCGAAATGATTCTCAAAGCTCTGTTTTGTAATGTGTCTAATTTACGTGTCTGATTACTATTTAAATAAGCCAGACAGCTGTAGTCAAAATGACTTCTGACTATAGATTTATACAGCACTGAGAGGATTTTGGGGTCCGCACCCCATGTAACACCTGCTAGACATCTTAAAATGTTAACACCTTTTAAAGCATTACTTGAAATATATTTTATATGCTCTTCAAATGACAACTTCTGATCAATGACAATACCTAAAAATTTATGTGAGGCTGCTCTAAGTATAACATCACCATTATAAGTTATATCTGTTATTGGTGTGTCTTTACCAAATATCATGACACTACTTTTAGAAGCATTTATTTTCAAACTTAATCTGTGCTGATAATAATCTCTCAACTGTCTCAAACCGGTGTTAACATTTTCAAGGGCTACCATTAAATTTACGTCTGAACTGTACAATACTAAATCATCTGCAAACTGAAGAATATTTACATTTGTGGTATTTACATATTTACATATCTCACAAGTATACAAATTGTATAATAAGGGTGTCAAAGTAGCACCCTGCATAGTGCCTTTGGATACCATTCTAGGTCCATGCAAAATATTGTTATGTCTGACATATAAGATTCTATTATTAAGAAAGTCATAAATCCATTTACAAAGTAGCCCAGGTACCCCACTGGTACTAAGTATCCTTGCCAATATACCAGGATCCACACTATCAAACGCTCCTTGTACATCCAGAAATACACAGACTGTGTGTAATCTGTTACCTTTTGCATTTTTCAGATCACTTATAAGGGAAACAAAGCTGTCAGCACAACTTCGTCCCCTGCGGAATCCATATTGTACATGAGGAATGACATTGTTAGATTCTGCATACCAGTCAAGTCGCGACTTTACCATGTTTTCGAAGATTTTCCCCAGACATGATGACAGTGAGATTGGTCGATAAGAACTAGCATGTTCAGGAGGCTTTCCTGGCTTAAGTATAGGTACTACACATTGAGTATTCCATGAAGTTGGTATTATTTTTTTGTGCCAGAGGTTATTAAGAACATTCAAAAATAACTTTTGTATGGATTCAGGTAAATTTTTAATCAATAAATATGGAAAATCATCTAAACCAGGACTAGTATTCCTTCTAGATTTTAAACTTATTAAAAATTCTGACCATGAAAAAGGATCCAGTAAAAATCTAGTTTGAGGGTTTTCATTGTTAGAATTAAAATATTTCTCTAAAGTATTTGGATTTACTAAATTAGTACTATCTGATAGCTTGTCTAAGAGTGGTAATAGAAATTCATCATTATATGATTTATTAGCAGTTCTGTGACCCTTAAATCTTTTAATAAGATTCCAAATTTTGCTAATGGGAGTGGTCCTATTAAAACTGTTACAAAAACTATTCCAACTGATTCTTTTCTGCTCTTTGATAGTGCGTTTTTTTAAAGCATCTAATTTTTTATAGTTAATGTAATTGGCTACCGTTGAATCGGTTCTATAAAGTTTTAAAGCTTCATAAGACTTAATGACAGCTTGTTCACATATATTGTTCCACCATGGCGCTGGTGGTCTACTCCTAAAGTTGGTCTTAGTGAATCTAGGAACTGCCATTTGTTTAAGCTTATCAAGTCGATTACAGAAATCCTCATAAGAATTTAATGGATCCTCCCCACTAATCATCATGTTGTGGAAGATAGAGTCTGACAATTCTTTATATTTAGTCCAATCGGTTTTTTCGTACAAAAATCTGTCAACGTGTTTATTGATTATGTATCTTTCAGTGCACATCGCAATGCTGGTGATGGTTGGATAATGATAACTACCCATAGCATCGTCATGAACGGACCATTCACAAAGTGGAGCCAATTGAGGACTAATAAAACTTACATCTATTGCTGAGGGGTTACAAGAAGGGTTATTAACAGTTGTGAAACTACCATCGTTCAAAATGCATAAATCGTTTTCATCAATTATACCATAAAAGTTCTGGCCACGACTTTTGGTTGACAAACATCCGAAAGCAATGCGATGTGCATTGAAATCACCACTTACGAATAGAGGCTTTGGTAAATCTCTTATAATATTGCGCAACTTATTAATTCTTATGTGTCCACTGGTTGGAGGACAGTACACACACAGTACAGATAAAGTAGCATTTTCCGTATATACACATACAGCTACTGTCTGTATGTCTTCATAAAAAGTAGTATTTAAAACTTTATGCTTCAAATTTGGTTTAACTAATATTCCAACACCATTTCGTGAATTTTTTGAATTTTTATTATAAAATGTATAACCAGAGATATAAAAATTTTGTTGCTCTTTTAGCCATGTCTCATTAATGAGACAAATATCAATATTATTTTCATATAAGAATTTCGTTAAAAGAGGCTTTTTATGATTGGCACCTTGAATATTAAATTGCGCAATACGTAAAGAGGAGGATTCGCAAGGTTGTATATTATCCATTATGTTGACAGATTTTCAATAAGTTTATCTTTAATAAATGATGTAGTAATGGGTTCACTATCACCTTTGTTACCAATTTGAATTAAAGTTTGTACTAGGGCCATGAGTACATCGGTGTTTTGTAAAATTTGTGACTTTAAGTTACTTATATTTACAGACTGTGAGATAGCTTTAGTATTTACATTTTTATTTACAGGTTTATTTACAATATTTTTGGATAATTTATTTACATTATTTACAGATTTATTTACAGAGACAGGAGGTGTTGGCAAAGCGGGAAAATCCGCCTTTTCTTTTGCAATGGAAGCATATGTTATTCTATTTTTCTTTTCTGTGATTTTCTTTATTTTAACAGGACATTGTTTTGAAATGGCCAGATGAGGTCCACTACAATTAATACAGCATATTTCATTTTGTTTATCACATTCTTTATATGAGTGTTCACCAGAACAAATAGAGCAACGTTGTTTTCCATTGCAGATATTTGCTGAATGGTTAAATTTAAAACATTTGTAACATTGTTGCACTGGAGGGATATACTCAAAAACTCTATAAGAGAATAAATCGTATTGTACGCTATCTGGTAATATGTTGCTTAAGAAAGTAATGCTTATTGTTTGTGTGGCTAATAACTCATTCCCTATTTTTTTCATAAATCTTCTTACTGTTATAATTTCGTATGATGATGTTAATTTTGTAAATAATTCTTTGTTAGAAATATTCGCTGGAACAAATCTTATTATTCCAGTTCTTTCAATCTGTGTCGCTGGTATATATGCCTTCATTCCATGTTTTTCCAGAAAACTAACATTATTAATAAGATTATTTGCAGTATTATGTTGTTTAAAGAGGACAACAATTTTGTTGGCATTTATTCGCCTTATAGCTGTAACACCTTTTACTGTTGAAAATATATGGTTTAAATAAATTGGACTTTTATTGCCAATTTTTTCCGTTCTATTTATACTTTCTATGAATACCTTGAAGTCTGTGTTGTTTTCAGAATACAGTCTCTTGTAATTTGGCTTCCTGTACGGAGTGTAACAAGTATTCTCGCTACTACTACCACCGCCAGCACCACAGTTGTCCTCGGCTCGAGGTCTTTTTTTCGAATTGGGCGGGTTGTCACCGCCCCCCTCGTTCCCTTCCATTTTTATCACTCGTCCAAACTATTAATAATATTTTTAAGTTGTATTTTAAACAAAACTTCTATAATATTAATATTAAAAATAAATTTGAAAAAATATTTAAACCGCTCTTTTTCAAGTTCCCGCCAAGAATCAATCTCGAACACGAATCAGCCGATCCACTAGTGCTGAGCACAGATTTTGGATTTTACAGTTGGTTGTAGATTGTGGTTTTGTGGCAAACTGAACCGCGCTCTGTAATATGACTCGATTTTTAATCGAAAATCGATTTATTTCCTTGAATATTTTTTTACTATATCTTTGTTTCCTAATATTGTTTTTGATGCAATGTTACAAGTGTTTATCTTATATGCTTTTTCAATACAGTATAACTAAATTTTTTTTAGAATTATGTGAACTTTATGTGTCCAGTTATTGAGACTTCGGCAACCTTTTCAAATAATTGTGTCACTCACATAATCGTGTTTAGATTGACTGTGTTCTGTGTTTTAATAAAAACTACTTAAATTTATATACTTAAATAAAGTTTAAAAATTATATGTTCCCAAATGACAATGTGCTCCACATAGTATATTTAGAAACACTGACATGATACAAAAATTAAGAAAACGTAGTTACCATTTGTAAAATATACACAATGTTCACAGTTTTTATTCGATTCCATAAAAAAATATCGAATCCAGCCATTACCCAACTCTAAAGAAAATTGACAATTGATGAAGTTGACAAATGACATTTCAAAATATATTGACGTTTTTATTTCGAAAATACTACAAGAACATAGGTGAAGTAATGTACAGCCAAAAATAAATTGCAAAAAAAATATTTACTAAAATAAATTATTCAAACAACATAATAAAAAAAAATCGTATATGTTCAAAATTTTATTTTGCATTTCTTCAAAATTAATATTTATAATTTGTAGTAAAATTTACTTTATGACCAGCCACGGAAGAAATTGCTCCTGATTCATATTTTCCAAGTGAAGCAAGACCGTTAGCCTGAAATAATTAAGCAAAAATATGAATTCTGGCCTCGATCAATTAACGCAATATACTTCAATAATGCTCTAATATAAGGCTTCAAAATAATAATAGTAGATCGATGGTTTTGGCAAATTAAGTTTTGTGATTTTTTTTTTTTTTTTTTTGCATCAGCAGTGGTGATTCATTTTGAAACAATTACGAAGAATCTGTAATTTTAGTGATGGGACATAATGATTAAGATTGAAAAGAAATCACTTCTAAACAAAATTTATGGTAAACTTTACAGACTACTTTTTGCAGAGTAAAGTAATCAAGTGGAATATCATGACTTTAATTACTACAATATGATTCAAATACCTAGTTAGTATATTAAATTAATACTTAATCTTTACCTTGGTACGTTTAAGTAGTTCCTTTTGAGCTTTTACCACATTTTCATTTTTACCAGCCCAGGTTTTCCAAACAGACGCTTGTAAAGCCCTGCCATAACTAAAAGTAAGCGCCCATGGCTTCTTTCCGTCAACATTATTGATAGCATTTAAATTCAATGTTGCTTCTTCTTCTGTTTGACCACCAGAAAGAAATGCTATTCCTGCATCACATTAAATTATTCATTTTAATTTAGTACACTTAAGGTGTAAAATATACACATGTTCTGTCACATGATTTGTTTTTTTGAATGTTTAACATCAAATATTTCTATCTTTGCCTCCTTCTATCTTTACTATTATCATTCTAATAAGACTGTTCCTGAGTTTCTCGGTTAATTTCAAGAATAAGTTATTGTCACGTACTCTTCGGCTATGAAATGACACAGTGCTACCTATGTGCTATCACATGTCCTTTCTCAAGTGGGGTTTAAGAAGAATCTTGACATTACGAAAGTCTACGAGCAACAGTTACCACTAACAGGTGGCACGGTAGCTCGTCATCTTGCAGAGTAAATAAATAAAAAAATAACATTGTAAGGATATAAATGTTATATCTGTTTCTCCATCCATTTTATTTTCAGCTATTTCTTCTAAAGTACACCATACAAACCTGGCACAGCTGCTGGTACTCCTCTCAATAAAGCAGTTCTAGTAGCATTAGCAATTTCCTCCAGCGTGTTCCTTTTAGTACAACCGTGTCCAGGTGTGACCTAGTATTGAAAAATAATGAACAAAATGACGATATTACTGTTTGGATAATTTCATTATTTACACCAAAATAATAGAAACAGAACATAACGAGAGTTATTACCATATTCGGCTTTAGTAGTGTTCCTTCCAAAAAAACGTGATGGTCGTGTAACGCTTTATAGACAGCCGCTAGGACTACTTCCGTTACTTTTTGCGATCTTTCTATATTATGATCACCTAAAATTACACCAATGAATTTGAAAATTCATATTTAGAAGTTTTTTTTTTAATTACTTAACTATTCAGTATAATAATCTATTTACCTACCATCTAGCAAAACATCAGGTTCCACAATAGGTACTAATCCTTGACTTTGGCATATCGATGCATATCTCGCTAAGATTTGAGCTGTATCATTGATAGCTTGCACGGATGGTGTGTTGACACCAATTTTAACTGGACAACGCCATTTCGCAAATCGACATCCCAGTTTCTTGTAGACAGCACAACGCTGAGCTAAATCATCTAAGCCTATATAATTTAAATTGAAAAAACTATTAAAACTACTATGCTTAAATTTGAAACTGCATTAAAAAACCTTTCCTAAAACTAAGAACATCACTAGATCATGCAAGTAGTAATTTTTAATGACGACACAAAAATATATTAATATGATAAACTTATTCAAATACTCGCGTTTTCTATGATACTTTTATGCATTTTGAACGGGTTCTTACCACGATATTTAATTAATTAAGCGGTCTCGATGCAAACGTCATGATCACGAGAAGACTGGATTAATTAAATATCGTCGTAAGAACCCGTTGAAAATGCATGAAAATATTAATATGATGTTTTAGAATGAGTTTGGAATTGTTTACCAAGACGGACGAATTGTCTTTACAATCGATGTTATCCTATGATCAATTATTCTACTAGACTCTAAACAATTTCGTCTAGATATTCGAAATGTTCCGCTCCTAGAGCTAAGTCCGATTTCCGAAATAATAATACAATAACAGTAGTTAAAAATTCAACTAAAACAAAAATCGGCGAACGTAACGTTTGAAACTATATTAAAAGTCCCTAAAGTAGACAATTAGGCAAAGTAGTTCTATCTGCAACTGCATACAAGTCGTAAAAATGGTCTATTGCAATTTGAATATAGTTGGGGTATTCAATGAAATACTTTATTTAAATCAGGGATGCCCAATAAAAAATAAAGACACAAATTATTACTAACCCTGAGTAGTCACTTCATTTTCAGAGAGATACAACGGCACAACATCTCTATCAACTTTAATTCCTGGGATAATATTTAGCTTATTTAACAACTCTATAAAAGGTGTACCATCATCGGTTGTTTGATATACTGTTTCATCGTAAAGAATTACAGCTGAAACATGTTCTGCCAATTCCTAAGATATGAAATATCATGGGGTTTAACACGAACGATGAAATTTAATCCAAAGCTTTCTTCTTCGTTTAGCATGGATGGATGGAGAAGATACCGTTAGTTTCGTCGACCGCCAATATGCCTTTACCAGGTGTAACAATCGCTTCAGCTGTCTTTTGTAACTCTTCTTGTAATTGATGATCCGGATACGAAAAATATGTAGGCATATTTGCAAGAAATAAAATTTAAATTGGATTTAATATACACCAAGTATACTGAAATATCAACAATTTAATGAAAAATTACACCAAACGGTAATGATGTAGATAACATGTTATCAATTCGTTGATACCCTTGTCCAGTGAATCTAAAACATTACTTTAACTAAGTTTAAATGTAAATAGGCATCATTTTCAAAAGTTGTGTTTTTGTCGAAATTATATCGAATATTCGGCAGACTGCTCTCAGTTTTGTTTTTGGCTGCTCGCAAATTCTAAACATAAAAAATTAATACTTTGTTAAAAATAAGTTTATCCTTAACTTTCATGCTCTTAATATTAGATATTTCCAGGATTTTTTTTCCTTTATATAGGTCATGCATAGAATTCGACTCATTAAGGGGATAGGAGCAGGAAGACGTCTAGAAAATGTGACCAAGACTCGCAATGTGTGTTTCTATATGGTGCTTTTTTTTTAAATCGTTACAATTATGGTCCAAGTATCCCAATTGAAGCCTTGCAAGTTATTTCTATAATTCATTTTCTCTTTCCGATTACTTTGGAAACCAAAAATAACATAAATACATAATATATTTTAAAGTTCATTTGAAGTCTTAAGTTTGAGAATCATTGGTTTGTTTTCGTCAATATAAAACATGATCATGGAATGACTTGGCGATTATAATCATAGTATCAAAATTGGCTATTAATATTATGTGTATAAGGAATAGGAATATCATATTGTATGTTGTGTTGTACATGTATGTTGAATGTGTTTTTAAAAGAACTAATTCCAAGGTTCACAAAGACACAAACAAAACTTTTCAGTTTTATTATTAAAGCGACATCTGACGAACTCTTTGTAAAATGAAAATGAACAAATGACTTGTTTCATGTTTGTGAACAAGACATCGGTGATACGGAAAATTGCAGATAGATGGCGTATTTACTGAGGTTAAAACTGTCATGCGCTATCATTGGACCTTCAAATGACCTTTTAGCTTGTCCTATCCACGACTTATTATTTTGCCAGCATTATTTAAGAGGTAGCGGTTGGGGAGTGTCAGTATTTCGTATAATAAAACAAAAACTTAAAAAATGTAAGTAATTTTTTTATTTATTTGCTATGATACAACTATAACATTTTAAGTTTTCATTCTTATCTAAAAAATCACTCTCTTAACCTAATATTGTCAATTCATATATTTATTTATTTATTAAAATTTCGCGTAGTATGAACATTAGGCACGGAAATATTCACCTATTAAAATGTTTTTATTAAAAGTATTTTAAATGAACCCAAAAATAAATTTTCAACCATAACCACGTCTACCTACATTCAAAATAATCACTAGGTTTTCATGAATTTTTGTATTAATGAATTCAGAATACTGTGTTTTGGCATATTTAGTGTATAAATTAATTAGATAGTGTGGTATCTTGTACTTAAGTATTTATTTAAAAAAATAATTTATAATCCATAACCTATCATCAAAGGTCACACAGGTAAGGTATCAACAATAAAATACTACCAAATTCTAAAAAAATATTTTTTACATAATAGGTATTTGGAATCATTTCTTTATAGTCAATGACCTTTCAAGGTCATGTCAAAAAGTGACTTTTTCTTCGTTAGTGTCCCTTTATTTATTTTCCAGAGAATTATTATTGCAACATAATCAGTAAACATTGGCCAACTGAATGAAACTTATGCTTTCGATTCATTTTTGATTTGAATCACATCACTGAATCAGCTGTCAAAACTTTCAATAATACGCTCGTCAACTTTCGAATAGTTTAAAAACAAAACATAAAACAAAAGCTATCTATAATTCGAGGTTATTTACTATTATTGGTAAGTTTTTTTTTAAATGAAAGCAATGTCGAGTATATTTTGTTAGAATTTTTACCTGAAATAAAAAGTACAATAATAAAAATAAACAATGCCACCCAAAGGTAAAGGAAAGGGTAAAGGCAAAGGTCCACCTGAATCAGGATGGATGCCTGGTTTTGGTACAAAAGGTATGCTCATGTTGTGATTCAATATAACACTTTCTTAATGAAAATTTTGCAATTATTGATCAGAGATGTACTCAAAAGTTAATTTAGGTCAGTTATATACATTACTTAATTAATACATTTATTTTTGCTCTTGTTTTCTCTATAGTGTTTAAGATGTATGCTGAATGAATGTATTTTCTTTCTTTCTCACATAATAGTAGTTTACACAATTCAAAAAAATATAGATCATCTTTTAAATTGAACTAAAAACAGTAAAATTATTAATAAAGAAGATTCTCTTAAAAGTGGTATATACAATATGGAATGTCAATTAAATTCAATTCTGGCCAATTGCCACTTTGCATTTGAGTATTCTGAAACTGTAGTCGTCTTATATTTTGTTCAAATTACATTTTAACCACTCAACTGGGAACGTCACTATTCGCTAGGTCGCGAAACTGGGGACTTCGTTCAGAATCAATACCGAGTTTGAGCCCCTTTTTAAAAACATTTTTTTCCAATAATTTTTAATTTTGATTTTTAATTAAACCTTATATTTTTGTAAATCTTTATTACTAAATGACGCTGAATTGCATTTTCAGCGAAAAGATATCATCTCCATAAAATATGAGACGATTAAAAAATGTAAACAAAACAAGTTTTAGAACTGTGCTCAATTTTGGCTCCTGCCACAGACTTGGCAAAAGTAAACAAACCAATTTGGTTGCCATTCCCAGTTGAGTGGTTAAGATTAATATTTGAATAGTACATATTCAAAACTTCTTTTTGTGATGTTTACAATCTGTAGAACAAGTGCTTACAATTTGCTGGATTATTTAGTACTGCTTTCCAAAACATTGGTTATAATATGCCTATATTTTGATTCAATCAATAATTATTTCTTAGCCTTACCTTAAGACGATGACAGTTGTCTCGGAACTTGAAATTCAGTATCTCTTTAAAAAAGGAAACATTGCAAAGGACATATAGATAAATTAATTTAATTTGTTACAGCAACAATGACTACCTACTTCCAATACCCAACTCCTGAGCTGCAGGAGGAGCTCAAAAAGATCGCTCAGGCCATCGTAGCTCCTGGCAAAGGTATCCTGGCCGCTGACGAGTCTACAGGTACGTGAAACAAAAAATATGTTAAGTTTTTTTTTCTGAAAATTTAAATTCCTAAATTATGACTTACTATTATATATGCAATTGTAATATTAATTACTGTTAAAATATTGCTAAATTTTCTCTTGGATTAGTTTATTTATTTATTTATTCATTTGGATCATCTACAAAATTTAGAGATAGTATTTTCTTTTATTTTGGCAACCTCTTATTTCCGTCACTGTAACTCCTGTGGGTAATAAGAGGTAATATATAGATATTATAGCAGTGACCACTGTCATGACTAAGCAGTGAAGCTCAAGAACTGGAACAGGAACTCTTGGCTTGGTTCCTGTAACAAATTTAATCAGAAGACGATAGAAGGAGTAGGAAATATAATATGACTAAATTGTAACTGGTGTAATTATTTAGGTACAATGGGCAAACGTCTCCAGGACATAGGCGTCGAGAACACAGAGGAAAACCGTCGTCGTTATCGCCAACTGCTCTTCAGCTCTGACTCAGTAAGTATACTATTTCATATTAGAATTTACTGTTCCATAGTTCCTTAGCCGTTTAAAAGAATGTTTCCTTACAGCAAACTTTTTAAATAATTATCTGGGTTATTTTCTCTGAAGAGGGCATTCCAAAATTCAACCCTGTACAAAACAGAGCTCTAGATTTTAATAATTTAAATGCAAAATCGCACTATTTTATATGCAACATCGTTAAATATTGCAAAATCGATGCTATACGCTTTAGTGAGTCATCAGAATTTTGCGATATTTTCCTTCGTGTTTGTGGTCACGTTCTCGAATTTCAAATGTTCAAAACAGCGACGTGTCATCCTCGTGTAGCTACATAGCTTTTGACTACATCACAACATTCACAACACATTTCTTGACAGTAATATCTCGCTTATCAGTATGTTATTCAGCGTCATGGAAGTTCAAGGAGGATGTATTGCTTAGTTATTTTAGAGTCACTTATGCTGGGTTTGAAAAACTAGGGAGACTTAAAAAGGCGAAATCTTACGATTTGTATTCACAAATGTGAAGACCTTCACAAGGACACGTCAAATTGGTTAAAAATAGTTTATATAGCATTAGAAGCACCTGTTGTTGCAACTAATATCAAGTCGAAAGTACAAACGTGATAAACACGTTTGATGGGATTTTCGTAATCTTTCGTAGATTAAGAATCTCAATGTATTAGGTATCTATATTGTTATCTTCTGGGCACTCACGAAACACCAAATAAAAAAGTTGCAATCGTGCCAGACAGGAATGGAAAGGAGTATGCTCAACTTAAAAAAACTTGACAAAGTAAGAAACAAAACAATCAGAAAGCGTACCAAGATAGAAGATGTAGCAAAAACCATTAGAAGACTAAAATGGAGATGGACAGGTCACATAATACGAGGGAAAGAAAAATGGAATAGAAACTTAATTTTCTGGTACCCTAGAAATGGTAAAAGAAATCGAGGCAGACAAAAACGAAGATGGGCAGACGAGATACAGGAAATAGCTGGAAAAACCTGGACTAGGAAGGCACTAAACAGAGATGAATGGAAAGAAGAGGAGGAGGCCTTTGTCGACATCGACAAACAGACCGATAACTAAAAAAAAAAAAAAAAATTACTATAGTTATACATAATTTACTAGTATAGTTTTTATATTTAACTTTAATTTTTATTCTGAAAAGATTTTGTAACTCTAATTTTAAACCAACATTGTATATCTAACTCAGGTCTGAATAAAAGGCTTATATTATTATATATTATTATTGTTATCTTCTATATTGTGTGTGTTCAATGTTTATTTGGATAAGAATGTTTGGTAAGATAATGGTACCTATGAGTCGAAAATACTCATACCTTGGTTGAGGGAAGATCATTATTGTCTTCCATTGCCAATATTTAAATTATCAACCTAACTTGGTACTATTTCTTGACCGAAAGTTATATTTTTTTATTATCTTATCGAGCATAAACAGTTTTATTGTACGTTCCGTTCTCAATTGTAATAGGTACTCTCCGAGAACATCTCCGGTGTGATCTTGTTCCACGAGACCCTGTACCAGAAGGCTGATGACGGCACTCCTCTTGTCTCCTTGCTTGAGAAGAAAGGCATCATCCCCGGCATCAAGGTCGACAAGGGTGTCGTACCGCTGTTCGGATCTGAAGATGAATGCACCACTCAGGGTATGTTCTTTACTGTTTAAGTACTTAGGTCATAATCTAATGAGGACTTTAGTATGTTATTTGAAGTATTTGTCTTAAGTAAAATATGTTATTGACTATTTCTGCATCAGTGGAAGTTATTGAAACCGTTGGCTGGATGTTTTTATTATTGGTTTGTCCATTTAGTGATTCGGTGTACCATGATATTCGTATATTTTACAAAAAATATTGTCCAACAGTGTTCATAAATTATTTCAATTTCACGATTTTAATCTTTTTCGTAATATTTTATGTATTTTAAAGCATAAATAAAATACAATAAAAATACTTATCGTTGCTGACGCAATTCAATAATAAATGTCATATCTCAAAATATTGTTTTTTGTTACTGGGATTTAACTGTGAGATGTTTATAGTTTGAAAGTTGATCAAGTGAGAGGTCTCTGACCTTATATCTTGTCATGGTTACGTGTTAACCCGAGGGGCTCGACTCTTTATCACAGAACTGATATGGACGCCCACTTCGTAAACAAGTTGGACCAAATTCATATTTAATTAGCAAGTTTATTTTAAGGCGTGTCCGGAAAGTTTATAACGTTTCTGGTTTTTTTTTGTTTTTAAGACAATACCTACATAACAACATAATAATATGAAGAGTGTCTATCAGCGTCCCATTTCATATTATAGAAACTGAAACTACAACTAAAGATATTTTTTTGTACTTCAACATTCGAGTTATAAAATTGTAACTGATTTGATTGTATAGAATGTAAGCAACTTGGGGGCTTGGCTCCACGTCACATTATTAACACAAACCTGTTTTACAAACTCGTTTTCCAAAACAACAAACCTTGCTTTCGTAACAGCAAGTCAATGATTTGAAAGTTGTCGGAATGGTTTGTAATCTGTATAAAATAACATTTTCCTGAACATGTTGTTTGTACAATGTAGAGGCACCCGAGACGTAATGGATGTAATTGGAACAATTTTCAATTTAATGAATAAACTCTGACAATTTTCATCTCTTACAAATCAGATAAAGATGTAAAACTAACTACTTACCAACATAAAAGATAAATTAATACTTCTATCTTCAAACGTGGTTTAAGAGAATTCCCATGTAATATGGAGTACATAACATTTACGGAGCCAAATGCTCAACCGGCACCGAAACAAAAGAAGTAATAGAACCGTAAGAAAAACATATTTTAGTAAAAGGAATTCTAAATCTCACAAAGTCTTCTGTTCATGATCCCAGGTCTCGACGACCTTGCTCAGCGTTGCGCTCAGTACAAGAAGGACGGCTGCCACTTCGCCAAGTGGCGTTGCGTCCTCAAGATCGGTCGCAACACTCCTTCCTACCAGGCCATCCAGGAGAACGCTAACGTACTCGCTCGTTACGCCTCCATCTGCCAGAGCCAGCGCATCGTGCCCATCGTCGAACCAGAAGTATTGCCCGACGGTGAGTACTGAGTAATGTACTATTAGTAAGAGAACAAAAGATTTAAGTGATTATGACAGCAGAAATACATTGGACCCAAGCATTGCAAAACTTGAATCTTAGTCTCAAATGCAGTAGTCTATGATTGCTACTGGATAAGGCTAAAATCCCTATATTTTTTCTCCTAGACTTAGGTTTAAATTTTGGTAAGTAGCTCTGTGCTACTTGCGACCTTTGTAGAGTTCATTCATATTCCTATTTAATCTGACTAAATTCTTAAAGTAAAATCTTTTAATAATTATAATTTTAATTCTAGGTGAACACGACTTGGACCGTGCCCAGAAAGTGACTGAAGTAGTTCTGGCAGCTGTGTACAAGGCACTCAGTGATCACCACGTTTACCTAGAGGGAACCCTCCTTAAACCCAACATGGTATGGACTGGAACAATTACACTACAATTGTTTTATTTGAACTATCATGTTCAATTATAAAGAAAATAACTGATCTGTGCAATACCATTGCGTTACAAAAAGAAGGTTCAAAGAGCATTTGCGATTTAAGCTCAAAAAATGTGTTTATTTACGACATCGCATCAAAAAATCTTATAAACCTTCCTCTCAAATCACGATATTAGTAAAAAAATCGCAAATCTATTGTGTAGTTTTAAAGATTTAAGTAAAAATAGAGCAATGATTCACACAAAAATATATTTTCAGTATAAATATCAAACAAAAATATTAGTAAAAGAAAGTAAACTAAAGTATTCAATGATCAATTTCAGGTGACCGCTGGCCAGGGATGCAAGAAGACCTACACTCCCAACGACATCGCTCGTGCCACCGTCACCGCTCTCCAGAGGACTGTGCCCGCTGCTGTTCCCGGTAATTACTAATATTTCACTTGACCAGGCGGTGACTCGTGGGCTCGTTGTTTGTCTATCATGCAATAATAAACTGCCCGCGAGGTCCTAACTTTAATTTCTAGAAGAATGATCTATCTCTTAGTGAAAGTCTATACAAAATCGGGATAATTTACGATGTTACATGAATCTTACTATAAATATCCATTCCAAGTCATTATTTTTTATCTTTACTACCAGACGTAAAATACCATGTATGGTATTAACTTTAATTATTTTAAGTTATTTTGGCATGTAGTAGTTGTAGTTGCATGTAAATACTCCTACTACTCTTCAATATACTTGGTTTTGTACAACCATCATTGTGGGCTACTATTATGATTTCAAAAACATATATACCAAAAACAAAAATGGTTCAAATTTCTATTTCGCAAGGTTACCAATCCATATAGCTCAAAAAATAATCTACACGTCTAAGCCAACAAACTCACTAACCCATTCAATCAATCAGGAGTGACATTCCTCTCCGGTGGTCAATCTGAAGAGGAAGCCTCAGTGAACCTCAACGCCATCAACGCTGTAGACCTCAAAAGACCCTGGGTGTTGACCTTCAGTTACGGTCGCGCTCTCCAGGCCTCAGTGCTCCGCGCCTGGGGAGGAAAGCCCGAGAATGTTCTGGCTGGACAACAAGAACTCATTAAGCGTGCTAAGGTAAGAATTCCGGATTGATTGGTGAGTCGACTATAGTAGCACAAGTCTAGGTTCTGAAGTATAGAACATGTTAGTTTCTGAGTAGTTGAAAATAATAGCACAAAATCCTATAAAACTGATATCATTAGCCATGAATTCCTTCAGTAGTAGTAGAGTAGAGTAATAAGGTAGCGGCTCCGAAGTGTCCATTACATAGTAATATAGGTTGTGGACTATAACCAAAAGATCATCAGTATAAATTAGGCACAGTCCATATTATGGCTACTTGAATTTTTTTAATTGTGTTGTTTTAATTACTAAAATACAATATAAGTACAAAACAATTAGGTTTTATGAGCATTTACCTTATGAGTAGATCAGAAAAGTCATCTTGTAATTCTTTGTACTTTTATTTTTGTGCTTATGTGTATACTTTAGTGCATTTGTGATTGCTTGTGATTTGTCTACTCTACTACTGACAGATTATGCTTATTAATTTTTTTTTTTTTCCTTTCCTTCCATCTGCGCCTTGCAACACTGACGTCGACAATCGCACGACACGTCATCGTCAACCAATCGCGTGACGCCATTTGAATTTAACTTTTTAATTATAAATTAGGCTAACGGTCTTGCAACTCTCGCTAAATATGTCGCCGGTTCGATTCCATCTCTTGCTGCTGCCAAATCGAATTTTGTTAAATCTCATGCCTATTAAATTAGGTTATACTAAACCTAATAAAAAATAAAGAAAAAAGGGTAAACGATATTTAAAAATATCTTTGTACTTTATTAAAGTAAGACTGTTGAAATCTTAAACTAAGAAAATTATATAAAATCTTTTTTTTTCTATTTATTTTTGGCAATAACGCCATCTGTTATTGTTTTCTGAAAACTAACCCAAGTGAATTTTATACTTAAGTTTAATAGGGTCATGTGACGATGGTCACAATCCCTTCAAGACATTTTACTCGTCACACATTTAATTATGGTCTAGCGACCGATTGTAAATAAAGATAACAAAAAAAAAAAAAAAAAAAGTTTTAGTCTCAAAACATTCCATGAAATAAAACTAAAAAAAAATTAACAATCATAGTACATAATCATGTATGTTTTATAAAATAGTTTAGCTTCATAGCTTTAGTTTGCTTGCATATGTATTGTCTTGTCCTGTTCTTTGTAAACTGTGTAAACATAGTCTTGCATTCAGTAACAATCATTATGTAACATTTATTCATTTATTTGTTTCATAATAAAGTATATGTGTTGTTATTTATTGTTTTTTTATTTTTATGTTTAAGGGAGTAAAGTAGAATAATTAAAACTTAAATTTAAATTTTATCATTAAATTTGTTGTTCCTGTTATCATTTTCATGATATCATTTTTAAAGTCGTGCGGGAGGTCGCGGGTTCAAATCCGGCCGGCTTGTACCTCTAAATTTAATTGTGAAAAAGATTTATGTGCAATTTTTCACAACACCACTGGCTAAAAACGGTGAAGGAAAACATCGTGAGGAAACCTGCATGTCAGAAAAGGGTTCTAAAAATCCTTTGAAGATATGTGAAGTTCCCAATCCGCACTGGGCAAGCGCGGTGGACTATGCCTAATCCCTCTTCTGAGGAGACCTGAGCCCAACAGTGGGCAGTAATGGGTTGGTACAGGATATCATTTACAGCTCATAAAACTCCCTTACTTACACCCTTAAATACTGAAACACTAGAAATTATAGATCGAATCGTATAGACTCGCATTTATTCATCTAAGTTTACTTCACTTTATTCAAATCTATTTAATTTAATTACAGATTTAATGTTTCTAATTCTATTGTGAAGTAATTGTCATTGCATTATGTAACTAGTGCTTATGTAAGCCGTGTAACATCTCTTGTATGTGCACAATCTGTGTCTATCTTGCAGAATATAATAATTAGTATTTTATTGTTTAGTTATAATTTGCTTAGCTTGTGTCCTGTTTATCATGCGTTATACCAAGGTGAGTGTTTTTTGTTATAATGTTTTTTTTTAATACCAACATGTTAATATGAAAACCTTTTGCATACACTTGAGCTATGTCTTTCAGCATGCTCTTTTAAACTAAACTAACTAATATTGCATATGAATTCATCATGTTCTAGTTTCCTTCTTACTTCTTTTCAAAAAAATATCAATGATATTTTTTAATTTGAAACAACCAAATCTCAAATGATTTAACTATTTTGCCACCACTCTTCATAATATAAGTGACATTAAGAAATATAAAATTTAATATAATTTTCACAGGCCAACGGTCAAGCTTCCCTCGGCAAGTACGTCGCAGGATCAGTGACAGGTGCGGGCGCTGAGGCCGGCCTCTTTGTTGCCAACCACGCATACTAAACTAACACACACAAACACACGCACACAAAACAATATAACTACAAATTGTGACAATATGCATTTCTACACCACTCGAATATCAGAGGAAAAATCTAAATTTAAATACACAACAAAAAAGACAATAACATCCGTTAACTTATAGATATTAAAAGTAATCTATTATGTAGTTGCTTCATGTATTGTGTAGTTTATGAGAACGAGTCTCCTTTGACGTTTAACGCCATCTCTTAGCGAATTGGTGCCACTCTTCAGATTAGTAACGCCACCTGTCGAAGGACATTGGGAAACTCGTTTATTTGAAACTACCTCTGCTTAAAATAAAATGCGTAGTCTTTGTGAAGCGTAGAACAAATTAGACAAAAATATGTTGTTATAAGTAATGTTGTTGTTAATTTTGTATTACATTGAGATTAGTTTGAAAAATATTGATTTTATAATATGTATGTAAAGTTAAGTATAACGGACAGTATATTTTTTTGTATCAAATTATGATTGATTTAGTTTATATTTTGTATTTTTAAGAATTTGTAATAATTATATTCTTGATCGTAAATCGTAGAAGTATTTTAATTGAACCTTTTCCTTTTTCCCTATTGGTACCAAGTACCTACTATTCTATAAAAAATTCAATCCAAGTCTAAAAAGAACTTTATACTTCACTTTAAAGGGAATAAATGGCTCCTGTATATTTTAACCACTCAACTGGGAACGTCACTATTCGCTAGAGAGCGAAACTGGGGACTTCGTTCGGAATCAATACCGTGTTTGAGCCCCTTTTTAAATACATTTTTTTCCAATAATTTTTAATTTTGATTTTAATTAAACCTTATAATTTTGTAAATCTTTATTACTAATCGACGCTGTATTGCATTTTTAGCGAAAATATATCATCTCTGTAAAATATGAGACGATTAAAAAATGTAAACAAAACAAGTTTTAGAACTGTGCTCAATTTTGGCTCCTGCCACAGACTTGGCAAAAGTAAACAAACCAATTTGGTTGCCGATCCTAGTTGAGTGGATATATAATATTCGTGTTACCACAACGAGTTGGTCCTGGTACTCTAACACTCAAGTCGTAGCTTATTTTAATCGTTATGATGAAGCTGAATATTGAAGGTGAAACTTACCTTTCCTGGTTTTCTGAAACTGGTTGAAGTCATGTTATTTTCATCTATATTCGAAATCTACAATATGTAAATTATCTCACGATAATAATTATTTATCGTTTAAGTGTTATCATTCCAACAGCTGTCCAGCGACAATCGTTTTGCAGGAATTTTAAATATTTTTAAGCTTCGTTTACTGAGGTTTTATACCATATTTTGTGGTTATAATATTGCAATTGGTCCTACTTGACCAACTATCATGACCTCCAATATGTACCATCTTTAACAAATCACACCTTTTCTTTCGTGTCCTGTAATATAATATGTTGTTGGAAGTTGGGATACAATGAAATTAAAATAAATAAATGCCTTTTTAATTGTCGACGTTTCAACGAATGATAATAATTCTACTTGAAATACGAATCTTTAATTCCAAGTCTTGTGTTTCCATCCTTATCGCAATTAAACTAACTATTCACAAAGGCTTGAAATTTTCCTCTATGAATATTTTCTATATGGACGATTCGCCCGTGCTCGATGAACTGTTAAATTGAACCCTGAAATTGTCGAGTGTTTGCTGTCGGTTCCGATTTTCTAGACCCTTCTGACAAACAGAGGTATATTAATTTTAAATGCCTGAACAGAAACATATAGCAATTCTTAAATAAGATTTTTGCGCCAATATTACCTGTAATATTTTTATCTGAATATTTCTAAATGGTAAATGATAAAAATGACTGGAATGATTAGATGATCAGGATCCCTCGTCGTCGTTAAAATAAGGAGGTTGTGCTTCGATGTGCTGCTTAATAAATCCTAAAGCTTGTGGTTCGACACAGCTGATCTGGATGGTCACATTATGGTTGGATGTCTCCCCAAATAGAAGTTGGGGTGTAGTTGGTTTACCTTGGCATTAAGCTCGATAGCCGTTGGACCTCAGGGGTCACTTCGCGGGCCAAAATCCACGATTGGTAAGAATGGTCGGCTAACTGCATTATTGCTTTCGTGGCACCCTGTGCGTAAATTGCAAACAGTAATTGGAGCCAACGACCAAACTTCATCATTGTTTCAACTATACCACGATACACCGGAGTGCGCGTTCGCTATTTATCCCACATGGGAGGAGCGGCGTTGTGACCTGATTCATACTAAAATAAGCATTTAATTCCCGTGTAAAAATAAAAAAATATCAGGGAACGTCGTCAACGAAATCCTTTAGCAATTAAATGAACATGCACAATTAGAGTTATTTATCTCTATGTGTCCATCTTTCCAGTAGTTTTTAGTTAATTAAATCGATGGAGGTGATGCCTTCTCATGGTCAGTTAGCGTCGACCGATTACAGGTCGTTAACTCTCGAAGTCGACAGGTAAATGAACCGGGAAGAACCCGGGTGTAACCCACAGGTCACCGGAAATCTGCGAACTTAACTATCAAACCCCAATTCATTGTTATTTGAACTTAAAGCAAGGTAACATTTTTTATTTTATGTTGTTGTTTTTTTTTCCAAATGCATCGAAGGTAATGCGATTTGTACTTTAATTAAATAAATTTTAATGGGTGTTAAAATTGTGCTGTCAGTTTCAATGGCTTATTTTTTATCTTATTTGGAAAGTTGGAAAAGTTTATTTATCCATTTTTTTCGTAAGACACAAAGTGACTAAGAAATTAATGGTTCAAAATAAGTTCTTGTCAGATATTTCATTACAATAACCCTAAAAAATAAATTAATATGGACTTACTTAATTGAATACGCTAATAGTTCTTTTACAAATGACTAATAACGCGTAAAAAACATAAAAAGCCTTTTTAAGATGTTAAAAATCGTTTTAAACGAGCCCATTGAGATGAATTAAAATTTGGTTTCGAAAGATTAAAATACATTTATCTATGGGCGTTTGTCAGGTCGGCGAACTGAACAGGGGTTGTTTCGACCTCTTTACACCCTCGCCGCGTCTTGGGGGTTAAAAATGACGATGGGTGTCAACAGCCTCGTTTGCATGTGCTCTTACGCCGTGTTCGCACTGGAGTCTTGTAAATCGCGATAGTTAAACAACTCTGGTATGGCTCTCGATCGGAGTCAGTATTTCTAACATAAGAAATTAGTTTGTCTTGGTAAAAATAAATAAATAAAGCATAAATGGAAAACAAGCTTAAGATACTATTTAAATCAAGCATTTAAGACTCACATACCCACTATATGGAGTTTAGTTAATTAAAAGATTGAGTAGGGTCATGATGCAGTCAACTAGTGTTGATACTGCAGTAGGTACTATTCTTTACCTTCAAAAAATCTTCATTTTGGTGCAAGAACAGTATGACTAACAATATACCTACTGATACACTTCTAAAGCTCAGCATTTTTAGACTGACTGTAAAGTTGCGACTCTGTACTCTCGTGAGAACTGATACTTAAGGTTGACACTCACGGGATATTTGTTCAGGCCGCTTACTTAACCCAGTTTAAGAAGGTTAGAGATCGTGGCGGTATCCATTTACGATCATTTTCGGAAACCTGTCTAATGTGACGTTTGATCGGTGTATTGTTGGATCAGGGTTTACGCACGCATGTTTGAATAAACCGTGTGTGTGTGGGACTTCTATCGGAACAAGTGTCGTAGGCGTCATGCTCTGTTGGGTCTTTATTGGTTTACAAAGGGTTGTAAACGTAAATCTATATTGTTTATCTCAGTAGCGTATGCTTAAAATAGATTTTCAATAGTCTGTACCATTTAATTTAATAGGCATTGTGTGTAGTTGTGGTTTTAAACGTATTTATTAGTCTAGTTGTGAATTAACATGTTCTAGAGAAACACAGACATGCGACTTTGAAGTCAATATGTTTTCTTAAAAAATGAGTTGGTAGCTTTTTTTTGGAATGTAAACCCTAACCCTTAAATGGACGATTTTTGTTTCACGTTTTAAAAAATATATTTGTGTAATGGACATGTAGCTATTACTGTCTAGGAAAAATGAGAAAAAAAACTAGACATGAATTTTTTTAAAGTACAAAATTCGTTCAAAAATAAGAACTAGTTATCAAAATTAATAAAAAAAATAAAAGAAGGTTTTTATCGGTGATGTTTAGTATGTTGTTTAAAAACAACATTGTCCATTTAAGGGCTAATATGTCCTATAAACTAGGTAGATAACTAACTCATTTAGTCTTTTTTTTATAATGCTATAATCCAGATGATGTCTTGAGTCTCTATTATAAAAAACCGCCTAACATTCCACTGCGTAATTTTGAAGCTTTACGCATTCTTACGTTAGAAAAAACTACGGGATAAATTTGTTTTCTAAAAATGGATAAGTAATTTCATACAAGAAGAGAAAGAGACTGATTTGATAATTTTTGTTTCAGGTTAATCTAAAGAACGTTTTCAACCATTTATTTTTAAGTGGCGTTGTTTATTTTGTTATAAGAGTTTTTAAAATAAATACTCGACATTTCAAAATTAGTTTTATTTCAAAAGATTTTATTTTAAAACATTCAGACTTGCAGTAACTGGAGAGAAATTTGATAATTAAAAGTCATCGATTGACGCAATAAAAGTACAGGGTGTGATTTTTTCCTGTTGTAACAGGTTCGATTCCCCAAGAATTTAAAACAATCTATGTATGCAGTTTTGTTTTTAAACGGTTTTATTTAGCTCACCCCGTTTGTTTTATTCTTTATTTATTATTTATTTTTTATTTATAATTAATTTATTCTTCCGTCAAATCTAGTAATTCAAATTTTACCCTTTTCCTTTCAACCGATTAATCTGAAATTTTGTATACACTTTGGATTTTGGTGACAATAAAATTATGTTTATTCATTATCATTATAAATTCAAGATGGCGGCCGCTACAAAATGGCGGATAACGTAGGTTTTATCAATCCCATCAATATGGGTATCAAATGAAAGGGCTCAACAAGCAGAATACAATATACTATAAAAAATTTAAATCCAAGATGGCGGCCGCTACAAAATGGTGGATAACGTAGGGTTTATCAATTCCATCAATATGGGTATCAAATGAATGGGCTCAACAAGCAGAATACAATGTACTATAAAAAATTGAAATCCAAGATGGCGGCCGCTACAAAATGGCGGATAACGTAGGTTTTATCAATCCCATCAATATGGGTATCAAATGAAAGGGCTCAACAAGCAGAATACAATATACTATAAAAAATTTAAATCCAAGATGGCCGCCGCTACCAAATGGCTGATAACAATTTTTTATCAAACTAAAAACTAGAAAATAAAAATAGGTAAAAAACTTTTTAAGTTAAACGGTTTTATGTTAAGCATACATTGCAATGTTTAAGATAAATGTACTAAAAACCAAAAAATAATAAAATAGATACAGTCGTGGGAATTATAAAACCGTTGGGCACATCAATTTTCTACAATCGTTGTTGTCTTAATTATAATGTAACATTACAAAACAAACATTTTAATCAACGATTGTAGACAATTGACGTGCCTAACGGTTTTATAATTCCCACGACTGTATCTATTTTATTATTTTTTTGGTTTTTAGTACATTTATCTTAAACATTGCAATGTACGCTTAACATAAAACCGTTTAACTTAAAAAGTTTTTTATCTATTTTTATTTTTTTTCAAAAAAAGGAAGGTTTCCTTCAAAAAAAAATGCTTAAATTAATATTTAGAGTACTTTCCCTGGATAAAAATTCCACCCTGTATACATGACAGCTTTTTGCTATCATGCCCATTGATACAATATTAAAATTGTTAACTTTTATTTCTAATGGCGGTGTTTTCATAGTGTTTTGTATTGTACCGTGATCCCTTCGTAAAAGATGGACAGGTTTTGTTTTTCAAACTGGATATTATTCAGCCTCGTGTGACCTTTAGGACATTGACAGACAACCGGATAAAAATAATCTTATTGCACGCGCTAAATAAAGTTCAAAATGTTTTTAATGTCACCAATGTTTGTTTTGGAGTGTACACTCTGGTGTTGCCTTTCATTTCGCGAAGTACAAATATTTCCGCATACAATTAGATGTAGCTGAATAGATCCGAAGTGTTCTTGAAATGTACTTGAAAAAAAAAGTACAACGATCTATTGTAGCGTTGCCAATTTTACATTAATAATCTATTGAGGCATCTGTAATCTATATTATTGGGGCGGTGCAACGGTAAAGAATTGTCATAGTGCGTAACGCGTCGTGGTTTCCCGCATAACACCGTACTGGGTTCAGATCTCAGCCGAGGTTTGAAGACAGTGCGAACTGTAGGAGATTTTAGTG
The DNA here is from genome assembly GCA_030269945.2 of Trilocha varians. Taxonomy (NCBI): domain Eukaryota; kingdom Metazoa; phylum Arthropoda; class Insecta; order Lepidoptera; family Bombycidae; genus Trilocha; species Trilocha varians. Next base: position 6,209,382 of record AP028268.1, on the reverse strand, counting down.
CGGTTCCACTCTCACATATCTGGGCGGGTCAAAGACTAGCGATTTCCTTCTATTGAAAAAAAAAACTGATATCTATATAAATCATTTTTAGAAATACAAAGCTATGCTTCATATGAAATTAGTTAAAACTTCACATAAACTCATCTACTATTGAAATACGTTTATAAAGCACATGAAGGGATTGGTAAAATTTATTTTGTCAAGTGAAGCTCGTTGGAAAATTTTCCTATTAAGATGTCTTGTGTACATTCCATGCACTCGACATGTCTGGGTTTACTTCGCGTTAAAATATTCATTTTATGCATACATTTTACAGCATGTCTAACGTATTTACGGGAATGGAGTTTTAGATTATAGGACTGAAAACGTTATTCTGAAAGCAATCAGCTCACGCTTCAAGGTGAGTCATAGTCTCTGAGTTGAGAGATGCTTGCTCTTTGTGATAGGACTGATAGGAATGAATAAGATTTAAATCAGATGCATTTTATAGGTATTCATTTCAATTATTAACGAATATTTTCAAGATCTTTCAAACAAATAATTTTAATGATCAACAAATATTTTCAATACTTTCAAAGAAAACCAAAGAAAAGCACGTGAATAAGTTCTTAAAAGTAAAGGACTGCTTATTAGTTACAGTAGTCAGTGAACGTGTTAACGTAGAACAGCTATAATATTTTATTAAAAATTAAACATAAACAACGGAAATAAGAGTATTTGAATCATGTTCTATCAAATTTATAATAATATTCTCAGTCACTAAGGGTTAAAATCGAATTGCCATAAGGCTGGAATTGGTGTGAAACGATACTCAATCGACACCTGTTGAGCTTCACGGGAGGTAACATGTGTGTGTGCGATAGAATATCGATGGCTAGCTATATGGAATGTTCGTATTGATCGGTTCGATAGACTTCCTCGCTAGCTATGCGCTCCTGGTGTTTTCCGATCAGTCGAACGTATTGGCGATTGCCGATATTGCCAATCAACTTCGATTTTGAACCCCCATTTCATTCACCCTTGTTCGATGTGGGGTGGGGTAGGTGAGTGTGACTTATGGAGATTTATTACTCCGAGTCTTTTACAAATTATTCTTAAAACTTTATTCTATTTATAAACTTGATGAATCTTATTTCACATACCAAGAATAGTTTATAATAAAAAACAAATAATTAATAGCTACATTAATTAGGTGAATTAGAATGCTATAAATTAATATAATTGTAATTTCTTCTAAAGAAACCACTCCTTTTTTTAGACATCACTTCGTAAGGATCACTTCACTTCGTCTAGATTGCTAAAGTGCAACAAAAATAATGTGAATATGGTGCATAGTCGCAAAGTAATATTTGTAATACATAAGCGTGGGAATCGAAAAAGAACCGCACGAATAACGTGGGAAAAAGAGTTCTTTACTATTCATGATTTCCTGGTACACCGAAGAAGTTTCTTCCCGAATTTCTCACGCTCTGATCCCGTTTTGCCAAAACCAGAATCTTATAAGCATACAAATATCCGTCTTATATTGATTTTGATAGAGTTGAAATTTCTAAAGCGTTTTGGTGTTGCTTAAACTCATTTATTTTCAGTTCGTAATCAATAGGCCTTTTTCTTATAAAATATACCTGTTCTCTGTTGAGACCTTCGAATGAAAGTGAACGCTAACATTAGCGGAATAACATTCTGATTGCGTCGGTATTTAGCCTAGAACGAGCAAGGGATAGACCCCGTTTCTGTCCTTGTCTATACTCAAGTTCATTCACCGGCGGGCCAGGCGTTTCCTGTGTCTGGAATGAGAGAACAGGATAGCTAAAAAACAGGACTGTTGGAATGTGAGTAACTCCTAGTGCGTTATGAGCGCCTGGTACCCGTAGAGTTTTGGGAGCCCTACAATGCGTCATCACATTGGAATGCGGTGAATTCGAGATAAAATAAAGGTTTCCCGAAAACATCGTTTTGGTTTTTTCGGTTGATACTTCTCGTAATTATTGTTTTTTACTTTCTTCTTAATAATTTAATAGATTAAATCTATGATAAATAGTATTAAATTAAAAAGTAACCTCTATTGAGAATCTATTTTATTCAATTATTGTGTTCTTTTCAATGAAAAATAAATATTACCTAATTCTGAATATCAAAAAGTATATTAAGCAAGATAGAAACAGCGTAAAAATATTTTAACTGTAAAAATGTAAGAAACCATACGATTCTGCCATCAAACTAGGTAACATGAAAATAATCAAACAGGATTTTGCAAGTAAAATGTTAAAAGTTTCTTTTTACAGTGGTGTTGAAAAGTCTAATACCGTACGCATTCTTTGAAGGTACAAAATACCTCGACAAAATTAACCTATTCACTTTGAACTTCGAAAACAATGGAAAGTTTTCGGTCAACATTCGCTTCGTAAAGAATGAGATTCAGTCGGCTAATCGAATGAAAAAAAATCGGCGCAACGACCTTTGAATAAACACCAACAGTCTTCATTAAGCTTGGAATAATCCAAAACACTTTAATACGCAGGTCAGTGTACCGTATTGTCTGCATTAATGTTCGCGTAACTTTGATACTTGACCTATTTCCGACAAAATACTTTTAGGCAATCGAGAACCGTTATAATATTTCTGGTTTAAATCACTGCAAGAAAAATATATATTTACTGTCATTTTCTTGTTATATATTTGTGTGTAAATTTATTATATTAATAAGAAAAAAGTTTTCCCTTTTTTTACTTTCGTATCGTGTGCACTGACTAACTCTCTAACTAACTCTTTAATCTTCTTATATCTTCTTATATATAAAAATGAATTGCTGTTCGTTAGTGTCGCTAAAACTCGAGAACGCCTGAACCGATTTGGCTTATTTTAATCTTGAAATATTCGTAGAAGTTCAGGGAAGGTTTAAACGGTCAGAAAATTTCCTTATGTGACGCAGACGAAGTTGTGTGGGCCAGCTAGTAAATAATAATATTATAAGATTAATCTATGATTGGAAGTATGTAGTTAGATAGGATCCTTTCCTCAGAGATACAATATAAATTAAAAAAAAATTAAAAAAAAATTAGTTTCACTATCTTAAAGCAAAAGTAATATAACATAGCTCGGATAAAGTATCGAATCTTTACGTTATACAACTCTGTCGGACTTCGCCTTCGAGAAATTTTGAGAACAATTGGTATATTCCTGTAAAATACGGTTCCATGATTAAACAGGATTTGCTAAGGTTTCGCTTTTAATTGTTCTGCGTTAACCGTAAACACTTTATTTTGGAATGACGCGATGTTTATTTCAGAAAATTATTTAAGACTAGTTGACCAATAGTAATTTTTGCATCACTAGTACTACTTTTCTCCAATGTCCAAAAATACGTTTAGAAACAATATATTACGTACTTAAAACGAAATACTTGTGCCATGACGAAACTGCACTTATTTCAATAACTGTGTTCGTTAACAATGAATATTCGAGATCTGATAAAGGTGCCAATATAATTGACAGGTCGCCGAACGTAGAACATGACCTGCGGGTTAAACCTTTTAACTATAGGTCAACTACAGAAAGGTAATTTTAATACTATTTAGCTTTATAATAAATTAGATGTGATTTTACAGATATTATTAAAAAAAAGAACTCAATCAACTCAATTGTAATGACAACCTCTGAACTACTTATTTCGACTTTGTATTAATGCGTTAAGAATATCATAGGATAGAAAATAAGTTTATATAGAACACGGAAAGATAAAGACTGTAAATTAAATATTTAAAACTATAACTAATAATTAATAATAATTTATATATAATAATAATTTTGTAAGGAATTGAGATCTTTTCCATTCAGGATAATATAATATTAAGCCGATACATTTCTTGGAAAATAATAAATTACTCAGACTTTTACTAGAAATTCTTAATATTAGTAGCAATACTTTAAAAAAACAATGTCCAAGGTGCAGCACTGAGGGGATTCACGGGGCTGGGAAAGTACCCAAAGCTTTCAATGTTTAGTCATAAAATCGTCTTAGAAGTAACAAAGTGATCGTTACAAATTTTATTATGCTAAAAATAAATAGCAATATTGAACTGTAAAGTCTAAATAAACATAAAGAATTAAAATAACTAGTCGTAGACATGACCGCGTAATACCTACTTATTACTTACGTTTCTTTTATTAATTTTATTATGTAACAATCAAGAAAAACCTAGTTGAAAATATTGTGATGATAGTTATAGAGACAATAGTCAATCAATGTTCGTAAGATTCATTAGATATTGCATGCTTTGTTCAACGACAATATTATTATAATTAAGTGAAATTACGATCGTAAATTAAATAAGTAATTAATGGTTATGTAATGTGTTATGGTGATGATGAATTTGCGGAGAAAACTCGAGATAGTTCGATATTTTGTAATAACATGTTTTTCAATTTTTCAATATTTTTTTACTTTCATTGTATATTCAGGCAAAATTAAAGGTATCTTTTTTGTTGGACTTTGAACTGTGGCACGTAAAGAAGAACAAAATTTTTAAAGTCAACTTAATTGCAGAATTAATTAAGTTTAATAATCTACATTCTTGTGTGTCTAAACACTCTAAACGCAAATGAAGTAATAGGTATTTAATTTTTATGCTACAGGTATTTTCATTTTTAAAGCGTTGAAAACGAAAAGGGTAAACGTTGGTTCCGTGTGCTCAACCAATTTTACCAATATTGGCTGATCGGAATGTACCAGGACAACAGAAACTGAAGGAATTCTTCCAATACTTCAATTTATGAGCATCGAACTAGGTATCTAAGTAGGTATAGTACATACCTATCCACAATTCACATTGGTTGAGGTATTGGGACAGTATTGGCGATTGCCGATAATGATTGACCGATCGGAAAGTACTAGGAGAATATGACTACCGAAGAGCTCTTTCGAACCGATCAATATTCAATATCCCGCCTGAACGGCATGGCTACGCACACATAGACAACGCTTCCCTCTTCCTGTAACGGTGCGATCGGGAATTCACGTGAGGTGGAAATAAATTCCCACACTGACGCACACTTCTACCTTTGTTTTAGTAGTGGTTTATAAAGACGTATAAAAGGATTTCGATATTTTATGTTCTTCACTTGCGACCATATTAGTTTGTTCATGATATTATCTATGTTAATTATACAATTACATTACATCTAATTTAACGTAATAACTACTTAGGTACTGTAAAGTTTAATTTGAATTTGACAATAATATGTTTGATCGTTTAAAATATTTTTTTTTCTTATATTGTCTCCTTATAAATGATTATATGAAAACTTTAAAAAAATTATTGACATCTTAGAAAGCGTCTCGGAGAAGGTTAGCAGCAACAAGTGTTTGCTACTAACCCTTTGCATCCAATCTATCCTTTAAAAATATTGAAGATTTTCCACATTGTTGAGTTTCATTACTGTACACTTATTAGACAGTCGATGAAGTGGAAGAATCATTGTGAAGGAAAAGACTTAGATGGGACAAAAGAACAACCAGCACTTCAAGGTACAAAAAAAACAGATTCAATATATTGTAATTTAAATCAAACTTCTATTATTTATTATCAATAAATCAAAATTTTCAGAAACTGTCGCAAATAAAAGATTGTTATTTTATTCGTTGTATGGCTTCGTAATACTTGGAATCTTGTAATAGGTGTGAAATCTTATCGAAGCAGTTATTTAAATAATGCTGAGAAAAGTTCCCTGAACATTTAATAAAAGTCAATGATATGTAATTTTTTTTATAATTTTCGAACAATTGTACCTACCATGAAAGTTAAATGCAGTACTAGTAAACATTACTTATTTAGATAATTACAATACATAAAGTAGCGGTACGGTTAGAGAAACTGTATTTCGCCATTTAGGTAGAATAGGTACTAGATATTGGCACAGGCAGTTTTATATGCCCAATTAAAAATGTGAAGATTAAATATAAATTGATCCTTCTTCAAAACTTAAAATATTGATATATTTAACGGTAGCTATGTCACTGGATTGTTAATACATAATGCCAGCGTATTATGTATTAACAATCTTTTGTTGCGACAATATACTAATTAATAGTAAATTATTACAAAAGTCAACAACAAAAGGGTTTAGGCACCTTTTACTTGTCATTATTCGAGTGTTATTCGCTTTTGTACAAACCACCATTGTACTTTCATTATATAGTTTCACAATTCATTAAATTATAATTATTGTGTGACCGCATGTTTAAAGTTGGAAAACAATGGCTTTAACAATTAATGCCATGCTGAATTGATTGATCTTGTGTTTAATGTTTTACTTTAATTAATTATATTTGATTTTATTGTTGACTTGTTTACCGTTCTGATATATTCGTGGAATTTTCAAATTCATTGTGATTACTTAAGAAATTATACGCGTGAGTTATACTTAAGAAATTATACGGGTTTTAGAAAGGATCAAAGCATACTGTAAATTGTTTAATATTGAATACTTGGATGACGTGTAAAAATTGCTTACTGTAGAAAATTTCGTTGAGAATGTGTTTGTTGTTATAAACTTATTAACCACAATATGTATTAAAATTAAACTTTCTTCTATAATCATAAAACATTGAAGCCATTGTCCTTTTTGATAGTGTTTAAGGAAATTACTTTAATTATTTTTGTGTTTGGATTAATTTAAGATATCATATTTATATTGTTGGAATTGCTTAATAGCAGTTTATTTGAAAATAATATCTGCACGGGTTTTGTTGCTTTCGGTTTCATAGAGGGATGAGAGATTCTTTTGGGTTATACATATTGGTTAAATTATGAATGTATATATTTTCCAACTTACTTTCTGTCAATAATTCCTTGGCAGCTTACTTCATGGCAGCACCTCTAAAAAGAAAACTAAAAATTGTAGTCTTTAAAATGTGTTTCTTTAAAATCTGTTATTAAAATAAAACGTTAGAGTTAGTTAGTAGAGAGTATTACAAATTACATTAGAAATGCCATATTTCTTATTAACATTAACATGAATTAAGGTCCAATCGTTCGCAAAAACATTGTCCATAGCAAAATTACAAGTTGTTGAACAACTTGAACTTGGCATGTTCTTCCCATTTATGCAGTCCTGGTACTTTTCGTTTGCCACCCACATGCCCGAAACCACAAGCCAACTGTTTCCTGCGCGCGCAGTCAGTCCTATTTGCTGTAAATCCTCCAATCAAAAACATAAATAAATGTGAAATGAGAGCCAAGTGAAATATTAACGAATTACATCATAAAATTTGCGATTGTACACTCTGCACAGTATAAGACCAGCTAAACGAGAAAATAATAATCATTTAACCATTCTATAAAAAGGTAGAAATTATGAAAGAAAATGTTTTTATTTTGTAATTGGAGATGCGAACATCAAAGAGCAATGTAATGTGTGATGTCTTTGGTTTTATTAGTAAAACGCGCATGACTTTGCTAAATGGCTTGGGATCAATGCCAAGGATTTTAATGTACCTATTTCCTGATTGTAGTCGCAAATCGTTAATTTTAACAATCACATTAAACTTACACCTTTCGTAAAACAACTCAAAAGAATATTAACTTTTTTTGTTTTTTTTTTTTTTTTTTTTTTTTATTTATTTTAGGATAATAAAAAGCTACAACATTTTGTTTAACTTAAGATAATTCCAAAAGTTGAAGTACAATGTTGCAGCCAACTGCATTATCCGCGTATTCATAAGCGATTAATTAAAACTAAACAATAATGATAATACACCACTAGAATAATAAGTTTTTAGTTTTGAATAATAAGTGTTCAGGAGTTAATTTTAATTCATGTATCTTTAAAACAATTATCTTCTTAATTAGTGCTTAAACCTGTCCTAAACGAAGCTTAAGATTCATTCGTCATACTGCTTCTACTACAGAATCCATTTAAATGAAAATGGTATTTTAAAATTTACCAAATCCAATTTATCTGAAAAGTCTACTTCATCGTTAATACTAATTTATCGATACGTAAATTAAGTATTTATCATGCAAGTATGACATCATTGCTTTTATAACAATTCATCTCAACATTTCATATGGAAACATTCACGAAAAGCTGTTAAAGCGAGACGCAACGATTTGAAGTTCTTCGTGTGCGTGTAGAGTGCACACAGATATAATTATACGAGGAACACACAGGAATATTCAAGTAAAGCTCAATAAGCTTCTTTCTATGTAGTAGTAGGAAGCATTGATACAACACAAACCCAACGTTGCTATGGCAACAGAACGTGTGTTTTTCAACGACTCTTTCCTTTTATTGAAGCCTAGTAATTCAGTTCGTGTGACACGTGTTTTCGAGATTGGATGGACGCCATTTTGTGAATCCATTCGACTGACTAAATAAGTATGTACCTATATGAGCGAAAGTTTGAATATAGAAAATTCCGATAGGATAGTTGCGCACAGATTCTTGGACATAGCCGCTGCAGAGATGAGAGTGATTCAATCACTAATTTAAATAAAGTACCTAATAATCATAGAATTATTCCATCTTTGTGAACCTAAATGAAAAGAGCATCTAACTTGTTATTTATTCATAAACTGAATGATCTTCGTGAAATATTTCAAATAATTGCAATGGTTTAGTAACGAAAGTGGTTAAAATAAGTATTTGGTATCAAATTTAATTCAAAGTTTAATTTTGTATTACTATTATTATAAATGCTCTCCATTTTTTGTAGATGTGAAACGCACCTGCCATATCTGCGCGCTGTCCACTCCCCTAGGAATTTCCATTCAATAGACTCGTTGCCACGGCAACTCGATCCTGTTGTCAAACAGATACACTGCCATCTATTTATGTTGCCCTGGTATGAAGCACTGCGATTGCACGTGTTTCCCATTCACCGACAGTTGTACGATTCGTAGTACACAGGATTTGTAGTAAATACTGTCAGAAGTTTACAACAACTAAATGTAGCGGTGTGTGTATTGTGTATGCAAGTGTGAGTGATCGATGATAATGTTTCTGTTTCATTGTTGTTTCAATATTTTGATGGTATTGTAATATTATTTACTTTAGGTTTTATAATTTACGTTTTTAAAATGTACATAATTATTGTGATTTCTACTTTATAAATGACTCTACATGTGCTTATGAATTATTAGTAAAATATCCCATTAACAACATTTCGTTTCTTTATTAATTTATAGAAATATATTTTTAATTAAGTAGGGACTTATAATTAATGAATCTTAAATAAAATTAACGAGTGTGTCGAATCCTGTTTCACCGCGTTTCCATAGCAACATCGATTTGGTGTCTTATAGAAGTGACTAGATTACACTCTAGTCTAGTCGAGATTCTGGTAAGCAAGAATCTCGACTGGTCTAAATAAACACAGGCAATTCTCATATTCTTCGATAATGTCATAACCGAGTCTCATAACTGTCTCGTATGACATTCTCGTTGGCAAGAGTTTAATTCTTGCCTGTGTCTAAACATTCTGATACCATTATGTTATGGCGATTATTGCTTGAGATAGTTGAGTATAGTTTCTCGCCTCGAACGTTCCAGAAAATGTCTCCATCTAAATGGCTTTTGAGAAATCCGTCGGACGAATCCATCGGATTTGATTGTGTATCGATCCGTAGAAAACAATAATGTGTTTAGACAGTATTTCTACAGAAATGTAAATAAAGAACATTAATAATTACACATTTCAACAGTTTTAAATAGTACTACAATCAAATTTATAAAATTTATTAGGTTAAATGGCATACAATTTCAATTTCTTATTTTTTTTTTTGCGTTAAAATGGTTCCACGGATAAAACTGTCGGATTCGTTTCACGGATTCGTCCGCGATCCGACCCTACGTTTATACACACGGATAAATTTGTGTAATTGGTCGGTCACGGATCGATCTGCACGTGTAAATGGGCCAATACATGTTGGTGGAAAGTAAAAAAAACAATATCCAGTAAAAATAGGTATAGATGATACTGGGGAAGATTGCCAGAATGAAGAAGGGCGGCGCACGGCGGCGTGCGGCAGTCACGTGGCTACGTCATGAAAATTACCAGGCTCGCATAAATTCAAGGAAGTACTAGTTCCAGAGGCAATAGCCTATTTCTCACTCGAATTTAGTTCTTATTTTCTAAAAGCTAAAGTTCAAATAGAAAAGAGAAAATGAGGCTGTTGGGTCTTCACAATTTCTTTTACTGTGATGATAATCGTTTTTTGCGTGTTGAATGGATTAAAAATGCGGGCAAACAAATACTTGTCAATTCAATTTTCCGCTTTAACAAAGCTCCACAAATCAAATATTTACGGTTAAAATCTTCAGAAGTTTTCTTAGAAGCTTTATTACAAGGACCAAGAAATAAATTCCTATTTGGCTTCGAAAATTTAATTCTTTCTTTGAATGTCTTGACATTATTATTTATATTACTAGCTGCTGCCCGCGACGTCGTCTGCGTGAACCCTATGACCCGTTTTTTTCAATTCTTCCCGGCAACTATTCGATTTTTTCTCGCCGTAAAAACCATCCTTGAACTTCAACGAACATTTTAAAAAAAGAGATGGCCAAATTGGTCTAGGCGTTGTTGAGTTATGCGCTTACCAACACATTTTGCGATTCATTTTTATATATAAGATATATTGATATTATTCATTCATTTCAGAAATATTCATACAAACCCAGAGTAAGATATACTTAAATTTGGAAGATATTATCTAGTTCGTAATTTTGTAGCCCATAAGGCATAGTGTCCTGTCTTGTGTACTGCGATTCATCGATATCATAACACTAACCACAATAGTACATAAGAAAACGTTTTGAGTATGAATGAACGAAAATAATGCGCAGAAATGAAATACCTGTACAATATTGGAGAAATAGTCGAGTAGGCGTGCCTTTACAATTTTATAGGTACCCAATAGTACCTACTCAATAGTTTGGGCAAGGCAATGTACGTTCATTCAAGAATAGGGTACTTGCGCTAGTCTGTATTTGCGCGTCTCTGACCCGTCGCCGTGTAAACAGGCTTACTACGGGGTAAAGTTCATGTTTCCATTTTTATAAAGTTCGTTTCTCTCGTCGAGGTTTTTAGACTTTTCAAGCACGTTAATGTTCTACTTTGATAGGAAATAAAGTTTTTAAAGAGTTTTATTATTGCAATATTATTTTTTTTAATACGGTGGGCAATTTTGGTGCAACGACTTTAGGGAAGGTTAGGTCTCCTTTTCAGAGCTTCATTTAACAATTATTTAAGTCGCATACTTATTTTTTTATTAACGAGCTTACGGCCCTCCTGGCGGTAGGCAGTCACCGTTGCTCATGAACCTTTGCAATGCCAGGGCAATGAGGGCTTTTTTTAATTTAAAAGAGCTGAGCAATCATAATCATAAACAATGTATAAAGAACCAAGTATACTTTTTATTTATTGATTGGTGTCTATGGGAATCTAACTCATTTTTTATTTTAACATATTTAGCTTTACGACATTATTTTATTCGTGTGATCGGATAAAAGGGTATTTAGGTTATAGCCCTTAAAGGGACGCAATAAACTCTAACCCTTTACGGAAGATAGATTCAGGTCGATCGTGTTAGTCTATCCCAAAACTGTTTGCTATGTAAAATTAGTTTTACTTTTTACGTATAGATCTAAAAAAATACCATAATGTCCTAATTTACATAGGTTTTTCTATATATTTATTTCGGTAAAATAGAGGCCAAAACAATTGTTACAGTAGTGATAGTGTTTCTTCCACTTTCTTATACCGAAATGATTTTTAAAATTGTACTATAGCGTCGAACATCGAAGTTAGGAAAAAGGTGAAACGTTTTTACTTTTCTTAAATTGTGTGAACGAAGTTTCTTATCGCGCGGTATCAAAAGGGGGCTAGACGGAAATTCTTATGAAAAAGTTGTCACGACACTTTTTTTGTTTTAGATGATTATTGCTAGATGGCGCTGTGATTAAAATCTTTTAAAACAATTCCTTATTTTGTTTTATGATTAATGCTAGATGGCGCTGTGATCAAAATATTTTATTTAAGTTATAATAATTAGTTAGTTTAAAACGTTAGTCTCTCTCTGTATAAAGAGACTTATAACATAAAAAAATAAAATTTTAATACAATTTCCTCACTAATTAATCGAAAGGAACTTCGTTCCATCCGGGTGTCCCTTGACACCTCTCAAGTTTTTTTTTAGTAGGATGACGTTCAAAGCTCATTTATTTCTTATACTTTAAGCTGTATTCGTAAGAGCTCATCTCAATTAATCATACAAGTTCCCTATTGTTTATGACGTATAAAAATACTACATTAGAACTAGCAAACTCCTGTTCAATCTAATGTTATCGATATTTATGTAACATTGACTTGCGTTTTCATTTTCCTTAATAAATACGTGGAATGAACACGTAAGTCGTATCGTATAATTTCGATGTTGACGTACAGACAGTAGACACCTTTGTTTACGAATCGTGATTAGAATTTAAGCAATCGAAATTACGAGTACCTACGTCGATATACGGTACTTTACTTGACTAATTTGAATTTAGGCATCACTGCTATAGGTATTATTTATACACGATGTTATAGATTAAATTTGAAATGGATGATTAATGTATTTTCCGGTAAAGTTTTATAAATTTAGAGCTTTGCAAAAATCAATACATATCATTTGGAAACAGTTTAATGCGCTAATTTTATTTTTGGAACGAAGTTCCTTATCGCGCTTTGTGAAAGGGGGCTAGACGGAAAAAATTCTTACGAAAAGTTGTCACGACAATTTTTTTGTTTTAGATGATTATCGCTAGATGGCGCTGTGATCAAAATCTTTTAAAACACGTTCCTTATCGCGCGTTACGTTAGGAAAAAAAATATAAGATATCTTTTAATCGAAAGGAACTTCGTTCTATTCGGGTGTCCCATGACACCTCTCAAGTTTTTCATTTATTTATTCTGGGAACATCAACAGTAAGACTCATTAATAATCATTCGTAACGAATCACATCTTCTTCTAATATGTAAGTATAACCATAAAATATGTTCTCAGCACTCAATACAATTAATGTGCAATTTAAGCAGGCGATCTCATCTGAGGTTCAGTGGTCATAGGGGCTCATAGACCTGGGCACTATCCGACGGTTCTGCAGTATCTGTGATACTATATGTAGTAACAGTATCAGTATCAGGCATTCAATCGTAGGACCACATAAATTTAATGAATTAAGAAAATCCAAAATTAAAGTTGTCACGAGTACGTTTATTTCACTTGTTTAAACAACATAAAAACTTTTTAGGACTTAATGAATGTTTAACATTAACTAGATAATATTATGATTTCATTAAAATGGAAAAGTTTTATAACAAAACTTAATGTTGTTTTTAAGAAAGAATAAGTAGGTATTAAGAGTTTACGTGTACGTCGTGTACTTCAAAGTACATCGAAAGAATGTTTCAAATAATTTTGAAGATAAACAAACATTTAGTGTTATATTTGTTCGAATTTCTATGCACACAGGTTTCATTCAATTCATTTCATTATGCAAACGTTATTCTAAAATGGCGTACGTGAATTCTGGATCGTCAGCAAATCAGTATTTCATCAACTTGCGACTGATCTGAATGACTTGAATGATAATTAAATCGATGATCAAAATCAAGGTTAAACAATAACACATTGATTTATTTTAGAAATAAAATAAAAGAAATATAAATTCATGTATTGTCGAAGTTTTCATTTCATTACGAATAGCCTTTATGTTAATTTTTGGAATTAATATTAAAATTTATAGACGACATTTTAAAGTCCAGACCAAGCGAATCACCAATATACCAACATTGCCAACAACCAACTAGCTGGGCCAAGTCACGCGGTGCCACATTGAAAAGTACCAGGCTTGCATACATCAAGTAGAGGTGTACCCACGGTATACTCCTCCATCCGTGTAGTCAAGTTGCAGAGGGGGTGTGGCTTAAAATGTTGCTATGTTTGGAATGTGTTTCATAATTTTAAGTTTTAATTTACAGTAGGTACTATAAATTTAACTTAAATAAAAACATTTTCTGACAATTACCAAAAAACAGATACTAAATACTAAAGAACAGTGATGGCAGATATAATAGTTTTTTTTCTGGTCAAAACTATTCCACTTGAAAAATGAATCAATTGTGACATGTTATTATAGGTGTATATTAAAGGCGTGGGTAAGCGTCATCTCAGTCAATTGAATCTGGATCAACAACGGTTATAAACAGATCGATAGCCATCAATAATTAATTGTACAATATAACATAACCTTACCCCAATACACCCACATAACACCTTAACTCAATTAATTCGATTCGAAGAATAAGTTGGATTCATTGAATCGATGCGATAAAAACAATTTACTGTTACAGTTGATACTTAATTAGCTGAGTGGTAATAGTGAGAGGTTAAATGATTAGAAAAATATACTCTTGGGGAAAGAATATCTAACTTTGAGTATTATTATTATCATTAACAGTACATATATTAAAACGCCTGTTGGATTCTCGAAGTGATAGTAATTAATATAGACTGATCGATATTATAATTTTTGAGATCCACCATCCGTTGAGCAATTCATCGGTCGAGAATATAAGTGCATAAAATTACCTGCTGCAAATAATGTTACATTAGGACCTAAATTTTAATCGATTACAAAGTTTTAAAATTGAAGTACGTAATAGTAGTAGTAGCAGCAGCAGCAGTAGTAGTAGTAGTAGTAGTAGTAGTGGTAGTAGAAGTCGTTTTACTCAACATAATAAAGAAAGCTCGCAAGATTTTTTTTTTTTCTCTGTGTCAACGAAGGTGCGACAGAATATTTAGTAGGGGTACGTTTCAAGTGGATTATGATTGATGTCTATAAATGTAAGATTACTAGGTCACATATTATAAGCAATATGCTCTTAAAATAGTATCAAAAAATGTGTGGGTTCTGCATGTTTTGTGTACTACTTGCGGTTTGTTTGCCTTTCGGTTATAAATGGAGTTTGAAGATTCCAGTGTTGTCCACACGATATTATTTTATTTTTTTACTTCGTACTTATAATGTTTCTACTTCTTCCAATTCTTCTTTTGAATTAATTACTCCATAATCTAATTCACTATGTTTGTAGAACCACACTTTTTCTGCGTTTTAACATTGTAATTTTTGGTGACGGAATCCTAATTCGGAAATCGGAAGATCAGACGGCGTGGGTGATCATTTGAATAGAATAAAAACAAGTGGTACTTTCAATTTTTTCTTATTAATGACTGGAAGTTGTATTTCTTAGTATTGCTATGCTCATTGTTCAGTTGAACAACTTGGGTCGAGTGATGTATCAATTTCTTTTTTGACCGAGATTCTTGAGTTTCTTTTTCAGCTGACTCAACAGTTGTTACTTAAAAAATACGATACCTAGATAACATATCATATCTATAGATGAAATTCATCATGTATGGTCTGGGTAAAAAAAACATAATATAAAAATCGAAACTTCCCATGAAAACAATTATACTATCCTGTCATTCTTGTTCATTTTTCGCCCACGCATAATATTTAGTTAAGTAGTATTGTAGTTTGGTTTGGGGTACGTTACCAAAACAAGAATCTAAATGCGAATTGATAAAAAATAGTAAGCACAGTTAGTAATTCTTAATACCTACACATAATTTTATAGATATCTAAAACGATTAGCTCCCTTAACTTTGAGATATCATTGTTGATACGTCTCCGTCAGACGAAAAGTTAAAAATAAATAGCAATCATTAAAGAAAATCAAAAAATATACGGCCGGACGTGATAAGACAAGATGAAGTCATCTTTACGGGTGTGGGATAAAGGATCTATTTTTGGACATCCATTGTTAATGGATAAAAGACGACGTGTGACACCCCGCGTGTAACACGTGTGCCAAATCCGATAATCAATGTCAGGTATTGTGTTTCAAATATCGGCGAAAATTCTGATTTTCCCTCTACCTTGCCGAGAAATATAAGATGGTAAATGTGTAGAGTGTATAGTGTAGAGAAAATCAATATTAATGGATTTTATTGTATTTTTCATATAAAAATTGGAATTGATGTAGATGTGCAAAACAATAAGTAGTCTTAAGTTACCTAGTCATGACTGCTTGAATGTTATGTAGGTATCAATGCTAAAATTATTTAAAAATCTAAAAACACATCGACTGCCAAAAACTTTTAAATCTATTTTTCAAAAATGCAAATTTCCGTAGAAATAATCCTTATAGATAATTAATTCCGTCTATTTCAACAAAAATGCAACAGGAATGTCGTAGTCACGCGGCGCCACAGTGAAAAGTACTAGGCTAGCATATTGTCATAGAAGGTCTATGGTGCGAGGATAGAAAAAGAAACACAACAAAGGGTACTAGAATGAAAGAGAGATGAGAAAAGGGGCGTGGCTGTTGAAATGTTGTCAGAGCAGGAATACAAATAATGTTGTGAATGGGATAGTAAGGGAATAAAAGGTCCGTCGACCCGGTGTTCTGTGTCTAATGTGTGTAAATCTAATAAATATATGGAGCTGTTGTTTAGGTACGATAGTGAAAGTACTTCTGAAAATAGGTGAACACATTTGATGTGTTTACAATAAAAAATATACGATTAGAATGTGGTTTTACATATATCACGATTTATGACTATTTTAAATTGGAAGCGATAAAGTCGTCGATATATGAAAGAAAAACATAAAAATTAAATAAGATTAACTTCACGTAGCACAATCTTATTTCTGCTTATATAATTAGTAAATAGGTGTTTACCTCAAGAAACACATTATATTCTACTTTTACATTTCATAAAATCGTAAGTCGAAGAAAAAGAAAACACATAAAAATAAGTAAAATAAATGCAAAAGAACGTACTGAGTAAGTAGTAGGTACATTATCAAATTTAAATGATTAATATTCATGACACGTTTTACAACAATAGTAAATCGGTTTTTTGTTCGAATCACATGTTTTATTTACTGAGACGGGTTATTCACACATTTTCCTTGAGTTAACGACTACAATTCACATTAGAAGTAAAGTACGGTCAGAATGTGGCATATAAATTATTACGAGCAGTGGTTTTACTGATTTATATGGGAAACAAAAACTTTTAAATGATTAGTACCTGTCATTTCATCACACTACTAATAACCACGGGTGACGGAATACATTTTTTTTTTAATTAATATTATTATATATATTTGATATTTAATTTACTTTAAGGGTGGATTAATGAGGAAAAACCAGTAATCTCAATAAAAAACAAAAGAGGTTTTATAGCTATCACTATACTGCAAAATAATAGTTCGTTCAAAGAAACAATTGCTTAAAAAATAAGAAACAAGTTTAGATGTTGGTCGAACAATCAAACTCATTGATCTCAGGAAGAAAATGTTTGATCTACTATGAGATGAGATGAAAACATTATTGAAGCAGATTTGGGATTTAAAAGTCATAACAATTTAATTGTAATGTTAGAAAAAAATAGCAGTAATAGTTTTGAGTAGCATGCACTAAAAAACTTTTAGATATTGAAATTGTGTTATTTGTATATACCTCCTGGTGCTTACGGCATGTGAGTTTAGTTCTATGTATTGCGCTAAAAGATATGAAAAAAGTAGTTTCAGGCAGCATCAAGCCTGTAAAAGTATGAAAGAAATTTGAATTACCTCATTGCATATATTATAAATTATAAGACCACCTGAATAGTAGACTTACGATGTTCTAATTAATATTTTCAACATTATACGATTTCGGAACTTGATCCTAAAATATAATTAAGTTTTTCAAGTATTGTTAATCTTAAAACATTCACGTGCTATTTTTGAAAATGTGCTTGCTTTTAATTAACATTTTCTATAACATGCTATTTTTTTAAGTATCTTTTCCCATCCCTCGGACGAAAGTATTGACAATACTATTGTAGGTGTGCGGGCACGCTTAAATATAAGTTTTATTTATATGTATAACCTACGACGGACCGAAAAAGGTTTTAAATAGTTTCAATAGACATTCGCAGTTTAAAAGGGCACGTAGTCACGCGGCGTGGTAAAGAAAGGTACTAGGCTGTCATAAACTGAAGGAGCAGATCGTAAGTACATTACACATACATGGACCTACACACACACACGTTCCACCCCAGACCCATTCTCGTTTTATTAGTCTCTCCCACAGTATTTACATCCGTTTTAGCTCTCTTAAGGGAATCTTTTGATCCGGAGCAAAGTTCAACGAGATTATATTATCTTAGTGTAGGTGTAGAAGAATATTATACATATTATTATACTATTTGTGTGATAACTAGTTAGTTTGGTTGACAAAGAACTCTACTTTACTGTAATAAAAAAACTTGTTACTATTGTATAAATGAATTTAATTTCTAATAAAGTCAATTACAACTGAATACCAAAAACCTTAGTAGATGACTTAAAAGTATTATTTACAAGAAAGATGGTATTGGAACTGTTCTGAAAGAAAATGGAAAAGGCAGTATTTTTTAATAATTGCAGCGTGTGGTGGCGCTTAGCGTCAATTCAATCTATCTATGTTATGATTAAAAACTATAATAAAATAACTAACAACGACAAAAATTTGTAAGAAAACATATTATACAGGGTGTATGAAGGCCACTCCCGAAAACGAAGGCTGGGTTAGTACTAGTGACACTTGGGATGTTAAGCTTTTTGCAAAAAACAATTTTCTGAATGGACGGGTTTCCTGGCTTATCATCACAGGTATCGCTAGTACTACCACCAGTCTTAGTTTTCGGGAGTGCTCTGTTTACACCCTGTATGATACCAGAGTCCTTAGAAATACGAATATCCAATTTCGCTACTACTAAAATTAGTGAATAAAAGACAAAAAACTAAAATAGTATTAATTTATTCAGTGCTAATGAATGATGAATTAACAGTAGAGAAAAACAAAAATCACTCAATACTGTAAAATTTATAAAAGTTTATTTAAATTTATTGAAACCTAAGTAAAAATTTGTCTACAATCCATATTGATGACTGACTACAATAATTCTTGACAAAAACAAATTTCGACCGTGACAGGACTCGAACCTGCAATCTTCGGATCCGAAGTCCGACGCCTTATCCATTAGGCCACACGGTCCTTGTCAGCCATTGCGAAATAGGCCATTGCAAGCCTGCCGCGAGTGACATCACCGCCACGTCACGAGGTCAAGGTCGTTCACCCCGGCGGGCCTCCCCGTACAATTTTCCTATTCATGTAATTAGTGATTTACGACAGTTACATGACTAATTGTAATTATGAACCGTGATAATTAGTGTCGTAGGAGGATGTCGGGTCTAAATTTTGTTGAATGAATAGTTTGAATTATAATGAATGAACGCGGTTGAAATTTGTCCTGTAAAACTAATTTAATTAATATAATTACTCCTTACTATTTTTTAGGTGAGGCAAAATAAATTACTTCAAGATTGTGATTTACTTGATAGTACGGAAATGAAGTCAATCCTAAGCGTTACAGCTATAATTTGTTGTATTGGAGATACTTTAAAATTACGATTATTATAACAAGTAATACATCAATAAATACAAAAACATCTACAAGCTACCAACAGGAAGAAGGATATCGAGAAGCTAAACCAGCATTTTTTTTTGTTATTATTATAGCTACTTGATAATACGAACGAAGTAATAAAGAAACTAGAAGTAAGAAACCAGATATTATGAGAAAAACATCTAGTTTAAGTAAAAAAAATATTAGTATAAATTACGTAGAACTTGTTTAAAATAAATAATAGTATGAGATAGGTCATTACGTATGATGTAACACGCCTCTACGTATGAGGATAAACAGGTTTTTTCACTAACGCGCATTTTCGTACCTACGTCAAAGTATAATTGTTAAAATTTAAGTCGTGAGATAAAACCATGCATGCATTCGAATTTTAAAATTACTGTTCTGCTTTTTTAGAAATCGACTAGAAAAAAGAGCTGAATCCTTTAATTTCATTTACGTTCATAGTATATCAGTAATACTAATTACTAATTATTTAATAATTACTATTAATTAATAATTATTAATTATTAATTAATAGTAGTGTTTGTAAAATCTAATTTACTGTAATCTATTCTTGCAGGATCCCTATTAGTACTTTGGAATACGTAACAGTACGATTAAGTTTATATTTCATCTTCTCGCGCTTAGGATAATTTGAATAGTATGTCAACTAATCGCTCTAAATTATGAGGTACTTTATCTTCATACATAGGTACTTAGTAGGTACCATAATTATGCTCTTGGTTAATACATACATGCATAATGTGATCTATTAAAAGTTTAATAATTCTATTATTTTTAATAGCACTTTTCCTAACACTGAGCAATCGCCAAAAGGCAGGGAGCACTAAGCCGCACTTAGCGTATGCGAGAGTGTATTTGTATAAAAGCCGTTTCTATGGCAACCGCGAACCGAATCATACAGTTCTTTACATGTATGCGATCCTGGTACTTTCTGCGGCGAATCCACGTGTTTCGGATTTTCAGAGCGAGCGAGTGAATGAGGGTACAAACCTCAAAGTAATAAAAGTGAACTACATAAGTGCGGGAAAATATAAGAGGAATAAGGATTATTGTATTTTTTGTGTAGGTGTGTTCACAATTATAATTTATGGTATTACTTGTACTTTCAGTAAATACGTTTATTATTTTTTTTTTTTCATATTCTATTTGTGTCTTTTGTATGTCAGAACGTCTCTACTTCATCCTACCAAAGTATCATCAGAAAAATGTTGGAAAACATCTAAACAATAAAATAACTGAGTATATTCTCATTTATAAGCTCAAAACAGCATAAGTATTCTTTCTTTACAGTCATCATTATTTAAAACTTCTAAATTTTTTACAAATGAACGAAAATGAACATTGGTTTTAAAACAGAACATTTCGTCTTAAACAGTTTACTAATATAGCTTTGAATCATCATAAGGAATTCCAGAACGTGATTAATCAATAATGGTTATTGTCAGAACCTTTTTTGTGTTAAGTTCACGAGTAGTCCTACGTTATCTATACGGACACGTGTTGCGTTATCATATTCGTTCATAAATATAGTGCGTTGTAAATAAATTAAATAACAATTAAATACTAATAGAATGGTTGGAGAATTTTGTTACTATTTAGGTAACTTGGATTTACAAGCTATCAATTATATTCAATAGACGTTAACTGCGAAGCGATCTCAGTTAAGGGGTTTTGAGTTAAATTAAGTTTTATTAAAAGTGTTATAATAAAAGTGTATCTGTAGGGACGAAATAATTTCTAAAGGACTTTTTTCAAAAATGTTTTACTTAAGTTTGGTTTGGATTAGGACAAGGTTAGGTTTGTTAGAATCTTAAATATCATTATAGTGTTTGTTCATTTATTTTGATTTGAATTCCAAATTATAGCTTCATGTGACAGTCACGTGGATATCCAAGAGAAAGTACCAGGGACGCATAAAGGAAGGAAGGTGCGTTCAGGCAGTCGTTGTCATAGCAACGTATGTAAACAAGTTTGTTTAGTGTTGAAACCAATTCACGTATACTGCAGGCATTTCTGAAGTGTTTTTTTTGCATTCTAACAATGTTTTTTTTTAAACTACATTGTCTACATACAGTTAATGTAAAATAACGGTGAAATAAGTTTATAGTTTAGAATTAATCAGGCGACATGCACGTAATATGTATGATCGTATTTCACCATACATATTTTAACTTTAACATAATGTAGAATAGTTTACAATAAATATTTACCTCTCTTAATTTAATTTACTGACTCAATTTTATTATGATAACGTGACCTTGTTTTATAAATAGAATGATACCAATTTCGTTAATTAACGTGGATTTGCAAATGGAACTTTAGATAACACCTCTATAAATAAATGTAATTAAAAATTTACAACATAACAAGTGGCCTATCCGCTGTCGGACAAGGTCTTCTATCGATAACCCGAGGGTTTCCCATACAGAGGAATATTACTTGATTTATAGTAATGGTAACTAGAGGTTACGTTCAAGATTTCCTTGTAAGCTTGGAGGGTAAAATAAAGTTGATGTTGCAGCCTAAATAATTGCAATGTAGGTGGCGGTATTGTGGTACCCCGGACATCACAATAGTCCATAAGCTACGGTAACCATTTACTATCAAGCGGGCTAACTCGTCTACCTACCATACAATAAAAATCTTTGATGTAGCAACAGGTACGGTTTTTTCGGAACGGAAAACTAATAGTGCTGGCGTGGTGGTTACGTGGTTAGTTGATTATGCCATTTTATCGAGGAAGTTATATTCTACTATTGCTTTATACTCTATGACCTAAATTGAATGAACATTAATTTAAGACTGGTACGATGAAAATACATACTACTTTTGAACTTCTGAACTTTCTTATTTTAAATAATGCAGAGAAAAATTATTACCTTTGTGTTGTGTAATATAAAACAAATATGACACAACACAGAGTTTTCAAATATCGTCAGCCTTATATTTACAGAAGGACAAGTTAGATCTTATAGTTTTTTCTATTATCAAAACCACCTCTTTAATAAACTTTACTACATCATTTTCTCAAATCAAAGCTCATAATAAAAGTAGCATTATTCAGCGCTTAGTACAAAATAAATGATTTCTTTAGTAAAATACAAATAAAGCTCTGCAATAAAAATTAACGATATCGTTATTATTTCACGTTCATTAAATTTTATTGTAATTCCAGCAACTTTATGAAATAATGCCAATACATCTAGCTACTTTTTACATGATAGCTACATAAAAGTAATTGATGAGATGTTTTTTATGGCCTTTATCTTTTTTGAAATATTTGCTTGTTTTTTGGGGTTTAAAACACTTTTGAAAATTTGGTTGCTTTAAATAATATTGATGTATGTATAACGTAGATTGCTGAATTCGAAAAGGCTGATTTATTCTGTTTTTACAAGTTTTTTATTAACTTGCACTGGATGTAACTATGTATTAATGTATCTATGTAAGTTCGGATGGAATCTCGCGACTTAAATTTGACAAACTTCCCGTTGTCTGATTGAGCTGACATTTTGCACGTAGATGTATGTAGCGTGGCAATGCAATAATATGTTGACATGGAGCTGATATGATGAAATATTCAGAAGGTGGTCATAGGAACTCCTGTACTAAGTGAGATAGACCTGTCGTGTTTGGGCTCACTTTACATGTCTTGGCTAGCATTTTACTGATACATATTCAGGACCTTAAAAGCTTCTATTTAAAGTTTTCTTTACAATATATTATTTAGTAAACATTGAAACTTTTTGAACTTCAAAAAATTACGCTGGGTCAATACATTTTTCTTCAGATTTACAGTTAAATTGTGTAGGTACTCTAGAGTAAAACAGAAAAATATACAAAATTTACAGGTGAACTCTAGCGTGTACATAAGTATAACTTATATCTTTACCAAGATCAACACAGATAGTGCGCTTAAATAATATTACGAATGTCAAGTTTTATTACAATAACTTCTATTTTAGGCGTTGTTGGGGGCGTACCCAGGGCTTCATTTCCTGTTTGACTTAATCCCGGGGCTCCACCCATCCCGTGTTCCGACCCTCTTCCTGCCGGGACATACCAGGAACTCATAAATGCAAAGAATACTCTTAGTTCATATCGGAATCCTACACAATAATCTGAACTCTATGCACCAAGTATACGAACCACTTCAGATTGAACTATATTGTAACCGGGACTAGTGCGTGGAAAGGGAACTGATGCGACTCGTAAATAAACGAACGAAGCAAACGAAGCGATTGTAAAGCTTATTTCAGTAGTAATAAAATCCAGTTTTATTGAGGAGTTAAGTTTAACTAAATGAAACGCATCAGTAGTTTCCCATCATGTGATCTTTATTGTTGGAAAGACAGAGTTCAAAATAGTTGGAAATTTTAATTCCGATGTGCGATAACAGATGGCTGGTAAACTTCTTACTGGTTTCTGAGTCCCTGGTAGTTTGGTGACGCGTTTTCGTTCCGTGACCGTCACTGACGGGATCTTTCCGTCGTGTCGCTTCGTCCATCCATCCGTCCGTTCTTGAACGTAATTCCGATGTAGAATTCAAATTGTTTATTTTGCTGTTTACAATGTTTACTGTGATGTTTTCGACTGAGTTTACAACCGATTACATTCTCATCTCGATATATGGCATTGTATTTATTCGGTATATTGAAATATTCTTGGGGCAGTTTCTTTTACTAGGCCAGTACTGTCCAGTCTCTAGTTTTTAGTGAATATCCTATTACTATGTACTTATTATTACACAATCTCTTCCAAATTCCAAAAAGTATTAGCAGTTTCATGAAACTTGACTATTTCAACCGCCATTTACAGACTAAATTATTGTAACAAAGCTTATAAATAACGACAGACAGTGAAAGCTCTGTTTAATATAAATAGAACGCGGTATTTCCTAGTGAACCAAATTGGCAACACAGTTAGTTATCTAATCAACAAATACTGCGTGAATTGGAACGGCCGACTGAACTGGGAGCTAACCAGATTTATGATAATCCGGATAAATAAACAATCTATCGGTAAATTGATTACCTTATTGAGGTGTTGTGACATTTCCAAACATTTATTTCTAAAAGGTAATAAAGAGAAGTAAACAGAATTTAACGAAGTATTTAATTAAAATTAGTCTTTTGAAATTTGAAGATTTGTCAATGGGCAAAGTTTTTTCTTGTTAGAAAGTAAAAAACTTGAATTAAAATTGTTTGGCTATCAGATGAAGACTTTGTCAAATTTGGTCAAAAACAGGTTGTGAGATGGTTTCTTGAAACTTGTAAACAATAAAATTTATTTCAGTTATGCTTCATGGGTGGCAAAATTCTATATCTAAAACATTCCAGACAAAGAGTTCATTGCACCAAGTTATCTCCCGTAAAAAATATGGCCATCATTCATATTAATTAGTAATTATTAGAAAATGTTACGAACACTTTTGTAAATAATAAACAATTTCATACCTAGTGTTTTCCTAATTGCTTTCCACGACAAATATCCTTTTCCAATATTGTTTCTGCTCCAAATACTATCTGAAGGCAAACAAAAACACGCGAAAACAAAACACGAGCTAAAATCTGGCACATCGGCTCTAGTGGGTAGTAATTCAATAAGTTCAACAAGCGATGTGGAACGAAGGATTAACGCTGATATCGACTGATAACAGTTCAAAAACTTTACTCATCACATACTATGCCATTTAATAGGAGTTACAGTGGGGGTGGTAGAGGTGGGCAATATAACAAAAAATACCCGATAACTATGCCATTTTTCATAAAAATTGTATGCATATTTACAATTTACAAAGCCTTTTTGCTACTTATAATATTAATACATTTTAAACTTCACAACTATCTTATTTCATGTGAGTAGCGTGTCTCCTGACACATAGGCCTCTTCCAATTCATTCCAGTGTTTTCGATTGCTTGCCATTCTTGCCCAGATTGCTCCGGAAAAAAAAATGCATGCATATACCTATTCAAAATTCCTTCCTAATACGACAGATGCTGAATCGATAAAATTTTAGTATGGACTGACGTAGTTCAAAGAATAATTAATTTATAATTATGTCCTTGAAGGAATAGCCCATGGGATTGGAAGGTTCTGGAATAGTTGCCACACGCCAATGAATTTGATTAAAGTCGATTCAAGCGAGAAAATAGAAACTTGACGGTTCTTCAGGGGTCTTTATCTAAAAGAGGACGTTTATGTGGCGATAATGAATAATAACGATGGACATAAACTTAATTTTAACCTGAAAATATATGCCCAAAAAGATCTCAAGTAAGATTATTGAATCTTTTTAGGAAAATTTTACATATTGCGCCTTAGCTCAGAAATACTTTTAGAAAAGTTTCTTGTGAGATTACAGAAAAGTAACTAAATTGAATCTCAGATTGAGGAAAGATACGTGGGCACGTGAGTATTAATATGTATGTGGATGTGAGCCGTGATTACGATTTCGACAGAAAAGTTGTCTTTTTCATAATAATTTACGTTCGCAAATTCTAGCTCAATCTTGTGCGAAAAATCTAATACATTTTTCTCGAATCTTCATGTCATTGTAACGTTCCATACGATAATGATATTTATATCAAATTGAATATTCTCTACCTATGACAATTTATCTTAATATTTAGGTCTTCCTACAAACTACGGAAGAAGGCTTACATAAACAAATGTGTATTTTTTTATTGTTATTTGTTTGCATTAGAAGCAGAGCCGCCCACATCAGAACACGTGGAAGTAAGTTCATTTCCTATCCGAATGCTGACGAGCATTTTGCGACTAATATCTGAGTAGGCGAATAAAACCTCGACTTTCAATTGTTTTCTGGTATTGTTTGGGAGTCTTTATTTGTAATGAATTATTGAGTGAAGTGAGCAATAAAACAATATTAACAGTAAGCGCACAATATTAATTTAAAATATTTAACAATTGTTTTTCGACTAATAGTAGTTACGTATTAAAAAAAATGGACGTCATTGGTTACTTAAAAATAAAACAAAACTAAGCTCGCGCTCTAAAAAGTTTAGTATAAGTAAAATATTAAGTTACCTACTAAACGATAACCTGTCTCAATTTAAATTTTTTGTAATGTCCTCCCTTATTCTTTTCACTGTTTGTTTCATTTTATTTCAGTAGTATAAACCCGTCAATTAGAATAACAAGGATGCGAGATGATTCCCGTCACTAGGAAAAGTTCAAATTGAGAACTTCCTCTCCTCACGTTAAACTGACGTCCGCAGTCTTCTGTGAACTAATGAATAATATAATATCGTGCCAATAATATCCCTTATAAAATCATATATGTTTATTTTACATTCGATCTTTCGTCGGAATATTTTAAATAAATTTAATATGTGTTTGATAATGATTTTTTGTTACTATTCTGTTCTAGTGAAGTCTAGTAAGGTTTACCGTATATCTACTTGTATTAGTATATTGTTTTGTGTGTTTCCGTTTGCTATTTTTCGTGATATAATAATGTACTTTAATATTATAACCTTTAAAACTCGCATAACATTAACCTCAATCACTTTATGCGTATATTTTCTGAGTTTATGCATCTTAAAAGCTCCTAAATGGGGTGGTCCCTAAGATTGGATAATAATGGTAGTATCTTCATCTCGAGTTTTCAAAAGTATCACATTTTATAAATCTTTAATTAATCAATTTGGAGAAGGTAACATCTCCTCCCTGTATGCATGAGTCTAGATACAAACTAAAAAAGGCACGTGTCATCTTTTTTGATAAACTTCGCTTATTAATACAAAATCGATGACACACAAAAAAAGCTATTGTTATTGTCTATTTATAGATTATTCCAATATCACGCTATACAGATAATATAAACGTGCTGTATAATTATAATCATGTGTTTATAAAGAATGGCACGTGTACATCAACTAAGATGCACATGTAAGCAGAAACAGCGTACTTTAGATTCAAGACCATGAAAATACCGCAGTTTTTTTATTGCTATATAGGCAAACGATCTAACGGGCCACCTGATCGTGGACCTCTGCAACGTCAGACACCTGCAATTAATTTACAAGTCCTGTTAGTATTCATTTAATCAATGGTTTTTATCAACTGATTTGGCTGGGAACCAACTGTTTTTCACAAATGTTCGAACTTTTAAGTACTATGTAGAGTCCTGCGAATCTAAAAGTTTAAAACACAGCCTATCCGACATTTTAGCGCAAAGATCTAGAGACGTTCCTATCCAACCGAAAGTATTTGGAAAGCATTGTAAATTATTATTGTATTATAATATTCGTTGTCATAAAGTCGATCGTTTATCCAGTTAACTTAATTCAAGATCGTTAACACGTCAACTCCATCCAAATCGCCCTTCGACAGTTCGCAAACACATAAAACTATGTCGTAAACTGGTCAACACATAATTTGAAGTAGCAATGAAAAGTCTGGCTGATGAGTTTGATAAAAGAGTCACATGTGAACCTTGGGCTGGGGATAGCACCCCATGACTGCAAGGTCGAGGGCAATATATTTACACCGTAGCGATTTATGCACTTTTTCTCATTAAACAACAGAGGGGTTTTATATGGACACACTTTATTAATCTACAGTTGCTTTAAAAACCACCTCTCGCTGTAGAATGAACTCCATTCTTTAGTGTTTCCGAAGCGCTGTAACTTGTCCTTTTACGATGACGTTTAGAAAATTTGTGTGAAGGGTGATGGATAACTGTCTCTTAGTGCTCTCAAATTACAGAGTAAGGTATCTCAGGTATCAGAGTAAGGAGATGGCTATTACTATAAAGCAAAAATTACTATTAAGTTCCACTTCACTGCTGAGGCTGAGTCATCTAGAGAGAAGTTTACTATCACACCACACTTACCGAATACAATGTTCAGGACACCTAACTAACAACAATATGTTTTACAGGTTCTTAATTCATCAATATGATCATGAGTGCAAGGGCCGTTTCAATTGATACATTTGTTAAAAACAAAAACAACTTACCAGTACCTACTTCAATTTTGTGCCGATTAAACTTACTTCATTGTTTCAGTTCAAAGGAAAGAATAATAAATTATTCCACGAATCGAACAATGAATTAATTTTGTTACGAAACGGTGTCATTAGCAGACAGTTTGAGTTGCGTCAAATCGTATTATCGGTTAACCGTCAGCTGTAACTGTGGATATGTTTAGAGGTGATTCTCGGAGCCCTCAGAGTTACGAGTGCAGTATATCTCGTACATTGTATAAACAATAAATAACTTTGTTTTCGTCTGGAACGATAAGAATAACGACTAGGGGACTTGTTGAACCGTATTTTAATATTATATTCGAATAATTCTACATTAATATTTTATGGGTATACGATATTTGGCGTCGTGAATTTGTTGTGAATAAATAGCGTAAAGTCAGGACTTTGAGATTCTTTCAAATAAGACAAAAATCTCTTTCAAGAAAGTTTATGATTTTTTTTTATTTTAGTTAATAAGTATAATGTAACCAGAGATGTATAGCAATTAACCGATGGCATAAGTACAATTGCAGAATAACCTCGTATTAAGCAACATAATTATAAAATATTGCACAACCTTTTGGAATCTTCAGACTCTTTACAAACACCATAACAATAACATGATCCTGATTTAATAGTGCGGACGTGTTCTCGACAACGTTTTATCGAGAATCTTGTGTAATGTATCCATTATCGATTTTTCTCTTCCTGAATCGAGAGCTCTTGATGGACACCACACGGCTTGCTTGATGTAAACACGACAACGGGATTGATGTTAACAAATTATTTCGAAAACATTCAGGAATTTGTTTTTGAAAGGGAAGCACTCCGTTTTGGTAATAATGGATAGACGGCCCACCTGCTGTCAAGTAGACAGGCACGATAATAATAGTTTGCATATTTATACGCTAAATATAAAGTAAAAATACTGTTTAACGATGTCGTAATAGTTGAAGAATATTTTGCAGGTACAAAATACAATACTATCGAACGTGAGATATCGACTAAAGTCTTTTGTTGGTAGGTGTCGGCTCTTTACGTTCCTCCAGAGGAATAAAGAGATTGCGCATGACTACATAGTATGTACATCTAATCTAATATCTAATATATATTATAAAGGCGAAAGTTTGTATGTATGGATGGATGTATGTTTGTTACTCTTTCACGTAAAAACTACTGAATGGATTTGATTGAAACTTTACCACAATATAGCTTATACATTAGAATAACACATAGGCTACAATTTTTGAACCCCTTTGTAACGCAGACGAAGTTGCGCGGGTCACCTAGTATAAAATAAAATCGCTTCTCACTGCGTCTGTCTCGATGTATGAATGAATCTTTAAACTCCGGATCAATTTTCATGTAGATAGAGAGATTGTGAGAGATGTAATGTAGTAAATAAACACTTTTTTGCATTGCAAACGCTAGCTGAATCCTCTTTTTGAGACGCAGACGAAATTGAGCGGGTGGAAGGGTGCACATATTTTGAGAAGCAGTTTTTTAGTTTACAACAAGTACCTAATAATTTTCTCGCAATCCAAAGTCTACACAGTAGGTACCTAAGCGTCTACACATTAATTATCTATTGTTACTATAGTGTCATGCGATACGTTAACGAGTAAGTAAAATGATCCTTGACATCACTTTTCCTCGTAGCAACTCACTTGTCACTTCTCCACTCTGAGAATCAGCGCTCGTGTTGATAATGATGAACGACGATAGATTAATCTACGAAATCATTATTAATCAATGTCGTTTACCTGTTCTTAATAACAGGTAAATATAATAAAAATATGATGATGTTGTGATTGATTGGTAATATTTTCTGCAAAAAATCGATTTTGCGGATCACTCTACTGGTCAGGAATAAAAACTAATCTCATCTATTCGTAAAAAACAAAATCAAAATAAATAAGTAGTTTTAAGTGATTAATAAGCAGAAGAAAAATTACACGGATCTGGATTCTTGATAAAATCTATTTTTTATAATATCTCATTCATCATCATCAATTTGTTTCGGTACTCCTTTATATATACAGGGTGTTAAAATCCGATGAAACAATACTTTCACAGCAAATAGTATACTTGATGTAGAAGCCATCCACCAAGTCTGAGTTTTCTAGGCATAATATATCATAAGTTATAACTAATCAAAACTACGTGTTAATTAGTGCGTGATCAACCCTACCGTACTGACGTACACCAACAGCTAAAGACTTAAGCCGGCTAGTCACCTCCTGTATCATAGAACATTGTAATAATACACGGGACAAAAATCACATTCTAAACAGGATGCATGTGCCTGTGTTCGTGAAAATAGATATAGCACGCTGAATGTAGGTCAGGATAGGGTTGTCGAAAATAATACAAAATAATAATTTTTCAACTTTGTATGGGAAAATAAAGTGATCATCTCCGTTTCAAAAATACGTGTATATGATTTGAAATGTGATATAGATTAAGCCCTCAAAGTATTGTTCCACCGGGCACCAACACCCTGTATATATTTAACTCAACAAACATTATAATTTAGGCTTTTGTCGATGTTCTTTTTAACTACCAGCTACGCTCAATGTTTGACTTCAGAATTGATCTGAGTTTTTGTTTAAATGTTCTTAATAGTCTAAACTAGGTTTTCAGGAAAAGAATCGGACACGTTAGCGAAAAAATGCGGAAAAACAGTGTTCTTTTTTCAACATTAATTTGTATTTGCAAA
Source organism: Trilocha varians (assembly GCA_030269945.2). Classification (NCBI taxonomy): domain Eukaryota; kingdom Metazoa; phylum Arthropoda; class Insecta; order Lepidoptera; family Bombycidae; genus Trilocha; species Trilocha varians. The sequence goes on along the minus strand of AP028268.1, from coordinate 6,178,092 downwards.
TAGACGCTCGTCTCACTCAATTTCGTGTATTCCTTTGTATACTAAGCAATTCTAAATGGGTGTTTGTACGGTTAATTTGTTCAGTAAATTTAATTTAGTTTTCAATTTTACTTAGCTCGTTCATATTATTTATGACTATAAACAAATAATTTATGCACAATGAACAAAAAAACTGTAGCTGCATTTCGCAGGCTTTGACTTTATTTCTTTCGTCAAAGCAATTCTTTGTCATCATTCGCATTTCAAGGATGGCTGAGGTCCTAAAAAAAGAGATAAATTATAACACTTAGCCCTTCGCTACAAGGGAGTTTTCAATAACAGCTTGGGTTAAAGTTAGATAGGGTTTTCAATTTTCATTTTATAAAATGTATAAAATGAAAACCCTATCTGTGTGTTAGTAAATTGTACATAACATAAAAATTAAATCTTACAATGAGTTGCAAATTTGTAAACTGTGTCACCAAACAAATAGATTAGTAGGTAATTATATTTTATCATTGTGTACATAATGTACATACTATTCTGAGGACAAGTTCATTGAACATTGTGAATTGGAGTTAATTGAGTAATAGTTTTTAAAAGTAGACTTATATTTTCCACACAGCATATGGAATAATCAGTGTGTATGAATAAGTAGCACGGTACTTGTCCTGAATTATTAAATTGAGGCTCATAAGATTAATTAGGTGGTGTCACACTACTGTTGCTGAATTAACCCGTGTTGATCGAAGAGCTGGCTTTTTTCATCTGCTAGCTTTAATTTCTTAAATGGAACAGGTTTAGATCGCTGTTAACTTTCAAAATTTATTTTTTTTAAGGTTTATCTATGATGTCTTCAACTAATTCCTTTTGTAGGTACTTTAAGATGCATATTCTACCAATATCTATAATATAAAAATGGACCGCAAAATGTTTGTAAGCGCATAACTCAACAACGCCTGGACCGATTTGGCCAAATCTTTTTTTTAAATGTTCGTTGAAGTTCAAGGATTTTACGGCGAGAAAAATTCGAATAGTTGCCGGGAAGTATTGAAAAAAACGGGTCATAGGGTTCACGCAGACGACGTCGCGGGCAGCAGCTAGTTTGTAATAAAGATAAATGAGCTTATTTAAGAACCAAAAGGGCCTAGAAGCATCCAGAAAGTTCCAATATCCCTTTAGTTATGTCATGTGATAAGCATAACCACGTGCTTTAAAGCACACAGTTTTCCATGAGTATGTCGCACAACATCTGACTCGTTAGATAACTGATAATTCACTTTAATACCTATTTATTTGTACACGCAGCACGCGGAAAATCCCTGTTAAGACACAATTTGAATACGGTGAAATCATTTCTGAGAATTTTACCGAGGTTGTCGATGAGACTGAAATTTGGTTTTTGTGGCACGTGTAAGCCCTTTCTTTTTATTGTACGTTTGGTAAACGAGTCTACAAACCACTTCATGTTAAGTGGACTTTTGTTAGTGAACTTCTAGTAAGAAGTAGTAGCCTGAGTGTGGTGACATAACTTTTTAAACCCTAGATTAAAAACGGCAAAGTTTAGAGTTTTAGAGTAGGTAGGTAGATAGGAAGAGCATTAATTCAATAAAATTAAATTATTGCTAATACATTTTAGGGGTTAAAGATATTTTAAATGTCATATTTAAAAAATATATGAATATTTACTATGAAAAACATATGCTCGCTTTCGTCAGTGATTCTTAGGACGAAGGCCTGATTTTTGAGAACTAGTAGAACATAGTTTTTGTTTTGTTTGACTTTCAAAATGTATGTGTACACATAAAATTTGAAATAAATGATTTGACTTCGCCTTTGCTTGCTTGCTAGTAATATTGTAATAGTTTAACATTGTCGTTTAAATTTAATATACATAATAGAGAAAAACTAAAGGTCTAACCTTCTCCTTAACATACTATTGTAATGAATAGTTTTTGTATGTAATTTGCTTTTTCCTAAGAATTTTCCGCTCACAATTTTCTGACTTGTACACGCTCACAATATAATTGTCTAGAGATATAAAGCATGTAATGGCGAGTATATTCTATACATGATTACTGTATGTAGACCTATTATTAATATGACAAGGCTGCTTATTATCATATAATACGTTGGTGATAAATCTTGAGACTCTTGTTCATAAAATTCAGTACTTTTTAATAGCTGCTATAACAAAAATCTACTACAGTAGTATTTATAACCTAAATCTTTACAATAATAAAGATTAAGACGAAAAGGTAAGTATGCCGAATGAAAAGATTGTTTTTCATGAACTTTGGTTAAGTTCGGATAGTCACTTGAGACTTCAGCGTCAAAACTCCTCCAGTTTTATTTAAGCCATCGTCTACTGTACAAAAATCACTGATAAGAGTCTTCAAAAATTAATGTTTTTATATTCTAGACTACAACATACACAATATTATGTTGTTTTCACAAACATTCCTCTGAAATTCGGTAGCATAATAGTGAAGACGTTAGTATATTAATACTAACAGAAATATCTATGAACTATTACACAGATTAAGCAGTCGATTCACAGCAAGGACACCTGCCAGAGTCTGCAGTATGTAATCGTATATCGTGCCAATACTGACGCAACATATCAATCATTGACATTGAGGTAAATCGAAACAGGATATTTTCGGGATTGATTGCCAATCGAGAAACTTATAGTTAGAAACTGCAAGGAATGTTTGGAGCATTCTAGTTCAGATTGTAATCTTGTTTTGATGTTATACTTGTTACACAAACACGTGATAGGTATTCGTTTATTGTGTGGCAAGATTTCTAAATGTAATACAGTAATATTATAATAGTATTTTGAAAGGAGTTCAATTTAATTACGGCCTATTGTTAGCAGAGGTAGATCATGGTTATAACTTTGCAAACCTTTGAAACGTTTCAAAACAAATCTCTCTTATCCATTAAGAGGGTGTCTTTGAGATTTATAGAATTACGTGAGAAACAGTATGTTTTACTAAGCTAAGCTATTATAGGTGTATCACTAAAGTTATTTTTTTTTAACTCTGTCTCCCTCTGTTCTCTACATCGCACAGATTCATAAATAAGTAATCTACTTTTAGGTTTTTAAAAAGTAAGTAAAAAGATATAGTTACATAAAAAACGGAATTACGTGTCTAAAGCAGTAATCTTAAACCACATTGTTCTTTAGTCATCTATTTTCTCCGAAGCAACGAAAATGGGACAGTGATAATTCATTTGTAAAGCTAAAATTAAAAGCTATTTTTTACGAAGAAAAATCGGCGGATAACATCGTATATTTTCCTAAATAACTAGGTCTCTGTAATCTCAATAAAAACAATAGTTAATGTAGAAGAGTTTTTTGCATTTTTCATAGAGAGATTTACTTTATAATTTAATTAAATAATAAATATTGCTTTTAAAGTTTGATAAATAATTACGAACAGACATAGACGGAAGAAACTTAAAAAGTCAAAGCCGAAGAGTTACAATACGTAGCCGTAGGTGTACTTCGATTTGACAAAATTATTTTTAAACCTTATTAGGTACTAGGTGACCCGCGCAACTTCGTCTGCGTCACAGAGGGATACAACATAGCCTATAGCCTTCCTCGATAAATGGACTTTCTAACAGTGAAAGAATTTTTGAAATCGGATCAGTAGTTCCTGAGATTAGCGCGTGCAAACAAACAAACAAACTTTGCAGCTTTATAATATTAGAAGAAGCATAGCTCGTGAAGAGAAGCTCTCTGAAAACATAAGTGAAGAAGCATAGATTATTATTTTGTGCTCTAGTGACACTTATATTTTTTGTATTCGTTATATATTTTTATAACCTATTCTTAACACCAAATACTGAAAATTTTAAAAATAATGTTATCGAAAATAGGTGGTATCTCTACATTATAGAAACTCCATTTCAAAGCCTATCAGTGAAAACCTCATTTATTCTCTTACTTTAGATGAGTAATGATCGCTTTTATACCTATTTACTTTTCTCTCTGTCATTAAGGTTTTTCTAAATTCTTTGTCATTGCCCCAAAAACTTTGACAATAGATTTATTAGTACTACAAAGTACGCGTCCCACTTGTTTTGTGAATAATAAATCCACAACACCGTGATTAGTATTAACCTATTTTGTCTGTTGCTCCTGACCTGTTAGTTTCATTTAAAACGATATCATTCAGTATCGTCAAGTACCTTGTGTTTTATGTGACCTGAAAAAAACCTGTTTACATATTACAAGATATAAATAATACTGCAGTTTTGCAGGAAAACAATTATCAAAATAATGGTTGTTACAATATTTTGTAATTAAGGAACGGGTATCTGGAAGTTGGTGTCATATAAACAGTACCTACCTACTTAGGATTAAAGAAGCTATTAGAATCAGTACACAGTCAAATATCGAAACTACGACCACTAAATTTAGACAACACTTCACAGATCGTCACATATTAATCGCCTGTAAGATGATGATGACGATCTTGTTATATCCTAATGCCATAACAAAATGTTGTCATGATTTTAATAAAATACTGACCTCTAACCGATCATACACCGTTTCTATTCTTCCATCACCATCTGAAGGTTATTAATAAAAGGATATCTACGAACCATAGCCTGACTTATTTCGGGTTCCAGAAAACCATATTGTCATCAAATGGAGCGAATAACATCAGTAATATGACACCGTCTAGTGTCGCAATATCATACAAATTTTGACCTAGTTCCCTATATTCCCTAGCGAAAACAAGAATCGTGAAAAAAGGTTAGAAGACGAATTTGGTAATTTTATTTTGGGTTTGTAGGCAACCGAATCTATTTATGTGTAAATGGATGGATTGTGGTACATGGCGTATTCAGAAATTCATTATTGCTCATGTGAAGGTTATGGACTAAAGTCTCGTCAAAGACACTTTCAATCCTTATTGAATCCTTATTGTCCTCCTCGAACTTCCAATCTTAATTCAATCCTAAACTCCTAGTGGTTAAACTTTTACTCTAGGAGTTAAACATACTTTAGCTTTAAAACATGGCATTCTTTCAGATCAGCCACAACATAGCCTAGTGGAAAACAAGTTACAGAAATTTAAACTTAGAGTCTAAGCCTAAAAAATAGACCTCAAAAACCTACAAGGTCACAAACTTTCAGCGTAACCTTTAACTAGCTTGTTACAAATACAAAACAATGTTCTACGATTCGAATAATATTATTGGTAGAGTAATTACATCAATATTATGAGTTTCGGTTTCCAAAGAGGTCGGTTAGCGCTAACGAATACTTTGTAATAATAATATTTACAGTGAATAATGAATAATTAAGGCATTGGAAGGAGAATAACGGTCAATGTATATTAGGGTTGAATAATAAGTTGAACTTCAGAAGTTAAAACGACTCTGTAAATTAAGGTTTAAGCTCTATAAAGTTCAAGGTATTGGTGAAAAGATAAAGCTGTTGTAAAAGCGTTTGTTTCATTCGCAAGAACTTTTAAGATGACTCCGTCATCTCTTTTCTATCATTACACTATGCATCGCTGAAGTGGAAGTATCTTCGTCGTCTTATTTGGAACTGCCGCGATAGTGGACGGTTCTTTTTCGGCATACACTATCCCACTATGACTTGAGTTTTATAAGTCAAGTCCTAGGTGGTCTCATAGTGTTCCATAAGTCGAGCACTATTGGATGGGTAAAATCGTTCTTCTTACGTGGCGTTAAAAATATCCTGTGGTAAAAACTAGCTTTGTGTCTCAAACAATTAAAACCGCCAATTGCTCATGGATACAATTTCTTCTACAGATATCCAGATATAAAAAAAAATATCTATTCTCAACTCATACAGACAATAATCAGAATGGATTTTGACTACCGTGTTTGTTTTTTAAATATCTACCTTGTCTGGGAAACAATAAATATATTCACGCTAGCAACAAATATAAATGCAAAAGTTGATTCATAAGAAATTCAAGGACAAATAAAAAAAACAATGATTTACAATATGGCTGCCGTATAAGCATATTCAGTTATTCAGATGTTATTCAAATACAATAAAATATTCTCAAGAACAAGGGACATCTGGATCGGGCCATTTGTTATATAACATTAATATTTATGTATATATGTTGCATTTTTATTCCAAGGGTTTTTATTTTTAATGCACTATTATTATATGGTACAGCATTGCCCGTTGCATTTTCTGGTTATGAACTCCACAAAAATTTAAAAATATTCAAAAAAGCTTGAAACCTCTTTGAGATGTGTGAAGGCTCCAATGTGCAAATTAACTATAGGTATTTTCCTGAGCATACTGTAGTGGGTTACTGCAAAAGGTAAAATACTGAAAAGTGAAAACATTAGAATTTAGCACATATAATAATTATAATATCTAGGTTTAGCAACGGTAACCGCTTACGATCAGGTGGCCCGTTAGCTCGTCTGCCTACAAGGCAATAAAAACGGGTTGAAAACACTTTTAAAACACCCAAATGAAGCGATAAAAGTAAATCTTTCGGCATAAAATATATATTTTTTCATTCAAACTTCTTCCCGTATCTGCGAGTCATTCGAAATATGTATATTGTTCGCTCATATTAAATTATATTCTGTAGGACCATTCATAACGTCGACACCTTACGCGCGATTTATCAAAAAATTTGACGCTTCATAAATTACGTATATCAACGCACAGTTCCGTAATACACAGAATTTCCTGGATAGTACAAGCTTATTTCTAAAGAAATATTGCCGTGTTAAAGATATTTGTATTACTGTAATTATTTTTGAACTGCTTTTAGCAAAGTGTATCAGGATATTAAAGATTTTGGGAACAACTTACTTTGGTGAATCGACACTTAAATCCTGGAAGGGTTAATAAAACCCAATTAAGATTGTTGATTATTGCAACTAGAGTTGTATGTATGAAATGTTAGTGACACCATTAGCATTAATTTAAAGTTCCCCAAGAGTTAGAACGGAGTAACTAGATTTGAATTTTGAATTATTCGTAACTGCAGTTTTAAAACTTACTTATTCTTACATGAATATTATTTTTTGATCCTGTACCAACCTATTACTGCCCACTGTTGGGCTCAGGTCTCCTCAGAAGAGGGATTAGGCATAGTCGACCACGCTTGCCTAGTGCGGATTGGGGACTTCACATATCTTCAAAGGATTTTTCGAACCCTTTTCTGACATGCAGGTTTCCTCACGATGTTTTTCATCACCGTTAGCCGTTTTTAATTTTTGATCATCCCCACCAAAATCAATGGATTCACAAAAAAAAATGAAAGCAAAGTTGTCCATTATGAAAAGTAAACAAAATGCATATTATTATATTGTTCCTGAAGGACGACCCTCGGCAGGAATAGGCAAATTTATTCAAATCCATGACGTAAATGCTGTATGTACGAGGTGAGAATGTGCCCTGATACACGTACACCAAAACAAAAAACATGTGACACTTATTCTTGTAAATGGGTTATCTAAATAACCGACGCCATTGCACGATGTTTTTTTAATAAACTGTCGAAGGAAAGGTGAAGAGCAGGAGAATCTGAAAAAATATTTATTCATTGCTAATAGAGTGAGATCCCAGTCACCCCAGACTTACGTTATTTTAGCAAAGGTGAAATTTTTAGGATTGGTAGTATAACATAAGCTTAGAAAGGAATGGATACTCGCTAAGCTGAAAGCGGGGCCGTTTTGTAGGTATCAAAGGTGGTGAAAAATCATGCTAACTTACTTTAAAGTAGAAAGGCCGGTTTTTAAATATGTTATACATAATATTGATATAAACAAATAAACATAATTGCCAGATACTTCCTGGGGGCCACAACTTTTGCTAGACACTTTAAAAGTCGTAAAAAAAAACTTACGTTATTCTAGAAAGGCACTCTGATGCGTATACACTAGTAAACAGGGTGTCCCAAAAGATAGGATGTCTTGCTGAAAGGAAACATCATATTATTTTTGATGTTTGATAATACTGCATTCACAGTTTTTTGAATTCAGTGAATTCCTCCCATAACTATAACGAAATACATTTCTGAAGCTGGGTTCAATTGAGTTATAAATTGAGTTGGAAGTTAAGCACAGTGGTAGGCCTGTTTTAAAAGTTTAAATTAAGTTATTTTTTGATTCATTAGTAAGAGAATCTAATATTGTACACTCATTCATAAAATTAAATAGACAAATATTATGTCTGTTGAAGTACACAATTTCATAACTTTCCACTACTTAAAACCCAACAATAGATTTTTATTCATAATTTTCACTCTTTTTTGTCCATTTGCCAAAATTTAATTTTAATTTGAGATGTGTCGAAATCCGATAGTGACGTCTGATGGCGTCATTCCGAAATGTCAATGTCAAGCGATTGTATTCTCTATTTGGTAAAACATTAAGCTTATTTTACTATTTCATTTTTACAGGAAATGAAAATGAAGTTTTGAATAGAATCCATGAATGAGAAGAGTTCAGAATTTAATTAACATTTAATGTCAGTCACTTTCAATATTTGTTACGAAGTAGTTAATATTTTTTACATTTTTTGACTGATCTTGATAAAAGAAGATATAGTTTTATATTGACTATTTTTAGCAAAGTGCCTGAAAAAACAGCCATGAAGATGCTAATATATGGAATATGATTATGATATTTTATTATTATGCTTGACTTATGTGTATATTATTGAAAATTTTCAAATAAAAATATTCGAGGAAATACTTTTTAATAAAAGCATTAATTCAGATTACCTCCTTAATTGCCCGACGTACCTTATACATTTTAATATAACCTAATTTTACTTTAAAGTCAGTCAAGAACAAATCATGTATTCAGTGACCTTTTCTGTGCTTTAGTTAATTTTCATAGTTACATAACTTTTGAGATGTTAAAAGTTTTTTCAATATTTCACTTTTCTATTTCGACGAGTTTGATCCTCAGAATAAATGAAAGAACAAGTTTAAGAGCAGCGAGGTAGACCTAAGAGAATGCGAATTGTTGTGTGTTGAAAGTGTTCTTACTCTTAGTAAAATGTGCGTCACTCAACATTGGTACCGACTGAAAAACAGCGTCGGGAAAGTCGGTCGTTCTGATCGGCGTTCCTTCGGCATATGCTGAGTCGGGGACCAATTTTGAACACTAATGTTAAAGTAGCATTAGTTACTATTATTAAGTAATTTTGTAGTCTGTATTGTCAAATTGTGCTCAAAATAAATTATTTACTATTATTATTTATTATAATTGTGTGGAAGACGATATTATTTTGAAAATTTGCGGCGTGACAGATAACTTATGGAAGAATAAGAGGTAAATGGAGAGAGAAAACAAATTGTGTTGATCTCATTTCGATGAAGAGTAAAACATACTTATATCTGGATTGTAAAAATTAAGTTTTTAAATACTTGTAACGATGACAATAATAAATTCTGCCATGACTGACATATTTTATGTATTTAAGAGTTCTCGCAATTGATATGTAAGTACCTACTTCAACGCCCATCCGATGTAGTAAAGAAAAAATGTCGTCTAAAATTCTATGAATCTACTAACATAAATTTATTGCAGTCACGGAATAAACTAATAAGATTAAAATGGGTCACTTATTTTTAAAATACACGGAATCATTTTTACTAGTCACAAAACGAAAATGTCATAAGAATAAATGTATGTTTTCCTGGAGAAAAGTCGAATAACAACTGAGAACACGATCACTGCAATAATTAGGTTATGAAAAACGAATGTTTGTTTAAGTTTCCTCTTGGAACTGTCACTTGTAGAACAAATCTATAGCTGTTCAATCTGATTGATAGAATCTTTAAATTAGTAACAGTGTAGTATTGCAGAAGAGTCGTATTTTTTATAATTTTCATTTTTGTTTGTGGATAAGGAACTTTATAGATTTGATTACGACTTGAAAGACTTGGGAACTGTAAAACAAACTAGTTATCTTGTACAATTTTAGTTAACTTTGGTTAAATTTAAGCTTTAGATTTGTTATCATAAAATTTTCATCGATCTACTGAACTCGATAGTTTCAAGATAACAGCGTAGCAAGAGAAACCTGTTGAAAACATATTACGGTCGGAGATTTAAAAAGTCACTGATTGAGTATTTAGAAAAATGCTAATAGAAAAACATACTTAACTCACTGTTGATTGTTGATAAATTCAGTACTAGGTAAATGATTATGTAACGAAGATAACAATACTCACTATCTTCTATTCTAAAGACAATTATAGACAATAGAAATGAACAGTAAATAGTAAATACTATCTCGGTTATTTTCCAACTAAATATGCAACAAATAAATTGCCTCGGCGCCTGCAATACGTGCTGGATTGGAACTTTCCGTCGGATCGTAACTAATATTAGTATTGATCCGTTTTATAGGATAGGTCTTTAATGACGCAGATCTTAATGATATAGATTGGAATTTCTCGCCATAGTTGTTCGTACATCCAATCAACAATAATGCATCCAGCTTTTACTGCGGAGAATTCCCCAACAGCTTATTTCGGTGGTTGTCTGAAAGGTTGAAATACATCTATGTACTCGTTTGTGTTAGTTTCTGTGAAACAAAAATGTATCACTTTAAAAGTGTCTTAAAATAATGATTTTTAAGTAAGAAAGCCTATTTGGTAGTACCTATGATCACTTTGTCAAAGGGAACATGGGTTGGACCTATCCTTGTTTTATCAATCAACTGTTGTAACAAACACTATAGTAGATTAATTTAGCACTAATATTATCGAGTAGGTAATTGTTGTTACTGCGTTGTCTTTGTTAGTTATGTCAGACGCTTACAAACCTACATTTTTTATGTGCCTACTTGATGCCTACTCTGCAAAACCTTCTGTAATTAACTGAAATTGTACTAAAACATCAAATATTTGAATAGTAGGTAAGGTTTAACTGTATAATCCAACGAGCATTTCGTCCACCTCATTCAGAGAGAGTATATCATGGTCAGATCTATGCTTACTACCGATTTCTCCACAAACGAAGTTGCGAACAAATAATAACATTATTATGTAGATCAAATTATGTGTGCTGATCACACATTGACAATATGTGACAAACGTGTCTGCCCCAATTTCAGCACGCTTCCGTCTTTGTGACCCATATCGGTCACCCGAGTATCCAATTCGATTGTCTCGGAATTCGATTCAAGTATCGACTGTATCTGTATCGAGACGTAATTGGATGACGGCTGTTATTGAAACCGAGGAGATTCTTGATTGAATGTTGTTAGGCAGGAATATTTTGGATAGAGTGTAGAATACTGTAGACGGTACCTACTATAGATTAAAAAATGACTATCGAGTTTTAGGTGCAGAGATTTATCGTACTCATTGTGACCTTTCTCAGGATGTTATTCTTTAAGCCCATTCATTAATTTCATTTCATGTAATTTTCTTCAATTTGAAGGAGTATAAGACAGGTGATGTGGTGACATTAACTGATTCCCATTTCTTGAACTTTACGAAACCTTACGCATACTTATACAATATGCTTTAAATCTTATACATATTTTCAAAAGTTATTCAACCTTAAATTCATGATTGACTTAATAATTCCCTCGGTCAATTTGAGAAAGCTAAGAGCAAACTTTTGATGTATGTGTTCATTTGTTTGTTAAGAGTTTCAAAGTAATTTGTCAGACACAATTTCTTCAGTGTAAAGTTTGAGTAAAGGGCCATTGTACGAATAAATCTAAATGTGAACTGAAGAGTGATGCGTGTGATTTTTGGCATAGAATAAAAATAAATTTAGATGTGGCTTTGTTTTCAAATAGTGCTTTTTAAAGTGACAAACTCGATTGGGCTGAAGAATTGAATATAAACTAATTTTAATTATAGTTTTTTGTATGAAAGAGCTGTCTCTACTAATACGAAGTTGTCAATTTGGCAACATCAAACGTTGTTTTAGTTTCTTTACTGCATACACTCCTTATTTAAAATTACATTAAAATACCTAAAAGTGTTCGAAAATAAATCATATTTTTGTCAAAAAAATCTACAAAGTCTTTAACACATTTATTGCACACTTAATCCGACATATAAAAGTGGTTAAACTAGTCTAGTATGATGCTTAAATCTGCATATGAGTTATAAAAATTTTGTTTATTTCAGTGCACGTATTTATAGATTGAAATTTAAACACTCTTATGAGTAATGTGGCATGAACGTATGTGATAAATCATATCAAACAACTATTTATTGCTTTTTGTACAATAAATTTGAAACATTTTTTGCTTCAATCATACTACTTATGCTTTCTTATAACTTTACGTCTAAGGTTATTTTACGAATTAACGATACTGCACAGCACACGGTTATGAGCACAGTTTGAGTGTCAAGTTCAAATTCCGAATTCTATTTGTCATTGAAGAATTCAATAAAATTTTCGGTGGGGTGTCTATAAAATATGTCCAAAATTAGACATTAAAACACAATTATGGTGGTCGACAATACCTACTCATTGACCTTTTGTTACAATCTACGACAGAGAAAAAACAATTTAAATAAAAAAAAACGACATAATACTTTCATGCATTTTCAACGGGTTCTTACTAACGATATTTAATTTAATAAACGCATGACGTTTGCAACAACGTTAAAATATCGACTCAACTCAATTAATTAAACCGAAAACCGCGAGTGTCTGAATAAGTTTAAAAAACGACATAAACCATAATAGGTAATATATTTTTCTAAGAACAGTCTAATATATTCCTTAAGTGTGTGTCACCTGTCTCTTAGTTTATGAAGTTTTAGAAGCAATATCACACGTGTTGACTCATTAGTTCAATGACCTCACAATTTTCTCAACGAACATTCCAGATTTTTCCTGACGAATTCATCTCGAAACTCACAACAAATTTAACGCTTGAATAAAAATATACCATAAGTACTTTGGTAAATAGATGCTTTGGACTTTAAGTTAGAGGCAAGCTTATATAAACTTATTATAACTTACATTAAAAGTTAAATATAAACCCATTCGCGTCTCATTTAATTTGAAAGACATTGTTTTTCTGAATCCTTAAAAGGCAAAAGTTCTAAACTTCTAAATATAAACTCTCTACGCAATGCTGTGACGCAAAAACAAGAAAAGATTAATCAATTATTTGGAAAGATGTAGTGCCATATGTATTAGGTTTTGACGTAGGACAGGTAATTAGCAATATATTTTTGTATTCCATAATTTTTTACTAAAAATGACGCACTTTCATAAAAACTCCGGTGCCGTATAGCCAAAATCACTTAGCCTGTATCTCTTCATAATCGTAATTCGTACATCGCGGACCATTGACTCTAATATCATTTATATCCCGACTCATATAAATATGGTTAATAGTTACATTTTTAAAAGTGTTTAAATAAAACCTTTTTGCTAAAAAATATGAGAAAATTTTAAATCCCTCTGCTGAAGGGACATAAACGGGACTTCATAACAACTCGTTAAAGTACAACACAAACTTAGTCTACTTTTATTACTTACTATTTATCTAACACTGGCTCTAGCACTAAGGAAGATATTATCAATGTAGTAAGATATCCCGAGGAAACATTACAGTCGCCTTAGAATCCGCAAATAATTCAATATTATGAGTGTACGCCATTTAAAATGCAACCTTGATGCCTTGTCTGGACGATAATAATAACTTATATACCATTTGTACTTGCGAGGATATTTACGAATGTTATATTTATTGACGCGTTATTCAAATGTAATTTAACTAACTGAACTTGATTTATATTGAAAAAAGTTGCGAAAATTAGTTTATGGTAAATTAAAGAAACAACAGATTCTGTTGACCGTTTAATTGATCATCAATCCTTATCTTTAAAATCCTTATCTCAATGTATAAAGATACATGATTTTTTCTAGTTCACAATATTTTCGATCGTTAAAAAACATAACACTAGCGACTTTTCCAGTAGGTACCAACACTACCAACATAATTATGGACATTGTTATTGCAGTATTCTTATTTTTTAAATATTTTATGATATGGTAAGTGTAGGGAAATTAAGTCAACATATTATTATAATTCTTTGTGCAGTCATAATCTAAATGATTTGACTAATGTAATAAACTGACGCACATCCATCGTAATACAACAGTTTGTAATGTGATATTTTTGTGGCATGTGGTCTGTCGGCTCATAATATGCTCTTTGGATCATGCTAATACCTCGTGGTCTTACATGCAGACTGATCAAACATACGAGTAACTACGTAATTACACATACGTCATCAAACGTATTGTGAATGGTTTTATGGGGTAGACTCGTTTCTTACCTTGTCTTTCGGTTTTTATTTTTTCGAAGTCAGGCAAAGGGCATCCAGAGTGTCTTGCCAGTAGTCGTTTGTTTAATATCCCATATTCATTTATTAGCTTATTTTTTACATTATATTTTTAGAAAAACATTTACAAAAAGATAAATTTAAAAATACAATATAAAAAACAGAGGTCCACTGCAGGCGGAGTCTACGACCCAAGCCATCAGTGGTCAGGGCTCAAGAGAGAGGAACCTCCTCACAATAAGCGCCGTGTCAAGAACGACCGCCTTCTGAATCAGGCCCTTTACCCAGCCGGGGAGCGAAAGCTTCTCTAGATGTTGGTCGGTATATTATTATTATATACTTTATGCTTAGTTCTAGTTATCTTCTAACTCAGCTAAGTGTTGTTGATAAATAAATTTGAGATTTCAGTGATTTACGATGATTTTAGAGATTGTTCCTGAAGTAGCACACATGTCATCGACTTTTATTTGGGTTATGGATTTTCTGGTCTACAATGGGACTGGAGGCTATAAATAGCAAAATACATAAAAAGATAGACAGGTGTCGCGGCAATTTTTTACGTTGAATTTAGGAGTTAGTGTGACTGTCATTTTTGGAAAAAAAATACTTATCTATACGTAGTAGGTATGTTTAAAAGAAGAAATTATTATGAATATTAAGTCGAATAGTATTGTGTCATATAACATTTCTGTTCAGTAAAGATGTTAAGCAAAACATAATAATAAGGGGTGGGCCATATAAAGTTTGCATTTTCCAAAAGTTCGACTGTCATGTTGGCTGTGTGGCATGTTGCGCCATCCTGTTGAAACCAAATGGCGTCCATGTCATACTCTTCAACTTTTGGAAACAAAAATTCGTTGAGCATGGCACGGTAACGCTCGCCATTTAACAAACAAACCTTTAATGTCAAACCTTTAACTAAATTATGAACACAAATTGAATGACATTTGAGCTGTCATTCTCTAAATAAACAGTAGTTCAAAATGCAAACGTTAGATTGGCTCACCCTTTATGAAGAGTGTAGTAAAATAAAAAATATTATGTCATGTAAAATGCCCACTAAGTATTTAATTAAACTTTGATCATCACCATTACTAACCTTTGCTTTACGTAAGTAAAACCGTAGAATCATTTAGTTCGGGACCAATAACAATTATAAAATAAATGGTAGCAATAAATCACTTTCACTTAAAGTGACTAAAACACCATTAAAATCTTAGTAAAATGGTTCTAAATTACACTTTTATCAATCGTACAATTAAATAATATTGAGAGTGAAAACAATCATTTATCAAAGATATCCGAAATGTATTTCTATTTTGTTTTATCTGTATCATTTCTTTATGTGGCAACAGCCACTCAGTTATTGTAAACAAATCATTTAAATTCGAATCAAAAAAGGTGAAATCCATGACGTTCTTCAAAAAAATTGAGAGTAGGTTTCCTTAAAGGAACTGTGCTAACTATAAAATACAAAGGCAAGATAAAATGTGATGCCAAAAAAAATCACAATAGGTAGGTAGTAATTATTTTAAGATTATTATTTAAATTTGTTTCCTGTTCATGATTAATGTTATTCAATTTGGATGTCATAAATATATTAAACTTCAAATTTGTGCAGAAAAAGTTTTTATAGTTATTTTGATATAAATATTGATATAAGTATAAATTATAAGTATATATTATGTTTCGTAAATAATTCTGTGATTTTTAAATTACTATAATGACTTATATTGTATAAAACCTATATGGGAAAAATTAAGATAATACACAGCTTTTGAAAACGTGTATGTTTTTTGGAAAAAAGTGAATAAGAATGTCCTTGAAAATCAATTTATTTTTGTGTCTATGTAAAAGATAGGTGTTCTCAGTGTCTTTGGTAATAAATTATAATCTAACGAAAATAGATGCCTATTCCACAGGGCATGTTGATATGTGTCAACTACGAAGCATTTAAAGCAGACTATCAACTTAAAGGTACTTGCGACAGTTACTAATTACACAAATATGAAATACTAAGTGATCGACAAATTCTATGATTGTACAAAAATAAACAGAAATTTGAAAGAGGAAAACTGCTTTTTATAGCTTAATAGTCTTTCGAAGATGAGTGAAATATCTAACCCGCATTATACAACCTATCCGAGCCCATTTACAGCTCAGGAGACTTTTTTTATTGCTAGACACAACGAGCTTAGGGCCCATGTGATGGTAAGATTAAGAGGTTACCGTCGCTCATGAACCTCTGCAATGCCAGGGCAATGAGCGGCCGTTATTAATCACCTACCTACGCAGGACCTTTCTTAGACCTCGTTTAAAGAGCGACATGTCATAGCACTCCGGGAACACCGCGGACGGGAGCTGACCCTTATTGACAGTAATGGTTTAATAAAGTACTATGATAGAGCAACTCCCAAGCGGTATCCACAAATTGCCTAAGAGAAGCTCACATAATTCAATATAATAGTTATCCAATTAGCTATATTATCATTTAAATAGCTTAAAAACGAATAAATCATAGTTTCACTGCTTCATTATTGAATATCAATTATAATTCGTGGTTCCATCTGCGTTTTATTGAAGATTTCGATGTATGATAATACATACGAATATAATATTTTCCTTGGTGATTCCATTGTAAATCTTTTTTGTATTTATTTAAGTACTTTTTTAGGCTGGTAAGTTTGTAAGTGATCCTTAGTAGTTTTGAAGTTTCCATCTTTGAATTGGTTTATAAAAAACTAGACTTAAACTATGACAAACAGATTCACTTTCATCACGAATTTCATCATATAACGTTGGGATGGAAGTTTTATAGTTTTGTTTATCTCCATTTGGTAGGTTGTCAATTAAGCATAAATAAAAAACTTTTCACCTTCCATCAAATTTAATTTAATTACTTGTGAATTGCCGAAATTACCTGTCAGGGAAAATTATAGCCCTTCTTTGGATGGTCGCGGAAATTTTGTTTATGATATAAAATTAACACATGTAATCACGCCCACCTGATTGTAAGTGGTTATGGTCCTCTCCGATACCGATTCGATATTATAGGGGAAAAACACTTCTACCCTTTTAAAAACTAAATCAAAAGTGGATTATTCAACCCAAGATGTCACTAAGTAAGTAAAAGTGTTTTCTGAAATACCTTTTTAGTGCTTTTATTAGTACTCATACGAATGTATGTGGATTTAGGAAACAAAATTCAGTATTTTGCGTTCACGCATAATAATAATATTATTTCCAACAATTTCATAAAAACAATCAGTGTTTTTGTAAACAAACTTGACGCAATAACAATGTGATAATATCTTCAGCTGCAGCGACATAAACAATTCTGAAATACATAATACACATTATTATGTCTATTTTTTTATTTGTTTCGTTTCATTTATCATCATCATCAGTCTATAGACGTCCACTGCTGGTCAGAGGCCTCCCCCAAACCTCGCCACATCGACCGGTCCTGCGCCTTCTGCATCCAGTTAGTTTCATTATTATGAAGAAAATATAATTGAAAAATTTTGATCGTTATAATTTGCAAAAAAAATGAGTTTTCAAAACAAGACCGGCTGTTGAGGCCAATGCAATATTTTATGTAAAATTAAATACCTAGTACATTTTCAGGATGTATTTAGTCATGAATATACTTCAAATAACTGTTAATTTCTTCACATTCAGGTCACATCAAAAGTTCAAAAACAATGATAAACTCTATAACGTGTTACAAATGGTCCAATCGCAACAATCCGAGTTGGGGGCGCGTCACTCATTCACGCTGATAACAGCTAGAGTAAATAATATAGTATTGATAATGAGCATAACAAACATGAGCGTATGTGGAAATGTTTTTATAACGTATTTTATGACGTATTACATTTTCATTGAGGATTTTTATTGCGATTTTAAACTGTTTTATAAAGCATCTCTCACTTATGGATTGATCAGTAGCGAGCTATATTATTGTGGATAAAACGGAGCCTACAGCAATAAATTTTAGTTTACCGTCCAGTATTTTGTTTTTCGTTCTAGTAGGTATAAGTCGTATAAACCATTATGACTAAATGTCATAATTAAACTCTTACTTCCCTATCAAATCAGTGCATAGTTAAATTAGGTTAAGGCGGTAAATATTTTCATGTCTAGCAGCTTAATTATATATTTAGTATCTGCTGCAAAGAATGGAAGTTTTGTATTAAATTTCTTATTTTATTAATTCTTGTTTACTCAATAATCCTGTTTGCAATCCAGATGACTGACTACCATGGCAACAACTTTGTGAGTACAAAGTGTAAGCAAGCTCTTTATAATTCACCGTACGTATTCATTTCGTTATTACTACTGCGAATAAGACAATGGACAACGCTCAATGGGGCTTACATAACATCATGAAGAAATTCGTGGACTTCTCGAACATGTCTAGTGTTACAGTCTGATAGAACACCTACAGTAATGTATTTTAAATGGGTTGCTTTGGAGCAATTCAAAATCGCCGGTTTCTTGTGGTATGTGTGGAAGTTTTACCAAACTGAAATCTATATTAATAATCTGCTGTATTTGTATATTCGTGACTGAAATGGAGTTGGTAGTTTTTTTATACGGTTTTATTTAGCTCATTTCTTAAGCAGTTGGCTATTGAGTTATTAACTAAGAATGTTTAATCAAATTTCGATATTATTTTTTTGGTTGTTCTTGTAATTTTATTTTTAACTAGCTGGCCCGCGCAAGTTGCGTCTGCGTCACATAAGGAAATTTTCTCACCGTTTAAACCTTCCCTGGACTTCTACGAATATTTCAAGATTAAAATAAGCCAAATCGGTTCAGTCGTTCTCGAGTTTATGCGAGACTAACGAACAGCAATTCATTTTTATATATAAGAAGATTTTAATTGGTATACGAGTGTTAGGTATATTAGATTTGAATTGATCAACATCGGACTTTTTGAAATAATAATTAAAGAAAATTAAATCAATTCGCTGCCGTTATTTTCTAAAAATTTTAGGTCCAAACATAATATTTTTCAGTCTTAGATTACTCGACCCAATTCTGGTTCAATCATAACTCTCGTTTGCGCCAACTATAGGTCAGACGTTCTTTTGTTTATTGACAAAACAACATTGAATATTAAAGGATATTTTGAGCTTCACAGAGAAAGTTGTTTACTAGATTTAAATGTAGAACGTTTGCTGTTATTGTGGTTTAGTCATTTAGTTATTTGTAGTGATTTATGGCCGGTGGTTAATTAATAAAAAAACAACAGAGAAAACTTTTGTAGAGATTCTTTATGATGATAGAAATTATAAAAATAGAAGAGGAAGCTAAGAAGATATTTTGATATTTCTAAGGCTTATTTAAATATATTACTAGCAATTATAGGTATGATGTGCATTTATATCATCTAGTTTTCCTACAAAAAAGATACTGCACTGTACGACATTACGTTTCAATGGATCGTTTTCATCTAACTTTATTGAACTTTCTACTGTGAGATTAGCTCATTGTGTATTTCTAGCGCTATGATATCTACCTCTTTGGATGTGGGTAGGTTCTAGGTTTAACAGTGCTATGTTGTGTAGGTTCTACTAATGGTATAGATCATGAACAGTGATTTAACATTTCTAATAGCTTGCTTGCCAAGAAATGCTGGTTATAAAAATACATTGTATAAAATGTTATTGTCTATACTTTGTGCAATAGACACAATATGAGTTTAATTCGTGATGCAAACTATTGCGTTATTACGCACACTCGCTTATTTCTTACACAATTTGATAGAGATGTGATTAACGTTGTTCAACTTTGTTCGCGAGATAAATATTAATGTGTCCACTTACGTTCTTGGAGGGAGGTTAGAAAATGTTCTTTTCGATATACCTACTATTGCGTTAAGTATAATATTTATCATGAATATATAAGGTATACTGTCATAAATACTTTCTAGACGTTATTCTAAGAAATATTTTTTAAATTCTAGTCAATGAAATAGTTTCCTTTCCTAATTGTTTAAAGTGCTAAGTGTAAGTCGTTTTGAGAATCTTCTTTGAGACAGATAAAGTGTTGAGAACTTGTGTGAATTATAGTTATGGTTCTATTATTATAGGAATGTCCATGAGCAATGGTAACTTTTAAAAAATTGAAAAATTGTAGTAATTTATTTTCCTACCATATCTTTAATTGTGGATTAAGAAAAGCGTGTAATATATAATTGAATTTTAGTTGTATATATAATACTTATGTGTACATATAGTGTTGCAACTTGGCAACATGGAAGTTGTTGTCTATAGAAAACTCTTCTTCAAAACCACACGATGTGTGAAAGAACTTTATTGATTCTGTATTTTACTGGAACATGCGGCTGGCCTTTCATCTCCGCCAGCTGCATCATAATAACAAACAGTCCACTGTTGAATGCGATACCATATTTCGCACAGATGGGTTTGCATGCTAATTAATATAATTTCCTTCATCCTTGTTACTCTTGTACAAAGTCCAATTCATCAATCTTTATTAGAAATAGCTTTTTCTGTTGAGATATATTTCTTTCTCGACTACCTAATGACGATTTACATCGTAAATCAGTTGTAGTTCAAATTTTGAATAAGCTTATAAATATCAGAACGAGCGACGGTAACTACTTATCCAATGTAGGTACTTGTATTTTATGGCAAAGATGTCAAGTGAATCATTTAGTTGCATTTAGAAATGAACCTGTTTCATTAGAATTGTAGAGGAGCAAAGGTATAGGGAATTAAAACAGTGGCATTATCACTTCAATACGTTTTTATTTTCATTACATCATTATATTCTTAATAGTTCGGGTAATAAAAATTTATCCGCTAAGCGGCAAGGTACGTACGGACACAATGTTAATAAATTAACTTATTACTAAATCAGTCTAACGGTCGCGCCGAGCGCGGTGCTGCTTATCCTAGTATCACAGATGAGTAGAGCGGTGGGTCGCGGGGCGAAGTGCACCCGCGGGCGAAGCGACGGTCACTCGTCCGACGCCGAGGAGAGCTGTGTGCTGCCGCCCGAGCTGAACGAGCCACGGCATGGGCCCGTCTCGGCTGAGCTCTCCGGCGCCGGCTCCCCGCTGCTCGGCGTCAGCGTGCGCAACAAGTCCAGAGCGGCCCGGGCGCGCTGACCGTCCGCAGCGGCAGACGACGCTGATGCCGAGGTTCTCTCCCAAGCGCTCTTCTCAGGCACGAACAGACGGCGTGCCTCACGCTGCACTCGGCGCGAACGTAGTGCGAACAGGAACGGTGAAGCCGCAGAGGCAAGCAGGAGCAGTGCGAGCGCAGCTGAACGCGCGCAATCTGCGAGCCCAGGGACTGCGGCAGAGGCCACGGCGGCCGCTGCGTGGGGTACATGTAACATCGCCAATGCCCCCGTCAGCAAACCGACGCGAGCCGCTCGAGATTCTTCTCTATAGCGAAACAAGGACGCGTTTGAAATGCGACATCGTATCGATGTTATCCTCGACCCGCTGTGTGAGGTCTGTGGTGTACGTTGTTGTACCGCCAGTAGAGGAGCGGCGAGAGATGGTGCCGAACTTACAGATGGCAACCCTTTCCTCAGATCTTCGTTCGATTTTCCCTCTTTTGTGCGGGAATTGCGCAGACTTGCAACAGATGGGCATCGGATCGGTTTCTCGGAAGGTGGTAATAGGAACGGTCCGAATTTGTTGCGATCATTGTCCCCGGACATAATATTCTCCGGTTCATCAATTCTTAAAGTAAGTCCTTCTATCTCTCCTTCTTCGATGAGATGCGGGAGAGGTTGCGGAGGCTCGTGTAGTTGTAATGCACTGGTTCCGTTCGCGCGTGCTCGTAATCCTGACGAGCGCGCCGCACGGTAGATTCTCGCATACATGACGCAAACTATAGTTATTGGTGCAATCACTCCCAATATTAAGTACACGACGTAGTAGGCGAGCTGGATACCTTGCAGCGCCGATTCCGTCGGATAGTAGTAGCGCAATACGGCTATAGTAGCTCTGATGGCGGCGACTAGTCCAGCGACGACCCACGCTACGGCGCACAGGAAGCTTGGACGACGCTGCAGGAGCCGGGCGTGGCAGCGAAGCGGATCAGTGACGGCATGATGCTGGTCAAGCGAGATTAACATGACAGCCAGCAGGGCTGCCAGGCTGCACGCGGAAGCCGCTGAGTCGCCGGCCTCTATCCACAAAGCGTTGTTCTTCATAGTGTGCTCCCCGAAGAGTGCAGGCGCCAGCAGAGAAGTCGTCAATAGATTCGTCGCCAGGAGGTTGATGACGAACCTGTAACAACAGATAAATCTAGTTGAGTATGTGACTCGTATTTGCTAAGGTCGGGTCGTGTTTACACTATTCAGGTCGAGCCGGGCGTGGGCTTAAACACACGGTCGTTCATTCATAAACTCATGTGGCTAACTGAACATAACAATGTCGCTATTAGGTACTTTGATTTCAGTAAAAGAACTCAATTATTCGAAATAATGGATTTTCATAACAAAAGTTTTAAAATATATTTGTCAAGAGATTATTTCCGTCATAAAAAATTATTTGCGGATACAATACAAAAGAACGGATTCCACTTGTGCCTAAAATAACTTTCGTGTCATTTCTATTGAAACGATTACGAGTTCTCGATAGCTATTATCTTTAATACTATCTACGGACAGCAGAGCCGTGACCTTACGTTATCCATTGTGCCAGTAATATAATTTCACAAGGCGATGTGCTCACGAATTATGCGCAAGAGGTACTTTCGTAAGGCTCGTTGCTCGTCCAAGTAATCTACACTAATATGCTTTACGATAATTAGGATTATCCGTTTAGTGGGACAGAACCTACATTGTTCAGACTTTGTGCGATGTAGATAAAAAAAAAAGATTGATGTTAGGTGTTTTATTCGTCAAACTAACAAATAAATCACCTGAAATAAAAAGGTTTTTTTCAATAGCTATTTCCTACAATTTGTAATGTGATACTAAAAATTTGTTGCACTTTATTTCAGCTTACAAAACCGCACATAACAGTAGAGTTGCATTATTTAATGCAATGATTGAACAACTAATGATGTTACAAAATAAAACGTTCTTCGCGATTAAGGTATTTACAATTCACTGTTTTGCATAGCCATTTAACGAATTAAAATATAAACATCATCTTTTTGTTGTCAGTAATCTATTGAATGTCAATAGTTTTTATGATTCAAAAATATTAAAATCTTGTTTTTGTGATGATTATTTTAATCAATAATTTTGAGGTTTGACGGCTCGTTTGATACTTACTGGTTATTGTCAAATATGGATATTTAAAACACAGATTTCGTTTGATAGACAAAGATACTACAAGAAGAATTTCCTTTCACAGATGCCATATATGCAAATAAGAAATGTTGAAAACTCTTTGTTTTACTGTATTTGTGATTATCAAGTATTCAAATTCCATTCGTTGTTTGTTAATTTTAGATGTTTTTAGGAAATCAATTCAAATTTATGTACATCCGTAAAACACGAATTAGTGAGGTCAAAAATCAAGTTGGGTTTCCGTATCTCTTTATTATTGCAAATCTTATGATTAAATTCATGTCGCTGATAAAAATTGTTTAAACATATTATGAATTCTAAGCAAGATATAGATATAAACACTTTGGTACCAATTGGTATGTATCATATTAAATCAACACATTACATTTCGGAATGATTCAATAATATTTATTTCACAATAATTTTATCGTTTTCAAGGCAAGGCTGCAGACTTTACCTCCGCACTGAAAAATGATAATGATATAAATAAATATTTAATAAAAGTTGTTCCTTTGTTAACACTTTTATTCCATAAGATAATACTTATTAAACAATGTACACAATATTATTATGTATTTAAACTACACACTTGTACATAATATTGTGTATTATTTTTTCTTATTAGGGATGGTAACTACTTATCATTTGGTTGGTTGTTTGCTATTAGTCTATCTAATATATATTTTTTGTAATTATGCAAAGTAATAATCTTGCTTCTCTTTGCTTGTTTTTTTTTACTATTTGATCAAAACCAATTAGTTAATTAATTATGTTTCAATTAATTTTGAGATGAGATAACTACCTATAGTTTTTGGGTTTATACAAAAAATGAATCCTTAATTAAATAATGTCGGAGTTTTTGTACTTCTACATACTTCATAATTAGTTATTTATTTAAGAACAGTTCACAATGTTCATTAAATTTAGGTAATTACTGCATTCGACAAAGCAAACAATTTGAAAATGGATGCACAAGTTATTGTGATACAAAAAGAATATTTTAAAGTTATTTATTACCGAGTTATTTATAAATTTAAATCTCGATTAAACTTTAATACTGATATCGATTAATGTATTTTAATTCGATGCTTTCATGCTTTATTAATATATCGATCTTTACTACAATTAGGTATTTTATTACTTTCTGCTTATTTTTGATAATGCCTATAATTGCTTAAATTTTTCGCATGATATCTGAAGATAATTCTTAAGAGAACCTTATTTTCTTCTCCTCTTAAGTTTTCTTTGAAATTCGCAAAAGTCCTAATTGAGATTTTACCTGTGCTAGAGTCTTTATCATTATTTGATTTTGTTTCTTGTATCGATGTTATTTATCTCCATGACAACAAGATCGTTCTACTAGTCCAGAGTGTTCCTGCATTACCATAGTGACCTTGTCACCTGACATTGGAAGGGTGACCTTCATCAGACGAGGATTATCATTTAAAAATATAATGTGTCGTTCGTATGTATGTATGCATGTAGTGCAGTGATTTTTTATATTGTTATCTCACAATCGGAATTGTATTCATGAATAATAAGAAATTATTTGTTTTTATATAAAGATTTTAAAATCAAATAAGGATTTAATGATTTATTTATAATAAGGAAAAAAAACTTCAAAATTCTGCTAATTTTTTTTAGTTCATATGTTGTACAATTCATGAAATATTCTCATTTTATTATTCGACAAGTAGTAATAGATATATCATTATGTTAAAACCAGTCCACACTAGGATAGGTACTTAAGCTATTATTAATACGAAAAAAATGTGTTGCATGTTACTTTACTTCTCGCGTATAAATTAATAATGACTATAATTACACATAGTGATGATGCTTATATTCTAGACTTCCTCTACCTCTAGGACAACGAGGTCATTACAAATTTTTATGAAGTAGTTTTAAGTTCAATCAACTATATTTATGAATGATTGTGAAAAACAATTCTTTGTCAACTTGAATCGGAATATGAAAATGTTATTGGAACTTATTAATCAAATTTTGTCAAAAATTCAAAATATAGTAATTTCATTTATGACCTAATGGTCTCATAGTTAATCTTACTCATGGACTTCTACAATGTTAGGTAGATACTACTGCTTATTGTTAAGGAATCGCCTCCACAAAGAAACTGCCATTTAAGTGGCTAGTTCTGCTTACGTAGCAACAAAAATAGACAGAATTTCTATTGCGACCGTTTATACGATTATAAATATCTCAATTCTGGAACTCTTAAAGTCTTTCGCAACTGCCCTCAAAGATTCAAGTTCGCCTTCTATTTATATTCGACAACTCATCCGGGAAATATAAAAAGAAACTGTGTCAAGATTTAATTCGTAATATCAAATAAATAATATTTAACTACTTTATTTTTCCTTTTTACTGTCAATAAAATCATGATGTACCGAAGCAGCGGTGACAGAGTTGTGAGCTGTTGTTAGTTTTATGAAATTTTGAGTTTATATTGTCGTATGATAATACAAAATATCATTGATAATAATATATTCGAGAGATATCCTTGTTCACTGAAATAAAGTCGTATAAAGTGTAAAAAGACGCATCAAAATCTATACTATAATATTATAAAGCTGTAGAGTTTGTTTGAACGCGCTAATCTCAGGCTGGTCCGATTTGAAAAATTCTTTCACTGTTGGAAAGTCCATTAACGAGGAAGGTCATAGGCTATGTTGTATCCCTCTGTGACGCACACGAAGTTGCGCGGGTCACCTAGTATAATATTATTGGAAAAAATGATTTGAAAACTTCAAGGACATTATAGATCAGGTAACTAATAACCGTCTTCAAAAACATGTAATTATAAAAATTAAAAAAACTTATTGTTGAAATGAATAGCACGATACATCATCTTTTAAATTAATGTTGTAGCTCAATCAATGGAATCCAACATGTTTTTTACTTTTGTTATTATACTGGCGTCAACATTTCCATTCTGTTTTTGCGCCAATAAAGTTAAACAATATTGTTTGGCTATCTATGAACAAAAAACAAATGAAGATAATATTAGAATATCAATAGAATAGATAATTATAGGAAACTGCCGGATCATTATTTTTAAGCAGTTAAATGCAATTAATAAGAGCATGTTTTTGAGATTATATTTTTTATTAATAACATCATACTAGTGCGTGTTAGTGAAGAAACTGAATTTAGAATATTTATGAATCAAATTAAATTATAGCATCAATAAATATTAAATTAACACCTCGTAAATATTATGAATGTGAGATGATTTTAGAAACACCTATATTTTTAGGTATACCCACTCACTAGAGTCACTGTATCAATGAGATTTTTATTCGTACTAATAATAAATGAATGTGTGATAGAAATTTAGGTTGGCAACAGAATCTAGTGTGGTCTCGTTGCCTCACGCATGAGCATCGTGAGAGCAGTGATTAAATAAATTGAATACGGATGTTGGCGAATTGAGCTCCGCCATAGTTACGAGTATATGCAAGGAATGATATCCTGTGACGTCACTACTGCCTGTTGCTGGTTGCATGCCTTAAAATTTGTATTTCGAAATAATATTAAAAAGTTTGTTCATAAATTAGGTTTTATTTATTTCGTTTATTTGATCGCACGCACGTGACAAAACGTTCATAAGTACCTACTGAAACATGTAAATGAATGTAGTCAATCATTTTTTTGTTGCATCATATTTTACATATAAAATATGGGTTTGATTTTTTTGTAAGAAAAAATTCTGATGACATGTCAGTAAATGAGATTTTTGTTCTGCTAATAAATAAAGAACAAATGTATTTCGTAAAGTTTAACTACTTATTGATTAATTAATTAGAAGTGACCGTGTTAGAGTACGCATTAAGTGGAATTTGCTGGTCACTTAGCTTTATTACCTGTCGACCACGACCTGTTAACTGCCAACATTGGTTTGACCTATATACGGCTTCGTAAAACTGGGTCTTAAACAGACGATTTGAAAACCTCTTTTGAGTTTTGGAAGTCGGTCTTTTGATCGGGGGGAATTAAGAATGATTCCGTAATCGATTTGTATTGATTTGTCAGCTTTTAAAATATGCAATTTCACATTTTTATATGTATTTAGAACACTCATGTATATTTTTAGCCTTTGTACTTTGTACTTAAGTGTGTAATTTATGTATAGTTTTTTTTACAATTTTTAGCTAATGCATAGCTGCATTATAGTTTCTAGAAAGTTATGCAGTTTTCTGTGAAGTATAAAATAATTAACATGCAGCAGTTATGTGTAATCGCAATATTATGAAAATGTTAAGGTCGCATCAGGAACTAGGAAGCAATTTAATTTATAAAGTTGACTTCCATTATAATTGATTTAAAGCAAAAACAATAGGGGTAAACAATGGAACATGAAAATTATAAAGTTATTCAGTATAATCAATCGAAACCTTTATAAAATCACACTTGTCAACAGCTGCACAGAAACCCTTTGCCTCGCATAAAAAAAAATGATTAAACCATTACAAGACTCGTAAACAAGTTTCTCATAATTTTCCGGTTATTGATATCCGTTTTGTAATTATATGCAAATGTTAGTCGTACTAAACTTTAATCGGATTAAGTTTAGAGCAAAGCGTTATTTATTGTCACAGCCTACTAGATTTAACTTTGATAAAATGGCCGCCAGTAGTTTTCCCGCCCAAAACTCTTTCGGTTGTATAACTATAGGCTATTAGAAAAGTTTTCCGTTGACACTTTTCATGTGGTTCTGTCAATTTAATAGGACGATTTCTATTCCATGTTGTCATATAATGGACCATTATTTAAACTAATATGGTGCCCAACTTGTTGCCATTAAATAAGCTATTACAATGTAATTAGCTTGAGAAGTACGACCGTAATTTTACACGTGCTGTTTCAACGTTTGCGTGACAATAATCTTAAAGGTATTTACCAAATGATTATCTTAATTATCTTTGGAATTATAATAAACCTATTTATGTAGTGACAGGTGACAAGTGGACTTTGATTGGTGGAATATTAATTAATGTTTGAAATATCTACATAATT
The DNA here is from genome assembly GCA_030269945.2 of Trilocha varians. Classification (NCBI taxonomy): domain Eukaryota; kingdom Metazoa; phylum Arthropoda; class Insecta; order Lepidoptera; family Bombycidae; genus Trilocha; species Trilocha varians. Next base: position 6,149,464 of record AP028268.1, on the reverse strand, counting down.
TTTATTATATTATAATAAATTTTAAGTATAAGTTACGCATGTACCTCTAAAATAGAAGAAGAAGAAGCGAATTCTGGAAGGTGTTATGTGTAAGCCTTAAAAATCTTCGTTTGTTAGTGAGTTTTACACAATACCTATTATCTCAGATCAAAGATTAAAAAGACATAAAATATTTCCAATAACCTTCATATGAACAAGCGTGATTGTTAGAAAGTACGTGACACAAGTTTGTTTTACAAAACTTGCATAATCGCTATTAAATAGTCTTTAGAATGTTATTTCACGGAATATTTCTTCATTTTTAGACCTAGCTTAATTCTTCACTATCGTTAATTACATTTCGAAATTAATAAAACCATTATATTTACAACAAGAAAACTGTTGCACGTGCACAAAAAGAAAAAAACGGACATGGCCGCTATCAAGAAAAAATAACATTCGGAAACTGCATTGTAAAAATCCCGTTGAAACAATTCCCTTTCACAATTCCGAACGTGTCTCTAGTTAAAGTTTTAATTATTTCTTTGTCAGCGATATGCGAGAGTAAAATTTAATGTACTAGTTCCGCCATTCATATTGATTAATTTACACTGCATTATACAAAGGTTAACTTTCAAAACGTGTTTGTGAAATTCGTCCTTGCTTCTTCTATATTAGGTTTTAAGAAATGACTTGTCAGATGTTATTTACTATGACAGAATGCCGACGTACATTGTAAACTTTATCAGTTAACTTTGTTCTATTATGGTCAGTTAATTCTGATTTCCTTGGCCATAAAAATACGATAGCATTGTCATTGACATAAATAATTTGGTGTAATTAGTTCGTAATCTTGAATATTTAATATATCTTTATTGAGCGTCAGAGTTGAATTAATAAATTACGAAATCCTCCTTGCTTTTTATCATTATGATCTAAATATGAAATTCTATAAATATACGAGGAAAACTTGTTCGACGAGAGGTTTTCCCAGACAAAGCCAAGTGCTCGCCATCGAGATAAAATCGGTCTGAGCTCCTGAATTATTGATGGAGCTATACAAATCTGTTTAGTATCGCTTTTAGAATATGAATTTCTTAAGCATTTAGGTACGAAATATGTAAATGTTTGGTACATTTGGTATTTCTACTTTTTATCGATATAAAAACAGGGAAATTGAAATCCATTCTTATATTATTCGTTTTGTTTTAAAGAAGTTATATTAACCACTACAACTTCGATCATTCAAAGGACAAAATAGTCAACGATCATTTATATTTTCTGACAGAAATCTAAGAGAACCATTGTCACACGTAACCCTTTGTCCATAAACGATTAAGTAATAAAAAAACCTGCATTATTCAATACAAACCACGGCAGAAGGCCACGCTACATTACTATACGACTTTAAATTTGTATGCAATATAATACAGACAGAAAATTAAATATGATCGTAGTTCAATATTTGTCGTATTTCACTAGGTTTTTATGCAAATTTATGTGTAGATAAAACTTCATTTTCAATTACACTTTTTGAAATTCAAATGGAAGGTCAATGGCATCGACGTACGACCTATACTTAAAATCGTGCAAATTCTAAGTTTATTCCTTAAGTGTTATTCCTTAGCTGCCAGTTAATGGAGTGAAACGAGGAAATAATAACATTAATCAATAACGTGCGACCTCTTTTACGAATACGATTTTTAATTGAAAAAAAGGTTAGACTTTGGGACTCTATGAATTCATTAGATATTTGATAAGAATTTTGTGTTCAATAATTCTGATGTATGAATCACTGTATTCATGTACTCTTTGTTTGGCTTCCGATTGTGAACCTCTATGGAAGAATGAAGGTTCATCGAATAAGCAGCCTTATAATATTAGCGTAATAATTGCATACACTGACGTACATTGTTCAAATTATGGAGACCTTTCTAGCTTGGCCTTGTTCAAAGGACTTATCCATTTTCGTAATGATTTTAAGTGGCCTTGCAAGCCTAGATATAATTTTATTCATCTCTATTTTGTAAATATACTAGCTGTTTTTCGATGCTTTGAAATTGCTACTCTAATTCATGCAGTAGTTTACTAGCATTTAGGTAAAAACATGTAAGACTTTGCTGGAACGTATTCTAAAAATATAATGTATTCGATTTTGAGGATTTGCTGAGTTTCAAACAATTAAAAAAGTTTTTTTTCCATTCGCGTACACAATGGTGTAGTCATTATAAGACGGAAGCGACTCGCCATTGTTTGTGACACAAGCAGGCTCGATGTTCCAGGTTAGACATAATATTGAAACTTGCAATGTGAATTGTGTTCTTTAAAACTTCCTAAAAGGATTCCTTTATGTATTAGAAACTTGTTTTATGCAACCGTAATTGAAATGAGGATTGATTTTAATTTAACAAGTGAGTACAATTTCTGAGAATTGTTAAGAAAGCAAAATAATTTTCGAAATCAACGTTCTGACTAGAATGTTTAAAAATAATGAGTTACTCAACTGACTTGCGTATTTCCGTCTGTCTACGTCATTATGTCGATGTTTACAAAATTAAAAAAAAAACTATTTTTTAAGAATTCAGTATTGTTAACTTTAAATGTTCTTCACACTGTAACCATGTCCTGGCATGTTTTTCTACATAATGAATGCAAGTGTCTCATGATTCTAAAAAAAAAATAGTTTTGAAATAGTATCACTGACACTATATTATTTGCTTTGAATTGACAAATTTAAATAACATCTTAGTCATCCGTGACCACAAAAACTACGAAAACTCTGTTGAACTCGATATCGTGTGACTAAGGAAGTTTTAAATAGCTTTTCAATAATTAAGAAAACAGTTTTTCATCAAGGAACCACTCTCCAGACTCCAAGTATTTAATATTATCTATTGTAAAAGTAATTAAAAATACAATTATTTCTTAAATATTTCAAAAATGTATTTTTATGACACTCATTACGAATTTACAAAGATGTCTCAAAAGAAGTGGTCACAATCTAAACAACTTTCACCATCACTGAGAGTGACAAAGATGTTAATATACATAATAACAATAGAGAGGACAATATTATCCAAAAATGGAACAAATTTGGCAGCAGTTTTATATATTACCATATTGGTTCGAAACGTAAAACTTAATTGAAATATAAGTAACGTGAATGTGACCTAAAAGTTCCAATTACGACTATTGTAAAGAATAATGAGTTAACTTAGAGGTTTCATCATTTTTTTTCACGTCAAACGTTGCCAATATAAACGTTTTAAGACTGCACCTTCTACCTTATAAAATATCTATGACTTAATGCAAACGTCTAAAGTTTTCATCGTCTCACCGGCGAGTGTTTTGATGAGCGAATGCACCGACCTTCACCTAGTTCACGCTAACCCAGTTCCGGAGGCTTTACACAGTCTACACAGAGTGCTTTCGTATAAACTATGATTTGTACGGAAAATTGTGCAATAACGCTAAGCAATCGCAACGCAATTTTCTCATTTTGGGAGTGAAAGATATTTTATTGTTGTTTCCGTACACTGTATACTAACATGGACATCGTTGGGATTTTTTAAACATCATTGATAGGCACCATTAGTTTATGTCTAGGTAAATTAACCTGTATCTAGAAACTACCTTTACTGTGTCGTGTTAGCGTTGTTTTCAGTTATATTTTTTGTTGGTTACTAAAATTGCATACATCAATCATTATAAGTAGTTTTCCTCACATTAAACTCAATCTAAACTTGATATTGGATTTTACAATTGTATTTTCTAAAGTTTTTTGGATGTAATTTTTAAAATTCGTAAAACTAAATTCAGTCTAACCTTTACAGTGATATTACACTCTGACTACTAAATGAAGGAATGGATATTCCTTGACATTATTAAGCATTTACTGATAATATCTGAATGGTGTGTAGGTTGATTTTTAAGAGGCCACCAGCAGACCCATAAAATGAAACTGCTAGCTATCGACTATCGTGACTTCTTTACAGTCAAAGCTCACAGTATTAATATTTCAAAATAGTTTTAAGTAAGGATTTTTATCACAGAATCGGAACATTAAATTTTAATGAGGAGATGCGAATGGTAAGTTTTTTTTATTTTATTGCCATGTAGGCAGACGAGCCAACGGGCCACCTGATCGTAAGTGGTTACCGTCGCTCATGAACCTCAGCAATGTCAGGGGACATTGAGTGGTCGCTACCTACGACCTAACTTTAAGGACCCTCCTCAAGCCTCGTTTGAAGAAGGACAAGTCATAGCGCTCTGGGAATACCGAAGTTCCATTTTGTTTGCTCTAAAAAAATAAAACTGTGTATCATAACTTGGCATGTCCGCAATTTCAATTTATTATCCAATACTTATCCCACAATCTGTACTTCGATTTTTATTGTGCACTAAACTTGTAACAATAAAGAACAAATGACAGAACATTCCAGAAGACCTCGTTGCAGTATTGAACATCGCCCTCTTTTCTACAACTTTCATTACTTAGAACACTTTATGGCGAATCTATCTCTCAATTACTTACAAGCACTATGTTGTATTGAGTTTTCAATGTCAATAGTATAATAGTAAAAAATATGGGTCACGAAGAGTACTCCATAGAAATTTAATAGATAATTTTTCAATAAAAAGCTGCCAAAATATATTAAAAGAAAAAAGACGGCATTTTTATTGAACAAACTTATGTTTTAGCCTCCTTAAAAATTAGTGTGACCATGAATGTAAATACAATTCCGCAGATTGTATCATACATTTTGCGTTATTTTGTTGTAAGAAACTTGTCGTTTCAAAAACCTTGGATAAAAACGTATAGTAGGTTATATATCTATTTATTTTAATTAGACAATTATTGTTGAAGTAAATTGTTCTATGAACAAGCCGTAAGAGGATGTGTAAGTGCACACGTCATTCTGCACATAATATTTAATTGTTTTAATCACGTAATAAGTTGTTTGTAACTGGGGTTTCTATCAATGGTTGTATGACGTGAAAAGTAAAATGGAATAAGAACTCAACGTACATAACTTCTTCTCTTGGAAAATTGAATTATGTTGACGCAATGGGACATATACAGGAAAACCATTTAAACTACATATTATACGACCTTCAATTTAAGAAAAAACTATACGTAGTTTGTGAAAAGAGGTTTACGTCCGATAACGATTACTTTCATTTATTTACGTGTGAAATTTGCACGTGAACGAATTACAACCGAGAATATAAATGCTAAATACATATTGATAGAGTAATTCATCGTTTGATAATGAAAGAAAATATCTCGGAATGAAGAATGATATCTTGCGATATCTAATTTCCCATTTTATTTTCGTCACAGAATCTAATCAAATTCTTGATTTAAAAAATAATGTTGGGTTTATTAGTATTCGAAATTTGAAATGCGACATTGATATCTTAGAGTTTGGGTCAAATGTCACAATTGTTATCATAGAGAAAGTATATTTGTAAAATATATTATCACTTCAACATCCTTACTTATATAATAATTACTATCGTTATTATTTGGTGAGTATAATCAAAAGTAATATGGTAGTATTTTCTCAAGGTAAAAGACAATTAAACAGTAACTGGTATTGCCTATATTCAGGAAGTAGAAGATATTAAACCTATTTAGAAAAAAAAACCATAAATTTATTTCTTAAACTATAAATAGTTTTCTAGACATTTTATAGGATTGGTGACCACTAACGACCCGTCGTCACGCGAACTAGCATTTATTTTGATTGAAATATAGAAGCCCTTATCACGAAATAAATCAATCCACATTTTACTATTAGGAATAGTTATTTAGCCTAGTGTATCTATTATAGCTACTTTGAGATATTCAGTTTTCTATCCATTGCAACTTGTCTTCGAACAAACTCTATTTGTATATTCCTAGTACTAATGACAAAAATAAAATATACGATAAAGTAAGAAACTAAAATGATTATTTTTCTCATAAAGAAAACAAAGCTAGGACTTTTGTCCATTCTACAAACTTTATTTTTCTTTGAAACCAATCAAGTTCCAATGTCAAATGGCTTTGTTTAAACTTTTAAATATTTATGTTCAGTAAAAATGAGAGTGGAATTCTTTTACACAATTACGTAAGGCCTTTTAAGTCAAACTATTTATTTTCCGTATGTAATCAATGTATCGCTTTGTTATAAATAGGCTTAAAAGATAAAAAAATGTCGGGAATAACCGCGATTTAATTAAGAAATTAATTAGTATTCTGATAGATAAGTGCTGATTGCTGTATCGATTTTGAGGTTATCGTTTTTTACGAGCGAAGGAGTTTTCTCTCTACAGCTTAGTATACTTTGATTATAGGTGCATGACAATGCATGTGGTGCTATGTCCAAATATGAATGTGATGACGTAATCGGATATTGACAGACAATATACCTCACCAACCACTTGGATTTGATTGAACAATTTTTAAGGAATTATCACGATGAAGAAAAGAAGCATTGACGTGAATTCTTAAATCCTAAAAAGCCATATTATTATCCGACTATGGCTTGCGCTTTTTTAATGCTACATGACACAATATTGTCAGTAATAAATTAAGACAAGATCCACCAAGATGTAAAACAATGCTCACTTCTGACCGTGACTTACACTTCGTCATCCCATCATTACTCGTCTCAATGATTTCAACTAAATTGATCGAATTGCCGCCATTTATTATTTTCCTTCAACAATCGTGTTAATGGAGTATTATATATTTTGTGCGGTCATTCATTCTTAAAATAGTCTCTGAATAGCGTAGTCATTTTGATTGGTAATATTTCTATTGTTAAATTAAGGAAAGAACCGACTTATTATTGAATGGAAGATTATCAAATTTAAGAGTTTAAAACTGAAGAAATTATATTATAAAAGATTAGATGTTTTATAATTTGGGGGTTTAAGCAGAAAGAAAGAAGGAAAAGAGCTTTTCACTACCTAATATTATCTAAAACCTGTTATTAAATATATTTCTAGTGGACTACTTTTAATTTTTAGCAAACACAACTGTTTATTAAAATTAATATGTATAACATACTCGTGCGTATGTGAAGCAAAATAGGTTTTGCTAATTTTATTATTCAAGATGAAAAAAAAAACATTTTATTTAAATGAAAAATAACAACGGAAAAGAGAACAGCTGAAAGATTCTTCTATGCCTTTTGTTTGGAAATAATGAAAACAAAAATGAGATCAAAAAAACCCTATGCTCCAAAATCGGAACCATCTTGGATTTTTCCATTAACTTTTTTCTATTATTAATTAGATCAAGACATAAACGGAGAAGCGGGGAAACCTAAAATATAATAAAAATCATGTAGGTTGTTGCTATGGTTCGATCTTACTGTAAATGGCAGAACAGGTATTAAACGACTCTGAGTCATTATACTAGATTGTGTGTTGATTTAACAGTGTTTGTATAATTAGATTAATTATTAAAAAATAATGTGAATTTCTAAGCATTTACTTATAATTTGTAATTAAGCTTAGAAAGAAAAAATACACCGTTCAATATATTTCTAAATTAAAAAAATAGCTTATTCGACTTTTGAAATGAGACATTTTTGCTTTTAACTACAAATTAAATTTAAATGCGGTTTTGTTTCGAAGTGATCAATTAAAATGATAAATAACAAATTAAGGGATTATAACAGTCAATGAACTAGCAGACCAGTTTTAAAATCAAGTTTAACGTTTTAAATTATGTTATCTATTGGCAATTACAGATTTGTGACTTGTTCATTTGTAAGTTGTTTTACATCCGTGTTTTTATAATACAATTAGTCTCGATTACTCAGAGCTGTTTAGTACTAAAATTACTAAACTTTAGAGTTTAAGCAGAAATAGAGTGTTCTAGAACAAAACGAATATAAATTAAACTATTTAAATTTAAAGTGAACAGAACAGAAATGACATTCGAATATTTCCCGCCATGATTTAAATTCAAAGCATCCGGTTCGGAAAATATTTAGACGGTGCCGCCATGTCTAAAGTCTGTTTAAAAATCCATTCATAATCGTTGAAACAAGCTATTCGAAATATGAATACCAAACAGAACGTTGTAGTGTAAAGTTTGTTTTCCTTTTTTTAGGTTGTTGTCAAACAAGGTTCTAACCACAACCGTCACTCATAATGTAAATGTTATCCTTGAGTACTGTGATTAAAAAAACATAAATTTCCGCTTCCCTCAAACCAGTGTTTTTGAGTTCTTTTGTTACTAATGAGTTAGTAATTTATAACCTAATAAATTGAGTGACAGCAAAAATTCAATCTTATACTAAGTAGTTGATAAGCTAGGAACATATCGATACTTTCTCGTTACATAACATTAAGAAATGTTTATTTTAAATGTATAAATAGCCAATGTCAATCATCGTCACCAATGTGTCACATTAAAAAGTATAACATAACAATTTAATAGTGCCTCCGAAAAAAATGTTTGTTGTCGTATGAAGACGATAAAAATAAATATCTACATTATACAATTAGTTAAGAGGAATTTGTACGTTTTGTGTAAATAAAATAAGAGTGACACAACGTTCTAAGTATGATTCACTATTTGCGTTGACCGCGTGAACGATTTGAACTTAAGTTACAAAGATAATATGTAAAAATATTTCAGTAAGCTGATAATTTTGGAATTATGATGGTAACTCTACAGTTTTCTTTGATTTGTCTGATCTGTAGATTTATTGCATTTCGAGTTAAAAGTAATTAGAGACTTTGATGCATGTTTCACTCTGCCAGCCATTGAATAGCTCCTCACAAAATGTCAAATGTCAAACGAATTACCAAGTCAAATTGGATCCAGGCTCATGACCGCCACGCTAGTATAACGTGACTTATATTTTTATGAAGATTTATTCATTTTTTATACCATAATATTACATAATATTTGTTTAAATTCGTTGATTGATTCGAATAAAATTAAATGTTTACATTTGCTTTTTATACATTCAAAGTAGATGCTTATAATTTTTTTAATATTTGTAAATGCAAACTCACTATTTTTTTATTAATATTGTGTCTCAAATCCTACACGTTCATTTGTTCTTCAAATATTTCAAACATGGAATGCGAATGCGTTCGAAAGTTGGATCGATTGTTCTCGAAGAAAGTTATACATCAGTTATTTGTCAAACTGTCTCCTGACTGTCCTAACACGATTGACGAATGACATTTTAAAACAATTTATACATCAGGATTTTATATAATGAAATGAAATAATACATGGATGTTTCTGATTAGTTAGATAGGATCAGACTGGCCATAAGGAATAATTAGCGTATGAACTACTAACTTTTTAAAAGGGTATAGTAAAATAAAAATCATTAATTTTTTAAACACCAATGACACTACTAAAATTTCATAAAAATTCTTCCAGTCTACTTTATTCATAGTTCTCACAAAGTACAAAAAGCTATTTTTAAACATTCAAACGGTCTTTTGTTTCGAGTCGTGTGTTCCAGATTCGAAAATGTAACCATCCATTTACATACGGTTCCAGCCAGTATATCATGGAATGCGTCTACAGAACTCATTTAGATATAAGGTGAAATGTTCTTAGGAAACCACTTTAGATAATTCCACCTGTGAAATTAGTAAATGACACCAGTACCGTTGTCCTGTTTTAACGTATGTGAAATCACCAAGTGTGAGCGAGATAGAGTCCTGAGTTTGTTTTAACTAGTGTCAATAACTTACGATTGCTCAAAGCAGGGTTAAGAGTTTACGAGTTTTTAACGATTTATTTTGCATTTTTAATGTCGATTAACATTGGTAATCAATACTTTTTCATGATATAAGATAAAGTATAAATAAACATAGGCAATAAAATAGATTTATGTAATTTGGTATCCAGTTTTTTTTGGAGGCTTATTAACCTGATTTCCTGTACATCCGTAAAGATTTTCAATATAATTTAAGCTGAAGAGTATAATTTTCTCTCATGCGTCATATACACGTATTTTTAATACGTCACACCATTTAGCTTTATGATGTAAATATTGTAAGGTCGAAGTAGGCACATAAGTACCTACTACAAACTCAATAATCTGTTGCGTCCTACGTATGCACCACGCATGTCGGAAATGAAACCTTAGACTTGTTTATACTGAGTTTTATGTTAACATTAGAATAATATTTTATTTTCAAAAACCATTGCTTCTAACTCAGTACCTGGTAAGCAGCAATTTTACTTTTATGTAGGTATGTATTATGTATGTGAGTTCTTTTTATTGCCTTGTAGGCAGACGAGCTAACGGATCACCTGATAGTAAGTGAGTTACCTACCTACCTACGGCATACCTTTAAGGAGTTTCTTCAAGTCTCGTTTGTTATTTTTATGTTAAAATTTACTGATATTAAAACTCTTTGTTGCAATTTGGTTGTCCTAGTTGTATATTGGAACAGTTGGATGTATAACGTCATTGTTTAGTTAATTCTCGATAACATTACGATGCCAATATTGTTTAGGTAAATAACAACAAATATATCAATTTGTATACTAATTATAAACGACTAACGAGTTATGATTTTTGGACTTCCGGCCTATTTTAAAGCATTTATTACGCACAAAATAGTGTAGAATAGAAAAGTTTAGCAATCAGTTTTCTTTAGTGTGTACTCTATCAAAAAAAAAAAAAGAAAGTTTATTGAACTCAAAATTCAAATTACTCTATTATGTAAAAACATTTATCGCAACTCAATAACGTTCCTCAATAAATTCCACAGACATAAAACGAGATAATGGCGAATTACGGAGTGTTATCGTAGAGGATAAGAAATCGTACAATTATACACATTCTATCGCCTAACACTTTCACGTATAAACGAATAACGAATAGACATAAATGAGACTTTTTTAAAGAAAACCTATGCCCAAATAAGAATTAAAAAAAAATGATAACTCAAACAACGAATTCCAGATTCAAATCTGTGAATAAGTTTAGCTTCAGACAGTCTAGTCTCTATGGTTTTGTCAGAACAAAAGTTAACAAATGACCTGCAATTTTTATACAATCAAGTCTTTCATTAATATCTTTAATAAGGTCGAGAATATAATGAGTTGGGTTGCAAGGTGCATGTGAACAGCGATATAGACGGTCAGTGTTATTGATCTGAGTATATATTGGTTTCTTCCATTCGATAAAGCAGGTTATCCATCGTTGTAGTGCAGGGTGATTCATGGCATTCGAATTCAGATTTAGAATTCGTTTTTTTAACATCGAGCATTTTGTGGTTTTCGCGGTAAAGTTTGAATTAAGAATATTTTTAAACATTAAGTATCAAGTAAGTTTTATGTGTTTTTTAATGATTTTATTTATGTAGACTTGTGGTTTTCTATTGATTTTATTGTTAACATAATATTATTAAATACATAGTTGCAACACAACAACGCAATAATTTTATGAATACGTAAAAACTACCCAGTAGGTATTTTTTGCAGTGAAAAATAATAAAACAAATTTCGTAACAATCCGATTGTTTAGAATTGAGCAATTACAAAACCTTGATTTAACATTGACCAAAGTACTCTATGGTACACTTATGATAAGATTAAAACGCATATTTCTATAATCTATGAATGCCATCCGTTACGCATTAGAGTTACTTGAAATCCATGTTTGAAATACCTTCTTAAGATTATCCTTAAGAGTCTTTATTAATAAAGAAACGATACATTATTGCCCAACTACATATATTGACAGTGGTTTGTCTATAGTGACAAGATCATAGGTCCACCTTGTTTTCACAGATCCTACAATATTCTTGTCTTGTCGTGGTCTCCATTTTAAAACCTTCACACTTTGATGGCCTTTATTTCTACCTCATATATGTTCAAAGTACCAAATACTACATACATGCAAGAACAAACCTACGTGTATTAAATAAATTTAGGTGCTCAGAATCTTTTTGAAAAAAATCTGCTATGTCATTAGTATTTTATCTGTACTTTTTTAATCTATGATTACGTTTCGTCGCGTAAGATATAAAAATAGGTAAACTTATGAAGTAGTATTATATTTGAAAATGAACTACGTGACATTGTTTTAAACGCGAAAACAAAAAGATAAGAAATGTAAATAAATGTATAACAAACCGTAATAATTTACAGTTAATAGCAAACTGAGACAGTAATGTAATAATTAAACTAGATTCTTTAATACTAGATAATTAAAATGTAAAATGAATACATAACAACAATGTAAATTCCCACAAATTGTTTGAAATTACGACTTAAAATAATATAATATTTATATTAAAGTATTTTTAAATTAACATTAAAATTTATCTGCACTAAAATGTTCTATTTTTTAAATATAATACTGAAACCTTCAAGGTAAAAATTACACAAAATAAACATCGTAACAGGTACTAATTACATGATTTTTTGCTTTTCTTGTCAAAATGTTATTTTAGTGCAGCGTGATCCTTCAATTAACAAGTTAAGGAATTCGCGAGTCTTGTGACAAATCAACGGGGAAAATGCCAATCATGGCGTTAACATTGCCAAGCATTAACCTCAGCTCATCTTCTCTTATTGCCAGGAAGTGTTTCCTGTAACAAATGGCTGAAATGTTCTAGAGGTGACTGGGGTCGAAATATTCTCATGATCTGCGTCATGCTTAAAAACAACATACTCTATTTTTAATCTCCATTGTTCCATGCAGTTCTTTAGTTCTCTAATTAGCTGTGTTAAGTGTTGACGACAGATTCCCGTATGTTACAAAAAAAAATTGGCACGCTAAAATATCCAGTCTCCGTGCGTAGGTCTGTCACTGGCTGTTAACGTAATTCGCTATTTATCACGTCACCGGACTTGCCTCTGATTGGCTGGACGTCTGAACCGGAGTTGGTGTTTCTAAGCTGGATTTCAAATCGAATACTAATTTAACTGTGCTTTCGCTTTTAATTCGTACGTAATAATATTACAGTTAAATACTGTACAATCTTAGTAAATCTGTTTGTCGCAAGTCTGAATTTCAAGTGATACTTATTAGGTACACTTAAGTAGTTTTATCGTGTGCAATCTTTTGTTAAGCTATGAACACGTTGAAACTGATAATACTATTTACTTGTCGAAAACAAGGAAAGAGTTTGGTCATTGTTTGAAATTAAATGAATGCCTATTACTTATGTTGCGACAGAGGTCTAACAGGTTAAATAGTCGGCATCTTTCGCAATTAACTGGACAATCTAAATTATTTAATGTGCACTAAAATTCGTACCACTTGGTAAAGAGTCACGGTCAGTTGATTAAAATCAATTGTTGTTTCATGATCCTAATCATTACATCGCCTCGACAATTGTTCGTTTGCGACAAAGCCGTTAATGATTTCTTAAGAAACGGCCCGTAATTCCTTTGTTTAATTGCTTCCAACGATTGTTTTTTGGCTCCACGCTCGTGACTCTTTGATCTAATGTGATGTCCAGTGATGTATACGATCTGTCAAATTCATTTTTGTAGTTTTCTAAATAAGCATCAATCTTTTCGCGGGAATCGTGAAATAAAATTATGATATGAAAAAAATGAATGTCATTGTATTTTTTATACCACATTGAATGATCTTTTTTTCTTCAATTCGGGTGCTTTTAAAAGTTCTACAAACGTAAAAGTGTAAATCATGTACCTTTTTTTTGTTTGTATTGATACACACATGTTAATTTAAAATTAATATTTGTTTGCCTTTTATTGAGGAAAAGTTTAAATATTTTACAACATGATTTTTAAATATTTTAGTAATGAGGTAGTTATGGTATTTTTCCGATTTCAGCAGTAGCCATTTTTTATTTAAGTGTAGCTGGTGATCATTGCGAAGGTGACGATCAAGGTTAGTAAAGCTTCTTTTGACATAATATTTATTGAATCAGCTAAGATAATTTCCTCGTAAGGCTTAATTTTCATGCTTTACGACCTATTCTGATAAAATGACTTATCTGCTTATACAACGGAAGGTCTTATCTAAATTGTTTCAGTTGTTGCCGTGGTGACGGCGTCGACAAATAAAGCCTACCAATTTAATTGGAAAGTTAACTTTTGGTGAAAAATACAATACAATACATTCTTCTTTGTTATTAGAAATTGTATTAATTTCATCAATTTAAAGTTTGTTTATTTGTTTATTTATTTATTTATTTGTTTACACATGAGAGTTTTACATTTTCTAACAATACACGTAACATCACTTTCGTTTTATAAAACTATTATACATATAATATGTTTCCAGAAAGTACATGTTAGGTTTCTTCTTTTAAGTGTTGTATCAAATGATTTTGATATTTTGCATTGGAAATTTTAAGGTGTTTTTATATGAATCGGAAGAGCAATGGAAGTTTCCTTCAACAAAATAAACAAGACACGTTTTGTTTTTATTCGTCGTCTGCTTTGATGACCCTTTTTCTAAGGGAAGTACCTCTATAATTGTGTCACTGATTACTCAAGGTCTGTTTTTGCATTGAAGATAATATTTTATTTAAAAATAACTCGACTTTGATGTTTCACGGTTTTCAAGTCATAATTAATAGATTTATTATGTTTGGAGCGAATGTTATTATTCTTGAATAAAACCGTTATCGTTGTTTTAATTTATTTCTGGCCTTAATTATAACTTTTTAAGACACTATCGTACCTAATATTGTGTTATTAAACAGAAGTAGTAAACAGAATAATCTTAATGACTATTACAATTATTTTTAATACGTGCTTTAGAAAAAAAAAGAAAAATAGTCTATTCAACTTTGAAGTGATAGAAAAGCTTATAGAGAGAAGATTATCATGATTCTACTAATTTATATTTTAAGGTTTGGCGTTTAAAGAATTCTTTTAAGAAGATCAAAACTTACATAGAACTCGTGAGTTCCTTATATTACGTAATCAACATTCTTATAATTCGAAATGAAAGATTTAAATTATCCGAAAGTAATTAATATTTCGAGTTCCGTGTTTTTACGTCCAAAAAACAAAGTCGTTACCTTTTACTTTTACAAGAAAAAAACGTTTTTATAGACACACATGTCGGTTTTTAAAACTCAGCCAAACCGAATACAAACAAACATTAGGTTTTATGTTCCGAGAATCGGTTTCTTAATTATAAACGTATTTTCCTACTTTAGGAAAAAACTTTCCGATATGTATTCATCCACTGTTTTTGTAGCTTTTCTGGTTCACAGAATATAAAATAGATGTATTGAAATTAGTGTTCCATTGTTCTGAAGTTTAGTTATTTTATATAGGTATGATATATTATTTTACATATTCGCGTATCTATATTTTGATTTGTAGTTCTTTCTAGAGCAATTTATTTAACTTCTCGCGCTGTTTTAATTATTCTTTTATAGTCGAAATTAAATGGTATTTTAAAAATGCGGTAAGCCATTTATAATCTTCGTTCTTTAATGCTTCAATACTGCGTAATGTATCTTTAAAGATTACTCGACTAGAAAGTAGATGATAGTAAAGTAGTACATACTATATCTTATATGAAAATGATATTTTAATGACAGTCATCGCCGTATCGTCTATTTATAAAATATATGTGATAAGTGTCGAATCGATTATAATCGTGCATTCGATATATAAACTAATTAAAATCACGTTTGACTGATCGTAGCGTGGCCTTAACCGGAACTTGAAAGGCCAAAGACAAATTGACTAAGAATTCATTTGGGTTTTTTATAATGATCCACTTTGTTTAAAACTGCGATAACTTTCAATGTTTTGAACAATCTCTTAATATTTAAAACTACTTTTACTGTGGCTTCGTTTACATAAATTAGAGTCTAGATTTAATAGGTCCTTAAATTAATTTTGCGATTATAGTTGGGTTTTTGTGGCTTTACTGGAGGTTCTTGGTGTTTTTTTTTACATTTATTGAACCGGTTTTGTGAGATGTTTTCATATTAATATATTGTGTGGTAGGAAATATAACCAGGGTGTTGGGAATTTCTTTATTATCATTTAAGTATCTAATGTCACCTTCATGATCGAAATATTTTGAGTCAATGAATTTCATTGTCTTTGTAATTATGTTTTGTACTTTACAATAAATAATTATTATTTATACTTGGATTAATTATCTATGAGCGTTTCTGATTATTCTGTTGTGTGTTCTCATTGTTACAAAGACTTAATAATTTACTGAAATAAACTATATAGGTACTTATCAATGTTTTTTTTACATTGTAATATAATTTTGTATTTTCATGTTTCTGAAGTATGGGTGATGTTATTGGTGCAAAAGGTTATTTTGCCGTTAAAAATAATTTATTCTGAAACTTCCTCGTTTGGTATTATAAAAATTACGTGTTAATAATATTTTTAACACTCTTGCATAATTTAAGAATCTGGTTTTTTGTACTCATCTTCCAAACATAATTACAAGTTTTGTATGTATAGAATTATTCATTAACAACATCATACAATAATGTTTTATTTAGACATTGATAGTCGGTTATCGTGTTTAATTGGAACTGATGACCGTTAGAGTCTGATATTTTTTCGTCTTTGAAATAAAATCGGTCGAGTGACCTTATTGACTGACGAAACAACTCAAGAGGAAATGTACTGAACGCGACCACGCTCACTGGTTTAATCTTTTCGCCTCAAACTTTATCGCTCGTAAATATAAAGTTTTAGAGAGTGCAGGTACGGGTCGACGCTAATCGTCTAATAATATCAGGAGTCTTGGCTCCAGCCCAACTAAGGGACGCTGAACGCCAAAAATCAAATAAAAATTTAACCGCGTGCGTGTAACCGGCCTTTGTGCGTGTATGCAACGGAACCTTTTTATTATTTTTTATAAATGGCACTGGCAGTGTCCTTAGCCAAAACATAATTCGACAATGAATAACAATAAACATAACTTGAACGAAATATCACAACAAAAGTATGTGGTTTGAAAACATTTTTACAGTACTAGACCCTTTATTCCATTCACTTGTTGATTGTTTTGTCGTTGCCGTCGTATTGTTTTGCTGTTGCCAAGTAAACAGTAACGGAGCGTCTTTCATCATTCGTGCCGTGTCGAAAGTCGCTTATCACTTTCGCTAATCCTTCGCATTGTACAATGTAAATTGTTTGCTTGATACTTAATAGTACCGCATGAGCTATAAAACTTTGTCATAGTGATGATTATGTCCGACGTCTTGTAGGTAATCCTAAAGTTCTGGAAAGTTGTTGAAGTAGTCAACTTACCGATTGGATATAGTTCTGAGGCCAGGTCGCCGGTAGAAGACCAGCAGGGCAAGCGAGTTAGCCGCCGTTGACACAAGGAACAGCGCTAGGAGTACTATCTCCTCGACAAGTCGGTCTTTCGCATCCATTCCCATCAGAGCTTGTCCCGAAGACATGAGCATCGAATGTTCCATGTAAATATCATCACTAACACAACACTTGCAACTCAACACTGTTCGTTTGTTTTGATTTGCACTGTCGCGTGAATGAACGAGAACACGTCGGTTTGGGCCGCGTCTTTCTCGTTGCGCTGTCGGATGACAACTGAGCGGTGGAGTCGGGCTGGTTGAGGCAAGTGGCAAGTTATCCCCGCCACTCGACCGGTACTTGCCGGCGTACTCGGGAAAATCGCCGATTATCTCGGTCAACACACCGCAGGCTTTAGCGCGGGTGATGCATCTCGGTAGCGCCTAATAATAACCTCCTTCTAAACTTTGACCCGCGCTAAACTTATCAGCCGTATATGGCTGTAGAGATAACTTATCAAAATTGAAAAGTAAATTTGTTTTCTCGTGAAAAGAAAAATGTTTTCTATTTTTTCTAAATTGAAAAATAATGTTATTGTAATGGATCAAATAGATCTACCACAAATCATTTTTATGAATTGTGATAGAGTCTATAATTGTAGAGTTTGCAGAATATTATTTTCCATAGTTTTTTTATATTTTATATAAGCTAATGGATAATTTAATTAATTTACTCTACCAATACAAAAGTAGAGTTGTTTAACAAGTTTTTATACTAGTTGTTTTGTTTAACTTTTATTTCATTAATTTTGATGAAGCTTTTATATTGATTTATTTATGATGAATCACTTCTCCAGTTTGAAGGATTATTGTGAGTTATTGTAGAATAATTCCCAGAGTAGAGTAAGTTTACTCTACTAGCAAAATTTGCCTTTATACTTTGTTAAATATTTTTCTAATTCAAAACATATTCTTTTAAGATTTCGTTATTTTAGTTTGTGATGTTATTTTATTAATTAATTTAATGATCACGCACAAAAAGTGCACATTAAATAGTTTAATAGCGCATTTGGTTACATTGTCTTATTTTATTCGAATTATAATTAATTAGAACACGTGCTTAATAACCTTGTGTATTTCCTGTAGAAAAAACCTTTACGTCCACTGGACCAGCGATGGGTTTTCTCGGGACCGCCAAAAAACGTCAAAAAATTTTCGTAATTTCAAAACTGGTATATGGACGCACGACCACGAAGTGACGTCACTAAGATGATTTCATTAAACCGGTCAGAAATTTGGTGGATTAATTGAATACACGACCGGACACTTTAATTTATTATGATAACGACACTTTACTATCCGAAAATCGATCTTAAAACAAGATAGTAAGGTGCAAATTATTAACAAATAGTTTTATAATTGCGAAGCTTCCCGTCTTCCATTCAGTGTTTTGAGTTAGTGTGAACGGTAGATTCCGTGATATTGAAAAGGATTACGGTGTATTACTATTGTTTATGTTCTAGAAATTTCGGATTAAGGATTAATGTTTGCTATCGTGCAAAGGCTAGATAAGTAGGTGAATTTGTGTTATCTTTTGTTGCTATTTAATTGAAAATACAGTTTTATTCCGTTATCCTATTTGATTTCTTTATAATCCACAGCACTTATGAATAAATTGGTTTTCATGGATGATAAACAAAATAATGAGGACATAGCGGTTGTTTAAGATTTTTATTGATGTTGTTGTTGACCTGATGTTTGCTATATTCTTTAGCTGACCCACGTAATTTCGTCTGCGTCCCAAAAAGGTTGAGTCTGTGTCTGTGATGTAAGCGTAGAAAAATGTGTTTATCAACAACATCACATAAAAACCTCTAAAATAAGAGTGCCTCTCTGTTACATCGGAATGAGAATACCATGCGCTTTTCATACTAATATTAATTGTTAGTCGATAGCTAACTATCAAGCATTTTGTATGGTAATTATTAATACCTTGAATGTCATGTTTACCTGTGTTTACATTGTGAGAATCAATTTTTCCTCTATCTACTTGTATTAGCATATTCCGTAATTTGCAGTGCGGTTGGCCTAAGGGCAGAAGTTGTATTACTAGTAAATGAATAATTAAAACTATAATTGCATCCGTATTGCGCTGAAATTTAGTTCCGCGATATGTCACAATATATTATATGTTAATTGCATTAATCCATTGTACTTTTCCATTTGTTTTTAATTCAATTAAAAGGGCAAATAAATTATAATCCATTCGAAGAGCAATAAGTTTTATTTATTTTCCATTGAAACTGGGGCCTTTAAGTGATTTATTCAAATTACATCGACTAATAAAATATTTTTTCTTTAATATATTTTTTAGCTTAATGTTCAAAATTCTACTTGTTTTTTGCTAAACGTTATTTAATTGTAATACTTGAAATCTTACAACATTATATTTAGACAAAATATAATGCACTCTATGTGTTAGAAATTCTAAAAAAAGGAAATATCTAATATTACCATAGATATCATAACTTATCTATTTCTACCAAAAATAGAAATGGAATAGTCACTACTTGTTTTGTTGTCAAACAGCAAATATATTTCTGATTCACGTATTGGTTTTACCGTAGTTTCCGAGAACGTATTTTTCTGTAATCTTATGATAAGTTGAACTGATACGATTACCTACGTCAATTGATTCATGCAAGAAGACTAGTCAGGTCTGGGAGGGAAATCTTTAGTAGTTAATGATCTCTTATGTGTTATTCACATTGTTATTCTTATTGACAAATGGTCGTAGGTAGGTACGATCCAAGGGGCGGCGTGACGGGAAAGAGGTCGTAGTTCGTAACGTGTCGCGTCGTCTCGCATAACCCCGTGCTGAGTTTTCGTCACAGCTGGGGTTCAGACGCTGAGTGCTAGTGTGGTTCAACTCCCACATATCCCGGCGATTTACACCAATTAAAAAAAAAGTTATGATCTTTTACAATGTCCTAATTCAAGTCATTTTAATCTGACTTTATTGGGTGGTACTATCCTTATCTACTAGAATACTATCACTCTTTGGTGCAATCAAAATATTTACCCTAGTGACAAGCAAACAAAGTCTTTCTGTAAATAATATACAAAATAGTAGATTCTTTGAGTAGGTACCCACCTCTATCCATGCGTTACACATTTTCATTAAATAAAATTTAAGGTGACATAATTTACACATATTTGAACGTATAACTCTACGAAACGAACTTGAAGTCTATCCTAACTATGAATTGAAGATTGGATGACCACAATATTTAAATCATAGTCTATGAAATAATATTACGAAAATCAGACATCCTTCAAGAGGATTTAGATTCATAAAATCTACACAATATGTTTACATCATTGGGCAATATTATTGTATTAATTTATTTACAGTATATAGCACTATATCTAGCAAATAATCGGGCAATGATTGTAAATCAATAAGATAAGATTAATGTTGACAATGATCTTAAAACCGCAGAAGGGATGTCCCATATCTTTTGATCGGCATGATGTGATGTTATCAATTAATTATAATTTCTTTGGTGTTGTTAGTGATAATTAAACATAACTACACATCGGTGTTTCCGGAGCGCTGTGACATGCTCCTCTTTACACAAAGTTTAGAAAAATCCTGAATATCCTGAATGGGTAGCGGCCTCCCAATTCCATTTCGCAGGTGATTATTCTCCCTTTTACATACAAGAGTTCTGTAAGTAAGAGCTTTTAGAAAACTGTTCCATTTATTTATTTATTAAACTTTATGCACATAAATGGTACAATGGCGGACTTAATGCCTAAGGCATTCTCTACCAGTCAACCAAAGGTGGTATAGAGAAAACTATGGTAGGTGCTCAATTACATTTTCTTTTTCTGCCAAATTTTCGCATAATTAAATTTATTATTATTATTCATACTATTATATCTGTAATCAATCTCAAAAATAATCGGATTTAATCTGTACCATATCAGAATCTAACTAATGGAATAATGTTTGCAATAGTGATAATACTGTGAGATATTATGAAATTATTATATCACCAGTAGCTTTGTTTACAAATTTGGTTATTACTGTTTATAATAATATCCTTTGTTTTGCTCTTTGGTTTTATGGGACTCTCTCATGGCTTCAATTAGGGACTATTTTTGTGACAGAAGAATTAGCTGTTGGTCTGGATCTAAAACTGGATGACGGTACTACCATAAGTAATATACACAATATTATTAGGTTACGTAGTTTTAAAAACGGGCGTCGGATCTAATTGTACTTTAAAATTATTAGTTTTTATTAAGTGTTATGCTATATAATGCATGTGTTATATACATAAACCTCCCGTTTGAATCACTGTAATATAAACCGCATCAGCATCAGTTTTTATAATTTTAAAGATTTAAGCGCAGGTACATTGGGACAGACAGCGTGATGCGATTTTGTTTTACATTATATTGTGATACTTCGGGAATTTGCTAAATGCAAGAAAACCAATAGTCCTAATTCTCCTAATGTATAAGCATGGAATGACGCGATCAGGGTGTTCCCCGGCGTAGCGATATATCTTGAAAACCTGTTCATATAAGGATAACTCGAGATTTTGTGTGGA
This sequence comes from Trilocha varians, assembly GCA_030269945.2. NCBI lineage: Eukaryota > Metazoa > Arthropoda > Insecta > Lepidoptera > Bombycidae > Trilocha > Trilocha varians. Next base: position 6,127,640 of record AP028268.1, on the reverse strand, counting down.
ACGAGTCTAGTTTCTTTCTCTTAATAAGTTTCTTAGAATACGATAATTATTATTATGTTGTTATGTTGTTAGCTAGCAATCTTGTAAATTGTTGGAACGAAGTTCCTTATCGCGCGTTATCGAAAGGGGGCTAGACGGAAATTCTTATGAAAAAGTTGTCACGACACTTTTTTTGTTTTAGATGATTATCGCTAGATGGCGCTGTGATTAAAATCTTTTAAAACACTTCCTTATTTTGTTTTATATGATTAATGCTAGATGGCACTGTGATCTCGATTTTTCATATTAGAAATGCTGTTTTATTTTGTTCGTCTGCCTACATGGCAATTTGAAAAAAAACTGCCATAATATAAAATTAATTGAACATTACGAAGAAGAACACTGTGGTACAATAAAATCAAACGTTTTAAGAAATACTGTATTTATCATGCATGATTCTATGAACATTTTTTTATTGTTATAAACGATGGTAGATAAAAACGATAAAGTGACATGTGTTTAGTCACATTCGGACATAACATTTTGACTGATTAAATATTTTCGTGATGATTCCGAGTGAGTAAACTCATAATAAATTAAACTGAATTCTTTACCATTTCCGGGAGAAGACTCGAATAACTAATTACTTAAGCTAGCACAGAGGACAATATAAAGCATCGTCCTCATTCATCATCAGCCTATAGACGTCCACTGCCACATAAGCCTCCTCCAAACTTCGCCACAACGGCCGGTCCTGCGCTACATCCAGTGATCTCCGCTGACCGGATTGCTTACTGTTCTGCTGATATAATAAAAATGTATGGAACTGAATATCACTTTAGTACCTACACTGCTCATTTTTAGTTTAGAACTTACACTGACACTAAAAATTTGAAAAGTAAGTACGACTTTTATAAAGTAGTGGTAGTGGTATCGCCAAGGTCATTCATTAACATAATCGATTTTTTTATATTTAATGTAAAATTATATAATACTGTTAAAATACTTTAAAAAAAAATATGCTCATAAAAGAAAAAAGACATGCCCGCTGAGTTTCTTGCCAGTTCTTCTCAGGACGGTGGCTACAATTATTATTTTTTTGTGTCCGAACTGGTGGTTGCTTTTAACTTTTGACGTCAACAAGAATGAGTACGTCATCAATGTTGAAAATAAAGTATTTCATTTCATTTCATCATATTATGAAGATGAATATAATAGATCAGAATTATGTTACAAATCGAAGCTCAATAGTTCGAACATAGTTGGATTAGAGTACCAGATTTTCTCGTAAAACTACGACGTGAGGTGGTCACGACCCTCAGATATGAGGAAAACGACTCAATGAGAAAGACCTCTTTACTCTTACTAGTTTCGAGATCTCAACTTTGGAAAGAGGTAGATTCGTGTCCTTGTATAGTATAACAGAGCAATTAAATAGTTAAAATAGCTTATTATTATATGATTTGTAATATTATCACTATGAGCAATAAATCAAAATGCGTACAAATGCTGAACGAAGTCTAAATTGAGTTATTAACATTAATCATTGGAGGTCAATTTAATGAAGTTATAAGCGCAAGCGTTTGTATTTTATTAAATTTTTTCTGGGTAATGATTGAGTGCAAATCTTTTATTAATCTTTTTATTTCCGAAATCACTATTACAAATAAATGTTAAATTTACCGAAGTGTAGTACAATTTCTCAGCTTTTATTGAATAATCTATAAGATATTTTATAGAATAATATTAACGATCACACAAGAAAAATACTTTACAGGTCCAGTAGTCAAATATACAACAAGGAATCAACAATACACACTCATCTTGAAAACCAATATGCCAAACTTCGTTGGATTCAATATTACATTTCAAGGTCAATGACAGCTAAAGTAAAATAAATACTTGTTAAGATAGACCTCTATTATAAGCCAAGTACTATAAAACTTAAATATAAAAAAGATTAAATAACTTAACTCGTAAGTTACGAATGTTTTTTTCATTTATTTTTATTGTAAGATATCATCATCACTCGACCAAAGAGTCCATCTTATGATAAGATTGGTAAATGGTTCACACCTACCATGAATCCTCTCTAATATACTGAACTTCTCTTAAACTTTTTTAAAGATTGGTTTATTTATTTGTTTATTAAACTTTATGCACATAAATGGTACAATGGCGGACTTAATGCCTAAGGCATTCTGTACCAGTCAACCAAAGGTGGTGTAGAGAAAACTATGGTAGGTTCTCAATTTGATTTATTATAAAAAATATATATAATATATAATATAGTAAATAAAATTTCCATACATAAAATACTATACTACACAATTTATGTAGTAAGAATGGAGAAACTCAGTCACAATTTTAGCAAATATTTCCAGAAACACAAGAAAAACAAAATAGCAATTAATCATGCATGGAAAAGCATTATTAATAATTATAAATTACAGCTATAAATATTAACTAATAGTGTTAATACTCAAGTTGTGAAAAATAAAACGTGCATAATTTTAATATACAACTGTAGAGGTGAACGAACACTAATGCTTACATCATAATAAATATTGTGTAGAAGACAAAAGGGTCATTTAAGTAGTAATAAGTTTTGGTAGAAAAATGAATTTCGATAAACTAAGAAAAATTAGATATTAGGTATCAATTAAGATATCTACATTATCCTTGTAATGTTGTTTTATAAAGTGTTCATGTAGTAAATATTAATTTGCTAAAATAATCGTTTGAAGTTGTAGCATTTCACTTTTTCTATTTATCTTTTTTAATTTGTCTAATATGTGATGTGAATTTTCCGTTATACCTGAAACACTTTTGTATAGATATCTTTAGTTGACTTGCAAACCGTGTACTGGCCTGTAATTTAAAACTGCACTTTGCATTTCTTGAATTGTATCTTGTGCTAAAGAATCATCTTACAGACTATTAAATTTTGTAAATTTAATTAGGTAAAAGTCGTGGTGGCCGAGTGGTCGAAGCGCTTCCTTCCGTACGGGAGGTCGCGGGTTCAAATCCGGCCGGCTTGTACCTCTAAATCTGTGAAAAAAAAGATTTATGTGCAATTTTTCACAACACCACTGGCTAAATACGGTGAAGGAAAACATCGTGAGGAAACCTGCATATCCGAAAAAGGTTCTAAAAAAAAAATCCTTTGAAGATATGTGAAGTCCCCAATCCGCACTAGGCAAGCATGGTGGACTATGCCTAACCCCTCTTCGGAGGAGACCTGAGCCCAACAGTGGGCAGTAATGGGTTGGTACAGAATTAGGTAAATTATTAAGTAATTTTATTTTAATATGAGTTTATTTTCACACTTATTGAAAACATAGAAGGAATTTGAGCGCAATTATAATTGGTTCAGCGTTTCGTTTCGGTTACTATTTTCAAAGATTTAGTTTTTATTTTCTTCTTTCTAAATGTAAAGTAATACCTAGGTAACTTTATCAATAATAACATAGAAGATACTGAGAATATTAAGAAAATAGCTTGCGTCGTTGTTAACTTATAGAAAAATGTTTTTTATGATCTCGGAAGTATTTTTACGACAATACCATTAAAAGCGGTCTCTTATGACTTGTAGAATTGATTACTGGGTTGTTCGTGTAGTACACGTGCTTTCTAGAGCGTGACATTTATTATTATTGACGGACAGACGCCTCGCAGACTACTTAGTATTAAGTGTACATAAGACTACAAAGTATGCAATAGTGCAAACAGTTAAATGGAAGAATATGTTATTAACAATATCTAAAATCTATCAGTCGACTCACCATACACTTAAAAGTTATAGGTAACGATTTTAAAATAGGATACCTACTCGATTTGACTGTATGATTTTTATTTTATTGTTAGATTTTTATACAATAACAAATCACACTTACGTTTTGAAATGAACGGTAAATCGTGAATCAGTTTACTTCCAGTTACCCTATAATATTATATTAAAGGGTTTGATAAGAAAGTATGAGAATTTACTGTTGTGTGTGAACAAGACAGATATACATAGATAAGTTACGGTGGAGGGTACACAATAAAAAATCAGTCTTGATCTAACTCGTGTTTCATTCACAACATGGTGACAGCGGTGGGATCCGAACCCACGCCCTTTCGGACTGGTGCCTAACTTTTGTGTGCTACTTCAGAATACTCGAGTTATTAATAATAAAGAAAAAACTTGAGAGGTGTCAAGGGACACCCGGATGGAACGAAGTTCCTTTCGATTAAAAGATATCTTATAATTTTTTTCCTACGCGCGATAAGGAACGTGTTTTAAAGATTTTGATCACAGCGCCATCTAGCAATAATCAATTAAAACAAATAAGAAACGAGTTTTAAAAGATTTTGATCACAGCGCCATCTAGCGATAATCATCTAAAACAAAAAAGTGTCGTGACAACTTTTCGTAAGAATTTTTTCCGTCTAGCCCTCTTTCACAAAGCGCGATAAGGAACTTCGTTCCAATAAACACTAAGATAATAAACAATTCATATACTACCTCAATCACTTTGAGTAATTCACTAGTTCCCGTATCTTTAAGGAATCTCTTCATGAATTGTGCATATTGAAACAACTTGAAATTAATACCCAATCATATTCACTGTTTATTATTAAATCATAAATAGTTAAGATGGTAGCAATATCCATTATTACCGGAAAATTAAATCACAAATGATTCTATTATGTTATTGAGATAATAGTAAAAAAATGTATCCCGTGGAAGGTGACCCGGTCACACATTACGTAATAACTTTTGACTTTGATCGCATATTTTGATTAGAGGTTAGAATTTACAAAAGTTGTAGATTTAAGCTTTACTCTAGGTGCCGATTTACTTATGAAAACCTTTTGGAACGAAGTTCCTTATCGCGCTTTATCGAAAGGGGGCTAGACGGAATTTCTTATGAAAAAGTTGTCACGACACTTTTTTGTTTTAGATGATTATCGTTAAATGGCGCTGTGATTAAAATCTTTTAAAACAATTCCTTATTTTGTTTTATATGATTAATGCTAGATGGCGCTGTGATATATATATTTTTTTAAGTTATAATTATAAATTTTATTACAATTCCCTCACTAATTAATCGAAAGGAACTTCGTTCCACCCGGGTGTCCCTTGACACCTCTCAAGTTTTTTCTTTTTTTCATTGCTGTTTCATTGCCATGCCGCCTATTTACTCAGTATTTACTCAGCTCCTTTTCCTTCACTACTGACTCCAATATTAATCCCCGTATTGGGAACGAAAAGAATAACTAAACTAGTTTTATTACAGTAATTAATGCAACCACGCATTGTCTATTAATTAGCCGTATCATCGTTAGAACTGATTTAGTATTTCTCAACACAATAACACGTTTCTAACAACGTGGTGTAATCCTCGTGAGGAACGACTTTCCTCTTGTGAAACTTAAAACTCAAACAGCAAAGTTTCAAAATACTTGGCGGGAAAGTTTGGGGAAGCCCCCCATTTGTAAACAAGCCCATGTGGAAATAACAAAGTTATGGAAATATGTGAAAGTCGCACGTGGGGTAATGTTATTTTACAAAATTTCCATGAGCAACAAGCCACCATTGAATGCTGGAAGTATATATTTACATACGAAATACGCTTTTATAGCAAAAATAATTGTATGTTTTATACCGTACATTAATTTGTAGTCAATGTCAATGACAGTAAGTTGAAAATCGCAATACCACATCAACACAGTTGTGCAAACATTTATAGCACATTGTGAAACAATGGAAGTAATTGATCAACGCTGAATCGTGGGCCTCTACAATTTAAAGAAAGGAATGTGATGGACAAATAACGTCAAGACTTCACTTTAAGAGTAGATTCTTCATTGTCATTGGTTTATAGATTTCCACTGTTGCACGTAGTCCGCCTAACTTTGGACTCCTTGGAGATTTTGAAGTCTCTTAATTCATGTTCATGTCCCAACCCATTACTGCCCACTGTTGGGCTCAGGTCTCCTCAGAAGAGGGAATTAGGCATAGTCCACCACGCTTGCTCAGTGCGGATTGGGGACTTCACATATCTTCAAAGGATTTTTAGAACACTTTTCCGACATGCAGGTTTCCTCACGATGTTTTCCTTCCCGTTTTTAGCCAGTGGTGTTATGAAAAATTGCACATAAATCTTTTTCACATTTAGATTTAGAGGTACAGGTCTCTTAATTACCGACTAATTATTGGTTGTAATTTGCCTTTAATTATAGTTTCTCGAGTCCTTGTGCAAATACCATCAGGTGGCAAAAAAAAAAAAAAAAATAGTCAATACATGTTGTTATAGGTATTACTACTCTACTTACCGTCGTCGGTGGGAGTTGTGGCGACCCGACATAGACGAGACGAAGATGACGACTTGACATGACCGACAAGGACAAATCTCAACATTTTTTTTTCAATTTTCTTTTTTTATTGTTTTGTGTCTATCATTTAACGACCCTGATGACAATCATTAAACGACCGCCGACGATCGCACCTGTTCAGTGGGTAAATGGCCATCAAATTCCTTCATTTATTTTCTAAGTTTATATACATTTATTTGTAATATTTGAGCACAATAAACGTAAACTAAGACTATCATAAACCGGAATTAAAAAGTAATACATTTTTTTAAATAATAAAAAAAATGTTTTACATTTAACTAAATAACTTTAAATGCTTTTTTTATGAAGTGTTTATAGATGAATGTTCAAAATGTTTACATTATAATGACGAAGGTATATGTTCGTCTGTTTTGTTGTTCTCATACTTTTCACTGTAATTACCACTTGCGATGGTCACGTCTTGTGCGTCAGCCAAATCCGAAAATTTGAACACTCTGTCAACATTCTCTATCCGGGTAAATATTTTGAAAGTACCAAACGCGTATATTTGCTTAGCATATATGGGCATCTTTATAATCTGTGCATAAAATGGTAACTTGAAATTTGAGAATAACAATTTAAAGGTGTAGAGAATATTAATATAATATGACTGAAGTGTTCCACGTTGTGCTCGTACTGCACCCTCAGTAACGAGCAAGAACTATAGTATAATATTTGACAATAATTACTGTACTAGGAGTTAACATAGGCATTTTGTGGTACAACAAGTGATGTTTTAAAATTTGCCAAACTACTGTCACGAATATAAGTAGTACTTCAGTTTCAGTGTAGAAGCCCATGAGCTTCGACTACCCCTTACGATCAACTGACGACATCTCTAGTGGTTTAAATAGGTATATTTTAAAGTTAATCTTTATTATTAGTTGTAGTTCTGAATAAAGTTATTTTCTTTCTTTCTTTCTAAATATTCTTATTCTACGTATTAGGTGTACAACTTTGCTTCCGCCGTTTTGCATAGATGGCTGTAGCGGTAAGTGGTAGTCGAAATAAATAGATCGTAGATGTCATACAATAAGCTTAGGCATTTGTAAACATAACGCCATCGAAATATTAGTCGATTTGTATCTGGATCATAAAGTTATTCTCGATTAAACATGTCAGCTTACGAGCCAAATTCTCGTCATTTGCGGGAGGTTTTAATTTTCTGCTTTAATATGAAGAAATCTGCGGCTGAGGCTCATCGAATGCTCTCAAATACCAATGGTGAGGCCGCTATTAGTGAAAGAACGTGCCGAGAGTGGTTTCAATGCTTCAAGAACGGTGATTTTGAAATCGAAGAAACCGACTGAAACAATCACTGGCGATCGTTATTGCAACGCAATTAATGCGTTTGAGCCGAGCATTGAAAGACAAACGGCCGCAATACAACGAGAGACATGATAAAGTGATTTTACAGTACGACAATGCTCGACCCCATGCGAAAGTGGTCAAGACATACTTGGAAACGTTGAAATGGGAAGTCCTACCCCAGCCGCTGTATTCTCCAGACGTTGCTCCCTCGGACTATCACTTGTTTCGACCAATGGCACACGGCCTGGCTGACCAGAACTTCCGATCTTATGAAGAAGTAAAAAATTGAATAGATTCGTAGATCACTTCAAAAGATGACCAGTTTTATCAACGCGGGATTCGTACGCTGCCGAAAGATGGAAGAAAGTAGTGGCCAGCGATGGACAATACTTTGAATCATAAATGTATAACCAGTTTTTTACAATAAAGCCTCAAATTTCGGAAAAAAACGGCGGAAGCAAAGTTGTACACCTGTGTATTTTAAAATAATTCTACGCCTAACTTTGATTTACTTAGTTTAGTAGTAGTAAATAGTTATGTAAACAACTCGTCACATAAGATGAGCAACGTTAGTTGATACTCTATACTCTTGTGGTCGTAGACAACGTATACAATGAAATAAAGGAAACAATTACGTTAATTATACAATACTTTTACACTCCTTCCTGTTTTTTAAATAATACTGCAAAAATTCTTGAGAATATAGGCCTGGTCTATAGTACTTGACGACTGCTGGAGTTGCCAAATTTGTCGTGTGATAAACCCGATAGTTATGACTGCATAACTATCAATTTCGTCGGATTAATAGTATGCCCAATTATACATACGTGTAAATAGGCATTATTGACCAAATAATAAAAAAATAAATGGAATTCTCATTGCTAATAAGTAAACAAATAAATATATGCTAAAAGTATACATGATGCAGATAAAATGAAATTAACATTTTCATACCGTAGAACCGGTCTGAAAAATACAACAAGTAATACAATAGGCTGTCTAGGAATAGAAATCAATTTGCAATGTCGAGGTCTCGTCAACACTGACACTCGGAAGCGACGTTGCAACATCGTGTTACACTTTCAACTACATTTGCCAATTTTCTAAAATATTTCTCATTTACATAATAAGACAATGGTGTGACTTTGTAATAAAACCACATGAGTTGCGTTGTCATTGGTCTACTTTAAACTGTCGAACATTTTTTCGGATGGACGCTAGATTGTAAATGACAATATAGCGACATCGAATTTGATAGTGAAGTAATCGTAAGCCAAGACGGCAATAAAAAAAAATTCTTTAAACACTCGCGGTTATCTACATCACTTAAACTATTACTAAACGGGTACTTACCACGATTATTTTTATTTGAGAGGTCCCGATATTTCAGCACTGTTTCAAGCGCCATGATCACGGTACCGACAAACGAACGAGAAAGAGGGTAGACAGATTTGTCTGCTCTTAAATGACCTACCCGCAGTTCTTCAATCTTCCCGTGATCATGGCGCTTGAAATATCGGGACCTCTCAAATAAAAATAATCGTGGTAAGAACCCGTTTAGTAATAGTTTAAGTGAAATAAAAAAAAAGTTTCAAAAGTGTATTTTAGTTTTGTTTTATTGGCTTGTAGGCAGGAGAGTTAATGGATTAATTGATCGTAAGAAGTTACTGTTGCTCATGGACCACTTCAAAGTCAGGGGACAGTGCGCCGCTACAGACGGCCTGCCTTTAAGGACTTTTTTCAAGCCACGTCAGAAGAAATTGCGCTTGGGTAATAACCGAAGTAATTATTTAATGTTTTGGTCATTTATATATGCTAATTAAAGAATGCGATCTCAAAATTATTTTAACTCAATAGATTTCATATCACTTCTTACATAAATTCCGTTTCGAGGACATACGACCGACTTAAGCTTAACCTAATTTACCACAGAAACAATTCAACTACAGTGCATTTTAATAAAACTTGCCTTAAGCAAAAGTTTTTAATCGTCATTAATTTTAATAATTAATTAAGGAACAGTAATTTAAAAGGAAGCGAGTCTTGATGAATGCACATCGTTATAAAAGCGGAAGTGCCCTTTACGTTTTACCAATAAGATTATTAAAGAAAACCAACCCTGTCTGACTCCTATTTAGAGGCCAACCCGGTCACTTGTATAGTGATAGTGAGGTCATGTACCCAGCACATCTTTATCTATCCGGTAGGTATATTAATTTCAATATTCGGTTAGGTAGAATAGGTAGTGGAGGTTTATAAGCATTACGCATTACAATTACGCAATAAAAATGCAGACACATAAATCTCTTTCTCTGCCTTGGCATAGTATAGTTATGGTGGTTCTGAAGGAGTTAGAGAAGTACGATTTTTTTTAAATAGTACTTCGAAGACAAGCTGTTTCTGAGTTGTGTTTTGACGCGTGCTGTACTTTTATTCTATTCTTTAAAGATGAACAACATTTTTGTAAAAATACAAGTAGGTATACTTAGTTTTAAGATACGAATATCGATTCGACAAGTCCCTCCCACGATTAGCCCTGTATCATCTGCTTTTAGAGAATTGACTTACGCATTTATTATTTTTATTATGCTTAAGAATTCATAAATGAAGGTTTCTTTTAAATGATTTTGCCAAACAAATAACTTAAAATGTAACATCTTAATCATTAATTCATGTTAATCATACTTTCATGCATTTTCAACGGGTTCTTACCACGATATTTAATGAATTGAGTTGTCTCGATATTTCAACGTTGTTGCAAACGTCATGATCACGAGAAGACTGGATTTCACGATTTAAGAGCAAACAAATCTGTCTACCCTCTTTCTCGTTCGCTTTTGGGTGGTACCACTGGAACTCGAACTCACATCGTGGTGTGTCGTGGTAAGAACCCGTTGAAAATGCATGAAAGTATTATAGAAAACCGCGAGTGTCTGAATAAGTTTACATTTTAATCATCTTTTGAACATCGGTTTACAAAACCAAATAAACATAGGTTTGCATCGTGTTACTGCGTAGTCCAAATGTATATAGCTGTTCTACTTTATTGACCTCGAAAAAATATAAATACAAAATTTGTCAATTGAATACCGTGTGTGACGGAATAATCGCGAATTCGTTTACGTACTTACGAGTAATACGTCATTTTAAATCGTAAATAATAAATATTATCAACTGTGTTTGTATTATTGTAGCAAGTGCGAAAATAGTCATACACTTGTTGTTATCAAAATTTTGAAGAAAAGTTTATTTTTAGAACAAGGTTTTTGTTTCATTTTGTTATTTTAGCCTTCTCCCGCATCCTTCTTCGAAGTTGAAATGAATTAGTGCTTAGAAATGGATCAAGTAGTAAAGTTAACAAGCAATTAAATACAGCTGCTAATTATAATTACCTTTTGCCAATGAACAAAATAACTTTAAGACATAGACACGTTTACTACTTTGAAACAAGGACCGATTTGAAAAATTCTTTCACAGTTTGATAGTCACACTACCTCGATGAACAGTAAATAATTGAAAACTACAAAACCATATTATTACTTAGTACTATATACTATTGTAATAATGTTAAAGATTTAGTGTATTTGACACAATATCACATGCAGGAAATGCTAAAATAATAATAAGAATAGGTATTGACCTTAGTCTTAGTGACCCTCTGTTTTTTATATTGTGTTTTTTAATCTTATTTTTTTGTAATTTTTTAAAAATATAATGTAAGAAATAAGTGAAAATATATGAATATAGAAATAGATTAGGTATCATGTTTTTCATACGTCACAGTTTATAGCCTTCTAGTATATTATTATTACAACTCACTTTTATTACATTACGTTAGTTTAATAGTTTTAATTTGTATCTTACGTATAAAGTTTAATAAATCACTATATTGTTACCTTCGTTAGTAATCTATGTAATTTTACAACCATTAGTCGTGTTGAGTCATTTTGAACTTTGTTCGCAATGATAAGATAACCTTCAAATACTCCGAGGAAGATAGCTTAGAACATTTATTTTACAGCTGTGAAATTAATACTAGGAGTAATGGTAAGTGATGATGGAACATTAATTTCAAAAATCGATTATAATTAAAAAAAATCAATAATTAACTTCATAGCTAAATAGATAGATAAAGAATTATAGGACGCGATATATTTTTTGGTCAGTCAATTCCACACACTCACATTCCTACTTGATTTTGCACGTAATGGTATATATTGGTCATGTAGACTTGTTAGTACCTCTCGGTCTATTAATACAGATTTTCAAATCCAAGTATAATATTGATGATTGTTTTCTCATAAATTATTATCTAAAATAACATAAAAGGTTGAATTTTTCAGTTCTTACTAGTTCTGACCAGTTCTAAATTTAATGTGCGCGCAAAAACATTTGACTTGAAAAATACGAAAAGATTCCTCTTTACTTTCAAACAATGTCTAGTTGTTTGAATATGATTGATTTCATATATTTTCGGATTCTATGGTAGAAACAACATTTTTCAGAGTCTGATATTGAATTATAATGTTTTCAATTTAAAATCCACGAGATGATAAGCAGAAACTCTTTGTTTTATACAAATGCTTTTGTTAACCCCAAACACTAAAAATGTAATACGTAAGACTAATAATTGTAAACGTCAAATGTTAATTGCAAGGCAAAGTAGTTTTTATTGCTATATAGTAAGAAATAAATTACAATAATTATTATTAATACAAGCATACCGATCTGGGATGGTAAGTTATTATATCTTTAGTTATATTGTAAGATTTGCTGTGAGAAATATGAGAAATTATTGTATTAAAATATTTTATTACAAAATCAATACGTAATTGTGTATTGTGTGTTCATTCAATGTTCTTTCTTTCTTTCTTTATTTCTTTCTAATTATTATGCAACACATAAGCAACATTACATTTAAAATACTATTCTCTCTCTCCCTTCTCTATTAACTTCCTTCCTTCGATATTTCTCTCATATTGTTTCGTATTTAATGGTAGTAAAAAATGTGTTTCAAACTCATTATCGACTATCGCGCACGCTCTCATTTCACAAAATATTTCCTGTAATCTTTATCAGTAGTATTGACGGAATGCGTAAAAAACACAGATCATATTAATCATTCATTGGAATTCATTCATAATAATATTTTTTTTGTAAATGTAATGGGATACGTTTACGCCCCTGTCTGTTATTACTCAGAATGCAGGGCAAAAACGTGTAATGATGAAATACAGAAATCAATGCTATTTGTTGATAAAATATTACATTATCATGTAGTAACACAATATTATGGAAATACCTAACTTTAAACGGAAAAGTGTTTTTACACTTCCTCCCGTGTTTCCTAACCAAGAATATGATTTTGCATAATTTTTGTCACTGTGGAGTTCATGATTACTTTAAAAAAGAGGGAGCAAAAAAGTTATTGAAGAATAACATTATATTTCTTACTATGCGACTTTGAATCCTCACATCATTTTAAAAATTTAAGTCTCTTTTCATCGTGATCACCTTGTATTTTGCACCGCCAGGTTTTCCAAAACTAAAATTAAAGATCTCTAACAGAAAACGATGCTGACAATAGCCGTGTCTAACCATCCTCGAAGCAAATGACTATAAATCTGACTTTAATTAATAATCCTTTGATCTTTAAATCAGAACTATGGAAAGTTCCGGTAAAATTGCCCCACTGAACCGTGATCTTGACCCATTCTATCTAAACGGCCCGTCCTTCGTAGACCGAGGAAGTGCTCTCAGCGTTTCCTTATTGAACGTTTCCTATAATTTTGGAAAATTTTCCTTTGTTTCAAGTAAATCGTCTAAATAATACACTGATATGCCCCCTGATGACGTGTTATAAAATATTATGTTTTGTACGTTACAGCTGCTTTTTGATGGAACTTGCCAGTTCGTTGTTCACAACGATACTTTTACTAATTTAATTCAAACACATTAATAAGCATAAACTAGTTAAATCTTGCCTTATTAAAAATAATGTTAATAAAATTAAATATAACATTTATATATTAGTTTTTCTTAAATACCAATACATTTAATTTATTCGTTTTATTCAAACTGAATGCACAAAAACGTGATCGAACTTAATGTCAGAGATATTTAGCTCTACCAAACTATATTTAGGTGAGAGAAAAACAAATATGTGTATTATTCGAAAAAAAATTAATATATTCAAACTTCTCTCCAAAAAACCTTTTATGTTGCTCTGTATCTGTATTATAATCATTTAAACTAAACTTAAATACTTACACCTCAACAATGATAAATAAAAGTTATAAATTGTTTGTTTCACGCTACTCCAGGCTCTCGAAAGCTGTCCCTGTGTAAAATATAGTATCGCAATAAATCTTGCAACTCTTCCATCGCGAGACACAAGGACGTGCACATTCGCACAAATTACAACAAGGATATTCCATTTCATGTTTATATTACTGCTGTTATCTAAAGTACTCACATTAAACATTTAAAAGATTGAATCACTTTTTAAAATCTCAATTAGGATGAGTAGGAAAAAAGAAAACTTTGAAAACTCTTGTGCTGTCAGAACTATCATTAAAAGATTGTAATTTCTTTTAAAATGTTGCTCTTTTCATAACTTAGGGAGCTGCTAGATTGTGAACTCCAGGTTGTGAAAGCTGGTCGTTTGCTAGTTTTCTGACGTTCACTAAGGTAAAAATTGTTTCAAACCGATGCAATAAATAAAATTCTAAAATATAGCATGTCCTTTGTAATCAGTGGATGTCTGATCTATGTTCATCTTGACGGTTACGTTACAGAGATCGTAAATAACAAACAGGATGTACCTATTGATTCCATAGACAACCTCGTATTTCATACCCATTATCTATGTACTAAAGCATGCATGATACCGCTGCAACAGAACACTAAATAGAAGTCAAGCTCAAGTATGTATCTGTACCTACCTCAGTTTTATTTTTTATCGACAATAACTACTTGGTATTTCCACTGGTTCTGTTTATTGTGTAAGTAAAGCTGAGTTAAACAGTATCTCCTTCTCATTTCTTGTTCTGTAGTAACAATGACAACAGTACAACAGTCTGTAGTAACAGTCACCTTCTGCATGTCCCTATTCTAATATTTCATATGAGAATCAAACACTTCAACATCGAGGAAACGCAGTGCAGGACCAGCTAGAAGGTGGACAGATGACTTTATTAAAATTGCAGGAACGCGTTGTGTACTGGCCGCTAACAACCACGAGCATCGAAAATCATTGAGGTACGCCTAAGTGGACCTCTTGTGGCTAAGAATGATGATGATAACTTTAATCTTGTAGACTTTCTTTAATATTTATATTTTCCACCCTTTAGGTTTGATTTCTGTTCTTCAGTATTCTGTACTGCTGGGCAATGAGCCCGTAAAATGCAATATTTATTTTGCTCAACGCGAGAAGACTCACCTTGGCCTCGAACTCCGAGCTCATGTTTACGAAAACCGGATGCACACGAAAATAAATGCGAAAGAAATTGTTCGATGATTTGTGACAGAAGTAATATTTTGTTAGATGTTTTTACGAAGTCCTTGGCAATGGAATAGAGGGATATGTTATGAAATTTTGCTACCCTTACTTACATGAGCGACGGGAAAGAGTGCCTAGCGCTTATCGCGCCGTCCCTCCAAACCCCGTGCTGGGTTTTGGCCTCAGCCGGGGTTCGCACGCTGAGTGTGAGCGGTTGGAGGTTTTAGTGCGGTTCAACTCCCACATCCCCGCCCGCCCCGCGGCCAAATCCGGTGATTTCCTCCAACTGAAAAAAGAAAAACCCTTACTTACATCTATACTTATATTATGAAGAGTAACGATCTACTGGACCAATTTCAAAAATACTTTTGTTAATAGGAATGTTAAAATTAATACTTTTAGTAATTGTATGTTACGCAGACGACGAAGCACCGTTTTTCTAGGTAGTAATAAAGAATTTTCTTTAGAATAGGATTAAGTAGCAAAAGGATAAAAAAATATTTAAAGTGGTTTTCTAACAAAAAACATGTTGCTTTAAACCTCTTGTCTGCAACCTAAATAGTAAATAGTGCTGCAAATATTTATATCCATCAGAGTATAATTCTCATTGATCTCAGAACTTTTCTCAACTAATCATAATTTTTCCGACTCGATACGCCCCGGGAGTGCTGTTGCTGAGGTAAATGGCGAAAATCTTTAACAGAGACGTACTCAAAGTAAGAAAACGTTGACTATTGCTTTATATTCATTATCTATACAACCTAGGTTTACTGCCTACTGCTAAGGGCGAGTCTGATAAATAGTAGCTCTTCATATTTTCAAGATGTTGTCAAACTTTCTTCAACATGCAAGTTTCCTTCATAATGTATATTTAAACCTAGAAGCGTCGTTACAAAAGGTATGTAAATTTTATAGATTAAAAATATAATATTGCAATGTGCTATTCTTTCTTTCGACTCTGTTCTTGTCCATTCGGAGTCGTCGACCTGTTTATTGCGTCGCCATGGCAACCGTTTAGGTATATTCCACTATTTTTCCACGCCATCACGAAACTAGCTCTTGTGGTAATGAATTGCAATGACTATAAATTAGACCTTATTTGTGCTATGTTGATCGTAAAAGACGCAAATAATTTATGGAGAAGATAGTGGAGTTATTTATTGGAATCATTCATTTGCTGTACATGAAAAAATAAATATTTTTGCATTGTTTGCAACGAATTCTTTCAGAATATGTCTAAACTCTGAAACTATGATTTAAATCTCGATGATTTAAGAAACTTCGGACAAAAATAATCATCGAAATCAGTCAATGTCAAATAATTTATTTCTAAAGTTGATGTGAAAATCACATACATTTTGAACGTCAATACAAAACAAGAAAAAGTAGGTACTACCACCAGTTCTCTAAAATTACGCCTCAGTCCTGAGAACAAACGGCGCAAGAAACTCAGTGGGCATGCCTTGTCTGTCAAAAACGTACGACTATCGTTGCGAACTTCCATTTTATGAAGAAAAAATTTTTTTATCCAATTCCTAAAAAAAAGTGATTGAAGTGTTATTTCAACAGGTCATTCACCCAACGTCAGATTGTCCAAAGTTACAGATCCACCCTGTATACTGTTGTACAAAAACTGTTTTTCTGACAAATGTATAAATTGAAATGGTCCGGGACGAGCACCTCATTCCCAATGTATACAGTCATTTACAACATAGTTAACTGTATAATATGCTTAAATGCATAGCCTTTTATAACTCTTGAACCTATAGGCAATGTTTGAACGGCTACTGGGACTTTGTTATAAAGCCTTACTGACAAACCCTGGACTAATTACTTATTTTATATAATCTAGTTACTGTCAACGAAAGCCTGTGTTTGTTCTTAGTATTAAAATCATGAATTTCCCATAGTTTAGGGAATTCATTAATATTTTTACGCTCGTTTTTACGTCTGCCTACATGGTACATTAAATTTTCGTATATGTACTGGGCTACTGGGTACGCTAAAGTTTAAAAACATTATTTTCCTTGAATTAGTCCCTTCAATAGCTTTTTTCTGCAGAATAAATATTGTTTCAACGTCGTTCATTTAAAATAATTCACTTTTGAGAAAAAAAAACACAGTTGAAAAAATAGATCTTTATAAATAAAATGGTACAAAAGAAATGCTAGTGTTTTGTTTTTCTTTTGGGTAGTAGCAAAGACATTCAACTTCATGTAGATTTTATCACCAATTTAATCTCTTTGGATAGTAGTCTAATATTAAATAGCTATAATCGGTTTTTAAGATTTGCAAAACAGTAGAACAACGAAAAACTACTTCATAAACTTAAAAGTGATGGTAAATAAACAGCTGGTTACTTCCTAATGTATTTATTATATTCTTGGTAATTTAATTTTCCATTTAAATCGTCCAAATCAGTTTCACGCAGCTGATTCCTCTGCAGATTAGAGATAATAATTTGGCACCAATCTGAGTTGTATTATAATTTATATTCTCAAACATAAGTGTCCAAAACGTGCGTTTTAAGGGGAATAAAAACTTTTTAGAATCAAATTAAGTAACCATGGTCGAAAGGTTTTAATTAAATAAATAAATAAACTAGCGGCCACGCTCCGAGAGATGGCCTACTTGGGTATTTCATAAATTAGGACTGTTTTAATTCCCTTTCAGATAGAAAATAGCACTTTATCTGATACTAAGTGTATATTTATATTATTGTTATATAATAACATAATTTACGCATATGTTTTCTGTTTTCTAATAGAAGAAGCATTAATGACTACATGGCTTACTCAAGACGTCCTCTTAAAAAAAGCACGTGTTTGTCCATGCATTTCAAATACGGTCAACTATAATACATAATTTGTAACCATGGTTTCCTCATATTGAAAAATTACATTGTTGAATAGTTACTTTTTTAATTTGTCGTAGGTACTACAGTGATCATTCAACCTAGAAAATGTGATTCGAAATGATTTAGCTTATTACAGAGCCCACAAGTTATTTAAAAATGATCACTATCATCTTTGTTAAAAATAAAAATAGTAAAGTAGCCAGTATTGATATCCAACAATAGAAGTCTTTCAGCTATTTATAATCGCGACGCCACAAATAAATGGAAAACAGTTACATTTCTAACATTAGTTATGATAATTTATATTATGACGGGTATTGACAACTGTGAGAGCTGTGTGCATTTTATGCAACTAAATTGGACACATGCTTGTGGCATACTTGGCACACGTGAGTAATTCACGTGGAGATTCACATGATTTTTCACTACAATGTTAACACAAAATATATTTTCTACTCTTTCTCTATGTTATCTATATTCTAAACTATCATTGTAACTGATCTAATAAAAATAGTGATAAGAAACTCTTTGAAACATTTTGTATCGTTATGGCTTAATTTAGTAAAAATTAAGCCAATTAATTAAGTAATTTAATAAAAGACTAGCTGCCCTGCGCAACTGTGTCTGTGTCGTATAGGAATTGTTGCCGGGAATTTTCTAAAAGTACTCATCAGGACGCTTCATTAGAGACCAAACACGATGAGGTTATCTTGCTTATTGACAGAGTTCCTGTGGCCACCTTCCAGCTTCATCATCAGACCTTCACATTCATTCTCTACGCAAAGTACTCATCAGGACGCTTCATTAAAGCCTAAACACGATGAGGTTATCTTGCTTATTGACGGAGTTCCTGTGGCCACCTTCCAGCTCCATCAGCAGACCTTGATCTAAGGTATCCTATCTCTCAAGTTGGATCAAACTGCACATGGTGTGCAAATTTTATTATAATCGGTCAAGTGGTTTAGGAGTCCATTAAGGACAAACATTGTGACACGAGATTTATAAATATTAAGATTTGACATGTTTTTATTTTACACTGAAAAAAACAGACAATTAGTAAAGGAAATTATAGATGAAGGATTAGGGTGCCTTTATCTTTATCTAAAATTTTTGTATCATTTACAAGCATGTGCATAAAAAACTGCTAAACTAAAATAACAAGCTAGAAAAACTTAAGTAATCAATTAACTTACTATATCAAAAATACACAATAAAGGCGAGGTAGTCGAGATAGACGGCTAATCGTGGAAAAGTTCCAGGTAAAGCTACGCACAACAAAGCTACGAATTGTATCATACACACCCACTTTTGTAGAGAAACAGAAAAGATTCATAAAGTCTCTCCTAGTGATCCAACTTCAATCATAGATGAACTTTGATTTTGCAATCAGCGTACTAAATTGCTCCAATCAAACATTTACACATGAGTTAAAGACACGTGCCGAAGTCCTAAGACGCAATTACACCACAACTTTGTAAACCTTAAATAATATTCTGGATGTTGTGGGTTGATTTTGGTAATTGAGGAAGCGGTAATCCACAAACATATTTCTGTTAATGAAAACATTGCTTCAGTAGTTGAGTGTTCAGAACTTTGAAAGTTTTGTAATATAAATACGCTTCGATGACTCACGTTTATGTTAAGTTTATTATGCCTACATTATTGAACTATAAATACATTTCCCTTATATGTTCGTTTCATAATTCGGTAATGGTGGCTTAAAAGTTTATTTAAATATTTTTCTGAGCGGCCATCAAACAATGTCGACAAAAATGTAGACATCTATAACATGCAATAAAAAGTAGTAATTATTAAAGTCTATTTTGAAAGTGAAGTGAAAGAGATCAAAATATTTAGTTTTTGGGTGTTTATCTACGATTATCATAATTATTTTGGGTTTCGGCTTTGGTTTGATCAAAGTTTAAGAGGTGCCCAAAATTTTCTCGCCATACACCTGAGTAATAACAAGTTGCTTTTACTTTATAAATAATAATGTTTAAATAGACTAGTTAGTAGAATTTAAATAAACAACAAAGTAACACAACATAACCAAACAAAACAATTTAAATGTAAGCAAATTCATAAGGGACTGCGCAATTTATTTTCGTTACAACTGATTGCAAAAGTCGACTCAAATATTCCAGAAGTTTCCAGGCTCTTTGTTATGTTGTAATTGCGACCGCGATGTGAACACAAAACACTGAAGCGATTGATTTAAATATTATTGTTTAAAAGCACAGTTTATAATTTACTAGGCTTAATGATCTGATCAAATTCCGTGAAGTCAAACGCCTTTGGCAAATTTATTATAGGTTGGTTGTCACGACAACAGCTTACAGCTTAGTTCCAAAAAAAATATTAAATCAATGACCATGGTGCTGGTCTCAATAATAACAAAATGCACACCATTTTTTATTGTTTCCTACTTTTCTAAATTGGAATTGGGAACATATGTTGCTCCTTCCATCATCTCCTGATTAAATGTTTTGCTGGGTCGAAGACATGTGAGCTTTCTCTCGGGATTCTGGGTGTCACTACTCAGATTTATTATAGCGATAGCCGCTGTGGATCCTGGCTTTACAAAAGTTACAGTGGTGGGAGTGAGAGGTGGGCAGATACCCGTTATATCCAACCAAGACAAGTGTGAAATACGGTAATGCGAATCTTAGATCACGTTAAGAAGGAGCTCGTTTTTAAATACATAAATAGCTGGATACACAGTTACTTAGGTACTTTTTTGGGCCTGCAGATAGAAGTTCTTTCGACTTGCTATATCAAATTTATTTGACTAAAATGGATTTGGCGATACATCGCAATTTAAGAAGATTAGTCAATCAGTCTGGAATCTACTTTACACATCTAATATACCTATATTATAAAGGCGAAAGTTTGTAAGTATGGATGTATGGATGTATGTTTGTTACTCTTTCACGTAAAAACGACTGAATGGATTTGAATGAAACTGTACCACAATATAGCTTATACATTAGAATAACACATAGGCTACAATTTTTGATAATACGGGACGAACCTGAAGTCCACGCGAACGAAGTCCCGGGCAAAAGCTAGTATAGAATAATCACGGCATACACCATAAACAGTTTCACCAGATTCAGTTATTCAAACAATGTGAAACAATGAACCAGATGAGAACAATGTAAACAGACCAGTGGCAGGATATGGTGTTCGGGGCGTGTGCAATACCACATTAGCTCGAGAACTGAAATAGATTGAGTATAACATAGGTCGTTGTCTGGGCGTTTGTCTCATTTGTCCATAACCACGTGCATGGTATTGTCACGAATATTTCGAGATAAAATTTACGTGGAACATGACGTGTTTCTCGTGTAATGATTTGAAGAATGAATGTTCGGTTGATTTAGGTAGTCGAAAAGGATTCAAAGATTGAATATTTAGTTGATTTTAGATAGTACTATTTAAATATGTAAACTGAAACTAAGTAATGGTGGCCGAACCACTACTACACTTCTTTGCGAGAGTTGGCGGGTTTAAACTGTAGACACCTACCTTGAAATACTCTTAACCATAATTTGTTGTAGTTGCACAAAATACTATCATCAAAAACAAAAGAATAGGAAAAAATAGTGTTCAAGGATTTCAGTTCCAGGCCTTTTTTCCTACTTCTTTAAACATATCCGCTTAGCCCTCATTTAGTAGGTAAGACGGGAGGTGTTAATCTTAATTTTATGTAAAATTTATTACAAATACGTACAGCTCGAGTACTACACAAACGTACAACCTTCCACCGTGAAATAGTAAATGGTTTTCAATAAATCATGTTATCATTCATTCATTAAATTTTCGCAAGACATGCCGAAATAGTTTCGCGGTACGAACGCTGACACATCTGGCAAACATTCAAATATGCAACCCAGCTAATATATAGACTAAGAGCCGGTCATTGTTTTAATACCGTAAACCGACTTCTAAAAACAGGAATACTTATATAATTTTATATTTTCATACTAAGTATAAAACTTATGCAATTTGTACAATAAATAGATGTCTATATCTAACTGAGTAATATAAAAAATGTAATACGTTATATACTAATTAAATTGCTAACAGGGTACTAATATTTTTTCATGTTCTGTTAATTTAACTTGTAAACTATAAGATATAAACTATGATTTTGGGTAATTTGATAGTTAATATGTAACGCTCGGTTTGTGGGACATTTAATATAGTGCTTGAAATTTTTTGGATGTAAACAAAAATTGATAAACTTATCAGTCACATTAAAACACGCTGAACTAATTATGCTGCTTAAAATCCACTTTAAGAAAATAATTCGTTTTCAAATACTGTTTTTTGTCATCAATAAAACTACAATAACTAAATTCAGATGAAATAATATAGACCTCAGCTAGCTCTTACTCTAAACGTAACCTAAATTATTCAAAACAAACAGACCCTACGAACATAACGCAACATTAGATATGGATTCCCGTATCGTAATCCACTTGATTGATATGTCACAATAATCATATTTATACTAATGTATCCTTGAAATAAGAAAAATATATTTAAGAAGCTGTTTGCTGTTTTAAAATGTTTTCTACTAATGCAGGATTTATGAGTAACTAAATTTTCTGTGCAACTTCGTCTGCGGTACATAAGACGGAATAAATATGAGTGTTCCTGCATATTAACCTACCCTTGCATTCTACAAAATCAGCTAAATCGGTTCAGCCACTTCGAGTTATAATAACATATTATTATTTGCTATTAAAACAAAACAACACTACTTTCATACAATCTCTAAAAAAGAGAAATTGTCTAAGAAAACTTTGGTTATAAAAACAAATAAAAAAGAAATTTATAAACAAATATTTTATCCAAAATAATACTCTTTTATGATGTAAATTGAACCGTACATAAAATATACAAAAAACATCAAAGTTATACAAACATAAATACATTTTCACAATTTACCATTTTCAATTATATAATGAATGAATGAATACATTTTATTGCATACAAAAACAGAAAATAACGCGTACAAAAAATAAAGCAAAGAATACATGCAATGGGCGATCTTATCGCTAAGAGCGATCTCTTCCAGACATCCCTTGAAAGCATTAGATTACATTTGAAGAGTTCACAGTGGTGTTGCAACGCAGTGCAATGTATGTCATTGACTATAACCTAACCTATAAGAATATAATCCTTGGATTTGGACTCAACCATTTCTATGTTAAAGAGAGTAAGTTTTTGTACAGAATTTTTTATTAGTTCTATCCTAATTAAGTTCAAGTTGACCATTTAGACTTCTTTATTGCAACTTTGTTTTTTGTTTAGTATCGAGTTTTTTTGCATTTCATTAGTCTGATTTTTTGTATTGCAATTTCAACCGCACTTAGGACAGTTTAACAAAATTACTGAGAAAATGCTGACAGATAAACATTGGTTTTTGAATACTTGTGGTAACGTAATATTTAGAAATAATAATTTACACTTACAATCCGGTAGGTATGAGTAATTTTGTTTTTGTCGTAAAACTAATGGGTTGCTTGACCGTAAATGATTATATTATCGTCACTCCTTTTGCCACCAACCTTCGCAATTTTCACATTTAAAATGTCGGTAGAGACTTAGGTATTAGGAATACATAAATCCCGCCCTTAATCCTTTTTATGTTGAACTTTAAATTTTTTTGGTAATTTCATTTAAACATTTTAAAAGACGACCTTAAAAAAATATGTATGTAATATCTTTAAGTTTTATAAAAAAAAAAAAAAAAAATGAATATGGGATAATAATACTACTTCACATGTTTCAAAATTTACTTAGCTTAATCCTTGAAGCATTAAGAGCGGTGACCCCAGCCCTGTAGGTACCTACACCAGAACTAATTAGTTCAGAAACTATACCCCAAATATTAGTTTCAAATTCGCTTCTTAACCACGTGACAGTTGAGAAATGTACTTCGTCTAAAACCCTGGTCTGTTGTGTATCACGTTTATGGGTCAAGTTGTTTGATTATATGAATTGATCGGTTCCATATTACATGAAGCATCCTTGTTTTTCATTTGAAGTGACAGCTCGTACACATTAAACATGGAACTTGTTAATATAGACTTCATGTTAGTGACCTGAAAATTCTTAGTTAACTTAGTATAGTTTAGGCAGAAATTACTTACACTTACCTCAGTAAGCGCATATATTAGTCAAGCTATCTCTAGTTACACGTAAATTTTAGTACTGTTAAGTACAGTACTAAAATTTAACTAATACATTGGTAATAGTATGTAGGATAAACAGTATTATTATCAAATAGATCATAGATGTGTACCTATTAGGCATTAAAATAAAAAAAACTTGAGAGATGTCATGGGACACCCGAATAGAACAAATAGATCCTTTCGATTAAAAGATATAAATCTTATAAAAAATATTTCCTTTCGTAACGCGCGATAAGGAACAAGTTTCAAAAGATTTTGATCACAGCGCCATCTAGCGATAATCATCTAAAACAAAATAAGGAACATGTTTCAAAAGATTTTGATCACAGCGCCATCTAGCGATAATCATCTAAAACAAAAAAAGTGTCGTGACAACTTTTCGTAAGATTTTTTTCCGTCTAGCCCCCTTTCGATAACGCGCGATAAGGAACTTCATTCCAATAAATCTGTGAAAGCTGTATGTGCGCTGTACATTTATTGAACTCTTTGTATGGAACTTAACTTCTGTATTATACCTATTACATGTTCTATACTTTTTATACAAACAAGCTTACGACTAACGAAAAGCAATCACCGTTCTAACGAAATTCAATTTCGTTGCAGTTGTAAAAAAATCGATACAATTTCGTTGTAGTTGTAAAAACTCGTTACAATCTAATGCACAACTTCTTTACTTATCATTGAAATCGTTTTAAACTACTTT
Organism: Trilocha varians; assembly: GCA_030269945.2. Classification (NCBI taxonomy): domain Eukaryota; kingdom Metazoa; phylum Arthropoda; class Insecta; order Lepidoptera; family Bombycidae; genus Trilocha; species Trilocha varians. The sequence goes on along the minus strand of AP028268.1, from coordinate 6,102,699 downwards.
GTTTTTATCGTGTTTTTTTTATCTCTCATCAATTTAGTGTTTTAAATCGATCCCTATTACTTCCTTACTTATTATCTAAGTTTTTATAAAGACACTTTTTGTCTTCATTACATTTGATTAGTAGTTAACTTTTTGTTGTAAATTCCGAATTGTGGTTTTTAATCGTTTTTTTATCGTTTGTGTTTCAATTTTAAACGCTTGTTCAGCTGTTTTGTAGTAAATGTGAGTAATCTGTTCACACTAGTTTGATCTGGATGGCGACGTAATGTGTTTAAAATAAGTGTATCAAACACTTTTTAGTAGGTTATTTAATTTTATGTGTTACAGACAAGTATTTCAAAGAGCATACCTAAAATAAAAATTCAAGTTAATTATTAATCTCATCGTCGTCGTAGTAGCCCAGTGGTTGAAGCGCTTGCCTTCCGAACGGGAAGTCGCGCGCTAAATCTTAATGTGAAAAAGATTTATGTGAAATTTGTCACAACACCACTGTCTAAAACATTAAAGGAAAACATCGTGAGAAAACCTACACATTGAAAAAGGATTCTAAAAATACTTTGAAGACATGTGTAGTCCCCAATCCACAATAGGAAAGTGTGGTGGACTATGCCTAATCCCCCTTCTGAGGAGACCCGAGCCCAGCAGCGGGGTGCCCCCAAGGCTCGTGCGTGTCCCCCTTCGGGGGACACGAAGACCCCCATGGCTGGCTGGGAGACCCGAGCCCAGCAGTGGGCAGTAAAATAAAAAATACATCAAACAATTATTATTCTACAAACCGTGGTTATTTGAGGAGCTTGACCTCAAATAAAGTAAATGTTCACAATACTGGCTACAGAACATTTTAACGTATACGTTTCCGTATTGCAAAATTCAGTGTTGCCAAATACTGGGGACCTGTTTACTGCATTGGCTGTAAATCAAAATCTTATTTAAAGCTCATTAGAGAAAATTAACGTTGAAGTATTCGTTGTACGAAACAATGTAACGTTCCGTTAAACGCAGTTGAGACAGAAAATACAATATTTATGTTTTGTGTATGTCTGCAAACACCGTAGCAATCAAGTAGCATAATAATATGCTATGATGCTGGAGTTTCAAGAGTCGCGTTTGGTCTATAACAAAGGTAAATTATGTTTAAATCACAATTAATATGATATTGTAAACTTCATAAAAAGCAAGGATGTCACTGGACTATAAGGAATACAAATTAGTATTGGTAATAAATTTCTTTAAACACTCGCGGTTATCTACATCACTTACACTATTTCTAAACGGGTTCTTTCCACGATTATTTTCAACTAAAACTAGATATTTTGGCTTTATTTTCGTCTTTCGGCACCCGATACTGTCAGTGTGGTATGTCCCCCAGTGTGTTATGTAAGAACCCGTTTAGAAATAGTGTAAGTAGTATTTGTAAGTCAATAAATTCGCTAAATTTCTCACATGAAGAGACCTAAGTCCAGGTGTGGACACTAATAGCTTTTTAAAGTATATTACTGAATTTCTAGAACACAAGAGGATATTCGCATTTACCTAATAATATGGATTTCTTATAACATAAGAGATCTCTTATATTAACTTGGTGAAGTTCCTACAATCTTCAATAACTTTTGTTAACAATATCAACAAGTGCTTGATAATCAGAGCTTGCAGGCAAACATCTACAAAACAATTTTCATTATTTAAATATGCACATGAATGACAAAAATGTTATGTAGGAATACGACAAAAAATATTAATGTATTCTAAAAATTACATTCCTCTGAAGCTTTCTGTAATTATTGCGAATTTAAAAATCCTTTGAAATGAGAACTCTCTATTTTTGCAAGGTTTAAGTTTATTGCAGAATATAAATTATGATGCAAATATGTTTTATAATTAATGAAGAGTATCTCTTTGATCAAACACTGTCTGAACTGACATTGAATAAAATAACCTAATTCTCTTAAAATAAATGTAGTTCACGAATATAAGAATAGAGATTATTTTAGTAGAGGGACTGGGTCATGGTTCATGAGATGCTTATGGTACATTACAGGTGTTACAAAAATAATATGTTAACAAAGGTTTCGAAATTAATGTAGTCGTTTTATAGAAAAGCGAACTGAAGAATTATTCGATGATCGAAAAAATTAACAAAGTTAATGTAGGAGAACTTACTCTATGTATTTAGCAAGTTTGTTCAAGTAGGTAATAAAAGGTTGTGGTGAAATTAATGAAAAAAAAATTTATATAAGTCTTAGGCTCCAATATTGAAACTTTATTATTAAGCGCTCTTTAAACTTTTGAGCAGTCTCGTAACTATTAGTGCATCAATATAATTTTATTCTAGAGTTTTTATTAGTTTCAGTATTCGACTAATAAACTTTGTAACTTTGGTTGAAACTTGAAACTTTGGCCGCCAATACTATTTTATTGGAACCCATTTATGGCCATCGCAAATCTAGAATCTTTTCAAAAATAAGCTTGAGTCATAGTGCTGGGAAAAAGCTGCAAAATATGACACGTCTTTCGATTCCTCTAGCCCAGGTTTTGAGAACATGCAATAAGTACTTATGCCAATTTTTGAATCAATGAGTGAGTCAGAGCAGGTGCGAGGCCCAGCGAGACGCGTAGTTCACGGGCAAACACTCTGCCAACATGTAACCACTCATTACTCACATGTAAATATATAATAATTGGGCACACACGCTTGATGGCCTATTAGTAGTCATATTTTAAATATTTACGTATCGCTCAGTCATTGTAGTTGAAGGGAAATTGCGAAGTTCTTCATGGTTTTGTTATAAAATGTGACGTCGCTAGTTAAAATGGTGTATCGTGAGGAAACCTAGAACTCTAACTTTCAGAATCCGACCAGAGATGTTAACGAAACATCATATAAGCGTAGTCTTTCAGATGCAGAGAAGAAATGAAAGTGGTCTTCTGATTAACAATAATCGTTCAGACTTTAAATTATTATTATAGACACAGTGACACTTGCAGGATGAAACTAAATTCCTTCTTGTAAATTCTACAACTTGATGTAACTTTCTTAATTGAATGAAAGTGATAATTTACAATTTAAAAGTTAATAAATAAACATTCTCAGGAAGTAATAATTATAAGAAAATTCTATACAATTTAGATTTTTATCGGACGGTAGGTATGATATGATATATAATGATTTTAATCGGTTCATGTTTATCTATGTAGAGACCTAAGAAATGAATATTTTCTCAATTTCATGAAGTGTCGTTTAATTCCGTACTAATTACAAACTTTACGAATTTGTTTAAAAGTAAATATTTAGTAGTAAAATAAATTAACCATATCAATTTCTTACGATTTAATAAAACTGTCGCGAGAACAGAGTGGAGATTTCGAACACTATAATTAAGTTTCAAAACCTATAAATCATAAATTAATTATTCAAATTTCTTGTTCGTGTTTAAATAGCATCAAAGTGCAAAAAGTTTATTTATAAATTATTATAATTAAGACGGATGTAAATTCTTGTAAAAAGTAACGACAAGAAAGTTGAATGAATTGATAAATATTCATAATTATTTATTCTAACTTAATAAAACTAATTAGATACATCAAATACTTTTACAGGCATTTATCTCTTTTAAAAATTTGAATTTTAAATTAAGAAGCAAGTATATAAAAAATTCAGAGGCTGCTAACTTACATCATTGCTATTTTTTATTTTTATTTAAACTCTAAAGCATAATTAGACTAAATTTTATTTCAATATTCGCGGTTATCTGCTTCACTTCCTACATTGTTTGATACAACAAAGTCGAATTATCGAGACCATTGAAATAATAAAAAATCACGGTGAGAACCCGTTAACTATGCATGAAAGTGATTACATCGTTACCCTGCCTGTTTTATAACCATAAGTAGAGGACACTTTTACAATAACATTACGTGACCTTTTCGAAGCCGAATAGAAGCCGTTCCACATTCATATTACACGATTTCACTGGAATATAACAGAATATTGTATGATAATCTACTTTCTGTAAAATATACTGTTTGCGCACGTAACCATAACATAAATAATTCGATCACTCAAATATTGTGATGAGTTCGGGCAACGTGAAGTGTAACATACAGCATTGACATACATTTGCAAAACTCAGGTGTTACTGCCCTCCAATATGTACAGTCGCTGACGATATTTATTTTAAGAAACATTTTTTTTCTTTGTTGGACTGACCGAGTTGTATTTCGATGTGCAGATCAAATTATGGAGTGTAGTGTCTGAAGCTAAAACGTAGACAGGTAATATTACCAAAATTCATTCTTTCTTATTTCAATTTTAAAGAATGAAAGTTTTTAGGAAGAACTATTTTACCTATAGCAGTAACTTACTATGACAGTACCTAGCACTTGTTAATACCTACATAGCATATGGATTCTATTCGAAACTTAAGCATGAAGGACACGAGGCTTATATTATTAGTAGTGGGGGCGGCGCGATGGGAAAGAGTGCCGTGGGCGTAACGCGTCGCGCCGTCCCTGATAACCCCGTGCTGGGTTCTGGCCTCAGCCGGGGTTCGGACGCTGGGTGTGAGCGGTTGGAGGTTTTAGTGCGGTTTCCTCCAACTAAAAAAAAAACGGTACTTCATTGAGTTAAAACGCTCTTTACTGTATCGTCACTAAAGCGGTGCTATTCAAATAGCGGAATTTATTGCTGGGTCGTGATTCCTAAATTGGCGAAGAGGCTATCCTTCTTCATGCACACTTCACGCATTTTCCATAGCAATGCTATTATGGATTGTATTGTTTTTAAATAATTAATATACGTTAATCAGAATTATCCCTTCGTCTCCACCTGTAATCCCTTCATGTGGACTTACAGGTGCGGTCAGTATAGGAACAGGGCTCCTGTCATTGTGATCACGAAAAAAAAAATGCCGATAATGTTTTACCGGATTTTTATCTTTTTTCTTTTGTATGATATGTGTTTCGGTATTCTAACAATTAGGTATAAAATATATACCAGTTACTGGCGAAGATAGTATAAGCCAGTACAGTTTCTTAAGATTAAGTAAATCTTTCACGTGCCACATAAAACGGTAGCAAAATTGTTGAGTGTCAACTAATCAGACTAACTTTAGACACGTTTATGATATCACATATTACACAGATTACCTCAATCTAACTTCCAAAACTTTTGTCATCATATATCTCGAGGGAAAGGCCACAGGTCTCGTGTACAATCGAGATTGATTTACAAAAACGTGACCCATTCCACACAATATTTTAATTGAGCAAGTCAGCGCACTCATTATGCTGTGACGAGCAGTCGCGATGACCCCGGGACGGGAACAGTTTCCAGCATACTTTGATTTAGTCAAAGCGTGACAAGATGTTAGTCACGTTGTAGCATAAAATGTAATGAATTGTGAATCGAACGGTTTTTGATGTGATTTCATTTCATATCATATTTAATATCTTTTTACTACTTTAAGTTTAAAGTGCTGTAACTGTTCCTCAATTCTAGCTGTATGTACTATGAAAAGGCAATATGTACTAATATGCTATGCTTTGTGTATTTTCCTTGGTAGCGATGCTCTTTAACGCTTTTTACTATTTACTATCACCTATATCGCCTATGAATGTTAATAACGGCAATGATACCATAAAGATGCTGCCGGGTACGAACCGTGTAGACCTTACTTTAAAGACTCATGCTTTAAAAGGATTCGCTCTCCTTTTTACGTTTTGTAAACACAGAGGGGAGCTCATCCTAAATTCTTATCGCATACACGTGCCAATTAATAACAAATTTGTATCAACGGTTCATTAATTTCTCCCGAAGGCTACGTAGATCCACGTACTCCTATCGTAAACAATCCGTGACGTAGCTACGTGACACAGTTTCTCCTCTAAATACCGTAAACAGATATTGAGATATTACGTCTTAAGGTACCTCAAGGCCCCTCCAGTTGAAGGGTGAACTGTAAACAGAACTGCAAATTAATTAATTTAAAGGTGTTGTTTTGTTTTTGTTTTCAGATGCTCGGAGGTATTCATTTCAGTGTTATTGTTTAGTAGCCCTTGGCGATGGAAAAAACGGAATTATATAATGGCAGCAGCAGTCTTCGTCCTACTAAAATTTCCGACCAGAAGGAGAAAAAGAAGCCTTGTTAAATACTTGAGTAATTTTTACAGAAACTGAAAATACCGATTACCCTATTTCAAAATAATACAAAAACTAAACACAACTACATAAAGTACCTATGGTTTTAGTCAAACTGAAACCAATTACCGATATACCGAATCGACATCAAATTAACTCAGAAAGAGATCATCGTTGTGAACGCGGTTTTCTAGAACTTATCGTCAAAAAAAGAACGAAATCTTTAAAAAGGCTGAAAATTACCAGTCAGGTCATGATTAAATTAAAATCAGACCCCGCAACATGCATCGCCTGAATTGGTTCAACTATAACTAAAAGCTTTTATCGGAGGATAAGACTAACTTTGGGTTGGGTCGATAGCATTAATTTTTTTCAATAAATCGCTAAACTTTTCAACGTGTATTCTTTACAATAAAACGTTAATCAGTATATTTTCTTCTATTTCTATGTATATACATAGTTACAGTCATGTAAGCCTTACATAAAAAGTAGTGGTCACGCGGCTTTGTCTTTAACAGGAGCGCATACGAGTTGATGGGCGTCATTAGTTCACATGTTGACAACGTGCTTCATCTCAATGCATCACTACTTATCTATACCTAGAGACTATGTATGTAAATATAGCTAAAACTAGAAATATAGAGGTACTTATAATGTTCAGTTGTGAACGTAGTGAATTTTCGTGTGAAAAATGTAATAGAAAATAAAGACCGCCAAAATTAAAAAATAATTTTGAACAAAATTTTTATCTAACATATCAATATTTTTTTTATTTAAACAGCGTAATAATTTTTCTTATTTAGTAACTACTATAAATACCTAACTTTAAATTTATAGATTGCCCATTAGCTTCAGGAAACACAGAATCATTAAAATTTCACCAACCGCCAACGCACATCCTATAGTCAATGTACTCATATACCTACGTGTGTGGCTTACCGTAAAATATCATTAGATTAAATCAATATTTGTACTTCATTGAAGGAAAACAAACCTTCAAACAGCATCTAAGGGTATCGCCCTACATTTGTTTCTAAAAATATAATGTTGCTTCTATTCCATGTCATTTTGTCCCGGCACTCTGAATGGATTCGGGTCGTATGTATTATATTCGATATTTAATGTGAGACAGAGCACGTTTTACTGAGCACACATGAATTTACACTTCACTACTTACTCTTTGGTTGGTTATAGAGAATAGATGCAGAGAAGAAAATTTTTGAGAGACCTAGAACCTATATCTATGGCAGAAATCTTTGCAGTAGATTAGTGTTCTTTGTATTTTATTTAAATTTTGGACAGTAATATTGGAAAAGGATTCTAAAAATCCTTCGAAGATATGTGAAATCCCCAATCCGCATTGAGCAAGCGTAGTGGACTATGCCTGACCCCTCTTCGGAGTAGACCTGAGCCCAGCAGTGGGCAGTTATGGGTTGTTACAGTACAATGAGGACAGAGATAAAAAATGTGTCAAACAAAATTATAAATTAATAAAAAAACTGAATTACAGTGTGTTTTAGTTTTACGTAAAAGTCGTATGAAAGACGGCAATAGTTGAATTTTTAATAAAACTTTCAGATTCTTTTACATTCAATAGCAACTATACAGATAACAAAAAAATTATGACGATAATCATTTCTTTCCTTTACAACAAAAAACTTAAAACAATGATGACACTTATAGGTAATTTTACAAAGTTACTTGGTGTTCTTCCGGTTGCGCTTGTGTTAGTTTTAACTTCAAGTCCAACTATTAGTTTTAGATTTAAGTTCCTTATTTCTATTTGTATCTTAATTATAAATGATGATCAAACATTCCGTTTATTAACTTCTATTTTACTTATCACGCCAATGTCTGTAGTGCCTTAAGAGTTAGAAATTTCATATTAATATTGCAAAACGAATATCAGAATTTTTGTAAAAATATTTTTCATAAAATTATTCTTCGTAACTACATTATACATCATTCTAGGGAAGCTTTTTTGTGACTTTATTTTTAATTTACTGAAAAAACAAACTTATTACCAAAATGGTACGAAGTCGTATCTAACCTTTGTCCTGACACCATATAATGTTTTTGTAAGCAGTAAATATAATACTGTTAACAGTTCATGGTTACATGATTGTGTGTGTAACAACGTGAACGAGGGTTCTATGAACTCTTACCGTCGATTGTCATTTGTCACGTGGCACTGAGGACGAACCTTGCGTAACAAACCTTGATTGTTTTTTTATATTTTTGATGAGTTTTTCAACACAATTTTGGGTCAAAGTTTGATGAGATGAAGACTGATCTTGAAGATTTTAGTTACCATTGCATAATAAATTATTCCCTTATTTTTCTGGTGAAGATATTACTTGAGAACAGTTTTATCGATTTAGATGATGAAGATGATGATCATTGTAATGTGACACAGATAAAGTTTCTCGGGCTCACTCATACGATAATTACACTGGGTGACCCGCGCAACTTCGTCTGCGTCACAGAGGGAGACAACATAGCCTATAGCCTTCCTCGATAAATGGACTTTACAACTTTACAAAATTAAAAACAAACGATTTAGAAAAAAATACACGTTGAAAAGTTCTAATGTGCTAAGTTCGATTTCACCGTTTCCAATGCACCTTCACTGGAAAACGAAAAAGTTTTTCTCCACCCAGACTCAAAACACAGGATGTAACAGCAGACGTACTTAGTGGAATCCAGGGCACATCGTACAGAACCGGACAAGGTGACCGTAATGTAGCATTTATCGCGTTGCACTTGGCTTCAAAGCATTTCCGACCTGTTTCCAGAACACTGTTTACATTTTCAGATACATTAAAACCAGAACGTGGTTTGTGGTTGTTTTGAATTGAGTAACGCACGGTTTGATGTAATTGATGAGGGCTGATTCATTTCTATTGATGACTAAGTTTGCGGCGATGTAGCTGGCCCGTAGCGTTTTTTCGTAGAGACTTTTTAAGTGGTGATTTGTTAACAGAAATACCTACAGTTGTTAGCCTTCAAGAGATTTCTATATTCTAAATTACTTTATTATTTTAGTGTTTGGTAATCATCTGCAATATATAGGTTTTGGTCCTCTGAATACTAGTTAGACTTGCCTAATGTGAATTTGGGATTTCACATTATACGAATATAAAGGTTTTCAACAACATTTTAGATTTCTACGAAAACCTTGTTTAAAGAAAAACAATTTATCATAATTGAACTGTTTAAAGGAAGTGATTTAAGATGAAAGTCTCTTGTAAGTACTGTGATACCTACTGCTCTCGTTACACGCGTTACCACGAAAAACTTCAAGGAAGGAACGACCAAGGGCGACACGGTGATCGCACAAAGTGTTGAAACAAATAAATACTTTATCAATTGATAGCAAGGAGGATGTGAAAAAAAGTTCTATTACACAAACCTACCAGTTAAAAAGTCAAAATAAATCTAAATTCAAAATCATAAGGACCATAATTGACATTCAAAAATGTGAATACGCCCTTCTTTCTCTAAACAAATTAATTTCAAAGCCCTTGAGTTTTTTATCCCCAGTAAATGCATTTTTTACTCTAAGGACGCACTTTTCGTTTAATAAGGTAAACAAGTTTTTTATTGTTTACGCAATTTCCAAGGGATAGAAAGATCCAGCACGAATTAAGTTTTTATCGATGTGCAAGAGATAGGCAAGGACGAGTAAATTAGACTGCGCAATCGAGTGAATACGGTTATTTTTTATAGCTTAAAATAAATAATAAATTACAGTGCTCAAGGAGTAACAAGAGGGAAGTCCATTTTACAAACAATAAAACTAAGTTTACCAACAAAATACTAACTAAATAGAAACGAAGAAGTACAATTTTATTTGATAAAATGACCTACAAATATGAATTTAGAATTATTTTTATGACCTAGCTGATGATATGTGGTCATCACCGCTCATGGGCCCTTGTATTGTCAGGGTCAGAGGAGATTACGACCTACTGCCTAACATTAAGTGTTCTCGTTGAACCTCGCTTGACATCTCAAAGCATTAAGAAAACACCGAGGTCTGGAGTTGTTTCTAAAGCCACATTACAAACTAAATTCTGAACAACTAAAACTAGACTAGTGACTATCGTAAATGAGACATTTTTCGAAACCAAAACACTTCACAGTAAGTGGACACACCTTAGGAACATCACAACTAAAACTAGTGACTATCGTAAATTAAATGTTTTTCAAAACCACTTCGCAGTAATTATGTTTAAATGTTATATTAATATGAATGTCCTCTATGTGCGTGTTGAATAAATGCTTTTTCTTTCTTTCTTTCTTTACCTACCTTTTTTTTAGTTCACGGTATATGTGGGAGGTGAACCGCACTAAAACTTCCAACCGCTCACACTCAGCGTCCGAACCTCGACTGAGGCCAGAACCCAGCACAGGGTTATGAGGGACGGCGCGATACGATACGCCCTCGTCGCGTCGCCCCTAAGTACCTTACCTTAGGAAAATTAAAACTGTACAGTTCTGTGTACTATTTCAGCTTACTTCTGCTCACTGCTGGGCTCGGGCTTCCTCGGTGGAGTGAATTTTACTTCATTTGTTTTCTTCCTAACATAACGACCTGGCAGAAACCTATTTATATTGAGTGCGTAATCATTACGAAATCGATGTCACTTAGAGACATAGACGCAATTGATAAAATTATTGCATAACCCACAACTTTACAATGATTTAATGTTATAGTCTACTATTGTAGGTCTTTCACGTAAACAGTAATAATTTACTGAATTTAATGCGGAATTCTAAAATAGTTGCTGTCACTGTTATAGACATCTGTACTGTTGTTTACTAAACTTTCTTAAGGCGAGGCACTTTATTAATATTAGATAATTCGTAACTTCGTGATGGATAACTGGATTTTGAGTCGATTCTGTAACCTATTTTTCAATAGAGAGCGACGTGAATGTATCATATTATATGTTTATGATGTTATAAAGACAAACTAGCATATGGTATATTTAATGTCCACCGTCGGTCATGGATCTTGCCACGCTGTCATCTACAACTTGTCGTCTAGAATTGTTGTTAAACCTCTTAAAGAAGAACAAAAGAGTCAGGAAGTAAAATCATTCAGGTGGGAATAATAAGATGTTTAGGGAAATTTAGGCTGTAACTGAAGGTTTCATAACTGCAAAGTACAAACTTTTAGATTTATATTGTGTGTTCTTGTTGAATATTCTCCTTAAAATGATTCGCTTTCCGTCCTACTTTTAGTTTGCGTCACACCTGTCTTAAACAGCCACTTCAGATCCAATAACTTCAGGTAAAGGGCTGTTTTGTTTACCTGTGTTCTACATAATGTTTTGATATTATTATGTAGGTACTATTCATTATATAGCAGGTATTGCCTAACTAATCCTTTACGTAAAGCATTGTGTAAGTTTTTGAGAATCATTCCGTAATATGATGAAGTATTGAACTGTGCAAAGGAACAACCATATTTTGTAATGGTAGATTCTGTTGTAAAAATAATAAATAGCTGAAAAAATAGCGGTAGGTTTGCCCATCACAGTTACGTGCATTTTTTTTTTCAATTATAGGTAAAGACGTACCTTACCTAATGGTAAATGGTCGGCATTCTTTTATAAGGTTTTATGCCGACAAATTAGAATAAACTATTATTATGACATATTTTTTTATAATATTAATATTGATTTAATGTTCCACAAATTAATGTAAAACATCTGCACCAGATATCACAATCACTGAAGATCCACAATACTGTAAAAGTAATTTATTTCTCTACAGATTTATCACTTTCTGGTGGTGCCACTGTAACACAACATTGAACATTTTATGAAATTCAGATACGAATAGTATAGAAACAGAACGAACATTCTGTTCTGTTCTGATCTAAATATCATCTTTATCTAACCTAAAAGAGTCTCAGAGAGATCTTAAGCAAAAATAAAACTTCAGGGTTATTTTTTTTAAGGGTATATTAGCAGCCAATTCCACATAATCCATTTACATATTAATAATAAGGGGATCTTTCAAAGTTTCACGAAAATTATGGCACAGTCCAAAATAGCATTAACGAAAAGGCGAACCAGTAGATGTATAACAATCTCATACTCCACTTGTCATACTGTTTCGTCATTACCACAGTTCAGTGACCAGTCTCGCAGATGTTCGTGAAGCAAGGTCTCCTGAAATTACAGTGCGCTAAAATCTTACGTTTTATAGGTGGATATACTTTATTAACTATCAGTCTAAGCGCTCAGTAAGCTTGCTACTTTATTACGGTATAAAATTGTATTGCTCTAAGGTATAGTTGAGCTTTATGTTTGTTTTTATAGTGATTTGCGTTTATAAGTAATACCTACTTTTAAGCATGAGATCTTTTTCAAACGAATGATGGAACTGCATCCATTTGTATGTTTTTGAGGGTATGGTATGTTGTTTGATATTTACATTTGAAGCCTTTTGACACTTTCGAAACTCGAATTAGGTATAAAGAATGGATCTTTTATCCTGTACTAGCTAAAGTGGGGTGTATGACCTGTTGAAATATAATGTGGAACCATTTTTATTTTTACATAAGAATACTCGCAGTCATAGTCTTACATACACCAAATGATAACAAAGAAAAGTTAATCTGATTCCTAAAACAAAAGCGGTTCTAATTTGTATTTCGATATGTCATTCACCCCACAGGTACAGGACTACAAATCCACCCAGTATATCGCCTCGCGGTACCTATAATGTTAATTCCTTCCAGACAAAGAAAAACAAAACTATTATCTTGATGCTGATTGATAGCTTTTGAGCATGAGGTAAATAACATTGGATCACATCATGCTGTTTTCAATTGATCAATCCATAAAAATCTTTGAAAAAAAAAACAACTTCTATTTTCAAACAGTGTGTAATCTTAAAATTTATGTTAATTAAATTCCATACATTGAGCTGTTTTCACTTGTTTTATTACAAATATAAAACATCCAGAACGATTAATTAGCTTCGAGCACTGAGTGATTCATTGTCGATTAAATCTAAAACAAAGAGTCAATCACTTGATTCACTCCTTTGTATACTCTGAATGAAGTTTTAATGATTCTTAAAAAAATAAAAGTACTTATAGTCCAAACATTTTATTTTTAAGCTTTTTGGGAAGAATTGTGAGGGTGTTTAATGTGATAAATTCCTTGATCTTTTTTTTTTCAGTTGGAGGAAATCACCGGATCCTGGCCCGCGGGGCGGGCGGGGCATGTGGGAGTTGAACCGCGCTAAAACCTCCAACCGCTCACACTCAGCGTCCGAACCCGGGCTGAGGCCAGAACCCAGCACGGGGTTTGGAGGGACGGCGCGACGCGTTACGCGTTCGGCACTCTTTCCCGTCGAGCCGTCCCGAAATTCCTTGATCTTACATGCATTCTGCTGTACTTTTATAGATAATCATTGTTATCAAATTCCAATTAATGGTTTTAATAAAGTAAGTAATTGTAATAAATATATTGTAATAAATATTTTTCCGAGCAGGGTCAGGTAAGGTAGAGTGGCTTTAAACCATAGAAGTTTAAAAAACGTTTTCATGAAAAACATGCTCCCGAATACGACTTTAAGTTATTTTCAGATAAATTTTCAGGAAAAACTATTAGGTACCAAAATTCCACACAGTATTTTTACAACTAAAGACAATTTCAAATATTACAATAACAAATGAAATAGCGTCTTGCAACTCTACGAGGAAAACTTCAGACAAAAGCTCCTCGTAGTTATTATAAATTCAAAACATCTTGAATTCAGCAAGTAAGTCAAGATTCTGGTATCCCGGTGAGCTAAATTCAGCGTAAGAGCGAGACCTACTAATGCTCCAGCAATGTATTTAGGGACACATTAAGACGTGCTATACGAGATAGGACGATTGATTTGATTTAATTATTGCATGAGAATGTTGAGGACAACTTGACCTGAAATTGAACTTTGAAGCAAATATTATTATCTTTACGCTTCTCATTATAAAACTAAAGAGATTTTTTGACCACGAAATAGCTAATTGCACCTTTAATAATTATATAAGGTCGATTGCAGTTTGTGTTAATTAGTTGAAATCAACTAGCTTTTCTGCAAACCCGTAAGATATTAGTTGTTAAGTTTTGCACGAGAAGAGAATTTACATAATAACTTCTACTCTTCTCTTTTTTGAGTAAGAGTTTGTATACAGGGTGATTTCTTATTGAAATTCAAGATAAGTAAGATCCTCCAATGTGACTGAGTCGGTAGTTGGAATATTAAGAAAGTATGAGTTAATAGCATCAGGGTCGCTGAAATGGGGAGGAAGTTCTATGCCTTTCTTATTATCACTTAATACAGACGATTTCAGATTTTTCCATAGCTTTCTAGGATTACTTATAATATTGTTGATATGGTGGGAGAAGAAAGCTTTCTTTTCACTTTCAATAGCTGCACTGACTAAACACTTCATGTCCTTGTAAGACTTTCCAACCAGGGTATCCTTACTAATTTTATAAGCATCATGATAATTGTCGCGAATCCTTATCATCTTCCTGACAGTGTCAGTGATCCAAGGATGAGGAGATCCCCTTACTGTAATAGTTTTAGATGGAGCATGTAAGTCAAAGATATACAGGATCAGGTTTGTAAAGTTTTCAACAAGTCTGTTTACATCACATGTTAAAGAAGTGTCCTGATATAGGGTCCAATCCACACTGTCCAGATCATTAGCAAATAATTCAGACAATATATTTTTTAGCGGTCTGTAAGTAATTTTTTGAGATCGTAGTTTTCCTTGTTTTGTATGTAATTCTGCTGATATTATTGCATGGCTGCCAAGATCAGGCGAATGTGTCACCTTCACGTTATTCATTTTTATGTTAGTACACAAAACATCGATTAGCGTTTGACTATGGTCGGTAAAATGAGTGGGTTCAGAAATTACCTGTTGCAAACCCAGATGCAAGAGGAATTGATTAAATAATTTAGTTTTATTATTTCTCGTGTCCAGATAATTTATGTTGAAGTCTCCGGTAAGAATTATTTTGTTAACTTTAGAAAAATAAGTAACTGAGTCTGTCACTGCATCAAAAAATGTATCAACATCCTGCCACGGTGGTCTGTATGCAGTTCCAATTACTAGGTCCTTCCCGATCTGCAACCACATTTGTTCAACTTGGGTGGTTTGTGGATAAGTGCACACGTGGACTTTCAATCCTTTCCTAGAATAGAACCCGACACCCCCTCCGCGACCTCCTCGTATGTTTATTGGGCGTGGGTTGTGTCGTAATTGGTATCCAGGAAGTCTTGGAGCATTTTCATCTTCACCTATTTTTAACCAAGTTTCATTAATTGCCATTACATCTGGCTTCAGGTTCATCATGGCAGCAATAAACTCATCCTGTCCAGTGTTCAGAGAACCAGCATTAAACAAACCAATCTTAAGCTTATTTCTGTCGAATGTTACAAAACAAAAATCTACAGAACAATAACATTACCAGAAAAGTAACAAAAATAATATAAATCATATCATAGCGATTAGCAAAGTTGACCCATATGAAGAAGGTACTCAAAAATGTTGGACCTCTTTTTAAGCTCATGTATACATGTATGATTCGAATTAAAACTTTCACAACTATATGACTATTGAATAACGTCCTTTTATTATATAATAAGTAAAGGTGATCCCGACTTATTTGTACTAACACTAAATAACAATAAGTTTCCTCAAGTGTTAACATTATAATACTGTAATAGCAAAAAAATATCGCCAAGGTAAGATAGTTATAACACAAAAAAGTCAGTGTATAAGACAATAACACAACAATTATTATTACAGATATATTTTTAAAATTTAGGGTATTCTTCCTCTTAATAAAATGATAACATAAGCATACGAAATAAAGCAAATTGTACAAACTGTTAAACTTGTAAATATTAAAAATACTATTTTGTTGCCTAAAAACCAAGCCTACCAAGCGTACGATTAATTGAATTATTACAATAATTATAATAAGAAAAAATAAAAAAATATTATTTTCGACAAAATGTCTGCAAGATAGATTAAACACAGCTACTACACAAATTTCCCTAAAAAGATTTAAAAATAAAAAACGAGAATCTAACCAAAATAACGATTAACATCTATCATAGATTTCAAACGGATGGTTTGTGTACCTTCCGCTTGTCGAGCAAAAATTTTGCCATCCTTGGTCCAAACATATCTCCAGTTTTTTTTCCTGCTAGTCTCACACGCAATTTTAAATAGTTCCCAGTTTTGTTTTGTAAGACGTTCATTCAAGTATACGTTTTTAACCGGTCCGGTCAGTCCCAAGTTAGCGGTAGTTATTGTTCTCCTGATTCTCGCAGCACTGATTAGTCGCGCGTGCACCTCCTTGCGCGTCACACGCAACATACATAAGCGAGTATTTGGCTCACTGCCTTCAATGATATTACGTCTCACGGAACCTATGCGCTCCACGGAAACGATGTCTCGCAGGTCTATTTCTACACCAAGCGTGGTAGCAGTTAATTGGACTAAGTGAATCAGATTTTCGTCGCGGAATTCAGGCAGATTCGCGATTACGATGTCGTTCGCAAGCAACTCTTGATCACGCTCGTTCACCTGCGACTTCAGATCCAAGATTGACTTCTCCAGACGCGCCTCCGCGTCCGAAACAGAGAAACCGGCTACATTTTTCTCCATCGATTCAAGTCTGCATTCGAAAGCGTCCATCCTCTCGTGGCAATATTTGAAAAGCTCGCGGAAGTCACTAAACTCTCGCCGGCACTCTCGCAACTCATTCCGCATGCTAGCCATTTCTTCCTTAAATTTACGGAATTCATAAGCAAGATCAGTCCGCATATCGACGAGTGCTTCTGCGGATTCGCTTACAGACTGGCAGTCAGTTTCAGGGCTAGACGTATTTTCAGCTATCACTGTTGATTGACCTCGCACCGGCGTCGACGAATTGTCTCCTCGGGGAAGTTTTGATTTGCAACCAGGGCATAGCCATCCTCTAGGAACACTTGAAGCTGCAAGAATAGCCACACAGGCTTTATGGAAGGTGTCGGTGCACTTGGTACACTTCGCGCAGTCAGAAGCCGAGAGAAACTTCCCGCAAGCTCCACATTTAGCCATTGTAGAAGTGTTATAATATAATTAGTAAGAGTAGTACTAAAGAAAATGTGATATGTATAGGCAGGACACTAAGTTCGAGCTTATTTGTGGGTAAGCTGAAAAGTTCAAGTTCCCAGAAAAAGTTTTGTAAGTACTTTTACTTTCTTAACACTTATGGAATTCACCACAACCACTTGTACACCACTGTTATCCCGTATTGAACTTAATAAACGCAGTTACTTGAGAATTAAAAGCTTTTATCAATAGGTTTTAAATAGAAAACGTTCACGCATATGTCGTACCGTTCGTAGGTGTGACGTCACTCGTCTCGTCATTTAGAGTGCTATATCTATTTTCACGTACACAGGCGCATGTATAGAATGTGATTTTTGTCCCATGTATTATTACACTGTTCTATGATACAGGAAGTGACTAGCCGGCTTAAGTCTTTGGCTGTTGGTGTACGTCAGTACGGTAGGGTTGATCCTGCACAATATAACACGTAGTTTTGATTAGTTATAACTTATGATATATTATGCCCTGGAAAACCCAGACTTGGTGGATGGCTTCTACATCAAGTATACTATTTACTGTGAAAGTATTGTTTCGTCGGATTTTAACACCCTGTATACGACCAGTAAAAATATTATTACCAAAGAATATGGCTTAATGCCTTAGTAATCGCAACTTAAAAATATCTAAAATTCTTGCAAAACGATGGTTTTTCGACAGATGATGGGTGTGGCGGAGGTGTGGGGTGCGCGAGATCACTAGAGTTCGTTAGTCAACACTCTTATAGCCGAAATTGTTTATGTTTGAGGTAGTTTTGTCGAATTTAGATTTAAAAAAAAATTGTAATTTTACCTATTTTTTGTAATATTCCGTATTAGGACAGAGTACTCATCACCCTCCTGCAATATGTACCCTCTCTAACAAATCACCCAGTATATATCCCTTTTAATATTAATTTAAAACAAATTAAAAATCTTTCGAAAATGTTTAGCCAAACATTTTTTTTCGATAAGAATCGACTACTGCACAGTGGTCCCAAAGAAACCACATAATAACTGACAGTAAATATTTCAAAGCACACACGTAAATAGTGAACATGACGTTAAGACGATACACCGTGACGCAACTGGCTCTGAATTATGACAAATTGATGTGGTCGTAAACCATAAAAAACATATATAAACCACGTTGATGATTTTATCTAGTTTTATTAGGTACGAACGACTAATTTTAGGCTATAATAGTATTTCTTAGAACTGCTGAAACCGTAGCTGGTGAAATATCTGGCATTGTAGAATCTGAATATGAATTACGCAAATAATCTGCAATTTATGTAAGTTTGTTTCCGCTAGTGAACATTTCTGACTGTTTATGATGAATGAATTTATCTTGAATGGTAGGTAATCTTTATGAGTTCCGGTTGCCATCTACAATCGAATAAGTGTAAAATACACCACCATTTAGAGCTTTCTAACGTAGTTCATAGACTTTCACACTAATGGGCGTACGAAATGACAAAATTGTGTCTAAAAATAACACCTCAATTGACTTCAGATATCGAACTATAATAAATCAGTCATGATCCAGGACAAGGCTGAAATGTGCCCAGCGTTAATATACGTTTTGTCTTAATATATCGTAATGATAGTGTGCAGATGATACGTTGAAATAGAGGTATTGGGTAAGGGCTCCTGAACTAATGTAATGCAATAAGTTGCTATGTTATTCTTGTTACAGAACTTGTTATATGTCCCTGGTCTATAGTTCACGCATTCTTTTTTTTTTCAACATTTTAGATTAGCGACTTGAAATAACCTCAAAAAACATTGAGAACCTATTTTGATGACACGAGTTCCTGCAATTCCTGCATTTAAGAAAAAAAAGTCTGTTTGATACAAAGAGGGTATGTGAAAGAAGTGTCTATGACAAAACAATGGTTACAACTGATACTCTATGGTTTGTATATTTTGAAAAGTCTGCACGTGACTCGTAAAATCTCTTCAACCATCGAATTTAAATGTCAAGGACGCACTGAAAGAACTAAGAACAAACTAGTTCTAACTAAATTAAGATTAGGAATTGCAGATTTGTTTGTAAATACTGACTCAGAGTTAATCGATGCAATCAATTTTCTGTAAGCCAAAGTTAATTTTGTTCTCTGATTTAGAACATCTGTAGTTTGTTTCCATCTTGTGTGTTAACCTGCTTCTGAAGAGTTGGTTATGCCAAATTAAAAGTTAGCCATTGCCACCAGTTACGGAAGAAAAACCTACGTAGTGTGGTTTAGTTCTGACTTTACGAACTGCGTTAGTGAACGGATTGGTTCGTGTTAAATGCAGCATATAGAATAATAATATGTTGTTGTTATTTATTGTTGAATAAGTAGCTGTCATATTAATTCTTAGAAACACATGCGGCAAAAACAAGGATTTTGGTGATGATGACTCATAACGTTATCGACAACGGTATCTAGTTCAAATGAATTGAGTGATACCTCAATTGATTTCATTTATTCTGTAACTGTTCCTATCCCGCCGAGATGGCGGAGTTCTATTTTCGAAAATGTCATTTGAAATTCGAATTCGGACGCAGCGTCCGTTTACGTGCTAAATATGCAGCGACCGACATTGCTGTTAGTGTTACCGAATCAAAAATTTGTATTTTCTTTTATTTAGTAGATGATAAACCACTTCAGATTGTAGTAATACCATATACTTTGTTTAAATTAAAGCCGTTTAATTATTAAAATATGTTTATTTATTACTATATAGACAAACAAGCCAACAAACTAACTAATCGTAAGTGGTAACCATCTTGTTATATCTCAATTCAAACCTCTACAATTTCAGTGTCACTTCAGGGTCTCGCTCGTAGCGTTCACTCCACTTAAGGATATTAAAGTTTTGTTTGAAAAAGGGCAAAGGGAAAAGTTATACCTTTTCGGACTTGCATTCCCCTTCGGACATTCTTGTCAAAACATAAGTATAAGGTATTTTTTAAACTCAACTTAACAATGATCTACGTTTTTCGCTACAACATTTTAATTTTTCAATGTAATCTATGAAAATAACAAAAAGTATTAGAAATAACGGTCACAATACAAACAATTAGAATGTAATAGGTACAAATCGAATCGAACGCAGCGTACCGTTCGACAAATTTGAATTTAGAACTATGGAACATGTAACATCGAAATTTAAAATTCTGTTGACCGTTACAAAAATTTTAATCAAAACGGTGATTCTTGTTTGTTCGAAAATTGAAATGGAAATTAGGAACTGCGGAGCTGATGTGAGAAAATATTGAAAATAATTATAAAATTTTGATACAACTACAGTAGGACTCCGATTATCCGGACCTCAGTTATCCGGATTCGCGATTATCCGGACTGCCAATCGCGACGAGTTTATTCTAACATTAACATGTCAAAACTTGCATAACGCCGCGCCACTCGTGCCGTCCGCGCCCGTCGCCCCACCCGCACCTCCCGCAGGGTGCGGGCGGCGGGACGGCCTAGCCGCTACACGCGTTTCTTATTGTTTTAGATAGACGGCAATTGTTACTTCGTTTTAACGTGCGTGTCACGTCAACAAACTTTAAAATGTCAAAGCGTAAAAGAGTTGTGTTATCACTTAAAGATAAAATTCGTGATATAGCAGCATTGAAGAGAAGAAGTAGCTTACGTCAAACGACAATTACCAAATATTTTAAACCAAATTAAACTAATTATTTTATTTCATGATTACCTAATGCAAATTACCAAATACATACATAATTATTGCAAGCAAATTATACGTACATTATGTACAATTTCTTAATAAACGTTGATTTTCGTTCATATGTATTTGTTGTTTTAAATAAACACTTAACATTACATATGTATGGTACAGACTACATATGTACATATGCAAAAAGCCCGTTTTTCTTCATATCTTGGATTATCCGGACTTTCAATTATCCGGATGCCTACTGACAACAATTAGTCCGGATAATCGAGGTCCTACTGTAATTGAATTTATTCTCTTCTTAAATAGTATTTTATAGTTCAAAATCATCAATTTTAAAAGAACAATGTTTTCTTGCTGTAAATATTTTTTAATCAATCAATTTCTTTGTTTGTGATCACAGGAATTTTTACATAAGGTGTTCAGTATTATTATAGTTCAGTCGGAATCAGCTCTGTCGAGCATACAAATTGACACACTTAATTATAATTTTAAAATATTTCAGTATATTATTACAAGTCTGCATGCACATTTCAATTTATATAAAATTATTACTTTATTAATTATTTATTTAAATAATATGCATGCAAAAACTTCAGTGCTATATTCTCGACATTTTGCATTTGCACACAGCCAGTTGATAATAAAACTCATTCGTGCGTTTCTGTATGAAGGGTGAATTTCGTGCACTGAAATGGTATTGAAACTTCGACCTCACTTCTCAAAGCATAAAATACTGACGTATTATCTAGACAGGGTTTTCCACGTTGAGACGATTAAAACCTTTGCAAAAACAGTAGGAAACGATGGACTATGAACAGACAAAAGAGACCAAACTTATTTCATCCTAATAGGTGAATCTCTATGTCATTAGTCAGACACGAAATCGAAATTCAATGGAGAAAAATATTTAAAAACACTTTTCACAACACTTCTTGAATGTTTTATTTATTGCAAGATAGATAAACGAGACTACGGCCCATCCGATGGTAAGCGTTTGGTTTGGAGAACTCTGTAATTTGTGCCAGAAGAGTAGACAATGTGTCATGAATAGTCACGATCACACTGATCAAGTACCTATCCATAATCGTTGGATACTGTAGTCCCCAATTCGCATTGGGCAATCGTAGTGTATTATACCTAATCACTTTTCTGGGGAGACCTGAGGCCAGCAGTGGGCAGTAACGGGTTGTTACAGTACATACACTTACTATCCCACAAGCCGTACACAAGTAAGATACTGTTATTTGAATCTAATAATAAAAAAAAACAAAGGCCCCGTAAGTGAAACTCTTTTTAAACTTAACCTACTGAAATAAATTTAAACTACATACATTTACGTAAATGCAGTTTTTGAACTATTTTATAAATAGGTCGTTCGAGTATTTTCTGTAATTGAATAACATGAAATCCCCAATTTTAAATTTTATTGCGGTGACAGATTATACAGTTAGAAATAGATAATAGAATTTCAAATTTTTCGTGGAAAATACCCGAATATTCTTTGTTGTTTGTAAAGTAGGTATGTACCTATAACAGTTCTAAAACAGTTTATTTTATGGTAACGACCTCGTGGAACTCAGATATAGGATTTATAAGAAACAGTAACCAATGGTTAGGTTAGCTTTATGCTGGTATAAAAGCAATAAAAATAATGCAAAAAAGTCTACTTAAGTGTAAAATTATAGCCTTATGTATGTAGCCTGGGGGCGGCGCGACGGGAAAGTGTGCCGATGGCGTAACGCGTCGCGTCGTCCCTCATAACCCCGTGCTGGGTTCTGGCCTCAGCCGGGGTTCGGACGCTGAGTGTGAGCGGTTGGAGGTTTTAGTGCGGTTCAACTCCCACATACCCTCAGATTCGGTGATTTCCTGCAAATAAAAAAAAATAAAAAAAATTACCTATAACAGTTCTAAAACAGTTTATTTTAGGTAACGACCTCGTGGAACTCAGATATAGGGTTTATAAGGGACAGTGACCAATGGTTAGGTTAGCTTTATGCTGGTATAAAACAATAAAAATAATGCAAAAAAGTCTACTTAAGTGTAAAATTATAGCCTTATGTATGTAGCCTTATTAAGATTAATATCATTTTTGAATTTCATGAAAATTTCTTTCTCCATCAATTATATTCAATAATTAAATAAAAAAGAAAACAATTCTTAATCTTAATCCGAACTATTTCATACCTAAGAAAAACACGTGACTTGGAAAACAGTCCGTTGACACCCAACTACGAGCGTCAGTGTAAATGTATGGGAATGTATGCATTTGATAAACTGTTGTTACATTAGGGACGTACACGTGTGTGCTCCGCTGTGACCAACTTGGCCTGATGGTTACACGTGCCCCGGATTGGGGATCATGATAATTTACCTGTTTTTCATTCATAAATGTACCACATACGGTGATAATTGGGACAGCGTTCGATCCTTGAGACAAAAATTACTTTCGCGTGTAAAATTTTATGGTACGACCCTATTTGGAGGTAACATTGAATTTCTTTTTTCTTTATATCTTGCGGTACCTACCTTATAATAAGTGTGTACTGATCCTTAGGGATTTTAGGAAAGCCGCAATCCACTGTAGTAATAGTACTTACCAAAGATTATTTTCATAATCTAATATATGTTATAAAGGCGAAAGTTTGTAAGTATGGATGTATGGATGTTTGTTACTCTTTCACGTAAAAACTACTGAATGGATTTGAATGAAACTTTACCACAATATAGCTTATACATCAGAATAACACATAGGCTACAATTTTTGAACCTCTTTGTAACGCAGACGAAATTGCGAGGGTCATCTAGTATTATCATAAAATCAAGAAGGTGCCCTATTGCAGAGATGAAACACTGAAGAACTTATTAATAAAATTATTATGATGATTTTCCGATTGTATTTACAACATTCAAAGATAGCTTTGCTTAGTAACATAGCATAATATTTGATATTATTTTTTTATTTTAAGTCTGATGTAGTTTTTAGAATTTATTCCGAGTGGTATGTTTTAAATAACATTATGCTCATTACTATTTTACTTTTATAAAGTTGTTCAATCCAT
Source organism: Trilocha varians (assembly GCA_030269945.2). Lineage (NCBI taxonomy): Eukaryota > Metazoa > Arthropoda > Insecta > Lepidoptera > Bombycidae > Trilocha > Trilocha varians. Next base: position 6,078,651 of record AP028268.1, on the reverse strand, counting down.
ATTGAACATACAAAACTTTTTACATTTTTATTTTGTATCCAATCTTTTTTGTTTTCCATAGCGCGATGATTCTGTCTCGCGCTATGTCAAATTTCACTTCTTTTCTAGCCATATAGGAGAGTGGTCATGTTTTTGTAATTCTATAAATTTTTCATGTTTCAATGAAATATATGTAATGTTTAAAAAGCAATAAATCTTTTCTTATGTTAGATCCTATAGCATCCAACAAAGTAGATACGAATAAAATCCTTTTAAGGACATTTAAGAATTTTAAAAGAGTTTGCTATCAATAGAAGCGAATGTTAATAGTATCTACTGCTATTGTAGGAAACTTATCAGGCGGATATGTAAAAGAACTCTCTATCTTTGACGGTAGGTGACGATCTCCTAGTTCTTTTGACAGTATAGGTATTCATGAACAGCGTTGCCCACTATAATAACATCAATAAAAATAACTTGGTAAATAACTTGGTCAATTAAATTTTTACAACTTAATTTATCTTCAAATAAACTCTGTATTCTGTACCAACCAATTACTGCCCACTGTTGGGCTCAGGTCTCCTCCGAAGAGGGATTAGGCATAGTCCACCACGCTTGCCCAGCGCGGATTGGGGACTTCACATATCTTCAAAGGATTTTTAAAACCCTTTTCCGATATTCCTTCAAATAAATAATTCTATTTAATATCAGACATGTACATCTCGGCCGTACTGTCTTGTAATTAATCGATACTCGTGTTTAAAAACTCGTGTACGCCTACGTATTCATCAATGCATAATATGTCACAGATAACATGTCTAAATCGGTTCAATCGTTTCACGCGAACCCAATTAAAGTACAACATGACAATTTTCATTTACGTAAATAAGTTACCTTCACCTGTTTTAAGCACCCCTCCTGTTTTGGTTCAACCACCATTAAACTTCCTACTATACAATTAAATTGATATAAAATACAAAGAAGTAGTAGAATAATATATTCTAACGTTCATCTGAAGATACATCGTCATCATCATCATCAGCCTATAGACGTCCACTGCTGGACATAGGCCTCCCCCAAACTTCGCCACATCGACCGGTCCTGCGCCATCTGCATCCAGTGACCTCCCGCAATCTTGACCAGATCGTCGGTCCATCTGAAGATACTAGGTCATCAAAATCAGTCACGAAGGCCTAACGGGAGCTATACATACGGAACTCTTTTAAACCTACAATTAAAAATAAGGACAAGTCATAGACGCCTGGATAACTTTAAAATTTGCTACCTTTCTATAATTTTTCGTTGAACTCTCCAATCTAATCTAGCTCTCTGCATTTTATTTAATTAAAATCAAATAACTATTATCAGTACCTAATGAAGAAAAAAATTAAGAAATTCAACGGAATCCAAGAGTTTCCCTTTTCATCAGGTTATGGTGTCAATCACAAAACTCCAAGTCAACAACTTTATTTCAATAAAATTTCGAAATTTACAGCAAATAAATTTATTTTTTACAATTTAATCACTCATAGATAACAATATTTTATGACTTATTGGTTAAACTAGATAATAATGTTAAATTAAACTATTTCGAAATTAATTAGTACGCCACTGCAAAACTATCTTCACTATCAATATAATCATTGTTGTTCCAATCCTTATATTTATCTTCATCGTTGCGATAGTTACCACGGAACAACCTTCTTATTTCAGGATTTTCTTCATCTACTTCATTAACTCTTGTATCTTCTTCTAGCTTGTAGTTATCATTTGCTTCATCAGGGTCTCTTAATGGTCCTTCATTTTCATAATCGTCGTCATCAGAGTCTGAAAACTGCTGAGGTTTTGCATCGTTAGATTCATCATTATGATCATTGTTTGTGTCATCATCATCAATTTCATCTTTATCTTCATCTTCCCCATCATTGTCATCATCGTCATCGTCATTATTTTCTTCACAGTTGCTACCACTAAGACCATTATTGTCTTCCATATTATCTTTTTCTTCGTATTCGTGATTATTCACACTAATAACATCTTCGTTTTGTGCATATCTGTACACATTTGAACTAGACTGCGTAAATTCTGCATTCTTTTGAGCTGGATCTTGAGAAGAACCAGAACTTGGGTCGTCACCAAAATCTTCCGAACTGTCGTTAGGGTCACCATCTTGTGCATTAATTACTTTATAACTCACATTCGGTGGGTTGATACTCTGTTCAGACTCAACGGGAACAGTTTGTAACGTCAGTACTGCATCATAAGTCACTCCTGGATTACCCATAAATACTAAAACCACGTATTTGTATCCAGGACCGCCATCAATTATATTAGCTTTCAAATCTGTTCCAAAATCGATACCACTGACTCTGACGTGGGCTATAGTCTCTCCGTCCCCGATTGCAGGATACCGAAGAGCAATCGATCCTCCAGGTACTGTCAGCCTTATTTGTTCAGTGTTGGCTTTCTCTAATTCCTCGTTCCCGATATCTAACAGGAACACATATGGATACTTGTGGAACGGGTTCGCCGTAGTTATCACGAAGAGACCAAGTAATATTGGCAACAACATCTCGACGCTACAGTACTGCAATGATAAGTCATGGTAGATTAATCTGTATCTTATATAATGCTGTGTTACGGTTGAAACATTACAGTTTTTGTCCGGCCGTGACTGTGAGCGTGACAATTCCAATGTCAAATGGATCTTCTTTTGAGCAGCGTGATCAGGAAAAGTACGATGTAAATTTCCTTAATTACAACAAAAGCTTCCGAAAACAGAAGATTTTCTTTAATAGGCCATTTTAGTTTTGCTTTTATCTTACTTGCTGTCCATAAAAAATAGGTACAATTAGGTACGTTTCCTTCATTTGGTCGTCACGTATACTTCGTTTGCTCAAGCAATAAAAACTAACAAACAAAAGTTCTTATTTCAAACAACTTTATTTATTTTGGATAGAGATAATTTCGAAGATCATTCAGCTTTTTTTGGTATAGATTAAATAACCGGACATCCGACAGCTCGCTGACCCATCAATTACCTATATATTAATATAGTAAAATATTATGTTTAATGATAGCTGTTTTTCAAAAAATATTCTGCACGTTTAAGCTAAATTTTAACGGTTTGTGTATCGTCAATCGACTTCTTATTTCTGTTAACAGGTTTTCTGGTTTATAAAATGTCCAAATCGCGTACATGGAGGCGCGTAGAAGGTATTTCTTCCATCGAAATATGCCATTATAAGGTGAAAACCTGGATCGAAAAACGTGGATATGCCAATTCCTACTATTAAATGGCAGACTTGTAAAGAGGGACAAAGAAAACATTTTAGTTGAAATTGAACTGAATAGCGCCTGAAGATAATACTCGAGTCCTAATGTCGTAATCAAATTGCTATTACGAAACACCGTAGCTTTGTATTGGAACGGAGAGTTTTATAACAAGTTAATAAATAATTCCCCTTACAATAAAAGCGCGAGATCCTGAATTGCGGTTACAACATTTGCAAAAATCTTCGCATATATACGACATCTGAAATCTACTACAGTGGGCTTCGGCCTGACCGGGCATACACTACCTCGCCCGGTCGGAGATCTCCCTTTGGCCTAATATCATCTGTACCCACAAAGGTAATGAAAAGTGCTAAGTTACATAGTGAACACAAATAATTTATCATTAATTAGTTTATTATGATTTAACGTACCTAATAAATAGTAGATAGTACCTAGTAGAGATACCTCTAACTTGCATTTCGTCATACAAATCAAGTCACAGAAAACAATGTTTTACATCTAACAAACTAACACCTTCTGCATCGTGCTTTATGGTCATTTTTGACTAGAAAATTCTCAACAATATACTGGATAGCAAAAATTAAATCCATAGCTATTTTTTTCCATAGCAGATGCAAGGGATTTTTTTGTGTCATTGGTAACTTCTAGCAACAATGCACTTATTGCCTGTAGTTGTAATTTTTGGTCTAAAATGCTATTTTAATTAAACTTACAAGTGGAAATAGAGTCAATTACCTAATGATATTCTCAGATTTGTCTGATTGAAAATGGTGTCTAACTTAGTATTAGGTACTGTATTTATAGATAGATAGATAGAAAATTATTTATTGTAACACCAGAATACAATTCACACAACACATAGAAATACAATTATAGTGATTTTGTACAAATAATACAGTGTGACAATTGGCGGCCTTATCGCTTAAAGCGATCTCTTCCAGGCAACCATGTACGGAGATAAACTTATTTAAAAATACAGAGCGGTGTATAATTAAAGAATTAAAAAGAAAAAAGATACAAATGACTTAACTTAAACGAAACAAACATAATAAAGACAAAAGAAAACAATAAATAATTAATAATTATACCATTAACTTACTTCCTAGATATTATAATAAAATGCAGTTCAAACTGTTAGGTAACTATGTGAGTAAATTAATAATTATTAAAAAACATAATTTCATATGAATCTTGTGGACACTGAACACAGGCCATTCGTGAAGAGAAACCAAAGTGTTGATTAACAGTCTGTTTTTGCCAATAAATCGAAGTGTCGTCTAATTTAATGAACAACCAAAGAGATTAAAGTATATAATATACATGATGCTTAATGTTTTTGTGAACAACATAAGAATCGTTTTATATTCACATACTTTAGTCGATTTCTAAATAAATAACATAAATTACAAGTGACGCAAATCTTTTCTCTGACGTGAATTGAAAATACAACCGCGGAAGAAAATAACAGAATACTTTTTTTCAAAAAATCCAAGTATTACTCATCATAATATGAAGGTAGGTAGATATTCGGTAAAGAATGGCGTAGTGCATAACGCGTCATCATCGAAGAGCTCAACCAGGGTTCAGTGTGAGTTGGAAGTTTTAGTGCGGTTCAACTCCCACATAGCCAGAAAATTCGGCGATTTTCTCGAGCATAAAAAAACCTAGAAAAGTATAGTTTAATTTCTACTAATGTAAATGGCCTATACAATTAATACGAGTAAGTATTTGAAAGGAAATCTAGAAACCAAAGACATTCAATGATCTCTCTCAATCTCTCTTTAATAAAATGATAATGATAACAGAGGTTCGCGAACGATGGTAATCAATTACCTACCTTGGGTACGAATGCTTTTTTTCCTCTAGATGAAATAAAAAAGGAATATATACAGGGTGATTTCTTAGTGAGGGTACATATTGAAGGTCATGGTAGCTAATGGTTATATATGTCGGGTATTGGCGGATCATCAACCATAGATTACATCAACTGAGGGTTGAATTCCTTCCAAACGTGGTTTACACAAGGTACTCCAACTTTAAGGAAACCAGTATTGGACTTGTAACAACAGTTTATTGAATAACTAACACTTTAACAATCATTCACAACAACACACAAACGCGATCCGTGTAAACTAAAGTGACGTTAGCAAAGCGAGCGCCACTGCGTGAATGTCCCGAGCTCGGTGAGTGCGCCTTATAAATAGTTCTCGGCCGTCCCCACCTCGCGTGATCATAGTGTGAGGCGATGTTATTGTTTGAACACGTCACATCGCACGTGTTCTTGTAGTCGAATGACTCAGTCCACACAGCTGTTTCGACGGAACGTCTTCGGCTCGGCATACCCTCCGACACGGCCATCCTGCAAAAAGGTCGCCCTCGACCTTAAATTAACAATGTATTACAAATATAATAAATGAGGAGGCCTCTGCCCTCAACTCAAACTCAAACGAGGAGGCCTCTGCCCCCAACTCAAACTCATAAACGAGGAGGCCTCTGCCCTCAACTCAAACTCATAAACGAGGAGGCCTCTGCCCTCAACTCAAACTCATAAACGAGGAGGCCTCTGCCCTCAACTCAAACTCATAAACGAGGAGGCCTCTGCCCTCAACTCAAACTCATAAACGAGGAGGCCTCTGCCCTCAACTCAAACTCATAAACGAGGAGGCCCCTGTCCTCAACTCAAACTCATAAACGAGGAGGCCCCTGTCCTCAACTCAAACTCATAAACGAGGAGGCCCCTGTCCTCAACTCAAACTCATAAACGAGGAGGCCCCTGTCCTCAACTCAAACTCATAAACGAGGAGGCCCCTGTCCTCAACTCATACACCCGCACAAAACGTGTTATAAGGAGGTGGTGGCATTTGGGAAAATACTACAATCTAACCTTACATCATCGTAAATCAGGAATCTTGATAAGCTTTGTACCTTGGCTGGTTCTGATAGGTCACCATAGTGTCCCTGTTCCGACGTTTTAACAATTCTGAAACACTTATGTAGAAGACTCTTAATCGAAGACGCGTCGAAACATCGAAGTCACCCGATAAGTTATCTGTTGCCGTCTACAACTTCCGTTTAGAATTATTGTTTAAAATAAATTATAGCTTCGTGTTTCTGCAGAAAACAGGCTCTACTGTTCGATAGTCTGGTTCTCATTTGAAGCTCGGTAACAGTTTATCAGGTTTACCTGTGAAAACTCCATCAGTCAATGCTCCGTAAATAGTCCGATTACAAACGGACAATGAAATCTCAGCGACAGAGTCTCGTTTCCAATTCTTTGCACACAGAACCCCCTTACCATTAAATTATCCTTCCACCTATCCTTTTCAAGCAGCATTCCGACTTTGCCTGGCTTCGATGAAGAAGCTAAGCTTTCATAAAGTATCGTTCAAAAACATGTTTACTGCACCCCTTCTCTTCCGCCTTCCTAGCCACCGGTAACAGATGTAACAAACCAGTATACTAAGATTTAAAAAAAAAAAAAAAAAAAAAAAAAATCTCTTAGCCCACCATTTTGTCCTACAGTCGACAGCTCCTGTAGTGTAAGTAAAAATAGGTTTTCGATCCCACAGCTTGTCTTACAAAGTCGACATTCTCATGCGGATTCCTAGTATTTTGAAAACAAATTTAAATGTAAGCTGTGGATTTTTGTTCAATAAGTAAATAAAATTAAGGGCACAACCTCCCTCGATAAATGGGCCTTCCAGCAATGAAGTTTTCTTTCGTTACGGAATTCCTGGATTCTGCCTCCACGCTCAAGGTCCGCAATAGAAGCTATGAAATAATTTAACCAACGTTGTTTTCGCCTACACGCTTTCGGCCATCCTACAAGAAAGTACAAATTCGTCTCGTTGTCATGGTCTTGAACGTAAGCACATTCCTATGTCGTCTTGATGATATTCGACCGCAATTGAGCCGAACGATGGATGGACACAGTAGTTTTACTAATAGCGAGGATGAAGCCGTTAAGAATACATTAGAAATAATTTACAACGATCTGCCCTTGGGCAGTCGCAGGCCTTATTTAGCACTTCTCTTTAACCAAATCACAACTTCATATTGACCTAACGCGTCAAGAGTGTTGGGTAGTGGCGGGCCCAGGTATACTCCGATCAAAACTAATAAATCCATTTTTTTTCAGAACACTCGAAGAATTAATCGCCCAGGTTGCTATAGTCTCACAATTGTCTGGAACAAACTAAATTATAATCTGAAATACATTTCTCATTTAAGAACTTAAGAAACATGTATGCAATTATTAACTGGACGAAGACTTATGTCACAGACATTTTAACACACATTTCAGTTCGTCACTCATGAGATGCCGCACCGCAACAGTCGGTAGCGCTTCCATTGATAAACGATTAGAAATGAATAACACACGCGGGTATTACGAAAATAATAATAAATGCGACGCTGGCACACGCTTATTAGACTGGCGTTAAAGAATAGCGTAAATGATTTTACAAACTACCACGGAACTTTCGCAGGATTGCACTTTTACCGCTTCACACATCGTTATGAGTCATCCACTGCGCTTACGGTCTGTCGATTCACATTATTTCTGCAGCTACAAATATTCTGACAACTCTGAATAATAAACAGTGGCGAAAGCACGAAAACCGCCCCATTGATCATTTTGACTACTTTAGCTATTCTTTTTCTTTTTACCGTGATCATAGTACGTCCACTACACTCTGACATTGATCTTCTTTCAAATCCAACATCAAATGTTCAACCGCTCGCAATCTTCAATTATGTCCGAACCATCACTATTTTGTTTTTTTTTTTTTCTTACTCTTTATACCTAGCCTGCACACTTCCATTTTGCCATACAAGCGAAGCATCAGATGTATCCACTTCAATCAGCGAAAGAAACACTTCATTGGTGACGTAAGCAGCATTCAGAACGAATGATCTCGTTGATGATCACGTCTGGTCAGGTTCACATCGAATCTTCAGATAGTGCTGGACCAACTAGTAGGCCCTTCGGCGTTTGTTACCCATCATCTACTGGCCTGGTATCGTAGAAGACCAGACCTTAACTGCAAGTGCCTGTAACAATGAACTGTTCACGAAGCACTGGTTCCCTTACAACCTCGCAGAATACTATTAAATGGTTTCTATTACCGCATTTCATAGATTGTTATCCTTCGGAGGCCTCCGTCTCCTCTTAAGGGAAACCAGACTTTTCGCAATAACCACTGAAAGGGTTCCTTCAGCTATTACAAAAGCTACGATAACCACGACGGTAAATAAAAAACCAAAATATTTTAACAGACCGGATACACCATCTCTTCAAGTGAGCGAAAAGCGCTTTGAAGTACATAAGTAACTCGATCACCAGATCGTGCTACCCGCCAACTTCTTCGTTAACGCATTTCGTTGATTAAGCGGAGCTCTGCCCTCTGCTTAGCTCCAATGGTACCCTGATGGTGTCCTCTTTTTGTAGAATAGTGTTTTCGTTCTGAAAACCAAATACGACCATACGCTTTGTTTTTGGGCACCACACCCAAACGGTGCTTTAAACTCTTAATTTAAAACTGCTCTAGGCGCGCTTTTCTACGCACTGGATTCCTTAATTTACGTTAATCCGCGCTAATCCACCTTAACCCTTAAGGTACCATGAAGGGTCGAGACTTCCCTGGAGGCGGTCCTATGTCCTCGACAATTCAACTGATGATGCGACACCAGCCATCAACTGCCTTTTCATCTTTCTTCGGATCGTAGGGCGGCAGCACGAAGTCGCGAGATGTGAACACAATAGTAACTCGAATTGTCTGCAGCAAGTTCTCCATACCTAGAACCAAAAACCGAACCACTTTTGCACCTTTTAACGTTAACTTTTCGCTTCAGAAGTCCGACGCACGCCGGTTTTGCTCCGCGTTTTCCATAGAACACTGGTCTTATTCATTCATGAAGCAAGTTTTTCTTGGTCTTGGTATTTGTTCTCCTCTTCTTTTTTTCCAATAAGGGCGTGATGGAGCTGAGGAAGCTCCGATGTCGAACACACTTCTGATGTCGGGTATTGGCGGATCATCAACCATAGATTACATCAACTGAGGGTTGAATTCCTTCCAAACGTGGTTTACACAAGGTACTCCAACTTTAAGGAAACCAGTATTGGACTTGTAACAACAGTTTATTGAATAACTAACACTTTAACAATCATTCACAACAACACACAAACGCGATCCGTGTAAACTAAAGTGACGTTAGCAAAGCGAGCGCCACTGCGTGAATGTCCCGAGCTCGGTGAGTGCGCCTTATAAATAGTTCTCGGCCGTCCCCACCTCGCGTGATCATAGTGTGAGGCGATGTTATTGTTTGAACACGTCACATCGCACGTGTTCTTGTAGTCGAATGACTCAGTCCACACAGCTGTTTCGACGGAACGTCTTCGGCTCGGCATACCCTCCGACATATACGACCAGTAAAAATATTATTACCAAAGAATATGGCTTAATGCCTTAGTAATCGCAACTCAAAAATATCTAAAATTCTTGCAAAATGATGGTTTTTCGACCGCTGATGGGTGTGGCGGAGGTGTGGGGTGCGCGAAACCACTAGAGGTCATTAGTCAACACTCTTTTAGCCGAAATTGTTTATGTTTGAGGTAGTTTTGTCGAAATTAGATTTTAAAAAAATTTTTTTTTTGTAATTTTACCTATTTTTGTAATATTCCGTATTAGAACAGAGTACTCATCACGCTCCTGCAATATGTACCTTCTTTAAAAAATCACCCTGTATATCAGGAATTAAATAAAACACCACAAAATTTATAACAATTTTATTTCATTATTGCTTATACACGTCATTTAAATCTGTGACGCATTGCAAATTATGATACAAAAATAAACAGGCGTTTTTAACGATTTATATTAATAATCTGAGATCATAACAATATCATCATTCAATGAAACTGTTGGAAGAAGATTTGTCAACTGACACAATAGCCTAAGAGCCCGTGAACAACAAACCTTTATTTTTACAAAGCTTAAAGTTTGGCTCTCGCTTTATAAATAATGCAATAAATATTATAATTTACGAAGTTTTTACTTAACAAGTAAAGATTGAGAAAGAAGACTAGCTTAGCAATATTTTTCAGAACAATTTGATGTATAATGTGATTTCTTACCTAAAATATGTAATGGTTTATTGAAATGCATTTGATGATAAGCTTAACAATTTTAAACCTTATGATTATATTTAATGCTCATGTAAGACAACGATCCATCTGATAATTATATTTTTAGGAATCAGAAGTGGACTTAATTAAAAATAAATAAATCTAAGGACACATAGGTCCTTTCCGTACGAGTGACAACCGACAACTGATCCCCACGTCCGCTACACGACTGTTTTTATACTAGTCGGTATGACGTAACACACTCAGTCTGAACAACCAAGTAAAATAATAAAATCGAAGCTATCAATATTATAATACATGGACCGCATTACTATTACCGCAACTATTACTGATGAAAGTTCGGATGGAATCTTGCTAGTCAACGCAAATTCAAATTTGACCAATTTCTCGATTTCTGAATGGGCTGACATTTTGCACGCAGATGTATATCGTGTGACAATGCAATAATACGATGCAATGGACCGTATCTAATGATAGAGTCGAAAGATAGGACAGGAACTCCTATACAATTCAAAATAGACTCGTCGTGTTTGGGCTCGTTTTATATGTTACATGATATCCAGGTTCTCAAAAGCTTGTAAGTAAAGTGTTTTTTTTTTAAATAAGTTATTTGAGAATTCATAATGACTAATTAGGTCGAAATGATGTTCGAAATTTGTACTGCTTTATTTTTGTACTGCGATTGAGATTTTCATGAAGGTAGAAAATTTGAAAAAATCCAATGACATTCAAGATATTATTCACTTTTTCTCTTGAATCTTTTCCTAAAAATCTAACTTGTATTTTCTTTGAAACAAGATCTGAAGCTGAATTGAATATCTATTGGGGAGGATTGTCCTTTCTAAACAGTATTTCACAGTAGGAATTTGCTAAAAACAATGTCTTGAAGTTCGGATGCGACATACAGTCTCTAAAATTCCTACAATTTTCTTGCAATAAATGCCTGCCGATGTTATTGAATTGTATTTAGTAAAAACATTTAGTAAAATAATTTAAACTAACAAGATAATTAACGTCTCTTCGCGCATCAATGACTCTAAATGAACCATGACGTTGATTTATCAACAATGTTTGTGCCACAGTTCTCATTACAGAGTCAAAATAAATCACATCAACACTTTATTTTTATTTGTTAGTGGAAGAATTTGATTTCTGACGGAAGTTATAATGAAGTTAGTACTAATTAGGTATATGGAATAATAAATTTCAGCACCATACAAAATCTATTAATTTTATTCTGCGATAACTACTGAATATATGTCTATTCATGTAACTGCTTTTCAGTGTGAATTCGAAGTCGATAAGATTACATATATGTAGGTGGGTAGAAATATTCCATAACATGAATATTAAGTTACCTACTTAATTGCTCATTATAGAAGGTAATTTGAAATAACTTGACCTAAGCTTAACCGCGATAGAAGTCAAAAGTGGCAAGATAACTAGCGCTGAACATCATCAGTTTAACACAACCACTTGACTTAAAAATACATTAAATATAACAGGCACAGGGATTACACGAAGCTACAATATACAAATAACAATAGAATAACGGTTTTCCCTTCAACTATCGCAGAAAAGACCTCATTTGTTTATTCTGGCTCTGCAAAGATGTTTGCGCGCGATCAGCTTGACAAATCATCTGATCTAACTTACTCATTTGCGTATTAACTTGTTTGCTAATATCACAGATCATAGCTTTGCCCACATTTTTGTCAGCTTCTTCCATTTCCTCCAATTCTTTCAATGCAGCATTTATATCGCCGCCATTTTGTTTGACGCCATGTTTTTTTCCAGCGCTTTCTGACATTTCGCTGTCGTTAGGACCAAGGCCCGCGTTTACAGAGTCGATATGACTTGTAACTGGGACATAATCGTTCTTGCAATTAGTTTGACCTATATAACTTGGGCTACTGGAATAAGAAAGATTGTCTTTGGCAGCTAATTTGACTCGGAAAAAGTTGGTGATGCTACCGCAAACGCTCTGGAAATGAAAATTCAAAGGTTTAAGGTACGTAAGGTACGTAGGTTAGTAAGGACAAGAATGCTTTTAAAAAAATAGGAATATTGAAATCTTTTACACATCTGAACCTACCATGAAGGCAAATTAAATAAATATAGCCTAATATTCACGTAGAGCTGTTCGTAATGACGAGTTCCAAGAAATGTTCAGTAGATACCTATACCTAGTAGTCGATAGGTAACCTCGTTATCAAACCCTGTTTATTTTAGAGGTGTATGAGCGATTGTTAACACAATCGGGCTGTAGGATATTTTAAGTCTCGTAAAAAAACAATTTATGTAAATTTGAAAAAATCGCACGCCCTGTCGCCTCTAAATAGTCGTAGGTATTTCATACATTCTGAGACTACTTGCATGAGGACTTTTACTATATTTTATTTATACTTCATAGTACTGTAACAACTATTACTGCGTATTGCTGGGCTTAAAATGCAGTTAACACGTTCACAGCGGCAACGATTTTTCTGTAATTTCCGTTCCTGCGGTACCAGATGTAAACGCAAAACTATCATAATGGCGAAACCTGTGTCGCTTTAAAAACTGTAATCCTACACATTTTAGACATACATCCATCTCTGTTGTCCATCAACCCAAATTATAGTTATGTCTTTGGCAAAATAGAGAGTCTATAATTTTGTTAACCGCACTGTAAGCAAGATACGAACCAGGCATTTTTGACTGGTATCGCAGTGAACGTGTTAATGCAATGCTAACTTGAAATGCAGTTAATACTTTTGACATGTTCAAGTACCTACACATTTTAAAAGCAATACGTAGAGCTTTATAATAATATTAATGCGTACGTCTACTTACTTTTAAGCGATTAATTTTCGTTTGTGTAGAATCCAGTATTGTATTTAGTTCAGCGAGACCAGCGCCTCCTTCCTTCATATGGTCATTCAACATGGCTGTGTTCTGGAAAACATAGGCAATGATTAGTGTTGTTTAGTGAAATTTTTACTTTCACTGGAAACTGGTTTTTATACATTGATATTATAAAAAATGCAATGATATAGTTGTTAATTTTAAACTATCAAAATCTCGTATCTTTCGATATTACTTGAGAGTTCCGATTTAGCCCTGTTTAGTCTATATTAAATTTTCACCCTGTACAGGAATTAAATTAAATTTTCACCCTCAATATGAATCATTTTTCAGAATTTTAAATAATATTTTAGATTTTCTGAGAAGAGCTGAGCTCGGCAGTTGGCAGTAATGGGTTATTACAGTACAGAGGAAGAAACACCTTATGTGAGCAATAATTTCCACTTTAACGTTTAATATTCGGAAACACACTGCTTAAAGGAAAAATAATGTGGAGAAAAATCTATCCTGACAAACAGTTCACATGGAGCAAAATGCTCTAAAATATTTTTCAAATAATTTCCATTTTTATGACGTAATTAATTCACATAATATTTAGAACAAACTACAGCTTTTCAATATTTTTAATTATTTTGATAAAACCCTGGTTTGGCGTCCAGAAAGCGATAATCATTACCCATGGTTGCAGAAAATAAAATAAAAAAATTAAAATACTTCAGTTTAACACAAGATCTAAACTGCTGAGTTTTGAATAAAAATAAACTATAAAACATTTTTACATTTTTTAAATTATTGATTTACAATTATTATTTTATTCCGGATATTCTGATCATTAGTACAAAGAATAAATTAGATAAAAGCGTATTTATAATTATTTGTAGCCCTCAATCACTGGTAAACAATAATAAAAAAGTTGTATAAGCTACAATAGATATTTATTAATGATAATGTAATAATCTCTATTAGGTAGTCTAGGTATGTACCTCAGCAGTCTTTATTTCCACTTCCTCAAACTCCACAACATCCAAGTGTTTGTTTTTCGTCAAAAATTCTTCTTTATCTGGTAAAGGCTGGCCGAATAGTTCCGCTCTTAAGCAAGCGTCTTCGTAAGCTTTGAGCGACATTTTTCTAGTTCTATGTTAAATTGGCTTTATTTTTCTACTCTACATTAAATGAACAGAAGAATCGTAAATATACTACAGGAAATTCGACAAGTCATTTTGTATAACTGTAGAGTTATTAGGAACGCTTACTTCTAATCGTGGTAGGGTTAACTCGCCGCTTATCGATTTTTCGACCAAGGACGAAGTTGTGTGGGCCTTTACACCGTGAGGTAAAGGAACGACGAATTCTTATTAAATCTAATTCTTATTAAATGTTGTATGTTTCATTTTCTATCTGCTTTTCAATATAACACATCAGCTGATCATATTTAGCACGACAAAATTTTAAGTTTTTTATCTAAGTTAAAATTTAAAGCGCATTTAAATTTCGCGGTATTTTTTGATTTTCTTTTGTCTTACGACTACAATGTTGTAATTCTTATTACCGCAATAATTTTGAAATTAATTACAAAGATAGGATCCACAAGATGTAGAATTTCGGGTTTTTTTTAAGTATAATAATAATTTGTTTTGAAAAAAATTTTCTAAAACCGGATATTGCGTGACTATTGAGTAACTAGGGTGTTATAACCAATTGACCTTAGTTTAGCAATTAGCATATTTATCAAAAAAATATTTAAAATTATTTTTTCTTGATTACAAATAAATACTGGACGTCATTTAATACAATAAATACAAAGTTACTTTTAATTATTTCACAACTAAATTGTTTATTTTATTAGTTACTCAACTTTTTCGCAGGAAAATTAGAAACAGACAGTTTGTAGTTGTCACTTCATTTTGACTGTCATTTGTCAAAATCTCAGTTGTCAAAAAACTCAGTTGTCAAAAGGTCAAAATATAACCCTCCCCACTCCTTAGTTCTCTCAATTTTAATAAAATATTATTTTCCTACTTCACTTTTCTTATTCTCTCAGTAATTATTTCTTAGGCAACTAGGATAATTTTCATGTATATTATAAGCAGTAAAATACCCCACTAAATCGTAAAATTTTAATACAGCAGTGATTAGAAGTGAATTATCGTAGCTGAATCCGAAGAAAGAAAATATTCATAATCATGTCTTCTTCAGGTATTTTTAAATAATGACACGTTAACTTTGAATGTTCGACCTGCTTTAATCTTATCTATTTATGAGCAACATTAATTGAATCAAATTTGAACCATTTCGTTTTGTAAGGTATTTTAAAATACTTTATCATGAACAGAATTAATAATATAAACGTACTAAGATGAGATGAAAAGTGCAATATCATCATGCTGATTTCAATATTTAAAAATACTTTGTCGCACGAAAGGTTTGATTGAACTGTTAAAACTTTTTTGTAGATTTTTTTTGACAAGTAGGTATCAAAATAATATTAAATGCTGAAAACTGGAAATTACATTACAATTATTATTCACTTAGTGTAATAAAACTTGTATTTAAGCGGTATTGTACTAAAACAAATAAATGTAAGTTTTTACCAAACAATATTTTCTTATGTGAATGAATAGAGAAAATAAAAGTAAAACAAGAAAACTGTACAAAAAAATAGAACCACCATCTAGAATGAAGTCAATGCTACTAGATTAAAGATTTTTAATCACATAAATTTTATTTACATTTTCAGTGCCTATATCATTAGAAGAGCTAACGAAACTTCGTAAAGATTTTTATGCAGACCCTAAAAATGAATTAGCACAGAATGTATGCACTAGATTCGACCCATTTGATGTGGCAATCAACAGAAGAAGGGTGGAATCTGCTTTGCATGTTTACAAAATCAAGGTAACTTCTATTTTGATCTAGTTATTATTAAAAGTAGTTATTTAAAGTACCATAATTAAATGAGTTTTGTGTTTTAAGGTATGATTTTTTAATAGTGTTTTCTTTAATTAGATTGAAGCAGAAGGAAAACCTGTAACAAATCAAGAGAGTTCAGGTCGTTGTTGGTTGTTTGCAGCTCTCAATGTTATGCGTTTGCCTTTTATGAAGAAATATGGATTGGAGGAGTTTGAATTCTCACAAAGGTAATTCTGCTATAATATAAATTAATACAAAACAATATAGTTTTCTCATTTATCATTAAATGTTAATTGGTTATCTTCTTTACTATCAGCCTCGTTAGTGCATGCTCATTTTCTACAAAAAACATTTACCAATCACTTATATTGTTGTATTGACAAGACATTTTACTTCAATAGGTGATATGTACTAATGAGGCTGATATCTTAGGGAGACATTGAATATTCCGAAAATAATAATCCAGTTTAGATCTTGTTTTAAAAGCAACTCAAAATAGCATGTATGACCTACAAATTATGCTATTTCATGAAGTAGTAGTTTTAGAAACTGAGTCATCTACATATTTTGAGACAGCAACATTGTTAGTTTACTGTTTTTAGCATTTTGCACTTAATAAAAGTTTGTTATGCAGCAAAATCTTAAAAAAAAAACCAACAGATCTTTTCTACTTTTTAAAATGTACATTCTTAACAAGTTTATTTCATAATCATTAGCTTATTGAGTCATTGTTAAGTGTTTGCGTTGTGCGCAAAGTAAATATTTGTGTGAACTGCAAACTATATTGAAGTAAAGTCTACTTTACAGTAAACAAATTAAGTATTTTCATTGTTATCAGAACAGCACAATATCTGAATAGGGTCGTATATACATTACATTGGCCTTTGTTTGATAACTTCATTTATTTTATTGAACAATTCAGATACCTGTTTCTAGTGTTTGTATTTAAATACAAATTAATTAAATAACATTAGTCTTTGCAAACACAAAATGTATTTCTATGTAAATACTTTTATAACTCTACTACTGGTTAGTACTTAGAAAAAAATGAAAGCAAGAATTCAAATTTATACTAGAGTAATACTACGATAATCATAATAATATGGTATTCATGGTTTAAAAAAAACAGAAACAAAAAAAAATATGATAATTAACCTGCAGTGTTGCATAGAATTATTACATCTGGAATCAACATCATGAACAACAGAATGAAGCCAATTTAAAGTTCACCGATCGCGCGTAACTACACGATATTCTGTCGTTAGTGTACCGATGATACTCAATTCGTTTAATACACTAATAAAATATTACATACACATAAGTTCTTTCAAATTTCACTTATTTATGATGTTGATTCAAAACATCGTGTAGTTACGCGCGATCGGCGCACTTTAAATTGGCTTCATTCTGTTGTTCATGATGTTGATTCCAGATGTAATAATTTTATGCAGTGTTGCTAAAGACAACAAAAGGATATCTAGTTGAAGAATGAAAATACATACTGATTTTTTAAAAAAGGAGTAGGTATCTCAAATCAACCATTTTTGTTACAGTTACCTATTCTTTTGGGATAAAATTGAAAGATCTCATTTCTGGTTGAATAATATTGTGGAAACAGCCAAAAAGGGAGAAAAGCTGGATGGAAGAGTTGTAAACTTTTTGCTAAAGGTAATTTTCATTATTAGTAAATTATTTAAAACTAATGGGTAATATCATTACTGATGCTATCCTAAAATTCGAGCTATGTACCTTCATTTGTTGTTATTTAAAATTATAATAATTGTAATTGATTTAATTTTAGGATCCAATCAACGATGGCGGTCAATGGGACATGCTAGTTAATCTCATTAACAAATATGGCCTGATACCAAAGAAATGTTTCCCGGAGGCCTATAGTTCCAGAAGAAGCTTGCACATGAATGCTTTTCTGAAGACTAAGGTAATGATTGAAAGCAAATCTTTCAGAATTATATGTATTTTTCTGAAAATTGGCTTTATTTAAAAAATAATTCTGTGGAGAAACATAAAAGAGAATGGATGAAAAAAATTGTAAAACGGAGAGATGTGTATATTTTCTTTAAAGATGATATTTTAAAGATATCCACTCAACTGGGAACGTCACTATTCGCTAGATAGCGAAACTGGGGACTTCGTTCGGAATCACTACCGTGTTTCAGCCTCTTTTTAAAAACATTTTTACTAATAAATTTTAATTTCGATTTTTAATTAAACCTTATATTTTTGTAAATCTTTATTATTAAATGACGCTGTACTGCATTTTCAGCGAAAATATAGTTTCTCCGTAAAATATGAGACAATTAAAAAATATAAACAAAACAAGTTTTAGAACTGTGCTCAATTTCGGCTCCTGCCACAGACTTGGGCAAAAGTAAACAAACCAATTTGGTTGCCGATCCCAGTTGAGTGGATACCAGAAATATAGCAATGTTTCAAAATTGCAACTTTCCTTTTTCCCGGAATTACATAGACTTCATTATTCAATCAATCAATTTTATGCGAGTATGCATAAAATTGATTGATTGAATAATGATAACGACTGTCATTTTTCGACTTCAGCTACGCGAATTCGCCAAGGAGTTACGTGAAAAAGTTTCATCAGGTGCGTCTGATGACGACATACAAAATACTATCAGCAAACAGATGAATATCATTTATAATATTGTCGGCATTTGTTTAGGTAAGTACATAATATTTTCCAAAACACAGTATGAATAAGAAACACTATTTTTATCATTATACCATTATAGTATACAGGGCAGGGTGTATTGAAATAAACTTAGAACCAACTTTATTTTTAGAAATTGTTAACCTTTTTTATTGGCATTGTACGGACTATAGTTGTGGATTTTCATACGACATTATATAGAAAAAAAATTAACCGAATCCAAAAATAAAAGTGCTTTTAATTTGTTATTGACTGATAATTCACCACACCCTTTAAAAAATCATGAATAATTTGTAAATACTGTTTTACTTTAAATATTATTATTTTCAAACAGGTATTCCGCCAGAGAAGTTTACATTTGAATACTACAATAAAGATAAAGCGTATAATTCGATTGGACCCATCACTCCTCAAGAATTTTATATTCAACATGTCAAACCACTTTACAATGTTGATGATAAGGTAAAAACTGTTTTTAATTTACATTTTTAATTTCAGTATAAACACGTTTCTGAAATTAATAAAAAAATATTCTCTTCAACATGATCATATACAGGGTGGATTTTTAACTTTGGCACAGTTGAAGTGGGCTTAATAACTTAATCCACTTCTATTGACAAAGGTTAAACTTTATTCTAATACTAGATGACCCTCGCAACTTCGTCTGCGTTACAAAGGGGTTAAAAAATTGTAGCCTATGTGTTATTCTGATGTATAAGCTATATTGTGGTAAAGTTTCATTCAAATCCATTCAGTAGTTTTTACGTGAAAGAATAACAAAGGGCCATACATCCATACTTACAAACTTTCGCCTTTATAATATATATTAGATAAATGATGTATGTACGACACTTGTGAATGTGAAGTCCCCAATCCGCACTGGGCAAGCGTGGTGGACTATGCCTAATCCCTCTTCTGAGGAGACCTGAGCCCAACAGTAGGCAGTAATGGGTTGGTACAGGTACAGGTACAACACTTCAGCTGGTGCACCCACCAAATTCACCCTGTATGTTCAGAATAATAATAAAATATGTTTTAAGAATAAGAAAACTACTGGTTTTCATTATAATGGAATTTCAGGAACAATTTAGTTCACACAAGTTCACATAGCTGAACATTGGAGTTAAATCTTATAATTATTTTGCATTTTATTAATGTTTATCCCAATTCTAGGTTTGCATAGTAAATGATCCCAGGCAAAACAATCCCTATGGTCAACTGTACACTCTACAATATCTGGGCAACATGATCGGCGGTCGCACAACCATTTACAATAACCAACCTATCGAGGTACTTATGAAGTAAGTCATGAATTATTCAAGCATTCAATTTTGGTCCATACAATCGTTGATTTGTTCCTATCAGGTGGGCCGTTGGCTCGTCTGCCTACATGGCAATAAATTTTTTTTTTTAGAGTGACTAATATTTTACAAGCTTTAAATTAACTTGCACTGGATGTGACTATGTAAGTTTGGGTGGAATCTAGTCAGCTAAATCTGTCTAACTTCCCGGTTTCCGATTGCATTGAGATGTATCTGCGCTAATCTGATGATGGATTTGGAAGGTGGTCATTGGAACTCCTGTACTAAATAAGGCTGTCGTGTTTGGTTTTATTTTACTTGTCTTGGCTAGCACTCTACTGGTACATGATATTCAGAAACTTAAAAACTTGTATGTAATTAAAGTTTTCTTTAAAGTAAATTATTCTTATAAAATGTTTTGTGTATAAACTCAACAATGGACAAGTTAATAATAGTACTTGTTTGGTCTACTGATGAAATAAAAATCTAACTAGAAAGTTATGTTTTCCAGAGCTGTAAGGAAAAGTATTACTGGAGGTGAAGCTGTGTGGTTTGGATGTGAAGTGTCGAAGAGATTTGAAAGAAAAAATGGACTTGAAGATCTTGACGTGTAAGTCAAAAATTATTATTTAAATATTCTGTAAAGCACAATCAAGAGCACATTCCACTATTCTTTTATATTTTTCAGGCACAATTATTCTCTCCTGTTCAATACAGAGATTCAGACCGGCATGCCCAAAGCGGACAGACTGTTGTATGGGGACTCTTGTATGACGCACGCGATGGTATTCACGGCAGTCGGCGTCGATGTAAGCCAATTCTTATACAATTTATCTCAAACTTAGACTGTAATGTGATAAATATCAATAAAAAAAACTATAAATGTCCAAGTAAAAATAAATAATAATAATTCACGTCTAAAATTAAAATACTATTTATGACAGGAACACGACAATATCACAAAGTTCCGCGTGGAAAACTCATCGAGCGACAAGGAGTACGAGAAAGGCTACTTGCAATTAACTGAACCATGGTTCAGGGAATTTGTATTTGAGGTAAATATTATACAATAAATTGTAAATAAGTGTTTTCACTGACATATTTAATTTCTGATCGTAATTAATCTTAAGATTTCTTAATTTCGTTATACATAGTTCCTGAAATATACTTTGATCAAATCAATGACTAAAATAAAAATAATTATTTTGACAATTAGCCTCATTTCATAAAACCTTTGTTTTCAGGTGGTTGTTGATAAAAAGTACGTCCCACAAGAAGTTTTAGATGTGTTCAAACAAGAATTGATCGAGTTACCGCCCTGGGATCCCATGGGAACATTAGCTTGCTCAATCTGCTCAGATAAATAAGAAGGAAGGACAATAATAATGTAATTTACCGTGTAAAAGAGATTTCAAAACTCATTTACTACAATTTATTGTTTAAATTGAAAAAGCAAAATTTTACTCAAAAAACTGATCTGAATTATAATTTTTCCTTTTACACGACAAAAATGGTAATTGAAGCATGTCTATATAAGAACAAAGCTAATAAATGCATTAGTTATTAACAGTATTAAAGTGACTGTCTCAAAAGGGTTTATCTCATTTTTATTTTAGTAAATAGATAAATGTAATGATTATATTGCTCAACACTTAGTAAGCACCGAATTTATAGTAAAATATAATTAAAAGTAAAAAAGTTTATTAAAAATGTACTGCATGGATTAAGACTTCTTTTATAATTGATATTGTAATTGAGATGACTTTGTTTCTGCTTGAAAAATCTAGATAGGAACAAATATTTAAAAGATCTGTTTTGTGTTGAATAAGTTACCAAAAACCATTTCTTTACATTGAGAATTAAGTTATTTCTACAGTTTATTCCAATCATAGCTACATTTAAATAAAAGCAGTATTTGCTCTTACTGTTCAGATAAGAAAGAAATGGTTATAATTTGTGCAATGTTTTATAGATAATCAAATTTTAGAAGTGCTTTTGAAATAAAAAATATTTATACCTACTTATACTTTTTTATTTTATAAATAATGGCGGTAATTATAGACAGGGCAAATGTTAAACACAGTAAAAATCTTTAACAAAACAGTTTATTTACAGCACCAACAAATTAACTAAGAAATCACATTTGTATAAATGACACAGAAATTTCATGGTTTATGTCAATAATATTACAAATATAATAGGGGTGTGCGAATATCGTTCGAATCGAATCGAATCGAATATTAAAATTCGATTCGAAATTCGAATATTCGAAAAATTTCGAATAATTCGAAAAGTTTCGAATATTCGTTGAATTTCGAATAGTATCGAATTTGACTACGACGATGCATCGGAAATAGGACAAGAATTTGTATTTAGTAGATAATATCTTTAATGGGCTAGATGTCCTACAAAATAGTCGTAGTCGTCGTAGTCGTATTCGACACTATTCGAAATTCGACGAATATTCGAAACTTTTCGAATTATTCGAAATTTTTCGAATATTCGGTGAATTTCGAATTATTCGATTCGAGTTTCGAATCGAATATTCGTATTCGATTCGGAACGAATAATTCGTGAGTTCGAATTATTCGCACACCCCTAAAATATAAAGTTAGTGCATCATCATAAATTTATGTTGGACTAGTATAAAACTATTTTCTAGAATATTATCTATTCAATTATGCTACAGGTGAAGCAGAATAAAACAAAATAGTAAAATAATGATTTCTCAAATTGAGCTTGTCATCAACATCTTAAATTTTCCTTTGTTGATTTATCAAGTAAACCAAAATTACTGTTGCTCATCTTAATTATTTAATTGGTAACAGAATTACAAATGTATTAAATAGTTGTTATAAAACATACTTAGAATAAAATTGATACATTTGGTCCCTAATTCAGAGGGAAGATCTTATACCTAAGTAGTATTTTTAAATGCATCATTTATTGGAATAGTTATTGTCGATATATAAAACAGTATTGTAGGTTTGTAAAGTAAATATTTTAATTTTATGTGTATTGGAGTGATCCTACCAAAATTCTTCAATTTTAAGTATTGAATGTGAATTATGCTATATCTCTAATCTGTAAAATTAATAGTAATTTGAAAATAATTGGTTTAAAACTGTAATTGTATTGGAAATAAAAATCCAGACATTAACAAAATATCTATATTAAACAAATTGACACTTTCAAGTATGTATCTTACCATTTTCTATGTGATTACCCTGTAAATGTAATTTCTTTAGTGATCTTAAATATTTTAATTTTGCCCAGACCCCTTGACACATTCTAAAAAGACGTTTATCCTGTGTTTCTCTAGCAAAGTCTGCAACACTTCGTACTACGTGCCTCGCTAAACGCAGCCTGCCTTTCTGTGAGAATGACAGTGCTGAATAAAGTTTACTTCGAGCAGCTAAACTTTCATCGCCCAACATTTTTGATAGTTTGTATTGTCTTATAGATATTCTTCCAGCTTCTTCTGCCTGTGGTAGAAAATATAAACTTAATTTCCTTATAAATAAAAAATAATCAGAACTGTTTAACATAACACTCATATTTTTTATACTAGAAAAATTTTCAATAGCAACAACAAAAGTTAATTTGAAGTTATTCTGATATTCAATTTCAAGAGTAAATAATACTTACACAATTTTCAAAATAGTCTCCTAGAGCAGAATAAGCACCTCCTAAAGTAGACAACCAAGAAAAAGCATTCTCTATTTCTAATTTCATCCAGACCAATTTGAGAATTCTTTCATTCCTGAAAAATCAATTTACATTATTTATCACTATTGCATTGTTAGGGTATATTAGACATGAAGTTTTAGTGCCTTAATTTTAGGATAACGTTAATATTCTAGTAATCAATATAATGAGGTTATTAAATGAGTATTGATAATCAAATTTTAAAGGTTATGAAATATATCAGGATTCAGGAATTACTTTACTTACCAACCATAATCTATAATTTCTCTATCAGGAGGTTCAAGTATCAACTTTAAAAATACAGTTCCATCTCTCGGAAACCCACAGATACCATTTAAATTCAACGTTAAATTACATCTGAAGATATGTGAATTCATACACGCTTTTATAAATGGCAGTAAAAACATGGCATTTGTTTTAAATTTTAGCCCATTTTTCTTGGAATTTATAGGTTCTATTCGTATCTCACGATGATCATCAGACTTTAATCCCAATAATTTATATTTTTTTTTCTCTGGTACGGCAAAGTCATCCTCACAAATATAACAAATTGTAAAAGGATTTCGATACAACCAAACGTTTACGAACACTTGCATTTTAAAACTATAGGAATATAAATATATTGATTACTCTTTACTCCTTTCATAAAAAATAGAACCTGCTTAAATTGTGTTTTAATATTTTTACAAATAAATTGGTTGTCTTTTCAATTTCCATGTTTTTTTGGTTACATGAGCTGACAAACAAGGACAACAGACACTGACAGTTGACACATATTGACAAATACAAACAATCCAAAGTTGTAGTTTCATCATCAAAAACTCTTTTAGGGGAGAATACCCAAAATTTTACATAAAATAGGAACAACTATACTCCTTCAGTAACGATTTAATTATGATATTTTAACCAACTCAATTGTTTTACCGTGCAATGATACAATTTTCATACATTTTATTTTTTTACTGACTAAATCCACTAAACTTGTACTGTTGCGATCTTCCTACCTCTGAATTAATACAATTTAACTGTTTCAAACTACGCTAAAAAAATTAAATCGTTTCCGTGAAGCTCAAGTAAGCCCAAATTAGGAATTACTCCTCCCGTATGATAATAATGCCTTGTAATTTAACCACTCAACTGGGATCAGCAACAAAATTGGTTTGTTTACTTTTGCCAAGTCTGTGGCAGGAGCCAAAATTGAGCACAGTTCGAAAACTTGTTTTGTTTACATTTTTTAATCGTCTCATATTTTACGGCTATAATGTATTTTCGCTGAAAATGCAATACAGCGTAGTTTAATAATAAAGATTTACAAAAATATTAGGTTTTATTAAAAATCTAAATTAATGTTTTTTGGAAAAAAATGTTTTTTTTTCAAAAGACGCTCAAACGCGGTAGTGATTCAGATCGATGTTCCCAGTTTCGCGATTTAGCGAAAAGTGACGTTCCCAGTTGAATGGATATATTACTAATGCCTGTACCTGTGCCAGTACCTTGCTATACGATGCTAGATACAAATTGGATTATTGCAAAAATTCGTGCTCTAAGAAACTATACGTTTTTCACGATACGATCGCAATATCTCTTTTGAGACTATTTTTGTATTTAATTAAGGGGCGTAGCACGAATTAAATAAATTACGATTACATTGTTCCCTATACATTTTTTTATCCGATTACGACCCTGGTCCAGGAACGGATTAAGATCGTTTCGCGAGGTATCACTGTTAATGAACTGGTATTTACAACTGCAATGCAACAGTAACATTGCGGCTGGTTGTCTTTTACAAAAAAAAACTTTTTTATGGTTTTCCAAAATAGTACCTACCAAATGCCAAAATTATTTGTTTTATTTATTATTTCCCTTCTGCAGTTTATTTGTTACTCTTGGAGAGAAATTTGAACTTTTCTCTCTTCTCTAAACCTTGTAGGGACGCAAACCTCAAGCCTAACTATAATAGTTTAAATCTCATAAATTAAGGAATTTAATCAACCTCAAGCCTAACTAGTTTAAATCTCATAAATTAAGGAATTTAATCAACAAATACAGCAATACAATATAAATAGATGATAAATACAGTCATAAATACACAATAAATATTTATAAAACAATTAAATATCTGCTACTGTAGATACTTCTTACTATTTCAAATTTCTTAGTTCGTTTGCCTATTTTAAAAAAGGTTAGGTTCATGTTCTTGACCCCAATACTTATTCAATCCATTATAATGGTAATTAGCTTCTTTTAATTATATATGCGCATAAATATTATCAACAGAAAGATTTGCTGTATCGACTATTGATTGTTATCAGTATACCTAGATGCAGCTGAAATGGTCGTGTCTATAAACGGCGTTTTAATTTTATTATTCGCAATTAATGCAAAAGCTAGGAAATTGACCGGTAAGTAAAAAAGTTTATTCTGTGATAAATTATTTTATTTACTATCAGGTGTGGACGTATATTATAATTTATTACTATAACAAAAATAAATTAATAATCTAAGAAATTTAACAGTAAAACAGGAAGTCACGCTTACACTCGTAAATCAAAGTAAGCAGTTTCCGATGTTTTATTTTTGAGCTTATAATTTTTTTTTTTATTAGATAACTTTATTTTATTTTATTTAAATAAATCTCTTTATAATAAGTCTATACAAGATGGTCCGGAAAGAATACATAATCCTGGACAGCTCTGAGCATAAAGTTTTATTAAATGACTCTAGTAGCTTTTGAAATACGTAACTTTTGAAGAAAATAATCATTTTTCCAGACTATATTTTATGTCTGTTTAATGCAGCTGAAACAAAAAGAAATTGACATCGAATCGAGAAAATACCTACCATAAAAAATTATACTCAGAAACATCATTTGAATCAGATAAAACTACCATATCCATATTATATTAATGTAGAGTACATTAAAATTTATTATAGTATTTTTTTGCGGAATATCTTTCTAAACTATTATTTTAGAATCAGAGATATTGAAGTTACCTCCTCTATATGAGCTCGACGACTACAGAGCTTGTCTATCTCAAGATGATGGACTGTACTGCACTGGATCCCTACACTTGACTCCAATGACAAAACCTCATGAAATTTACGAGCTAATTGAGGTAATTATTAGGGGTAAAAATTATAAAATTTTCTTCTGTTATCTTATCATGTCTCCATTAAATTGTACTCCAAATATTGAGCATAGGTTCCCAACAGGGACAGATAACACTATTAAAAGTTGATATTTTTTAAATATTCTATGTCTTTTGAAATAGCTAATATATTTTTTCATTATTTATTGCACTCTGCAGAAAAAAAATCAAGGATTCTACTTGTTAATACGTCATTACATCGCAATTACATATAGTAGGTAGGTATAGTCCGAATTAAATCTAATTATTAGAATTACCTGTGAGAAATAAAAATGAACGGTAAATTCGATATTGAACCGGGACTGAAAAATAAAGGTTTATTTTCTTAAATTACCTAGTTGAGTAGAATCGATAAGTACCTAGTCTATTAATTATAGGTAATACCTACTCTAAACCACATTGGCTATATTAATTACAATATAATCTCATAGGTTAGGTATAACCTTAGGTTTTTCAACTAAGTTGTTGATTTGAACTTTGAACTTGAATTATTTTGCGTGTTGTATTTAACGTTTTTTTTTTTTATTCTGAGTTAGATAAAAGCGCTTATGGCCCACCTGATGGTAAGCGGTCACCGTCGTTCATGAACCTCTGCAATGCCAGAGCAATTAAAATATTAATGTTTTCTTGAAATAGGATCGTCAGGTCTCTTACTATAAAGGCCTCTTTTCAGGAACACTCGTCAGACCCGTATAACTTCAACCGCACATTCATCCGACGTGGGTGGTGCTTCAGTATTAATGATGCTAAGCTCAGCAGCATTGAAAATATCTTTGAAAAACGCGCTAATCAATGGGCGAACCCTCGTGGAATGAACGCACGATTACACCAGCTGCACCATTGTAGAACTCAAGAAACGAAGGATGAAACTAAGCCTGAACAAACCCTGTTCATACAAGTCCTTCTTGCAATTTTAGCGCTGAATTTCGTCGGAACTGCTTATGATGTTATGACGAGAGGCAGTTCTACTAGTAAGCGATTTTAAAACAAGGGTGATGGCTTTGGGCAAACCTGGATTCAAAACAGTACCTTAATGTTAACGCTTTTTTGCGCATAGATTTGAATGAAACGTAGGTAGGTATTGAGCATACGAGTTTTAGAAATAAAATGTAGTTTATTTGCAAAAATCCGTGGTACAAAGACACCCATGCATTCACAATAATTATTTTTACTGTTTGCACTAAGCTCCTGATGAAATTTATCAACAGCGGCTATTACCTGTGTGTCTTCTTATAAATGACAATTGCACGGCCGCCTGACTTTTTAGGAAGTAAATTATTGCTAGCCTGGTCCATACCCGCTAACTGGAACAAACTGACTGCTACTTATGAGAACGGTGACCCTAATCTCAAGTCTCTTGACGCAGTGCAAGGTATCAGGTAAGTAAATAGATGTTTCTCTGAGCAACTATAAAACGCCTGACCAAAACAAGACAAATATTTCACTATCCCTACTAATTTCTACTAATATTATAAATGCGAAAGTAACTCTGTCAGTCTGTCTGCTACGCTTCCTCGCTTAAACCTCTCAACTGATTTGGATGAAATTTGGCACAGACAATCTTTAGACCCTGAGGAAGGACATAGGCTACCTTTTAATTCAACGCGTCGCAGACGAAGTTGCGCGGGCTCGCTAGTTTATAATATTTTTTATCTTCTTTACTAGTATCTTGTATTACCGAATTTATATTATGTTAAAGGTGCTATGGGATCTAATACCTCTCAAAACGCTCGAATAGTTTTGCTTTCATACTTTCCCTACTAAAAGAATCAAAGTCAATAACTGTCCAAGTTTTTAACACTTTTTTTAACTTATACTTATCGGTTGTAGGGACATAACAAACAATTTATTTTAAAATTAATTCGTTACAGGGTTGTAGGATTAGTGTTTATAATCTACGCTCATGTAATCGCAATACAATTTATTTTCTTCGTGGCGAATCCAGAATTTTTGGAACGTGTAAGTTTTTTAACGTTTGTAAACCTTAAGAACTCTCTTTAAACACCCGCGGTTATCTACATCACTTACACTATTACTAAACGGGTCCTTTTCACGATTATTTTCAATTGACCGATCCCAATATTTCGGCACTGTTTCAAGCGCCATGATCACGGGAAGACTGAAGAACTGCGGGTAGGTCATTTAAGAACAGACAAATCTGTCTACCCTCTTTCTCGTTCGTTTGCCGGCCGGTGATCGCTAAATTGAAAATAATCGTGGAAAGAACCCGTTTAGTAATAGTGTAAGTGACTTAAGAACTCTATTATTAAAAATGCGAATTTGTGAGAATGCTTTTAAAATTAAGCAAAATGGTAATAGTTGCCTTTATATATGGTGCAGCAAAGTTGTGTGATATCTTCTTCATCATGAAATATTATTCATAGGTAACGGTGGATGTACGAGGAATCTTCCTCTCAAATGGTTCAAATGTAGTCCATATGTTTTTAACATTGACCAGTACTTTGACTACGTACAACTTACTCTTATACTCAGAGAAAAGGCCTCTACAACTGCGCATGTTGCCGATATGTATCTTCAAACGAATTATAAGGTAGGCATTAGAATAAGCTGATACGTCATGTATTATTAACAAATATGATAACTTATTGGGGAGATTAAAATAAACCAATTTTTCATTGCGCATTAACTAACGCAAAAACAGTTGAATTAGTTCCTTATGTCAAAAAAAAACAATATTTATCATCAAATATAGTATTATTATAAACTTACATTACTATACTATTTTATATGTTAATTTAATAAAACAAATACCTAATATATATATTTTTAATTTACTCAGATTTTCGGAGATGCAAATCAGAAGGTCATCTACCTTTTTATTTCTGCACCACCTTTGGTTGACTGGAAGAGAATGCCTTAGGCATTAAGTCCGCCATTGTACTGTCCATTGCAGTGCATAAAGTATAATAAATAAATAAAATTATTAGATTCATGCTTGGGAATTAGGTCTCTTAAAGTTATTATTACTGAACTCGAACAGTAGTTCAATCAAATTTCAATACAATGTGGTCTTTCAATGCCGGATTCCTTCCATAAAAATATTTGACCTTTTAGTTTTTTCAGCATTCCTTATATTTTGATCTTACCTTAAAAATAACCCTATTTAGAATAGGGGACGGCACGACGGGAAAGAGTGCCGTAGTGCGTAAGACGTCGCGCTGTCCTGCATATACCCGTGCTGGGTTCTGTCCTTAGCCGGAGTTCGGACTACTTCGGACGCTGTGTGTAAGCGGTTAGAGGTCTTAGTTTGTATCAACTCCCACATATCCCAACCGCGGGGCGAGTGGGAATCCGGCAACTTCCACTAGCTAAAATAAATCCAATTTTGTATATTCACAGAATTGCACCAGTTTACGCTTTAATCATGGCGTATGGAGCAACTTGGTACGCAAGTAATAGAATCGGTCCTATGTCTGATTACGCGCTCAAGGGCTTCACCGAAACGTGTGTTAGAAAGTTTTGGACTCACATAATCTTTGTTAACAATGTTGTCGACAAAGAAGAATCGTGTTTGATACCATCTTGGTAAGTTAAGAAATCAAAAATTTTGGAATTAAGTAAATATGGTTAAAAGTACTCCTTGTTAAAAGAACTCGAAGAGACACACTTGATTTTGATTAGTAAATTTTATGTTACAGTGGGGAGGATTAATATTTTAAATATTGATCTTATTGTACTTTCCAAACTTTTCTTTAATTTGTTATATTATTTTCGAAGTATAAACTAATATTGGAATGAAAAACCTTGGTCAGATAATTGAACACGACAAAAAATTGCACGACAAAAATCTTGAAAAATTGCACGATATTTTTCCAACATATCGTAAAACAGTTTTTGTCGATCTTTGAAGGAGTTTAACTGCTAATTACTGTTTATTTTCGTAATACACTAAAAATAAAAATAAAGAGCCAAATTCATTAAATCTTTTTTATTTGTTTGTTCTTCTTCTACAGGTACTTGGCTGTTGACATGCATCTATACATCCTAACTTGTACCCTTATTCTTTTATTATGGCGTAATAAACAAGCTAAACGCTTCTACAGTTATTTGTACTTCGCATCGTTGTTAATACATTTCGTCATATGCTACGTAAAGGAATACGAATCGTTGGTGTTCATGACAAAGCCTGAGTAAGTATGCTTAAGTGTCTAATCAGAAATCGACTGTCTTATAAATAATGACTACTGGCGCAAAATGACGCAGAATTCGGTGTTTGTTTTTAGGGTTGATAATGTTTCTTTTAAAAAATATAAAACTTCAGAGGTATCAACTTAGTTTTAACTAACTAATTATTATAACTTAAATAAAATATTTTGATCACAGCGCCATCTAGCGATAATCATCTAAAACAGAAAAAGTGTCGTGCCAACTTTTTCATAAGAATTTCCGTCTAGCCCCCTTTCGACAACGCGCGATAGGAACTTCGTTCCAATACCTATTAGATATTAGAACCGAACTCTACTATTCGAGGGTAGATTAAAATGACTATGATTATGCATTCATTCTAGAATTCTAGATCTTTTTATATAAAAGTGATAACAAAAAAAAATCTGTTGATAATGATATATAAGATGCAGTGATATGGCTAGGCATTAAATTTAGTTCTTAAAGAAACATCATTATATCTGATTCTTTGGTTCATGTGCCTATACAATTCTCATTATAATTATTCGGAACCCGCAATGCAAACATTACTCGAATTTCTGAATGTATAATCGCAAAATCAATTACATTAAGTAGGTATTATTAGCTCGCAAATATTAGCTAATTCACATCGGTGACACAATACCACACAAAAGTAATATTTTTGAATTGTACATTCAACATTTGCAACAAAAGTGTATCAATATTGTTACACGCTAACTGGATTTAGAAGGTAAAAACATATGTGAACGTAAAGTGATAAATGATGTGTCTTTTTTGAAACATCTGGTATCTAAAAATCTGCGTCAATGTGATTGTCCTTACCAACTTAACTTACTTTAGTGGTTCAATCGCTCTTCAACATCAAAAATATAGCAAACTGAAAGCAAGTTGGTTTTGAAAACTAACTATAACGATTTAAATAGTAGGTAAATGGTAACAAAAAAATGAATCGCACTATAATTTGGAGTATAAACTAATCGTTATAGAATCTATACTAATATTATAAAGCTGCAGAGTTTGTTTGTTTGTTTGAATGCGCTAATCTCAGGAACTACTGGTCCGATTTTGGATTTGGTCCGAAAATTCTTTCACTGTTGGAAAGTCCATTTTTCGAGGGCCTTCCTCGTATAGGCTATGTTGTATTCCTCTGTGACGCAGAGGAAGTTGCGCGGGTCACCTAGTAGTCATATTCTATACCATATTATATAGTTAAATTTCAAACCGAAACAAATTAAACAAGCTTTGTCTACCTATTAAAATTTCTCGAACACACAATAAAAGGAATTCATTTAAATTTAATGAACATAAAACTATAACAATTTTTCTTACAAAACCTTTGAATACGAACAAAAATCAGAATAAACCCATTTTATAATGCTAACTTAGGTATGTGGTTTTACAATAATTTCAACAGCACCGTTTTTCAACTGAAAGTCAACGAATCAATACCATTAAAGGTTATTTCAAACATTAGATCGACCTAAAACCATATAATTATTTATAATTAGGTACATACTTTACTGTGTATTCGAAATAAATAAATACCTAACAATAATGTTAATGTCTACGAAATATTCACATGGAAATGTGTGAAATATTTACTGGCTTTATAAAATGTAATTATTAAATGTAAATACAGTAATTACTTAGTAAATTTAAAAACACAATAAGCTTAACTAACTAGCTCTTTTCTCAAAACATTTGATAGCTATCAGCTATTTTCCCAAAACATTTGATTCCATACGAATTTAATTTTGTAAAATAAATGCTAATTTTATTATAAAGTAGTTTTACGACTGCTGCATTGAATTATTATTTGATTAATTTTTCATATTATGGAATAATATTTTATATTATAATATTTTAAATTAAATAATGATAAGTGTTGAGATTAATCTTTAACTGTCTGTACCTACCTATTACTCCCACAACCATCTAATTCATTTATTTCTCTTTTTATTTTGTAACTAGATGACCCGCGCAACTTCGTCTGCGACATAAAGGGATTTAAACAACACTCGCGATGTCGTCGCGACATTTTTTGTAGCGACAGCGTTTTATACTCGTGATAATTTCTCAGCGAAATGTCCGATTTGAATAAAACAAAAAAAAAATACTTCTGTGTTAACACCCTTGATAATATAAATACTTATTTTTTTATAAGAAAGGATTAATATAACGACTCTCAATTCATCGTTTCATTCTATTAATATTCTAATATTTTTCATGAACATAAAAGCGGTTATTGTGACTAAACTGTGATAGTTAGATATATGCTCTCGCGGACTTTTTTTCAGATCTTACTAAGACCTAAGAACCCGTAGTACCTACATCATTTTATTCTATTGTCAATAATTTTTCCAGCGTAGACATAAATACGTTTTCAATTTTACACCTTTCTTACAAATTCGATATTTTCATACGGTTCCCTATTTTTTTTTACAAAATAAAATGTACATAAAAATCTTCCTTAAGAATCACTCTATCTATTAAACGAAACGCATCAAAATTCTTTGCGTAGTTTTAAAGATCTAAGCATACATAGGGACAGACAGACGGCGGCGACTTTGTTTTATAATATGTAGTGATGATGTTTGAAATTTTTCTTTTTTCTTTTTTACTTGTGTTTGAATGAATTGTTTCCAGTGTGTCTTGTGTCTACCAATATCCTACACTGTAACATCCATGACATCTCTCACCGCTTTTAGCGATAAAATTAAAACTAAAATACGCAAGATACAGCCTAAACATTTTTACATTTCAATGAATTAGTACATTTCATAAATTACTTTACACTTTACCTTTCTGTCTGTTTTTGGCAAGATAAAAAAATATACTTATTATATATACAAATTATACTTATTCTTCAGAATAGTGCGAAAGGTGTTTCACAAACTGCCTTCCTTCTGGTTTTACTATACGTCCACGTGGGGAGCACTGCCTAGCTGTTTCTCCGGCCTCTACCTCGGTCATATTCTGTTTGACTTACAGAAAAATAATGTTAAATTCCCAGAGAACAAGGTATGTACCGATTATCACCAGGTATGCTGTAAGCTCGTTTATCTGCCTTGTAATAAAATATGTATCAGTTGTTCTCTGTTTCCAATTTTGAATTCTCGATCCTTTAGCTAAAGTTTAACAGAATTAAATTTGTTAGGAAATTTCCTTCTTTTGGTCTGTCAGTTACATTCCGTTTAACTAATCGTTTTTTAAACGAGGTTTGAGAATAGTTCTATATGTGTGTCCTCTGATATTGTAGAAGTCCATGAGCGACGATAACCACTTTTTAGTACGCTGAAGCCTCCGGTTCTTTCGGTCAGCGGGTTATTCCAAGCCCACCGTTTACTAAAACTAATATTGCATTTTCCAGTGGATAAAATTATTACACAACTTAAATTTTCCACTGCTCTTTTTGTGGGTTTACGTGGCCGGGACATACGCCTACATTGCCACAACCCGACTCGAGAAGACAGCATTCATAATTGTGGACAAAGTTGCTTTTATGTGCATTTCGTCTGCGCTGTTTATGGGACTCGTAAATATCGAAGGTACGTACTGATTTATGACTTCTGAAAATGTAATTTTAAATTCTTTCAGGAACACTCTTATCAAGAAAAAGGACGGGAAGCTGATTTCAAATTAGTATTATGTTTCTATGGCTTATGGATTAACTAGATAATGTAGGTATTTATGACCTTAAAGGAACGAGAGTCGTAAATTCATAAATAAAACATTAACAATTTATCAATGTCTCGACTATTTATCACAAATTACACATGACACGCTGTTAAAACCGAAAACCGATAGAATTAAATATCATTTTCCTACCTTATGATTTATTGCAAACAATGTTCATCAATAAATTACTCATGTACGTACGTAATGAATTGAGTAACTACATTTAAACAAATGAAAACAAGGAGCTAGAATCTTATAAAATTGAAAAGTTTTTAGAAGAGACACACTAGTTATTTGTGATTTTTTACCGACTTCCAAAAAGCAGGACTTAATCAATTCGTCTGTATGTTTTTTTTTACATTTATTCCCACATAATTTTGTTTTGATGATTGCTGATTCTTGTGTCAGACTTTCGGTGATGGTCGTCGTAGAGTCACATTTTTTTTTGTAATCGAACAAAATTACTTTAGGATCTGTGTTTAAAAATGTTCACGATTTCGCATTATGCTATGTGTGTATTTCTTTTCTAGATGTACCAATTTCGATGATTCTTTTTTGTTAAAAAGTTGACACTTTGGACATAATCTGATATAAGTTAATTTGATAAAGATATGACTGATAGTTTCTGTGCTATTTTTGAAATATGAAAGTCGTTCGTTATCATTTTTATAAAAATATTACCTACAGATTTTATTTTCATGTTTCTTTCTTTTTATTATTATCTAAATTAAATAAACATATTACACTTAGTATGAATAATTAAAATGCTGATGTGAAAAAAATACATATCTACGTAATTATAACTCATATTTGAATGGATAGGGTCTTCTATACAGTTAGCCTTCACAAAAACTCTTGTTACTACCTTTTTTCTTTGTTGTTTTTGTTCTCTAAGTTTTTAGGTAAGCAAAACAAGAGAAATTTAATTTTATTATGTTCTGACCCGTTATTAATAATAACATATTGTTTTTGTATATTACCCTTCGTTATGACGTCAAATAATTACCTACATCCTTATATCCGCAGGTAGAGAGGGTTAGGACGGCACAAAAGTGCTTTACTTGTAAAAAAAAGTGTGTTAAACTTGTAAAAAATGGACTATATCAAGTGTATGACGTTATTTGCACAAGAGTTTTTAGTCACCATGTATTGACTTTAAATGTTTAAACAAATTACTTAGGATTTGATATTCATTCTGCGATATTATAGTCTTAGCACATTGCGACAAGAATGAGAAGTATTTCAAATATAAGGGATAGGATGTTTTGCTGAATGGAAATATCATTTTAATTTCGACTAAATTCAAATATTCGTTGTAAATCATTTGGTTTGTCTGAAAATTTAACTAACTAAATCAGAAAAAATAACACCCTATACCTATTTTATGATGCAATCGAAAGAACATTTAATAACTAACAATGAAAAATATCGGAATAATGTGAAACACCGGAACAAATATTTTAAATACTTTGAAAATAAAGTATTTAAAATATTTGCCATTCGCCATGTTTTGAACCCAGCGAGTTTGAGCTGATTTAAAAGGGCAGCTAGAAGCCTTTTTGGCTCCGTCAGATTCGTTTTAAATCCAATCAACGTCCACACAACTTTTGGGAATATACCTATTCGCGAATATTCTAATGCCGCGTTTTCGAACACGTACAAAACAAATGACGGTGACAGCTGACTAATATGAAAGCATAGTACGAAAGTTGGAAAACAAGCCAATGTTAGATACATCTCTAGTGCGGACTAATTAGTGCCATCAGAATATAATTCAATTCAAGATATAACATAAACAGTCACGTTTCAAGTTATGAACTTTGTCTTAATTAATTAATAATTTCATTTTAATTAAACGAGAACATTTCAACGGACATAAAACGACAAAAACTCTTTTATTATTTAGTACGTCTAACATGATGCCTATTTAATTATCATTTTTCACGTGGAAACACGAAGATATAATCAGCATTAAAATTATTATTTATGAGCATGAAAGAAAAAGTTCGTTATTCATTTTATAAGTAATTTTTTTGACTATGATGAAATATTTAAAAGGTAGAACAACTGTTAGATGTCACCTACGCAGTACGCGTCGTAGGACGTAACAGTTTATTCGAAACTGTAGTAGCTGTGGAAAACACACTGCCCTTAAGTAAGAAACTGTTTTTGAAAATGTAAAAAAGTACTCTAATTGTGCGCAC
The DNA here is from genome assembly GCA_030269945.2 of Trilocha varians. Lineage (NCBI taxonomy): Eukaryota > Metazoa > Arthropoda > Insecta > Lepidoptera > Bombycidae > Trilocha > Trilocha varians. The sequence goes on along the minus strand of AP028268.1, from coordinate 6,041,578 downwards.
TACGGCGTATTTTTCGAACAATTTTCGAATTTGACAGATTTTCATACATTTTTGGCACATATTTTACTACGCCCTACGACGCGTACGGTTGTATGTTTTTCGCCCCAGTAAACAATAAAAGATCTGACTTCTTGTTAAGATCGCAGGAACTGGCTGGATGCAGGCCGCTGCCAACCGGTCGCATTGGAAATCTTTGGGGGAGGCCTATGTCCAGCAGTGGACGTCTGCAGGCTGAGAATGATGATGATGATGAAACAATAAAACATAAAAAGGAATCTTTTGAAAATTTGGTCAATTGTTTTGCACCCAAACATGGCCTAAATTTCAACTACAAAACCGTAAAATAAACGTAAACGGTTTAATAATATAATTATTATTTTGATGCATCAAATGTTTTAAGTACTTATTTATTTATTATGGATTCTTTTAAATGTACAAGTTATAGATTATTATTATAAGAATGTGATTAAGTTTTTACTATGTTTTCTTTGACTTACCTAGTGCTAAACTAACTGTTTTTGACAATACCATCAAACGTTAGTTTTACAGAAGTGTGACTCGTGGAAGCTCAGTTTAAGATTTCAATTCAAAGTGGCACAATTTTAGGTTAAACAATCCAGTTTGGATCCAATAGCATCCAACACCAACAACAACTACCTTATTAAATAACGAATATTTACAAATCATATAAGTCTGAAGTCAGTGCATTATCATGCAAGCGAATTTCGTTATGTCTTTATGTTCGTTATACATTTTAATTGTACTACTCAATTTTTAGGGAACCTAATCCTAAATAAGGGTATTGTAATAAGAGTTTGAAAGTCAGTCGTCCCAGCAAGTGATCATGCCTACCTTAATACGAAGCCCTGAATACCGAATAGTGTAGTATTTTTTTTTTTTCTGATATTATTTGTTCCATTTAAAATTTAATTTTTTGACACTAGGAACTCAAAAGCGGTTGTTCGCTTGGAAGGGCTTTGCCGTCCCGGGTAGGATGTCACTCTGCGTGATGCTCTGCCACTGGTGCGTTGCCTGCATAATCGCTGCCAAGCCGTACGTCTATGAAATATCTGATTTTGACTTGGTAAGTAATTTTACTTTCAAAAAATACCTTCATCTAGTAATAACATAAGCCAGACCTGCCCGTTACTTAAATCACTAAATATTAAGAAAATCTGCTATTTTTCAGTGCGGTACGAGGTACATCAGATCCCACATTTTATTTTACCTATAGAATCTAAACTAAATAATCTAGCCACGGGCGGCGGCAGATATAGGTTAATCCACTCAATGTTGTATAAAATCGCGACAAAATCGTGACACCATGACTATGAGCCTTTACGATGTCGGGGCACACTGCGGGGCACATTGCAACCAATGATCTATTATATTAATATTTTCAAAATTGATATTAATAAAGTAATACTAGACGAGTACAATATCATACACGGTAGACAAGTATGACATGTACATCTCACACTTGTCCCTGTATAGAGAAGTAAATTATAATACAGGGTGGATCTGTAACTTCGGACAATCTGACGTGGGGTGAATGACCTGATGAAATAAAAGTTTTACTTTAGGAATTGGATAAAAAAAATTAATCATAGTATGGAAGTCCGCAACGATAGTCGTACGTTTTCCATACAAGGTCAGAAAAAAAGTTTAACCGATCCAAAAAATAAAAATAGTGCTAAGTTGTATTTCGACAGGTCATTCACCCCACGTCAGATTGTCCAAAGTTACAGATCCACCCTGTATAATAAATGATTAAATAATGTGAATAATCTCTGAAGACTAAAACCAGCAGAGGAAGCAGGTTACCCTTTTTCTCGTGGGTCATGGGACGGGGTATTCTGCAAAAAAAACGACCTAAAACGTCGAGAACGCGAGTCGTTACACCCATTATTATAAATATTTAGTATTTAATTATTTAATTTAAAATTATCTTTATTATTCATCAATGTTTTTTTTATTTAAAAACGTGCTTAAAGATTAGTATAAATCTTCATCAGCCAAATGATAAATATTAAACATTAATTTACATTTAAACTACCTTATCTCAATTCTCAATTACTATTACTTTCCTGAAAAAAATCGAAGATATGTTATTTACCTAGTCATGAATAAGTAACAACAAAATTTTTTTTGGAAGTTCCTTATCGCGCGTTATCGAAAGGGGGCTAGACGGAAAAAAATCTTACGAAAAGTTGTCACGACACTTTTTTTGTTTTAGATGATTATCGCTAGATGGCGCTGTGATCAAAATCTTTTAAAACACGTTCCTTATCGCGCGTTACGTTAGGAAAAAAAATATAAGATATCTTTTAATCGAAAGGAACTTCGTTCTATTCGGGTGTCCCATGACATCTCTCAATTTTTTTTTATTTAATCACCTTTTCTAAGATTAATAGAACTTTAAATTTAAAGAAATACCTTGTTTCAGGTCGTGAATTGGATTGCAACTGTCGTCATATCATATGCGGTAGCGTTTCCAGTTACCATTCTGGTGGAATATCCTTTCCAGAAGTTTTTTGATAACCTCATATAACTTAAATTCTTAAAGTAAATTTAAAATTATTAAAAGAGAGTACATATTTTAATTTGTTATTACTTTTGGAAGCTACGAAACTAATCATAATATCATTAAGGTTGCTATAGATGTGTCTAAAATTTCTCAAGTAAAGGTATAGTTACACATGCTAGTTAGCAGCATGCTTTTTAGTATGCTCATTAGCATACTAGTTTCCATCACTTGTCTCATCTGTCTATCTTGTCTGTGCTCATTATTAGCAATGTTTCGACACATGTACCACTAAGTAGGAATTGCTCAAAAGTAGCATGCTTTCGTCCTATTAACTGGCATGTGTAACTGTACCTTTCGTGTACGTACATAGCATGCGATTACAGACAGCTAAGAATCAATTTTACAAAATAATCCGACACAAAATAAAGCTTTCACAATGTATATTTTTTGTTTAATTAGTAAGTACCTTATTTAAGTTTCGTCTTTATTTGTACTAAATTGAAAACAATGCGTCGCCTCAGTGCTTGTTTGGCCTATCTGCACTCGAGCAAATTTTACAGGAGACAGCAAACAAGCACGGAATTTTCTTTAAGTGCCGTGTTGAGAAAAAAATTGAAATGAGATTTTTATTGTTTTAGAATTGAATATTTAAAAAAAAAAATTACCAGTCGGAAGGAAATTTTATTCTTTATAATACTGCATTAAAAAGTCATTTTCGTAAAAAATGACAGATATCTAACCCAATCTGCAAAAAACATAATTTTTTGGACTATGAGCATTCTTTGCCAGTATACCTTTGCGTGACGGAGAGATGGCACTTTATGAAAATCTAACCCAATAGTACATGGGGGAGTCGCGACGGAAAAGTGTGCCGCAGTGCATAAGGCGTCGCGCCACCCCGCATAACCCCGTGCTGCGCTGAGTGTGAGCGGTTGGTGGTTTTAGTGAGGTTCAACTCCCACATACCGGTGGGGATCCGGCGATTTCCTAAGATGTGAAAGCAATGCTCCAACAACACTATGCTAAATTGTAATAAAATAATTTATTTTAAATAAATCTTTAAATATACAAATACAAGCTTTTAAGATCCCGAATATCATGTATCAGTAGAATGCTAGCCAAGACAAGTAAAATGAGCCCAAACACGAAGGGTCTATCTTATTTAGTAAAGTAGTTCCAATAACCTTCCGAATCCATCATCAGATCAGCGTTTTATCATATTATAGCATTGTCGCGCGATGTACATCTGCGTGCAAAATGTCAGCTCAATCGGAAACCGGAAAGTTTGTCAAATTTAACTTGCAAGATTCCACCCGAACTCACATAGTTACATCCAGTGTAAGTTAATATAAAGCTTGTAAAAAATCTCGAAATTAAAGTGTTTGCAATGATAAACAAGCTACAACAATAATAAAAACAAATTGCAAATGGTTCTTCTACTCTTCGATAACCGAGGATGTGCTTTAAATAAAATTAACTTATCATTTCAGCAATTTTAAAGTGAGAACTTGAAGGATTACATAGAGAATATGTTCAAAATAAATATTAACTTTTCACAGAATTTTTCATGACGTTACGACTACATCTAATATATAAAATTCTCGTGTCACGGTGTTCGAACTTGAACTCCTCCGAAACGGCTTGACCGATTTTGTTGAAATTTTTTGTGCTTATCCGGTATCTATGAGAATCGGCCAACATCTATTTTTCATCCCCCTAAATGTTAGGGGTAGTCCACCCCTAATTTTTTTTTTTTTTTCGACGCAGACGAAGTTGCGTGGGGCAGCTAGTTATTATATAAATATTGGTATACATACCAACATACATATAATGCGATGATATTTAGCAATAACGAATAAAATTATAATTAATGACAATAATGAATCATGAATATAATGGGTATACTATAATAATATTTATTGTTTGACAATGAATTAACTTATTTATAAATACATTCATATTTATTGACAAAATTGATGTTTAATTATAAAAAATAATTTCTTAATTATAATGTGTTTGATTTAGATAGATAGATAGATAGAAAATTCTTTATTGTAACACCACATAGAAATACAATAATATTATGTTTATAAAAAACGAGGACTGTATTATTGTGTTCTCCTCAAAGTAAAATCCAATTGTCCTTCAAATTTTATTATTCCATTGCGTTCTCTAACATGATAACTTTATTTTTTATTTATTTTTATTATTTATTTACAAAATTATAAATGAAGTAATTATCTCCGTATATTACCGTTTCTTCATTACATTTCATTTTACGTTAATCGTTACGCTAGTAACCTTATTTTATTATTGAATACAAGAGATGCATTGATTATTCGACACAAGGACTCCAAAAATGTGTTGACGGAAAAAATAGGTTGGTAGTTTTTCTGAGAATTCTTCACCGTAAGATTGTAAAGGCTTGAAGCCTAAAACAAAAAGTATAGAGACTTTTGCCATGCCTCTGAATTTGATAGTATTTTAATAATTGCCTTGTAGGCAGACGAGCTAACGGGCTTGAACATAAGCGGTTAACATTGCTCAAGGACCTCTGCACTATCAGGAGACACTGTGGAGCCGCTACCTTCGGCCTACCTTTAGGACTTCTTTCAAGCCTCGTTTGAAGAAAATAAAGTGTATAAATAAAGTTTTTCTTACGAGTAACCGTTAAAAGTTAAGAACTTCTTTCCTAAACCAAATGAAAAATGGAAATCTTTTCTAAGATGTTTAATTTAGTAGACTCGCTGGATAAATTTACTTTCCATATGACTATTCTACCACTGGCAGTCAACTAATATTTCGGTTAAAATTTATAACGTTTCTATTTTTATTATACCTATAACTATATTTGATACTATAATAATATTACTATAATTTTACTTAATGCAATCTCGTAGTTAATATCATCTCTTTTCAAACCAAAGAGGTTACATTACAATTTGGCTTAACACTCACCTATTTTTCAACAATGTCACTGGCCGGTTCTAGAAAAAGTTACTAAATTCATTTGTGTTTTTCTTTTATTTCTTAAAAATCACTAAATTTCTTTAAAAGAATTAAACTTAATATAAACCGTATTGTATAAATAAAATACACCTTATTTACCTAGGTAGATTCCTAATTACCTGCCTATTAACACATATCATGTAAATTACTGGAGTTGCTGGAGAAAACCCGTAGGGTGAGTTTCAGTTGGTACTTATCAGCCGTTTATGAATGAATTTTAAAATTTCATTAATTTCAGTTTTAGATATATTATATTACTTTTATTTCGAAAGCACTGAAATTTCTATTGATATTTTAATATGGTCCCAGGTCCGTAAAAATATTGACAAAAATAAAACAATATCTTTGAAAAACTCGATTTTGTGAGACTCATGAAGAACATTACTCATGTACCAGCTTATTTTAATAAATCTTTAATCTAAGAAACAATTATGATAATGATGAAAGTATTATCATAATTATACTTATCAAAAAATTTACGAAAAAATTACTAAAAATACTGTTAAATTGACGCTTAAATATCAATAATATACTGAGCGTACGTGAAATGTAGTGCAGTTGCGATTCTTTGCAGACGGCGATCGGTACTCTGCGATAATCGGAAATAAAAATATTTTTATAAACATGAATCTTGGTTTAAGATTTTATTTTTGTATTTCTTTGACTGTTCTCGTATCGGCCGAATTTACAGGTAAGTCTTCTACAAGATTTTAAATTAAATTGTTCTATTTATGATATTTAACAGCAAATTTTACAATTATTAATTGGATTATTATGTATTACTGAATTGGCTTAAAAAGCCGTTGTATGCAAAATTAATATATTTAAAATAGATTGCGACATAATAAACGGATATTAGAAAAAATACCTTCGTTTGCGATAATGTTTGGAGCAAGTAATCCGGTAACACTGCATTTAATACATTCTTAAGACTTTTGTATGTACTGCCCAAAATTAAAAATACTACTACTAAATTGCCGCAAAAACTAAAAAAAAAACAAATATTTTCATAATATCGTACTGATTGAAAGATTTTTCCTTTCTTTAAACGAGGATTGAAAGGACCTACCGAACTTAGAACTCCTTAGGGTTATTCCGGTGGGGGTGACGGGGCGATACGTGAGCGTCGATCGCGAACGCGTCCTGTCACCCCTACCAGCCTCGTGTGTCCGGCCGGGGCGGGTTTCGGACGTCGAGCGTGAGCGGCGGGAGGTTTTGGTGCGGTTCAACTCCCACATACCCCACTCGCGGGGCGGGTGGAAGTCCGGCGATTTCCTCCCGTCACAAAGAAAAAAAAAAGAGTTTTTCCGGTTCCGGCAGATTCAAAGAAGTTTTTGGTAAAAAAGGATGTTAAAGAAATTAAAAATATTTTAGTGATCTGACTAGTTTGCAGAAAATGTATTTGCATTTGTTATGGATTGGTACAGTTAAATTAAGCTGCTTAATCCTAGTTAACTGTATTATTTTAAACACCTTCCTTAGGACATGGTAATCAATTTGGATTTTTCGTACCTACAGAGAAGTCGTAGACAAAACCTAAAATATTTGATACTAAAATATTGGTAACATCAGAATACGAATAAAATCAAGAAATAAAATTATCATTCATATTTTTGTGTTTATAATATTTTAACCCGGATAACAGGTTCCTAGTATTTTTATACTGTTTTGTCTGTTTTGTGATTTCCAAGAAAGTTTCCAAATCAACAGGAAATATTTGTTGTTTTCCTGGACCACCAAAATTGAATCACATTTTTATTCCAAAGAGTTCACAGTTGAATATGAAGGTAATTTTTTTATGTTGACCAAGTGTGTTTGAAGTGAGATATTCAGTGACGGTAAATTAAAAAAAAACCGGATTCTCTTTTACGTATTGGAATAACAATTAACGATGAATTATGGTGTCCTTTTAAGTTTAGAATGAAACTAATTTTGTTTTTGCGTGTTCGTTTGCATAACAAGATTCAATGACTCCCTACTCAACCCATTTTAGTGTAAACCTAAAAAATGTTTTCTTAACTCCAAAATAGCAAACATAAAAATATCGGATTGTAAAGTTGAATTCAATCTCATTATCATAAGAATAAACTTAACGGTTCAATACAATTTACATGCGAAAGTCTTACCAGACAACTAAGGACATTTTATTTAAGTTTTATATCATTTTTATATGACACTGTGTGAGAACGAGATACCTACTCTTTAATAACCATTGCGAGAATAGTACATTTTTCGAAATATTTGGGTTAAACTTGCACCAGATTGTATTATTATAAACAAGTGTATAAACAGCACTAGTAATTCTGTCAGGACAACTAACTATTGTTAATGTTCTTGCAAGTCACATCGGCTTTCTCTCTAAACATTGACACTTCGCCACTGGTACCATCATAAATCTAGGGTACATCCTTAGAGGCCCAACTGTTTCCCCACCCATGTAATATAATAAATGTTATTTTTTATTGATTTATTACCCTATAAACTAAATATTACGTTGTTTTTTATTTACATAATGAATACATTATGTTCATAATATAGTATAGTAAACTAAAATCGTTTGTCTGTGTATTCACGAACTTTGAGACTACAAATTAATACTGGAGTTTCGGCAGCAACATTGAAAATTTATAAAAGAGTATAATAATTAATTCTTATCCAATTAAATGCCATTTAAGTAAGTACCTAGGTTAAGTAGCTACCTACTTTAGTGAATAATGAAATAAAAAAGTGCGATCCACATACGTTATCAAATTGTTTAAAATTGTATTTTTATTCTCTAAACTAATGAAAATATAATGAAAAAAAAAAACGAATAAACTTTATTTTACGCAAATGAAATTACGCGCGTTTACTAGTTAATGCATAACTAAATAAATCATTTTTTTAACATATAAAGGACCGGTTAGATAAATATAAAAATGTAAATGTTTTGTTTTCGCCATCTTCAAAATAGTACTGAAAAGATATTTGCTTTCGAAGGACAAATCGCTCTCAAGCGTATTATAAAATCAGTAAACATTACAAATAGTGTCACATAATATCTAAATTAATACCTATAATATTTCATTTTAGAATTTATTTACTTTAAATTGATCTGTGTTCAATTTATATGTAGGTACTAGGGATGTTGCGAATGTCGATTTTTGGACATTGCGAATGTTGCTGCGCGAATGCGAATGCGAATATTCAATTTTGACATTCGCGAATGCGAATCCAAATATTCGTTACATCCCCAGTAGGTACTGACGTCAAAACATGTTAGTTTTGTTTGTTTCATTAATTTCAAATTAAAATGTAATTATTCATTTACTTGAATCCATGATCGCTTAGTGATTTAAGAAAAAAACTTCTTAAAAGTATTTATCTGTAAAGTTAAACTTTATTAAAATAGTTTCTGTGTGACGAAGTAGTCGAAATCTTTAAGCACACTTTCTTTATTTAACCACAAATGATCTTGAATGGAGTTGAAGAACTCTAATTAGGTATTTTATAGTTAGTTAAAAACACTTGCCATTGTTGGATTTGGACAAACAAATTTTCTAATACTTTATTTAGGTGTTGTAAGCGATGTTTAAATTGGTATAATAAATATCACGAAATAATAATAACTGTTCGGTAGGTTTAGCTAAACTATTTTATTTTGGATTAGTTACGTTCGTAAAATAAATGACGTAAATAAATACATTAATACGATGATGATGACGTAAGTAAATACATACATTGTTGTTCTTTTTCAGATGAAGAATACAACCGCCTTCCGGATCTGTACCATTTCGACGATTACACGAAATGTCTTTCTCAGAAACAAGGCCTGTACTGCCTTGGCTCTTTCCAATTAAAAGCGACGGAAGAGCCAAATGCAGTTTACGACCTAATGAAGGTAAATGTCAAATGAGTTCAAGTTGATTTTTTTGTTTCGAAGTTCAAAGTCAAACTAAATATCACTTTCGAGACTGATTTGGGCTGCATGTAAGTATATAAAGCAGTGTCTTTCTCGACAACTCGATAAACTAATGCTAAATTATACTCAAATTAATTCTTGCAATGGTACCGTAAAACCTTCGAGTTTTCGTAACAATTTTTCCATAAAAAAAAAATACCCCTTATTTTTCGCCAGATTGTTAATAATTTAATTACTTTTAGATGTAAAGGTCAAAAGATGGGTACATTAATGTGTATAGCGACTTCGCATTTGCTTTTAAAATAATATTATTACGTCATAATACCCATTCAAATGCCCTAAATATTCTATTTACCTATTATACAATTATTTCGTAGTAAACATTACCGTCTTCACCATCATATTTTCAGTTATACACCGAAGACAAACATCATTTTAACCGCACAGTAATCTATCGCGGTTGGTGCGTCAGTAGCCGTGACCCGAGACCTCAAGATGACCCCAAAGTCAGGTTTAAAAGATGCGGCGAAGATTGGGCCCAATCTCACAATATGAAGGCTAAATTACAAAAGCTCGAGTACTGCAAAACTCACGAAGAAACGAAGACTCAGACTGATCCTGATCTGGCTGAAAGCATATTCATGTATGTGATATACTGTATACTGGCTTTCAACATCATCGGGACAGTGTACGATTTGTGGAAAGGAAATAGTGAAAACAGTAAGTTACAATTTTATGCCTGCAGAGTTCGTTATTTGAAATCTTTCTCGTTTTTATGGATACAATCCTTGTAATCATAACAAAAGCACACCAAAGTTCCTTCAAAGTTTTTTCAGCTGACGTTTTTCTTCTCCATTATATTATCAATACAAAGAATCCTCAGGGATACCTAGAGGACACTGGCTGGTTTGAAATATTTCTGGGCTGCTACGAATTTATATTGTCTGTTTCGGTCTCTGCAACACACCGGAAACGTGCAATGTTTTCGCATGTGTTGAGCTTATTGAATGAAATGTAATTATTTTTTTGTTCGTGTATTAAAGTAAAAGAATACCACAATTAATGTTGGCAAAATTTGCTTTTTGTGAATTCAAGTAATCAAGTGAATTGTGAATTACATAATGGGTATCCATCTGAACAAATAAAATGGTTATTTATATCACCACAATGTGGTGGCGAAAATAAATTGTGGGGAATCAATAATTTACTACTTTTGTTCAAAAACGTATTGTTGCTTTTATCTTTAAAATTTAGAATTTCTTTAATTTTTTTTGTCAAATTTATTACTTATACGGGACTTTAATGTATATGCAATACCCACTTACTACATTATAGGTTGACCGAATTAGTGCATGTCTCGGTTAACTGAGAAAAAAAGATTCCGCTTCCTTAGATAATAAAGGTAATTAAAATGTGAACTGCTAGCTCGAAACATCTAAAAAAAGTTTCGCCTGGAAGGCGATGCTCGACTTCTGCGAGTCCACCATCTCGCAGAAGAGGGTGGCGGGGAGTGCGAGAGAGAGCTGTTGGCCCTTAGGCCTTTACAGCTTCACCATGATGGGGTGCGAGCTCAAGAGGGGCTCGGCTGAATATAGGATAGGATGGGAATACTACAACTTATTAGTGCATAATGAATTTACTACTGGTTCAGAACGCGACCCAAGTGAGAAGAACCAGCAAGAAACTCAGAGGATAAAGCGAGAATAAAACAAAGGATCTAAATTTACTTATCATCAAACATGACAAAGAGGATTAATTGATGATGATGGTTCAAGTAGAACGCCAAACTCTGCGTCGAGTTCGACGACGGCGAACGAGATAGCCAGCGCGACGTCTCGAGCTGTTAGCGCTAGCGCTGACAGTGAGGCGCCAATAATTTGTCGGGAGGGTTCGTGAGGACGTACCGCGGACGACGACGGCACCATTTCTCGGCGTGCGCGGGATCGGCTTCGTAGTCGGCGGCGGCTACGATGAGAGGGTTGGAATGATCCTCTGACTTTTTGAAGTAACGCTCGGAAGTTTCCTTCAAAAATTGTGTGATAGGGACGAGATCGAAATCGTCATGAAGATCGACGTTACGCATATACCACGGAGCGCCGACGGCTTTACGCAGAAATCTATTCTGCAAGATCTGAAGGGAGTTGATATGAGTGCGAGCCGCGTGAGCGAACGCCGCACTACCATATGTCAAATTACTTCTTGAAAAATAATTTGAGTGAATGCATTACAGTTGTTTGTAATAATAGTTGACATAAATATGAATAGTAAACACTCGACTTCGCGTTTATATATTAGGGTTCAAAAGGTATAGGGTAAGTATTAATAAATAAATAAAATAAATAAGTTGCACTAAGTCGGAAATAAAAGAAGTATTAAGTATAATATTGAAAAAAATCCTGTCCTTTCCTAGTCTTTTAATAACGTACCTGTGTTTTACCAGTAATTCTATTAATGTCATATTTATTTTCAGAAATCAGATACATAATGGCTTGGTCTATTCCGGCGAACTGGTCTCGCTTGACATCAACGTTTTCTAGTCAAGATCCGCGGTTATCATGCTTGGAAAGTTTCCAAGGAGCAAGGTAATAAAGCAATAAATTAAATTTAGTTGAAAACTATTTGAAATAAAATTTTATCATCACTCAAACCAGAGGCGAAGAAAAAACGTCAACCTTCTTTCGGTTTTAAAATAAGGTCAGTTTCACCCGGAGCAGTGAAATAGCTGAACTGGAGTAACAAAAACACCGTTATTTTAGTATTACCATTTTAAAGCAGCGGCCATATTGGATTTAAAATTTACTTTTTAATGTAGAGGTCCATGAGTAACCCACTTATATATTATGATCAGATGGTCATGGCAATAAAATGATGTGAAAAATATCTAATATAGCTAAGAACACGCCCGATTAATTCACTTCTCAAATAATATAAAATAAACAAAATCGAAATTCGTTCATCCATTTAGAGGTAGATAGTGTAGATACATACTTCAATCATACACACACAGATCAAATAATAAACTTTTTTTTGACGAGGGATAAAACAATTCAAACTCCATACTGAATGCATGTTTTCCATTTTTTGGTTTCAGAGTAATCGTTATGTTGATAATATTGTGGGCTCATGTGTTTTTCTCACACGCATTGCTGTACCTGCAGAATCCTCGGACATATGAAGCAGTAAGTTAATTGAATAAATACATACATTTTAAAAGGACTGTTTAGATATTTATTTTTATCGATGACAATATAACCACAATTCAAAATAAGTAATACTAATAACTAGAACTACAAAACTAGAGATTTTAAGGCCTGAAGACATTTTCTCGAACGTTCGAGGCGAGAAAATATCTCAAGCAATACTCGCCGTAACATAATCGTATCAGAATGTTTAGACATAGGCGAGAATTAAACTCTCGCCTACAAGAATGTCATACGAGACTGGCTTATGACATTATCGAAGGCGAGAATTGCTTGTGTTTGTTTAAACCTCTCTTAAGCAAGAATCTCGACTGGTCTAAACACGATCTCGCCTGACATTTTTTCGACTGACATTCGAGTATCGTACAAATCAGTTTAAATCGTTTTCAGTGCGAGAATTGCCTTTCGAGTTTACTAGTATGAAAAATGACAACAACTGTCATAAAAACTCGAAATACGATTATTGCTTTGAAATTCTGTTTACACAAAGGCAATAATATTCTATGGCGAGGCAATTATCGCCCAAGGCGAGCGAGAAGAGTGAATGTTTAGACACAAGAAATATTTTATATTATTTCGATAATCGTATCTTCGAGGCGAGAAAATGTCATCGTATAAATGACGAATGGCCACGCACAAGTAAAGTAGCTCGTGGAAAATTGTTACATGGATTTGTTCTTCTGTTTTATACTCTTATATATTTACACTGGTTCACGCTGTTTTTTTTTAATTTATAGGAAATGTACAGTATGAAAGGCGCAATCATTTACAATGGAACATCTTTAGTTCAGATGTTCGTGATTTTCTCAAGTTTTCTGTGCGCGTACAACTTGTTACTTCCTTCGAACAAAAAACCTCTCTCGATCACGATGTTCCCGAAGCAGATTTTTAAGAGATTTATCAGGTAAATAAACTTTATTCTTTATTTAAAGCAAAAAAAATCTTTTTACAATAATAACTGTAAATAAACTAAACAAAGTTAATATATTCACTGTAATGGTCTTATGATATTTTTTGGTACACATATAATATTTTTTTTTCAGAATAACTCCTCTAAACCTACTACTAGTAGGTTACGGGGCGACCTGGTGGATTTACAATCGCGATGGTCCACAATGGTCAGTCTTAGTTGACAAAGAAAGAACAAGTTGCAGACAAAAATTCTGGTCTCACGCTCTTTACATGAATAACTTCTACAAGAAAGATGAATACTGTTTCATACAAACTTGGTAAGTCAATATGGTCATTTTATATGAAAATCCACCTTGTTTTCTAAGTACCTTATAACAATGTAGGTACTAGTGTGCTATGTTTGAAATGTGCTATAAGGCCCATATTAATTTTGGCGCACCATTTGTACAACTTTTACTATCAAGTCTTAGCCGCTGAGTTTCTGGACAGTTCTTCTCAGGACGGTGGCTCATACTATTTTTTCGTCCGATCTGGTAATAGTTTTAACATCAACCAGAATGATCATAATATCACAAAAGTTGAAATTAAACTATTTCATTTCAATAAAATAATTCTTTAAGCGTGACGTAAATTTAATAAAAATAATATACTGTCCTGGGTCTATAACCCCATGATATGACTTTCGTCAAGTTTCAAAAAATATTAGTACGGTCTTTTAATAACTAATCTAGTCATAATTACTGTTATATAAAAACTTTCATTATTTCTCTAAAATTATTTAATTTATTTATAATCGCATCATCTGTTAGATAGTTTGAAAAAATATAAGTATAGGAGGTACACACAGCCAGAAGCGACGTTTTTCACAATAAACAAAAGACAAACCATTGGAATCAATTTGTGGTTTGGTCAAAGTACTAGGTACATACAACATTATAAGTGGTTAGTTGTTATATAACATATCTATAAAACGATAAACATAAGTGTGGTAACAAAGCATAAACTAAACAAAATATTCTAGAATATATAATAGGAATATATAATACCTACCTATTATTATTTTTATGGCAAAGAATGAAACATCATTATTTTTACAATTGTTCACAAGTTCTATCTCATTATTAAGTATAATAATAACCCAAGAATAGGTACAATAAAATTTACAAAAATGTTAGATTAAAATAGAAATAAAAGTAAGTTATTGACATTAATAATATACAAATTTTTATTATTATTTTTTTTTGTAAAAGATAATATTAAAAAAAAAAAATTAGTTGCCTGTAAAGTATACGGGCGAAAGTTTTACGTGACAACGACTCGGGCATGGTTAGCCTAAGAGCGAGAGAGACAGACATAAAAAGTGAAGGCACGCGTGCCTCTCACTCGCTCTCATTGTGAGCGCATAACGTGAGCGGAGCGTAACGCAGTTTCTTGAAGTGTCACCCGGCAAACCAATTTATAAGACGTTGTCACGTCAAAATAGTCCATTCTCACGGAGACTCAAGTTATTAAATATAATAAATAACATACTTTTACGTATGAATCTATCAGTCTAAGTATGAATCTATCAGTCTAAATATGAATTCTAATTATTGTTTCCATTGATAATGTTATCAAGATTAGATAAAATCAGATATGTTATGATCACGTTTGATCAAGATTCAGGCACGTCCAACATTCGTTTATTGATCACGTTTTATATAACTTTTAAACTAAAAAAAAAACACCTCTGCACTGTTTCTTTACTATATCAAGTGTTCAGTTATTGAAATTGTACACTGTTAGGATCGGATTCCCTTAATAGACGAATTGAGCATAGTGCACCACACTAACCAAATGTGGAAATGGCGATAGAAAACATATAGTGTACATAAGTCTATGGGCATATACATATACAAGCCTATATAATGTATATGTTTAGTAATTAAATAAATTGTTTATTTGAATAAGCCTAAAAGCTAGGTAACCATTAGCATTAGAGGAGCCCTTGATAATAAAGATCCAATGATTATGACTTTTATGTAGCTGAAAGAATACGGTAGTCTTCTCGCCCGAGCCTCGAATGGGGCAATATGAGTTACCTTTTACCGCTTTTACTAGAAATTCCAAACCCCGAATAAGTTTAAACCCCGAATTTACGGAACGGTTTTACGTTGAGACTCTTGCATCGATCCGCTATCTACTGTACGAGGTAACCCAGTTATTAATGACTAGGTGACCCGCACAACTTCGTCTGCATCACAGAGGAATACAACATAGCCTATAGCCTTCCTCGATAAATCGGCTTTGCAACAGTGAAAGAATTTTTCAAATCGGACCAGTAGTTCCTGCCGGCGGCACAAACAAACAAACAAACAAACTCTGCAGTTTTATTATAAGTATTAAGTATAGATAATACAATCGTATTTCAGGTTCTTAGCAGTCGATATGCAGCTTCAAGTAGTAAGTCTACTGCTGACATTATGTCTTGCTAAGTATCGACGTCACGCGCTGCGAATCCTAGGCTGTCTGTTCGTATTGTCCTGTGTGACGATTACTTTGGTAGCATATTTCAAAAACTACTCGCCTATGTTGCACAACTCTTTGCCTGAGTAAGTAAAATTATACCCATTTACTCAATTTTGGAATAAGACAAGACTTAACCCTTAAATGGACAATGTTGTTTTTAAACACTTTTAACCACTTACGATCAGGTGGCCCGTTGGCTCGTATGCCTACATGGCAATAAAAAAAAAAATACTAAACATCACCGATAAAATTAAGCTTCTTTTAATTTTTTTGTTAATTTTGACAGCTAGTTCTTATTTCTGAACGAATTTTGTACTTTTAAAAAAATTAATAGTAAATTCATGTCTAGTTTTTTTACTCATTTTTCCTAGACAGTAATACATGTCCATTACACAAACATATTTTTTAAAACGTGAAACAAAAATCGTCCATTTAAGGGATAAGTAAATTGTCCCGTGCAGAGATATTATTTTCCACAAGATATTAAATTCGATTTTATTAGTAGCTGTTTGTAATCATTTTTTCCAATTTCACATACCCATATATTATGTCATATGAGATTAGTGACTTCATCATCATCATCAGCCCACACTCGTCCACTGCTGGACATAGGCCTCTCCCAAAATACGCCACTGAGCTCGATCTTCTGCTCGTCTCATCCAGTTGTTACCGGCCACCTTTCTTAAGTCATCGTTCCATCTAGCAGGGGGCGCCCAACACTACGTTTACCACATTAGTGATTAGTGACTTATAGCACTTAAATTTGGAAATCCTTTCGCCAAGGAAAACACAAAAGACCGATGACAATTTTAATAAAATAAATTGTTTCATTATTTTCATACTTGATTTTACAGAATGGGCAGAGTTATGTTCAGTAATGTACCGTCATTTTACGAATTGTACATAAACCCATTGAACTCTCTACCAGCTTGTCTGATGGGATTATTCCTCGCTCATCTACTTTACGAACTTCAAGAAAGCGGATATAAATTCCATGAAAACTATGTAAGTAAAAATATAAGGAAACTATTTTTTAAACTATTGTTTAAACTTACACTATTGTTTAAACTTTTGTTGTTTGGTAAAACAGATCTCAAGTATATCTTAAATTACGAATTCAAGAGTTACAGTAACAACTTGCGCATACAAGAGCAACTTTCGCAGTATTTTATGCATCACAATCTATTTAATATACATGTATACATATGTATACAGGGTGGACCTGTAACTTTGTCCCAGCTGAAGTGGGGTGAATGACCTATTGAAATAAAGCTTAGAACCACTTTTATTTTACGAATTAGATAAAAATAAATTGCATCATAATGTTAAAATCTTTACAATGTTTTCATTTGAAACCATAGGCCAAAAGAAAGAACAACATGTCTTAAAACACACAGCGAATTTTATTCTAAATTTATTTTTCCTTTCAGTTTCTGAAGTACTCTCATCACTTTATGATACCACTGTACGTGTACTGGTTGTCGTACGGAACTTACTTAAGGGAATTGACGGACAACGTTGAAACAGCTTTGTTCATTGGATTCGAACGAGTCTTCTTCGGTCTTATATTTGTATGCTTGCTTTTGGGATACACCAGCATTCATTGTAAGTTGTAGCTTAGCTTGTCTTTAGTATCTTTAATAGTTTTTTCGACTGCAATGTAGTTTTTAATGTAGTGTGATTAAAAAATTGTAGTTACGCTGCCACAATTTTTTTATGATGGAACTACCTAACTTCTCTCAAAAAATTAATTCTTTACTTGTATTGTACAAATCATTAAAGAAATCTCTCCAAGAAAACGGTATGTGATTGTTTCAATGCAGTTGTGTATCATAACAAAAGTAACGAGTGTTTCTTTTGTTAACGTGTGTGCATTCGTTCAATAGAGTACTTTCCCTCGAAATAACATTGAAACATCCACCCTGTAGATTGAATAATAACTTAACCTTTTCATCAAATACCCTATGATATTTCCGTCCTAGAAACACCCCGCACGATAAATTAAAGTTAAAACTCAATTTCTTTCCTCAGCTCCAATGCGTAGATTCTTCTCATGGCGCGGTTGGGATGTATTAGCCAAGATGTCTCTCTCCGTGATGATGATCCACTGGGTTGTTATCATGAACATTGTTGCTCCCAGACATGCACCTACCTACACTAGTTCTACGAATGTGGTAAGTTGACATCATTTCACTTGCTTCTATATACAGGGTGTTCCAAAATTAGACGACAGTCGTATATTTCTGGAACACGCTGTATATGGGTACTATTGGGTAAAATCAGTACGTTCTTGAATTAAACATTGCTATCTCTTCAAATTTATCATATTAAATAATATTCTTAATGGTAAATAATAACACGTCTTATATTTCAGATCATAGATACAGCATCAACCGTACTTTTGACGTACATCCTCGCTTTACCAGCATCCATCATGGTGGAACTACCCGTCCAACGATTTCTCGACAACTTTATAAGATAAAAATAATTAGATATAAAGCACGGTAAATCACATAAAATGAAAATTTTAAGCCCTATTTAACTAATAAATATTTTTTCAGTACCTACGTAGGACAATTTAGGTATTAGATATAATGGGGCTGGATTCGAGACTTCATTATCTAAGGGAATCTTAGACGCATATTTCACAATATGTTCGAGGTATATTATGATCCATAGCTTTGTATTTTAAACTGATATCGTTTTATTAACCTTGGGTTCTAAATATTTGATACATAATTGAATATTTTCCATTTATAAAAGAAGCTCTTTCATATAAATCCGATAGCTACAAACGAGTCGTACTGTATTAGGCATTTTTACTAAATACTCCTAATTTATTTTTGTTAATTTTAAATAAAATTTCACTGCTTTGTTATTTTCCATAAGTTTATTTAAATTATTAATTTATTAAAGATATAGTCGGGACGATGAAGATGTACAAGGTGATCACGGTCGTCCCGATGAAATAAGATAGCGTTATAGATTTATTTAAAAATATTTACAAAATTAACAATGAAAGAGCTCTGTACAATAATGAGTAAAATTTACAATTGACAGTTCATATCTGTCATTGACATGAACTTTTTATTTAATGGAACGAAAACCAAACGAGGCGGAGTTTGGTAGCCGCCACAATATGGACTTTGAGGCCAGAAGTCAAATAAACGATATTTTATGTGGTGTAAATCATAGAGCTTTGCTTCGTGGTGAAAAGTTGTAGATATTTAATTTTAGGACTCTCAGTATTTATAATATTATTGTTTTTATTTTATCTAAATGGTGAAATAAACACTAGCATCAATAGATTAGTTCTAATTAGAATTAAGTTAAAAAAATTGTCATAGACAACAGGTGGTTGAAGAATACCTTTAATATCATTCTGTGGTAATGGCTTAACGACTGTGTACATAATAAAGTTTTTTTTTTTGCATAACGTTTTATCTAATTATTTTAACATTAAAGTTTTATTAACATAAATTTCTTTAAACACTCGCGGCTATCTACATCACTTACATTATAACTAAACGGGTTCTTACCACGATTATTTTTAATCGAGAGGTCCCGATATTTCAGCACTGTTTCAAGCGCCATGATCACGGGAAAACTGAAGAACTGCGGGTAGGTCATTTAAGAGCAGACAAATCTGTCTACCCTCTTTCTCGTTCGTTTGCCTGTACCACTGGAACTCGAACTCACATTTCGACATACCACACTGACAGTATCGGCTGCCGTCTCAAAACTAGATTTTTGGCTTTATTTTCGTCTAACACTGGATTCCACATACAGGATAGTTTGAAGCCGTCACCCCGATTAAAAGTGCTATTCCTCGAAATTTCAATAGCTTCCAGCTTTTTTTAACATATTCCCCATAAGGCGTTGAGTAGAAAATTGGAGAGTGCATAATTTCTACAAAATAAAAGTCCCCACGAATGGGGGGTAAAGTAGCGCGCACATTAGCGCGGTTTTGTCAGTGTCCGCAACGTACCCTTTCAAAACAGTTTTTGTATGAATGATAGTCAGTCGATTTGCAGGCCCTTAAGAGTACGTTAGTTCATACAAAATGAGGGGCGGATTCCGACAACAGAAGCGTAGAAAAAATATGTGCGATAAGAGAAAAAAAATGGTTAAAAGGAAAACAAATTGTTGGTATTTTTGAACCGTTTTATAATAGTATAATTGCAAGTGTCATCTAATATCTTACTGCCCCTACCGCATACCATATGTAGTAAAGTAAAAATATGTATGTCTTATATTGTGGATTCTTCTTATTTGAATATTACATTGAATGTCTTCTTCATCGGCAACTCTACTAGTACGGTCAACGGCACTGCCAGAACATATGTAACGAATGTAACTGAAAAGCTCACCGCCAACTGAAATAAGAATATCACAATATAGTTCCAGCCCGCTGCTGTGGTATAACTAAAATGCAGTTAACCGACATTCTAAGTTGTTCATTTTAAGGAACACGCTACAAAATTCTCTCAATCTGTATATCGATAGTGCAGTTTTTCGATATCTTTATTAGCTTCTGAAATTTAATTAATATTTTTATCATTGATAAATAGCATCGGTATATAGTTTTGATTATAGTTTACAGTTTGTGAATGTATACCCATTTAAGTATATCTCAGTTTCGTCCTTTATCGGTATTATAGTCGTACCACACCACGGTAGCCAGCTTTGCACACATATTATCGAGTTAAGATAAATTAAAGAAAAATTAGTAATCGCATCTATAGGTAACCCCATGTTAGGATTCGATCTCTGTCGAACTTGAACGTGAGCGGCCAGTTTATAGCGAGCTGAAAATAAACTGAAAATTAAAATAACTTACAATGTAAAACGATGACGATTGTACCGGCTGCGTTGATGAGCCAAATATCACTGATGCCACGCACCAATGCAACATCATCACGGACAAAGAGAGTTCGGCCAATGAATGCCAACCTTGCCAGGCCATTAATTTCATTATAAAATCTGAAAATCAAATACTTTCTTTTACAATTGTAATATTATTGTTGCCGCATTCCACATACCTACTCTGACTAGCAAACATTTATGATCTCGAGTGCTATCCTCCGTTACTATCATCTAAGGTCTAAGGTTTTTCGCGAAAACGAGAAATACTTAAGAGCTGTGATATGCTCATCGGGACCAGTTGTCCTGGTGGGTTCGACCTCGCCATAAAGTGGTGGGTTGAAGAAACCACCGGTTTCGACGCATCAACCCGGAAATTTACCACTAGGGCGGCTTGCTGATCGCTGACAGGGCCTACGCCCTGTAGGTTAGATCACGCCTCTCCAGCGTGCATCCTCTCCAATAAGGAGATTCGCACGAGGAGCCGCAAGGCCCGAACCCCCGTGCCCCACCTGTAGTTGCATGTGGCAATAGAAACCACTGAAGGTAGGCCATTGCCTAGACCGGTTACTTCGGGCCCCGTCAGACGTCCAGTTGACAGCTGTGATATGTATAAAAATACTCTCTTAACTGTTTTGATTTGATACTAATTTATCTACAGTATTTATTAGCAACATAGGTACTCACTGTCCATAATGTTAAAAGTAATGTAAACCAGTAGACACAAGATCTGGAACAGTGTTCTTTCGAGAGCTGCGTACACTGCCATGAAAATTGGATTATCTACATATTGGAAGTAGTTACCCAACATCATCCAACATATGAGACACGGCGGTGACAAAATATAGATCGAGTACAGTAGCCTCTGAAATATGTTTCCTATTTTAATACAAATAATAAATTATAGGCAATTTAATACATATAAGCCTTACTAAATTAGTTAAAGGCAATTAAAAAACTGTTATTTTTAAAATAACAATATTGATATTGCAAAGGAGTGATGGTAACCACTTAAGCTCTTGTGGTCCGGAGGCTGGTCTGCCTATACGACAATGAAAATAATCTAGTCGCTAATCACTATCCACTCGATTCGTATTATAATATTATGATGAAAAAAAATTAAATAACATTATAAACCTATATGATAACATACAACAACCTAATAACATTATGACAGTCCACTGGGCTCAGTGTTATTTGTACTACGCGCAGACCTACGATGTGACATTGGTGAAAAAGTACGCAACTCAAATTATTTTTGTACTTACTCTTACGTCTGACACTGGTCTTTAATTTATAAAACAAAAACGCGATACCTTTTTTTCTTTCAAATTTGTTGATATTTTTGTGTCAAGTGTAAAATTATTGTAATAACCCAGAATAAGTCCAGCAAAGCAAGCCGGCAAATTGCCCCACAACGACATGTGAAAACGACTCATAGTGGAAACGTCACTAAAAATCCTGTGAGCATATCTAAAAAAAGAAATAATAAACAAGTATAATGGAATTGACTTTCTTTAATTTAGTTTACATTCGTTGTAATTGTCTGGATCATTAGGCTAGGCAGTTTAAAGTTGACTAGGTAGTTTAATGACGTAAGAGCGTGTTCAGCTAACAAATGTTGCCAAAACCGCGTTCAACCAAACACTCTTTAGCTGTATTTATAGTAGAATATTTTCGATACTTACTCTGCTACAGTAGTAATATATAACATTGATTTCCATTCGAATTTATACGCCAGAGCAGCATCTAACACTATAGATCCGACGAATAATATTGTGAGGATCGGCAGATCGGCTCTCCTAGAAAGTTTCACTAAGATCATTGTTATGAGGGTAGTCAAAATGCATATCTGAAAATCGACCGCCATGTACCTGAAATGAAAAAGGAAGTAATACTTACAAAAAATAAAAACAACAGCCATTTTTTAAAGAAAAACCTAAAATAATCGGATCTTAACCAAACTAAATGTATACAAATTAGTCATCATTTTCCATATTTCATTTCATTACTTTTCATATAAAATCCGAATGTCCAGGATTATCTATTAGTTCATTCAATGGAGTACTACAAACACTCTTGTATAACTAATCAAAATAACTCACCACGTCGGTAGCAGGCATATTTTATCTGGATCGATAATGTTATTGATGAATAAAACATGCGTCCAAAATTTCTCCCTACAGATGTCGCTCTCTGATGTAATGTGTGATGGCCAAAATGGACCGTCTCCGAACGAGGGCCAAAACGTTGCAGCAAAAGCCAATACTAGTAGATAAACTGGACTTAACCTGAAAAAACAATTAAGTTCATCATGCCAGGAGTAGGAATAATAGGAGTCGTTCTGTAGTCACCTACAAGGTGCATCAACGACACTGGATATTATTATAATAACTAGCTGACTCGCGCAACTTCGTCTGCGCCGAAAAAAAAAATTAGGGGTGGACTACCCCTAATATTTAGGGGATGAAAAATAGATGTTGGCCGATTCTCATAGGTACCGGATAAGCACAAAAAATTTCATCAAAATCGGTCGAGCCGTTTCGAGGAGTTCAAGTTCGAACACCGTGACACGACAATTTTATATATTAGAGATAATAAATTTTGTGTGTTTTTTGAAGTAAACCAAGAAGGGCGTGGATGCACACGCGCCTCGAAGGTAGAAAAATAATAATGATTGTGTCGTGTTAAATTACCTGTCAGTGTCACTCAACTTTAGAATAAAACATAAATGAGTTAACACGACGCTGGCAACACTTGTTGGCTAAAGACACTAGTTGCCATAATGAAAAATACATTACAATAAATGAGTTAATTAAACCAGCCACCGAACTATAACCGTAATGCTTTATTTGGCGTAAAACTACACTCACCTAAATATTCTCTTTCCAATCACTTTAAAAAAATTACCAATACTAAAAGTTTCTGGAGCTTTCAGAAGACTGGAAGTACACAGATAACTGGATAGAACAATCAACAACTGTATCACAGATGTTCCATTCAATATAAGCATTGTATACGGACTCATAAGTAACTGAAAACAAAAAAGATTGAACAATATTTACTATTATCATTAACAACCACTCTACTGTCGTCTCTTATCATCTTATGCAGAACATAGATAGATAGATAGAATATGCTTTATTGTACACCAATCAACGAAAAAACAACATATCTATACAAGCAATATAATGTACTTTATTATTGAAAATAATACTTAAATTTTATATTGAAATTATCTAAAAGTTTTCATTAATTTTTCTTTCTATGCATACAGCTCAATGAAAACAAGTCGAGAGGAATAGAATTGTTGGTTGAATAGCAGGTTTCAAAACCTAAACTCTTTACTACTTACCCTTTCAAAATATCTTGGATCTTGCAGGAACATGGAATTACATAATAATAGAGAATGTACGACACATGCACAAAATGTGATGACAACTCTGCCAAAGAACAAAAGAAAATAAATGAAAAGATAGTTACAATATAGGTATCTATCTTTTTTTAAAATCACACGAACTTTGTCTTTTAAAAGTACCTGTCAAATCTTGGCAATTGTCTTTTATTGAAAATAATTAACTGAATCGGTACAATCAATAGGTGAATCCTCTTGAATTTTGGAACGCTGTCTAAGAAATTATTACTTAAAAGAAAAATAAAATTGCACAACGAACCTGAATCCCTGAACAGGTCTAAGATATGGAGTCGATCTTATCTCAGACTGAGTTAGTACTTTCCAGTTAACATTTACAGACCACGCTGATAGGAGAGCAATCTCTGTAAATAGGTATAAATAACGTAGCAATTCAATTGAATTGCTTGTAATATACACTCTTAAAGGCATTTAAGTCAATTAGAAATATAATAAATAGATTAAATAGATACGTAATAAAATTACCATAAGTTTTAATTGACTGAAAAAACATCTACGCTAATTTAGTCGTATCAGGAAGAATAATAAAAGAAACAAACTCACTTTTCTCCTTATTCCTCGTTTTGATATCATATACTGTACCTGCACTATTGAACGCGATAATAAGAGCGATCACTACAAGGAATGCCATCTCTGGCCAACCATAATATTTTGTGTCGTTGATATCTTGATGTTTTCTACAATACTCCATTTTGTGTAGCGTTGTGTTAAACCGCTGAGCTCGAGCCCAATCTTTGGCACAATTTGTAAACCTTTCAACTACATCATCTGTTGAGTTTGGAGTTCGGGCACTCACACAGTAACCGCGATGGATCAATGTTCGATTAAATCTGTGAAAATCTTTTGAGTAGTCCTGGAACAAGTAAATTAGGGCTTTGAAGTAATTATTATGTTAGGCGATTTCTAAAACCTGCTTTGTGAATACAGCATCGCAGATTGAGAATATTTATTAAGTAAAAGTATTCACAACTGCAGCATTGTATTTGCTGTGTGCTTCGGGTAGCTTTCGCACAAGCCGCGCAGTTATTAACCATTTTTGTAAACGAAATGAAAAATATTCGCACAAAAATTAAATTCCAGAATAATAGGTAAATCAAAATCGTTAAAAATCACATTGTTACGATACATTGTTTAATTTATTTTTTATTTTTTTTTAGTTGGAGGTAATCACCGGATCCCCGCCCGCGGGTATGTGGGAGTTGAACCACACTAAACCCTCCAACCGCTCACACTCAGCGTCCGAACCCCGGCTGAGGCCAGAACCCAGCACGGGGTTATGAGGGACGGCGCGACGCGTTACGCCCAAGGCACTCTTTCCCGTCGCGAAGTGATTGCAAGGAGAATATTTAGGTACCTACGTACGTATTATGACCCGGTTTCGATGTTTCTTTTTGTTAGAAAGCAGACATTTTGAGCATTAACTCATATAAATTTGATAAAGATATGACTGGTAGTTTTTGTGCTAGGCTTGAGAAATGGAAGTCGGTCGTTTTCATTTTTGTAATAAAAATATTATTTAGGTATAAATGAGTAGGTACTTAAGCACATTTAATAATATAATTATTATCTTTACAAGAGATCTAATCATTGTAATATTATAATTATTAGAAAATCACTTCGTACTTATGTAAACATATTTAAATTGAATTGCTGTTCATTAATCTTGGTTAAACTCGAGAACGGCTGAACCTAATTGACCTGATTTAACTAAATTTAATGGTGACCGAGTGGTTGAAACACTTGCCGCACAGGAGGTCCAGGTTCAAAACCGACTGCCGACCGGCTTGTACCTCTGAATCTTAATGTAAAAACTAAAAACGGTTTTTATGCAATTTTCCACAACACTGCTGGATAAAACCAGTGAAGCAAAACATTGTAAGGAAACCTGCTGATAAGTGAAGTCCGCAATCCGCATCGGGCAAGCTTGGTGCTGAGCCCAGCAGTGGGCAGTAACGGATGTCACAGAGTCTTGAAATATTCGTGGAAGTCCAGGGAAGGCTCGAAGAATAGACGTTAGAAGTTCAGCGAATAATTAAAATGGTGAATAAATATGATAATGATGTGAATTTGCAAATTTTGTTTTTCTGCGTCTGTCGCAATTCGCAGACGAAACTTGTTTTTATGACGCAAACGAAGATGATAAGTTGAGTTAGGTCAAGTTAAGATGTTTCGGCGCGACGGGAAAGAGTGCCGTGGGCGTAACGCGTCGCGCCGTCCCTCATAACCCCGTGCTGGGTTCTGGCCTCAGCCGGAGTTCGGACGCTGATTGTGAGCGGTTGGAGTATTTAGTGCAGTTCAACTTCCACATCCCCCGCCCGCGGGGGATCCGGTGAGTTTCTAAAATAAAAAAAAAAAAGTAAGATGTTTAGAAGATGTTAGTTTTTAATATATGTTTTGTGTATTTTCAAAAGCCACGAAATGATATTACCCACCGCCACATCGGGTACCTACTAAACTCCTCATAAAATAGTGCAAAGAGAAATATGTACTCGGAAATTCTCTAAGCGCTCACTCCCACTATATTTCCTATGTATCCAGAATCCACAGCGGCGACCACTGTGGTGACTCTGAGTAATGTAGCCCTGGACCTCAAGGGAAAACTAACTTATTTTCCTCATACTTAGTAGGTACTTGGTTAAAAACTTTAACTGGATCGCATGCCATTTCCATTACCAAGCTTATCGCTTACCATTACCAAGTCGTAAACAGGATTAGGTGTTTCAGCTGGTGTAAGATGAAAGCTCCCGAGGCAATACAAACCAACGGAATGTGAGAGACATTCCTCATAGTCATCCACTTCAAACAGACGAGGTAGACTCCAGTATTTTCGATCTGCAATTAAGAAATTATTACACAGATTACCGAATTTTTTTATTCTTGACCCTATCTGCCGGAGGTTTTTAAATTACAATTTTACTTTTAATACTTATCTTTAATTTAAAAAAAATTAAACTCACCGTCGGCACTATCAGCTGTAACACTGACGAGCCCTATCAAGAGAAACAACATCACAAGCACAGGTTCAGAACTCAAATAAAACGCTAATTATTAAATCAAAGAATATAATTTATAGATGACAAAAATAAAAGAATGAGTATTTTAATCACATCACGTTTATTTAATACAGTTTGCGAAAATCAAGGACATCTAGACGTATTATGTTATCAAGAGTATTAATGTAGAAGTAAATTAGTTTTTGTTAGTATTCCAATCGGACTTTTCGTTGAGAAGTTATCACGAGTATAAAACGCAATGAATACACCCAACGCGGGCCGCGCAAATAATGTCGCGACAACATTGCGAGTACTTTTTGAACCCCTTTGTGACGCAGAAGAAGTTACGGGGGTCATCTGGTAATAATATATATCGATAGTAATAGCTAAAGAAATTGAAATAAAAACAAATCGTTTCAATATCACTTTCTTTTTCATTACTTATTCTAAAAATAAATATTTCATAAAATTAACAACGTTACACTATCAATTAAATGTCAATTATTCGATTTATTTTCTCGCCGTAAAAACCATCCTTGAACTTCAACGAACATTTAAAAAATAAATGTCGAAATTGGTCCAGCCGTTGTTGTAAGTTGTTGAGTTATGCGCTTACCAACACATTTTGCCATTCATTTTTATATTATTGAATTCGACCCCGATCAATTGCAATATAAATAACTCATTTAACAACTCATATGTCTCTATTTACTTTTAATAAAATAGCAAAAAAAAAAAAACTAAAGCAATGTACTTTCTTGTAGGTACCAAAAACTTTGACTTGATACACCGACTTCTCTTGCTTTCAACGTACCTACTATTAAATTTTTGTCGCTGACAGAAAATAAGTTTTGCCAGTTAAAAATAAAAACTCCTACTAAATACATACATTGTGAAACTTCTAAAATAATTCTAGTGGCTCCTTCATACCAATTCTTCCCTACTTAGGTAATTATTCGACGATTTTATAGGAAAGTATATCGGTTTTATTACGTAGGTACTACAAAAACATATTAAATTTTAAACGTTATAGGTAATCAATTAATACTCTTAAACTATCTGTTACAACTAGTTTAATTATTCACAATCATCACAGTTCAATACTTAAAGCTAGTATGTAGGTATGCATGCATATTATTATTTCCTTCTTCTTATTTGAATATTAATTCAAATGTTTTCTTCATTGGCAACTCTACCAACAGAGTCAATGGTACTGCCAGAAGATACGTCACGAATGTTACTGAAAAACTAACCACCACCTGAAAGAAATAAAATGTTTTAAAGAAAGCTTTTTAAATACAGCTTTAATAATAAATAAAGCTTTTAAGATCCTGAATATCATGTAACAGTAGTGCTAGCTACTAGAACCCAGAAAACCCAGTTTAAAAACACACTCTGTAGGTACATATCTTATTATGCCGGTCAATTCGTAGTTATTCTTTAATAAATTTCCTAACTTTTCGTAATCCTGGAAGATAAAATTACTTACAATGTAAAAGGATGATGATTGTAGCGTCTGCGGTGATGAACCAAATATAATTAACGCTACACACCAGTGCAACATCATCACGGACAGAGAAAGTTTGGCCAATGTTTGCCAACCTTGCCAGGCCAACATTTTCATCAGGGAACCTGTGAATATTACGTACAACTACTTACAAAATCGCAACACTTCTATCGCACCACACGGCGCAGATGTAGAGTTCATCGCTTCTACTTGGGAGTGGCAGTCGTAAAGTTCTGTATAAGTAGGTAGATGGGTAACGGTTCCCAATACCTTGGTATTGCAATCATGCATTACGTCACCACTCAACATCAGGTGGACTGCAAACTCATCATTTTATCTAT
Organism: Trilocha varians; assembly: GCA_030269945.2. Taxonomy (NCBI): domain Eukaryota; kingdom Metazoa; phylum Arthropoda; class Insecta; order Lepidoptera; family Bombycidae; genus Trilocha; species Trilocha varians. The sequence goes on along the minus strand of AP028268.1, from coordinate 6,012,384 downwards.
CATTCAATCAAAATAAAGATACTAACAGATCCCGCCTATATCCTACTGGCTTCCTATTTTTTATATTTAAAAATAATGTAAAGTAAGTACCTAAATAAATTAATTTAGAGACATAAAATACTTACTGCCAATAACGCTAAAAGTGATGTAAGCGAATAAACACATGATCTGGAACAGCGATCTCTCAAGAGCCGCGTACACTGCCGTGAAAACCGGATGATCTATGTACTGGATGTAAAAGCCCAGCATCACCCAACATATGAGGCAAGGCAAAGACACAATATAGATCAGGTACAGGAGGCACTGTAACATTAGATATACTACTTTAGTCATCATCATCATGTTTTGGAGGAAATCACCGGATTTGTTGAACCGCACTAAAACCTCGCGCGTCCGGACCCCGGCTGTAGCCAGAACCCAGCACGGGATTATGCGGGACAACACGACGCGTTACACACCATGGCACTCTTTCCCATCTCGCCGCCCCCATTGCTAAACATTGGCTTCCTCCAAACCTTAACACAACGACCGATCTTACGCTATATGCTTTAACCCACCCATCCATCGGTCTACCTTGTGGGAGGACTGCCCACGCTGAGTCTTCCGGTTAGTAGTCGCCACACCAGAACCCTTTTCTCCATCATCCATTCTATGCACTATGTGTTTATTAAATACTAGAAATTAGATACACGGTATTCATAATTTATGTCACATGAGTAAGTAGACTGCCAAAATATCGAGAATTTACACGAGAAATCATTGGGAAAAAATATTATATTACAATTGTCGGCGCGACGGGAAAGAGTGCCTTGGGCGTAACGCGTCGCACCGTCCCTCATAACCCCGTGCTGGGTTCTGGCCTCAGCCGGGGTTTGGACGCTGAGTGTGAGCGGTTGGAGGTTTTAGTGCGGTTCAACTCCCACATACCAGGCCCGCGGGGCGGGCGGGGATCCGGTGATTTCCTCCAACTAAAAAAAAAAAAAAATATTACAATTGTAGTAGGTAATACTTAAACAGGTAGGTGTTGCTTAAACAACTATAATTATTTCCCATCAATGTTACCTTGTGTTTCTTCAGATTTATTCGTTTCCCAGCCATAAAATGACTTAAATGACCCAAAATAAGCCCCGCAAAACAAGCCGGCAAATTGCCCCAAAACGACATGTAGAAACGAGTTACAGTAGGGATCTTTCGAAAAATACTGTGGACATTCCTAAAAGAAGAAGAACAGGAATCGTAAAAGTTCTTTTCTCATTTTTGTGATAATATTTAAATTCATTGACTACTCGACAATAGGTTGTTGTATAAATAATACAATATTAATGATACTAACTCTGTTACTGTGGTAATATATAACATTGATTTCCAATGAAATTTATATGCCAGAGCAGCGTCTAACGCTATAGATCCAACTAATAATATTATGAGAATCGGTAGAGCTTTTTTAGACAGTTTTACTAAGACCATTGTCAAGATAGCAGTCAAAATATACATTTGGATATCGACAGCCATGTACCTGAAATGAAAATTAGTTATTAGGTAATGAGCAATTCCATTTTTCAAATACCTAACTTAGGCCTCAACCTCAAAAATAAAATATATAGGTACATTCTTAAATTAAAAGTAAAATATTCTTACCATGTAGGTAGCAGGCATATTTTATCTGGGTTGATGATGTTATTGATATACATAGCATGCATCCAAAACTTTTCCCGGCAAATGTCGCTTTCTGCTGTTACACGATACCAAAATGGACCGTCTCCAAACGAAGGCCAGAACGTTGCTGCGAAAGCTATTACCAGTAAATACACTGGACTTAACCTGAAAAAAAATAATTATACTAAACATTTTATATTAAATTTACAACTAAAATACGGAAATTTAGTGATTTTCATCATAACAAAGAAGTATTAAGATGACCAACTAAGAGTACCTACAGAAGCCTTCACTATCCATGATTGGAACCCACTTTTACTTTTAATTACTTTTAAATTACGTAGCTGCTTCAATACTTCGAAATAACAATGTTAAATAATACAATTGTAGTACAATACCCAGAAAAACTTATGACTGTATTATATACATTTGCAAATAGTCATTAGCTAATAACATTGCATATTTGAGTGTCTCATTTAAATTACCAGCAATGAATACTCACAGCCAATTAACATTATTTAAAACAAAACAATTGTTATAGAACGTATAATAAATATAAAAAAATAGGATGATACCTACTTACCTAAATATTCTCCTAGCAATCACCTTAAGCAATGTAACAATACTAAAGGTTTCCGAAGCTTTCAACAGACTGAAAGCGCATAGATAACTGGATAAAACAATCAACATCTGTACTATAGACGTACTATTCAGTACTGGCATTATGTACGGACTCTTTAACAACTAAAAATAAAAGAAAAGATTTTGACTATCCAATAATACTTTAAATAAAATCCTGTCTTAACTTATTTTTGAGATTTTTATTGTAAGTTCGACAAACGAGCTGACGGCCCACCTAAACGGTTACCGTCGTTCATGCACCTCTGCAATGCTTTTCGTCTTCTTTACAAGTGAAAAGAAATTGAAATGTTAATCGGCTAAAATTTAAATTGTAACAAATATCCTTCCTACTTACTGTTTCTAAAGATCTGGAATCATGTGGAAACAACGAATGATATATCAGTGCAGAATGCGTGACACAGGCACAAAATGCGATCATAACTCTGAAAAGGAATAACATGCAAGTAAGAAGCCGATTAATATAAATAATTGAAAGACCATTCAACCAACAAAAAGCAAAAGCCCGGAAACTTGAATTATTTTATTATTGAACCCTTCATTTATAATTAAAACTAAAGTAATAATAATTGCACGCCGAACCTAACTCCTTGAAGAGCTCGTAGAGGTGAACGAATCGATCTACTATCAGTCTCAGTCAGTGCTTCCCAGTTAACATTCACAGACCACGCCAATAGGAAAGCAATCTCTGTAAATTTAATTTAGTTAAGAATAGTTTAGAACCAGGTTATTACTTAAAAATTGATTTTAAGCTGTAGGTAAATAGGTACATTTAAAAATGTAAATAATATCGAGTAAACATGGATTCACTGTATAGACACTTTTCATGAATTAGATATTATTTACGCGATATCGCTACCGCAGACTGCAGCAACACGGTAACTTCCGAAGAAAAAGTCAAATGCGTGCAAATGACAACCATATTATGTCAACAGGCTCTCCGTACGCCGCGCCGTCGCCGCCCGCGCCAACTTGCGACGACAAAATACACGCAATTGGAAACCCAAGCTTATGCTAGTAGTCAATTTATGTAATAAAGTAGTAAGAAATTAACTTACTTTTCTCTTTATTTCTTGTTACTCTGTCGTATATTGTACCTACAATATTGAACGAAAAAATGAAAGCAATAACTACAAGGAATGAAACCTCTGGCCAACCATAATATTTTTTGACATTGATATCTTGATGTTTTCTACAATACTCCATTTTGTGTAGCGTTGCGTTGAACCGCAGAGCTCGAGCCCAATCTTTAGCACAATTTGTAAACCTTTCAACTACATCATCTGTTGAGTTTGGAGTTCGGGCACTCACACAGTAACCACGATGGATCAATGTTCGATTAAATCTGTAGAGATCTTTTGAATAGTCCTGGAACAAAGGGATTGGGATCACCTGGTGCAGAATTATTCCTTTTATGGATATTAAGATTTTTGCAGTTCCATCAGAACGGAACTCGTTAAATTGAACGAAGGCTTTGCAAGCATAGCCTTTTTTTTTTTAGTTGTAGGAAATCACCGGATCCCCCGTATGTGGGAGTAGAACCGCACTAAAACCTCCAACCGCTCACACTCAGCGCCGAATCCCGGCTGAGGCCAGAACCCAGCACGGGGTTAGGGACGACGCGACGCGTTACGCCATCGGCACTCTTTCCCGTCGCGCCGCCTCCAAACGCCGAACCGGCGTCCGCCGGCGATACGGCCACCGGCTCTCTCGGTCGGCGGGCTTTCCGAAGCCCGCTAAGGCAAGCATAGCCTAATACAAAAATAGTTAAAACAATTGTAACGTGTCATGAAATATTGTAAAAAATAAAGTCCAAGAAATTTCAACAATGAATGCTCTCTTTTAACCCGATGCGAATGTGAAATTTTCAACTGGGCCTTCAGGGTCAGATCCAAAACCATGAAGAATGTCGAAAAACGATGAAATAAATTATTTTACTTTTTAACTTCGAATCCAGTGACTTCCCTTCGCCCTAACCAGATCGTTGGTCCACCTTGTTGGAACATGATGATTGAGACGGAAGAATATATGCAATTTTTTTTTTTTTTTCAAAAGTCGTTAATAGTTTTCTCCGAATTTTTACCGTTTCGGATTTGGCCCCGTAGGCACAAATGAAATATTCTCCCTGTGTACCTACTGATACCTATATCTACTTGGTATTATTGCAGGTAATGTGCGAGTGACCTCTTAAAATCTGAAATCTTCTCGATAGAGGCATTACAATATCAACATTATAAAGCAATAGAAATGTTTATTTACCTACCTATTTCATTAGCCAAAATACCTAATATAACATAATTTATAACAATGTCTAATTGGCAAAAACATGGACAAGAAGCACAAGATTAACTCGTTGTTATAATTATGTAAAAAATAATAATTTATTATATTTTTATACATTTTTATAATAATTCAATTCTTCGAATATTCTACATAATACATTATTCAATGTGTGCGTAAATCGTTCATGCTAATTATAATTACTGCTGCTTGTAGGTACCTATTCGTACTGTAATTAAGCGAGAAAACCCACCGAAAACAGGTATACATATTTAATTAATTTAATTGGCAAAGTTCCCGGTATCAGATTGAGCCGACATTTCGCACGTAGATGTATATCGCGTAACAATACAATAATATAACAACATGGCGCTGATCTGATGATGGATTCGGAAGATAGCCATAGGAACTCTTGTAATAAACAAGATAGACCCGTCGTGTTTGGGCTAGTTTTACTTGTTTTAACTACCACTCTACTGTCACATGATACCCAGGATCTTAATATTTTATCTATTTGAAATTTAAAATGTAATTTAATTTTCTTAATGTGTTTAACATTAAAATTTAAAAAGTTAATAAATAAATAATTATACAATAGTAGGTAATAACAGAATCACAAAAACTTAAAGAGCATTCCCAAATGCAAAAAAAACTTAGAACAAACCATTATTAAGTCGTAAACGTGGTTCGGCGTTTCAGCTGGTGTAAGATGAAAGGTCCCGAGGCAGTACAAACCATCGGGATGTGAAAGACATTCCTCATAGCCATCCACTTCGAACAGACGAGGTAGAAGCCAGTAGTTTTGCTCTAGAACCAACAAATATTCCAATTAAATTGACTAGAAGAATTTAAATTATGCTAAATAGACTAGAAGCTATACTTCTTGGCCTCTATAACTATACTATAACCCGATTTGGGAGTTCCTTATGGCAGATTGCTAATGCTACTTATCCTGTGTGCTGTGAATGACACTTACCTACACACATTATTATAAAGCACGGAAACGTTACGCACCCTTACGTTTAAAGTTGGAATTAAATACGAAAAAATATATTACCAAATAAGCTTATTAATATATTGATAGGTACTACCTGACCCGCGCAATTTTATTTGCACCATAATGGACTATTTTTACTTCATTTTACAGGTAAATTTGGTCACATTATTGGAGTTAAAGTGTTTTTTAAATGTAATTAATAATATCTTTTATATAGCCTTTCTCGATAAATGAACACTGAAGTAGGTATTTTTTTAAATCGCGCAGCGGTTCTTGAAATAAGCGCGTTCAAACAAAATCTTGAACTTTATACAGGATGGATCTGTAACTTTGGACAATCTGACGTGGGGTAAATGACCTGTTGAAATAAAACTAAGAACCACTTTTATTTTAGGAATTGGATAAATAAAATCCATCATTGTATGGAAGTCCGCAAGATAGTCGTACGTTTTCCATTCAATGTCAGAAAAATAATTTTAACGGATCCAAAAAATAAAAATGGTGCTAAGTTGTATTTCGACAGATCATTCACCCCACGTCAGATTGTCCAAAGTTACAGATCCACCCTGTATATTAGTAGCACTATTTTTGTAACAGTGCCAAAGAAAATGAATTAAACAGTAAATTTACTCGTTTTTTTCTGTGTAGGCAATTCTGGATACTGGTATAACTCTAGTTTGGGCTATTCCTCAATTCCGGGACTTGACGTGCACTTATGGGAACTGTATAAAATGCGTAAATATTTTTTTCCCTTATCTAGTTTTACATTTTAAAACTCACCGTCTGCATTGTCAGCTAAAACCTCGACGAGCCCTACTAAAAGACACAATATGACCGACATCACAAGAACGAGTGCAGACATCAACTACAGAAAATGCGTAAGAGCTATTGAATCACACAATATTTAGTTCCGTGTGACAGTGAAACAATGGATGTTTTAAAAATATGTAGAATATTATTATTAGAAAAAACAATTTCATAAAAAATCAAGGACTCTTAATTGTTTTCGTGCTATGTGTATCCATGCACCTTTGCGCTCCACAAAATATTTTCAATATTGTTGGACTTTTATCCATTTTGGTCTCCGTGCCTGTTCCTATTTCATGAGGTTAGCCCTCCAAATATCAAACCGCGCCGCTTTGTGTTTACTTTTTCCCATCAAATTATTTTTTACTAGATAACCCGCGCAACTTTGTCTGCGTCACAAAGGGGTACAAACAATGCTGTCTGATACTCATTAAACGTTAAATTCGATCTTCGGAAAATAATAAAGTTGTTGTGACTAAACTATGATAATTAGATATATGCTCTCGCGGACATTTTTGTCGGTCTTACTAAGACCTAAAAACCCGTAGTACATCATCTTGTTCTATTGTCAATACGCAATACAGCGTAAATGTCCATGTCGCACCTTCTCCAATAACCATCGGAGACTCTGTGCTCGAAGTTGTCGACGAATACGTATACCTGGGACAAACTGCCCGACTAGGTAGGTCCAACTTCGATGCAGAGATCAAGCGACGAATCCAACTCGGCTGGGCAGCGTTTGGGAAGCTTCGTAAAGTTTTCTCATGTCCAGCAGTGGACGTCTACAGGCTGATGATGATGAATATAGCGTACGCAAATATGTTTTCGATTTTACAACTTGTGTTACAAATTCGATATTTTCATACGGATCCCTATTTTTTTTTAAAATAAAATATACATTAATAACATCCGTAAGAATCACTCTATCTATTAAAAAAAACGCATCTAAATCCGTTGCGTAGTTTTAAAAATCTAAGCATACATAGGGACAGACAGACGATAGCGACTTTGTTTTTAAAATATGTTGTGATAGTGATGATGATGATAGTGATATCACGTAGTTATTAATTGATAGAATCTCCGGGAATTTTATTAAATCTAATGAAAATCTCCTAATTAGGTACCGAATTTTGGAGGACTCTAAGAGAGTTGAGGCTGCCAATACACAAATCTATTGGACTCTGTTCGTAGACGGTACTTTATGTAGCATTTAAATATTCATTTATTCACTATTTTTAAGAATAAATTTTATAAAACATTTATTATACACTTAAATTACAAAAAATAGAGAGTCACTGCAGGCTAGTTCTTCGACCAAAGCTATCAGTGGTCAGAGCCCTAGAATGAGGAACCTCCTCACGGCTCACTGCGCGCCGTTTCAAGGACGACCGTAAGATTATGTACCTACTAGGGATGTTGCAAGTCAACTGTATCTTCCAAAAATCATAAAAAAATATTGGAACCTACTACAAAATAGGTACCTATATTTTCCCTATACTGGATCTACTTGGGAATTGCCGTCCCTCCACCAAATAACTGAAATCCCCTCCGCAAATTATTTTGACATCGGCAGGTCGTAGACCCATCAAGTTTAGGCTCATTTTAATGGCCAGGTGGAGGCCTTTAATAAATTTCTTTATACACTCGCGGTTATCTACATCACTTACACTATTACTAAACCACGATTATTTTTAAATGAGCGGTCCCGATATTTCAGCACTGTGTTGCAAGCGCCATGATCACGGGAAGACTGAGTAGCTGCGAGTAGGTCATTTAAGAGCAGACAAATCTGTCTACCCTCTTTCTCGTTTGCCGGTACCACTGGAACTGAAACTCATATTTCGACACACCACACTAACTGCAGTATCGGCTGCCGTCTCAAAACTTTTTGGCTTTATTTTCATCTAACACTGGATTCCACATACAGATGTAAGTGATAGAGGCCTTTATTTTGGATCTGTCAGATTCCTTTTACATCCATACAACATCCTCCTAACTTTTGTCAAAACAATAGCATGATTTTTTGTGAATGCGAATGCGAATATTCAAAAACATGTGAATATTCGCGAACGCGAATATCCGTTACATCCCGAGTACCCACCTACTGAGAAGTGCCATGCCGTGCAACTCTGTGAAAGAGTGAAAATATGACTTATCCAGTCGAAAACATGAAAAAGTAACTCCAATTCGTGATTTATAATTGTAAATGAGAACCCTAATAGTTAAATATGTGAAAATGTTTTTCTCTGGGTTTCTTACTCTGAATCAGGCTAACAAGACCGTAATATAGTTTTAAGATATCCATGCCTTTAAACAATCCTAAGCCAAATTTGCTTTATGTACGTTTGAAAATGTTATGGGAAGTGTGATGAGAAGTAACGGGAGTCCTCGTGTCGTCAAAATAGTTTTTAGAAAATAAATTTATGAGATAAGAATCAGTGGCCAGATAATTTAAATTCAACTACAACACCTGTCAATTTTTTATAGGGATGCTCAACACAAAAATAAATCGAAAAATCACGTTACAAATCGATTAAAAATTTTGTCTGACGCAAATATGATGCGGTCGATCAGCAACAAGTATTTGAGTCAAAATTCTAATGAATACGAACAAACTTACCACTTATACACACAGACCCACTTCAGTCGTCCTTCAAGTTTAAAAAATACTGAGCTTTGTTCGGACTAATATGAACTAAACTATGCAAAAAAGCTGTGCAAAATCTTTTATGTACAGAACGAATTAATATTAATTCACGAGCTTAATCATCATAGATAAAAAAAAAATACTAACTTCCGATCATATTTTTTGGAATTTTAGATTTATCGATTTTTTTTTTTCACACACAAACAACTGAAACAACTCTAGATCCGCCATTTTCTTTTTGAGTGTCGCGCGCGATACCGGTGTTGGAAAAATTTTAAGATTTTCTTCCAAACGACAATAAATTCTATTAAATTGTTTTAATGAAGTGAAAAGTGATTTAAAGAAAATGGCACGATACGGTCAAAGACCGGAAAATGCCCTTAAACGGGCCAATGGTTAGTGTCGCACCTTGAACTATCTTATCATCCACGTTGCATTTCGTGTGATCATCAACCACAAATACAATGATTGAAATATACTTATTACAATATAAAACGAATATCAAAACACAGCATTTTAATTGAGTAAAATATACTCCTACTCTTGAGCAATAATGTTATTTGGATAGTAAAAACACATAACCACCAAATATTAAAAATATTTTCATGCCAGATCATTTTACGTAATGAGAGAATGGAGATAAGAATTACAGAAATTTACTGTAACAATACAGTAGATTGATTCATCAATGTTTATGATTATGTTGAAACTTCCAAAAAGTCCCATATGTTTCGAACATTACACATGAAAACTTGTTTGACGACTCACTTTGTTGGCAATAATCAGACTATAAAATAAACTATTTATTATGTACAATAAATTAGTCCATAAAAAGGAAAACTGTTTGTTTATATTATCCAAACTAGTGTATTTCTTTGCAAAGGAAACCCTCTGAATGTTATTATACAACAGCTATGGTCATTCTTTCTAACAGAAAGACAGCATTAAATGATAAAACCTATTATAAATCTTATATCTCTATTATAATCCTTTCATTCAAAATGTCATTGTTTCACAGAGTTTATGGATCTGGACAAGCCAGCAAGGGCCTTGGACACCTTGCAGGAAGTTTTCCGTAACAAGAAATGGGCATACAACTGGTCCGAATCAGTCCTAGAACCCATAATGTTCAAGTACTTGGAGCTTTGTGTTGACTTAAGAAAATCTCATGTTGCTAAAGAAGGATTGTTCCAGTATAGAAACATGTTCCAATCTGTGAATGTTGGATCTTTGGAGCAGGTTATAAGGTAATCTTTATAAATTAGCAGCTAATAACAACTTCACAAAGGACTAATAAAGGGTCATTCCATTTAAAATCGTCTAATCAGCAAAGCTGCACCATTTTAGATTTGGGTGAAATTTTGAGGGATTCATCTCTAGGGTCCTTAAGAATGAAATTTACACATATTTGATTTCTATGAGCACTGGTTTCCGAGCATTTAAATAAAAACTTTCAAAAATCTCCTTTTTTTAGGTTATTTAAAATTTCCTCAAAGTTTTGTCTGTTTAATTTTTTTTTCATTATTTAAGCGGAATCCTTAGGGGGACAGACTGTAGTTTGATAAAACTCAACGATAATTTTGTTTATAGCGACCTACCATTAGCAAGAGCAAACCGAAAATGAGTGTTTTTTACTCATTTTTCGTGAATTTCAAGCGATTCTAGCGACTAATCGGTTATGAGTTAAGAACTTCTGGTTGACAGGAATTAAGTACACATATCAGAGACAAAATTTAGCCATTGATCGACCTGAGCAGCCCACTCTTTCTGGAAGAAAACCTTGTTTGAAGTTTTGAATTTTTGAAAAATCCCAATTTTCAGCCTACAAAACGAAGGTGTCTACTGCGAGATAAAATTCTAAAATTTTCAGAATCTTTTGTTCTTAGCTTTAACTTTGAAGGACTGCATTGCATGTTTTGTTATTTTAATGTGTAGTGCACTTACCGGTCGTTTATTGGCAGCAAAAATTATGTAAATATTTTTTATTTTTTCCTAAATTATATAAGGGTACGTGCCTAAACACGATGAGGTTATCTCTATAAACAAAATTATCGTTGAATTTTATCAAACTATAGTCTGTCCCCCTAAGGATTCCGCTTTAATAATGAAAAAAAATTTAAACAGACAAAACTTTGAGGAAATTTTAAATAACCTAAAAAAAGGAGATTTTTGAAAGTTTTTATTTAAATGCTCGGAAACGGGTGCTCATAGAAATCAAATATGTGTAAATTTCATTCTTAGGGACCCTAGAGATGAATCCCTCAAAATTTCATCAAAATCTAAAATCATGCAGCAACCATTTTTTTCATTTTTAGACGATTTTAAATGGAATTACTCTAAAGTAAAACCTCAAGCTCAAAAAGGTGTAAAATTGTTTTATCTGTGTTACCCAATATAGCATTTATTTGTCAGTCATTCACTTTAAAATATTATTGTATTAAAATAGTGAACACATAAAATCATTTCTTCAATTAAAGTTAAGAAAATTTAATCCAAAAAATGAAACATTAATAATTTTCAGAGGTTATCTTCGAATGGCAGAAGAGCGAACAGAAGCAGCTAGAGCTCTATCGACGCAGGCCGTCATAGACACTGATGATTTGGATAACCTTGCTACTCCTGAGAGTATACTCCTGAGTGCTGTGTCAGGTGAAGATGCTCAGGATAGATCCGATAGAACTATACTAACACCATGGGTGAGTTCCACAGAAACTGATAACTTCAAATTGAAAAATTGTTGTTTTATAATACTTTAATTTATATTTTAATTTTGTGAATATTTAAAAGTGAGAATCAAAAACAGAAAGTTTAAAGAAAATTTCCTATTCATACATACTGTAACTATAAAAATAGTTAATCAATTGAACTGTTGTTTAGTAAAAAAACCTTGTAATTTTCTTTTTCTGCACAGGTCAAATTCCTCTGGGAATCCTATTGTCAATGTCTGGAGCTACTTCGTACTAATGCTCATGTTGAGACCCTGTATCATGATATAGCACGGATGGCGTTCCAGTTCTGTTTGAAGTACTCCCGTAAAACTGAGTTCAGAAAGCTTTGTGATAAGCTCAGGAAGCATCTTGAAGATATCTGCAAACCTACAGTAAGTTTAACAACGCTGTATGTTTTCATATAATGACACAGACTCATTGCAGAGATTTTGCTATGCTGCTTAAAATTTAATGACCTGATCTTTCTTTGTTTAACTTAAAATTTTGCAGGCACTTGTGACAGAAATTTTTGTAGTGTGTCTGATATTGGTCTTTGTGAAGACAACGTTCAAAAATGTTTATTTATGTTTTTTTTTAGGTACAAACTGGTAATGTCAGCATTTCAAAACCTGAAACTCAACAACTGAATCTGGAAACGAGATTGTTCCAGCTGGACTGTGCCATTCAAATGGAACTGTGGCAGGTTTGTCAACAATACAAATAAATAAATTTGAACTTTGAGACTACTGATAACATTTGTAATACTAAGTACCTTAACTGATACTGATATTGGCAAACAGTAGTGTGGAAATAAGATTTTATTCAATTGCATTCAACAAAGAATTTTTCACACCCTGTAGTTTTAGCAATAAGTAAATCTTATATATAAAAATGAATTGCTGTTCGTTAGTCTCGCTAAAACTCGAGAATGACTGAACCCATTTGGCTTATTTTAATCTTGAAATATTCCTAGAAGTCCAGGGAAACCTTCCCGGTGAGAAACGGTGAGAAAATTTCCTTATGTGACGCAGACGAAGTTGTGTGGGCCAGCTAGTTAACTTATAATTTACCAATTTAAAAATTCACTCCTTTTTATTTTATTCTCTTTCATTAATTCTGTTAACCTTAGAAGAAAAACGGTAGTAGAATAAAGGGTTTTTCTATTATTAAAAACACAAAACTTTACTTTTCTTACAGGAAGCCTACAAAGCAATTGAGGATATCCACAATCTAATGAACATGTCTAAAAAGACTCCCGTTGCTAAAACAATGGCAAACTACTATGGCAAGTTAGCCCTTGTGTTCTGGAAGGCTGGTCACTGCCTCTTCCATGCCGCAGCTCTCCTCAAACTGTTCCAGTTGTACAGAGAAATGAAGAAGAACATCACTCAGGATGAATTGCAGAAGTAAGGCAGAAATTTCAATACAAAAAAATATCAAATCAAATCACTCGAGAAAATATTCCTCTGAAATATATCCCATTCATAACCTTACATGGTAATGTGATGGTAGGCCTCAGAGGGAAATCATGTAGTGAGTTTGACGCGACAGAATGTATTAAACATCTGCATCCTGTGTTAATTTAAGCTCGCACATAATAAATTATCAAACTAATCATAAACAACCTTGCTTTTTAGATTGTTGTTATTTAAAGTATTTTTTTGTGGTTACATCAAATTATTTTATTTTTCAGAATGGCATGCCAAGTCCTTGTGGCTGTGTTATCTGTGCCTCTGCCATCTCTGCACCCTGAGTTGGATCGTTTTGTTGAAACTGACAAGAGTCCTGTTGAGAAGGCTCAACGTTTGGCCATATTGCTTGGTCTTGCACAACCGCCAACAAGAACCAGCCTTTTAAAAGGTATTTCTAATTTATTGTATTAAAAGTTTATTACTGAAAATATTTTTTTGACTTCCACAAGTTGGAAGTTAATTCATATTGAATTTACCAGTTAAATTAAATGATATTTTTGACATCATTTAAATTTGAATCACAAACAACAATATGAAAAATATGAATATTAATTCAAAAATAATTAATTCATTATTAATGTCTTTTTGTTTTAGACATTGTCCGCCTTAATGTCGTATCGTTGGCATCTCCACAACTGCAACAGCTGTACTCTTGGCTTGAAGTGGAGTTTGATCCGCTGACCATCTGTCACAATGTCAAAGGAGTGATTAAATCCTTGCAAGAAGAGACCAGTAAGTAGACTATTTATTTATTCTAAATTTTTTACAATTTGCTGAATGTGGCCAAAAACCGAGTTCTTAAGATACTTGAAAGTTAGTGAAGAGTTATTATACATAGTGCCTCTGAAATAAATCCCATTCATTATCTTATATGATATTGTGATGGTAGGCCTCAGAGGGAAATCATATTGTGAGCTTGACGCGACAGAATGTACTAAACATGTACAGCCTGTGTTAATTAAAGCTTGCACATTAATTATTAAAAAAATTGCTTAGAGCAAAGTTATTCAGTAGCAACGAGATAATGTAAATGCTCTCTCAAATATTACTATCAAAAACCTAAAATATAATTTCTTACATGATAAAATTTTTACTATAGTAGTAACCATAACATAATGAAACCATTCACATCTACTGCCTTTTATACAACCTACAACGAATTTCTATCAGATACAGATAGTATTTAAGGGGATTAACAACCTTACTACATTGTAACAGACTCGTCATTGGCTCAATACACGACGGCTCTAACGGACGTGGCGCTCGTCCGTCTGGTCCGTCAAGTGGCCCAGTGCTACGCGTGCATGCAGTTCTCGCGACTACTGGAGTTGGCTGCCACCGACGACCTGTTCCATCTCGAGAGACTGCTGGTCGACTGCGTGCGACACAATGATATGCAAATACGAATCGATCATGCTAACACGTATGTTTCTACTTGTAACTATCGCGTTTTCGTAAATGACATTGTATATTAAAGAAATACTATGTCGATAATGTTGAATAATAATTTATTTAAATTGCAAATATTAATAGCAAATTGTAGTTAAAAGCTTAAAAACACACCAATCAAATGTCTGAGTTAATAAAACATAACATTAAATTGTAAAATCTTATAGATGCGTGCACTTTGGTGTGGAAGCTGGTGGCGGCGAGTGGTGTTCAGCCGCAGATGAAGCGTGCGGCGGAGCTATACTGCAAGCCACTCCAGCTGAACAGGTACCAACAATAATAAAACAACTTTTTAACTAACATCAAGTCAGATCATTATCATAAAAAGTTTTGTTTTTTTATTTATTTAATATATCACATGGACTTTATTTATTGTTCACTAGCATTAGTTTTCCTTTTAAATAATGTATTAAAAATACAAAATCATGATGGAAACTAATCAATAAATTAATTCAGGTACGCGAGCAACTAGTCCGCGCGGCAGAAGTGTTGTCCCGCGTCGTGGGCACATTGTTCCCGCAGCGTCGCGTCGCAGAACGTGAACGAGCGCGCGCCAGCATGGTGCAGTTCTACCACGAGAACAAGCAGGCCGAGCACCATCGCGTCCTACAACGACACAAGATCATCGAGGAACGCAAGGAGTACATCGAGAGGCTTAACACTGTACGAGAAGAGGAGGAACTTAGGTTTGTGAATGTGTACTTTGAATTGATAATTTCATGATATTGTCAGTTATATTTGACAATATCATTATGCCTCTGAAATAAATCCCATTCATAACCTTATATGGTAATGTGATGGTAGGCCTCAGAGGGAAATTATATTGTTAGCTTAATACAACTGAATGTACTAAAGATCTACATTTCATGTAAATTTGAGCTCACACATGTTGCTGGTTACAATAATAAAAAAATAAATACTTCAGATATGTTACAATAAAAGTAGAATATTTGGTTCTTTAGCTCCTAATTTTTCTTATTATAAAACTGATAAGCTTGCGGCCCATCTGATAGTAGCAGTTACGAAAACCAGAGCAATGAGGGGCTGTAATCACCTACTTATACAGTACTTTTCTTAAAGAGGGACCTTTTCAAACCTAGAAGAAATATCACCCAAAAAAATTCTCACATTTTTCACCCAGGCGTCAAGAGGAACAGCAAAGGGCAGCGGCGGCCGCAGAAGCGCGTCGTCTGGAACAAGAACGCGAAGAACGTGAGAAGAAACGTCACGCGTCTGAACTGGCCGCCATGAGGGAGCGACATCTTAAGGAACGTATGGCGCACATATCGCAGACCGCGCACGGACAGAAGATGCTCGGAAAACTTAATGAAGAGGTAACATACAAAAATGTTAAGAAACCTAAAATCATCAAGTATTAAATAATTAAAGAATAATTGAAATACTGTGGTTATCTTAAAAAAATAGTCGTACATAAATTGAAAACATCCTATTCTGCACCATAAAATAACCCCAATATGAACATATTATGAAATCAACATGAATATTTTAATTTAAAAAAATCATATTTTTTCATAGGATCTTAAAAAAATGGACGCCGAAGCGATTGCACAACGTGAAGCCGAAGAACTGATGAAAGAACGCCGTGAGCTTCAAGCCAGACTTAAATCACAGGAGAAAAAGGTACACCTTTACATATAAACTCATGGGAATTATCCTAAAGATTATATGACTGACTGACTTAAGTCACAACAAAAACTATCTTAGAGATTAAAATAATTTGTGATTATTGTTAATCCTATAGGTGGACTACTTTGAGCGTGCCAAACGTCTGGAAGAGATTCCTCTCCTACAAAAGAGCTTAGAAGAAAAACAAGTTCAAGACAAGGCCTTCTGGGAGCAACAAGAGAAAGAACGCATTCAACAACTCATAGGTTTGTGTTTTACACTTTAAAAAGACCTACATAAGAATTGGTCTCGCATTCATTTATTTAGTTAATTTTTTACAATTATTCTTCTTTTCAATAATCATTTCCACTTAATTTTATATCCTCCAAAAATAGCAACGTAGGTCTAAATAACTTTTATATTTATCAATTAATTTGTTGTTATCAGAGGCTCGCGCGTTAGATGTAGCCACATCAGATCGTATGTCGCGCATGGCGGTGCATCGCGACGAGTTCATGGCGCGACTGCAGTCGGAACGCGGCGCCTCCTACGTACAGAAGGTCACTGCCTTCAACGAGAAACTACAGGCCGAGAAGGAGAAGAGATTAGCTGAGAGACGCGCGCAGAGAATCGAGAAGAGAAGACTTGAGGTGAGATATCAATTTAGATAGTTTTGTAGTTAATGAACTAAAATGGTGTATTCATTATATTTAATCAAAACATGGTACTCAAAACTGCTGTTATCTATGTATCAAAGTATGGAAAACAAATTTTATAAGATTATTTTTGCTGTAATTTAATTGAATAATTATTGATCATAATTAAAATAAATGACGAGCACTGCTTAAGGATGGGTAAACTTCAAAAGTATTTAACAGTAATAAACACATATTTATAACAAATAGTGGATAACCGAGAAGCGTCGTGCTGAAGAGCGCGCTGCTGAGGAAGCGAAACGCATCAAGGAGGAGGAGGAGAGAAAGGAACGAGAGGAACGGGAGAGGAAGGAGCGAGAAGAACTTGAAGCGATAAGAGAGAAGAAGGAGAAAGAACACAGGTTTGTATTGTGTTGAATTGTATAACAAAGTTTATTTGTTTAAATTAATTTACATACCTTTAGATTATGTTGCTAAATTGTACCTGGATATCAAATAACAACATAAATCCAACAAACTGCTTGTATGCTGAAAAAGTCGTTCCAGCCAATAAAACTAGACTATTATTTTCCATCTCATCATGAACTTTACACTCTCAGGGAGATGTTAGCCCGAGCGGAAGCCAAGGCTAAGGCGAAGGAAGCAGAGATCCAACGCAAACTCGAGTCTCAGCGCGCTGCCGTAGCCCCGCCCCCCGCCGCCGCTCCTCCCGCCGCCGGCTCCTCCAGCTGGCGACGCGGACAACCCGGACCCGGACCCGAGCGGGAACGGGAGCGAGACGACGCCTGGCGCCCGAGGGAGGCCAGGGAGCCGAGGGAACCTGTTGACGCAGACAAGAAACCAACTACAGATCAATGGAGGACTGGTAAGAATTTGTTTGAAAACAATCACACATACACAAATTCAGGAACAGCTTTATTAGTGACAAATAACTTATTTTTCATATTTTAAAATTACAACACGCAGAATCTCATTATCTTTCTAGGTCTGCTCTAATACACATTGTTAGCATAGCAAAGATTATTTGAAATTGACTGTTCTTTCATTGGCAAATTAAAAATATAGGGTATTGATTTTTGCCGATTTTGTTAGTTCGGTTTTCAGACAAACCAAGCAATTTACGAAAAATCTGTGAATGCAGTGTGTGTTATTAAAAACAAACATCAAAAATAAAATATTGTTTCCTTCCAGCAAAACATCCTATCTCTATTATTTACGGTACTTCCCGTTCATGTCGCGCATAGTTTTGGGACACCCTGTATAAGCGTATGTTTGTTCAGGTCGTCTCCGCGAGCCGCCTCGTGACGAGCGCGTCCGTTCCCCGGAGCGACGCCGCGACGACCGGCCGCCGCCCGCGCGCGACGAGCGACCCGCGCCCAGAGACAGAGACGACTGGTCCAGGGAAGACAAGTACGTTAACCTAGTAGTAG
Source organism: Trilocha varians (assembly GCA_030269945.2). Taxonomy (NCBI): domain Eukaryota; kingdom Metazoa; phylum Arthropoda; class Insecta; order Lepidoptera; family Bombycidae; genus Trilocha; species Trilocha varians. The sequence continues at coordinate 5,994,017 of AP028268.1, read as the reverse complement.
TCGATTTTTTAGGCTTGAAGGCAGACGAGCCTACGGGCTGCCTGATCGTAAGTGATACATACTTATGACTAGACGTATTTTTCGATCATTTGTGCTGCTTGCTAAACATCAAAATTAGATTATTTTCTTACACAACAATTCATAGAATTATACATATACAACATTACATATTATTATTGTAAATATCCTTATAAATTTATTTAAACATTCGAAATCATCCACATCAATTAAAATCATATCAAAAAAAATCTTAGTAACACCAGTTAAATATGATAAATAAATAACTAAACAGACCGCGTGATGACCGGGCTCGCGATGAACGTCCCAGAGAAGACAGACCACCGGCCAGAGACGACGGATGGAGGTCTTCTAACAGAGAACCAGAAAGAGACAGGTACAGTCCACACTGTAATCAATAAATTTAGTCATTGTCTTTATTTTTAATATTTTCCTTCGCCGTTATTGAGTGTTCTTTTGAACAAAGCCACAAGTCTTAGAATATAGTCTTAATTAAGATTTAAAAGTAAAGGCCGACCGAGTTGCGAACACACGACTTCTCGCAAATGAAGAGTGGCCAAACTTACGGCTCAACACCAAAAAGTTTATAATGTGATTGGGCATTAAATTAATGAAGCAAAATTTCTACGCGTGACGAAGTTGTGGTGCCGTTATACAATGCTTTACATTTGTGTGTGTTTCAGGCCTCGTCCAGCGTACGGCGGCAGATCCAGCGGCCCCGAGTCGAGCTGGCGTCGTGGACCCGCCGACCCGCGACCTGCACCCACTGTGAGTAACATAAACAAATGTACTCATCAACACCCTTGTGTTTTAACTTATACTAAAAATATTATTATAAATAGCTATGCTTTATCACGGAATTTTATACTATTCTGTACTTAAAAGTTACTAGTAATTTAAAGCAATGCATTTCTTTCAATAAGTTCTAATATGTAAATATTCATTCCGCCATTCATACGAAACATCCTGAAAGTCCATAAAAATTGATTTTATTTTTGTTATAAAACAGGAACGTTCGTCCGCATGGCGCAGTAAAGACGCTCCACCTCGTGACGACCGCTCCTACAGAGAACGCGACAGATACCCGCCCCGTAGAGATGAACGGTAATAAGCTGTTTTATACATAACACACATCAAATAGGCTCAACAATATGACCTTTTTCTAAAATTACTGTGTTGCAATTTTTTGTCACGTTTTTTCAGCGATGGTCCACGACGCGATGATAGAGATGGTCCAAGACGTGATGACAGGGATGGTCCCAGACGTGACGACAGAGACGGTCCTAGGCGCGATGACAGAGACGGGCCCAGGCGTGACGACAGGGACGGACCCAGACGCGATGACCGTGATGGACCCAGACGCGATGACAGAGATGGACCCAGACGTGATGACCGTGATGGACCTCGTCGTGATGACCGCGACCGTCGCCCTCCGCCTTCTCGTCGTGATGAAAACCGTTAGTATATTTTACTTCAAATATCAACAAATTTTTAAATTATATATCAATATAAGTACAAAATTAATAATTTTAACACTATTTCTTTCTTATTTGTATTTGCAAATTCTTTGAATTATTATCATAAAATTGTTTTTTACAGCTCGCGATTCTGAAAACAGTGGTTGGCAAGAAGTTAGGCGTTAAAATATTACGTACACATAGCAACGAAATACAGCTATACTTTACACAATTTTCTCACTAAAATTAAAATTATTCATCAGATATTCCGAAGTTCCAAGTACAGTAAAGTTTACATCATACAAAGATATTTAGACATAAAGATTATAAATGATAAAAAATGTAAACCCTGAGTGAATATTAAAAATAAATATTATGTCGTATTTTTCGTTTTCATTTTTTTGTAATATTTAATGTGTATTCCTTTATGGGTCAAGGGTTTTTATAATATGTGGACAGAAAAAGCATTATTATTTAATGTGTTAAAACTAACAATTGCTTTTCATATCCAGAAATAGTCGTAGGGAATCAGATACAGTAGTTATGAATCCCAAATCAGTTTTTAAATTGAAACTTCAGCAGGAGACGAAAGTCAATTATCAATACGAGTATCTCTTACATAAAAATCTGAATTTTGTGTTATCACTTTCAATTGGTTTCAATAAGAAACACCTAAAATATGAGTAATTAAGGAACCATTTGTTATGTCGTGGATAGTACTAGTAAAAAGTAATTACTGTTTTTGATTCATAAGGCTTTCATAATAATTTTGTCACAAAAAATGTATTTATCGAAATTGGTTTTATCATTTCACTATACATTGTAAATCTTATTTTCACACACGTTGCCTTTTGTATGCTTTATTTAGTGTCATATTCAATAAACTATGTATCAAAATTTTTGTTTTATTTTCTCTGATTGATATTAACTTTATACTTATTTTTTTTAACTGTCCCCGCATAACTGTTTCAACGGTCGGTTCATTCCATAATATATGGAAGACGATAATCATCGGGGTCCCATTTATTTTTTCAACAAGTGCCTACGTTTGGAACTAAGTTTTATTGGCGTATGTTTCTTTTCTGGACGTACGATGATGGTCGATGAGTAGTAGGTAGGAGTACAATATCATTGTCGGAATTGTTTTTGAAAACAACAATTCCATTGTAGCTTCGTTGTTTACAAAATTATATCGTCTCTTGGAAATATTCGATTGTCTTAACGTGATTTTCTTAGGAGCCACTTAGAGGTCAGGTTTGTTTCTACGAGGCAAAGAAAACAAGTTCAAGGAAAAAAAATGGATATTTTCATGACATTGATAAGTGCAATGGATTTTATAAAGTATTATTATTTATGAAATGTAGATTATGTAGAAGTTTTCATGTTAAAAGTTAAGACTAACAAAGAAGTAAAGAGCTGGTAGTAATTTGTTGGATGGAATTGAGATGTTGAGATCCTATCAAATAATTCCTCCACTCACTCTCCATGGAAAAACCGATATAAAACACAAAGACTGAAATCTCTTCAAGAACCCAGAGACAAGAGTTGTTCCGACTCCTATGGTTTGTATGGCCGAATACGTACAGCCTGGCACCTGTGGACTGCACGGAATCAAACGGATGCAGTTAGTAGGTACTTGGGAGCTCCATAGACATTCAAATCTTAATTTTAAATCTCTTTGTCTAGCTCAGATTGCCTAGAGGTGTGAGCATAGCACTCCATGCGTAATGCACAAGCCTTGGCGTAAACTACCGCGTTTATAATTTACCACTAATTACCGGTGTTGACTGTCGGCGCAAGACCACTAGACCAAGTATTCACTGGGCGGCGTCTCGAATATTTGCGGCGTAAGGAATATAACTTCAAAAAATACAAATTCGTCCAATATGGCCACATATAATAAAACGGTGCGCACTCCCCCGCGTCCAATTATGGAAGCTATTTCTACGCCAGAACTTTACCGGACCCCGGAAATTCTAGAGATTGAACACGGTTCTACTCTGCAAAAAAAAAGAAAATACTGTCAAGATCAGACTGCATCAAAAGGATCAGTAAGTGAAATCTCCTTGTTCCTTAAAAATATCGAAGATATGTTTAATGACTTTAAACATGATCAACGTGAACAGCTGTCTGATATAAAACAGGAAATAATCTCACTGAAAACACAAAACAATGATCTAATAACGCTGAATTTAGAGCTGAAAAGTACTGTTACTGAACTTTCCAAAAAACACGAAGAAATGGGTTCACGTATTCAATCACTAGAGGAGAAGCAGAGAAAGTCCACCGACGATATCTCAACCCTGGAAGATCAATTGGAATATTTGCGCAGAAAAGTTACAGAGACAAGCCTAGAAATTAGGAACTTACCAACAACTACCCACGAGGGCGCAGAGGGAGCTGTAAGAAAGATTATAGAAGTCTTAGAAGTACCGATTGACTTGAAAACAGACATCCGAAACATATACCGTCTCTCACCCAGGAATACACAGCCGAGAACAATTGTGGTAGAATTTGGAAACCTGCGCACCAAGTCAAATCTACTGAAAGCCTTTAAATTATATAACTCCAAAAATAAAAGTGATTATTTTAACACTTCACAAATAGATATCGCCGGCGATAAAAAAGTTATATATATCAGCGAGCTACTTACCAAAAAGGCTAAACAGATCCATTATCAGGCACGTAATGCAGTAAAGCAAAAACTTTTTAAATTCTGCTGGACGACTGGAGGCCGAGTGTTTCTAAGAAAAGAAGAAGGTGCACCAGCGATCCAAGTTAAGTCGATGGAGCAACTGTTTGAGCTCCCAGATTTTGAAATTAAAGCATGACTAGTTTTTAGTTTGTATTTGTTGTCTTTAACTTGTTTTTCTTCACTTATACTTATAACTCATGGTATGGCATGGAATTTAATAAATGTTGTTTTTCTGTTTTGTTTCTGTGAAATTTCTAAATACGTGTATACATATGATAAGAAAGGGATATACACTATACATAATAACACACTCATAATGCTTCACTCCTACTCACACTCACCATACTCATATATACACAAACATTACACACTACTGTTACTCCATGTATATTATACTGCAATTCGCAAACAAAAAGATCAGACATATTCAATAGTCTTTAGTTGTTTTGGTTCCCGGGGCTTGCTAGGCAAATGTGATATTCGAATTTTTCTAGACCTTATCTATCGTTACACCTACAATGATACAAATAAATGACATTAGTGCAGACATTGATTCGTTCAATGTCTCCAAGTCGCATTTGCTGGGCAACCCGGAAGAGTTTAACTCACTGAAGACTGACCTAATCAATCAATTATCTATAATAACCGTAAATATAAGGAGTATTCACAAAAATTTTGATCAATTAGTAGTATTGCTATCCAGATTTACTAGTGCGTTCGATCTTGTCATTTGTACCGAAGCCTGGATAAACGATAAATATACACCATTTAAATTATCAGGATATCAATCATTATACACGAAAAATAACCTAAATCAAAACGACGGTATTGTCATATTTATTAGAGATCACCTTCTAAATGTTCAAGTAGAAGAACCTCTTGTGAGGGAAAGTAACTGTTTGCAAATAAACATTGGAACTGATACCTGTGTAATAGCCGTATACAGATCACCTAGTTTCCGCAACTTAACACTGTTCCATGAATCTATAGAGAGTTTGCTCGAGCAAAACAAACATAAACAAAATATTATAATAACTGGCGATTTAAACATTAATATTAGTGAAAATAACCGCGACCATACTTCACACGATTATCTGACACTAATGGCATCATACGAGCTATTACCTGGTCATACCCTACCTACAAGAAATCAAAACTGTTTAGACCACTTCATGTTGAAAACCAAAAATCCATCAACTGTTTGTGTCTTACCAGCCAGCATAACGGATCACGCACCCATAATATTACAGCTACACATTTATAAAAACATTTACACAGAAAAAAAAAATACTGTCACAGTTTTGAATTACAGCGCAATTTGTGAAGATCTATCACACATAAATTGGAACAGTTTCTTAGATCTTACAAATTTAGATGACACTACCGAAAAATTTATAACACTTCTTAATACAATTATCGATAAAAACAAAACACTCAAAGATATTCCTAGATCGAAATATTGCATTAAACCTTGGATAACACCAGGGCTTATAAAGTGCATGCGGAATAAAGACAAGCTGCATCTTAGATGTATCAAGAACCCTAAAAATGAAGAATATAAAATGGTTTACCTTAAATATAGAAACACTTGTAATGACCTCTTAAAAAATCTCAAAAAATCACATGAAAGTACTCAACTACACAAATACAACAGAGACATCAAGAACACTTGGAAATGTATAAAAAATATTTGCCACATTGCGAAAGAAAAAGGAAATAATACTGCTCTACTTGAAAATATAACCGACACTACAAGTAAACTAAATGAAATAAATAACTTCTTTTCCTCTGTTGGTAATAGATCTAAAATAACAGATTCAAGAACCTCTAAATATAACCGTGACTATCACACCAATTCTAATTCTCATAAATCACCTTCTTCTTCCTTTGTAATTCTACCTACAGATGAAACTGAAATAGAACATATAATTAAGGGACTAAAAAGAACTGCGGCCTCTGGGTGGGACGGTATTTCTTCTACTTTTTTATTTAAAACTTACCATCACTTAATTAAACCAATAACACTAATATGTAATGCTAGTATTCAACAAGGAATATTCCCTAAATCCTTCAAAAAATCAATTGTGTGCCCTATATATAAATCAGGTGATAAACACTGTTACCAAAACTACAGACCAATTTCATTGTTGCCAGTCATCTCCAAAATTTTAGAAAAAATAATAAATAACCGACTTAAAAAGTTCCTCGAAAAGTTTGAAATCCTCTCAGAAAACCAATTCGGATTTAGATCAGGATTATCGACAGAAGATGCTGTGTCTTCTATGGTTTCTAACATTATAGACAACGTCGATAATAAAAAAAAGTGTTTGGGAGTCTTCCTTGACCTTGCCAAGGCTTTCGATACCGTCTCGATACCTATTTTAATCCAAAAACTCGAAGGCATTGGTGTAAGAGGCATCGCTTTGGACTGGTTTTCAAGTTATCTCCAACACAGGAAGCAGATTGTCAAAGTCTCAGACATGTTTAGTGAAGAAGTAGAAGTTAGATCAGGCGTTCCTCAGGGGAGTATTTTAGGTCCAACCCTGTTTTTAATTTACATAAACGACTTATGTAATTTAACTCTTTCCAATGCAAGGATAACCGCATATGCTGACGATACTGCCATCATATTCACCGGTAAAACGTGGGCAGAGGTAGAGGATACTGCAAATAAACAACTGTGTATTGTAAGTTTATGGCTAGAAGACAACCTACTCAAACTTAACGTTAGCAAAACTCTATGCGTGGCCTTCTCAATTGACTCCAAAACACAACCAAAAACTGATCTCACCATTAAGCTTCACGATGAGTCATGCAAACCTTCACATGCTTGCACATGTTCGAAGCTTTCCTTCACCGACACAGTTAAGTATTTGGGAGTCACAGTTGATAAAAATCTCTCCTGGATACCGCATATAAATAGATTGTCCTGTAGAGTTAGAAAGCTCATCTACGTTTTTAAGCGACTAAGGCACGTAGCTCCAACAGAAACTATTAAAATGACATATTTCGCACTAGCTCAGTCCATACTGAACTATTGCATACTAACTTGGGGAGTTGCTGCCAAAACCAACCTTTTACAACTGGAAATAGCACAAAGAGCATTGCTTAAAGTTGCTTTTCTCAAACCAAAAAGATATTCCACGAAAACCCTATACTATGAGTTCTCTGTGCTTACAGTTCGAAAACTTTTCCTAAAGGCCATAATATTAAAACAACACAATAAGGTCAAGGAAGAACAAATTCTACAAAATAAAGAAAAAAGACGAAAAGACATAGTTTTTAGAGTGACAGGATCTCGCACGCTTTTCGGAAGTAAATCCATTTATAAATTAGGCCCAACTATTTACAACAAAATAAGCAAAGCAATCCCTATCGTCCACCTAAGTAGATACAAATGCAAAATAATCATCACTAACTTTTTACTGAATTTAACTTATGATGAGACTGAGGAGCTCATCTCGCGAACAAAATAAGGTACAAATTATACAGACAATATAAGTATCAAATTGACAAGCGAATACATTATACAGTAAATTCTGCTAGATCAATTTACACAAACACACATACACACACACACATACACACGAATACATCTACACTCAAAATCAAACGCATATATTATCACATACATCACAACATACACCGACACTCTACACTTTGTAACACACACTCACACAGACATCCCCAATGAATTATACTAATTAGGTATAATTCACTAACTATAACTTCACTTATTTAACCACTAAGCACTGTGAAGAAAAAGGAGCAACAGCTTACGATCTGGACTCTTAATTCGTGCTGTATTATTTTCAGTTGCTTCTGTTTTCTACTCCTTTTTATTTTAATTTTTTCTATTTGTCCTAAGATTTTTATCTCACTACTCATAAACTTAGTTAACAAAATGTGTTTTTCTTATGTATACTTCTTAAAGTATTGTTAAACTTAAGTTATATGATCTTACCGTTACACTGTATACTTTAACTATTATGCCAATAGGTTAAAAGTGGACAATTATGTTATGTTCTTTCTTTAAGGTTAGCAATCATCAGTAACACTTATTATTATTGTGATAATTGCGATGAATGTTTTTTCTGAGCGGATCCGCTGTAATCCCGCGATACAGGTTCGCCTAGTGCGGGGGACAGAGTTCTGTTTGTTAGATTTCTAAGCATAGTTACATAATAGTATATTGTAAAATTAAACATCTGTAACCTACTTTTGGAACAATAAATTTTTATTTTATTTATTTATTTATTTATTTATTATGTCAGCTCATAAATCCCAAAACACAAGGAAAACAGCTGATGATCTAAAACATTATTTACATTACTGTGATTCAGGTTAATAATAATTTAATTGTTTAAAAGTTAATTAGTTATAAAAGCAACCCTACCACCCGACTGCAGCAGACTCTCGCGACCAATGAAGTGGTTTAGATCGCGGTCGTTTGAGAAAGTAATATTTTAATTCTGTCCGTCCCGTGCAGTCGCCAGCGCGCCTACTCGCCAACAATACGTGTCGTTGCCCCTTTAACAAAAGTGACAAGAACCGGTTCCGGAAATCGTTTCTGAATTCAAAACATTAAAATCAAAAGTTAAAGTGGTCTGTGAATTTTGTTTTTAGGAAAATTCGGTTTCATATTGAATTTAGTTTCTGAAGTAGTTGCTGTAAAAATGAACGTAAGTAATTTTTTACTCAAAATTTTAATATTCATAAAACTTCATTGTAACTTTCTCCAAAGACAAACTTTGAAAGGTTGTCTGGAGGAGATCCCGACAGTATGTAGTCTTTGCCTCGCCTAGTTATATGGACCTGGCAATGCCAAGGCACAGAGAAGCAGTCAAGTACCTTTATAATAATAGATCAACCAATTACTTCAATATTACTTTATAAATAACAAATAAGTCCATGAACTGAGGTAAAGTAGGCTCGCGACAACATTAAACTTTCACACGCCTAACTACATAGGTACAAGTCAAGGCGTTGATAGTTAATACCTTTGTCTTAACCTCAGGCAAACATGGTGTAAACTTTCTCGTTCAGTGAAAACTAGAAAAAACAACAACAATGACAATACTTTTTCTTACGTTTCATCGATTCATGAAAGTAACGATAAAGCTCACTGAACTTTTTTATTTATTTTCTTGTTCATTTCTTTACTTTCGCTTTTTCAATGAAGAATTAAACTGTCCCTGCATTAGTTTCATTTCTAACACCTTTGAAAAAGTTTGTTGCTTAAAAATTAAAATACTATTGCAACTCGATATCCATGATATTAATGTATCGGTTATACTTAATTAGCTAAGCATCTGGTTCATAATAATTTAAGTTATCTCGATCAACCAATTTAAACATAAGTTTATAAAAGCTGATGAGAAGTACATCGGCTGATATAAAAATGATTCTACAGACATACTAAACTACCGAATTTATTGACGAATTTAAGGTAAATTTATCAAGTATCCTTAGTCCTTACTAACTTCAATTATCCAGTACTTTCCGAAAAATTAGAGGCTGGTTATGGACACCAACTGATAACATAACTAACTTTTGATAGAGAAGTCGTTGAACAAGCAATTTACACTATCACCGCTATTGCAATATTTCTCTCATTCTCCCTATTAGACGAAGAAAGTAGGTTTTCTCTCTGTTATGATTTGCTTTTCCTATTGAGGAAACTCTAAATGTTATAATGGTTTGAATTTTTTGAACCTAGTACTTATCCAGTATCAAAAATACCTACAGCATTTTTTTCTGTCTGTGTCGCGATTTTTGAATTGAATGAACTCATGATTCATCATGGTTATATCGGCTATTTTAGTCTATCAAAAACGGTCTATTTAAATGAGTAACTCCGGAATCTCCAAGTCAGTGTTGTTATATACCTTACTTTTAATAACCAAGACTACTTTTATGTCAGAAAATAAAATTCCAAAACACATGTGCTCATATCTCTCTAATAAGAAACATGGAGACAATGTAGAACATAAAATGATTAACTCTATCTATTATAGCTGAATTTATAAATCTGAAAACACGCAACTTTGCAGCTTTCTAAGAGAGTTAAAACCATATAATTACATAAAACGCCATAGTATATTTTATAAAAGTGAATTTCTAGAAAAATGTAGCTTTCAGAAACTTGCTTGTTGAACTCGCAATTCTACTTTCACACGCGTTTATGTGATAGATTGACCAACTTGCAATGGTCTATGACTGAGGTTTTATTACTTGGAATGTAAATCAAATTATACAATAGGCAAATGTTTGAAATTTTCAATAGCTTTTTTTGTTTGATACACAATAAAAACAGAGTTGTCTTTTTTCATTAAGTGTGGAATCATTTTGTTTCCAATAATATCCTACGTCGATTGACAAAGTACTTATCACAATACCTAGTAATACCTACCAAGCTTTTACAAGTTACAATTGGTGATTTTATAGATTACCTATACCAATTTACTTTCAGCTGGCATAGTTTACAATACCAGAGCTAAGAATTTTAGTTTAAAATCTGTGTAAGTATTAGGTATTCGTTTATTTTCAAATTAAAGAACTTCAGGCAGAACATGAACTCAAGAAGTAAAAATGACTTTTAAACGCCATAAACATACTAAGTTACGAAAACTATAACCTCCTTGGTTATTGAATGTTTGTGCTTAAATTTCCTGAGTGAGTCAACTGGTTCACAGCACTGACGTGTCTTGCCAAGTTTACTGATTGTAATAAAGGTCGTCTGAGGTCACTCCGTGGATATATCTACCGTTTATTAGGTCAATATTAGTAAACAAGTACCTCGTTTCACTTTTGCTTTTGTATTTTATTCGAATTTCAAAAGCGTAGGAGTAAGGACAGCGCAAACTGCGCCAGTTCCTTGCTTTAAACCTGTTTTATCTTAGAACTGGAAAAGTTGTTCGCGTTTAAGGTATTCAGGTACTACAGCTTAGTAATGTATAATAATTAAATGAATAACGTAATTTTTCTTCGAATGTTAGTAAGATAGCCGTTTTTATTCGTAGGTACTTTTTTAACATTAAAGGTGAAATCAATGAAATCTTTCTTTGATGGTTTACTAAAAAAGGATTTTACGACACTTCATTGAACTAGAATTACGTACCTACGATATGTTAAGGATTCAATATTTTATAACATTAAAACCATAATATCAATAATGAAACTAGATGATTTAAACTATTAAAGTAAACTTTAAGCCTAAAAGTATCATATCCAACCAATTACATTATTGTCTAGTTTAACTCCTACAAATATAGTACACCTGTATTAAAGAGCGGTATAGTTTTACCTAAATATACACCTGTATAGATATTGGTTTAGTATCTTTGTTGCTTCCACTATCGTGTAATAAGTTATTCGCGTAGATATTAAACTATGTTCGGTTATCACGCGATTTATAATCGACCATAACCTCATTAAAAGTCTTAACTTATTACCGTTTTTGCTTATTGAATATTCGCTCAACGATTACCTGTGGTCACGGACCTATTAATGGCGAATAGGAAAATATTTTGGACGTTCTTAAAAACTCCATAATTTACGTATTACGTACTGCAGCGTCAAATACTTTAGCACAATAGCCGACAGTAAGCTTCATTTTCTATAAATTTACTAGCTGCCCCACGCAACTTCGTCTGCGTCGAAAAAATAAAAAAAAAATTAGGGGTGGACTACCCCTAACATTTAGGGGGATGAAAAATAGATGTTGGCCGATTCTCATAGATACCGGATAAGCACAAAAAATTTCAACAAAATCGGTCAAGCCGTTTCGGAGGAGTTCAAGTTCGAACACCGTGACACGAGAATTTTATATATTAGATTAGATTTTGTGAAAAGAATAAATAGTTCTACCGAAGATCACTGCAATAGAATATCCAAGAGAATAATACTCTTAGATACCTACACAGAACAAAGATGAAGTCAAGTTATTTTTATATTTAGCAATCCTGGACATCTAAGCTCTTCCATAGAGTCATCGTCGCCTCTTTCAAAGTAAGATTTTAGCAAAGTACGTATTTGGTTTGCAAATTTAATTTCCTCATATTTCAGTTTAGTTTTAGTATAACGTTCTGGTCACTCGTACTTAAGATATAGGTAATAAAAGAGATTGTAATAATTTAAAAGATTTAAAAATCACCGTTCTAAACTTTCTGTCTATATTCATTGTGCCCATTACTGCGCATATGAAACTTTGATAAATATATCTGCACAAACTTTCTACTACACTTTAAAGCTCTCGAGCTCGATTATAAAGCTAAAATATTAAATAGTATTCAGACTAGTATTTAGGTATTATAGTAAAGATTAGCCACGATATTCAAAATTATTTGATTGCCTTACAAAATGCCAGTGCTATCATGGCCTGCAGCTTTGAACTTTTGCATTGCACAGTTTTATCACCACTGTAATGAAACAATGCAGAATATTTTTATTTTTAGCTATGTTATAAACAATTATTAATTTGTGTGGTTTGTGTTAAACAGATCTTATACACGAGGTTTGAATGAAATAACTTAATTCAATTGAAAATGGCAAATATTTAGATAAGATAGAACAGAATAGAAGAGTTTCTGAATAATCTACAACTAGCGTCTTTCATGTGAACGTTGCTGGCCTATCATCTTATTCTAACTTATCATTTCATTTTATACCCAACCACTTTTTCGCATCTATTGCACAATTTGCAAATGAACAATTGCCCAAGTTCCTAGTGATAAGAAACCAAACGACCCAATCACGTTCTGTCGTCAGTTGTTTGGTTACAACAGACCGAAGGCCGACAGTCTGTACACGATCGTGACTTGAGACATAAAATATCTATGTACTATTCTTTTGTTGTCGCAAATAATTTGAATTTGTCCTGCAAAATGATGCAAACAGCTGGTCGTGAAGTTTTTACATTAATTACATACAAATTGAAAAAGATGCCGCGCTGTGGTCGTCTATCGACTATGTCGTCAACACTGCCTTGCATCAGAGTTACAGAACAAAACTTGGACCAATGTGCATAATATTAATCTTAAATCAGGCAAAACTAGTCCATCTTTGAGAGCTGATTTGTAGTGTCCTTACGAAAGCGTTGTATGGCAAATCCTTGTGTCAGTTTCGATCGAAATAATGCATCTTGATGAATCTTGAATGTAGAAACCAGAAAGTCGGTTACTTGGTCGTTGACGGAAAATAAAGAATTCAGTTTACACCTATTTTTAGACGTAATTAAAATTAAATACTTACTAATAAAATTGAATTGTTCTATATTGGATTCACTTTCTGAGTTCCTCTATTTTATGATTCATTAACTAACTCTATTCTTACGTAGAACTATTTCGCAGACTAATTTCGCACCAGAAGAACAGCTCTCAATCTAACTATTATTACACAATACCGGTATTGAACCTAGTAATCAGATGAACCCATCGTGCGAATATTCTAAGCTATGTGGTGACGCAATGACCGAAATAATCTATAAAATCAACACAATGCAACGGAAATGCATGAGCGTACATATTTTCACATCGCCGTTTTCAGACCAGAAAGATTTTATCAGTAGGTATTTTTTTTTCTCACACGTAAACTGTAATGTTACGTTTCGTAATCATTCAATAAGCTAAGCTTTAATCATGAAGAATAAATTTTCGGTGAATAATTGGGCAAACCTTCGTTCTTATGGAGGCATTCGGCAAATTTTCATTTCATTTTCTTTTTTCATTTCATTCATGTTGACTGATCTTAAGAATGCTAAACTCATGGTTGATTTTTTTTTATTGGGTCAATGCTAAATTAATCGATGTAAGGCCAGTAATTTGAAAGATAATGACATCATAATCGTGAAAGCTATGGTCTTTTTTTTTTAGTTGGAGGAAATCACCGGATCCCCGCCCGCAGGGTATGTGGGAGTTGAACCGCACTAAAACCTCCAACCGCTCACACTCAGCGTCCGAACCCCGGCTGAGGCCAGAACCCAGCACGGGGTTATGAGGGACGGCGCGACGCGTTACGCCATCGGCACTCTTTACCGTCGCGCCGCCCCCGACAGCTATGGGCTAGCTAACTAAATCGTACTAAGGTAAATCAAGAAACAATTAGTTGGTACCTATATAAAATAAATAAAAAAATCGAAATTATCAAGAAGGAAAGTATCTTCTGAGGTATCAAAGTAACGGTAAATACAACATACAAATTTCCTCATTTTCTACCAAACCTTCCTTCTTTCAATTTGTTAATTCTAAAGAACTACGAGTAATTAGTATTAATTCGAAACTAACAAGGCAAATCGTACAATTGTTAACCTATAAAAGTGAAAGTATTGAATCGTTGAGGTCGATGGCGGGAAACGATGGTGAATAAACAATGGCTACTTCTGCTACCAAGAGAACAAAAACAATGGGAAGTATTAGTAGAAACTTCGAACATAGGATGCTGCTCACGTGTTAGGAAGTGTCCGATTGACCTTACCGAAACATTAATAATATGCATTGTGCGTGCTTCTGGGCGGTTAGTTTTCATTATTGCTATGATTTACATTACAGAAAGCATTTGTGGCATTTTACTTTGCGCATTGAATAATTTGTAATATTATAATCACATCCAGTCGATTTATTAAGTTTAGATAGGTATTTTATTGCAAAAACTGATCCAGTCAGGCACATTTTAACGGAAGTAACGCAGCATGATTTTTTAATTCAGTTTGTTGGCTAATAAACCTAATTCTTCATCGAGAGGTAAACAGCCTTTTTCCTCAAATAATTAATTAAAACATTAAACACACTCTCTTTAATGCATTCACATAAATAACCTTATTACAAACAATAAAATGTGTAAATAAAATAATAATAATGAAAAATTCATGGAACCTTTCCTTGTTTCCCGCGGTGAGAGCGCACTGCATAAGGAA
Organism: Trilocha varians; assembly: GCA_030269945.2. Lineage (NCBI taxonomy): Eukaryota > Metazoa > Arthropoda > Insecta > Lepidoptera > Bombycidae > Trilocha > Trilocha varians. Next base: position 5,978,935 of record AP028268.1, on the reverse strand, counting down.
ACGAATCAAACTGCCTTCGTGACTAAACGCAAACGAGTATTTTCGCGCGCTTTTCAACAGCCGCATCGGTAATAGAGTTGCGAATGCGTTGAACGAAACGTAATAAAAACTATGTCTTAACTTCGCTACATTACGATATTCCTTCAACCGTGAACTCGATTATTCGTGTGTTATTTATGTTTTTAGGAACTAACTAAACTTAGAGTCTCACGAATACAATTAAATATTCAGTTCTAGATACTTTGAGGATTTTAAACATACTCTATTGAAATAGATAAGTAGATACTTTGAATAAAATTCAGCTGAGCATGGGAATAATGAAACTCTGACACTGCTATATTTCTTTTCTATAATATTTCAATAATAACAAAGAGCTGCGTAAATCTAAAATCTATAAATTACTAGCTACCCTGGGCAACTTCGTAAAAAAAAATTTAGGGGTGGACTACCCCTAACATTTAGGGGGATGAAAAATAGATGTTGGACGATTCTCATAGATACCGGATAAGCACAAAAATTTCATCAAAATCGGTCAAGCCGTTTCGGAGGAATATAGCAACGAAAACTGTGACACGAGAATTTTATATATTAGATAAATTTTATAAATATCCTAAATACAAAAGTACTATTTGTAGTCACTGTCCCCATTCCCTAAGCCCCGTAGTCGTATACGCCATAAAAAATAGAATGGGTATTTAGGAACATACGTAGTCTATCTTTTGAATTCTTTTGATTCATCTACAGTCAATTTCAATTTTAGTAATCTGATTAACATCTAAAAATCGACTTTGCGTTTCTTGTGGTCTTAAATTATAATACATAAGCTAAATTTTAAAAGAATTCTTTAAAATAATCTATTTTTAGTTTTGTTATTACAATTATTATCATGATGACCGTGCCCACTAATAAGTTGCGTGCGACTAGACTATTATAACAACATTGTTATAAGCTAAAACATTTTCTCATAGTCAAAAATTTTGCTTATATAATTTTACTTTCTACATTTTAATACATTACGTCTACAAACTTATGTTGATATATCAGAAAATATGGATAATTTGTATAATATGTGTGTTTATATTCGTTTATTTAAATAATAATTGAAGTATGTATTTATGTAAAATATTAAAAAGAAACAGCAAATAGACTATTATGAGATTACAAAAATTATTTACATAGTGAGTCAATTAAGAACGAAAAGTGCTAGTATTAGAAGGTACCTTAATCTTCTGTAGTAGGTATTCATGCAAGCAGCGCGGGGCCAACCCTTGAAATGATTGGAAGCAGAGGCCTAACATTTTCGGCAATAGATTAAAATTAAGGCGATCTGGTTGATTTAGAAAACTTCAAGGTTAAGAAGCACCTGTTTTAAAATTGAACTAAACCTAAATAATAGTATTGAGCAACCGAAAAACATCGTATTCAATGTCATTTAACAAAGGCTTTAGAGAAAGCAAGTTACACATTTGTAATAGATACAATTAGGATAGCTACTTAGCACGAACGAGTACTAATTATTACGACATTTTATTCGGAGTACGAAGTTTTTATGTTTCGACAGGCGCGTATTGAAATCTTAGATAAATAAAAGTAAATTCCTACCACGATACCTAACTACCTTAATAATTATACCTTTTTTTAGTTCAGTTTTTATTCCACCTACCCCGCATTCCCATGTCGGAGCCGAACCGCGCTAAAACCTCGTAAATCCCTCTCATACTCCACATAAAATTTAGCAAATGTCAGCCTACTATCTCAAAATTCTCGAAACAAAAACCAGTACCATAAATATTTAGGCTAATATGCCGAAAAAATATCTTTATTGTTTTTTAATTTCCATAAAAATGGCAACAAATAACTGCTACGGAAACTCCCGTTACACATCTCGGTGGTTTCACTTTCTTCAACGATTCGATTCACGAAAGCTGTCGTGTGCCATGTGAATACTAATCGAGTCCCGTACGTTTTAATAATTTAGACAGTAAATAAACGTTTTTCATGATTTCTTTTAATTCAATATATAAATCTTCATAATCTTATATATAAAAATGAATTGCTGTTCGTTAGTCTCGCTAAAACTCGAGAACGACTGAACCGATTTGGCTTTTTTTAATCTTGAAATATTCGTAGAAGTCCAGGGAAGATTTAAAGGTGAGAAAATTTACTTATGTGATGCAGACGAAGTTGTGTGGGCCAGCTAGTGTAACAATATAAACTATTCATATGACCTCTTGTGTGAACTTCTGCTTACCTCAATAATTGTAGGCATAGCAAAGTTGCATGACCCACGGTAACGCCTCACCACTAAATAACTTGTCCATCGTCAATGTTGCGCTTATTTATTGTGAAGTATTTCTGTAAAAAGAGTACTTTTCTCAATAAATATTTTACATTAATCATTTATTTCTTTGCCTGAATACGTCCCGTATTAAATACTCTACCTTACTAAACGTAACACAGAGACGATGTGAATGCACTAGTTCCCCAAGGTCTTGGGTAGTTCCTTATATCAAAGAGACGCATAAAAACAAACACTGACATTCTTGGTATGTAAGTCGTATACTACAATGTACTAGATTTTCCGTATTTGGTAATGTTAAAATTATAAGGATAATTATTAATTATGCCTTGTAATTTAAACAAAATCATTAAACGCATTATGAGATGGTTTTGTAGTTTTACGTTCGTTGGTAAAATGTTCCTTGCTCTTAATTACATTTTAATTAAATTTTTAAAGAATCGACATTAATCATTAAATAATATTTGAATTGTAGTGATAACGCCAATTATTTCACTGAATCACGTGAGCAAAGTCTTTCTGAAGTATTACCTAATCCTGTAATTTTTTTTCATAAAATTTACATTCCGTTTCCAAATACAATTGATATTACTAAGGATTGCAAATGGAATCATTATAACAGCATCAAGATGCAAGTGCCTTATAAAAATATTGTTTTACCATGTTTGTGGCAATGAAGATTTTATTATTATAACATACATGAGTATTGCGTAGCCAATTCTGTAACAATTCGTTCAACCGTATTACAAATCAGTAAGTGGCCTAACTTGTTTACATGCTGCGGAGGCTGAATACCTAAATCTAAAGGTAATACGACCTTCACTGAATATGCGTTAAATTACTTTGTTTATTTAGTTATTTATAGAAGACTAGCAGTAGCGTAGATTCCAGAAAAAACATGCGGTGGAATCATTTTATAGGACTCAGTAACTAGTGAGAGATTGATGAGGATCAGTTCAGGACAATCTATTATGAGGGTCACGTTCTGTGATTAAACGACCTGTGGTTCTGAAGCATTTGTTTCACGCGACAAATAAATCACAAACAAACAAACAATGTGGCAGTAACAAATAGATTAGAAAATATATGTCAAAATATTGTAAAAACCCAAACTACTATCGTCAAACCTGAAGAAAATTGTTTGCCTTTAATATAGAGAATTCAGTCACGAATAATAAGAATATATTTATTGCGACAATGGAAATCAAACATACCTACGTCAGCCAGTTATTCATACATTTTAGCATGATCATCACGTTTCTGACCTGTTACTAAACAAACGACTACCCTATGTGCCGCAACCGCAATGTGCAAAATTAATGAAAACAAATTATAATTACCAATTGTTATCCTTATTATATTTGTTGTTGTTTTTTTTTAGATTTCAATGAAAAATGTTAAATTTCCTATACAATGAAACCGACCTTAGTGTAGCTCTTGCGCTGATTTCAATGGGTCCAGCTGAAAATCAGCGCTTCAGTTTCAGAGCTGTAGCTGTATGCTGAGCTGGTCGCCCCTTCAGTGCACATCTTAAGCACAGTTTCTTTTATTTTATTTATGTTTTTTTGTTTTTACTTTGTATGTAGTGTTTAAATTTGTGCTGAATAAAAGTAATTTCCTTCTGTCTTTCTTTACAATATGTTCCCCATAGCTAGTCACCATATAACACAAGATCGCCGTGGTGCCTACAATTTTATTGCTGTTTAAACACCATCCTCGGCTTTCTTTCTTTATTTCGGTAATGGGGAACGATTAACCACTAGTTCTAGAATGAAGGTCGCCAATAGATGGCCGATAGATCGTTGGTTGTTGAGTGCATGTAAAATTCCTAGACGAACAATATTTGATTTCCTCAACCTCAAAAAAGAGGTATAGTTTAGCATCGGCTGGGCCGGTACGGTGTTTATGTCTTGCAAAAAAAACATGTAAACAACTGACAAAGTTTTACACACTACCGCATCCACGGAAACAGTTTTCCAAACGAAAAAAAGCCGTAACCTTGACATGACCGTGAGTGAAAGTTACCGCTTACTTGCATTATTATGTGGGTAAAGACGTAGGTATTAGAAGTAAAATATGCAATAAAACTTCACGATATCTATGTAATATTAATAAACATTTTATGAAGTTCACTGCTCACTCAATGAAACCAGTGTAGAGAAAGTGGTTTTGAGTGTTCGTGATGGAAGTCATCCGGTCTACGTTACTTAATACTGTAGTTGTTAAAATGAGTTTTAGTTTATTTCGCTAATCGACCGACTGACGTTATAATATTAAAGTTCTTCGATAATTATTGTGAATAACTTCCTCGCTTTCGTAAATTACGTTAGCGTTGTACCGCTATAGTATTTAATTGCATCAACTAGATAGGTAGATACTTCAACTACTTACCTAACAATAAAACATATTTTACTATTGCCACTTTTGAAGATTATTTTATTATCTGAAAGGCAGCACGTCTGCTAATATCTTGTTTAAGTAATTGTATGATTGAGTTCCAAATAATATCCGACAAAGTATATTTGGCAGACTATCCAAAAAACGAAATTCAGATAATAACAACGAATATACCTAATTAAAAACCTATTTAAGGTACAGGAACATATTTCATGTCACATTTGACTGCGCTGACAACATATAGGTACGTAGGTACTGTAGGTAGGTAATAACAGGTAATAGGTATAGATTGACATGAAACGCAATAGGTAGGTACGCTTCCTCAACATAAGTATTGCACGCAAATTATAGGTTTCTGCAATGCAATAGACCATTTGCATTGCAGAAACCTATAATTACATAAATTTTACATGAATTGCGTATTTAAGTTAAAAGGCACGAAGTAATGCACGAATATTTTATGTTATTGCTTCCATTTTATTACCTCTAGTGTGTTTATGTTTAATTTTTTTTTGCTTCGAGGAAATGAAAATCGTTAGTAAAGAAGATCGTAGAAGATAAAAAAGTCGATACTATTATAGATAGTTTTACTGTATTAATAACTAGAAATAAGACTGAAGTGAAGTACCGTTTACGATCAGTTGGGTTGTGAAAAAAAAATAGGTTAAATTAGAATCGGAAACATGTCCCCCTTTAAACGAGGTTTAAATAATCCTGTGCAGTAAGTAGGTAATGGGCCCCCATAGTCCTGGTTTTTCAGAATCACTAATGACGGCTAGCACTTACCATCAGGTGAAACATAAGTACATTTACCTATCTAGTAATAAAAGAAAGTCATAACCAGTTTATCTGGAACTCAACAATCTATTAACGCCTTTATCCACATTTTTTATTAAAAAATATCTCAACATCGCGTTGCTTTCTCAACAAGCTCCGTTTGTTATCATAAGATACTGTGGGAATTACTCTAATTTGTTATTGCAATACAAATAAATAGGTCAGGGATTTTACTCTTTTGTTTTTCGCGTAATACAGAATGTTGTGAAACTAAGAGGTTTTCAACTCATTAAAGAATTTAAGGATTTGTCAGATGTTGCAAATTAGATTCAATTTTCTTTTGCATTAGATTAGATCTTAACATTTATTTATTATGGACTTCCTTAAAGAGAAATTTAATATTGTTACCATATAAATCTTAATACTGACCTATACCGTTACATCCAAATGAAGCTAAAACAACCATTACGGTATGCAAAACCTACGTGAACTCAATTCGACAAAACAACATTTTCTAGTTCCTAACATTCTTCAAAGTCACGAACGACACAGGCCGATGCTCTCCCATCACGTATACGAATGAATTAACGTAAAATTAACATAATGATTCGCAAAATTGTACACATTAAATAGTTTAGTAGGAAATCAAGTTAATGGCTTTGTTAGTATCGTTAACCTACACGTGAGGTTTGGTAAGCGGAGATTTCTGCCCTTGACATTGATAATAATATTATGTATACTGATTATAAATTTGTAAATAGTAAGTTTAGGGTAATTTTGTTGATGGCAGAATAAGATAGCTAAAAATTTACCATTAACAACTGTTTGCCCGTTAACTGTGATCATAATGGTAAACTATAATTATTATTGTTAAGAATTTCAAAATTTGTTATAACGAAAAATTTTACGAAGTCCTACTGTTCTTCATTTAAAGTTGGAGTTTTAGTTAGTTAAGTATCTAACTATGGTTATAATAGATCTGGTTCAGACTTCCTAAGCTACCCATAAATTTGTTTATGTTAACAAATTCTCGGATGAGTTCGACGTATACCTAATGACGAAGCCTATTTAATTTTAATGATAAAATCGCGAGTCATTTATTTCCTGAACTCGATGGTGACTCACGCGTACCATGCTTTGAATAGCGTCTGTTAATTTTTTTTTTACTTAAGGTATCCTTGAGGATTATTTTACCTCTCTTAGACCCACAGAACAAATTAATAACTTATTCAACGATATAAGCAGAGAGTGAATTAGAGTAAATCTATATTATGCTGTGTTAGGTAAGTAGAAATAAATAGGTAAAGAAAGGTATTAAAACATAAATGGTTTCATATTTTAGAACTGAGTTACTTTGGTAAATTAATTACTCTAAAAGCGACAGTGATCACTAACTCATGGGTTTTCCGCTACTGGCTACAGTAATGAAATGATTAATCTAGTTTACAAGCTGAGGTTTACCTTTAAAATACAAAACATTTGTACCTAATATTATTTACAGAATCTATTTAACCAGTACCTAACTTCATTTTAATGGAACGAGCACTAACACAAACGATCAACTCTTAAACAATTGTTTCTTAGGCACAAAGATACTTTTGTTGTAGTTATGTAGCCATCTCAAGCAGGCTATTATACATTACAGACATTCTACATTACCATCACTTTAAGCATAACAAAAAGCATGAAAAGTAACCAATAATATTATTTACAGAAGAAATTGACCTGTTTTCATGGATGATTCGTTTACATAATTTATGTGATGAGATAATAATCAACCGTTTATAGGGCATTGTCTCGCTTTTACATAATTCTTATTTCGGACAAACCATAGATTACTTAAACTACGTAATATTCGCACTTCGCCTTTCTAAGTGAACTTTGAAAGTTTGAGATTTTACTACTGTTGAAATGGTTGGGTTATATCCACCGTTAGGCTAACTATCTATCCAATTACTTGAAACTGGTAAACAAGGACATAGAAAATATTCCTAAGATCTTTTATTCACTACTCTTCTCTTTGTTTCAGGTTTTATGGTGTTGGTTAGCGGTGCTGGCGTTGTCATGGGGAAGAGCTAGTGGACACGGCAGGCTCATAGAACCGCCCTCTCGAGCTTCGGCGTGGAGGTTCGGCTTTGACACGCCTCATAATTATAACGATCATGAACTCTTCTGCGGAGGATTCTCCAGGCAATGGAACAAGAACGCAGGGAAATGCGGCGTTTGCGGAGATGCATGGGACGCTCCTGCACCTAGAGCTCACGAGCTGGGAGGAAGATTTGGAAAAGGTGTCATCGTACGAAAATACGCACCCAAATCCACAATCACGATAAAAGTAGAACTGACAGCCAGTCACAACGGTTTCTTTGAGTTCAGAGTTTGTGAAGATCCGAAATCCACAACACAAGATTGCTTAGATCAATACGTTCTAAAAATGGACGGTAAAGATGCTACTAAGTTCTATCCAAGAGATGGGAATAAAGTATACGAAATGAAGTACGAGTTACCTGAAGGACTGGAATGCTCTCATTGCGTGATGCAATGGAGGTATATTGCCGGAAATAATTGGGGAAAATGCGATAACGGAACAGAATCTGTAGGCTGTGGACCACAAGAAGAGTTTAGGGCTTGTGCTGATATTGCGATTGGTGAACGCTTTGCCACAACCACAAGGAAGCCAAGACCAACATACGTTCCACCTGGCAGACGACCAACAGTGCCAACACCAGAAGAATCCAGTGGAGGAACAGCCTGGGAAAGCGTTGTTATCGCGGTCACAACATTGCTTATTTCGATCGCGGTCCTCGCAGCCATGTACTTGTACTACTACAGAGGTGGAATGCGAATCAAGAACCTTTTGAAATCGAGAGTGCCTCCACCGGCGCCATTGCCTCCACCCAGACACAAGCGTGCTTCTCTATCAAGAGAACAACCGCCAGAGTTGATGCCACCTAAAATATCTACAGTAGAGTCTGGTTTTGAAACAGTGGACCTAAGAGCTAAATGATTTGGCATTGTTTTTAGTTTTTAATATTAAATGTTAAGTGTGTACATGTGTTCAGCATAGATCGGACACTAGATGAGCTTTGTCCATCCTGAGTGATTTTATAGAATTAAATTTAGATTTAAGTTCGACGAAGTTTGTAAAATATATTTATTTCGATTAAATGAAAGAAACGAACCTTTCAAAGTATTTTTACTAATTTTGCCCTTGCTTTCATACTTGTAAGGAAGTCGATACCAATGCTACTTACTATAAATATATAATCTAAGAAGTATTTTTTTCCTAATTTTCATAAAGGAGCATTATCTGCATGGTTTGTTTTGTATTTTATAGATTTGAAAAATAAATACAGTCAGAGTAGGCAAATGAGGAAAGATTTTTATAAATTCAATGCTTCGCAACACAATTGACACTCTTGCCAAGCCTCAGCAATTAGCAAAGCAAATACGTTATGGTTACGTACACCGATAACCGTTAGTTAAAATTAAAACATATTTCAGTTCACGAATAAAAAAGTCGCAAAAATACAGAAATAAGTATGTAGTATTGAACAATTAAAATAAGGAACATAAAAGTAGGCATCAAACTTTTATGTTCCTTATTTTAATTGTTGTAAAGAGCTGGGGCCACCTGATTGTAAGTGGTTACCTATTATGACCATTGCGCATTTTATTTGAAATAATTTATTACTGGATTACATTAGATACTCACAAGTAATATTTCTTGTAGGTTTAAACTATTAAAAAAAAACAAATTGTCTACAGTTGCTTTGACATTAAGATGTAGACTGTCAATGTCATCGGCAAATTCGGACTGGTTCGCTCAGGGCATAGATAAAGCTCGCAAAACAAACGTGCTTAAAAGCTTAAAAATTGCCGATAACGTGCTTAATTCTGTGCAAAATATTATATATAAATGAAAAATGGCACAAAGATCACAAAATGTGCACGACGGTGGTGTAGTAGAACGTCGTTTACGACCCATATACGGTAAAGTGTCATCTCAGGCGAATCATATTTCTGAAATCTCCTGCTAAGTTATCCATTTTTCTCTGGAGATTTAACTGAAAACAATTTTTTAGATTGGCTGGACAATGGAATTAATAAGAAGGCTTTACAAGAGGCGGAAAAAGTGTTAAAAAAGAGCCCATCTTTACAAGCGGCGCGAGCTTTAAAAGCCTTAGCACTTTATAGGTTAGGAAGAGCCCAGGAGGCTGAAGCTGTGCTCGATGCGCTGGTCGAGGAGAAGCCGAGTGACGATACGACTTTACAAGCAATGACCATGTCGTTTCGAGAATCTCAACAACGTAAGAACTTCTATTTCTCAAGATATGTCGGCATTTCGATGTTCAAAGGATGGTAGCTAATTCCATTCCTTGATTATATAATTTGAAACCGATAGCCTCATTTAGTAACCACTTTAAATCATAGCAACTTATAGACTTACAACTGTAAAAGATTCCTTGGCCCAGGATCTGATAACAACCAAATTAAGTTTTCTTTCAAAACCCTGAAAAAAAATGTTTTAAAGACGTTGTAACTGCAGTTGTCTTGCAGAATAATTGACTAGATAATACATAAAGCTTAAAATTATGATATCATTTTCATTCCAATTCAACTTGCCTATTTATATTTTCATACAGTGCATAAAGTTTGTACAATCTACGAGAATGCTGTGAAAATCGATACAACAAATGAAGAGCTACATTCTCACCTGTTCATGTCTTATGTACGAATTGGAGACTTCCGATCTCAGCAAAGAGCTGCAATGGCCATATACAAATTTGCACCAAAAAATCCATACTACTTCTGGGCAGTAATGAGCATAGTTTTGCAGGTATGTATTTAAAGCTCATACAAAAATATATATTTCTAGTTTCTTAATATTTTTTTCTATTAATTTATTATTAAAGAGATAGTAAGCATCAAGTTTTCAGAATAGAGTATCATTGCTTGATATCCTAAAAATAAAATTATAGATAAGGCAAAGATTACAATAAAAGTATGATTTTATTCAAAACTTAAGTTTTTTAATAAACAAGAAAATATCCAAGATTTTTATTTCACCATACATTCATAAAGCTACACTTGAATTAAGACAGTGTAAATAAGATAAATTTTCAAGAACTGATTGTATAGTCAAACAATTTTGTTGTAATGAATAATGTAAATGTTTAAATTAACATCAATTTGTCTTGTTACATTTCATATTGTTGTCATGGAATTATAAAATCTAAAATGGAAGATTATAACTATTCAATGTCAAGCCTTTTTTTAATAGTTCATTATTATTCTACATTATATTATTATTTTTGTAATTCATTTTAACATTAAAATAATGATTGTGATAATTTGAAAACATAAAATAGTTGAACCTTATTGCAATGCATTGCTAAATTTAATATTATACAGTAATCAAATGAAGCAAAGAAATAAGTATAAATTAAATAGTAATTATTTTACCAAGTTGTTATTCTCGCCTTTTAGGCCAAAGAAACTGAAGATACAACTAAAAAAAACATCCTTCTCACGTTAGCTCAAAGAATGATAGACAACTTTATATCGGAAAACAAAATGGAGGCTGAACAGGAGGCCCGACTTTACATAATGATACTAGAACTACAAGAGAAATGGGAAGATATCCTGAAATTCATTGAAAGTCCTCTATACGGACGAATAGTACCTGGGCCAATCTCGCAAGCCTGCATTCCATATTTAAAAAAGTTGGGTAGATGGAATAAAGTGAACATACTCTGCAAAGAGTTATTATATGATAATTTAGATAGATGGGATTACTACATGCCTTATTTTGATTCTGTCTTCCATTTGATTAAGGAGAGTAGCAACGAAGAAAATGTAGATGATACAGCTGAGAAGTGCCATGAGTTTATATGTCAATTAGTTGAAAGTATGTCTTCTGGGAGGACACTGAGAGGTCCTTATCTAGCAAGATTAGAGTTATGGAAACGTTTGTCTGTGGATGGGGATCCAACAGCGTTATTGGGTAGTGGATTGGCCCTCTGCATACAATATTTAAGGGTTTTTGCTAGTAAACCTTGTGCTGTGCCTGATTTGAAAGCTTATTTGGCCATGATACCTAAAGAGGAAAGAGAGGCTAATTGCAAAGATTTCCTGACGTGTTTGGGTTTTGATGAAAATTCCCAACCAGAAACAGTAAGTAAACTGAATTGACGAAGACCAACAATTCTTTTTTATTTTTTTTTTTGTTAGTTGCCAACTCAACTTTAATTTAAAACAAAAAAGTATTCGGCTATTTTTATCTTTATCTTTAAATATTTCACAGATGGATGACATACAACGTCACATCTCTTGTATAACTGCGTGGCGGTTGACAGCGCCTTACCCCGACGCAACCGACGCGTTACAATTAGCTACCACACTCAGGAAACATTACCTGAGGTGTTTAGAGAAAGAATTAATCAAGTATTCGACAACTGAGTTCTCGTCAGCAGATAGCTACGCGATATTGGCAGCGCATCACTATTTTTATGCTGGTAAGATTTACGATTATGGTGTTATATATTTAAAATTTCTTGTTGCATAGCAAAGGTATTGTCAGAATGTTTAATGCACCCACAAACACAAGCACATAATATAAAGGGTAAACAAACTCCGGAAAGTGCTCATTACTTTGTTAAAACTAAATTTTAGGTGTATTTAGTTTTATACAGTCTTTTATAAAATGTGATTTTTGAAATTTAACGTCTTGTTACTAATTTATTATTTTCGATGACATAATCGTTTTCTTTTTACAGCCTCACAACAAGAGAGCTCTAAGCCCATTATAGAAGCTCTGTGTTTACTAGAATTGGTATTATTGTATTCGCCGGCGAATTATCACGTGAAGCTACTTCTAGTACAACTATATCATCTGCTAGGTAAGTTTATTAGCAGTTCTATTAAATGTCATCGAATTTCCATACCAAAACTATGCACAGAAGTTGGTACTTAGGTGGTCCGAATAGTGACTGAGTAGTGTAGTTTCTATTAGAAAAATAACAAATACTTATTAATCCACAATATCCACTCAACTGGGATCCGCTGAAAATTGGCGTTTGTCTAATAGTGCCATCTATAGGTGTCATTTAACAGCCATAGCTGAGTGTATATATTGTAGGGTCTTCCCAATCAGTTATCAAAGATACTTACTACTGCGCTATTAGCATTAACTTAAATAAACTTGGCTCTCTATCTTACTCTATCTTAAAACAGTCTCATAACAATGTTTCAGGTAACGCAATAGCAGCAGACTCGATATACCGTAAGCTGGAACTGAAGCACATACAACTAGTGTCGTTAGGATGGTTGCACACGGCGCGCGCGGACACCGCCTGTGTCCCAACGAGAGCGCTGCAACTACTCGCCGACTTGAGAGCATTCCACACGCACCACGCTAAGGATGTTGGTATTTATATTTTGGTTAAATAACTTATTTGTGTTATTTGGAAGGTTCGAGATCACTCAGATTTTGGTTGAAGATGATGGTTGAAGTGCTTCATGATCAAGTCAGAAATTCATCTATACTAATATTATAAAGCTGAAGAGTTTGTTTGTTTGTTTGTTTGAACGCGCTAATCTCAGGATCTACTGGTCCGATTTCAAAAATTCTTTCACTGTTGGAAAGTCCATTTATCGAGGAAGGTTATAGGCTATATTTTATTTTCAAAAAAATTAGGGATCCGCATGAAAATATCGAATATGTAACAAAAGGTGAAAAATCGAAAACCTATTTATGCGTACGCTGCAAAAACTATTGACAATAGAACAAAATGATGTACTACGGGTTTTTAGCTCTTTTGAAGACAAACAAAAAAGTCCGCGACAGCATATATCTAACTATCATAGTTCAGTCACAATAACCGCTTTTATGTTTATAAAAATAGTATTTCGTCCCGAGATTGAATTTAACGTTAAATGAGTATCATTATATTAACCCTTATCCAAATTAAGTATTTTGTTATCAAGAGTATTAATGTAGAAGTAAATTACTTTTTATTTTATTCCAATCGGACTTTTCGTTTAGAAGTTATGACGAGTATAAAACGCAATGAATATGTGCACTTCGCGCCGCGCAAATAATAACGCGACGTCATTGCGAGTACTGTTCGAACCCCTTTGTAACGCAGACGAAGTTGCGCGGGGCAGCTAGTCTAAAATAATTGTACATAAGTAGATATTGGTTCAAGAATTGCATCTTTGTAGATCCAGTGTGTGAGATCTAGGTTCTGAGGTAGTTGCATCATGGCTAACTAAATACCCTGCTGATCAGATTAAAATAACGGATACACTCATCAGAGAACTCACTCATTAGAAATCACCAGATGAAAATTGTGGAATTATAGTGATGATATATTTTTTTGAGACAGGAAATAAGATCGGCTTGAACATAAGATTCGCAAAAGTACGTTACCGTGACGTCATACCTGCGTGTCAACTGTTCAGACCATAGCATTTGTCAATCAATATAAGATAGAATGTGAACTATTTGATTTCAGAGTATCGAACACATGACGTACGCGTATAAATTCGGAACGTTCGAGAAGGTTATAGAACTTCGTGCGTGGGCCGCGAGACTAGAAGCCTGTGCTCTGTGCGCCGTGTCGGGACGGAGGCGGGACCTGCTGCTGCTGCTGGCCGCACCCGCGCTCGGCTCGCACGCACCCTTACACGATCACCACACGTATGTATTTATACAGATTATGCTTATCTGTCATGCGACCTTATTAAGGCTTTGGTGAGACGTCACACAACCTAGTTTAAAAAGATGATTATTTTACTTACGTGTGCGCGTTCTAGTGAACAAAAAGGCGACAATGAATTTAATTAAAAATTAAATCCAAAACATTAAAACAAAAACTCACTTCACTTCTAATTAAAAATTGTATTACAGCGACAACCGAGACTTAAACATAATCGTGAACTGGGAACCACCTGAAATGCAAGATCCCGATCTAAAATCTCGAACGTTCGACCAAGACATGGCGTATTTACGACTCACCGACGCCCTGTTGTCATCGATAACGTTGTGCACTGAACTTGCAGAAAATAAACCCATGGAAGAAAAATTACAACATTACGAACAATTACAAACGTGTGTGGACACTTTTAGTGAAGCTATGGAGAAATGTACGGAGAAATACTGTATTAATGAGAAGATTACTATATCTGGGCCTTTCCCGTCTAGGATTATTGGTGAGTTGCATGTTTCTATACTTATTTGGCACTTTAAAATATTCCTAACCTTAAGACATTGATTAAATAAAACACAAATTTAATTCTATAAATTACTTTCCGTCACACTGTTATGGATTGCAAGTATCTGGTTTCTTAAGGTTCCCAAAGAAAACCAAGACCATGTTACTAAGACTCCTTTTCATGCCACGAACTGTGAGTTTTACATTACACAGTATTTTTTTAAATAATTAAATTGTTTTCTATTCGACCAAACATTACATTTTTCTAAGGCTAAAAAGTCTAAATAAAAACTTAACTTAAAAATATGTTTTAACATTAACAGGATTCGTAAGTTCTCCAGTACCTTACCGAGAGTTGTACTCAATACTACTGCGAATGGTAGGAGAGCTATCAATGAACAAAATAGCTAAAGTGCACGAATTGGGCGATCAAGTCAGAGCACTAGTGTTGATATCTACGAAACTGGTGGAACAAGAGATTAGGCACGGTGTACCGGACAATGGGTGGTGCATGAGGCATAGACTCGAAGCACTATCAAATTATTTACAAGTAAGTTGTAATGTTAAGATGTGTAAGATTTTGAAGTTATTGTATGAGTTTTGGAATAATTTTAAATTCTAATAGGTTGCATTTTATTCATATCAGTAATAAATAAGTAGACTTCTTGTTTTGTATGTAAAATGTCAGGATTTTTAGAACCCTTTTCCGATATGCAGGTTTCCTCACGATGTATTCCTTCACCGTTTTTAGCCAGTGGTGTTGTGAAAAATTGCACATAAATCTTTTTCATATTAAGATTTAGAGGTACAAGCCGGCCGGATTTGATCCCGCGACCTCCCGTACGGAAGGCAAGTGCTTCAACCACTCGGCCACCACGACTTTTGGACATTTATTAGCGTACTAAAGAATAAATCTAAAGTAAAAAGTATGTAACAATAGTCATTTGCAGCCTTAGACCTAACTTCTGAAAAAATACCGCCTTTCTCATTTCAGTTCATAGGAGTGATATCGTACTTACTAGGCGTCTGCTACGAAATGATAGCGCCATCCAACACAAAGAAATCTAAGAAAAAAGCAAACCGATCTGAAGAACAACTGAAAACCATAAAACTAATAAATCATATCAACGTAACTATGCACGATACTATCACGGCTCTCGAAGCGCTTCTGGATCTGTGGCCTGATTACGATTTCTCAGTCGATTTAGAAGAGGAATTAAGAAGATTAAACATTAATCCATCTAGTCCCAGCCCTGTTGAAGACAAACTAAAGTTAGGTCTCGATAAAACAATCCAAGACATACAAGATATATTGAAAAGGAAGACTGAGTATTTGAAAGGTTTAATGATAATATAAAGAGTGAAAATGTTGAGTTCTTGGTTTCGAATTTTAATTTTTCGAACACGTTGTATAATTAGAACGTTCTACACGAATTATTTAAAGTAGATGTAGGGGGTGTTTGTTTTTCTAATGCTGGCGTTAGAAAATTATTGAGTATTTTTTAAGAAGCTGTAGGCATTTGCCAGTTGAATGTGCAACAGAATATACAATAAAAATACTTCGAACAATGCAATAAATAGTGTATTAATAATATAGGTAGGCCGGTTGCTAGTCTGCTTTTGCAATATAAAATAAAAGCATAAATTATTTTGATAAAAATATATATTTCATGTGTGACTGTAACTAATTATTATGTAGGTCACAATTCGTAGCAATAAAAATACCTGTAAAATCCTCTTATGATTCTTATCATAATAGAATACAAATAGTGAGTGTGTGTGTTTATCTAATCTTTCTTTTCTAAGAACATATCGTGTAAATAGTGTCTTGTTTTATTTTCTGTTTTGCTGTATGTAATAATGTAAGTTAAAGTTTTAATTGTATTGTGCCTGAAAATTACTTGTAAAGTTTGAGCATAATTTTTATATAAATACAGAAAGTATATGATTGATAACGGTTTTTTATTTATTTATTTTATTTAATACTTTATTGTACACAACAGAAAAATTTACTTGTAAACTTACTTTATTTATTTACTTGTAAACACGGTACGATAGCTTATTTTCATACTTAATATGAGAAATTCCTGTTTAGAATTTCTTCATTTTGTAGAGGACTAATTTAAAAATTAATAAAACAAATTCAATCCTTTAAATCTTTATTTACAACGCTAATATTGCAGCAGTGTGGAAAATAAAAGAAGTTTGTACAAAAATACAATAATTGGTTTATAAATATTGAAAATATAAACTATCACTCTTATTAAGTCTGAGTTATTTGTAGGAATGTATGAAATATAAAAATATGAAATAATATGCAATATTTCGTATAATATACAATTTGCACTTCTGACATGTTGAGGAAACATTAAATTCAAAATTGGCTTATAAAAATACCAATAATTTAAACAAGATTTAGCGAAGAGATACTGTGTTTAAATAGTTTTAACATCTTCGTTATTTGAAAGTGAATGTAAACATTTCTAGTTATGTTAACTTAAAAAATAAATAGCAATTACACATACCTAAAGCGATACGATAGCTTCAATACAATTTATAATTAAAAGAATCAAATAAACTCACAAAGATACGCATCGCTGTACACATTTTAAAAACTTCTATCAAGCTATAACAACAATAATATTATTAATACTTTACATAATTAACATTCGTTAAAATTTCATAAGAAATAAACGAAAACACACAACACTCAAATATTTATACTAGATCGATTTGTTTAAAAAATATATAATTGCTCAAAATATTGAAAAAAAAACAGTAAACCAATTCTGTTAAATGAAGTAATCAGAACGTTAACTTTAAAATACTTCAAAAGCAAGGTATGACGTCACAATTCAAATTGAAACAATTAACGTTACATTAATATAAAAAGAACAAATCGATCCATTAAAAATAAACCTTAACAAAACTCAAACCAAATACACGTAAAACAAAAGTAATACTCCCGCAGATTCAATTATGTATATCAAAGGATAACATTGTCGATTACTATATCCGATTTAATTTTACCAATAAATAAATCATACAAAACTAGCAAATTACCTACCAAAGAACTATAGTTGTATATTTTAGTAATTATTTCTTCCATACATTTGACATAGGAATCGAATTAACATCATTGAGAACTAACTGTATTTAAAAAAATTATAAATAGTAGCTATTGCTTTGAAAAAAAATCTAAATTTACCTCCGAAAAGTACAAAGAGAAGTATTTCCAAAAATGCTTATTGTGATATTAACCTCTGTTCATGAGTTATGATTTATTAAATATTTCATTAACTAGAGATTGGGCCCTTAACAAAATTCTTAAAAATATTGAATAAATTACATCCCTCTCTGTTCAATGGTATAAGAAAAGGATAGCACCTTTTAAGACTACGTTTGCGTTTCATACAAGTACTTTATAGTTCTCTCTCATTTTTCAAGTGACATGCTAAAAACTGCAAGAAAGAACACATCAGAAATTATGATAAAAATGAGGAAGATAACATAAAAAAATGTAAGCATAGCCTATATTCGATAGGGTTGAGCTTTATACGATAGCGATGTTACACGTCGATAAAATTTATCGATTCAATCTAAGTTCTTATTAATAAATTCCAGCCTAATTATGGAAAAAAATCAAATAAAATTTTAAATGAAATGGGCATTTCTAAATCGGAATGTGCTTAGTCTTTGTATTTTTATTTTTGTTTATCTTAAATGTGCGTGAGGATATGTTTGTTTCAAATTCATATAATTAAAAATGTTATTTTTACAGAATAAGGAAACAATAAATCCATTTGTATGGGATTTATTGTCAACGTGACAAAAATGGTAACTTTATAAATTAAACAATTCATACACTAATTAAGTGCAATGTATTTAAATAATAATAATCCTCGCTGAAGCAGACAATACGTATTTTGTATTTACAAATTATTCTAGCTTTGATATTTCAACGCCGTGAGTGAATGCATATCTTTGACATTGTATGAATTTATATTACGCATACAATTAAATTGGTTTTCTTTGTAATTTCATGGATTCGAGCATACTCGTAAGACAAATTCAAATACCTATTTATTATTTTGTATAACAGGTATGTATTGAGTATATTTGGGATTTAAATTAAATTTGCATTCAGAAATTCATAATGTTGCTTGCAAAGTTGAGTAACAATAAATAGTTTTTGACGTGACAACGTCTTATAAATTGGTTTGCCGGGTGACACTTCACTTCACTGCGTTACACTCCGCTCACGTTATGCGCTCACAATGAGAGCGAGTGAGAGGCACGCGTGCCGCGTCACTTTTTATGTCTGTCTCTCTCGCTCTTAGGCGGGCTAACCATGCCCGAGTCGTTGTCATGTAAAACTTTCGCCCGTATACCGACTTTACAGGCAACCAATTTTTTGAGATTAAATAAAGACCTTAACATGTTAGTCTATTCAGTGTGGAACATTTATTTTAATAAATACTATGAACACTAAATAGGGAATGTTACTAAATACTGCTGGTTTCATTCACAAAAACACATAAATACGGTTTAAAACATCGTCTTTCTCTACACAACAATTATCACACAATTTACATTAATTGTACTTTCATTGTTATAAATAAGTTTTTATTCGATTTTCTTTTATTTTCGTAGAAAATATACACTTTATCTATTTACATTTGCGATATGTTTTATAATAATTATTTTTTTATATTATAAAAGATAATGACTTTTACCAATACTACTGTAAGTCGACATATTGAACAATTTTTAATTAAAAAAGATAGCTTTTTACATTCTCTAATATTATTTATTTTTTATTGCAATGGTAATAAATTACACAATTGATATTATACAATTTCTCAAACGAAAACCAAGATAACTGGCAACATCATCATAAACTTCAATTTACTAAAATTTTAAAATAAAATTTGTTGTCAATTATGATTTTTGCGCAACACGTGCATTTTATTTACAAGTTCTTCAAGTTTATTTCCTAACACAGTTTAAATTAATCCTTATTGCAAGTGAATAAGGAATATAACTGCACATACCACGAAAAGTAGTGTTGCAAGGTAAAATAAAAATGTTGCCAATACAGAAAAACCTTACATTATCTATGCTATCACCAGAATATCTAAAATTATGCATATCTACATTTTGATATCTAATTTGACCCATAATTTTATTTAACAAAAGTATAATCATTTTGCGTAACATTGGAATACACTATGAGGAACAGCGGAGGAATGTTGGAAAAATGCAGTAGAATTTTATTGGTTTCTTACACTATATTATAATTTTAAAATTATAAACTTACTGTGGTTCTCTGCAATTTTATCACTATTTAAATATGGTAAGAGAAAGTAGATTCAACACCAAATTTTTCACTTTTCAATCACCAACAAGTTCAAAAATACCACACAAAAAAGTTTTGTTTCGGAATCACACAAAATGATTATCCATCGTCAAAGTAACACTTCACACACGCGTCAGTCGTCTCGTTTGGTCGATGCCGTCGTATCAGACGACAATAGTCTTTATCACAATATGTATAACGTCCATTATGCGAGTTCACAGCGTGTTGAACAAATCACGCGCATTATTCTTCGAATAACGTTTGTATGAGCAGTCGCTGAATCAGCTGCCACTGTAATAAAAAAATAGATTTTAAATAAAAAGTCTTGCAAGCCGTTTCAAGACGAGGAAATTGATAAAAATAAAATGTTGTTTGCATTTCATTATTACTAAGAAATGTATATAAACTTTGAATCCCTATATATTTTAAAATGTTTATTGAAAACATATTGGAACGAAGTTCCTTATCGCGCGTTATCGAAAAAGGGCTAGACGGAAAAAAATCTTACGAAAAGTTGTCACGACACTTTTTTGTTTTAGATGATTATCGCTAGATGGCGCTGTGATCAAAATCTTTTAAAACACGTTCCTTATCGCGCGTTACGTTAGGAAAAAAATATTATAAAATATCTTTTAATCGAAAGGAACTTCGTTCTATTCGGGTGTCCCATGTCACCTCTCAAGTTTTTTTTGGATTTTCCATAGAGTATCTAGAACATTCGGCATCCTTTTCATTTTACAGCAACCCTATTTTAATTAAATGTTATGAAATTTTAGTAAACCCTATAAAAGAGTATTTGTATTAAAAACTATAATATGTAATGTTAGCACAGACATAAACCGTTCCTGCTCCCAGCTCATGTTATTATAAATGTAAGCGTGAAAGCGTATCCCTCGAATATTAAAGGTTATACCTTATTCAACTGTCAATGTGGACAGCTACGGTTATAAACTGGTTTCTATCGACCTGCTGATGTTCAAACAATACTTTTAATATTCAAAATCATCGAGAATTGTAGCTATAGTGATGTTATATTTTATTAATAAATACGATTTTGTGCGGTGGGATTTACTTTTGTGAGTAGTGGCAATCCTGAGTAGTCCGTCAAATTATGGAATCCATTAACCGTAACCCAGTAAACATAATGAAATTGATCAATTCTAGAAAGTTTAAATCGAAACTTGTTTCTGTTAAAATCCCTTTAATAATTGACACTGCCGAGATCTGACCTCCTTAGATTGAGCAGATGTAGACATGTAGTCCACTACCATAACCTAATTCGACTTCGGAATTCAAATATCATCAAAGCATTTTAAATCCTGCTCTTCAATATTATAGATAGTTTTTTTTTTAAATTAAGATTAAATTAAGCTATAAATTTTTCATCATTACCTTCTATTCGCCATTGCTCTCCGTCGCGCGGTCTGCCTCTGGTGTTCAAACTCGAAGTCCTCCTCAGTCAGGTTGAGTCTCTGCATGTGATACACGAGGTACTCCTCTCCGAGTATGCTCTCTGGGGGATGCCGTAACACTTCAAGGGTCTCGCAGAGACCACACGCTCGTTTGCGGACCTTCGCGGGACCCAATGCACCGGCTAGGACCACTAATGCCGCTTTGAATAGGACCTGTGGAGTTAGAAAAAAGCTTTGCCAGATATACCAACAACTTGAAAGATTAACTTGAAAGTAAAAACTTCAGAGGTATCAGCAATTTCTTGCAATCATGAAGTTCAAGCAGCGGATGTAGATGATTATAGCGATGAACTGCCTTTCGACAAATTATCAGTGTATACGTATCAGACATGATATCACCATTTATCCGGCTCGAAGGACCACAAATTTTCTCTCCAACTAAAAGCATCTTGGTCATTCGTAAATACCAAATTTTATATCGTTTTTGTTCTCAAATAAGTACGATTATCTACTACCCAAAGACTTACATTTCTAAAAATCATTCAAATATTTACCTTGACACCTTCGCAAAGGAAACAATCCCAGACCCTGAGCAGGCTGTCCCAGGGCAGCGTCCGCGTGAGAGCGCACAGGAACCACTCGGTGGCGTACAGCACGGGCTCTACTTTGTGTTTGACAAGGTGTCTGTGCACGGCCGGCGCGGTGCGGCGCAGTAACGCGTGCAGAATGTCCCCGTCACGTTGGAGTACCTGTTTTTTTAAATGATTTATCATTCACATAATAATTTCGTAAATTGAGTGCAGCACCAATGGTTTAATTACAAGTACAACTAATTTGACTTTGACATTTCATAGGAACTTAACGAAATAAAACAATGTCGGCGAGTTCACTTTCCATTCCGCATTAAAGAAGATTCTTAAAATAAGTAACTACAATAGTTATTTTTTGCCATGAGGGGAGGGAAGTCCACGGTGCATCTGATTATAAGTGGTTATCGTCACACATGATGCAAAGCTGCTACTGACGACCTAAACTCTAATTTCTTTAGCAAGAGACGAGCTTTTCTTATTCTGAAAAGTGAAAATTTTTAATTCTACTGATACCTACCTCGAGTCCAGGATTGTAGTACCCGCTCAGGTACTTATCGCTGATGCTGACCAGGCACCAGAATGCTTGAACAGCGGGCATGTGCATTAGGAGGAACGCCGCCACTGGAGCTTGCGCTTGGAAATACCCTACTTTCGGATTTAGCACCGAATATGCTTTGAGCACCGAGAATAACTCTTGCTGTCTGAAAAGTAAGAAATGAGAAGAACATCGTAAACATGGTCGATTAATATGAAATTGCTGGAATTGGGCTACCTCAGGGTTTCCTACAGCAATTTTAGTATTTTTTTAAAAGGACTTAATCTTTGTCATTCAATGATGAATATATAATTTATGATATTCGTGTTCATAAGTAAAGCAACGCATGACTTCGTCATTCATTTACGTAATAAAACCATGAAGTAATAAACGTCTCGTTCAAATTTTTTTTACATCTTCTTAATATTAAATTACTCCGCAATACGAAAAACATTAATCAATCAAGGTATTTCATACTATAAATCGATATTTATAAAGTATTAGTTTAATGCTGAGAAATTCAATTCATTCATCGTAACAAACATAAGTTCCGTAACTTTTGTTGCAAAGGAACTTGGAATGACTAAACATCAAATCGGTCAATATAGTATATAAAGTCTTTCCTTTAATAAATACGAAATTTCTTGGAAGAATGCAATAATGCCAATTCAATTTTAGCAGCAACTTTTTGCAGCTATGTTTAGGGAAATCCATTCATAACTAATGCTATCGTAATTTTGTAATTCCTTTATTTGTAGACCACAACCGTTATTTCAGTGATTCATTTTCTTGAAAGCTGTGATGTAGTGTTAATCCCAGATTCAAAGTATTATTCATGCAATGATCCTTTAGGACTTACAATATAATAATCCAACTAATTATTACATCATTCAATAACGAAATCAAACAAAACTTATGTTTATGTCATGACATTGAACAAAAGCGGTCGATCGGATTCAAAATCAAGTTGTTTTAAGTTGAATTTCGACAGATCATTTACCCCACTTCAGCTGATATAAAGTTACACATCCACCTTTATTATTAAATTCCTTAAACCTATAGTAGACGTATCACAATTTCACTCTATCTCCTAAACTTACCCGAGTCCTTCTTCTCTGATAAACATCTCGTGGTAGGGAAACTGTCTGTGCAAGTCCTTCTTGATGTCGTCCATGCATTTGGGATCGCCCGGAGCTTGAAGCAGTTCTTCGTATTCGTTCGGATGTTTCTCTAGAAGGAGTTGTCCCCCGCATAGATACAGCCAGGCTTTAGGGCGCACTGATGCTGGTATACCTGGAAATACAAATAATCAATCATTAGAACGTTAGGAATTATCTTTTTTTGGAGAAAATTTGAAGGCAATAATTTTAAAGAAGTCAAATGTCGACATCCATGAGCGAAGGTCGCCGTTCGCAATCAGATGACCCCCCTGCTTTTCTGACTATACGGCAATGACAAAAGAATACAGCGTAAGGTTTAATACAATAACCCTATCGAAGTTAACATATTTTCCCGGTTGATTTATTTAACCAGAGGAAAAATAAATTGAACGCTGTGATGTAATTTTAGGAATATTAATATTTATTTGCTTACAAACAGCTGTAAATCAGCACTTCTCATTCATATTGAAAAACAGCATAATTTCGAAGATAATATTTTCACGATCGGAATTGTGTACTTACTCAAGTACGAACTTCGACGGTTCCTTTTAAATTGTGGGTAATGATAAAAATAAGTACAAAATTTACCTTTTCGACATCTTTCTCGAACTTTCTTGTAGTTTTTGTTCATAAACGCTTCCCAGTTATCCAGCATACGGAGCCACTTCTGTTCCCTTTTCAATATTGTACTCGGAGATACGGTTCTTTTACTGCAACAAAAAAAGAAAACAAACTGAAAACATTTTATAAATTCTATCAAAGTTGTGATCAGGTTAAAAGTAGATATGGAATTTTCCAGAAACTTTCATTGAAGAAGAAAATAGGTTAAAGAAAATGGATAAAAATACTGCTCATTCTACCGCGTTACTTATTCATGTGTAAGATCTTGGCTAAGATGAAACAAAAAGAACTTTTAAAGCCTCTCTTCAAGACTGTCTTATTATTAGTTCCTTAGGGATCGATAATAAAGCTTTTAGTTAGCTCATAAAAGATAAAATAAAAGTAAAGTTATTAAACAATATATTCAAATTTTTATACCATTTAACTCAACCCGCAAGAATAAGAAATAAATACTCCTAAAAACTATCCATTAATCTGCATATTACCAAACACGAAAGAATAAGTAAAACCAAAACATTTAACGTCTCCAGTCTTGAATTAATTATGGGATACAATTTTAAAATATGAATTCCAGAAATTACAAATAATGATGCAAAGGACAACAAACATAATGTGGTAAAGTATCGTCAGCCAGCACTCAAAGTGCAATAGACAAAGAAGAAAGTTTTAGTTTACAGTTAGAATATTATATTAGAGGCTAAAAAAAAGTTTGTAAACGGGTAGTATTGGTTGCCTCGATACAGGCTTGCCTAGTGAGGTAACCGCAAGGTTTATGTATTTGTATAGATATTAAGTTTTTATTACATACATACATTTTACAAAGTTACAAACATCATCCTTGCCATTAACTCAAAAGTTAGCAGTAGGACTTTAAGTAAACATTAAAGCCATTAGTAACTTCTGCCGTCATTTTAGTTTAGCAGTGCTCCCCTGAGCCATGTTTTCGCACAAAAGAGTGGCAGCGTGCGTAGTTTCCCAAGTCATCGTCAACGGTCCGCTAGTTCTTATTATCACCGCAACATCGAGCGATTGCGATAACAAAACTAGGTCGTTCAACTTTATAGTATTCATACAAGGCAAGTTATTTTTGTTGCAGTACGCGCCGTTTGTGTTTGCTAAATACCTTTTTACACGCTTCGACTGTGGATTTTTTGTGTATTTGTCTTTACTTTTATGCTTTTTAATTGTTTACGAGCGTGGAAAATTATGAAAGACATGTTGAATTTTATTTATTTATACTGATATCGTATTGTATCCTTTGTTGTAATTTAGCATACTTTTCTATTCAGTTTAAATTCTACCCAGTTAACTACAATCGGGTTAATGCGTAAAACTTGTTATAAGATTAAGTTTATAGAACACTAATAGCGCTTTTGTGTACTTTGAAGACTTGCAAATCTAAATCAAATTAAAATTCGCTGCTTCTTAGAGAACTAGACTACGTTTTCCCTGAAGGAGACTGGGCATAAACTTTTTAGTAATTTTCCCACTCAAGTCTTTCTTCGTTTATTGATCATATTGTTCATATATTCGAAGACAAACAAACGTTACTAGCTAATCGAGCTCTAATCGGGTAACGAGTTTAACTGCATCGTTTATTTGTTAGCAATGTTGTGTTCCAATTAAATGGAAAATAAGGACAGTGAAACACCCGGCTACACAGCAATACCATTTTAGTGAAGTCGTTCTTATTAGACCTTCATCGTATACATGCGTAATTTTGTACACATTAGCTACATTTTTTATCGACATTTTATCGGTAAAATAAGTACTTTGTTTGAAAAATCATACTAAAGGATATGCAGTAGACTTAAATACCTCAACTTTTTTTTTTTTTTTAGTTGGAGGAAATCACCGGATCCCCGGGGTATGTGGGAGTTGAACCGCACTAAAACCTCCAACCGCACACACAGCGTCCGAACCCCGACTGAGGCCAGAACCCAGCACGGGGTTATGAGGGACGGCGCGACGCGTTACGCCCGAGGCACTCTTTCCCGTCGCGCCGCCCCCAAATACCTCTACTAACATTGGTTTTAATTTAATAAATTCTACAATATCAATTTCCACAAATCAGTACAAATCAAGAGCATCTTATTAAAGAGGTGGACGACCGGAAGACGACCATCGCGACCTCTGAGCCCGCTCTAATAAGCCTAACCTTGCCGGCGTTTGACCTTTCATATTACGTGCGAAATCACACTCATAACTAATACAAACATACTGTGTACATTCCTTAAGATTTTCATTAATGGAATAGAAATTGTAACATTACCAATATAGAACAAAGTTACTTTCTATAAACACTCGCGGTTATTTACATCACTTACAATATTACTAAACGGGTTCTTACCACGATTATTTTTAATTGAGAGGTCCCGATATTTCAGCACTGTTTCAAGCGCCATGATCACGGGAAGACTGGAGAAGACTGAATCAAAAATAATCGTGGTAAGAACCCGTTTAGTAATATTGTGAGTAAAGTTACTTTCTGTTCCCATATCTTTAAATTACGCAACAGATTTTGATACAGTTTTTTTATTAGATAGACTGTTTCAAGAGGAAGGTTTATGTGTATAATACATGATTTCTTTTTATACGCACATTGCTCTGCACTGACTGAATTCTCCATTCGTCGACGACGTTGTCAGCTAGTTTGTTCTACATGAAAGAAAGTAGTCATGATCGTCAGTTTAATTACCAGGACTTCCTCAAAATTTCGCTCTACCGGTTGTAGATTTCTCTGTATTACGTATGTACTGCAATCTGCACGCAGTCACCTAAATTCCATTTCAAAATCCCACCACCTACACTGTGTTTAGTCACTTACTTAGATTTTTAACTTGCCATAACTTTATAAATAGTAATTAATACCTACCTCCATTTACCTAAATGTCAAGTAACTATTTTCTAGTTCCCTGAACCGTAACAAATTGCGATAAATATCGCCCTTTAAAAATAAAGTAATGAAGTTATATCAAGCAAACTTTTTATCCTATAGCTCTAAGCTACTAAGAATTTATAAATAAGTACCAACTGCTATCATGATCGTTATTTCAACATTATTATTTTTATGCTAAACGACAAATATTCAGACATCTTAAATTTATATATAAAATGTAACAATCGTCTGTAAAATACTGTTACGAATACCAGATTCGAAGAGGTCTTCAATGTTACGGTGAAATCAGACCGTTACAGCAGTTAGACTGATTATTATACAGGTTATTGTAAAACTTAAGACAGTAATAAAGAAATGTATCTCGATATCGATATCTCGTTACATAAGGGAAAAAGTTAACACAAGAGGGTTGAAGAAAACTCCATACAAGAAGGAGCATTTAGAAAAAAACAAATCCTTTTTAGAGGCATTTAATGCTGTGATTAAAGTAACATTACAGTAAAAACAATCTGTTAGAAATGATAAAATATTGATGTACTCATTTAGTTAATGCATTGAGCTGTAGGCATTTGGTGTGCAAACATAATTTTGTCCAAACCAGATTTGTCTGACGATTGATTTCTAGCTGTTATGGCTTTAAGGAATGAAACGGAAAAATATTTATAAAATATTTCTGCAGTAGCTTCTATCGAAGTATGTAGTACCTATTTGTAGTATGGATTGCGTACAAAAAGCCTATAATTACGCATAAGACTTTCCACGCTTGCATAATAACTTCATAACATATACCAATTTACCTTATTCGACGCGAATCAATCACGTCACTACTATAACCAATTTTAATCGAAAGAACAGTGCAAGCGTGAACACATTAGTTCAATTATGCAAAACGATACCGAAGGTCGGAACTGATCGTTACGAAACATCAACAATACTAGAAATAACTAGATATTTAACTGTTTCTGGTGACTGTTTCGTCCTAGACGCACATGACACAGTTTCATACAAAATAAAGACTGGTTTTAATATTGTTCTATACAATGTTTCAATTTATAATTAAGGCGATAACAACTAACGTGTATTGTTTTCTAGGTTATACCTACAATATTTAACAATACCAATATTGTTTTTACAAATTTAACTGTTAATTTTGAAAATTACCCAAAAAGTTAGAAAAACAATATAGGGAAGGAATGTAAATTATTTATATATTAATAATATTATATTAGATTTCAGACTTCGTATACATACATTATAATATTACAGATTAATACAAGTTTTATTTTCGGCATAACGAACCTTTACCGAGTGAGTGCGGTAATTGCGATACGTTGTACCTGTCATAGCGAAGGGGCCCTTGACAAAACCCTCATCCGCCCATATTATACGATAATATATGTACATGCTAAATAATACTAGCTATGGGTATATTTTTCGCAGAATATCGCTATATTTTTTGTTATCTGATCTTGTTAGCACATGTGTGGTTTTTATGGCTATCGGGATATTGGGAAATAATCCATATTTGAAATTGATACTTCCGATCTTAATCTGAAAGTCCTTTGCGTCAGGCAGTTACTTAGAAAGACTATTAGGTACTTCATCATAAACGTAAAAGTAAAGTATTAGATAATTATAATCATCTCAGTCTTTTTAATTAATCCCTAATTCACTAAATCGTATATTATTTTCAGCAGTTTACTAGAATCATTTACGCGTAAGAATGAACACGATTCGCAATGACATGCAAGAAATTTACATAATTACATTTTCCGTAAACACAGCGTGAGTTTTAATCTGTTTGTATGCGTCCCGGGTTTCGACCCTCCTCAATTTTGAGTTAAGGAACACGTGTTCAAGAGAGTTTCCCTTAATATCCAAGTCTATTCTTTACTTTTATGGTCTTTGTCCGGGGTTCAAAGCGTTAAAAGGGGAATGAATTTCAGTTTATTAACTTCTGCATTTCGTTAGTGAATGTCGATTTAGATTTGTCAGTTGAAGTAGGAAGCAATTCACAAATACAATCCATTTGAAATGCACAGTTATTGATGTGTTTTAGATAATGCCAGGTAGAACCTCGAACAAGACGTGAAGACAATTCTGCGAATACTAGAGACAGTTTTTCTGAACCTAGGAAAGACAGCAGGTTTTATAGCGACGTAATGACACGTCTGGGAAATCGTATTGAGGAAACTATATTGGATAAAGCGATGTCATCATACACAACAAAAACAATAATTAAATTGGAACAAGAACATAATATTCTCTACGTGCAATGGGAACATGTCGAGAACACGACGTAATCCCTACACAAATGCGTTACGCGATGTACTGACACAGACAATACATAATATTATTGTGTTGTCCATTATAATTAAACTTGGAGCTTTGAAAGTTTTAATCGTGTGTGCAAGAGAAGTATGTGAAAAAAATATTATAATTCTAGTGTGACGCCATAATCTGTCACATATGGTATATTATGTAGATGAACTAGGTGACCTTGTAAAGGTTTCGGCTGCTGGCATACTACTGTAAAGTTTAGTAAAGATCAAGTATTCAATCTTATTATAATGGCAAATTTAAAAGTCAGCAGTCTCTTCGGGTCCTTCAAATTTCTTTACTATCCATGTTACTGTTAAAGAGGAAAACCACTCTAAAAAGTGAAGAATTTTCTAGAAAATTCTAATAAATTAGATGACAATGAACAGTAGCAAAATGCAGATCCGAAAAAGACGCAGTATCATATACAAACATAATTATGTGTGTTTTATCAGGTGTTTTACTTGAAAGTCAATATCGATATTACGTGACTCATGCAGTATTCTCCCGCATAATTATTTTCAGTACCTACATAACACCATGAACACGCTGCCATACCAATATTGTCTCGTATAAACTTGAATCCTGATCGATTTTCTCAAGAATGTTAATTATCTTGGGTATACGCTCTATAAATTGATTATATAAGATGGTCCTATGCAGAAATGTGCCTTCTCACTCCAAATAAGTCATTTTCCATCCAGGCGATGGTTGTTCGAGGAATTAACTAATCCATTCGATCTCTAAACACCAAATACATATTCTCAGTCAAAGTTACTACAATGACTTAACAGTTTCCCTAATTGCAATTTGCAGTAAACAAAGCCAACACTATGCTTGAAGAGACCTTGCTCCGTACGCCGGACACGAACTCGAACGAAATCTAAACTTTCACTGGACAATTAACATATTAAAATTGTTCTTTTTGAATCAGTTTCTTTCACTGTTATAATTGTGTATTGACTATACCGTACTCGCAACCCAGATCTTACTAATTTGAAACTGCGTATGAAAAATCGTGTACCGTTTTCAAATTTTTAGTATAAGTGAAATTTAGCAAATTTACTGGATCGGAATTACTTTTGTTAAAACAAGCTAATCTTCAGGCGAAAATAGAACCTAATTAACTGACCCCAGGAGTCCTCCCCCTACAGCCAACACCGTGTATTTTCAGTATTAGGATCATCGGTTTTCAGATCTTGTCAAGGATAATCTGACGATTAAACTCAGAAGTATCTTCACCTATTAAAATCTAGCCGGTGCTATTAGTTAATTTTATATGGCATTTTAGTTTGACGAAAAATAAGGTGTTTTACTGTCTTAAATATCATCCAGTAAATTCTCTTTAGTACTTCACTTCAATAGCAGCATTTAGTCTCAAAGGAATGACTACGTTTATGAGCCAATTACGACACACATGAGCTGACAGTGTGGGAAGTTGTGAAACTGCACCGCCTTGGTCGATAATTATTTCCTATAGTTTGAAGTAGTTTGTTGCTGGAAGTGTGAAAATGTAACGAAAACCTAGGAGAAAATGTGTTAGATTAATTCTTTTACAATTGCGAGAAGAGAATTCTCTTTAGTTGCTACCTACTTCTATTGTGTTACACACAAACTTCATTCGATAATCATTTAAAACTATGAGGAAGCAATTGAATCTTAAAATATTCTTGCGTAAATTGGTTCTGAAATTCCTTGGGCGATTAAGATACAATTTATCTCAATTCGATATCTTATTGGGAATATAGAACGTAGTTAATGTTACAGAAATATTTCTCCACGATGTTTATTTCTACACGCAGCAGTACAATAGTTCTATGAAACATCGTCACTCGATGTAGGTATGTCAATGTCCCTATGCTATTGAGTAAAATAGCTTGGGCAATACTTCAGCTACATCATCAAATTATGAAAAAGATATTCAACTGAGTATGACAGATTTTACTGTCCCTATTATTATACAATATTTACTCTCGTCCGATACGGTTGCATACCTACATTTATTACGAAAGTAGCCATCTATACAACATGTTGATTAAAATGGTGATTGTCTGTGAAACAGAGAAGTATAATATGATTTTATAAGCATAGTTGTAATATTAGGTTTCGAAACGAAATATGACAAACCTCGTAAAAGACAATGCTTGTTTAAGAGCAGTTTTAGAATATTGATATCGATTTTATTTTGTTCAACTTATGCTGCAATGTAAAATGTGGTTGCAACTTCATTGCGAACGGAAATCGGTGTACCTTGACAAAAATCGCCGTGTAATTAGTCAATTACTGAAAAAAAGAACAGTTTCGCAATGGACGACAATAAGTACCTACTACGAGATTAAATTGAGATAGTGCATTATTCAGTCTAATCGTCTAGTTGAATTTTATGCTTATGAAACCAAAAATACCAGATATTATTATGATATTGCCAAAAGCGCAAAAAACGAAGTACATGTTTTAATGAGAAAATTGCAGGTCTATGTTGTGTGTTGTGCTCTTGTAAATGCTGTTGATAATGATATTATGGCTGTTTTGATAGTTTGCTTTCAGTTATTTAATGACTAATATTTTATTAATGTTTTAAAAATCCAGATAAAAAGCGTTATTTTGATTTAGCGCGTATCAACAGATAGCGGCACAATGAAGTGATGAACAAGCTGGTATTTCCGGGTTAATAACTAAATTATTATTGAAATAATATTTCAATAGTAGGTATATTGTAGAAAAATATCAAACAATATAATG
The DNA here is from genome assembly GCA_030269945.2 of Trilocha varians. Lineage (NCBI taxonomy): Eukaryota > Metazoa > Arthropoda > Insecta > Lepidoptera > Bombycidae > Trilocha > Trilocha varians. Next base: position 5,946,607 of record AP028268.1, on the reverse strand, counting down.
GTGATTTTATTTAAAAAATATATAAGACATGCGGCTCATTTGGCAAATAATTATAATTCCATGTTGAAATTTGAGACCATGCCATTCTTATATTTTTTTACATTGCTTTTTACAACTTAAAACATACACGTGTGCGGTACTTTTAGGATGGCTCCTATGTCCGATCAACTTAAAAAGAGCAAGAGCTTGGTGTGGTCACATAATGCTAAGGGACGGATTACGGACGAACACATCGTCAAAAAAGCACTGTGCCTTCCTGAATTCAGAGGGGCAGAGGAAGCCCGCCTGCTACGTAATGGACTAGCATGACAAAACCCTTGGACGAAGAGAAATTTCACGAATCGACAACCCAGGATACAGCATCCTGACGCCACAAGATTAGGGAAGCCAATCCTACAAAGAGGGAAAGTGCGAGGATAAAGCTTTCTACTGCTACTCGATTAAACTGTGTTTCAGTCAACAACCTATTTCATTTTGCATATTTTGATAAAATCAGCGATTGCTTACAAATAAATACTTTAATTTACGATTTTAAATTTAAATAGTTTACTTTAGTTTAGTTACTATGTAATACATTGCCTGATAACTACGACTCAATAAAAAAAATCGTATTTAGAATTTAGTTCTAAAGATTGATTCTACTATTTTTTTTTCGTATTCAAACTTTTTCATCTTTCTTATTTCGTGTTTATTGCAATAAAGGCGGCTAACTGCCATTTATCAAAATGAATATATTTTTTAACGTTGCATGTTTAATCTTTGTTAATCAAATTAACACATTACAATTACTGTTAACGTGAAAACGATATAGATTAATTGGACACATTTAATACTTTATCAGCTAACGTGTTCGTTCCCATAAATAAGATTATACACACCTACTTACATTATTTACAGGTTTCTAATTGAATAGTTTTGTACAAAAAACCGTAATTTATAATCTTCGTTTAAATGTTACATTGGCCATGTTTCACTTTGATACGTTTTTCGAGTCGACAATGAAAGTTGAAATTAAAATAACAAAGTCTTCACTTTCTATGCCAAGTAAAGGAGAAAACAGTGTGATATAGAATGATGTACGTTTGTCAGTGCGGAAGTGTTTCAGGTCCTTGAAAACTAAGTAGAGGGTTTGATGAGAAGGTGGGTGGTGATTGTGAGAGAGATGATATGGATTTTTTTTAATTATACTCTGGTATCAGGTATGGTATGGATGGTAAACGGAGAGAAATAAAAATAATTAATGTGTCGACTCCATTTGAATGAGATAAGGTGAGAGTAAAATAAAAATCAATTACCTCTTATTTATGGTGAGGTTTTTTTTCGGAGAAAACTTAACTTGTAAAATTTTTTCAGCGCATTTTTGTACGCAAGTTTCGACTACAACAGAGCAACGAGACTTTAACAACTTTGAGCTTACGGATTACCGTGACGTCAGACTTAACAACCATGAATCACGACCACTGAAAAATGTCAATTGGAAAATGAACGTTTAATTATGAACTCATAAAAAACATTCCCGTCAATTTTCCATAATACATTCACACACATTAGTGCAATACACGAGATGTGAAACTGTTATTCTACTTTTTCGTTATAGTAAGGTTTTAAAATAACATTATTTCATGAAAATTATTTGCAATTCTTATCTTTGGCACGCCACAGCTGCGTTTCTTTACAACATGCAAATAATATTTACGTAATATTGTTATGCACACTGTGTACTCATCCTGTATGTGCGTAATGTAAAACAGTAAAATAATTAAAGTCTAAGAAGTATATGAAAATTAATTTTTCCGCCTAAGAATCCATACTAATATTATAAAGCTGAATAGTTTGTTTGTTTGAACGCGCTAATCTCAGGAACTACTAGTCCGATTTGAAAAATTATTTCACTGTTAGAAAGTCCATTTATCGAGGAAGGCTATAGGCTATGTTGTATCCCTCTGTGACGCAGACGAAGTTGCACGGGTCACCTAGTCACGTGATAATAGCCGAATTTTGTGATCTTTGGAGTTTAAAGATACAGAGCCAGTGCGGCATTTTCGCTCAGCGAAAAAGCACTTTAAATAAAGAAAAAAAAAAAAAGATACAGAGGAATAACATTGTTGTGAGAACTCAAAAACCATATATTGTTGCCATAAAAGTAAACTGTTGATACTAGTCAGTAGGGAGTAGACAGATAGTTAGAGGTTTAAACAGAGCTGGTAAAGCCTAACATTAGTAATTGGTATTAAGTGGCAGTTTTGCAATGTCTCTGAAATTGTAGAGACAGAATCCTCTACAATGTAATTACTGCAGCACTGTTTAATTACTAAATAATAAGACAATAACATCACATGAACAGGGCCCCCTTTTCTACATGGACTTTAACTTTATTTCAATATTTATTGTTGAGAGAACTGTTACTAAGTACAAGACTTCAGTTTTATTTGCATCAGTAAATACAGTTAAAAATTTTGTAAAACAAAACACAATGAAATGTAATAACAAACTAGAAGTAGACTAGAACCTACTAAGAAACTTTGTTAGTGATAAATGTAATTCTCAAATAAAACATTTTATCAAAGTATGTGTATGTAAGCATGTACATTTATCATTCTCAATCTAGATGCTGTCCATTTGACTGACATAAAAATTGCGATATTCCTGTCTTAACAAATAAAAGTAATAAAAGAGTGAATAGTAATTAACGGTTTCATTATTAATTACACATTTTCTCTTTTACGGTACGTAGCCTTCCATCATGTGTGCAAAAAATGCAAGATCAAAATTTTAATTATAGCAGGTGAAAATGTTTAACACTAATGTTTCACAATTCTTAGGTGTTTTTCATTGTTTAAATAAGTTAGAAATAAACTCAAAACATCACTGAACTAGATAATCAACAATCAATAATTACACCTAGTTCTGTTGGTATTACTGTAGATAAAACAGCAACACATAAAATATACATAATAATATTAAGGTTATCAAAATATTTAACAAAATAAATGTTGAACTGAAAGACAATATTCGGCAAATCTAAATAGTACCTAATTCTTTTGTCTAACTCTTTACACTAAACAAAAAAATATCTCCTAAATATGTAAATACAACAGCATTCAAGGCACAAAAGTATTGTACACTTAGTTTGTAGGTTCATTGTCAGAACTCATCATAAACAAGGTGAAGGAAACTAAGTAAAATTTATAACCCATAGAACTGCAATATTCAAGTTTAAATACAAAGGAACGGTTTTAACTGTAGAGTGATGAATATAACTTCCACATGATTCAGACAGATTATCAGTTGGATAAGGATCACAGACTAAGATTGTGTTATAATATTGCCAAGACAACAGTGGGCTTAATGGTACTTTGTAAAGAGTATAAAATAGATGTACAATTGGTCTGCATTAATTTGTTCGGATAATATCTCATATTTTGTTCAAAGCATGGCTTCAATGTTGAGTCATTTATTTTTATCATTACAATATGCTGTCTTTGCAGTCTGTTTTTATTAGTTTCAAATTCCATTGTAATATTACTAATGTAGCAGATGTTGTAAATGATATAAAATTTTGATGAAATAAATGAATGTATAGAATACTTTTTGTGTGTAAACATGTAGTTTGTTTTTATAAACACATTGTTTATAATACTATAGTATGTATGATACTATGTAGACGAGTACTAGAGGCACAGATAAATATTTACATCAATAAAGTCCTTGACAATTAACAGATTGTCAACTATGAATGAATGTTTGAGAGGAAATAACAAAAGTGACATCATCATTGATAACTTACGGTTCTGGACTATACTGGGCACCGCCGAAAAACCCGTGTCTGTCCGGCTGAGTAGTCACCGACGAGCATATTGATGTAGTGTCACCTTGCTCGCTTCGGTCTGCACCCAAGCTTTTGACGCTCTTCTGCAAAGACATCTTCACACTTCTTCCACCTTCTGCGTTAGACCATCACACACAACACACCCACAACACCACCACCGTGTGGGTGTATAAATTAATTACAAATTACAAAACACAGTTCCGCCCGTGAGACTTTCCGTAAGCTCTCATGCAAGTTCATTAAATTGCAGAGAAATGTCGAGAGTTCGTATACTGAAAACACAGCCGCATAGTCGAAGACGATCACAGTTTGCGAAAGGTTCGCAGACGTGCTCGGAATAAACATAAACTTTTAATTTCTTATCAAAACTCATTCAACGTGTGGGTGGGTGGGCGAAATTACACATACGTCATTTTTGGCTGGATTAGAGTTGGGGCCCAGGGACAAGATTCATCGAATCTTAGCATCGATTCTCCGAAAACGAATATTGAAACGTGATAAAATAGACACACACACATAGACAGTAACAATTAGTGCCCGACCGAAACTGGTTTTTGGGCCGAAACCGAAACCGAAACCGAACCTTCGGCTAGGCTCTTAGTTTCGGCCGAAACCGAAACCGAAACCGAAACTCACAAATTTCACAGATTTTTTTTTGTTTTTGAAAATGTCCTTGACTTTAGTGCATATTTTATCATTTCCTCCCAAAATTTGTTCTTCATTATGGGTTATCCAAAAATTATGTCACACGTAAAGGGGAAAGGGGAGGGTGTTTCAAAAATGTGGCCAAGTCTGTCAAGGGGGAGAATATGTTTTGGCACCCCATGGGTATTTCAAAAATATGTCAAGTTGTGACAATGAGGAAGAAAGAGGTTTCAAAAATGTGATGTGTGACGTGGGGAAGAGAGAGGGATCATCAAAATGTAACCTAGTGTGACAAAGGGTTGGGAGGGGTTGTCTCTAAAATATGACCAATTGTGACAGAGGGAGGGAGCGGTGTCTGAAAAATACGATAATCGACAGCAGTCGGCTTGCTTGGCGGACTATCCGAAGTATCGTGAGAGTGTCACGAAGAGGACGTGACACCCTCACGCTGAATACCGGTCTGAGTCAAAACCAACCTAAGTCGGGGAGCGCGGTTTACCATTCCCCGGTTGCTATTACGAAAAGAGTGCAACAGCGTCTCTTAGCGTCTTAGTAGGACCTGGTATTCTTAGGGGGCCAGATTACGGGGCAGATCCCAAACCTGTTCCCTCGCCCGACGGTAGCCTGTTCTTGCGCGGAGAGAAGAGCTCTCGCTCACACGTCTTGAGATGGTGGACTCGCAGAAGTTGAGCCACGTCGTCCGGTAATGACAAGTCCTTCATGACACGGAGCTACTACTTCCAAGCGGGACAAACAGCGAGCGTATGCTCCGCCATGTCCAGATCACACGCACAATGATAACAACTCGTCGTCGACTCCACCCGTATCTGATGCAAGTACTTATCAAAGCCGAAGTTATTATCTACCACAATTTAAAAGATTTTTATTTTTTATTAAATCTCGTTTCAAAAAGGACAAATCATAGCCCACGAGCAAGCCCTTGAATTCTTGAGATTGGGTTCATCGACTTTCCAAGCAACACACCATGTGGCAAGGAAGAAGGGGTAAAAAATCATGAAATGTATCGACGTAGTTTGTGGATAACCCTGAGCAACATTTAATTCTGAAATAATAAACTCTACATGATTCTTATTTTAGAATATTAGGAATTGCTTAAAATCTCCATTTCAGAACCCCATTTATCCGTTATCAATCTGTTAATTGTTATCAAAAGTTTCGGTTTGGCCGAAACTTTCGGCCGTTTTTTGGCCGAAACCGAAACTAAGGCCGAAACTCGAATTTTGGCCGAAACTGGCCGAAACCGAAACCGAAACTTTCGGTCGGGCACTAGTAACAATCACTGCCACAAACTGTAAGTATTCGATGATGATTGAACGAAGTACAAAAACACATTGCAAAAGACAACATTAAAGTAGAACAAGCTATTTTCTAAAGTTTGTGTTCAACTTAAAGGGAATGATGAAACTTGTAAAAAAAATTTCATTTCGAAAGGATCGATTAAGACAATGTTGGTAAAGAAATAGAAGTTGGTCATCTCTAAAGTTGACACAACTTGTTGTCAACTTAACTGTCATTATAATCCGTTCATATATAATTAGCCTATGACATATGCGCCAATTACAGAAAAAAGAATCGAAAAGTGTTGCCTTGTGTTTATTTTATTTTAGAACTATTTTTTTTTATTTTGAGCCAAAACTCTATTTCAGTACAAAACTCGATAGCGCCTGATAGCGGTAGTTTCAGATAACGTTTCACGTCTCATAAGCGGCTGCTTGGAAAAATCATTAATATTTTCATTTTTAATTAATCTCCAAAGCTGCAGTTCCAATTAAAAACCTTACCTATTCTCATTGGAAAATTGGGGAATTCTAGCAAAATCTTTTCCCGAAATTGGCAATCCTATTAATCAAGTTCGCCAACATTACAACTAGAGGTATAAGAAATATGGACAGTATAATAAATACTTAAAATTTTAAATAACCTAAAACTTATTCTCGTTTTGTAATCAATTAATTTGCTTTAACTCCATAACTACTACTTTTAGAATTAACACAAGAGGTTGAATAAATAAAAAACAGCAGCATTTATCAATATAGAAATACGAAGACACGACGAACATGCATCTTGTAAAAAGAACAGCATTCATTCCACAAATAGCTAGACTACAATCAACAGCTAATGTAGAATTTGTAAATAGAAATCCAAGGAATTTAGAACGAATGCGTATAGCAAGAAAACCCGACGGCTATCATTTAGAGAAACCAGGCAGGAAATTTTGGCATAAGTTAGTACAAATTTTATTATACCTCACTGAGCATTTGTGAAATTATGATCAAGTTTAGCTTTTATGTAATCCTGTTGTTTAAATTTTTTATAGTTTAATACCTGACTCAGTTTTTTTTTTTATAAATTATTGTATTTTATGTAATGGTAATATGTTTGCCGTTGTAATTTAAAAATATTGATATCAATAAACCTTTTTTCGTTTTATTCAGGTTAGTCTTGACACCAGGGAACCGTAAAATATCAGCTGAAGTAGTTCACTTTGTTAATGGACCTGTTGTAGAGGCAAAGACATCAGAATGGGCTCTAAGAAAACAATTGTACAGCCCGACAGACACTTCTGCATATATTAACCTCGGTAAAGTTTTTGCTCAAAGATGTTTGGAATTTGGAATCACAGAGTTGTATTGTGATCTTGAACCAAAAAAAGGCGGGAAAACTGAGAAATTTTTGCAAGAAGTAGTCAAAGGAGGAATCACTTTACAAGAACCTGAGGTCTATAAGAAACCAAATCCATGGGATCAGTTCCGTCCTGAAAAACCATGGGAAGTCCACGAGGAGTGACTTTGAACAATCACATTATATTCAGCATAAACAATAGTTAAAAGTATAATGGGGACATAGTAATATGTTTGATAAATGAACACAAACATTTCTCAAATTGAAATCACATTTAATGTAAACCCTATTATGTTATTTGAAAACAGTATAAAATTGAAGTTAAGTAATAAGACTGTTGAATTTCTTATGTAAAAGAAATTCTAAATCTTTCTCACAGTAAAAACAAGTCTTTATTTCCAATTTTAATGTTTTGTATGGCTGAAATTAATTTGATAAGTTTTTTTTCAGTGTTCGGCCTTGTGTTACGAAATGAGGTCCTTAAATAAGATTGAAAGTAATAGAAGTAGTTACAAAATGTATTGCAGTTTAATAAAGATTTATAGAATTGTTTTTCTGTTTTTCTAACTATATTAGTATTGTTTATTTTTTTTTTATTTGAAAGGAGACAAACATATTCCAATTAGTGTCAATAGTTTCTTGAACACATAAAAATTTCATTGTTCGATAAGTATTATTGTTTGTGGTGATGCCTAAACATATTCTTGTAATTTAGGTTTTACCAAAATTTTGTGTATTACCATAATTGCAGTTAATTAATACAAAATTTCAAAAGATAAAATTGGAACTACCCCTTTAGACATTGGTCTTTCGCATTATTTGCTTAATTTGATTAATTTAATCGTACTAAACTTAATCATGATTAAATTAATCGTGATTTAAATTTTAATCGTGATTAAGTAAATTAATTGTTAATCGTAAATTAGACTAAGCAGATTAAGATATTATAGGAAGACAATTACGTTAATCGGGAAAAACAGATAACGATTAATTAATTTTAATCGTGGTAATGTCGATTACGATATTAATCGTAATTTTTTATCGTTAAATCAGATTAAATTTTTGCCAACACTGGTCTTTCGAGCCGTCAATTAAATATTGGATTGCTTAGATTGGTTACATACTCAACATCTGTGATTCCTATCTCCAGTTGCATATCTATCTCATATATATATGTATGGTCTGTGCTCAACATACTCAAACAGTGATTTCGAACGAACTTCAGGCATGCACCACCATTTAGTGATACTCGAAATCCACAGACGAGTGTTAAACAAGACCTTTTTTATAAAACACATAGAATAAGGTAATAATTCCATGATAAAACAACAACATTTACACTAAATTTTTAAACACAACCTGTCGAATATTCATACAAAATTTTTAGATCCGCCTAAATGTGCACTCCGTTAAACATCCGGATACTTTACCCTACAAAACATTTTGAAACAAAATTCAAGAAAATAAAAATATCACTCAATTAGGTCAAGATAAGCGGTTCCATCAGATTATTTGGCCTATCCCCAACCTATTTATAGGGTCATGGACCAGGCTGAGTCTCCATCCCTGTCATCAGAGAGCTCGTTAGTTATTCATTTCTGCGTATGAAAGCTCTGTTTGACCGACTTCCAAAAAGCAGGAGCAGGAAGCATTTTTATAATAATATTAATTAAAGTACTATAATATGTATAACGAATCGCCACCTCCTTCGGCGAGAAAGTGAGGTCCAAATAGTCGAAGAATATGACTTTTTAAACTTCTTTGCTGTTAGAAATTATTATCACATGAGCTTCTCAACGTTGCTATCATCTTGTGAGAAAAAAAAAAGTTTATTAGTTATTAAGCTTACTTGCTATGCGCTATGCATAGCATTTGTATTAAAGGTGAATATTTTTAAATATTTGTCACGAACATCTCCATACATTTATTTTTCATTAAGTGCGCCCATAGTTTGGTAAGTTAAAATACATATCTTATAGTAATGGATTTCAAGAATTACTTACTTGAACTATACTAATACAATTTTATGTTCGAAGCCAATAGCTCTACTATCAAAAGATCCAGCATTTCCTATTGTTTCTGGAAAATTCTTATCGCGCGTTGTGAAAGGGGACGGCTAGACGGAAAAAAAATCTTACGAAAAGTTGCCACGACACTTTTTTGTTTTAGATGATTATCGCTAGATGGCGCTGTGATCAAAATCTTTTAAAACACGTTCCTTATCACGCATTACGTTAGGAAAAAAAATATAAGATATATTTTAATCGAAAGGAACTTCGTTCTATTCGGGTGTCCCATGTCACCTCTCAAGTTTTTTCTATCTGTGTTTCTTAACTGGGGTCTCTAATTCGTATCAGCTTGTTCTGCATGAAGGTATCTATTTGTCGAATGTTTTTCTTTTAACGGTAGAAAAGACTGCAATCTTTGTTTTTCATTATTTCTTTCTGGTTTCAGTTCTTTCTTCACAAAAATGAAAACGCAGTGTGTGTAGAACATCTGGGTCTTTCACCTTAATGAGTTATTGAACGTAGTGTAAATGTCAAAAACAAAAATGGAACATTCAAGATATTTGCAGTTCTAATATTTTAATTTAATATTATTTTTAATTTACAAACATTTTAGAATATATAAAAACTATTTTAAATGATAAATTACACAGATTTTACTGTGAAGCTTAATGTTTTAAATTTCCTAAATTATAAAGATAGACGCTTGACCAAAACAAAATGGCGGAAAAAATAATGGCGCCCATTTTTTTGTAGAACTATCACGATAATTATGTTTATCTCTTTCACACTCGTTGGCCTGTCCGCATGGTTTGAAAGAAACGCATGCACGTCGTTTTAAAAAACTATTCAGTCCACGTGATCTGTCGTCACTCGACAAGTCTAAACTAGCGTAATTGCAAAATGCAAAATGAGTAGGAACGAATCGTTTTTGTTACAATGAAATTGTAATATTTTGTTTTAAAAGTTTAAGTGTTGTGTATTATAAAATGCCAGCGTCAATCGGCGTTAATTTACGCGTGACGGGGCATTGTAGCCAAGGCGGGAGAAAGTACATGGAAGATTTGTTTTCCGTTGCTTATCAACAAACTGAGGATGAGCGGGATTTGGAGTACGCCTTTTTTGGAATTTACGATGGACACGGTGGAAGCGAAGCTGCGGCATTTGCTAAGGAACACTTAATGGACTCTATTGTAAAACAGCGACAGTTTTGGTCTGACAACGACGAGGATGTGTTAAAAGCCATCAGAAATGGTTACATGATGACCCACTTGAACATGTGGAAAGAGCTAGGTAAACAGTTTTAAGCTTCCTTAAATGTATTAAACTTTGTTTGAATGGAGAACCAGTATAATCCAGAGAGATTGTACAAAGTGCTTAGCTTGACCTTGTTCTAAGTTCTTCGTTTTTTTACTTGAGTGATTTGACATTGAGGCTCCCAAATTTGTTTCTAATGGTAACCTATTGTTTTGCTGTTGTTTTGTTATGACTCGTCTTAGAGCGATAATTTTTTATTAATGTTTGCGTAATTTTGGAAACCCACGAAGTTGTTGGTGAAAGCAGTTCTGCAAGTTTCGACTGAATTGATTCAGGTTTCCTCTTACTAAAATATGGCAATTTTTTAAGGTCATTACTTTGGCAGATAAGATTACAAATGTAATCTGTTGGTTGATATTATATTCCTAATAGAATTAGTGTTATGTAAACTTCAGTCAGGAAATCCAGATATCCTTTACAATGCCATTGCTTCACGAAATGTATTTAACATGATGATATTTATACATTTGGTATTTAGTGAATTATAATCATAAGTATTTATAGAGTTAGAAATCTTACAAAATGAGACATAAAATAAAAAAAAAATGTGTTGATGGAAATGCGATTATTGCACAATTAATAAATTAAAATTGTTACATTTTATTTGATGTTTTTTGTTACAGAAAAATGGCCAAAAACTATTACGGGTTTACCGAGCACAGCTGGAACAACGGCCAGTGTGGCATTTATAAGAAGAGGCAAAATATATGTTGGACATGTTGGTGATTCGGCCATCGTACTAGGCTACCAAAAAGAAGGTATAATACAAAGAAAATTAATTTAATTTACTGATTCTAATGTGAAGTAAACTCTCAATAAAAAGAACACTTCTATTCCTTAAATTTTATTAGCTGTGTCTCAGTTCACATGTCTAATTTCTAATTTCAGGTTCAGAGGAATGGGCTGCCAAACCCCTTACATCAGACCACAAACCAGAGTCCACAATAGAAATAGAAAGGATACAAAGATGTGGTGGTAAAGTTGTATCCAAAGCGGGTGTCCCTCGTGTCGTTTGGAATAGACCGAGACCCGGGCACAAGGGACCCATTAAAAAGAATACACCTATGGATGAGATACCATTCCTTGCTGTAGCACGATCTCTTGGTGATTTGTGGAGCTACAACCCTCAGAATGATGAGTTCATTGTCAGTCCAGATCCAGATGTTGGAGTTCTAACAATTGATCCAGCTAAATTTCGGTGAGGTTAATTTTTTATTCACATTTATGAAATTCTTGTTCTTGAAATTGAATAAATCATTTGATAAAACTACACTACACTACAAACCACATAATCTGTTTTTTATTTGAATGTTAATTTTATATTACGTTACATTTTCAGGTGTCTGATCTTTGGCACTGATGGTCTGTGGAATATGATTTCGCCTGAAGGTGCTGTCAATTTAGTGCAAGCTACAGAGAAAGATAATGAGGCTGCTTTGGTTGGTGGGAGTAGTAGTAATCAACCTAGGGACTGGGTCAATCCATCAAAAAGTTTGGTAGACCGTGCTTTAGAAAGGTACATAACTTTTTATACACGTTGCAGATTGCTGAAACATTCAAATATAATCAAAAAAAGGATGAATCCAAAAAAATATTGTCATGTCTTTTAGCTTGTTAATTTAACTATTTTCACTGTTTATAATAATGTAAAATATTTTTAGGTGGTCTAACACAAGAATGAGAGCTGATAACACATCAGTGGTGACGTTAATGTTAGATCCGCCCGGTCCCCCGCGCGCCACCGTGCTGCGCTCCCGCACGGCCGCGCCCCCCCGCGCCGCCGCCGACCCCGCCCCGCGCACCCCCGCCCCTGCACCCGCGCCCGCCCCGCCCGTCCCGCAGAACGGACTCACCATCATGACGCGCTACTCGGACGCGGACCGCACCGCCGCCCCGCTCCCGCCCCTGCCGCCGCTGCCCCCCTGCGCCACTATCGACACGCGCCTCTCCGTGCCGCCCGTAGACGACGCGCCCGCCAACACTGAAGACGCCGACACCATCACAACATACGGTAACCCCGCAGAGTCATACTTTATGGCTCGTCTACTGAATCGTACCAAGATAGTCAATACTCTTGCTTCCGTCCCTGAAGAATTAGCGCATGTTGAGAGACCTCCGTCAGAAACGCGCGAGACGACTCCACCGGCGACGCATGTATCTGAACCTTCGCCGCCGCCAGAACCCGACCTCACTGCGTCTGCTCCCATCGCTGAGAGAGAGCCGTCGCCTGAACCCTGTGCTTCTGAAGACGATGCAGAAGATCGCGCTTTGCCTGATGATGGTTGCATCCAGATAAACGAGGTTTCATCAAGCTCACCTACGGAAACACCACCGAGGCAACGCGGTCGACGTCCTCGCACTGAATCGCGCCCTGAAGAGCAACCTGTTGTCAATGATAGAGTATTACGGTCACATAATGAAGTCGAACCTCCGCCGCGGCCGAACACCAGGCAAACTGCTACGCGCACAAAGGCGAATCCCGCTCCCCTCGAACGAGTGGTAATTTTAACTCGGCGTGCACAATCACATACGACGCCAGTCTCAAACAAAACGGAAACTCGCGTACCCGCTCGGAAGGTGCAAAGCGGACCCGACGAAACTGTCACAGTCGACGAAGAGGCCGCAAAAGCCGTCAGGACGACGAGATCACAAGGCAACGTTGCCACTCCTCTCGCCCAAAAAATAACCCGAAGCATCGGTGCGTACGCGCGTGAACTGCGGGGAGCGGCGGGCGCGGTGGCGGCGGCGGCGAGCGCGCGGGCGGGAAACTCGGCGCGCGCCCCGGGCCCGGCGCGGCGGACAACCCCGGCGCGATCCCGGGGCGCGCGACACAAGGAGAACCGCGCCGCCGCGACGTCGCGCGCACCCGCCGCCTCGCCGCACGCGCCGCACACCCCGCACACAGCGCGCACGCCGCGCCGCCGCGTCTCCGCTGACGAGGTGCACTCCACCACGGCCGACGCGTCGCCCGAGCCGGGCCGCCTGGAGGCGCGCGCGCTGCGCTCCCGCAACGAGCCCGCGCCGCCGCCGCCGCCCGCCAAGCGCGCCCGGCGGGACGCTCCCCCGCAGAAGGCGGCGCCGCGCGTGCTGGGTAAGCGCGCGTCGGGTCCGTGGGCGCCGTCGCTGGCGCTGCGCAACCGCCTGCGTCGCCGGCTCGCGAAGTAACCAAAGAACCCTCGTGTCCGTCGAGCGTCCGTCGCGTCGCAACTATAGTACAAACGAACACGTAGAACGTTTATTCGTAAGTTAATCGAATGGACCAGGAGCGTTAGGTTAGTCTAGCAATATTTATTTTCATCTTATTTTTAGCTTGTGTTCTGTTGCATTTACTTTAAGACGGACTATGAATCTGATATTTAGAAACCCATGGACTTTGTACTAGATGCGACTTCCCTATTTCTGAACGAGAAATTGTTAAATTATTAGTAACCTAATTCACATTTTCTTTGCTATTATAAAAACTAGAATTAGACCATGAGTGCTTTCTTCTTACTAATATTAAGTGTGCTAGTAAATTGATTAGTAGTAATGATGTAATGAATTGATAATTGTAAATCACCAAAATTTACGTTCTACACTGTTGCATATAGGTACCGTATTTGCAAAATAGATGACGGCTAAGTTATTCTTTTACGAAAAGAATTGTTTATAACATACTTCCTATATTATTAAGCTTTTATTGATTTATATGTTCATCTGAACGTTGTTGATGCTATTTAACAATAACTGGATGATTAAAATATTAGTAAAATATTTAAGATTTGTTGAAGTGTCTCGTACTAAACATATCTAGGAATTCTGCATTTCACAAGCACCATAACAAAGTGATAATTTAGAAGATACATTTTGTACGTATTTTTAGTGATGGTCTTGTGAAATGCAGCTTTTATATTAGTTAGTCTAATTTCGCTCGCAAGTGTAAAGTAACAATTTAATACAACGTGAAATTTGTGAAATTTAAACAATTTAAATTGTGAATATTGGTCCTTCGAGCCGGATACGAACTACTATTAATTTTATCTACCGTCTAATTAAATAATATAAAACGATGAAGGTTTAAAAGAAGGATAGCGATGTGATTTATCTTCAATCTGCAAATCTACTTCGTATATTGATTTTTTCAAATGTTACGATTATACTTGCGAGTTAAGAAACGAGGAGCCTTAAATACAAGTAAGCAATAATAATAGGGTGCGTATTCGTGCTTATAAATATATCGATATTTTTAATTATGTTGTATGTTGAATATTTACGGAGTTCTGAGATGTTCCGATCTATTTACAAAATAAACGATTTTTTGATTATTGACAGTTTTTGTAGTTTTTAAACAGATTAATAAAAATATATAAATATAGAATGGATGTTAAATCACAAACGAAATTAGTGGTTATAAAAAAAAGTTTTAAACTATATAGACAAATTTAAAAGATACATGTTGAAATTATTTATATAAAGGAATTGTTTCTTATTATCTTGTGGGTGATATGGATTGTTATACATTTATATTTGAAATAAATCACATTTAGGGTATAAAAGCACCTCTTCAGTTTCAATCAATTCTTTTTTTTTTTCTCTAACTACTTTCAGCTAATCTTCTTCACATTAGCTATCTCACTATTTTCTACTAAAATCAATACAAGCAGGTGTTGTTTATGTAAAATAAATACACTGAAACTGTCAATTAGTGATTGTTGTATTGTTATAAAAAAAATAATATACTGTAGTACAAGAAAGCACAGTTTGACTGAGAGTACTTGAAATGTATACTAAGTATAGTTCCAGTAAAAGGATTAGATGCACTCCCACAAACTCGCTAAACTACGTATTTGTCTAATATTTATTCACTTATATTAAACTGAAGTATCTGCTTTTATACACCTTATGCATGTAACATACACTGCCATTACAATATACAAATCAAAGAATTTTTAAATGAAATATTTACTTGTAATTAAATTACATATAATAGGTTTATCTAGTGTTGTGATATCTCTCGGGACCCCGTCGAAACTCCACTTAACATTGTTTGTATGTGATTATGAAACCATTGAATATTTTCGTGCAACCAAAAATGAGAGCGTTATCAAGTTTGCGATTTTGTTGTTGCTGTAAAAAATATTAATAAAATATAATATTTAGACGAATATAACTCGCGTTGTTAAAAATGATAATATAATAAATAAGTAAGGACTGGAATATTGTTAGGTCGGTGAACAAAATGTCCAAGATTTTGTAAATATTTTTTTATTAGAATAAAACATAGGTTTAAAAGAAAAAAAATATATTTGTAATATGATGTGCCTCATATGTTACCGTTACGAAAACAAAACACGTAGGTGTTCTTTGATATATTGAGATATGTATTTTTATTAAGAGAAAATAAAATTTTATGCATTGTAATTTAGCTAGTACATAATGAAGAGGAATTCTAATATAATTTGTTAAGACTTTAGTGTAAATTATTTTGTCTGTCACTTACATCATCGTTGCACGGACATGTAATGTTTGAATTTTAATAAAAGGGAATCATTTGGAATTTACACTGCCTTGTAATTTTAGTAACCAAAACAGCAAGCATTTGTCTAGAGGTTTTTGCTGAAAGAAACCAGTGTGTTACCTAAATGGAACTGTTGCCTTTGTTAATTGAATATTAAATATTTACAATATATCGATGTAAGTGATAGTTTAGTTATGTTTATGGAAACTGCTCTGGCAATGTTTTGTAAGCAAAAGGGTATTTTTATTGCCTTGAATGAAACCATATAGAATTGTTACGGCGAATGCTAACTATAGATCGAGATGCTAAACTTTAATATACATAACTGAAGATAAAAGGATTATAATGTAGATTTTATTTTTCGATTTAAATAAAGTTTGTAAAAAAACTGTTTGTTTTAATTTGGTGTTTCTGCATAACCTGGTGTTATATGTTCTCACTGGAAATGAGTTAGTAATAGCTGCCAAACGAACTGTACGGACACCGAGAGAAGATAACTCGTTTGAATTCTTAAAACGAATATTACCAGAGGGTACAAAGTTTCGGAAATAAGACTTAAAATTTCCGTTCTCTATATGGGACGAACGACTTTGATAAAAATTGAAGAAAACAGTAAAATACAACAGCTGGCTGCCTTGAACCTTGACTAAATTTAATTTTTAAGGCGACTGTTTTTTCAGAATGACTAGTAATGCTGTTTAAAGCAACAATAATGTCCAAAACTAGCATAATGCATATCAAATACTCTGTCTTTTTCATGAAATAGCAAATACCGCTTCTCATCAGGTGGGGCGTGTAAGGTCATGTCTCTTGTAATAAATTAAAAAGAAAAATTAGACCCCCGTATACTTTAAACAGTAACGGTTTCGTTGTTAATGAATATGGATTGTTATGAATATTTATAACGTACAGCTCATTAAAATACTAAAATAGAAAACTTATTTTGAGATGCAAAGATAAAATGCACGTGTATAATTTCTCTATGATATAACAGTTAACATCGCGCAGGTAAGCACGTCGTGGTCATTGAATGCGGAAGCAACCGGTAACCGGAGATGCACCGTCCCATATCATGAATGGCTTTACCCGCCCCTATTTTTGTCCCCGCTCGTTTGTAACCGGCTGCTCCTGTTCGCTCTACTATTTCAATTGGTTACGTTATAGTTTGGGCGAGCGCTCTAGCGTCCTGCCGGTATCCGAGACTCGGGGTCTCCCAACTAGTCAGTTGTACGCGACGCACGTTCTGTGCCACGTCCGAGTGCTTGTTTTTCACTATGTGACTGAATAACAATAACAAAATTAAATAGTGAATTAACACAATTATACGTTCAAACGCAGGTGTGGTTATATTAAAAAAATTGAGCATTTTTACCACAATAACACGAGAATCGTCATAATGCGGCAGTGTTGTGTATTGATCGTGTTGTGACTGTGTGTTTGAGATAGCTTTATGCAGTTGTTTACGTTTATTCCTAGTATTCTCCGATATCAACGTTTTACGTCGGACAAATACTATTATTAGAAAGGGTTCGAAGTTATCGATTGAACGCGAGATGAAAGTTAATGGCTTGCAAGTTGTGAGCTATTATTTTATACGGCTTCAAGTCAATAATAGAATTTATCGTCGTATACCATATCGAGTCACGATAAATAAAGGGGACAAGCGGGACAGCTGCAGCACAATTTGATAATGCTGTCCAAATTTCACTCTAATAATACATAAATATTGTTTACCTTCTATGTAATCTTAGAATATTTGTTTATTTAAACTGTCGCTATTAAAATTTAATCGTTCAGCTATTTTGTTTGGTATAATGTTATTTATTTTATGAGAATAAAATTTAGTTACATTTTATCTATCTATCAATTTAGACAATAAAAAGACAAGAAAAAGTTGTCATGCTTTTCTGTAGGTATTCTTTGCAATTCATTGATCGAACATTTGCTGTGAGATTTCATCAATATCACCCAAATCCCAGTTTGTCTACAAGATCAAAGTACAAATTCAAGTTAAATAATTCTGCATTGCAACATCAAGCTGTATAAATGCGTTTGACATTTTATTCGGTTAGCTTCAAAATGTTAATAAGCATTCTACAAAGATTTCGTTACGTAATTATCATAGAAATAAGTTAGTAGGTATAGTATATTGTAGACACTTACACGTGTACTTACATACATGTGTTTACCTTTTACTTACCTATAACCATAGAATTATTACCTCTATTAGTACTACCTCTATTAGTTTGTTGTTCATCATGTAGATTCCAGAGGTAATAATTCCATGCCTATAACATACAGTATACCTCTGTTATAGATCTTGTTCAGATCATTTCGCTATGTCTGGGAAAGTGTGTTCATACTTATAGTGTGAAAATCAACAACCTCCTCTCCTTTTCGCCTTTTTGTATGATCGTAAGGGGTTTGAAACAGTTATAGATTTATCTTATCTTTCTCAGGGAACTGTTTCACTTTTACTATTTTACGATTCTACTGTAGGTACATTTATCAATTTCAATATATCCACGTATAAAATATGTCAAAGATGAAGACGAATAAGGACAAAATTTTAACTCTATCGACACATTTTAGAAGTTGACATTAGATTAACAAAAAATATCCGTATCCCTTTTTTTTCCATTTAAAAAGAGAAGAGTCTAAATTTCTTGAAATAAGCAAAGATTTTCAAGAAATTTCCAATTGTAGGTATTTACAATTCGTTTCGAGATCATTCATAAACAACTTACATCAAAATGATCGTTACAAATAAAGCAAAACATTAAACCGGATCATAGAGCTGTATCGAATTCACATTCTTCATGTGACTCGACTAGGTTTGTCAGTTTTTATGCGTGTACTAGTAGGTACGACACGCTAGTTTCGCTACAAACAGGTATTTTTTTAGTACCGTAGTTCAAAAGTTCATGGGTATTATCAAAAAAGAGGCTTTTTCTAGGCTCCCAAAATATACCCAAGTTTCTTGTTAGTTTACATTTGCTTCAATAAATAATCTAAAAATCTGTACTTATAGTAAGTGCTTTGCATTTATGATTGGATCCTTCCGAGAACTCCCAGACGATTATATGTAAGTTTTTTTCTACGTAAAAAATATAAAGAACACCCAATATATGCTCATTTGCAAAATATTGGAAAAAAGAAAAAGATAGGAATGACCATAACATTTTCTTACTACAACTCGGTAATACTCGAGTGATTTATATTTATTTCCATGTTTTATTGCGACATACGACTCTGTACCTCATGTTCAAAATATCACCGGATTAGTAACCATTATTAGTTTTTAATTAACTTCGTTAAAATTCTTAGCAAGTTTCTTATAATAAATCATTTAAGGACTATTTTAGAGGGCCTTTTCAACTGAGAACACACGTACGAGTAGATTACGAAACGGATAAACTTTAATTATAGGTATTAAACCTAAACCTAGACCACTGAATAAACTTGCTGTATTACATTCAACTGGTCCATTTACACCAGTGCATTGTTTCTGGTGACTGGTGTATTTTACAATGCATTTGTCGCACTCGTAACTCTGCACGGTCCAAAGCTTGTAACGTAAAGAAACCCTACACATTTAAGTATAATAAGTACGTACGTAGGTAGTGGGAGGTACCAGTATATGTATTACATACTTGAATGTAGTTCTTAGTACTTATATAAACTTTGTATGAAAATAATAAACCAATAATTATATTCTAAAGATAACGCATACCTAATAGGCTTATAGTTATCATGAGCTAAAGTAGCACTTACCAATAGGTGATTTTCGACGTACCTGAGTAGAATGTATTAAAAACAAATACTGTAATGATATTTGATATGTAACGCAGTCAGTGGACACATTTAGTTTGTCTGTTCTAGAACAATCAACTAAATAAGCATTGTTTTGTTGATTCTAGATAATTTTCGAATAACGGGCGTAAATCAATATTCATAGGTCGCAATAAATATTCATTAACAGATAAAGTTTCGACGTTTTCGATACTTCGACCACTAACTGTATTATACGGCTTTTATTTAGTTGACTTTACAAGTGTTTACCATGAATTCCAAAAGTAATTTTAAAGCCTGCCCTAATTGTACGAGCTATCAGCTCTTAGTAAGAGAGAATTAGAAAATTACTATAAATTGGCAATTTAAGATGAAAGTAGGCACTAGGCAGCAGCTGTAATTTTATGTCTGAGAATTACCGTTGAATAGGGTTTTATAGGCGAAATGCTTGCGACTGATTTATGTTGACTTTTATTCTTTTGCCTTTAACTGTTTGTCGTTTCGTCACCATCAGACCATGGCTTTACGGCCAGTTAGTTTTTTCGCCACAATAAAACAAGATGTCGGTAAAACTCGCGAAAGTTTCGTTTTTATGTCGACGAGTGCTCGATTTCTTTCGGCGACGCTTATTACGTGGTGAGAACACCATGGTTTTAAATTTTAAGGGAAATATTATAGGTATTTTTTTGGGTAAAATCATGTACCTACGTAAAAATTAGGATCTCCATATTATGTGATATGACAGAGTTTATGAGGAAAGATTGTTTTTTTACATGACCGTCGAGAGTTGAGATTAATAATTATAATTAAAGTACATCTCATGCAAAATTTATTGTAAACTACATATACCTAATCATTATTTTAAATTTTTGCAATATTTCTATACTTAGTTGTCTATTATTTAATGATATAAATTAATGAAGTTTATCGGATTTTATGACAATCGCACAAATCGATAGAGTATCTACGGTACAATCATACATTATATAGCTATTTACATTTTTTTCCAAGATCTTGTCAAAGTTATGGTCACCGTAGCAATAAAACTATGATTGTTTACCCGAGCTTCGGAATCTATTCTGTGGTTTGGTTCTCCGTGATAGTTCGTTTACGAGCGCCAGTTATTCCGCTCTTTATTAAACGTTAGTTGTATCAGTTATTTCACAAAACCGTACCTATGTATGTTCCCTACATAGAAAGAATTAAGAATAACCAACACTGCCAAATAAACTTGATATTTACGTAGTAGATTTTATTTCATGTTATCAATTTGAATCTATGCCACTATTGCTTTATTTAATGCAATTATTGTCATTTTTGTTTAATCTTTTTCTTAAATAGGTTTCGTTTCAATAGTGTTGAATTTCTTTAAATAATATTGTGAGATGTGACTGTGACTGGACCAAAGAAAACTGTGATATTAAGTGATAAAAAAAACTTTAGATTGTGTAGTGTGTACAACGGAGCCAAAGAAAAATAAAAATGGGTAAGTTCTTTTGATTCATTTACTTCTTACATTACCTACCATTTAAATAAATACCTAAATATGTGCTTTATTGTATTTTATCTTAATATTGATTTGGTGCTGCTATAATGCGATGTAAATGTCTCTCCTATTAAATAAATAAATGGTTAATGGATTCTACTTGCATTCTACTCTACTGTACTGACAAGTAGATATATACAGGGTGGATTTAGTTAGACAAACACAGTAAATGGTGGAAAATAAGGTACTTAAAATCTTGAATCACGATTATCACCTTGTTCCTTTTGTTTAAGACACTATGTTTGTTAGCAAAAAATAGTCTTAATTAACTGTTCTTTCGATTGGCATCATAAAAATACAGGGTGTTGATTTTTGCCGATTTTGTTAGCTCTATTTTCAGACAAACCAAGCAATTTACGACAAATCTGTGAATGCAGTATTATTAAATTTCAAAAATAAAATTATGTTTCTTTTTAGCAAAACATCCTATTTCTAATATTTAAGGTACTTCCCGTTCATGTCGCATAGTTTTGGGACACCCTTATACAGACATGCACAGTGGCACTTTTATATACAAAAGTTACAAAAGTGCCTCTGTGGTTCTACAAATTGAAAAAAATCAAAAACATACATGTGTTATTATTTTAAAGCAGCGTGACGTGGTTCTAGGACATGTTTATAGGTACTCATTACCAAACGTTTTGGCAGGTTCTTAACACTTAATTTATTTATTTGAATGTCCTATCTTGTACCTAAACTGAGAAGTGGAAATAATTTTGCAAGAATGACGTAATTTGCAATAATTTGCGTTTTACCTTACGCCCTTTAAAGCCAGCATTGCGATGTAAATACGGATGCAAACCCACGTAGTACTGTATCGATTATTTCAATGCAACGTTAAATCGATGCAGTCCTTTCGAAATAGTTGCTGCACTAGTTAATGTACTGTAATTAATGTACTTTTATAACTTGCTTACATAAAGAAACTAGTTTTCTTTGATCTTTATAAAACCAACTAGCTGCCCCGCGCAATTTTGTCTGCGTCGCATAGGAATTGTTCCCGGGAATTTTCTAAAAGTACTCATCAGGACGATCATCAGAGCCCAAACACGATGAGGTTATCTTGCTTATTAACGGAGTTCCTGTGGCCACCTTCCAGCTCCATCATCAGACCTTGATCTAAGATATCCTATCTCTCAAGTTGGATCAAACTGCACATGGTGGGCAAATTTTATTATAATTGGTTAAGTGGTGTAGGAGTCCATTGAGGACAAACATTGTGTCACGAGATTTATATATATTAAGACTAGCTGCCCCACGCAACTTCGTCTGCGTCGAAAAAATTAAAAATAAATTAGGGGTGGACTACCCCTAACATTTAGGGGGATGAAAAATAGATGTTGGCCGATTCTCATAGATACCGGATAAGCACAAAAAATTTCAACAAAATCGGTCAAGCCGTTTCGGAGGAGTTCAAGTTCGAACACCGTGACACGAGAATTTTATATATTAGATTTCGTTGCGACAATTTTCCACCGGTCATAAATAAATGCTGGATACTTACCTGGTAGATTTGATTTGATTTTTCTTTGATTATTTAACTTTACTTCATTTTTAACTATTGTAAAAATATGCTGACTTATTTAAATAGAAGAGCAGAGATGTGTTTTTTGTGGATAACTAATAATAATAATCTCAATTAAAAATAATCGTGGTAAGAACCCGTTTAGTAATAGTGTAAGTGATGTAGATAACTGCGAGTGTTTAAAGAAATTTAGTAATTATTAATTCATACAATACTACGGTTTCACTACTAAAGCAATAAATAGTCGCATAAAGTTAAAAGGGGTTAAAGAAAAGAAAAACTATAGATATGTGTTTTGAAACTATAATAATAATAAAGAAATAGATTAATAATATCGACATCAGAAATCCAATGTAAGGACATACTTAAGTATCAAGGTAGCAAAATGAGCTGGCACTAAGACAGTAGGTAAACGTTTTAAAAAGGCTTCAAACATTATTTAAGGTTGGCAAATGTGCTTTTTTTTCTAAACTTATTTTATGCTTCTTTTTCATGAACTGATCAAAGTATTTACTTGAACTGTTGAATCGCCTTTCAGATTTTAACTGTTTGTTTGTTGTTTTTAAACTAATTATAACTGTTAATTAATATAAGTAGAAATTATGCCTATTGGAATAGAAATAAACTAAATAAAATAGTGCTTTTTAGCCTCCGAAGTTAACTTAAGTCGGTCTACTCTGGACCCGAGTTTTCTCAAATGGAAATTAGTGGATATTCTTGTACATATTTTTGAGTTTCTGAATATTGGCAGCCCTAGTTGTAACATGTATCGGCTTCCCACGCGATATAGATCGCATTAACAATATTATAATACTATTATGATTAATTATAATTTCCTTTGATATATCAGATTATAACTAAACAAATCAATTTCAACTTTATGCTGTGCCAATATAATTTTATTTAGAGTAACAGCATTGAGACGAACTTTTTTGTGCGGATTTTTTTGACATTGACCTAGTTTATGTGAGATTTTTTTTTATTTTCACGCCTCCTCAAAATGGTTTTGCGATATCGGATGAAATGTCATAACATGGCTTTTTGCAGTCAGAGAATGAATTAGCCTTCCATTTCAGGGTTCCATAAAATATGAATATAATATGTTTATCGCTGAATAGGCAGACGAGCTAACGGTCAACTTGATTATAGAATAAAACTGCTGTTTATATTATCTGTCATCGTTACCATGTACTTTGAAGCTGTGTTTATAACAGGTATATTAAAAATTTATCTTATTGCGAGCGTAAAAAACTATATTTTATATTTTTCAGGATCGACTTAATAATTAATGATTCATAAAATAACATCAATAATAGAACGAAAGTTATTCGAAAATATAATTTTAGCATCTCCTTAATTTGTAGCTATTTAAAAACCAGTAGGTAAGTTGTAAGTTTACTAAAATTTTGTCTAAGTTTTAATTCTACAACTTTACTTTATCCGAAAAAAAAAACATAAATACTTTTTTTTTTATAAACTTATTCAGACACTCGCGGTTTTCTATAATACTTTCATGCATTTTCAACGGGTTCTTACCACGATATTTAATTAATTGAGTTGTCTCGATATTTCAACGTTGTTGCAAACGTCATGATCACGAGAAGTCTTCTCAGACAATGCATGAAAGTACGTTATTTTTACCGATTAATACGAGAAAAATTAGCTCTTCTAATGTTAACGTTACTAGATAATAGAAATAAGTGGGTATCGAACACCTTTCACAGGTGTCGACGTTTCGTGTAGGTGGCAAAGGTTGCTACACTGCTGCACCGTCCTGAACATTTTGCAATAATAATGCTTCAAAATATATGGTTGTGTCTTATATGACAGTTTTTTTTATAATAGCAAGACAAGTCTACTACTCACCTATAAACGGTTGTCTTCCCTTGTTAACGTCTGCAAGGACAATTAAGTCTCACGTGATAGTTGCATCTTTGATCTACTTTTCTGTTTGTTTTATTCCAATCGGACTTTTCGTTGAGAAGTTATGACGAGTATAAAACGCAAAAACATTTACACAACGCGCGCGAGTACTATTTGAACCCCTTTGTAACGCAGACGAAGTTGCGGGGGTCATCTATTTATATTAATAGAATTGCAGAATTGCGAAAATAAAAGGGACTATACTAAAAATATGTTTAACAATTTAAATTAAAAAAAAAAAAACTTAGAAATATAACTTACCTATACGGATTTTTCGGTGAGGGAAGCTTAAATTGATCGGCTCTCTTAGATACGAGATCATTATAAAACACCTATCTTTGTCAATACATTTTTAATATTATACAATAGGTATTAGGTGCCAATGATGCGTTTTATTTATTGATTTAAATAACTAAAAATTAAAATTGCGATACCGTTTTTATTGTTGTGACAAAAATAATGTAACAATTTCGTGTAATGAACAATTTTAATTACAAATAAACTCCCATTTTGAAGATTAGTTTTTATTCTGTGCCTTACGGTTCTATTAAGTAGTTTATCGCTGAAACCGTGTTAAAAGACGATGAGATAGTTTCCATGCAATCCACATGCGATGTGCTTGCATTATTCATTTCGTTTTCGCACCAACTATTTTCACTGTTGTCATCCGAGGAAAGTCTTACTTCAAATAGCTGAATTATACTACTGGACATTATTAGATACATTATCTATCTGGTAAATTCGTACCTGAAAACTTTATATTTATTAATTCTTGTAAAAAAAAACTTGAGAGGTGTCAAGGGACACCCGGATGGAACGAAGTTCCTTTCGATTTATTAGTGAGGGAATTGTAATTTATTTTTATTTAATAACTTAAATAAAATATTTTGATCACAGCGCCATCTAGCATTAATCACATAAAACAAAATAAGGAATTGTTTTATAAAATATTTTTAAAAAAACGCCATCTAGCGATAATTATCTAAAACCAAAAAGTTTCGTGCCAACTTTTTCATAAGAATTTCCGTCTAGCCCCCTTTCGATAACGCGCGATAAGGAACTTCGTTCCAATAATTTTAGTTTACTAAAGGATAGTGCGATAACCCTACAATATTGATGTCAGCCTGGTAGCTCATACAGAGAATTGAATTTAAGAGTCGTGTCGGTGACCTATAACTTATACATTGTGTTACCGAAACGGATTTAACAATGATTTAACTTCAATGGTGCAAGGACACACGGCTCGCCTTTCATTCATTACAGACTAGTGATGCGTCATTACCTGTGACGTGGACCGTTTATTACTAGTGTAAATAAAGTCGATCCTGATTCGTAGTGTTGTTATATTTGAATTACATCATCGAGAGAGATCTACTTGGAAACTAAAATGCAGAAAACAGTTTCGAACTAAATTGTCGTTTCGCGCTGTCTACTTCGTACGACCGCCCATGGAACAGGCGATGAACAGCAGGATTCTGTTCACTTTGAAAACAAAAACGGAAATCAGAAAGTATACCCTTTGTATCGGAGATGAAGTTCGTCGTCGATCGCGGATCAACTTGTAAACTTATACAGGGTGATTTGTTAGACAGGGTACATATTGCAGGAGGGTGATGAGTACTCTGTTCTAATACGGAATATTACAAAAAATAAGTAAAATTACAAATTATTTTTTTCTTTTTTTTTTAATCTAAATTCGACAAAACTACCTCAAACATAAGCAATTTCGGCTTAAAGAGTGTTGACTAATGACCTCTAGTGATTTCGCGCACCCCACACCTCCGCCACACCTATCAGCTGTCGAAAAACCATCATTTTGCAAGAATTTTAGATATTTTTAAGTTGCGATTACTAAGGCATTAAGCCATATTCTTTGGTAATAATATTTTTACTGGTCGTATATAACCATCAGCTACCATGACCTTCAATATGTACCCTCACTAGGAAATCACCCTGTATATTTACGTTATATCGCGGTGTATCCCGATTCCCGTGTATCCTATGTGTTAAAACTTGTACTTTTTCCAACAAGATTTAGGGAAAGTCTTTTACAGATTAGGCTCTAGGTTATGTGCAGCGGTCCTTTATTGACTTGCTAAAATATAAACATTGTACCTATTAATGCACGACAAACTTGGTGGAAACCAAGTTTTTTCTGGAAGTTTGAGAACGGAATTTTCATTAAAATTTTATTGTGAAATTAATTTATTGTAAAAAAATTAACATTTAACAAAAAACTTAAAAAACTACAATACCAAAATAAATTAGATACGGATCAGAGGTACATGTATAGTGAGTGATGTTCCTATTATTCGTAAATATTAAGTATTTATTAACACAGTACATAACAGACCTTTCACACACTTCTTTGTGAATCCCCAATCGTCATTATTTTGATCGAAATCTAGACCAAGCATTCAAAAGTGAAGCGGGCGTTATCAGCCACCCACAATACGGTTTGCGCAATTCAACTCGCTGATTCTAACTCGAAGTCTATCGTACGTCCGAAGCGAACGTATACCACGGAGAAATATATAAAAAATATATTTACGTTATCTATAAGATAAGTTTTTCAGTGTCATTCGTTCGTTTGATAGTGTCGTGCGTTTTGGTCTGTGTGGTTGTGCATAGTGCTCTCAATTTTGTGATTTATGTGCCAAGGACGGGCACATACAGGTGGGTTTGCGAATATAGAATAGAATTGCCAAATTGTGCATTAAATTTATGGATAAATACAAAAAGTAGTCGTGATAATGTATTACCTAATATTTTAAGATTTTTTGCTATTCAAAACATACGTTTTCTTGTAAAGAAGAGGTTATTTCATAAAGTATGTATGTTGTATTTAATGATAGATCTTAAGAACTGCTATAAATTGCGACGTACCTTTAATAGGTTTTTAATTACAAGGCGCCAATTAACTATACCGGACTCGTTACAAAGTTCCAAAACCGATGGTAACTGTTGCTGTTTAGTGTTTACCATCTTGAGTATTGTAAACTTTAGCATAAACCGGTAATCATTCATTACGACTTTGAAGGAGGAAAAGATCGAAGAAGATAACAGTGATAGAAATGGAACTGCCAATGTTTATCAAGGACCGTTCTTTTCATTTTATTGACCGACTTCCAAAAAAGAGGAGGTCATGTTACGAATAACATTTTCTAACCTCATTTATAAAAAAATTTACTTAAGTACTTATTTTTTATTAACTATTTTTATTAGTTTCTGTAATAAAATTTTCCTTCGAACTACTTCTAACTCTGCTCATTGATTATTTTCATACAAAAAGTATTTTGATGAAGTCTTATCATTGGTTTATTTTGCGTACTTTCTTTAATTATTTTCTATATCAGTATTTTATCTTGAATGTCTTTTAAATTATATTATCTTGTCTCGTATTTGCGTTTAAAAATGAAATTCAAAAGAGGACAATACTCATTATTAACTTAGATAGGTATTTTCATCTCGAATGCCTAGCTTTATTCAGATAAGCTGACATTAAAATTCTTTTTAACGTCATCATAAGAGTTTTATTAATATTTCTACTGTTCTCAGGAATTTTAGAATATTATTTCATTATAGTGAAATCTGAAATAAAGGTCTTTGAAATGTTTGATTTTCCCTTGAAATCAAGAAACTATACCTACGATCTTGAACGATACAAAACGAGAGATAAAAACATTACGAAAGATATAATGGTTCTCATTTGTAATTTATTGAATCGGTTGTATAGTAGATCATGTTTCCTCTAAAATCTCCTAACTAGAATGCATATTGAGACGGTGTCGTTTGCAAAACAACTGCACAAACTGACATTGACGACGATTTCAACGTCTATCGTCTTGCCAAATATGTTTTGTTAACTAAATTACTGAGATATTTTACAACAGCGAAAGTTTATGACTGAATTATAAATTCAATGACGAATATGAAGAACAAAGAATTAGATCAGTGTAAAAAATAGGTACTAGGTACCAAGACTTCTCTGATGTTGTAGGTCATAAGTTAGAATAATTCACTTGAGCTTTAATTCCTGTTTGATTGACGTGAGAATATAAATAAAAATCACTTATAACCTTATCTTTAACCTTAAGTATTTATTTTCATATTTCACATACTTATGTACACTGTTGTTGTTATTTTTTGGATACACTTCACAGTACTACCAGTCATTTGAATTTTGAACTAGAATTTACTTCTCTGGATTTGCAATTTCACCAATTTCAACACTATTCTTGATTCGCACCTTCTTCAGTGTTTTTATTGCTTCAATATCACGAACATTCGGTATAATAATAATAAAGCCTTTATTACAATCTAAAATGTATAATATTTTTAACAATTTATTAATTATCGACACCGGTTTTGTTTAGATTGTTTGCTTCTGAGCATAGTCCTCCCCAAGGGCTCTCCATAGATTTCGGTCTTCATAAAGATTGTTGGTAAAACGTGGTTGAGGAAAACGCGCGACTGAAATCTTGGGGAGGCCTATGCTAAGAAGCAAACAATCTAAACATTCGGTATACCTGATTTTAAGTGGTTACCGTCGTTCACAAACCTCTGTAATGTCATATTAGTTTTAGATTAGTTTATTAGTTTGTAGTAGATTAGTTTATTTATTAAGCCTTGCCATTATGAGTGAGAGCTGCAGGGTACATGTTTACCGTATATTCCTTATAGTTTTTCTACGACTAAGAATCATGTCCTGTGATGATTCGGCTCTTTCTTCTTTATGGACTAATGAGCAACTTACGTACCTTAGTCGATGAATATCAAGTTCAATAAGTTGTATGTACACAAGCCTTCTAACGCCTACTACTGCTTTATGATACTCGCACAATGCAACCATTTCGAAATCTTGCTAGTGTCTTTAGCTCTACACATTTATTTAATCAACAGTTTACCAAACTTGGTAAAACCGGGTACTTATATGACGCCATTTAACCTGGCTAAATTCAAATACACGATTATAATGGGATCGCTCCATAAAGTTCAAAGATTTTACCTAACTTACTAGCGGCGTACAAGTGTGTATTTAAATTAAAGTATAACATAGCATTTAATTGATTTATTTATAATATCCATAAAAAATAAGGTGGGGTAGTTATCTATTCATTTCGTTTCAAAAGATACATCGAACAACTCTTTATATCAAAGCATTGAATTAAATGACGAGTCTTGCGCCAAATACTCGCACCTATTGTAGCTTGTACTGTACTAACCTATTACTGCCCACTGCTGAGCTCAGGTCTCCTCCGAAGAGGGGTTAGGCATAGTCCACCACTGTTGCCTAATGAGGATTGGGGACTTCACATATCTTCAAAGGATTTTTAGAACCCTTTTCCGATATGCAGGTTCCCTCACGATGTTTTCCTTCACCGTTTTTAGCCAGTGGTGTTTTGAAAAATTGCACATAAATCTTTTTCATATTAAGATTTAGAGGTACAAGCCGGCTGGTTTTGAACCCGCGATCTCCCGTACGGAAGGCAAGCGCTTCAACCAATCGGCCACCACGACTATTCATTCAAGAAACTACTACTATCGTAGCTTACTCCATATAAAATAAATGAATTAAAGATACACTCTAAACGGTTAATACATAAGAATCAGACGAGTTAGTCTCAAATCAAAGTAGATACCTACAGAAAAAATATTATAGAGATTCGGAGTGATCAGTGATTAACAACGTGCTTCATTAACAAGAAATAACATTAATTACAGACCATAGAATTATTACATCTGGAATCAACATCATGAACAACAGAATGAAGCCAATTTAAAGTGCACCGATCGCTCGTAACAACACGATATTTTGAATCAAGATCATAGATAACAAAGGGAAATTTTAAAGAACTTACATGTATGTAATATTTTATTAGTGTGTTAAACGAATTGAGTGTCATCGGTACACTAACGCCAGAATATCGTGTAGTTACGCGCGATCGGTGCACTTTAAATTGGCTTCATTCTGTTGTTCATGATGTTGATTCCAGATGTAATAATTCTATGTTACAGACACAGTGATAGATTCATATTTTAATTACATAAATTAAGAAGCTGGTTATGTCGGTTTTTAAATCCGGTCTAAAAAGATCAATTCGATAAAAATATTGACTACTGGTTTTATAGCAATTAATTTGTCTAAATTACTGTAGCTGTTTATAGACTAACTATTGTAACAGGATTTAATACAAGATAGAAAGTTGTCTGATTAAAGGTCGTCATCAAAATCCTTGAATTGTTTTTCGAAATTTCCTTTTTGATTTCCACTAGATCACCATCCATCAGTATTACCATCTCTGTGATTTTAGTTACGAATATTTAGGTAAATTTCAATACGTTTTCTTGAATGAACCCTTAAATAAAGTAGATACTAATGAATTAATTATTCATTTTCTCGTATCAATGAAGCCTTGTAACATTTTACACATTTCTCAATGAAATTGATGAATGAATTCATTACCTTGATGTTTTCGTTCATGCCATGTTTATGTTCTTGGTAAGTAGATAATACTGTGAAAATAATGACTGCATTTAAATTAATGTTCCTTTAGAATTTTTCCAACTGGTATACTTACAATAAATATGTTATTAATTCTCTAATTATAAGTTTGAACTCGAAGTGAGAGAATGAAGCTAAAATTGTTGAAAGATGGCCAATTAAACTTGGTAACACTGACAAAAAAAACAGAATTAAAGGTGATTAAACTTTTACAAACAAATGACAAACTATGAGTATATGTTTGTCTATCTACTTCAGATAACAATTGATAAAATCGTACCGTATTACAAATGTGTAGTTTAAAAGAACTAGGTAGGTATTATACTTTTTGATGAAGTTGAATAGATTAACCTGCCCACCAAAGTTACAGCAACCAGCCAATAGTAAATCTAGCATCGAAGTAATGCGTAGTTGAATAGACCTTGTGAAATAAGCTATTTGCTAAACAAGTGAAATAATTCTTTCACTAAACAGTACAAAGTTTAAGGGACTATTGTGCTCTAGGATTCGGATTGGGGGCGGTGCGCCGGGAAATAGTGCCGAGCGCGTAACGCGTCGTGCCGTCCCTCCAAACCCCGTGCTGGGTTCTGGCCTCAGCCGGGGTTCGGACGCTGAGTTTGAGCGGTTGGAGGTTTTAGTGCGGTTCAACTCCCACATACCGGATCCGGTGATTTCCTCCAACTGAAAAAAAAAAGTATTTGGATTTTTTAAAAATATCATTAATAAAATCTTATTCTTCTATAGGTGAGTTTTCTACACTTGATTAGCTAATGTTATGAATGTAATACTTACAAATAGGAATGAAATAGATGCAGTTCGTAGATGTAAAACTAGACGGCTCATTGCGATAGTCATCCGCCCGCGCTGTTGTAAGCGCAGAAATGTAGTCGCTAATGTTGTAATACCACATGTTACAAATGTTAAATACATTACATTAGTAGTTTAGATGTTTTAAATCAGAATGAAACAAAAAAAGTTTAGTATAAACTTAAAATGGATGTTAATGAAGGTTCTCTAATATATGGTAAGAGAAAAGTAGTGGCTTCTCTACAGTACAATACATAACAGTGACAAAATTAAAATTTGTCTATCAGCGCAGTTTCGATTTCGGTGCGGCATAAAAGGAAGGACTGCGCGGAGAATAAGGAACCATCGACGTACGTCAGTCAGTCATGCAAACCCATGATGGGAATGATTACAGCGCCACAACCCAACCTCCACCTTCGCCCAGAGTGGCGGAGAGAATGAGCCCATGACTGACTGACTGATCAGCGCAGTTAATGACTCTCACAAGGTAGAAAAAACTAGATAAACTTCTATTTATTGCAGTATCTAAGTAGGGGAGGAGTGGCATGAAAGAGCCAGTTTACTTAACAGAGCTAAAAAATATACTTAAAATGAATGAAATGCTGATATTTTTTTCTCTAATTATTGTTTATTTATTAAGGTAGGTAATTTCAAACAAAAACACCTTAAAAGCAACAATGAAATAGGTGAAATAATCATTTTAAAAAAATGTGTGTTTTGGCTCTTTCATAACATTCAGGTATTGAAAGAGCCACTAAATGTTATGAAAGAGCCAGTCTGTATTATAATAATGTAATTGCAATAACTATAAAAAATATATATATTTCCTTATTAAAAAATAACAAAAAGACAATTCTAACAAAAAATATTTGTTAGAATGACGCTGCTGCAGCCTGTTTCGTCGGCGTTAAAAATCATATGAGGAGGAAAATTGTATTTGCGTAAAACCGTGCTTAGTTTCTCAAAAAATGTATTTACAAGCTACAGCTTATAACGGGACTCGCTGTTTTAAAACACAAATGTAAACTGTAATGGTAAAAAATCAAAAAATAATTTCAATGTGTTTATTAAATTTTGTGGTACGCGATAGAGACGTGCTTTCGGGTTTTCTCACAGCCAAATCTCTGTCTGCTCATAAATCCTTTTAACCAATCGTCACTCGCAGTTGTAATATCCTTTCATTTATATGGGCAGATATCATTGGCCATGGCATAGTCAAATGCCAGTTTCTTAGTTTGATGTCTTGTTAGGCCATAGCACATTTTAGAAGCAGTCTTTAAATAATTCGCCAGTATATTCTCCTGGTCTGTTGTAAAAATACGTTTATTTTCTATCTTACGACAGTGCTTATAAGTTGATTCACCAGAAACCTTTACTATTTTAACTAATTTAGCTAAGTAAGCCATCGATATTTTTAAAGCATACGCAGTTTTATTTATGGATTGACCTTTCTGCAAAACTTCATTGACTGCTTCTTCAATTACCGATTTATCGGGTCTTTTTCGTTTTTTTTTGGACAAGGCTTCTCCATAATGCAATATCTGAAACAAATCATTTTATAATACAGGAAAAATATATATTATTATTATTATTGTTACGTTATTTAATCAATTCAAATGCACTGCTATGAAAGAGCCGGTTATGAAAGAGCCAGCTCTTTCAAAACAAATTTGCCGGCTCTTTCATAGCCTATTCTTTAAAAAAATATAATCTTGAAAATCACAACATTAATAAAACTTTCTCTTAAATTTTTTTACGCAGCTATAAGGCTAAATATATGTAGTACCTCAATCTATAATCCATGTACCCACATTTGTTTACAATAAAATACCAAAAAACAACTTAAACGAAGAAAAATACTTACTTTTTAGACCCAAAAACTTCGACTTGACGTACCGGTGGCCGTTGGTGTGGGCGAACTGTCAAATGTTTATGGGTAACGGGAAATCAGTGTTGGCACCTAAAAATAAGTTCACTCCCCAAATCCGTTCGTAAGTTAACGAAATAACGCAAGTGGCTCTTTCAAAACCTGGCTCCTTCATGCCACTTCTCCCCTACAAAGAAAGATGACACTTCTCATCAAATTGTAATCTCTTTTACGGGGATTACGAAAAAGGCTTAGAACGAAGAATATTACTCGCGAGCTGCATTATGATAGTTGTTTAAAAAAGTTTTACATACAATGTTGGGGATACCGACATTATATTATGGTATTTTCTGAACATGTGGTATACGTAGTGTTGGGCGCCCCCCTGCTAGATGGAACGATGACCTAAGATAGGTGGCCGGTAACAACTGGATGAGACGAGCAGAAGATCGAGCTCAGTGGCGTATTTTGGGAGAGGCCTATGTCCAGCAGTGGACGAGTGTGGGGTGATGATAATTTTCTGAACATAAAGCGGATTTAATATGCAAAGACTAATAGAAAGAAACTAAAGTATAAACATCCAACATTAGCATCTTAAAATAGAATCATCATAATAAGTACTAGTATCGAAGCAAGTAGTATCATAAATTTAAATAACGTACGTTTTCCAAATAATGAACAGAAACAAATAGCTTCATTTATTGCCAATTTTATATGGTAATGGTTACGTCAGTATGTGTACATTTGGCTTTCTTGCGATCTAAAGTAGTCGTTCAGTTGCTATTTTAATTTCAATACTTAAGACACTTCGGGTTACACATTTAATTTCTTAGCTGAATTTCGACAAACTCTTACGAGAGGAGGCATTATATATAAATCTAGAATAGCCAAGTACTCTCTTAAAAATGTCCGTTTAAAATTTTAATGACGTGCTGAAGCTCTTTCAGCTTATTTTGACGTTTGCTTCCTTCGAAATAATGTTATGATAATAATTAGCAGAAGAGTACATAATTGACACAAAAATAATCTAAAAACATGTCGAATGTTGTATTTTTAATATGTTAAGGTTATGACGAACTAGCCTTAAGTAACTTAAGTTCTAGACTAGTCCGTCAGTTCTTTTAAGCCAGGAGTTTTAGTTTTTTTTTTTTTTTTAGTTGGAGGAAATCACTGGATCCCCGCCCGCCCCGCGGGCGGGGTATGTGGGAGTTGAACTGCACTAAAACCTCCAACCGCTCACACTCAGCGTCCGAACCCCGGCTGGGGCCAGAACCCAGCACGGGGTTATGAGGGACGGCGCGACGCGTTACGCCCAAGGCACTCTTTCCCGTCGCGCCGTCCCCCAGGAGTTTTAGTTGAGAAAGAACTTTCAGTAAAACTTGTTTGGAGCTCAACTGTGGTATATAGTTGTGACGTCATGAAGAACAGAATCTCCTCGGAAGTATGTGTATCTATCATGATAAGATTAGGTTTTCAGAGCAAGGGCAAATATCTCCATGAAAAATATGCTTTATACATTTGAAGGTTAATGTAATGTATACGGTACTTTTTTAGGTCTTATCAGAATTAGTGGGTGTTCGAATATTTCCTTATGCGGTTGTTATTACAGGAAACGTGGTGTAGGATTGTGCAAATTATGCAGTTATACTATTTGGTTTTTAGTCCACGTACCTACAGAATTTTAACATGTCATTATTTATACTGTTAGATGTTATCGTTGTTATTTATTTTATTTAGATACCTACTCCTAAACTTCTACATTGTATACTTAACGCAGATTAAGTTGTTCTTGTGATGAAATTTGAATTAAGTTTTATTTTCAAAATCAGACATTTGATATCACATCACTTAAGGTTTCTTTGAACAATCCTACTTTGCGCATGGCTCAACAATTCAATGATTTGGACAATTTTTAGCTCCAGTTTCTGTTCTTTTAAATATATATTACAAACATTTAATGAGACTACGTAATTCATATAATTTACTCACAGTATATATTGTTAAGTTTTAGATTTAGTATAAAATTATGTACTTCTGGTAAATGCTGTGCATACCTTTAATTGATTTATATACACAACATAGATTTAACTTAAATGTATTTTACTCTAATAGGATTAAGTGTATGTAAATTGGTGTGACTTACAAAAATGAAAATAAAATAATGAATGAACCGATACTTAGAAATTCGCTTAGAAATTTGAAAAAAAATGAAAAATTAACTTTTCTTTAGAAAAAATTCTTGCCCTATTCAAGAAATGCGAGCTTCTTCAATCTGGTATATATATTACATATTTGTAAAATCCTATTTCAGGCAGTCAGATTGAATGAAAATTCAGAAATAGAACAGAAAATCGAACTAGATCTTGGAACAAAACCTATATAAAATGCTCTTAATCCTAAATGAAGTCATCATCTATCTTGAAGGTTAAAATGATCTAAATTATATTAATGATATCACTGCAAAGGGTTCAACGACTGGTCTACCGAATGTTTTGTTTCCGATTGAAGGAAGGGTGTCACGTGGGAGGACGCTGTGTGGTCTAAAAGATAAGAAATTAGCATATTTAGTTATAAAACGTTTGTATGCTAATTGTTTATGTTTTTTACTGTTGAAACTGATAGTGAAACTGCCCACGTGCCCGTTTGTTTTGCCACACACAGACTCAATTGCAAAAAAAAGGACACGAATACAATACCAATGTAAAAAAATTATATTTTAACATGAAAATAATATTTTTTTCGCCATTTATGAGGCGAAAAAATATGTGAAAGTTGAACCGCACTAAAACCTCCAACCGATCACACTCAGCGTCCAAACCCCGGCTGAGGCCAGAACCCAGCACGAGGTTATGAGGGACGGCGCGACGCGTTACGCACTCGGCTCTCTTACCCGTCGCGCCGTCTCAGTTAGGTTTCTGTTTATTGTGGAGTAGGGTTAGGGTATAAAGTAATAAATACCCATAACATTTTTGAAAAAGGTATTTCTCACTCTCCCTCACGTTAAGTCTCCTACATTTTGTACCAAGCTCTAGATTGCAAATTTCCCAACACACGTAAAATCGCTATTAGTGTTATTATGTTATCAAATGTGTTATTGGACGGTGTGCTAAGCGCATTTATTAGCACTAATTGTTATTCTAACATCATGATCAATCTTAAGGTCAGTCAAACTTGATTTTTATACGACTTAAATATCCTAAACAGTGCATAATCATTTTGCCATTTTAATTTCCGATATATTAATTCCTTCTACGTTTTTTTTCTGTTTTTATGATCTGTTTAGTTTTCTGATCTATCACTTAGTAAGTATTCTTTTTCTTCCTGAAATACGAGTTCATGAGTGAAAAGTTTTGAACATTCGTGAACTTGAGACTACTACTGCTCTATATTAAGGTTCAGGGCATT
Organism: Trilocha varians; assembly: GCA_030269945.2. Lineage (NCBI taxonomy): Eukaryota > Metazoa > Arthropoda > Insecta > Lepidoptera > Bombycidae > Trilocha > Trilocha varians. The sequence goes on along the minus strand of AP028268.1, from coordinate 5,909,300 downwards.
CTTCTTAACTACTGAATATATAAATTGCAATTTTGTTTTAATGAATTTTATAGAACAGTACCTAGCCCAGTATAAACTAAGAAAGATCTCTAAATGCTTAACAATGTTAAGTTAACATGCTTTCATGCATTTTCAACGGGCTCTTACCACGATATTTAATTAATTGAGCTGTCTCGATATTTCAACGTTGTTGCGAACGTCATGATCACGAGAAGACTGGATACTGCGGGTCGATTTAAGAGCAAACAAATCTGTCTACCCTCTTTCTCGTTCGCTTTTGGTTGGTACCACTGGAACTCGAACTTACATCACAGAATTATTGAAAACCGCCAGTGTCTGAATAAGTTTTTAACATGTTTTATTTAACTGTACATGTGTTTCTGGATATTTTAGTAGATGTGAGTTCGTTTATGAGGAAAAGTAAATGGAAATTACCTTTGAGTTTACTTCGTTAATTGATGTCACACAAATAATTTTAAATTAATTAATAAAGACGACAAATCAACTGTGTTAAATTAATTCTAATTTTCCACCTTTTTACGTTAAATTAGAAACAAAGCGACCGTCATAAATGAATGAAAGACGTCAATAAACATCAAAAAAATAAAAATAAAATATTGAGCAACTTTTACTGTAAAGTGCAAACAAGTACATAAAACGAATCTTTTAAATACAATTTTATTTTAAGTTGGAGTAATTTGAATTAAAAAGTTATTCGAAATGTGGACCGGAGTCAGGAAAACGCGCCAATATCAGTTCATAGTGGTATGTTTGTAACTTAGAAGTACCTTGAAGTATATTCTACTGTGTAGAACCTAGGAACTTGTAAAGAAATCTTGGGCTTTTGCTATGTTTTTATCTTGATATTCTGAGATAGCGTAGACCGTCAACACCGTAGTAGTACTAGTACGTCGCCTCAGTGCTTGTTTGGCCAATCTGAAATTTTTTACGAAAATTACTTTTTAATACAGTATTATAAAGAATAAAATTTCCTTCCGACTGGTAAAATATTTTTTTAAAATATTCAATTCTAAAACAATAAAAATCTCATTTCAATTTTTTTCTCAACACGGCACTTAACGAAAATCGCGTGCTTGTTTGCTGTCTCCTGTAAAATTTGCTCGAGTGCAGATTGGCCAAACAAGCACTGAGGCGACGAGTAGACAAAAGTCAGACAGAGATCGGACAGTTCCAATTGTCTTTACTGCTTGTAGACCTGTGGAAGAGGTACATGAGAGCAGTAACCGCTTACCATTAAGTAGACGGTAGACGCGTTTATTGGTCTTCAATTAAAGTAATACATGGTTGCTAGCTTTGGTGACCACTGACCACATTATACACCGACTCACACTTTGCTGTTTGTAAATGACTCTCCCACAATCTTCAAAGGCGCATTTCTTAAAAGCAGTACTGGCGCGGTCGACTTTGAAGAGAAGTTAATTGTAATGTGATGTAAACCACGACTCCCACTGTCTCATTGACCGCGACTTAATCAATCATATCAGTCAACATTATCGCGATTACGTATTTTATAGATAACGTTTTGTTTTAACGCAAATGCATTTAGTATCGAACTTTGTTTTCGTCTGCACCATAATTATGTTTAGTCGTCTTGTAAGTTTCATTAGGAATTTTCCGAATACTATTCTTAATTTCGTGAAGAAAAGTTCTAATATATTGACTAGCATTTTTGGAGACTTGTGTAAATATATTTGTACCTATAGAGTGATTCTGGCGAATGAAAATTAGTTTGTGTTCCAAAATACTCTTAAGGTGGAAATTACAATTTAATATTTAATGCGTCACATCGACCGGTCCTGCGCCATCTGCATCCAGTGACCTCCCGCGATCTTGACCAGGTCGTCGGTCCATCGACGTGTGGACGGATTGTGGGGTGGATGTGGCGAGGTTTGGGGGAGGCCTATGTCCAGCAGTGGCCGTCTATAGGCTGAGAATGATGATGATGATGATTTAGAAAGAAAAGAAAGAAAGAAAATAACCTTATTCAGAACTACAACTAATAATAAAGATTAACACAATTAGTTTAAAATTTAATGCGTAATTGTTGAGAAAAACAGCGAAAACATGAGAGTGTTATATAAACGAGAACTTTTGTCCTACCGCAATAACTGTTTGAAATATAAAAATTTAATAGGTCTTCCTCGATCTTTGATCTCAAAGAACTACATATAATACAACACATACCATCATGAATTTTCCAGAAATAACAAAGAAATCTGGATTAGTATGCCATTTCCCAAGAGCCGTCAAGAAAAGTTGTAAAATGTTTAAATTTTACAGCCTCTCAAAACTTTCCATAGATATCCTTATTTTCACATACAGTACTGAATTTAAATCTCATCTGTCTGCTTAGTACATACATTCAAGCATTAATTAATTAAAATGGACCAAAATTTTCCTACTTAGGTAAATCGGTATGGTTTGTGTTTTTGTTTCAGATAGAGGAGGTTATGCAGCAAAAGGCGCCTGTGGTGCCTAGTAACGTGAAATCACAGTGAGTTAAACTGAATAATATTAATTTATTCGATCACTATCTTTAACGAAATAGTAACAGGTTAAAATCCTATTAATTTATACTTGTTTCTTCCTACAATTATTCGCACAACAACGCCATCTATCAAAAAACTACAGAACTACATTCCGTTCATGCTCAGAAACGTGTTTCAACTAAATGATTGAGTTGAGACTAGTATACAGTATTTCACATTGTTGATGCGGCGGGGATATAGCTCAGTGGTAGAGCATTCGACTGCAGATCGAGAGGTCCCCGGTTCAAACCCGGGTGTCCCCTGATTAATGTTTTTATTTTTTTTATTTTTAGTAATCCACCAACCTCTCCTTTGACTCCTGGCGTGAAAAGCAAAGGGTTTTCAGCAAATTTCTTCAAGGCCACTTTTAGCTCGAGAAGCAAGGCGGTCCAACCCGCCACTTCAACGCAGTCGATTGACGAAACTACCAAGATAGGTAGCGCGGAGACCAAACCTGTTACTAGAAATAGGCCCAGGACAGGTAAATTAATAAATAATTCAAAAGTGTTTAAAAATAAGAAAATAAACACTTTTAATGATTTTTTAATCGTAAATGTAAATTAGTTGTCACTGTTGATTATTAATAGATATTCTTGCTTGTCAGTTAATCGAAAAAAACAAAATAGAAAATTCTTATTTGGGTAAACTTTAATCCAAAATAACGGTTCCTTATGGTTTCTGTAATCTTTATTATAGCTTCAACACAAGAGTCTTCGAAGTCAAAGCTAAAAAGAAGTCTTGGTGTAGAACGATTGTCTGCTAAGCCTAATGTCAAGCGACTTGACAGACCTTTAGAACCAGAACGACCTTTAAGAAACAAGCCTGTTACTCCAGACCCCGGTGGACCAAAACCAATTAAAGATGCAAAGAAAATTGAACCTAAAGTGAGGAACGTAGTTTTGCAAATTGTGAAAAAATCGCATGCACCACCAAAACCACCCTCGCCTCCCGTAGAAAGCGTTTTGCCACCAACACTGAGGCCGAAGGTTCCAGAGCAAAGTTTGAAGGTCACCAAAAATATCAATAACAACGATGTTTGGAGCAATGATACAGAAAAGAGAAGTTTTCCAAAAAGAATCACTTCACTTCCAATAAGGTATGTGAACTATAATAATTATAATGTAGGTTCCTAATAAAATTATTTCTAGATACTAATGCTGCTATTCATGAATATTCATTATATTATAATATTATTCTTTCATATTCGTATCACTGATCGTAGAGGAAAACGGTTATATTTTTGAAATACGCGCGCCTATTTCTAGACTCTTTAAGTTAGTATCCACATTTACTTTGTTAAATAAACTTTAAAGTCTTTCAGTAAGGCTTACTTTTGATTACAAGCAAGTTATAAACGACATAAAACATCACGAAAACATTCGGACTATGCGTTCGCCCATACTGATTTCTCTCTCTAAACTTGTTGTTGTTTCGCTCTTTGAAGAGACCAACTGTGTCTCTGTTTCATTTTCACCTGTGTACGAAATTGACCTCAGCAATTCTGCTAAATAAGTGTTTAGTGCTTGATAAGATTATTAAAATTTTACGAGTATTTGGTCGACTTTTACAAAGGAATTTTAAAGTTTATGTTGAAGTGCTAAGTAACTAAATAAAAAAGATCCACTGTGTTTCCTTATTCTTTTTAAGTTGAATAAAGACAGAGCAATCGGGCCCGGGCTCCTTGTGGTTGGTCCGTTGATAATGAAACGAAGTGTGATGTATCAACATGACTACTATGAATGCCGCACATATACTTTAGTTTGTTTTTGTCGCCGGGGCGTGGAAGACGTCCGGTCGGCTACCGATTTGTTTTTCGAACTTTTGTATGACAAACAAATCGAGCTTGTATAAAGTTTAGGATGGTGTGTGTTTCATGTGCTACACAGTGAGGTGTTATTCGTTTTAATGATCGGAATATGTTGTTTAGTGATATTCACGAAGCGTCAGCATTGTAACGACCAGACGGTGACGGTGAGACGGACCGCGCTACAAAAAATTGAGATTATTGACTCGGTGTCTTATTGCTTTTCACTAGAGTAATGTCAGACAGTGTTGCCAACCTCAAAAAACTAAAAAACCACAAATCGCCTAAAAAAAAACAGTAGAAAGCGGTAGGTAAAGAAAAAAAGGCAGATTTCATAATTTGGCTCATATAATTAAATAATAAACAACTTTCTTAGTGTCTAGAACTCACATCAATTGATATAATTATTTATAATCACAGCAACATAAAACAAAAATCAAAGTAAAATTATTTTTCAGTTTCATTTTCAATTGCCTCATCTTCAATATTTTCACACTCATTTTTATTTTTAAAATCATACATGTTTTTGTTGAATTTCTTCAAGTGCTTTCGAATGAATAGCAATCAGTTATTTCGGATTTAGTGTGTAATACTCCTTAAGGGATTACCCTTTAATCCGCGAAAAACAGTAGAAAATAGGAATGAAACAGAAAACATGGTCATCAATGTGAAAACAGCAAATCTACTGTTAAAACAGTAGGGTTGGTAACGCTGATGTCAGATGTCAATCTTTCGGATTATGGTTGATCTCAGATCCTTTTTCGTATATTTTATGACCTATGAAGTCTTCACTTTTACAGTTTAAATAACGCAGGATCTCAATCTTGCATTGACAGTTTAAAATTAAATAAGTAGTTAAATCTCGCTCAAGTAAAAAAAATATAAAAAATATATTACAAAGTTACGCGTCAAATTTTCGTTATCATTTTCCTCGTACTAGGTAATTATTGTTGGTTCCAACATTATGTTTAGTATTTGAAACTTATATTTTTCAGTGTATTTTGATTTTTTATTTCAATATCAGACTAGAAACTAATATTATAAAATTTCACTGCTTACCATATTACTATCGTAAATTAAAACATTTCATAAGAAAGTAGGTACATTAACATTATGAATGTGTCGAGCGTGTTTGTATGCATCACAATAACAATACATGACAGAAGGTGTAGAAAATTGTTAAACAATTTGTAAGAATGTACATATTTTACAGTAGAAAGTGACAGACTCTTCCTTTATATCCAACTTGATAGCTCATTGAATTGCTTGAATTAACCATAGAATTCCATGGAATTAACAAACTGTTGACAAAAGAGGGCAATAAAACTTATTAATGCAGTCTTATTTAAATCGATAGACTGACATACAAATGATTTGATGTAAGAAATAAGAATAACTGAAACTATAATTCAAGATAGATCTTCCAATAGGTAAATTTTCAGCGATATAAAATCCACTTGATGGATAGTTTTTACGACCAGGATTGAGCTATTATCAAACGGATTGATGGATGAAAATGAGTTTTTCGGAAAGATCACTGCAAAGACCAACTCTCTTCTCTCTATGCTCTGATTTTTCGCATAAGATCGGATTCCTTCCACTAATATGATTCCAGATTGTTATCGAGATGTTTCTCGAGGAGGCATTTGGATTGTAAATTAGTAAAGCGTTTCGACTACCTACTAACGTTGATGAGTATAAAATAGTATAAATTACTCTGTGCGTATATCATCACTATACAAATTATAACGTATAGAATCGTACGTACGTCACGAATTGAATAAATATTATTATCTACGCGATATCTCTTCTTTATTTTATTATGCTACTGAAATTTTTTGATTAATAGATTACGATTATTCGACTAGAAGTATCGTAAAAATTTCAAATTCTCCCGTACGGAATTTATAAATAATTTGTTTATGTAAGAAGATAAGGATAATTCAAAGATAACAAGATATATTGCTCATGTGTCCTTACAATTACATAGTATCGTTAATGTATGTATATTCAAAGTTTAGATCTTTCAGACCCTGATTGTATTGTGACTTAACGAACCATGGCAATCTCACACAAACAATTAAGCTATCTATTAAAATTTTAATACGGAGAACTCAACAATTACTTGAGAAAAATCAGAGTTTCTCAAACTACAGTTCGTGGCTCTATGTACACAAATTTCACTCTTTGAATTGAAATTCAAATTTCAACTTGAAACAGCGTTTTGTCGGATTTAATGAATTGTAACTTTATTCAAAGTTGAGTAAGGATGCACCGACTTTATATCAATACATAGTATAAAACAAAGTCGGTTTCGTTGTATGTCTGTATGTATGCTTAGATCTTTAAAACTACGCAACGGATTTTGATGCGGTTTTTTTTAATAGATAGGGTGATTCTTAAGGAAGGTTTGGTGGCAATGAGCAGGCTGACCTCTGGGCTAAAGAGGCTATCCAGTCTGGCTCTCTCCGTCCTTTGAACTTTGCTTCCGATATTTTGCGAGGTGCATCAGACAACTTAAACTCTAACTGGCAAAACATTTGGGATCAAACCTCTGTGCTTAAAGGCAAACATTACAGGAACCTCCAATCCAAATTATTTCGACGACCCTGGTTTTCTAAATTTAAAATACACTCAAAACTATCAATATCCGTGGTTTGCCGCTTACGTCTTGGTCACACATGCACCCCCGTTTTTCTCCATAAACTTCGTATAAAAGATAGATCCTTATGTGAGTGTGGCCTGGACGAAGGAACTGCAGACCACATCTTTTTCGCCTGCCCAAAATATTCTAATTCCTTATATGATTTTCTTCCCTCTAAAATACCCCGCCCTCTTAACATCAACTATCTTCTAACCTTAACTTCTTCACCTTCTCTTAAATACCTACTTAACTATATCGAAAAATATAATGTAAGATTATAGTTTGATTTCTTATTCTCAATTAATTGTTGTGATTGTTTCAATATTTGTGTACGTTTTTATCTGTTTAAGATGGCGTATAACTTTGTTGGTCATTACTAATACCTACATATATGCTGGGAAATAGATTACAATACAGAGCTGTTCCTCTAGATTTACCGATCTTTTTTTTTTTAGTTCTTATCTCTTTTTACTCCTTTTAAAATATCTAACACTTACTTCCCGAAACCGATCAAATTGTCTTTAAACTTCAACGTGTCTCTTTAACACTCGACATTGGCGGAATCACAATGCGTGTACATTAAGACGCGATTGGGGCCATTAATAAAAAAAAAAAAAAAGGAAGGTTTGTATGTATAATAAATGCATAATATAGTAGAGAAACACTGATAAATTGAAAGGTTTCTAATGTGATGTCGTAAATAAGCACGTTTTTTGGCGCTTATATTGCAAACGCTGGCTGAACCCTACGAGATAGACCAAAATAATGTACTACAGTATTGTTCACCTTAAAAAGTTCAACAAAAAAGTCCGCGATGGTATATGTCTATCTCTTAGGGATAACCCAGCATAAGCATTTTTATTCTTTACTAAAAATGGTTATTTACGAAGTGATTTTAAACAATACAGCATTAATCCTTATCCAATTAAGTACCTTAAATAAATTGTGCATTTATTATAGATCAATATGCTTTTTACAGCATGTAATTTAAGTGAATATTACCGAAGATATTACAAATTTAAAATGCAGGGTCGTAGTTGTTTGCGCCGGGCGACGCGTGCTTATATACAATTACAATTTTTGAACCCCTTTGTAACGCAGACGAAGTTGCGCGGGTCATCTAGTTTATTTATAAAACAATTTATATAAACGAGCAAAATCATAAACGAGATACATAAATAGAATCTAAGAATTATTTTAAGAATTTAACTACATTTAGTATCGCGAATGACGGGTTGTCGTAGATATTATTATCGCAAATAAAATAATACAAGACTTAGGTGTTGTATACTAGTGTGAACTGTTATAAGTACAAAGGTATGTCTGTGTGCAAACATGTGTTACTATTACGTTACATATTTGCGACATTTCATTGTCTTGTTCAAATAAAAGTTTAAACCATAACATTTGCTTTCGAAATACAAAATGAAAAATTTTAAAATGTTATTTTCATTGAATACGATTATGTAAAAACAAGATTACGAAACCTAATTTGAATGTACGCGATGCTTATTGATTTTAAATGGAGAATGTGAACAAATTTTAAATCGCATGAAACACTAATTTTTAAAAAGAATTACGTAAAAAGAAAGAAGTAATCAGTGCATTGTGTAATACAACGGTTGTGTAATTAATTAATATAAGAACACTAGCTGACTCGCGCAACTTCGTCTGCGCCGAAAAAAAAAATTAGGGATGGACTACCCCTAACATTTAGGGGATGAAAAATAGATGTTGGCCGATTCTCATAGATACCGGATAAGCACAAAAAAATTCAACAATATCGGTCAAGCCGTTTCGGAGGAGTTCAAGTTCGAACACCGTGACACGAGAATTTTATATATTAGATGATAAACCTAAAAATATTTTTAATTTGCACAGTGATGTTAAAATTAATTAAAATATATTATAGACATTAAAATTCAGTTTTCCAAATTATTTAGAAAGTAGTTTAGCTTAAAAGCTTAACGTTTAAAAAAAAAATCTATTTAATACAAAATTGTATTAATCCACGGCTTGCTATGGACCCTTCTAAAACAACAGTTACAGTTAATATAATAATGAAAGTCTAGTAAATACGGTAATTTAATAAAGCATTAGTTCTTATATTAAAAAAATTGATCACGTGTACTATGTAACAACAGCATGTATACCTATTTACGTCATAACGATATACGTATTCTTTTAAAGTGTAAAACTTTTATTATAATAGTCACGAAAAAATATATTTATTACTGAAAGAAAATAATATATGTAAATAAAATCATAAAAGGAAATGAAACAGCGATGAGGATAGTTCAAACTTTCTTCGGTTGGTTGCAATCTGAAATAGTAACAGTTGAGAAACACAATAATACTATTGTGCAACAGCTACTAGTAGCCTCTCATCTCTGACTGAATCCTAGTAAAGCTGTAAATGTTTTCAGACCAAAAGCAATAGCAGGAGGTCATATAATTGTCCTTCCCAATCCTGACAATTTTCTAAGACTACGTCATTCATGTCCATTTCATCAATTATTGTAATGTCAAAGATAGTGTCTTCATCCGTTCTAACCAACAAGCTAGATTGGATGGCATATTTGTACAAGTGAGAACCAAGGATTTCATATTATTGTCTCGCATTGTAAAAGACGGCAAGGTTACACGATCGTTTTACATTAACTAATTGTTTCGTGTCGTTTAATCCGTGTGTCGAAAGTATGTGACACATGCGAATTCTCGGTCGTACCATGTTTATGGTCTAGAGATTAAAAGTTGATAGTTGTGGATAGTTGTTGCTTTTGAAATTCTGTGAATTATAGTGTGTAAATTTTAATTAAAACTCCCTATTCCGAAAATGTTTCGCTTAACATAGATAGGAAATTATTGCGCAAAGTCCTACCAAACCTTGGTTAGAGTACAAACCAAAGACGGAAGTCTTATATGATATTCCATAACATTTTATTTGGTGATAATAATCATTCGGCAGTTGAATGTGCATCTTGTTTGGTAGACGCTTGCACATGTTAAACATCTGTCGATAACGTAGTGTTTAAGTTCTCTCGTTTCAACATTTTAATGGCTGCCTTCTGTACACAGACGGTTATTGAATTAAACCCGTCTACTGGTATTACCAGTCGTCGTATGATGAACGACGATTTCTTCATTACTTGTCATCTGAATCGTTTTGATTTATTCTATTTCTTGTTTGTGAGTATAATCATTATCACGTTTGAAAAGCTAGATGAGCTTTATGTATCTATACTAATATTATAAAGCTGAAGAGTTTGTTTGTTTGTTTGTTTGTTTGTTTGTTTGAACGCGCTAATCTCAGAAACTACCGGTCCGATTTCAAAAATTCTTTCACTGTTGGAAAGTCCATTTATCGAGGAAGGTTATAGGCTATATTTTATTTTCAAAAAAATTAGGGATCCGTATGAAAATATCGAATATGTAACACAAGGTGAATAATCGAAAACCTATTTATGCATACGCTGCAAAAACTATTGACAATAGAACAAAATGATGTACTACGGGTTTTTAGGTCTTTTGAAGACAAACAAAAAAGTCCGCGACAGCATATATCTAACTATCATAGTTTAGTCACAACAACTGCTTTTATGTTTAAAAATAAAATTAATTCGTCCGAAGAATGAATTTAACGTTAAATTAGTTTTGTTATATTAATCCTTATCCAAATAAAGTATTTTGTTATCAAGAGTATTAATGTAGAAGTAAATTACTTTTTGTTTTATTCCAATCGGACTTTTCGTTTAGAAGTTATTACGAGTATAAAACTCCCCGGGCCGCGCAAATAATATCGCAACAGCATTAAGAGTACTGTTTGAACCCCTTTGTGACGCAGACGAAGTTGCGGGGGTCATCTAGTCTTAGAAATAAAGCTACCTGCTACCGTTTTTAAATTATTCATGTGTGAAAACCATTCGCTTGATATCGTTGAGGTATTGTAAAAAAATTTTGTGTCTTTTACTCTTATAAAGACAAACGTGACAGGAGCATTTTAACTAAAGTAGTGAATAACTAGTCCTTAACTTGTTACTTCACAATGACCCAGTAAAGTCTAGAGTTATACAATAGTAGAACAATAAAATTAGTCACAATATTTGTTTCTGTACGTTTCCTTGGTATTATTATGCTATTTCTCACGTACGTTTCATTGTTTGTAATTATACAGGGTGATTTCCTAGTGAGGGTACATATTGAAGGTCATGGTAGCTGATGGTTATATACGACCAGTAAAAATATTATTACCAAAGAATATGGCTTAATGCCTTAGTAATCGCAACTTAAAAATACCTAAAATTCTTGCAAAATGATATTTTTTCGACAGCTGATGGGTGTGGCGGAGGTGTGGGGTGCGCGAGATCACTAGAGGTCATTAGTCAACACTCTTTAAGCCGAAATTGCTAATGTTTGAGGTAGTTTTGTAGAATTTAGATTTAAAAAAAAAAAAAAAAAACTTTACTTATTTTTTGTAATATTCCGTATTAGAACAGAGTACTCATCACCCTCCTGCAATATGTACCCTGTCTAACAAATCACCCTGTATATTTACTTAGATCTTTTCGAGATTATTTCAATAATAAAATTAATTCTGTAATATTTATTCAGATTTCAAGGTTTATAATTATAATTCCGAGAATGAAAACAAACATATTTTTTATTTAAGATAATATGAGTTTGGTAATAATCTAATCATGTTTTCTAAACGTGTTAGCAGGAAATAAAGTAAATATATTACAAAATACACTGTATTGAAATAGTTGACTTTCCCATTTTTTATTAACAAAAATATTGTTAGTTGATAATGGTGGTACATCTACTACAAAGAGATATTAAGGTTGCATCAAGTGCAAAGGCAAGTTCATCGCCTCAAGCAGTACCCGCGTCCTCATTAGTCGCGATTGTCCTGAAGACAATACCATTCACACCACTATGTGAACAGACAAGTACATATATAAATAAAAACTGATGCAATTAAATACGTTTCATATTTAACGAGCATTATGCCTTCTTAGAACTTTACTACTTTTTGATTGAATTTTCCTAGTATGATTAGTGATCTTCTTTCACTCGTCATTTTGTGTTATCACTAACTCCTGCCTATTAAAACTATCAGTTAGAAAAAACATCGTGTTCCTGTAAGCTCTTGGAATATACAATTCTGGTTGATCCTGTAAATTAACCAGAACACTAGTTAATATCAAAGTCATAAGATGTCAGGTGAATTCTAACTTTTGATCACTACAACAATACCCCACACAATTTTGACCCGATCTTGTCTTTATTTTGTAAAATATCTACTTTGTTGTGATTTCACATATTATTTCATTTTATTCCGATTGTGACCAAATTTGATCTCAGCAACGTCCCCTAACGATTAATACGATACGCCATTTCATCCTCTTTCAATAACGGAAATGGAATACGGGCCCTCTTTTGAAAGGCACTTAACGTGAAGGAAGGAGATTTGAGGGTATTCCCACTTTTTTTTCGATACCTTTTAAGTTACGTTGCAAAGCTACTGAAAATCTTCAATACAAAGTCGTTAAAGGGAAAGAACAATTGCGTGACGATCTTATGCAATTAAGTTTGGACCTGAAGGAAAATAATTTTGTCCAAAGCAGATCAAATGAAAAGGTCAGTATCATCATCATAAAGACGTTTTGATTTATGTTAGTGCATTTTGTGTGCAAACAGGTTTCTGATGCCAAAACCGAAACGAAGAGAAAGTATCCCACAGTTTATATAGATACATCTCATATTGTTTAATTGTGGTGGAAGATTTTATTGAACTTTCTCGGTCAGACTGTGGTTTTGTGTTATTTTAGTTTTTATTGGAGTACAGACTAATAAAGTTTACGAGTTACGAGGAAGTTTACGATGTTAAGTAGCAATAGCAAATCATAAAACGATTAGCTACTTACTGCTGTGTTCTAATTCACCTCACCCAATCAATGATAAATGTTTCATAACATGGTTAGTGGTTATTTCACGTCTCGTCAAAACTCGAAATATTTAAGACTTCTTCGCGCCCAAATTGTAAGGAAATAATTAACTTTAATCGTTTTGTAATTGTGTACTGTCAAATTACTGCTCAGAGCAAATACAGGAAGTGTGGATGACCTTCTGTTTGTTGAACAGTGGGACATAATAAGCGCATCAAAATATTATTGTTTCTTTTTGAGTTATTTTTTGCGTGGTCGTATGCTTGTGTTGTAACATTAATTAGATTTTATCGGTAGTGCATTGTCTTGTCTCTTTTTATGGAGGTTTGGAAGTTAAATTTTAGTGTTCGTCAAATATAATGACAAATTCAGCTATCTTATCACCTAAATTCCTTAAAGGCCTTAACAATTGAAGCACGTTCGTGAAGCTCACGTAAGACCTCTTTGGTAATATACGATATTTGAATAGAATTTTTCGTCTACTTCCGCTCTGATGAGAATTTTAATTGAAAAAATCACAAGCACCGGAACTTTGAAAGAATTTGTTTGCATAATGCGCTCTTTATTGAACATTGACTGCGTAACGTAACATTCGAAACAATATATACGTGACGGTTTTCTATTGTTGGTTTATTACTAAATTGCTACAGTTAACACATCTGAGTCACAGTCCACCAAGAGCTCCACAAACAACGGTTAACGAAATACTATAGAATTTACTTCCTTTACACAGACGAAGTATTGCTAATGAAATTATGCTACCGAACTATTGAAATTATGCGAATTTTGATGCATGGAACGGTGACATAATTTCATTAGCAAGACTTAGTCTGTGTTACATAAATATTTCTTCTACTCAATGAAAAATCTGTATTTCTCTGTGTAGATTACAGAATTGTACTTTGATTAAAACATTACTTAAACTTAGTTCAGTAAAAGCGCGAGACCCTGGCATTAAATCGTTGAATCGATGCAGAAACTGTAATCATACAATAATGGATCATGATAGGTAGACGTTTAGTTCCATAGTGGGAGAGCTCCGACCTCCGTAGGCCGCGGTGGCCACGGCTGGCCGTTGACCCGACTCGATGCTAGCTCCTCCGAGGAATGCTAGCCGACGGAAACCAGTTTGTGCTTTTTGCACTTTTTGGGTTATGCGGTTATATCGCGACCTTGTCGTTTTAGGTTAGGTTTTTGTGTAATGTATGCTAATTTGGATGAAATGTAGCTATTTTTGGAATTTATAAATGAGATTTGCAATCAGTCGCTTAAGGAAAAACTAGATACTCAACTAGAACATAATAGTCTAGGCTTGATTATTACAAAATAAAATTTACTATGCGAATATCTACTAAAGACTACGCAGACAGGATCGAAGAACTTGTTTGCTTATTTTTCTAATATCCTTAAACTCTGTAGTTACATTTAGAAACTTCGTCTGAACCTGAATATTTTGTAAAAAGTAAAGTGTTTAAACCAATCATGGTGGTTAATACAACACGTTAGAATAATAAGCTAAGGAATTGTATCACGTCATTATTCAAAATACCGCATGTGAGTCAGTAAGTGCAGTGTTCCAGATTGGAGTACAATAATATTGGTTCAAAATTAATTATTCCTTAATGTGATTCTTGGAAATATCTCGAACTATTTCCTTGCCTTATAACCGCATGAATAACTGTTCTATAATTACAAATTTGTATGAAATTCAATTCTTACTATAATTCGTAGTTATTCTCTTTTTACCACTACAAAGTCTGTTGGACCTTTTAAATATACAGGCAGACTGCACTTTGTTACATCGTCTTTCTATTCTGAAAACGATTTTATGAATTTTAGAATCCAAAGTTTTACTCCGATTCTGATACGGAACAAGTTGTTCCAAAAACTCTCCAAGTTATGTGCCCCAAGAAATCATTCTTTACACATACAATTCACTTTACCTATTTCATACATAATAATATATTGGTGAGCACAACAATAAAACCAAGATATAAAAGTTCCTAAATCATTCGTCTAAATCAATTCGGAGAGTGTTCGTACTACTTCGTGCCCAAATATAGAAAGTGAGGCGGTCGCATCATATCGACGACTATTATTTACGGCCAACCTTGAACGCTAACGCCATTCCAACACCACATTGCTGTTTTTATGTCAACTGTAAAATATTTTATAGTGTTTATTAACAGTTTTAAAGTATAATAAACATAATAATATGCAAATAGCAAGTGTGTGGGGTCGTTATTGGCGACTTTACTCAAGCTTTGCCAGTATTGTCCTAGGCTCAAACTTTGTAGTGCAAAAACTCTGACTTGCCAGTTTATAGTTCATTCACAGTAAATCATGGTCGTGTAAATATTCCCATCGTTAACCACTTCTTCAAGCTCCGCTATCCTATGAATGTCCGTAGATACTCATTGTGGATACTGAGTTTTGAAAATCAGAATACATTTACGTGGCTTTCAATTGGTAATACGTAACCTATAAACCCTTCACATAATTGTTAATAACACAAACTTCGCCCCTTTACAAATGTGAGTATGATGAATATAGTATTATACTAAGTAGGTACTAAATGTTAGTACTCGTACCTAATTTATTCTCATTGACACGAGAGGTTTGTCGAATGAATGTGTCACGACAACTATGGCGCTGAGTGAAAGCTACTTGCTCGTCCGCTGCTCTCAATTGCCGGTAATTGGTTACAGATGATTGCTTTAAAAATCGATGTGTATACTTATTACATTAATAAAATGGCAATTTTTGCACTGAATGTGTGATGAATGAACTTTAATTTTATCAGGACTCCACTTTAGAATGAGGAGCTAATCTTTTTAGTTACGGTTTATCCTTATTCAAACGAGGTCTTCCAAGTGCCGTTTACGATAGGCTGTCACATTTATGCCTTGACAATACTGAGGTTCATGAGTTTTTTTTTTTTTTTAGTTCGAGGAAATCACCTCTATCTCTATGTGGGAGTTGAACCGCACTAAAACTTCCAACCGCTCACACTGAGCGTCCGAACCCCGGCTGAGGCCAGAACCCAGCATGGGGTTATGAGGGACGACGCGACGCGTTACGCCATCGGCACTCTTTGCCGTCGCGCCGCCTCCAAGGTTCATGAGTGACACAAGAACCAGTTATCCGCAGGGATTACATGAGCTCGAACACTCACCTGGTGAACTATATCAGTGAGTGGCCCTAAACTAAAAAAATGCACCTATAATCAAGTATAAACCGTATATTATCCCTTATATTTGGGTCACGCGTTAAATATTCAGTGCATCATCAAGTAATACATTCGGTAGCACTTCCATAGCATTCCTTTGTGTATCCTTACATGGCGAGCTTACGTCCGCTCCTCACACGCGCTTCACATATTAATGCCTGATTAACATACACGCGTAGATCTGTTACACTGGAAGCTCTGAAATTGTGTCATAATTATTACACTTTTTTGGATAGTTAATAATTCTGGCGCAACAAGATGTCGATTTAGAAAGAATTGAAATGAATAAGTTGTCTTGAGGTTTTCTAAGAGAAGGCCTTTATGCCGTATCATTGATTTGTTATTCTATTGCATGTTTCAATTTAATTAAGCGGACGAATAATGCGTCTAGAATTATATTAATGTCGTTCTTCTAGTAACCATTTTGTAATAATTAGTTATTTGGTGTCGACATGCATTAACACAGTTCTTGAAAATAGTCGAGTAACACGCGAGATGGCGGGTCATAAAGTGTTTCTAACCTTTATCAAGATATTATTATTACAGAATGTTTTTATTTTATCAGTGGCTAGTGACAACCGTAGTGTCCTTTGAGTAATACTTTCCATATTAATACCATAATATTACAAAGATTTTGATGAAATGTAAGCGCTGGGCAAATACCGGTGAAATACATTGGACGTGACATACGAAGTTGTGTTTTACATTTAATCGACGTGTCGATCACAAAGGAGTAACAGGCAAAGGGTTTGAAATTAAAATAAAAAAGACAACGCTAGTATAGGGGTAGATATAAATACGTGCTACAATAGATATCCCTCGGCCCCTATTTGCATGTGGGGAGTCGCTGAACGTAAAGCGGGGTTCAAACTTCAAAGTAAGCGTTGCCGTATATTTAGCGAATTCGACAATTTATAGATAAATGGTATTATTAATATCTAACCAAGATAGGTTAATGAGAATGAGAACAACAAAGTCAAACTATTATAATTGGTATGATATTTTCGAGTTTATTGTTATGTTAGTACGTATTAAGTAGATAATCTTACAAATGACTTTTTTCGTCATTTTTTGGACTGATAATTTTGTCCATGGTCTTCCACAAATTAATATTGTGTATCTCTACTCTCTTTACTGTAATTTTATTTATCTAAGTCTCGTTTGACCTTCGAATACCAGAGTTAAACTGATAGATAGAAACATGTTAAATTGCAAATTAATTCTTTAAAATAGTGTAATCATGATTAACAAGACGATTTGTTAACAATCGAAAGGAAGAGCTAATCAGTAGCTTAATTACTTATTCTTAAATTGAAAACAACAAAAAATTGCGTTTGTTCAAAATGTGACAAGATTTTTTGCACTAGTAGTTTGTTATTGTGTTCTAAAAATAGTAATGGATAAAAAGTTGTGTTTTGGTAATACAATATTATGCTGAACCTACATAAAATAGACCCAGAAAATAAAACAGCTTCATTATCATTTTCGATTCAGTATAAATATTTTTTTAAGAAGTGTTTTGTAAAGCTTTAGTAAACGGCTATCTTTACGTCACGAGTGAGGGACACTGCACCAGTAATTGTACTTTAACTGCATTCTAAATTGACGAAGATAATAGTATAGTCTACCCATAATACCCGTTCTATGGTACTAATAGTAGGTTCATTATATGAACGTACTGTGCGACGTTTTAATACAATTTATTGTTCACGAAAATCGCTTTATATTGAGTCATCACTATATTTCGAAACATAACTATCTTAGTGTTACACAACAATTATATTCAATACGTACAGTAATTAGGACAATTATATTTCTCACATGCGTTTAAACATAAGCATGTCCACTGTAGGAATGTCGTGCCATTAAATTGCTCGAGTCAGCTTGTGACGAAGCACGTGGCTGCGTCCGTCGACATTATCATTGATCAATTACCGTAATTCTATATCAGCGAGCTAGTAAAGATAAAAGAGAAAACATTTGGAAAGTTGTACTTACGCCGTCGGGTTATCTAATGCGACAACTTCATGAATTGATACATAAAAACGTTTGGTCTATTACAATGTTGTAACGCGCCTATTTCATTAACTATTCCGATCACAGTAACAGTGGACAGTGACCGTTGAAACATGGTAAATACGAAACGAATCGATCAGTGATACGAATACGAAAAATGATATAAACAACGACAAGATGATGAAGTTTAAATCGTTGTTCCGTAGAGGACCAAGTCAGGGAAAACAAGAGGGTACCTTGAAAGGAGCCCCCTCTGTGTCCAGTCTCGATTCCAAACACCACAAAGTAGCGCCCGCGAGAGACAAAGCGCTGAAAATCTTCGGATCGAAAGAAAAACTGCATAAAGCACACAAGAAAAAAGATCTCGGAAATAATAATGCGGTACTAGAAGATCCCGAGTTACGAGAGAGTTTGGAATACGAAGATGGACAGGTTGGAAGGGATTATGGAAGCGCCGAGGAGCTGGGTGGGTCGATAGGCGACCACGGATCTCAGGAGTACATCAGCTTGCCGGTCACTTTGAATGCTGACCACATGCCGGGCTTCCCAGATGTGGAGCTGCTGCCTGCTGCTCCATCAGAGGTATGTACACTGACTTCTAAGTTCGTGATATAGGTTTTTTGAAAATTACCCATTTCATTTTTTCTGTTCTTCTCTCAGATTTGTGGAATAGCTACAGGTTTCTAAAATTTAGTAAAGACTAAAGGGTTAGGTGAAGTATCTAACCCTCTAGTTTTCTTAGACATTCATAGTAAATCAATCGAAGTTCCTAAAACTAATCATATTACTAGCTCCCAGTAGACCCCGACAATATTTGAAATTCCTTTCAAATCTCTTTTCTATGTCAAATACAAACTGAATACTATTCATTATTATCAGAGTTACATCAGAGTTTATGAAAAATATGTTTACGTATAATCCTATTGATTACCCTTGTCACAGGCATCTTTAATATCTGGAGCTCGTGAAATAGAGACCTTAAGAAGAGAATTGGAGATTAGCGCAATGGAGCGTGCACAACTGCAAGCAAGGGTCGACGAATTATTGGAGAGGGCCACCGAGGCTGACAGACTGAGAGCGGAACTGGATAAATTGAAGGTTAGTTTATATTAAAAATAGATGGGGATGGACGTTTTTTAGTGTCTAAATGATTTTTCTCTAGATTTCTTCTGTCTTGTAGGTGAGGAGATTGACCGGTTGTTTGTTCTGTGCTGTTGTTGCTAATTTTATCTACCATTGTACACAGATTTTGTGTCAATTAATTATAGAAAGTAACATTGCTTACTTCGTCTTCTTCGAAATAGCTGATACCTGTTATCTTTGCAATCCAGTACTGTAACAGTAGTTCAAACTGAAAATGATTTTACCGCTATATTCGTATTTTACAGTTTCCATCGTGTATTCACATAAATAATGGACGAGACGAATTTTATAACATTTTTTCTCAGAGATTAGCTTTCTTAAAGTTTACGTACATCATTACAGCGATGTGTCACTGGTCTAGATAAATGTTATTGACCTAATGATCTTTTTATCACCAATTAAGTGTCACTGGGTTTTTGTTAATACTCAATGACAACCATTAATGACTTCTAATTTTATTATATTATCTCTATATTAATTTATTTTCACTTATTTTTTACATATGTTTTTTAAAAACAATACAAAAAAAATAATTTAAAAATACAATACTGGGCCACTGAAGACGAGGTTTACGACCTGTTACATCCTACCCCTGTTAGGGATATTGCTGACCCTAGCAATAGGGATATTGCTGACTCCAGCAACTCTCTTTCGGAAT
Source organism: Trilocha varians (assembly GCA_030269945.2). Taxonomy (NCBI): domain Eukaryota; kingdom Metazoa; phylum Arthropoda; class Insecta; order Lepidoptera; family Bombycidae; genus Trilocha; species Trilocha varians. The sequence goes on along the minus strand of AP028268.1, from coordinate 5,889,309 downwards.
TAATATCTTAGCTGAGAGATTAATCAGTTCAGGCCGATCTTCCAACCCGAGAGGTTGTGTTATTTTATCCAGAAAAGCGACTTCCAATATATAAAAGTGTATCCTAAACATAGTTTATTTTATGTGTGAAATAAAATCTTTTTTTAAAAAAGGAACTTTTCTTCGTCGCGTAACATATTTGGTGGCAGCTCAAGGGATTTCTAAAATCCAGGAAACGCCTTCGACTGTGGAAAATCAATGACCCAGTGCAGTGAAAACAGTGAAAAGTGAATAAAAGTGAAAATACGTGTATTTGTACAAAACAAGTTATAACATGCTCCTGAACTCCATCTACACGTAAGTGATAATCTATCCAAAAAACTCACTGGTGGCGCGATTCCAAAAACTCTTAAAAATACTATTAAAATCCGAAAGTGTAATAATTAACATTCAAAATCATCTCTAATTATTGTTCGAGACATCCAGTACCGAGAATCCTTATCTAACGCGACGCATCCGCTCACCTGCATTAAACCTTGAACTTTATCGCAACAAATAATTCTCGGAAATCCATCAAAATGACCACTAAGGAGGAGACTAGACAAAGAGGACAAAAATCGGAAAGCGAAGAAAGAATAGACCTTAATATCCTATTGAAGTTTATTAAAAGTTTCGACGGCAACCGCGAAAATCTAAACTCATTTCTGACAAACTGTCAAAATGCGATTAATTTAGCAAATATCCAACAAAAACCTGTATTATTAAAGTATATATTAAGCCAGTTAGAGGGTAAGGCAGAATCAGCATGTACCATCCGCGACTTTGAATCTTGGGAACAGTTATCTGAATTCCTACGAGCCCAATTTGGTGATAAAAAACACTACGCTGCATTACTCTCTGACCTGCAAAGTTGCAAACAAAATTACAACGAGCCGGTCAATCAGTTCTCTTTACGTATAGAATCTTGTTTATCACGGCTGTTGGCCGAAATAAATATATCCATCCCGTCACGAAACAAAGGCGAACTGACAGGCCGTATCGCTGCAATGCAGGACTTAGCCTTATACACTTTTGTAACTGGATTAGATCCTAAATTATCTATGGCTGTTCGATGCCGAGATCCTGATACATTAAACCAAGCTATTAATATCGCTGTCTCAGAAGAGAAAATTTTACAAACGACTAATAGAAAATTTCCCTCGTCTTCATCCGGATATCCATTCAAAAATCCGCAATTTCCAAACAGATATCAACAACAAATGCAACCACGGTTCCAATATCGGCCTAGAATTAATATTACACAACCTAATGCAGTAAATCCTAGTACCAACGGACAACTCTTTTGTAGATATTGTAAGAGTAACGGTCATATTCTTGAAAATTGTCTCAGGAGAGAATATAACAACAAACGTTTCCAAAATCAATCCCAAAATTACCAACAACGGTTCCAACCGCGTCAAAACAGAGTAAACTTTAATGATAATAATGAAATTTTCTATACTAACACAAGTGAACCTCAAATAATTGAATCCCGCGATGAAGTTGATCATGTTAATTTAAACTGAGTCCTGGCCTGCGTTGGTGTCGTCCGGGTCTAAAATATAAAACCGACACCCAAACATATTCTAGTTCACTAAGTAAATCCACCAACGGCATTATACGACAGGGTAACCAGCCCCAAAAAGGAAATGCCCGATCCTTAAATGAAAATAAATCCACCAACGGCATTATACGACAGGGTAACCAGCCCCAAAAAGGAAATGCCCGATCCTTAAATGAAAATAAATCCACCAACGGCATTATACGACAGGGTAACCAGCCCCAAAAAGGAAATGCCCGATCCTTAAATGAAAATAAATCCACCAACGGCATTATACGACAGGGTAACCAGCCCCAAAAAGGAAATGCCCGATCCTTTAATGAAAATACTATGCAACAGGGTAACCAGCCCCAAACCGAAAGTATTTCATCATATAATCGTAGTAATCCTATTCCAATAATAAATAAAGTAAATTCGAATCCTGAAAATAATAATAAAAAAAATGTTATATATGAAATCTCAAGAAATACAAATAAAAAATATCTACCTTATGTTAAAGTTTCAACATCTATATCCTCAAAGCCATTAAATCTCCTAGTAGACACCGGTGCTTCGGTAAGTTTAATAAAAGAATCATGTATTGAAGACTATCCCGAAATAATTAATAAAAAAATCGAAATCACAGGAATAGATTCCAATCGTGATAGTAGCATTACAACTCTAGGCCAAATTCAAATCGTGATCCAAGACAACGTAGATACTGTGAAACATTACTTCCATGTAGTAGACAATATTGATTTACCATACGATGGAATTATGGGTAATGATTTATTTAGTACACAAAGAAGTCACATAGATTATATCCATCAGATTTTGCTCATAAATAAAATTGTATTTCCTTTATTCTTTCAACAACCAATTTACGCAATTCCAGCTAGAACTGAAATGATAATTGAATGTACTGTCTCCAATCCTGAAATAAAAGAAGGGTTAATACTCGATCAACATTTAACAGATCATTTATTGGTAGCTAACTGTATTGTTTCGGTTAAAAGTAATTCTAGGATTAATATCTCTGTAATAAACACGTCCGAAAAATCGATTAACGTCAACTCCGACCTGAAATTAACATTACTTCCACTTGAAAACAAAACTAAACCTGATCATGCAACACGACACATTTTCCAATTAAACCAAAAATATATCCACGAAAATGCTCTATCTAGAACAAAAAATGTAATTGACCAACTCCGCGCGTCTCATTTGAATAACGAAGAAACCCAAGCACTCTTTGATATTTGTACAAAATTCTCTGACATCTTTTATCTACCTGGAGATAAACTCTCTTTCACTAACGCCATCCAGCATGAAATCAAAACCACATCCTCGACACCTATCCACACCAAATCATACCGCTTCCCAGAGTGTCATAAACAAGAGGTCGAAACCCAAATAAATAAAATGTTAGAACAGAACATAATCGAACCATCATCATCACCTTGGTCATCACCTATATGGATAGTCCCGAAGAAGATAGACGCCTCAGGTAAGAGGAAATGGCGTGTAGTAATCGATTACAGGAAATTAAACGATATTACAATAGGCGACTCCTACCCCATTCCTAACATTTCCGAAATCCTCGACCAACTAGGTCGTAGCAAATATTTTAGTACACTCGATCTCGCGTCAGGATTCCATCAAATTCCAATGAATAAAGAAGACGCTCCTAAAACAGCCTTTTCCGTTCCCCAAGGATCCTATCAATTCTGTAGAATGCCATTCGGTTTAAAAACAGCGCCCTCCACATTTCAGCGACTGATGAACACAGCCCTATCCGGCCTCCAAGGTATAAAGTGTTTTGTATACTTAGATGATATCGTTATTTACTCCTATGACCTTCAAACCCATATTAAAAACTTAGAATCAGTGTTTACAAGACTCCGAGATTTTAATTTAAAACTACAACCTGATAAGTGTGAGTTCCTTAGAAGAGAAGTTTCATACTTAGGACATTTAGTCACCGACGAAGGGGTCAAACCCAATCCTGATAAAATAAAAGCCGTCAAGGACTTTCCCAGACCACAAAACCCCAAAGATATAAAATCATTCCTTGGACTTGTTTCATATTATCGTCGCTTTATACCAGAATTCTCAAAAATAGCGAAACCGTTATCAAACCTACTAAAGAAAGATACGCCTTTCGAATGGACTCACGAACAACAACTTGCCTTCGAATCCTTAAAACAAGAATTAATATCCGCCCCACTCCTCATCTATCCAGATTTCTCTCAACCATTTGTATTAACCTGTGATGCATCTAACTTCGCGATATCAGCAATCCTATCACAAGGGCCTATAGGAAAAGATAAACCAATAGCGTATGCATCTCGCACTTTAAACAAAGCTGAAACAAATTATAGTGTTACTGAGAAAGAATGTTTAGCAATCCTATTTGGCACAAAAACGTTCCGCCCATATTTGTACGGGCGACGCTTTAAAATAGTTACCGATCACAAACCACTTAAATGGCTTTTCAATTGTAAAGATCCAGGATCAAAACTCGTAAGATGGAGATTGAAACTAGAGGAATTCGATTACGAAATTGAATACAAAAAGGGTAAAACTAATTGCAACGCTAACGCTCTATCCCGGTTTCCTGTGAACCCCATACAAGATACTCTACTCAATCCTGAAACCCCTAATCAAAATTTAGACTTCCTGAACCCTAACAATGATCCTAATACTCTCAGTCCACTTCCTGAATTAAATTCCGACGACTTGGTAGAACTCGGTCCTTCAGACAATCTATTTCACGACCTTAGTCCCCTTTCACCCTTAGCGGGAACGGCAGATACTCCCGTAGATCCCTTATCCAACATAGAACAAACTAATAATGACTATTCGCAATTTCTTAAATCCATGAACGAAAAAGATACACAATTCGACACTAAGATAATAGAGTATAATGAAAGTTTAATGAAAAGTTCTTCAAACACAATATTAATCCCTTCATCAATCGATTTGGACGAATCAAACCCCTACATAGAAGAACTCCTAAGTAATATACCGAATTCCGATGAAATTATCTATAAAGAAAAACAATTGCATTCATTCCAAGCTATAAAATATAACAATAAAACTTATTATATCCTATACACTAAGGTTCATCATTTCGACGAGTGCTCGTACAAAGATATATTCGATGTAATAAAAAAGGTAAGAAATGAAATCTTACTCTTTGAAAACACCACCGAATTATCCATATCCGATTTCAAAAACAACTTCGAAAAACTCTCCTTCACAAAACTTTATAATATACTAACATATATCTTCCACCACACGAATATAACTATAAAACTCTACCATAATAACATAATTTATCCTACCCCAACGGAAATTCCAAAGATAATGAAAGAAAATCACGACATACCGATAGCTGGACACCTAGGTTCAACTAGGATGTACAAACGAATAAAAGAAAAATATTATTGGAAAAATATGAAATCCGAAATAGAAAACTTCGTGAAGAACTGTAACCTCTGCCAAACTAACAAACCATACAGACACACTAATAAAGCTCCAATGCAGATAACGACATCCTCAACTCGACCTTTCGATAAAATTAGTATTGACATAGTAGGGCCATTACCAGAAGCTGGTACAGAAAAGCTGAGATTTATACTTACTATACAAGATGATTTAACTAAATATTCTGTTTCATTTCCCATCTCGTTGGCAATAATAATAGATTTAAAAGGTCAGCATGGTTCTCAGCCGTAAGCACTGTGTTTAAGCATATCTTTGGTACTCTGAATGAAGACGATGCGGGAAAATACGATAAGCTCATACAAAATCTTCAAAACTCTGACAAAACTTTGATATCAAGTGTTAAGGAAAATATTATGATTTCTAAATCAGTGATTACGAATTTCAATAAATCAGTACAAGAATTAAATAAAAATGAACTCTTACTGAACAGCGAAATGAATAAATTATCTATCAGTATCAGTAATATTTCAGAAATCATAGATTCTGTCAACTTTGAAGTTAAACTAAACGAAATACTGAATGTCTTACAAGCTAATTTGCTTACTCTTTCATTCAAACTCGAAGATATAGTTAATAGTATATTATTTGTAAATACTAATACTCTACATCCGTCGATTGTTACACCTCGTCAACTATATAACGATATTCTTAGTAACTTTAAAAATTTACCCAAATTTGAGGAATTTCCTGTAGATTTAAGTCTGGAGAATATCCACTTATTATTAAGCTTAGCTGATTTGATATCGTACTTTAATAACGATCAAATTGTAATAGTTGTTAAGATTCCATTAGTAGATATAATTAATTATAGTTTATATAAAACTATACCTATACCAGTACCACATAATGGTACCGAATCCAGTTCATTTTCCTTAATTATTCCTACGAAATCCTATGTTGGTATAAGTTCTGATAGAAAATCATATTTTAATATTAATAACCTTAACAATTGTAAACCAGTAGTTGATAAGTTGTATCTATGTAAGAACATTGATATATTTAATGTTGTAAGTAATCCAAATTGTGAAGTTGATATAATGACCAAAGCTGTGAAAAGTTTACCAAATACTTGTATAACTAAATTCATCTACGGAAAGATAAACATATGGCATAAATTAAACGGCAATAGATGGATTTACACCCAATCTGAACCTGTTAAACTTTCAATTGACTGTAATTCCGAAACCTTTGACACTATCATTAGTGGAACCGGTATACTCACTCTCAAACCTAGTTGTAATGCCTTTTGTAAAGATATTGAATTAAATGCCATGAATGACTTTAAAACCATATTAAAACCTATTGTATCAGATTTTAATATAATAACAGACTCTTGTTGTAATATTGAAACATTCTCTAAACTCAAACTAAATATTTCAAATGTGAAAATCACAGATGTCAATCTGGATAACCTTAAGTATATAAACAACCTAGCTGATAAGACTCTTAATGATATTTCACTGTTTTCAAAATCCTACGATAATAATATTGTATCCACTACCCTATTTAGCGTTAATATAAGTTTTAGTATTTTAGTTTTGTTAGTCGCTTTAGGTTTAGTTTTATATTATGTAAGAATTGGAAGTTGTTTATCTAATTGGAAAAGTAAACCACAGAATGAGATCCCTAATACCGATATCGAAAATACCTCACTAAAATCAGTCACTTCTATTCCTCCACCTAGACTCCGCATAGATTGAGAATAACCTTCGTAAACTTACATTAGGGTAAGTTTACTCTTAATCGGGGGGTTGTTACATCCTACCCCTGTTAGGGATATTGCTGACCCTAGCAATAGGGATATTGCTGACTCCAGCAACTCTCTTTCGGAATTAATATCTTAGCTGAGAGATTAATCAGTTCAGGCCGATCTTCCAACCCGAGAGGTTGTGTTATTTTATCCAGAAAAGCGACTTCCAATATATAAAAGTGTATCCTAAACATAGTTTATTTTATGTGTGAAATAAAATCTTTTTTTAAAAAAGGAACTTTTCTTCGTCGCGTAACAGACCCAAGCCATTAGTGGTCAGGGCTCAAGAGAGAGAAACCTCCTCACAATACGTGCCTTCATCATATTATTACTATCTTTCTGTAATAGGCTATTACGCACCAAGCTAATAAAACTATAAAATTATCATACTTTGATAGATTTACGAAAAACTAAGTGATTAATGTTGATTTCTACTCATAAAAACGCAAAATATATTTTATATTACAATTTTAAAATTCATGTTTTTTTATCTGTGCTTCGAATGTCAAAAACGCTATCCGCCATGATGGCTGTAATATGACGTCACCTCTACAGTAAACCCCTTAGCAAACCGTAGTGTTTACACCGCTGTTTACTCTCCGAGTGACGCAAAAGTGACGTTAGAAGATGGCGGTGCATTCGGCGACGTTTTTGCGCCAAATTTGAAATTGAAATTTGAAATGGCAAATTTTAGCCTAATTTGGCTAAAAAAAAAATGTTCTATATTTTTTTATAGGTTTTTATGAACAAAAGATTAAATTAAAATAGAAAAAAAAATGGGGTGGAATAGCCTATTAATAAGTCTTATTGACTGTTATTAGCTGTGAGTACAACTGCAGTGCAGTGATATTGAATCAAAATTGTGTTTATTCTGCAGTGCAGTGATTAGCAATCTGAAATGATGATACAACAATTTAAATTTAAACGATGACTTTTCGGTTTGTTTACAAACATATTATAATTATTTTAGTCTATTAATAAGGGAATAAATATATGTGTGTGGTAACCATCATTATGTAGTAGTGAATGATGAAATTAGTTCTTTTATCAAAATAATAGCTGACACCAGTCAAAGCAATGCCTAAGTAGGTATAAAATAAGGGATTCGTTCTTTATATTTTGTTGTTAAGTGCTTTAAACTTCAAACAAAAGCCAATTATGTTTGTTCCTGTCTTAGTGATAAGGCACACAGAAACATTTGAAGACTGCCTTTATAATTTTATTATTTTAGTAATTTCGTAAATAAAACGTGTTTAAAGTCAATATCAAAACACGTGTAGTTTGCTGGACTTTGTCCTATGTGATGAAAAAAGCCCGAGTTAGGTTATTGTTTGAAAATTGTGTCTGTGTCTACAAAATTCGTGGTTCTTAATATAAAAATTTACGAAATAAATGGTCATAACCGACCTCATGGTATGCCGCGTTTCCACATTGACTCGCCAGCGTCCAACACACAGTACAAATGACGATGATGGCCGATTAATACGAAAGTCGGCGAGCCAGTGTAGAAACGCACCATTAGGTAGGGAATCGTCATTAGACAATCAAAATCATCATCAAAATGATGGTCCGTATGAACGAGTTCCACCTGTGTTGACAGAGCGTGGAAGCAGAACGCGAGGCTGCCCTGGAGCGTCTGGCGGACGAGAACGGAGCGCTGCGCGCGCGGTTGCGAGGCGTCGCGCACTCGCCGCTCTCCGACAGCGAGAAGCGGCAGCTGCTGCTCGCGCCGGCACCACGCCGCATGCACTCCTCCGCGCCCGCCTCCATAGCACTCGCGCATAATGTAAGAACAACGTGCTACTACATCATGAAATACGAGGACGAAGAGAAGTGTTGTTTCAAAATTGGTTTAGTTGTATGAAATTCCTGACAGTATGACTTTCTCCCACGGTAAAAGAGAAGGGATATCCGTCCTGTTTGAGTTAGTGGAGGCTTGAATATTAGTCAAATCTTGTCGAAACAGCAGAATACCTATAGAATACCATAAAGAACAGCGTTACTTTCGTCTAGTTTCTATTCGAGTGTAATATTGTTTGTTAGGGCGAAGGCGACAGTGGAGATGCAAGCACGCCGGAGTGGGACAAGCACTCGTCGTCGTCTCTCAGTGAGGTGTCCGTCGCGTGTCTGCAGGACCGCATCCTGCAGATGGAGGAGCATCATTACAGGTATGGTCTCCAAATGTGATATTTGTGAAATGTATTGTTTGGTTATTTAGGTATTTCCAGCTTTGGTTCTCTTGTCAGAACTACGGACTGACTAACCGCGTAGGCGAAGGTTGGAATGGTAGTAAAAGTTATTATGTTACTTTTGGTTTTTGGACGTTATATGTTACCTGTTACACATTTCCACCGAAGCCAAACAGAACTAGATCAGTTATTTTGGCGAGTCAATTTCGTTCTGGACATCAATCTGTCAAACTAAGATGTGTACTTTAAATAGTAATGCTTCATTTACCTAAACATTATGAACTCAAATTCCTCATCATAAATACGGTATTCCTAATTTCCAGTACAAGCGAAGAGCTCCAAGCGACCCTGGCGGAACTAGCTGACCTGCAGTCGCAGCTGGCTGACGCTCACGCCGACAACGAGCGACTAGCTGACGAGAAACAAGTGCTACTCGAATCGCTCTGTCGACAGACTGAGAAACTAGAGGACAGCAGGACTAAGGTTTGTACTAAATCTCTAGTATAAAAATGAATACTGTGCTTTATCCTTCTTTCCTCCTTTGAAACGACGAATTTCAGAAGTTATTAATCGTGATAACTACTGGAAGTAAACAGCTAAGAACCTTTCAAAATAATGAACCATATTTAAATCATCTATTAATTAATTACTTTCAGGTGGACACCCTCCAGGAATTATTATTGCGCGAAGGTATCGAACCTGTAAACCTCGTTCCTGGGGATACCGATCAACAACTATTTGCTATGCTGAAGGTAAACTAACTCTTTTTCCATAAAAAATAATAAATTTTAGAGAACTGTCAAAACTTACAGAAATTCTGATTGAATTACTTTTCAAAAAAGTAGACTCAGCTTCCCTAATGTGTAATTTAATTGTCATTATTCAGGTGTCCCAGGAAGAAAGAAAACATTTATTGAGCAAACAGGAGCAGCTGGAAGCCGAACTGAATCAGCTTAAAACGACTATAGAAGAGAAAACCAAAGAAAATGAAAACCTTAATGAAAGAATCCGGTACTTTTTTTTTTTCAGTAATATGCTTAACTTTCTTATTATGTTAAGAATAAAATTCCTGCTGTAAAAAAGTAAAACCATCACCTCATTTGTGTTATCTAACATGGAAACTAGAAGTTGAGAAATTCGATCATCATTTAATCGTCGGCCCCTAAATCCCCGAAATAAAAAGAAGCTACATAAAACCGAACACCCTGTATAACAGATCGCTGGAGAGTTCACTGGAACGCAGTGAGTGTGAACGCGCGGAGAGCGAGCGAGAGGCACACTCTGCGCGGGACCTCGCCGCCGCCACGCAGCAACAGATAGCCACGCTCACTGACCTACTCGACGCCGCTAAGGCCAAGGTACGACACACCCTGTATACTATAACAGCGAGTGTGACCGCGCGGAGTAATACGATAATATTTAACGTATTATTTATTTCCCCGTCTCATTTTATTAATTAAATATTGTTATCTGCAGTTGTCGGAGGGTGCTGGTGCAGCGACAAGCGCGGCGGAAGCGGAGGCAGCAGCGGCGGCGGCGCGACGGGACGCGGACGCACACGCACAACGCGCGCACGCACTCGCCGAGAGACTCGCGCACGCACACAGGCAACTCGACCGCGCGCACTCAGACGCACGGAAGCTGCACGACGACGCACTGGTAACGCACGCACTCTACTACAATATTACTACATGATAAATAGTATTTTTATTTCATTAAAATTATATGATCGGTTCTTTTGTAATGGCGGCCATCTTGAATTTAAAATACAACCTCATTCAACCACATATCAACCATTTTTGCCGTAAAATACCATACCGTCATGGTAAATCCTTATAAATTTTCCCAGGTATCTCGAAACAATGCGAAGTCAACAATTTCCGAGCTCGAGTTCCAGGTGGAACAATTACGTCAGGAGAAGACCGCCATGCAGGGAGAGATCAAAACTCTGCAGGACAATGTATCCGAGTTACAGGTACAGGTATGGTAGTTCAACGTTTACTAAGTTAATTGATTGCACTCACATATTGATCTCATTACCAAGTAGGTAGACAAGAACGGGTCACTCCATCGTAATTATCTCTGTACTCAGTTTAAGCACTTTTTAAAACTGTAAACTCAGTCATCGGTCCAAAAAATATTAGTTTAATATATTTAAACATAATATACATACATAAACATATAATAAAAATATATCATCCTAGGTCCAAGTAGCAACAGACGAGAAGTTGACGCTAATGAGTCGCGCCGGTGAAGCCATCGCTCGAGCCACGGACTTTGAGCGACAACTGCAGGAGGCGCGCGCCAGGAACGCTCAGCTCACGAGGGACAGAGAGAGAGATGTGAGTACACAAAGAGAATGAAAGAGATGAATGATAACTGTATTGAATGTGTTTAATTTGAGTAACATTCGATTTTGAGTAGGTACTTACATTAAGCATTGTAAGTACCATTTTTGTAAAAACTATTATAACAAACTGAACGAAAAGGTAAACATTTTAATATGAATTTAAAACGGTTGACAATCTAATTGCTAATATAAAAATAATGAACAAATAACCTCTTGGTTAAAACACATTAATTTACTGTGAATTTAGGTCAAGACTACGACTAGGGGTGTGCGAATATCGTTCGAATCGATCCGGAACGAATAATTCGTAAGTTCGATTTATTCGCACACCCCTAACTACGACGAATAACATCTATTACAGGAAGCCGAATGGAAACAATTTCAAAGTGACCTCTTAATGACGGTGCGAGTTGCTAACGATTTCAAAACTGAAGCTCAAAGAGAACTAGAGCGACTTGTATCAGAAAACAAAATAGCTCGCGACCGTATCAGGCTTCTGGAAGATCAGATGCACTCGCTCAAAGGTAAGACAGAGAGGGAACGATGTGTTTTGACTTGTTTGAAAGGGACAGCATGTTTTAGAGTTTATGCACAGGGTGATATCGATTATTTAAATATTTTATTGAAAATATAATTTTATAGGGCATGTGCTTTTTTAAAGTTTTGTAAGATATTTCCGAAGTAGTCTGATAGATGCATGGATGATGTATAATTAGTAAATATATCAAGTGTATTATGAGCAGAATTAACATGCATTACCATGCACTAATTCTGTGTAATGCTTGAGTTAATATCCACGTAAGTCTCATAAAACTAACTCACGTACTGTATAATGTTACTTGGACTATTTCTATAGTAATCTCAATGTTTCCTTTAAACACATTTGTATATTATTAAGTGTAAATAAATAGTAATTGGAAATTTAGTCCAAGTGACAATAAATAAATGTATTGTCTAAAGTATATGTTTCTTCCTCTCAAAATTCTAATCACCATTTTAATGTACCATAACAGGTATTGACAGGTCTGAATCGATGGATAGCGTACTTAATTATTCGGAAGACGAGAAAAGATTATCGAAAGAATCAGATCTATACGATTCTCAAAGCGATTCATCATCTAAAGACGTTTTTAAGAACATTACAACTAGATATCTATCGAGAGTGCACAGTGTGTCCGATCCTTTACGTGACTCGAGTATTGTAGAGCAAGCTTTTTGTAAATCGAATAACATTCAAGATGATCTCGATTCAAATATAGCAATATCAGAAGGATTCAAAATTGAAATAGAAAATGTAACAACAGATGAAAGTAACGATGACGAATTTATAAATACTACAAATGATGAAGAAGTTTGTGAAGATGTAATCATCTCACCTCCCTTTGAAAACAAAGAGCTGAAGAGACAAGATGCCATTGATCATTTCAGTGAGAAAATTACTAGACAAATTGCTTTTGATGATGACGATTCTATAGCTACCGTAAATAATGAAACAGAAATTAAAAACATTATTTCCAACGGTAAAGAAGTTTCAAAATCGGAATCCAGTAACGTCATAAAAGCTAGAAGTAAAACTATATTCAGTAGAGATATATCTGGGTTACTGAATGGAAAACCAAAGGCTTTGAGTATGGATAGTTTAAATGCTAACACTGAGTTCCAAGAGAGGCTAAAAGAGGCTACTAGTATAGAACTATTCAATGGCGCTAATAATGAAAGCAACTTTTCCATATTCACAGAAGGGTCTGATTGCGTTTTCTTGTCTCCTACTGAAAAAAATAACAATGATTCCACTAAGAATTGTAATATAATACAAGAACAAGTAGAAACTCATTCCATAGCTCCGTATAATGCATTCGTACAATTACCCAAAGACATACCGATTGTAAAAGCAGAATCTATTCTACCATTCCCTTATCCAGATGACATAAAAACTGAACCAGTAGACATTTTAAAACCATTACCTCAAACCAAAGAGCCAATATTAAGTATAAGCGCAGACGATAAAATAGAAACTGATTTAAAGAAAGTAAACGAGGAACTAAAATTAACATTCAAAGCAGCTATAGAAAGGATAATTGGAAATAATAGAATGAAAAGAACTTCTCTTAGAATAAAATCAAATACATCTACTACCGATGTTGCGCAATACAATGATTTTATTGACTGCAGTATTGCTAAGGAAGTTTTATCTAGTCTTCAATCAAAGTCAGTTGATAAAGAAACCAAAGATTGTGTACCAAAAATAAATGAAAATTTGGATGAGATTCAAAAAGATGCTACTTCGAGTACCAGTTCTGAAAATCCGTGTCAAATTAAAGTAAATGTAACGGAAATTAATGAAAAATCATCACAAGACAGGCAAGAGCAACACATTGATAGTGGCGTGAGTTATCATTTGAAAATAAATACGACAGATCCGTGCCCTGCTCAGCATACACCTAAAGTGATTGCAGTACATGACGCGATACAACCAGTACAACGACCGGCCAGAAAATTAAGGACTTTTATGTCGCCCATCAAAATTATTAACGGAAATTTCGATACGTCTTCGCCTATAATTATAAGTCCCGTGTTAATACAACCAATATTCTTAAAACCTAATAATAGCTTAACGCAGAAAAGTATAGAGTCGCTAGATGCTAAGCAAGATAAAAAAACAGTGTATTATGATGACACTGATCAAGTTCTTACCAAAGATACAAATAGTGAAACAAGAACACCAGACGATAATGTGAAAAAGAAAGGATTATATCAGAAAAACGCAAAAACAAAACAGTTGCCTTTCTTATCGTGGAAAAACTTAGGCTCTAGTGACAATACTCCGACAGAGGAATCGAAATCTCCATTTAATAATAGTATACCTACTCCAGAAATGTCTAAGAACGATGTAGGCAAACTTACAAGAACACCTGAATGGTTGATAGACAACCAATATTATCAGCCAGTGGAAAGTGTGCCGTTCGTTATAAACACAACACAAAGTTGCACGAAACCAGTTCAATCTGAATCCAAAATCAAAGAAGATGTAAAGATTATGACAACATTCGCAACTCAAACACGACGACAGTCTGAAGAGAATTATTATGAAGAAATAGGACCGGTCTTACCCAGCTATTTGGAGAAAAATGTGGCCGATGATGACAAGTTATCAAATAAAAATTTTGATGATTTCGCTTCTGTTACCAGAGAGGAAATACTTAAAGTCCCTAGGAAACCAAAGAAACCAAAGAAGAATGAGCATAATCTAAACCAAAGTTCTAATAATAATGTGACGAATATTGTTAAAGAGTTGTCAGGGGTTACTAAATCAGTCATATCATTATCGAGATCTCCGAGTGCTAACTCTAACAAGAAGCCTACTGGTTCCATCGGGGAAATAGTACAAAATTTAGAACGGAAACCGCCGTCCGTCGAGCTTCGGAAACCAGAGATACCGTTGCGAAAATATTCCTTAGATCAAAAAACCTCAGCAGATAGTCGCGACAAACCGTATTGGAAGACGTTGGAGTACAAACGCCTCTCGCACCCAATCAGGTCACTGAACGATCCTCTCCCTCCGAGGCCGCTACGTAAGTTGGAAGGCTTTTGTGACCCGAAACCTAAACGTGCGGTGTGACAATCAATGTAAATAACTTGTATGTTGGGAACGTTACGTGATGTGTGTGGTTTTTTCACGTCGGGTTGGGATTTGGTGGTGGTTCATGTGGTTTTGTGTGTGTGTTTTCATTTGTTTTGGGATACTTTCATGTTATATCATAATTAGTCATACTTTTGAACATTTTTAAATCGTACATTCTTAACAGGATCTATAGGTGAACTCTATGTGGACTAGACGCCTGTAACTTATCGCATTGGTGTCGGAGATTACGAAATTCAGTACAAATCATTGGATTAGAGGGATGATTTTTGATAAAGCCATAACAGTTTGAGTCTTGCGTTTATGTAATTAAAGTTTATATTTGCATACACAGCGATGCCTCCCCGTACGGAAGAACCACCGCCTCCTCCGCCATTACTGAGCAGTGCATCTCTGCAGGATATTATGGCAACAGCCGCTTCGCATAGACGAAATAAAGGTGAAAATATAATTTGTAAAACTTTTTAGATCTGAGGATACACATTTTGCATTAGAGATGTACTAATAAAATCTTCTTAAACAGGTGTAAGCCGGCAAGACTCGAGATTATCTGTGAAATCTTTAATCGAGAGTATAGAGAATGCGGCGAAAGCTGCAAAGCAACAATCGCCAGCGTCTACTCCTGTCAACGAGTGGCCACAAGTAAGTCATTAATGTTTTACAAAATAAATGGATTACTCAAGCTACAAACTTGAGTAATTAATTTATTTGTAATTGATAAAGTAATCAAAAAAAATAAATTATTATCATTTTTATCTAATACTAGCTGACTCGCGCAACTTCGTCTGCGCCGAAAAAAAAAATTAGGGGTGGACTACCCCTAACATTTAGGGGATGAAAAATAGATGTTGGCCGATTCTCATAGGTACCGGATAAGCACAAAAAATTTCATCAAAATCGGTCGAGCCGTTTCGGAGGAGTTCAAGTTCGAACACCGTGACACGACAATTTTATATATTAGATATAAAATTCTCGTGCCATCTGCCATCTGAAAATCGAGCTAACAAAATCGACACTATGTTTGTTAGCAAAGATTATTTATATTTAATTGTTCTTTCGATTGGCATCATAAAAATACAGGGTGTCGATTTTTGCCGATTTTGTTAGCTCGATTTTCAGACAAACAAAGCAATTTACGAAAAATCTGTGAATGCAGTATTATTAAATATCAAAAATAAAATGATGTTTCCTTTCAGCAAAACATCCTATCTCTAATATTTAAGGTAGTTCCCCTTCATGTTGCATAGTTTCGGGACACCCTGTATATGAAGCTATAAGTAAAGTTATCACTGATCCACCCAGGTACAGACAGCGGTCAGCGTGGCGCCATCTAGCGGCAACGTGAAGAACGGCATGAGCGAGACAACGACAACAACAACTAACGGTATATCCGCGACCAAACCGCCGAGCACGCGCGTCGCACGACCCACGCCCATAGCCGCCGGTTAGTTTGCACGCCTTTGTACGCTGTCACTGGTTCATGATTACACATATTGAAGAATGTTAAATACTATATTTTAATATCGAATGTCTAAAAGTTACACTATTATGTGGGATGTGACGAGATGAATGACAAAAATACAGGGTGTTAAACGAGCATTACCAAAATGGAAGATGGATGATATTGTTGTTATTGATATTGGTGGATACGCGAAAATATTAATTCTAGTCAGATTTTATGTTATTCTTTTATCGTATATCTTTTTTTGGTTACGAATAATCCGCAAGCTGGTGTGCGCGTATAAACATATTTTTTTACAAAATTAGATTTCCATTGATGTTTATTAAGTGGTTAATACTTTTTTGCGATAATTAGGTATAGTTTATGTTCATCATGTCCTTCAATATGTATAATCTTTTACCAGTCACCCTGTATACGCACGATTTAACACATTTTTGTCTCATTCGGATCCTATTGAGCATCTCAAGTAGGAAGGAGATGGTGACTTTTGCGTTTAAAGTTATTTAATATACAGGGTGTAACTACAATAATAAGATTCATAGAATTTTTTGACGTGTCAGCATAAAGCTGCTGAATATATTATATTATAAAAGTAAATCTTTAAAAGTAATAATTACATAACCTTAAAACATAAATATATTTCGTTACATCCCGTATTTTTTCAGTTCAACGAAAATTTATTTGTTCTTTCAAAAACTCCTGAAATTAAAAAAAATATGACCAATCTATAAAACTTACAATCTTCAGTGGTGAATAACTTTTGTGATACTAATAAATTAATTATGTTTCTTGATATTGCTTTTGATTCGCATGTATATATTGCTTTTTATTTCCAGCATGGCGGCATGAGAGTTGCGCTTAAAACATTCTAATTCAATGTTTGTTATATCACTAATTTATTCAATATAGTTTAAAAGAAAAACACATTTATTTATAACCTCAAATTCTGAAATCTACCTATCTATCTATATTTATTTCCATGGTGCATGTGTGAAATAATTTATATTTGAAATATGAAACATTTTAATGGGATTACAATAGTTGCAGCTCTAATTAACTTCCTTGGATAGCATTGATTATCTTATTTGGAAACTTGTGATTCTCTAAACAATTTTTGATTGAGAATTTAATAAAAGAACACACACATTAATTTTAAAACTGTAGGACTTAATAAATTAACTGTAACTAACCTTACTTACCTATTTGATGTAAATCTTTAAAGCAGCTAATCAATAATGTATTGGATTTTTTTAAATAACATCTAACCTACTGACTTCTTTTAATTAGTATTTTTTGCTTTATATTCTTTTTTCTAATTGTTGTTTGTTTTGTGCTCTTAACACGAATTGTAAAAAATTTAACACTATTTTTTTAACTTGCCAAATATTACTTGCCTATCGTTGAAGGTGTTTAGATATAAAACTTGCCCAATAATTATTATTACTCTGTTCTAAAAACAATGATCAAAATAGTTTTTTGTCGGTGGTTGTGATTCTTACAATCGTTGTCAAATAAATTAACAATATACTAACCGTATCAATTCGTCAATTAAATACTAAAATTAAAATCAATAATAAATAGAATATTCACTACCCCAAATCAAACTATGTGGCAAAGGGTTTATATAACACGATTCTACTCGGATTCCGAACTAAAACACAAACTACCAGTATTCACCCATCACAGATCGAAACAAAAAAAAAACAAAACACGGTGAAGATTTTCCGCCATTTACACTATTATTAAACGTACCATCGAAGTTCTCATTAGTCGAACTGTGCATGCAACATTGGTCCGTATTATCATAGTGTTAGGGCACAAAACGGTTTGCTAACGTGTTGCTTGTCGTGCCTAACCCTCGGTCGTGCAGAGCCGGCCGCCAACATCCCGGACGAGCAGCGCGCTCTCGCCTCGCTGCAGCAGAAGGCCATCGAGTCCTTCGTCAGACGGAACAGTTATGGAGATATATGTAAGTCTATCTATACTATCATAATAATATTATAAAGGCAAAAGTTTGTATGTATGGATGGATGTATGGATGTATGTTTGTTACTCTTTCACGTAAAAACTACTGAATGGATTTGAATGAAACTTTACCACAATATAGCTTATACATCAGAATAACACATAGGCATACAATTTTTGAACCCCTTTGTAACGCAGACGAAGTTGCGCGGGTCACCTAGTAGTATTATAAATGCGCAAGTAACTCTGTCCGTCTGTTACGCTTTCCAGCTTAAACATCTCAACCGATTTCGATGAAATTTGGAACAGACAATCTGTAGACCCTAAGAAAGGTCTTAAGCGCTAAAGATTCGGGGACGGAGCGACGGGAAAGAATGCCGATGGCGTAACGCGTCGCGCCGTCCCTCCAAACCCCGTGCTGGGTTCTGGCCTCAGCCGGGGTTCGGACGCTGAGTGTGAGCGGTTGGAGGTTTTAGTGCGGTTCAACTCCCACATACCCCGCCCGCCGGGCGGGCGGGGATCCGGTGATTTCCTCCAACTGAAAAAAAAAAAAGAAAAAAAAACGCTAAAGATTGTCCGTTCCAAATTTTCAAATTTCATCTATCTCCTTTTATTGCAAAAAAAGGGATGAAGTAAAAAACGGATTATAGAGTTCAAGAAGATGATGTCGCGGACAGCAGCTAGTAATCAATATTAATAATACGTCATTTGTTTTAATTGTACCACGTAATAATGTGAACGCACATAGGTGGACCGCATCTAAATGTCTGTCAGATTTACTACGTTGTTTGTGTGTCATCGGCCGTACAACAGTAATTCTAAATTCGAAATCTGGTATATTCTGCCCTTTGAAACAGGTGAAAGAAAAGATCCGCTGAACGCTTTACAAGTGAAAAATGGCGGTTCGAAGCGTAACGCACTACTGAAGTGGTGCCAACAGAAAACGTACGGATACAACAATATCGACATCACTAACTTCAGGTAATAAAAAAAACACTCATTTAGACAAAAAATAGATTAAATAAATATTGAATCTTCGAAGTTTTCTTATAGTTCAGCTAGAGGTACCTAAGCTTGCTTGAAATTCTAGCAAAATGATTGTCGCTCAACACTTTATGGCACCGTGGGTTGCGAGATGCCCAAGATCACATTTTCTCTGAGGAAAATTTACTAGATTTTTTTTTCGTATTCCTTCCTCATTTCATATTTACCATCACTAAATATTCACCCTATTTACATATCACATACTTTTTATTAGTTATTTGAATGCTTGTTTGTTGTAGTTCATCATGGAACGACGGTCTCGCTCTGTGCGCGTTGCTACACTCGTACCTGGGCGAGGGTCGCGTGCCGTACGCCAGTCTCACTCCGCACGACAAACGGACCAACTTCTCAGTCGCCTTCGCAGCTGCAGAGTCGGTCGGCATCCCTACTACACTGGTATGTTGAAGATTTACTATTAAAAAATAATGTATACAGGGTGATTTTTTAGAAAGGGTACATATTGCAGGAGGGTGATGAGTACTCTGTTCTAATACGGAATATAACAAAAAATAGGTAAAATTATATATTTTTTTAAACCTAATTTCGACAAAACTACCTCAAACAATTTTTACTTTTACTTACATTCGTTTTTAATTATTTAACTAAGGCATTAAGCCATATTCTTTGGTAATAATAGTTTTACTGGTCGTATATAACCATCAGCTACCATGACCTTCAATATGTACCCTCACTAGGAAATCACCCTGTATACTAGTCATTATTACACAAAAAGTTGGTTAAAGAAAACTCTTTAAAAAACAAGCTTATAAAATCCTGGATATCATGTAGAGTGGTAAATAAGACAAGAAAACGAGCCCTAACATGATGGGTCTATCTTGTTTAGCACAGAGGTTGCTATGGCCACCTTCAGAATAAATTATCAGATCAGCGCCATCTTGTCTTAATATTGCATTGTCACGCGATATACATCTGCGTCCGCAAAATGTCAGCTCAAACAGAAACCGGGAAGTGTGTTAAACTTAACTTGCAAACACCCGAACTTGCATAGTTACATCCGGAGCAAGTTAATGTATAGGTAGTAAAAAATTGATGGTTTATTTCCAGTTTATCTATAATTCAAATAAATTGTGACAAAATTACTGGTAATCATTTTATCTTCCTTTCTTCCAGAACATTCAAGATATGATCCAACAGGAGCGTCCGGATTGGCAACAGGTCATGGCATATGTCACCAGCATATACAAACACTTCGAAACTTAACGTATAAACATTTATTTCTTTTGGATTTGTACTAAGAATCGAGAAAAGCTCGGTTCATGCGAGAGGGAACAAGTAAAGTATAGACTTGAATGGTGGTATACAAAATTGACTCAGAATATTTTATAAAAACGCATTTCAATAGTACTAGAATAATATTTTATAGTGGTAAAACATTTATACAAATTCCTCATATTAAATAGAAAGTAAGGTTTATTCCAATTTTATTCCATTTAAGGACCAAAATAATAATGTTAATGCTTAAGATGTTACATTGACAATAGAGGTCGCGATATATAAGAACTCTCGAGTGATAATATTATAAAGAGACTATATCAGGTATACTGGCAGGCATTTTTGAATATATCAATTTAAAAATAAAACGACTCTTAAAAAACATAGCACATTAGAGTAGGCCGCAACGCAACGTGTCACGATAATTTTATATTAGAATCAGGCGGGTTGTGTTGCATTGCGGCACTTCCAATTGTGTGTAACTTTATATAAAATGTATAAGAGGTGGATCCGAACATTTTAATATGCTGATATATTATTATAATGATAGATGGCAGCACTTTCTTTGAACAATCTAAAAAAAAATCAGTAATACAAAATACCACATTTACACGTGGCCTCGTAAGAAAAAAATTGTGATGGTTTATATAAAAAGTTGATATTTTTGCATATTATACAAATATGTATTCTAAATTACTGCTTATTTTATATAAAATTTATAAATGTTTATCTTGATATTACGGCTTTATAGGTATTTTTAATATTTAGTAATATAATTCCACATTTTTATGATGCTAAAGATAACAACGCGAAATACCTTGACACCGCTTGAAAACGCTTTCTTTTAAAATGCAAATTAAATTTAAATATTAAAAAAAATTGGTTGCCTGTAAAGTCGGTATACGGGTGAAAGTTTTACGTGACAACGACTCGGGCATGGTTAGCCCGCCTAAGAGCGAGAGAGACAGACATAAAAAGTGACGCGGCACGCGTGCCTCTCACTCGCTCTCATTGTGAGCGCATAACGTGAGCGGAGCGTAACGCAGTGAAGTGAAGTGTCACCCGGCAAACCAATTTATAAGACGTTGTCACATCAAAATATAATCTTTTGTAATTTTTGTAATGGAATTTAAACCTTATGCGAATGTTTTTAAAGTTTTTTACTAAGCCTTATTATAAGAAGATCGAAAAAAATGGTTGGCCTTAGATTTGATCGAAAAAGTTAAGAAGTGTGAAGACTGATTGATGTTCGTATTTTGTAAGAATTAATAGTTGTATTATTCTTAATACTAATACACAATAATTGTAACTACATATTTATTCACATATATAATTATATTAAATTGATTCACGTTTCAATTTATAGTAAAAGTGTATTAATATTAACTAAACTTAACACAGTTAAGTGACAGCCTTAGTGTTGAACGGAATTGGTATTTATGTCTTGCGTGATAAGGTTCAAAATGTGCTTGCGAAATTTAAATAAGCTAACGTAGTACTTCCACATAATGTAATTTATTTAAGAAAATGCGATATTCATTTTTTTTTATCACTTTTTCTTAAATGTAATAAAAAACAAAATATAATCTATATCTATGTATTTGTCAAGCGATTTTTATCTTTGAAACGAAAGTGATTAGGCTGCTTTTTGAATAAAATAATAAAAAGGCTTAAAGGAATTTAATATATTATATTATGCAATTATAATCGTCCATTTAATCTCACTACTATATTACTACAAAATTAATGTTATAACCTTATTCTACATTTCCATTTTAATCTTTGTATTTGTAAAATAAAAAATACTAAAAAAAGATTAAAAAACTGTGGGGTTTGATGATTTTTTTATTTGTTTTTTTTTTAATTACCTACTTTGATTTTGCACTGTGGATTTTGTATGTATTTCCAAAATGTGTTTGAATTTGTATTATTCCTATGGTTTTGTGACTGTGTCTCGTTTGATTCGGTTTGAAGCGAGCGTTGTGTTTTGTTGAAGCTACTGTATTATAATTGATGATTCTATCTATTTTGAGATGTTTGTATTTTTTGTAAATATAGCCTAAATAAAGTTCCTGATTTATTATTAAAGTTATTTGTTTTATTCTTTAAACTCGTTTATTATACATATTTATTTCCTAAATGTTATTGTTTTGTCCTTCAGTTCAAGTTACAATCTGAAATATTGATTTCGATGAGATTGCGATGATGATGACAGTTATTGTTACATGGTTTGATTAATTAGGTAACATGAAGTTAGGTAAAAAATAACATTCTTTATAATTTCAATTATTTTATTAACAAAATGTACAACTGTTTCCCTTATACCTATCAGTAATCTCATAAAATTATATTTACATAAATACAATCTGTAAATCTAACTTCACTTAGAGACATATATTCTAAACTTATTCTAAATCAATGATAATCAATATCTTGAATGTAATTCGCAAACATTATCTTACCTAAGTAACTTACAACAAGTCTTATAATTAGCAACGCAGGGCAATAAGTACCTACAGGTGTCGTCTAAGTATTAAAACTACATAGTGTCTATATCTATCTAAAATACATACGTGTTAATTTTAAATTTGAAAAGAAGATGTGAAAGAATGGTCTAATCTAAAAAAAAATAACATACCTTTTTACTTTAAGGACGATGCCGGTAATTGATAACTTATATAAAAGTGAACTAGATATTTAAAAATCATTGCATATTCTCAACCCTTATGATAAGCAAACTCTAGTTTTTCAACTAATCGTTTAATTATCGAGAATACACAATGATTTAAAAAAAAGCAAAATGTTATTTAACGAATGAAGGTTGTTTCTCCACGTCTCTTAGACTTTTCAATCTTAGGTTATTTATTGTCTTTGGAAGTTTCTACTTATTACCATTCAAGTACTCCAGGAATGTATTTGTCAATGAGTTTCTCGTAGTAAGGCCAGAGAGCTTCGATGTCGGGAATCGCAGCACTTTTGGTGTACAAATCGTATTTGCTGAAAACAATTTATAGTCTCTTTTGTTCATTTGTTGTCTTTACAATAAGGTGTTAGTAAATCACAGCGAGATACAGTGCTGTACCTCTTCTTGGCCTACATAGAACTATTCAACATTAAAATAATAAAAAATAGCATTTGTAATTTAAAGTCTTCTCTGAGATAACCAAACAAAATGCTTAAGCTTTGTAATTCAGTTCTAAAATTCAATTAATTTTAAATTATATTTATTCAATAAAGATAACTCACTTAAATTCAAGCACAGATTCCAAGATCTCCTTGTCACTGTCTACTAGTAGATGTTGGTAGTCACCACCAGCGTGCCACGGGTAGAAAGAATGGTACCTGAGAACAACAATGCATATATGCATGCGGTTTCATTGTTCTATTAGGTATACCTGTACCAACCCATTACTGCCCACTGTTGGGCTCAGGTCTCCTCAGAAGAGGGATTAGGCATAGTCCACCACGCTTGCCTAGTGCGGATTGGGGACTTCACATATCTTCAAAGGATTTTTAGAACCCTTTTCCGACATGCAGGTTTCCTCACGATGTATTCCTTCACCGTTTTTAGCCAGTGGTGTTGTGGAAAATTGCACATAAATCTTTTTCACATTTAGATTTAGAGGTACAAGCCGGCCGGATTTGAACCCGCGACCTCCCGTTCGGAAGGACGCGCTTCGACCACTCGGCCACCACGACTTCCATTATTAGGTATAATCTATACTGAACTATATCGAATAGCCTGACCTTAATTAGATAAAATTATCTTAATGGAAATAGCGCAAACTTTTCTCAAAATTAACATTTCATTATCTGAACGATCCGTACAAAACTATAACCTACGTGAAAAGGTTTAAGTATGACCGTTAGAAAAAGATAATTTAGTTTAGTCCTCACCTAACCATGTACAAGCCTTTCTTAGGGAACCTAGCCTTGTTGTGTACCAGCACTCGGTACAGGTACTCATCGTGGCCCCAGGACATCATCAAGTTCTCTAAACCACACTTCGGTTGGTACATTCCGTTTTCAGTACTAAAACATAAGTTAAAAAACATAGGTAATCAGTAATTCTAATTTAGTTTGGTTTGGAGGTAGTTTTTCTTTAACTTAAATAGTTATCTATTTGAGAAATTCCCAGAACCTATTCCTAGAAATTATCTTAGCTATTATTATGCACTAGTAAAATCTCGAAGTAAGATTAAAATTTAATAAACATGTAAGTAGCAGGTAAAAGATATTCTAATGTCTTACAATTCATTCATGATCTACATTGTTTTAATTTTATCATTGAACTCACTTGTATTTAGGGTTGTTCGTATCCGGATTGTCTTTGAAACTGTCGTCTCCATAGACAATAGATTTGCCCCACTTACAACCAACAGGGAAGGTGTCTCCAACCACACACCACTGCGGCTCCTCGTAAAACGCCATTACCTGAAAAAAGTTTATAGATAAATACTATTGAAATAAACACGATAATCTCCCTTTTTCAAAACTTTGGTTTCCTAACAAATTTTCATTTCATTTCATTGTTGCTGAGAAGGTGATGACGTATTATTCTGAACAATTGCATTGAATACAAAGAAATTATTGGGGAAAAAATAAAGGAAGTGGAAAACAATAAGTTGTTTTTCATGATTAGCTGCAAACTTTATAAGAGACAGAAATGAGTTTCGTACCAAGAAATCAGTCAATAGTAAGTCAATAGTAAACAATATTATCTTCTATAGGTACCTAGTTAACAGATCACCCGCGATACAGGCATGTCCTAGTGCGGGGGTCGCCGATAATGTTCAAGCGCATGTAAACTTTTTGTTAATAAATTATTTTCATTTAATTTCTTTCTTTTTATATATATTAAAAATAATACGTAGTTTTATTGGAAAAGTAGGCCAGCCTTAAACTCAGTTAATGTCCCTGATGATAGTACAATGGCTAAAATAACCTAGATATTTCCAAACTAGTCCGTTTCAATTTCAAATTGAATTCTTAGTACAATGCATATTTAAGAGCATATACTATAAGTATAGTTAACCAGTCATGGATACCACAGTTCTGCAAAGGAGACTCATCATACCTTTCCAAGATCGTGCATCAATCCAATTAGTTGGAACCAGTCTTCATCTGGGTGCTCTTCCCTTATCCTCTCAGCGGTCTGGAAGGCGTGTACGATGTTCGGCAGATCAGTGTCCGGGTCAGATTCGTCCACTAAGTCGTTCAGCTTGATCAGAGCATCCTTGACGGTAGATTTGAAGTGGTTGAATTTTAGCCATTTGTCCATTTTACCTGGAATAGTTTATTTGTTATGTTGTGTGTGTGCAAGTGGATTATTGTAACCGAAATTGTGAAGACTGGAGTATTTGGAATGGTTTTTTTTAGTAGAATAATAAAGAATCTATGAGTCTTCTGGTTTCGCTTGTCGGAAGATGTCGACATAAGGTGACAAGGTCATTATCACATCTGAACATGTAATCCAATAAAAAATAATGTTAAATAATTGTCGGATGATAAACTTTGCAATAACAATTATTTAACTTGTGACATTCTTATCTTTTAAACGTAATAAATTATTATAAGCGCGCTGATTGGTAATTAAACAATTAATATTGAAACTATCAATTGTCTTGGTTATCGCACTATCGGTCAGAAAACGCGAATTTAATTGTTTTAGTTGACGACAATCGTTAAATAATAAAAACATGAGTTTAGATAAGGAAAATATTAAGTTAAAACAAAATAAGCGTACCTAAAAATGTAGGATTAATGAATACGCCGTTTAAGGAATTTAATTGAAAATTTAATTAACTAAAAAAAAACAAATCTTTTCTCCTCTTTTCAATAAAGCCTGATATATCCTGATGAAGGACCAAAGTAACCGACATAGTCCAAAGAATTGCGTTTTTGAAGTGGCAATGGGCAGGACACTATGTGCGAAGACCGCAGGCCAATAGGGCCGAAAAGTTCACCAGGACTTTCGACTTTTCGACTTACCAAGGCGCAAACTGGGCATACAAGATACCTGGCAACCTGGTTACTATAGGCTGATGAGAATGATGATATTATATGATATAGTAACTAAAGTAATAATGTAAAAGTTATAGTATATAGATACTGAATACCTATACAAACCTTTTACAAAATCGACGGTCATGTTTGTGTGCATGTCGTAGTATGTTTTCCGAACTCTCATTTTAATGGGATCATTTTCGTCAACGTTGTAGTCCCTGAAGGCTTCTACTGGTTTGTCGTCAAACTTCGCCTCCGGACGCAGGAGTAATGAGGGGTCGATCATTGAGACCGGGGATTCCTGTACAAAAACATTTTGAACTAACAATGGAATAGACATGGTCTCTTGTTGCTGGATAGTGTTCGAAAGCTTTTCTTCACAACATAATCACAACTTTTTATTGAGAAACCTAAAGACCCTTTATAATATACCTACTAAAAGTGCCTCCAATCATGAAAACAATGTAAATTTTCTGTCGTTACACCTACTACCAATTACACGTTTAAAACTTAACAATTTTGGGAGCCATAAGTGTGAAAGTGAGAATAGGTATTTTAAATAGGGGAGAAAGTAAGAACCTAACTTGACTATAATTATTAATATTACTCTTTATACAGATTGAGTAGTTTAGATGAACAAGGACTGAAAGTGTTAAAAAAAGGAAAAAGAAATTAAAATGCGAAATATTTATTATTAATAAAGGAACATTTCGGAATTTATCTAATTGAGAATTAAGTTGTGAATTTTGTATTTTTTAAATTTAGATTACCTATTAGGTAAAATGCGATAAAACAACCTGAAGCCACTGCTTCCATCAATCAGTCAGCTCACAGGCAATTATAATAATATTCTCCATAGCACAATATAACAACTTATTTAAATGTATCCATAGATTTGAACAGGTGCTATTGAATACGAGGAATAATTAAATTTCTTCATTGTCATATCGATTTTCATTCCTTAACAAGCATATAACATTGAAATGCAAATTGAGAAAATATTTTATTCAAATTTCAACAATAACAACCACTCGAGGAGATACAATAGAAATGTTGTTGAAAACAAATTTTCAAAAAATGTATTTAAGTTAACCAACACAATTGAAGATATAGCTTTGAAATTCAATAATTTGTACATCAATATTCTGATATCTAGCCTATCTCTATGGCGAGAATTTAACTGTAATTACAGGTCTAGTGAAAAGTTAAGAACTATTACGAATTATTGTAAAATTTATGATGTTAATTGTCATAATTAGATTATTTTAGTCTCATCAGAGTACCTATCCTTAAAGTTTTCTTTTTCATTTAAATAAGTCAGTATTTTTATATAATAATATCTTTATCTACGTAAATACCTACAAAGACTTTCCAGATTAAAAGTCATGAATATCTAAACTGAAAATCATGCAATTCTAATTTTGAATTTAAAGAAAGAAAAAAAAACAATTTCAAAAATATTTTTCAACGTTATTAACAAATAAAAAACTTACTGGCTTGACCTTCATGGTTTGTCGTCTGTGTTCCTTCTCAGAGCGATTCAGACTAATAAGAATTATGGTAGTGCAGAGCTCTTAAATGGTAGGATAGCTCCGTTGATAATGGACGATGATCAGTGCTACATGTCGTAGGTTATCAACACTCGTAAAATACAAGAAAAACAAGCACGTTAATAATTGAAAATGCTAATTTGATTAATTGTTTGGATGATAGTGGCTAGAGTCTAGGTTACTTTTTTTTTTTTTTTTTAATTTTTTTTTTATTGCAAGGTAGATAAACGAGCATACGGCCCACCTGATGGTAATCGGTCACCGTCGCTCATGAACCTCTGCAATGCCAGGGCAAAGAGGGGCCGTTATCTACCGCCTACCCATACAAGACTTTTCTTAAACCTCGTTTAAAGAGGGACATGTCATAGCGCTCCGGGAAAACCGCGGACGGGAGTTCAACTTAGAATAGAATATACTTTATTGTACCAAAAAACACCAATTGATTTAAAAACTGATACAGCTTATAGTAGTTGTACAATATAGGCGGCCTTATCGCTATAGCCTTTTCGCTATATAACTTAGCCTAAAGCCTAGGTTTCATTTTTAGTAATTTTAATATTTTAAATCAGGCAGAGCTCTCATCTGTTACGGCAGGTGATATAATAAGCCCAATCACTGGAGATATCATTTTGACGCCGTATCAGTTCTGGGATTAGTTCATCATCTAGATGACACTCTAGATTTTTTATTGCAAGACAGATAAACGAGCCTATGGCCCCCCTAATGGTAAGTGGTGACCGTCGCTCATTAGCCTATATAATGCCAAGGCATTGGGTGCCGTTACCTATCACTTACTATAAACCTACTATGACTAAAGCTATCATACATTTTAATGAACTATATTCTGAAATAAAGTATAAGTAGTAAATTATACGTTATAAGTTACGAGGGCCGTACGTAACGCAAAGAAACGTCCTGCTTGATTTTCATACAAAAATTGTCGCACTCCTTTCGACGAATAATTAACATAATAATAACATATTTTTAGTGGAACAAGGTGGAATAATCCTGTAATTCGTCTCAATCTTCTTATTTATGCCGTAATATAACTAATTTACATTTATTACACTGAAAAAAGTATTTTTTCAGATAATCGTGTAATTTCGTGACACTTTTTGCCAAGCACCATTTAAAATCGCATCTATAGATTTTTTGCTTTGTCTCAGTGAGTCTACAAAATACTTATGAGGACTGTAATTGGACTCACGTCCAAGCAGCGAAATAGATGAATTGATGGCGTTACAAGTAAAAAAAACTTTAATGTCGTCGATGCCCTCGGATTCCTAAATATAACAATAGACGCAATAAATGAAAAAAAATATAATAAAATAAAAGTATTTATTCAGATAACGACATTACATGCATTTAATTATGATTTACCGTTTGTAGACTTTGTAGTTACGTTAACTACCCTTAATTTCAAGATTACAATAGCAAGAAGATTAACTAAATAAAATTACGAGCACTTTGACTAACAATTTTTATTATTTGTACCTACTATGAAATAAATAATTATATACTTACATCATAATATACATATTATTATATTGTGGGTCATGGGACGGGGTATTCTGAAAAAACCCGACCTAAGAGGTCGAGAACGCGAGCCGTTACAATATATTGTAAACAATTTAATAGTATATACCACCATTAATTACGAGAACGCGAGTCGTTGTCCTGTACTACCATTAATTAAAACAGTTTGTCCAAAAAAGTACACTATCTTGTTACGTAAAAAGATGGACATGGAGAACCTCTAATTAAACTTAGATGACCTAAGGATTTTATTTAATCTACTGTGTAGAACATCCCTAAATCGAAATAAAAGAACAACTACTAATGTGTAAAAACTACGTAATAATATTAAGGCAAACGCCCGATGCTTTTTTGAAGAGCCTACCAGTTTCTAAAATCATTACATTAATTCAATAAATCATTCACCTACAATTATTTGGTAAATTACTTATTTAGTTGTTCGTTACTCAATTAGTATAGTTTAAGAAGTAGTAGCTAACTAATTAATAAATAACTTGAAGTAGGTAACAATAGATATACTATTATGTGGGTAAATACACCTAGGTATTCGAAATCATTAAATAATTTTCTTTCTATTTACATATTTTACGAGTGCTTTGTTTAAATTGAATATAAAAATATGACAAAAAATATTATACAATAAAATACTAGAACGTGGCATTTAATAAAATAAGTTAATAAATATTATTTCTATAATAATAATTTTGGCTTTGGTTATGATATAATAAGTGTCGTGAGATAATGATCACCACTCGCAGACTCCAGGGATGTATTTGGCAATGAGCTTCTCGTAGTATGGCCACAGAGCTTCGATGTCGGGCACCTTCGCGCTCTTCGTGTACAGATCGTATTTGCTAAATAATAAGTCATCATTAATTGCATATATTATACAGGGTGATTTCCTAGTGAGGGTACATATTGAAGGTCATGGTAGCTGATGGTTATATACAACCAGTAAAAATATTAGTATCAAAGAATATGACTTAATGCCTTAGTAATCGCAACTTAAAAATATCTAAAATTCTTGCAAAATGATGGTTTTTCGACAGCTGATGGGTGTGGGGTGCGCGAGATCACTAGAGGTCATTAGTCAACACTCTTTAAGCCGAAATTGCTTATGTTTGAGGTAGTTTTGTCGAATTTAGATTAAAAAAAAAAAAAAAAATTTTTGTAATTTTACCTATTTTTTGTAATATTCCGTATTAGAACAGAGTACTCATCACCCACCTGCAATATGTACCCTGTCTAACAAATCACCCTGTATAACATTTATAATGCCTCGTAGATAAACGAGCTTACGCCGTAAGCCTAACGGTCCACCTAATGGTAAGTTGCTCAAACACTTCTACAATGTCAGGGAACACTGCAGTGCCGTCACCTACGACCAATCTCATAGAAATCTTATCAAACGGTAA